>CM071617.1:3555829-4927659 GCA_036365135.1 Miichthys miiuy | reverse complement strand
CTTTTAACCACCCACTAATGTGCATATAACTGAAGCTAACAAGATGCAGAAAGATGAAACAGGCCCACCAGCGCTGATTAAAAAACTCCCATCCACAATTTTTTGTTCTGATGTTAATTTACGAGATCCTCGTTCTGTGTTATTGTCGCTGTGGTCGACTGTGACATTAGACTTCCTCTGATCTTTGTTCGGCTATGGTGGCTGCTGTTGCTCATGCCTACCGCCCATGTCTTCTTCTGTTTATCCCAAACAAAGTGCTGTTCGGCTGCCGGAAATGTAAACCGTGTCACAGTCTGTGGCCCAGACTTACCTCTGGAAATATTACTGGGTATGCGCTGTATAACAAAGTGAGAATTAAAACATTAGGACAGTGTCACAAGGCAGACGCAGGCTTCTAATATCTCATCCTCTGTATACTCTGTCAAACACTCTGCGCTCTTCACATGTTGGATATATTAGATCATCTCTACAAGGAACAAAAAGTCAGAGCGAGTCAGAGTTTCTTTCCTTTCACACGCACTTCCTGCATTTCAATGATTATTATTTGTTTGGGACTCTTGAAGAGTTCCCACTGAGTTTTTTTTTTGTTACATAACTTTGGATTCTTTGGACTAGTGGATGAACTGTCATGAAACTATGCCCAGACAATTATCTCCCCATCAGGATTGATTGTAATAACTTTGGTGACCCTTTAACCTTTTATTGGGTGTCATCATCAGGACAACCCTTTCAAAACTTCCTAGAAATAGTCATAACTGTTCAATGCTGCATAACTTTAAGCCTTAATATAATTTGAACAGGTGAGTTGTATAAAAATTCACCCTCAGTACAGTTGTCATGAACGGGGAAATTAGCTATAGAGACCAAAACTGTTTTTTGTACCAGGCTGTAAACATGTTTATTTCTGCTGTGAAGTTGGACATTTTAACATGGGGACTTATGGAGACTGACTCACTTCTGGAGCCAGCCTCAAGTGGACATTAGAGGAACTGCAGTTTTTAGCACTTCCGCATCGGCTTCATGGTTACCGCTTCACTCTTGTCCTTTTGTTGTCAGAGCGTATGAGTCATGTTTTCCATAGAACGTAGGAGTTAACAGAGAAGGTCCATAGTGCAGCCATAAAGATCTTCAGGAGACAGATATCACATAAACCGTCACCTTCTCCATCAATCCATTAATCATGTTCTTTATAAACCAGTTAACGCCCTTTACAGTCATTGTTTTGACACAATATCCGTCCAAACTTCAAATATTTGCATTTTCCTATCACAGATGACAAAGAAAACCAGCAAATATTCACATTTGAGAGGCTGGAACTGGTCGAGTTTGACGACTAATTAAACACTTGACAGGTGATATGAATACAAGATCGCGTAAATACGCTCCAGCTGACGACAGTGGTCCTCTTAAACCCTCCACATGGTGATGAATCAGGCCTGTTGTTGGGGAGTTAGCACATTCCTACCTCCTAACTGTAGAGCAGCTTTCAGCTCTATTGTGGCGGGTGAGGAAGTCTGATGTCACGACCAAACACACACCCTCTGTCTCTTCCTGTCTGCTTCACATGTAACACAAGCCTTGTTTATGTCAACCACATTATGCTTTTATGTTCAGGCAGCGTCCCCAACTACACAGAAGTTTATGGGAAATGACCAGCAATTATTTTTTTTAATGTCTCCGAGCCAAATGTTGTCATGTCACGGCCTCCCAACGAGACACACGGGAAGACTGAAACCTGAGATTAAAATAGTCTTAAACGTGACATTACAGTAAGATTAAAAAGTTTCACATCATTTTAGGGAACCTCATAATTTATGCTGTATTCTGCTGTACGTATGTTTTTTGATGTTGTGTACTTTTTTGTGTGTTTTTTGCATGTTTGGTCCTTGTAATTTCGCAAATGAAAAGTAGCTCTATGGCTAAATCTGGAGCATTTCCAGGTCTCTGATAAGTAAAGGGAAGTCACGTAATGTTCTTTCTAGGTCCATGCATCCATCTATGTATGTAAAATGAAATGTTGTTTTTAGTCAAAATTTGACTCCATCTAGATAGATGGCACCTGGGTGCTCAAACAAGCCATCTGTAATAACACCTACCTACCTGTCAATCAAAGCATCCACACTCTTAATTCTGCATAACTTGAAGCCTTAATATAATTTGAACAGGTGAGTTCTATAAAAATTCACCCTCAGTACAGTTGTCATGAACGGGGAAATTAGCTATAGAGACCAAAACTGTTTTTTGTACCAGGCTGTAAACATGTTTATTTCTGCTGTGAAGTTGGACATTTTAACATGGGGACTTATGGAGACTGACTTGTTTTTGGAGCTATCCTCAAGTGGACGTTTGAGGAATTATAAGTTTGTTTTGTTTTGTTTAAAATTTTGCCTTTTAAACTCCATTGTATAGTTGCTTTGTTTTGTATTTTATTGTGTTACTTTTTTGTTATGGTACAGTTTTCACTCTGCTGAACAATAAAACATTCTCTCTCTCTATTTTATAGAGTATTTTCTTATCTGTCCACAGACAGATCAGTTTATTAGAGCTGAATCACACACTGAAGCCGCTCAAAGTGCTATACGGAGCGGAGAACAATAAAAGTAAAGTCTGAGATACGTTTGGAGCGATATGATGTCAAGACACGGGCGGCTTTGTTGTGTTTAAAGACAACATGTTTTACTAACCATCTTTACCTTCAGGTAATGTTTGTCTAACTCCCATCTGCCAATTAATGGCCCAGCCTTCACGTGAAAGTCATAGTAGCATCTGTTTCCTCTCCAACAGCCAAACACTGGACTCCTGATCCCTAGTGACCGGTGTCACCATGCCAACTCCCACAATCCTCACAGCAACCAGGAGTCCTCGGAGAAGTTGCTAGGTTTAGAAGCCCATTTACATCTGTGTGAGCCTACATAAAGTCCTCCAGTACTGAGACAGAGAGAGAGAGAGAGAGACCAGGAGGCAGGTAGGGCTGCCTCATGAAGCAGTATGTCATGATGAAGTCATGTTTCTGTGTTTCACTGTACTTTCTGTTTCAGACATGGTTTGCCAGCTGCTGATTTTCATGCTGCTGCTGAAGACGGGGCTCGTGGGTGCATGTGTTTGTCCAGCAGCCACCATTTTGTCCCAGCCTCCCTTTGAGGTTCCTGCAGACGTCTGCTGCTTGAACTACTCCGGCTCTGATTTTAGCCAGGTGCACTGGTCTGTGTTTACCAATGAGACGAACATACAGACTCTGGATCTGTCCTCCTGTAATATCAGTTCTATTGATATGAGCGGCAAAGAGGCCTCTATGCTGCAGAAGGTTTACTTAAGTCATAACAGACTAAAGGCGTTGCCCAGGGAGTTTCTGGCAGGCCAGTCCAGGCTGACGGAGGTGGATCTGAGCGGGAACCTGATTCAGAAGCTTCCTGAAGGTTTTCTTGAGGACTCAAACAACCTCCAGGAGTTGTATCTGCAGGGAAACAAGCTACGCTTCCTGCCAGGCTCTATACTCCAGAAGCCAAGCTTGCAAAGGCTGGATCTGGATGGGAACCCGTGGGACTGCTCCTGCTTGTTACTAGAAGGCATAGAGGAAGGCAGGAAGCTGAACAGGACCACCAAGCTCCAGGATCTGGTTGGGAACTTGACCTGTGTTACTCCGAGGCACCTCGCCGGCATGACTGTGTTCTCTGTGAGGCTTAGCGATGTGTGCCGCCCGGCCGGCCTCACCGCCCTCTTCATTGTGCTGCCTCTGCTCATCCTCTCCGCCCTGGTGCTCTGTTGGTGCTGTGGGAGGAAGAGGAAGAAGAAAGAAGTACCTATAAGCACCTCAAAGAAGAAGAGATCTTCTAGCTCCAGCTCCAATGGCCAGAAGCATCGCAAGAAGCAGCAACAAGCGACCACTGAGCAGAACAAAACTGGACACTGCATCAACGAGGGGATCCTGAAGAACCAGCTGCTGCTTCGCCCGGCATCCACCCTCCTTGGCAGCACCAGGGACATCTATGAAGAGGTGGAGATTAAGCTGGGCTCAGTGGAGTCTCTTCCTAGAGTCTCCTCGCGTTGTTCCAGCTCCACAGAGGGGAGACAGGGCTCCCAGGAGCCCGACGGGGCCAGCAAGGCAGAGCTGGACACGGTGAGTGTGACGGAAGTGATGAAGGACTCAGCTGACAGGGAGAAGGCTTACATGACCCAGTCGACTGAATACTACAGCCTGGTGCCGGGTATTGAACTGGAGGACTCGGACCACGGCGAGTATGAGAACGTCAGCCTCTCGTGACACCATCGTAAAGGAATAGTTTGACATTTAGGGAGTTACGCTTTTGTTTTCTTGACGAGAGTTAGATGAGATGATCTGCACCACTCACATGTTTTTCTACATCTCTTTGGTGTTAAATAGAAGTGCTCCCTCCAGGTAGGGACCAAGTTGCTGCCCCAAGCAAAGGAGCTCAAATATTGAGATACTTGTTCATGAGTGATGGGAAATTGGATCATGAGGTGGACCGACGGGTTGGTGCGGCGTCTGCAGCGGTGTTGTAGTACTCAAAATAAACCTGAGACCGGTCTCATAACCACTTTTTGAAGGTCTCTCTCTCTCTCGAAATCGACTGTATTGTATTTTATTTCAAGACCACAAAGAGGTCTTCTGCAAAACGGTGTCAAAACAGGCAGGAAGGCCTCACCTAAAGAGATTTGCTGAATTTTAGCTACATGTTAGCTACCTAAGTAGGCTATATACTGTCTGGTCTTGGTCTTGACTTGGCCTTGACCCCTCAAAGTCTTGGTCTTGACTCGGTCTCGCTTTAGGTGGTCTTGACTACAACACTGGTCTGCAGAACTGTACCGGACTGTTGTGGTTCAGAGGGAGCTGAGTTGGACAGCAAAGCTCTCAGTCCATCTATGTTCCAACCCTCACCTGTGGTAATGATCTTTGGGTCGTGAGCAAAAGAATGAAATCGCGGTTACAAGCAGCCAAAATGAGCTTCCTCTGCCGGTTGGCTTGGCTCAGCCTTAGAGGTACGGCAAGGAGCTTGGAGTAGAATCTGATTAGGATGCCCCCTTGGGTGCCTTCCTTTGGGGGTAGACCCAACACTCACTGGAGGAACCATATAGCCCATCTAGCCTGGAAACGCCTTGGGATCCCCCAGGAGGAGCTGGAATTCGTTGCTGGGTAGAGAGATGTCTGGAGAGCCCTGCTAATAACCTGCCCAGATAAACGGAAGAAAATGGATGGATGGATTGCCACAAAATGTTGTTGTTTTAATCACTGCTTTAGAGTTGTTTGATTTTTAACTTCCTATCTGCCTTGTTATCTTTTATATTTCCTTCTTTATGCTAAGCAAGGCTAATCTTATCACCTCCGGACTCACAAACAAGTCTCATCTAACTCTCGGAAAGAAAGCAGAGAAGCCCTAAAATGTCAAATTATTCCTTTATATGCACTGAACATAGACAGTGTAAGTATGTGTGTTATCTATTGACACACACACAGAGACTGCCTGGTCTGACCACTGTGGTATCACAATGTAAGAGGAAGTGATTTAATCTGGAGCTTTTCCTGTGGGACCTGAGAAACGCAGTGACGGTTTGAAAAGGAGGCCTCCCCTCGTCTCTTTTTATCTCGCTGGAAAAATAAAATCTATTTTGAACATATTTAATGTTCCACTCCATGCAAATGTACTCTTAAAAACATATTTTTAATCACTGTGCTTACTTAGGTCATGAAGCTTTTGTGTGTACCTCACCCAACTGTAATTGTCTCAATGCATTCCAGGTTGTATTATTGTGCATACAGGATGTTCTGGACCTTAAGCTGCACATCCAGAAATGTAGGTGCTGAACAATGACTAATCTCATTGTAATGTTCAAAGTTAATTCAACGTGAGATGAGGAATGTAAAGCTTAGATGATAAGTCTAAATTTAAATGTCATTGTTAAGCAAGGATAAAAGGAGAGGCGCTTGCTATTGACGCACTAAAAATGTGCACATAGGTTGGAAAAAATGCTGGTTAATGCTGGTTTAAGATAAAAATCTCTGGTAAACTGAGACGTGGAGCGTTTCTGCACGGCGGTGCGACAACATAGTGACACTGGAGAGGACGGCGACACAAAAGGACAAACACCGAACATCAGGGTCAGCGTGGAGGTGCAGGATGCAGGCACTCGATTGTTATCTAAGATGTGGAAAATAGACGGACGTTTCACTCTCACACATGCCGGGGCTATAAGTGCTAATTGATTTGTGTTTAGAGATGTGGAGAAAGTGGGTGCAGCTCAGGGTGTGGAGCTTCCTGGAATTTAACTGAGGTGTATTTTCCAGACGGGTTTTTACAGATTTTTTTCCATCAAAGCTTTATTTATCGACATTGTTAAGTTTACCGCATTGAAAATGCCAAAAGGTCAAAAGACAAGCATACAAATGAGTGAATGTTGTATTTTGTTAACATGGCTGTTGCTACTTGACTGAGGTTGTGTCCTTTGTAGTTTATTTCCAAAGATGTTTAAGCAACTTGTGGTAGCTGTATTCTTTAATTAGCTTGTTTTCCTTTCTCAAGCACACAACATAAGCAGTTTACAGAGATAACAGTGGCTATAAAATGGGTCTTGAATAAGCACCTGAAAGCAACACGCTAATGCAAAAACAAAAATGACCCTAAAGCTACAAAAATACCAGCAAAAAACTAACTGTTAGCTTACAAAGGTTGCTAAGATATAGATATAGTTAAGCTATAGCTTACTAGTTACGTTTGCTCAGCTATAGCCTAGCTACCTAACACACCTGCTCATGGTTTAGCAAACAACCAATTAAAACTTTACACAAGGTTACAGTTGCTATGCTATAGCATAACTAGCTTGCTAAGCTATAGCTTAGCTAGCTAAACTAGTTACAGTTGCTCAGCTATGGCCTAGCTAGTTTGCTAAGCTATATCTTAGCTAGTTTGCTAAGCTATAGTTGAGCTAGTTTGCTAAGCTATAGTTGAGCTAGATAACCTAGTTACAGTTGCTAAGCTACAGCCTAGCTAGTTTGCTAAGCTATAGTTGAGCTACTTTGCTAAGCTATAGTTGAGCTAAATAACCTGTTACAGTTGCTCAGCTATAGCCTAGCTAGTTTGCTAAGCTATAGTTGAGCTACTTTGCTAAGCTATAGCTTAGCTAGATAACCTAGTTACAGTCGCTAAGCTATAGCCTAGCTAGCTAACACAGTTGCTCATTGAAGTGTTTTAGCAAACAATCAATTAAAACTTGACATTTTGTGGGTATTTCCATTATTATTAAATTTAACTACTTTTAGGAAACAAATAATAAATAAATAAGTTCCTAATTGCTCCCACAGAATTTCACTCCTCGAGTAAATGCGTCAAAACAGCATTTAGACCTTTATTTTGGGAAATAAAATGATATTAAATCATTCTAAACGTTGAGAAACCTCCAAACATGATTGTGTCATTTGAGGGAACATTAGCTACCAAAAAAAAACAAATAAAGTAGCATTAAGAATCCTTGTTTGGTAAAACAAAATGGGTATACTGGTATGATACTGAATAAAAGCACTGATTTTCATCATTTTCATATTTATCTGGGCAGATGCACTATCTTGACTGTTTGTTTTGTTTGAAAAACGTTTGAATATTGTTGAAAAGAAAAATAAATTGCTTCTTTTTTTTCAAGATTTCAAGATGCAAATTGTGTATGATGAAACCAAACCGTGTCATTAGTTCACTGCATTTTTGAGAACATGTTCCAGATCTTTTCATTCAAGCGTTTAACACGGCCCCTCAGCTTCCTTTTGACCCAGGTCGGCCCCAGAGCTACCTGAAATCCCACTGTTCTTTTGAGCTCTGATTTCACTCACCGTGGGAAGTTGTAATTACCGCATTGGGTTACCCAAACGATCAGTATGAGCTGCTCAGTCTGTCCTGTTCTCAGAGGTCTGAGCCCAGGAAATGATGGAGTATCCAGGGATGCTAATGTTGAATCACAGCAACAACCCTGGATTTAGAGACGCAAACATAAAAATATGCTGCTGTGCCACATAAAACTGACATGAAATGAGCTCCACAGAGGCAGAAACAAGAGAAAAGTGTGTTCTTATGGATTAAATATGAACACATGTACGTAGGGGTAAATGTGTCAGATGTTCTTTCACTGTTTCCTGTCAATAAAAGAGCCTCTGGATGTCTTTGTTTAGGAGGTAAACACAGACAGTGAGGCCTCAGGGCTGAGGCTCAGAGCCCTGCTGCACATCACCAGAGTGCCACCTAGTGCCAGTAATGGAAATCATTTATCTGAGACTGCTTTATTGTGATGAATCTAGTTAAATTAAAGATACAAACGTAAAAAAAAAGGGGGGGAAGTCCACCGTGGTGACTTGTCCGTGCTCTGATGGTCTGATGGAGGATGGATGGCCTCGTAAATATCCCGACAGAGGAGAGCAAACAGAGTCAGAGCTGGAAACAGAGAGTGTGATTTACAGATTTACAGTGGAGCGCTGTAACTATGTGAAAATCAAACAAGCGAGCAGAGAGCAGCAGCCATTGATAAAGACTGAGAGCTGATGTGTGGGACGGACAATCAGACACTGATATCACAGAACAGTAAACAACACAAGAGCCTCTGCTGTGTGTGTGTGTGTGTGTGTGTGTGTATTTGATTTGTTTTATTATGGCCTCTTCAAATACTTCAATCAGAGAGTGTTTTATAATAAAATACATGTTGGCATGCATAAAAAAGCAAGTTATCAACTCCAGAGAGCGTAAAAACCAAAAGAAACAATGAGTTTTTATCAGTTTTATAACCTTTTTAAACCGATTTTCATCTTTTACATCAACTCTGAAAATGTGTTTTCACCATATATATATAAATATATACACACACACACACATATACATATACATATACATATACATATACATACGTATTCCCACAGCTTCCTCCCACAGTTCAAAGACGTGCAGGTTAACAGGGTAACTGGTGACTCTAAACTGGCCATAGGTGTGAATGTGAGTTTAAATGCTCCACCATGACCGGGATGAGGATAAGGTTACAGATAATGGATGGATGGAGGGGTGCCACTTAGTATTCGTAGTATTTTATTTATTTATTTTCAGCGCTTAAAGGAAATTTTCCATTATTTCCTGACATATTGTAAACCAAACGATTAAACAACATTCTTCAATCTTCTGATTGATCAGTAATTAATATAATCCACACGTCTCAGAGTTAAATGAATGATTTTGGATGTTTGAGCCACATGAGCTCTGTGAGAACACAAACTATAATCAGTACTTATTAACACTGTGAGGGAACAAACTTTATTAACAGCTTGTCTCTCTGCGCTCTGCCTGTCTACAGGTATAGTTACAGGTATAGTGTACTGTAGGTGTGTATCTGTAGGTGTGTATCTGTAGCCTGCAGGTTCCCAGGTTATAAATTTAAAATGTTAATTTATGGCAGCACAGCAGAGAGGTTTAAATTGAGACGCAGAGGAAGAGCAATTCCTCTCAGGTCAGCACAGGACCAGGTGATACACCTGACTTCAGGTAAGACACATCTTTAGATTTTTATGAGAGGAGATGGATGCAATCAAGAGACATTCCTTTAGATTTCACCTTTAATATTTGATATTTTACAGGATTAAACAGAGTAAACGCAGCCATGACCATCTCTTACACCCTCAAAGTAGCCGATGCCAGATTTTGTGGCTTCTCCAAACTCCTGTTCAGGTGGAAGGGAAGCATCTACAAGCTGGTTTACAAAGAGCTGCTGGTGTTCTGTGGCGTTTATCTGTTTTTCAGCTTGTTTTACAGGTAAATTAACTGATTTACTGTTTGCTGCAGTGTGATCAATCATTTATGATGAAGAAGATAACGCTTTATTATCTTCACAGGCTGATGCTCACATCATGGCAGCAGGATATGTTTGAGCGCGTCGCCCTTTACTGTGATCAGTTCACCAACACCAACTTCATCCCAGTTCTGTTCGTACTGGGTGAGTCTGACTGAACTGGCTCAAGTAAAAAATCTCAACATAAGTCACTATAGTTCATATTTTTTTATTCCTCTCTCAGGTTTCTACGTGACCTTGGCCTTTAATCGTTGGTGGGGTCAGTACACCAGCTTCCCGCTGCCTGATAACTTGATGATGGTGGTGTCCGGAAACGTCCACGGTGCAGACGAGAGAGGTCGTCTGCTGCGACGGACGCTCATGAGATACGCCAACTTATCTTCAGTTCTTATTCTGCGCTCCATCAGCACGAGAGTTCACAAACGATTCCCAACGTTGGAGCACATAGTGGAGGCCGGTAAGAACATTTTTACTTTTTAGGGTCACTTTATACCCACCATGTAAGAAGGAGTGCTACCACAGGTCCTTCATTCCAACAGCTGTCAGACTCTTTAACACCAGCATGACTTCATGACTTTTTTCTATATTTCTTGTGAGTAATTTCTAATCCAACTTGTGTGTACAAGCTGCTGCGTCAAGTGAATTTCACCGGTGTGCGATTGTTAAAGTTGTATTATCGTATCATATTGCATCATATCGTATCATACAATATGATACGATATGATACAATGCAATACAATACGATACGATATCGTATTGTATCGTATCATATTGTATCGTACCGTATCGCATCGTATCATATCATATTGTATTGTATCATATTGAATTGTATCGTGCCGTGACGTGTCTTGTTTTATTGTATCATATCGTATCTTATCTTATTTTATCGTACCGTATCTTATCTTATCTTAGTAAGTTAGGTTAGGTAAATATTTGGAGGTTAAATATGGATTAAGCTTGGCCGAGGCATCAGTCTTATCAGCTGTCCAGTCGGCCATTTTAAGCATGCATTACTCCACTAAGATATTTGTTTCTAATTTGTTTCTTTAGTAAATTATTTGAATATTTCTTCCTCCGCTGTGAGTGCCTGACTGAAAGAGGCTGCTTAACAGGGATGATTTGTTTGTAGAATTGAGTACAAAGGTTTTTTCACATATTTGAAAGGATGAATCTCTAATAACACATTTAATCTTTTTCAAAATAAAGCAGGATTAAAACATTTCAGGACTGCAGTGAGACAAATAAAACCTGACAATTGATAAAATGATAAACAAATGATAAATATGATAATAAATCCAAAAGAAGTGACAAAGTGAAGTATAACTAACTCCCTGGATCATAAATATCTCTTCCATCCATCCACGTGGTATCAAACTATGTGACCTCTGTGCAGGATTCATGACGACACACGAGCTGAAACTCTTCGAGTCGCTTCACTCTGATTTCAACAAGTACTGGATGCCTTTGACGTGGTTCTCTAACCTGGCGTCCACAGCCAGAGAGGAGGGTCGAGTGAGGGACGACATCGCTTTGAGACTTCTGATGGACGTGAGTGAGGTTTTTCTTTTCTGAAAATAAAAGTTTACACTCACTTTAAATTAAATCCTAAATATATAATATGTATTTATAACTACAGGAGCTGAATAATTACAGAGCCAGGTGCAGCCTCCTGTTTCACTATGACTGGATAAGCATCCCTCTGGTCTACACTCAGGTAAGATCAGGAGACAGAACTATGATCAACAACATGTCTATCTGCTTCATTTGAAGGTTATTTATCTTTTTTATCTTCTTAACCGTCTCGTTTTTTTATCTGTGCAGGTTGTTACTATAGCAGTTTACTCTTTCTTCGCCTTCTGCGTGATTGGCCGACAATTTCTGAACCCAGAGAAAGGATACAGGAACCACAATATGGACCTGTACGTCCCTGTTTTCACCCTTATGCAGTTCTTCTTCTACACCGGCTGGCTCAAGGTGAGACGATGAGTTCACGTTTCACTACCAGAAAACAGATTTTTTTTATTAAAGGAGCTGTTTCCTCTCTGTAGGTCGGGGAGCTGATCATCAATCCATTTGGCGAGGACGATGATGACTTTGAAACCAACCAGCTGATTGACAGAAACATTCAGGTTACCTCCTCAAATATATCCACTCCAAACACCTAAAACGAGTGCTCACTGTTGTCATTTGAACTCTGTTTCTCCCTCCTGTAGGTGTCGATGCTGGCTGTAGATGACATGTACCAGAACCTGGCTCCGATTGTGAAGGACAAGCACTGGGCGCAGAGACATTTCTCCATCCCTTACACCCTGTCGACAGCAGCAGAGACTCTCAGACCGGCCTTCAAAGGCTCCACCTTTGACATGAGGTAAACTAATTTGACCTTTTATGCTACTGCAACTATACTGCAAAGACTCAAGCATAAAACGTTGGTCATGTTTGCAGGATGAGTGTGGAGGATCTTGAGATGCATCAGCCTGGAGACTCTCCTGGAAAGAGACAGTATTTACCTCTTAGGGGCTCTCTGGGCGACGGTCTCGACAGTCTCCTGCAGAGGGGCAAAGGTATCCTGCGAGGTAGGAGCCTCCCCTCTCTGGTGGACGTCTCAGTACACCCAAATGAGGAAGACGACACCGAGGACGAGGTCAACGCCACCAACCACAAAGAACAGACATTCATTAACGTTGTAGTCGAACAAATCTAGTGACGATGATGAAACTGTAATGTGTTTTTAAACTGACTTTTATTGTGTAACATTTTATGATTTGACACTGACTTAATTTGTGAAATAAAACATTTGTTCCAAACAAATATATATATGGTATATATAGTCACATTAGATTAGATTAAACTTTATTGCCATTGCACAAAGTACAAGTAAGACAAGTAAGTTTAGTAAAGCAGTAAAGTGCAGAGTACATATGGATATATAAATAACAGTGCAGATATAAATATGAATATGTTATCAGAATCAGAATTGCTTTATTGGCCAGGTGTGGGTACTCACATGAGGAATTTGACTCTGGTTCACTGTGCTCTCAATTGTACATACAGGTGTAGACATACAGTTTAACAAGGAACATGACAGGTAGGCACAGACATGAACATAAAACTATA
This sequence comes from Miichthys miiuy, assembly GCA_036365135.1. Taxonomy (NCBI): domain Eukaryota; kingdom Metazoa; phylum Chordata; class Actinopteri; family Sciaenidae; genus Miichthys; species Miichthys miiuy. The sequence goes on along the minus strand of CM071617.1, from coordinate 4,914,717 downwards.
GTGCAAACATAAAGAACTGACAGACATTTGTAGACAGTGTAAAGGACAGGTGATGGTGCAATGAAATGTGTTCTGTACATGAGGTAGGTTGATACGACAGTATATACATATCTATGTACAACAAATTAAATGTAAACAGTGAGGATAAATAAATAAATTATAATAAGATATATACATATGGACAGAGTGAAATGAATACACTAATATATAAATACAGCTTGGCAGCATACATGCTGTATAGAGTGTATAAGGCCAGTGCAGACTGCAGTGTGGGTGTGATGATTTAACATGAACCCACCTGGTCTACCTGTACACATATAAAAGAAAATAAAAGAAAAAATTAACCGCAAAATCTTTTTACTGTACACTCAGGTTAAATCGACTCTCTACTACACTGTACACTAATGTTTCAAAATGGTCAGATAATACAGCAATGTAGCGTTTTTAAACACGCTGAATAAATTTGTTAATACATTTTAGTGGTGAGACTTTTATTTTGAAATACAACCGACGGAAGTTCGAGAGGGTCAAAAGTCTCTTCTGCGTTTCCGCGTTGTCAGAAATCCAAAGAAATTCACCTCGAAAGGCGACTTTAATCTCCAAAATATCTGCCGACAGTCACGGTACGTTAACAGATACTCTTTATAGTCATAATTCTACCTTTTTAGCTCTTTAAATATTTTTAATTTATTAACTTTTGAGTCAAATTAACGCAGTTTTGTTGAACAAACCGCCGCAGGACGTCGGTTTATCTGACATCCAGCTAGCGTGCTAATGTTAGCTCCGGAGGGAGTCGATACTTTTCTAACGCTGTCAGCCGACTCTGGTGGCTCATTAGCGGCTTTTTTTGGACCTCTTAGACCCCCTTGACGCCTATGAAGGAGAGCTGGGAATCAAATCAGTCCTTTTGTTTGAATGTTTATTGAATCTTCTCGAATTTTCTCTGTTGTTTGGTTTGTTTTGACAGCTGCATCCCTCCGCAACCAGGCAGGACAACAAAAGCAGGACTGTGTGGGGTGATGTCAGCTGACGGCCCCCTGCTGCTGACCCGCTGAGCTGCTGACTGACACCTCCATCATCACCTCCTCCATCATGTCTCTGGGTGACAACCCTCACCTGCTGCTGGGCAGGATCCGCTTCCTGAACAGGTGCATCGAGTGTTTCAAGAGGAGCGAGCCTGTGCCGGACTCCCTGTGTTATGTCCCCAAAGAGGTGTGCTACAAGGTCTGCAAGGATTCATCGTCCACCTCCTGCGCCTCCTCCGGAGCTGCTGCGGGAGCCTCCTCTGTGGGGAAGACACTCGTGTCCGTGTTTGAAAACCCACACCAGAACCCACACATCAAGAAGTTATGCAAATACAACATCGAGCCGAAGAAAGGGACGTGCATCCGGACAACGGGGGAGGAATACAGGAACAGTCAGGGCCTGTGGGTCAAAATCATCAAGGTGAGCTCACCTGCTGCAGCTCACGGCGATGTCGATCTTTACAATAAAACAAACCACAAAAACAACAAGTTAAAAGCAATAAATCGATAAAAAACAGAATAAAATGTGACACAGAACGCAGAGTTTGCAGCCCTGATCGCCTCAGGTAGGTCACACCTCAGTCTCAGAGCTCTAACTGCACCTTTGTGTATGTATTTGGACTCAAGAACAACCAGGAATGATTCATCTGAGGACCTCAGGGAGCGAGAAGGGACGTAGGGCACTAAAAGATCAGAGAAATAACTTACAAGGCCTCTCAGGGCTTCAAAAGTAATCAGTAAAATCTTGAAATCCACTCAGTAGATAATCAGTAGACAGTGTAAGTGAGTAGGTGTGAGGTGATTGTGTTTCTTTGCAGCAGAGTTTTGGATGAGCTGGAGACGAGAGAGCAGTGAGTTACAGTGATCTAGTCATGTGGACAGGAGAAGATTAATGCGTGTCTGTGATTAATGAATGTTAATGTTAATTCAATGATCCGTGTCTGCGTCCAGGAGCAGATGGAGGAGCACCGTCAGGGCCTGGAGCTGGAGGAAGGCTGGATCCTGGTGTGTAAACACACAGAAGGAGGCGACAGGCTGGTGCCGGTGGAGTCGCCGGAGACCGTCAGCAGGCAGCAGCAGCTCTTCGGCTACGACCACAAACCCTGCAACAGGTGGGAGCAGGTGGTGAACGTGGAGAACGCACTTTACATCGGCTCCAAACCCAAAATCGCAGAGCGTGACGACGCCGCTGTCCAGAAGCTAAGGTGAGCACGAGTCAGACGAGAGAGTCGAGACTTTGTTTTGGGTTCGGATTGTTAAATTTAAACTGTTGTTCTCCTAAAATCTTTAAGATACGTTCCTCCCACCTGGACGTATGAATGCGACGAGGATCTGGTGCACTACTTCTATGACCACATAGGGAAAGAGGATGAGAACCTGGGCAGTGTGAAGCAGTGCGTGACCAGCATCGATGTTTCTTCATATTCCGTGAGTCACTCACACGGAGGTTTTTGCTTTTTTCTATGGGGGATTTTAGTTGTAATACGGAGACTTGAAGTGAAATTTGACAGAAATGATTGTTACATATGTATGACAACATATAATTAAAGATGTATACGTTTGTCAGTGATCGACTTACCTTGATGTTTCCTGACAGGATGATCCAAGTGGAGGCGTGAGCTGTCTGACGGACGGCGACACTGAAACGTACTGGGAGAGCGACGGCATGCAGGGACAACACTGGATCCGCCTGCACATGAAGAGAGGCACCGTGGTCAAGTAAGGAGCCGAGCTACAAAATTCATATTTAAAAAAACAAAAACAAGAAGTTAAAGCTGACGTTAGTCTGATATACAGAGTATAAATGCCATAAAATTAGATTTATTAGTCACATTGGTGACGTTTAGCTCACTCTGGCTAATGTTACACCACCAGGAGTCAACTCGACTTCAGAGTTAGTCATTAATTAACTCACACAGAGTTGCTGAGCTGATTACATTCATGTGAGTCATACGAGGGTCAGTAATGTTTGAAGCTGGATGATTTAATGTGCGACAATCTAATCTGAACGCAGAGTACGGTAAGTTGACAGTATGCTGGTACCATGCCCAAATTTAGCTGTATTAAGCGGTGAAACATTCCCAGTCTGCGCACAGTGAACCTCAGCGTTTATCACGCTCGTTTAAAGATGTGAAGCATCTCGTATGAATCTTCTCTGTCCTCTCCAGTAAACTGATACTGACGGTGGACTCCACAGACGACAACTACATGCCCAAGCGAGTCACGGTTTACGGAGGCGAGGGGGACGGCCTGAAGAAGCTGAGTGATGTCACCATAGACGAGTGAGCCTCTTCAATCAGAACACATCAAAATAACTTTATCTATCTGTTCTGAACTTCATTTGTGTGACGACTCAAAAAGTGGACAACACATAAAAGTGCTGTTTAAAATGTTTCAAATGTCCACTGGTGCCAAAGAATGTCCATGAATAAATTCTTCATATTACAGTATATGAGTCTAATACCACTGGTTTTGTATTAAGAGACCTTCTCATGTGAGGAAAGGATCTCCGTATTATTACAGTGGACAATATCTGATGTTTCAAAGAAGGCTGAAATGTCTGCTGAAGAATCAAAATCTTATTTTCTTTTGATAAAAGTAGAGAAATAACATTACACTGTTATTATGATGCATGTCTGCCTGCTGCACTGAGTTGTTTCATCTATAGGAAGTTAAAAAATAACAGGAATTTTCATATTTCTGCTTTTTTTTTGCCTCCAGTAATCTGATTGGAGAAGTTTGTGTGCTGGAGGACATGACGGCTCACCTGCCTGTGATCGAGATCCGGATCGAGGAATGTCGAGGTCAGGTTGTTTCGTTTAAACACTTAATTACATTTTCTTTAATGATGCCACGAGCCTTGAACTCTGTTTTCTCTCTCCTTTGTCTTCACAGATGAGGGGATAGACGTCCGGATCCGAGGCTTGAAGATCAAGTCGTCGTGTGAAAGAGACCTGGGCCTGAACGCTGACGTTTTCCAGTCCTCTAACTTGGTGCGATACCCTCGTCTGCAGGGCAACACGCCTGACTTCCTGTACCGCAGAGCGCTGGTCATCCAGAGGTAGTTCACCTCCAGAGTTGTTCAAATCTCAAACACACACATCGGATTCACCCACTCAACCGTCTTTAGTGATTTAAAGGTTTTTTCAGTGTTTGTGGTGTTTATTTTCTCCACAGGTTCATCGGTCTCCTGGACAGTGTGCTCCCACACTTAGTACCAGCCTGGGACTACAGTCTGGGCACCTTCAATCAGATCAAAGTGAGTCATCGTGTTGTGTTTATAATATATAATACCAGCAGTGAATTACATTTAAGCAGCAATAAACCCCAAAAAGCTTCTTTTTACCATCATATTTGAACACATTTATAGTAAATATGCAACAAGCTGGATGGCTTTTATTAAATTTCAGTGAAGCAGTGTCTTAAAATAAAAGTTTCACTAATATTTAAACCCTCTCATCCACAAGTCGATGCCGAGTCCGTCTCTAAATGAATCTCGTGTGTTCTCTGGCCCCCTCTAGAGCATAAAACAGTTCCTGCTGCTGTCCAAACGCCGCTCGGCCCTCATCACGCAGTGCCTGAAGGACTCCGAGACCGGGAAGCCAAACTTCATGCCCCAGCTCTACATCAACCGACGCCTGGCCATGGAGCACAGAGACAACCCGTCTCTGGACCCCAGCTGCAAGAACGCCGTGTTCAATCAGGTACGAAACGCTTCCTGATGGTGGCGACATCACTTCCTCAGCTGCCAGACTAGACTCTTAATGTTGCGAGTTGAGATTTATATGACCTAAAAGGAGAACTCCGTATTTCTCTGGTTGCAGGTGTATGAAGGTCTCAAGCCATCTGACAAATTTGAGAAGATTTTGGACTACAGGTGTGTATTCACAGGTTTATGTGTCTGATATTTCTTGCCTGAACTCGAGGGTGTTGAAATCTAAATCTCGTTTCATCAGATGGCCTGCTCGGTACGACCAGTGGTGGGAGTGTAAGTTCATCGCAGAGGGAATCATCGACCAGGGAGGAGGATTTCGCGACAGCCTGGCCGACATGTCTGAGGAGCTTTGCCCCAGCTCAGCTGAGTGCCCCATGCCTCTGCCGTTCTTCAGCCGTACATCCAACCAGGTAATCGCTCGTCATCACTGCCTGCACACGGTCGAGATCAGACTGCTGTCCAGTGTTCTCATTGTTCTTCTTCTGACCTCTCTCAGGGTTCCTTAGAGGCCAGAGATTACTACGTCCCCAACCCGTCCTGTAAAGAGTTCAACAAGTATGAGTGGATCGGTCAGCTCATGGGAGCTGCTCTCAGAGGAAAAGACTTCTTGGTGAGTGACGCTCACTCTCCACCTGCTGTAGTTGGACGATACAGTCGCTTTGAAGTAAGAACGGGTGGATGTAGAGATTTGATTTTATCCTGCAGGTCTTGGCTCTGCCCGGGCTGGTGTGGAAGCAGCTGACCGGAGAGGCTGTCAGCTGGAGTAAAGACTTCCCCGCTGTGGACTCGGTGCTGGTGAGGACATTCAGATGATCACAGCTGCTTCCTTTCCAGCTGTCTGGTGTGTGTCGTTTTCAAAAGTTAAAATTTGGTTTGTGTGTTCAGGTAAACCTGCTGGACGCCATGGAGAACATGGACCAGGAGACGTTTGAGTTCAGGTTTGGTGAGGAGCTCGTCTACACCACCCTGATGAGCGACGGCCAGATGGTGGATCTCATCCCCGGCGGGAGTAACGTGGGCGTTCGCTACGAGGACCGCAAAGAGTTCATCCGCCTGGTGCAGAAGGTTCGGCTGGAGGAGAGCAAGCAGCAGGTTGGACTTTGATGCTTTCTGTGCTTCAGGTGTTGTTATAATTCCTCTTGTTGCTGCTGACGTATAAACTCATTCATTACAGATAGCAGCCATGCAGGCGGGGCTGCTAAAGGTAGTTCCTCAGGCGGTGTTGGATCTGCTCACCTGGCAGGAAGTGGAAAAGAAAGTGTGCGGATCCTGAGATCACCGTGGAAGCCCTGAAACGACTCAGTGAGTGTCCAGCCTTCACAATAAAACACACATTTCCTGTATCGATTTGAAGAGGCTTGTTTTTAGCCGAGCTAGCAGCATGCAGAGATGAAGCTGTTGTTCTGTAGATGCTTGATTGTCGGACTGTTGTTTCCAGCACACTACGAAGACCTGGAACAAAGTGACAGCAGAGTGCAATACTTGTGGGAAGCTCTGACAAACTTCACCAATGGTCAGTTCACATTTCACAGAGCCTCATTCTTACTGTAGTGAAAGTCTTTTACAACACTTCAATGACGCGATTGAATCTTGTTCTCAGAGGATCGCAGCAGGTTTCTGAGGTTTGTAACTGGTAGAAGTCGTCTTCCTGCGCCCATCTACGTCTTCCCTGACAAACAAGGGTGAGAAAATCCATAAAACAGCTGATCTCTAAAACTTAAAATGTTTTTCATGTGTCTGTTTTAACGCGTTGTCTGTTTCCTGACGCAGCTCTGAAACGACTGATGCACTCCCTCAGTCCTCCACATGCTCCAGCACGCTTTATCTACCCAACTACCCGAGGTAAACTAACGCTCCGTGTTTCATAATTACATTTACATGATCAGAGAAGGTTGGTTGGTCATCGATCGTGATGAAGCAGACGACTGTTCGCGTAACTCCTCTTCGTTCTGTCCCGCAGTGCAAAAGTCTGTGAGGAGAAACTGCGTTACGCTGCGTACAACTGTGTGGCCATTGACACAGACATGAGCCCGTGGGAAGAGTGATCTCTCTGCTGCTGCTGCTTCACTGAGCAAACTTTACAAATCACTGCTGAATCTCGCCAAGTTTGTCACCGCATCATATATGACAGCGGCCAATTAATCCGAGCTGTACATAATAAAGAACTATATGGAAACGTGGACATGACTTCAGTGTTTTTATTCAAGATGTTTTAACGTGTTTAAGATGTTTGAGATTCTTCATAAGTTATGTTGGACAGATAAAACAGGAAGCAGCACATCATGAGAGAAATTGTATTTTTAGAGTTTGTTAATAATAAAACTGATTAACGTCAAACAGCATGTGTGTCAAACATTTTATAAGATGAGATAAAACTTTAATTCACTCGTCACAGCAGCTTGTATACACAAAGTGGATCAGAAATTACTTAGAAATAAGAAATATGTAGAAAAAAGTCATGAAGTCAAGTACACTGAAATAAAAACATAGTGCCTCTTGTTTTCCATATAACGATAAGCTGGAAAAGTTATTTTTTATATCCAGAGGAATGAAAAATACTGTACGTTTCAGAGTTATAGTTTACTGTGCAAATTAAACACTGAGCTTTGTAACAGTCAGTTCTTATTTATTTATATTATAGCACCAAATTATAACAAAGGTTATCTCATGACTCTTTCTGTATAGACTTTATAATATTATGACGTGACTTAAGGTAGTAGTAATAATAATAATAATAATAATATAGTATTTGTGGTGAACATCAGGGACCACAGCAGCAGCAGACTTGACCATTTTGCTGATCTGGGTGTAGCTACGATTCACAAAGAAGCAGAAAAACTCCAGGGAAGACACAAAGTTGGTAACATGTATTGATGGGACATGATGGAGAGAGGAAGAGCTCAGTGCATCATGGGAAGTCCCCCAGCAGTTTAGTCCTGTATCAGCATGACTCAGGGAAGGTTCAGGACTCACCTGAGCCAGCTCTGACAATAAGCTCTATCACAAAAGAACGTGATAACCCTCGTGTAAATTTTCCCTCTTTATCTGGTGATCATTTCGGCTGTGTTGGTGCATATGGCACTATTTTTTGTCAAATTTTATTTTTTCTAACAGATCAATTGAACACTGTGCAAAATAAAATTACTACCCTCTTAAGTCATTTAGGACAAAGATGTCCATTTCCAGAAAAACTGCTATAAAAACTTAAATATAAATTAATATTTTTTCTGCATTAAACGTCAAAACTACCAAAAATTCAATCACTTTGATGATTTTAACCCAACAATGAGTTATTTCTCCTCAAAATAATTGAATGTTTTGGAAGTTTTGAGCAGTTTTTTTGTAGGTGGACGTTTTTTCCCTTAATGACTTAAGAGGGAAGTAAATGAAACTGACGTGTGAGGGTTAAAAGTGGCACTAAATGTTGACGGTGTCTGCCTCATGAATCTAAAACGGCAGTTAGTTCCACAGAAGAGGAGCTTCATAGCTGAAAGCTCTGACTCCTGTTCTACTTTTGGAGACTGAAGGAACCACGGGGAACCTGCATGCAGAGTGTAGTATGAGCTCTTTAAGATGTCACCACAGTGTTATAGAAAGTTTTGGATAGATAAGAAACAATTTGAATATCTACAATTTTATATTACTACTAGGCAAACTGGACATTGTGTGACAGCATGTAAAGGTCCAGCAGAGCTGCTCAGTGAACCTTTGTCAAATCAAGTGCTGGCACAAACAGTGCAAACCTCCTGATACTGATCTGACATTTAGTGCCACTTCTGTTTTAACTGATAGAAACACCCTGACGTGGTGTGATGATTCAGGAAACAGGCTACACGCTTAAAATTTCTGCCTGGCAACAGCTGACACCGGTGGTTCCTCAATGTCAGGTATAACCAGACACAAATCAGATCATGTTGTATCCTAAATTGTGCTAAAGGTGAGAGCCACGGTGACCTGTGAAAGACGTCTGTGGTGTCAGGGTTAAGTTGTGGACCCTGCAGGGCCGACATGTGGACCCCTGGAAGTCCCCCGAGACCTCCACAAACCTCTGAATGACAGCCTCGTATCTAGTTTGAAGCAAGAGTGGAGTTTCCAGCTCTGGCACTGTGAGGCCTCGCAGATTTTTTTTTTTCTGCTGACAGGAAGTGAAACTTTACACCACAGGTTGGAAGAATAAATGACACACACCACAACACGAGCAGTGCACTTTGTGCTTTAGTCTCTTCATCACTGAGCTCTGTGTGGTGTTGAAAAGGTAAGAAGAACATTTACTTTATTCTTTATTAAAGGATGTAACCTGTTCTCTGTGTGTAAAGTTAGAGAAAGGATCCTACTGTTTACACTCTTTTAGTATTTACTGGTACAAGAAGAGAGTATAAACAGTATTTGGTTAATGATAGTTTATTTTTTAAAAGCTTCGTTTAACTCAATTCATGGATGCCTGTGTGTCATGATTATCTTATTTAATCTCACAGACACTCAACAGTTGAGATAACTGAGCTAAAACAACCTCACATTGATTTTTAACACGACTTTAGAGTACACCAAACACATAAAAATATCTGTCCTGCCAGTTTCTGACTCGATAAACTACTGAACGCTCTCTTTAGACTCCTCTCTGTCATCTCCTTTTGATAACTTACTGTCATAATTTTTCCTGTTTCGTGCAAAACTCAGCTTTAAAGTGTCTGATATACTGATACTGATATTGATGCCGTCTCAGTGACAGACCTCAAAACACCTGCCAGAAAACCCGATTAACTGTGTGCTTCAAGTTATCTGACTGAAAAGGGAAGCAGGCGCAGCTGCAAGAATGAATCAGTTAATTTGTATTAATTCATCAGAGGATGAAGAAAATAAATATGTTTCTATTCGAGGCCACCCTGAACATGTACTTTAATATTTTAATGCTCAGCAATTATCAGTTCATTCAGATATATTTAGGTAAAACTAGGTAGGTCAACAAGTTTAAAATCTAGATGTTCTGTAAATTTTGATTTACCTGGTCATTCTTTAAAGGTTTCACATGTAATCTAATGTTTAAAGTACGACTACATGTCTAGATCCATGTTCACTGGAGACATTTTGACATTTTTGTAACTGATGGCTGAATTACATTTAGCTGTGACTTGTGTGTCTTACCATGACGCATGAATCAGAACATTTTCATACCATGACATGTCCAAATGTCTGCTGCTTGTTCCTATAACTTTCTGCAGTTTTTTTAACGCTGGATTAAATCTATGGATTTTTATGGGCTATCATGGCTGTTGGTTTTGTATGTAAATCCAAGACCTCACAGGATTTTTAAAATAAACGACAGGACACAACACCAGTTTCCTCGAGCTCAAGTTTTACTTCCTAATTTTTGGGCAGCAAGCAGATCTGAAACATCCACGCCTGATGATGTAAGAAGTCCTGTAAGTGTTGGCAGGAAGATTTTGAAAACTTACCAGTATTTCACCAAAGTTATCAACAGATAGACAGGAAGTCTGGAGCAACAGGCTGAAATTGGCCACCTGAATAGATGCAACATCTGCACTCAGCTACAGTTTGGACCACAGCCCTGCTGCCTGGAAAAATCCGAGTAACTCATACAGTATGCTTAATTATGAACAGAATATATATGTTATGTTTTATCTTTGTCTTTGTCACAGTTTCCTCCAGAATGTCGGACACAGCAGGGCTCATCGCATCCGAAGAGACACATAATGCATCTGATTATGTTGTGTCCTCACCACCACCATACACCTACCAAGGGCAGGACCCTCCACCCTACTCTGCAACACCAGCAATGTACTGTCCACCCAAAGTCGAAACAACATGCCCCTATCAGCCAACCACCTACGAGTCTTTCCATGACATAAACCCAGAGCTCGCGGACACAGCTCCACTTACAGCCTCGTCTTCTTTTGATGACAAGATAGTGAGGCGAGGGTTTGTTAGAAAGGTTGGTGCAACATATAACTCTTGAGTACTGACTGCAGAGTTAGGCCAGATGAGATGTAGTGCATGCTGGAAGGTGTCTGTCTGAATAAACAGATAAACTCAAAAACATGTACAGTTAGTCCTAAAGTGTTGTTCTTCATGTTTCTCCGTGCAGGTCTTCAGCATCCTGACTCTCCAGCTGCTCTTCACCTTCAGCGTGGTGTGCGTGTTCACCTTCTCCAGCGTGATCAAAGACGCCGTGCAGAAAAACCTGTGGCTCTACATCAGCTCCTTCATCATCTTCATCGTGGTCGCCATCACCCTCAGCTACTGCAAGTCCTTCAGCCGGCGTCACCCGTGGAACATCGTGGGACTGGTGAGTGACAAATACAGAAATACAGGAGCAAAAATGCCCAAATATCTTTCGGGAACATTGTCAGAGATACATTTATATTAAAAATATACAACAAAACATTGGAATAATAGACTAAGACGACAGTTAGACAGTATGGTAAGAGTCATAGCTTTGCAGTTTAAATACTTTATGTTGGATATGAAACATCTAAAGGTCGCACGGTCACATCTAGGACAGAGAACTGAAACATTTTGGTCAAGACAGACAGATAAATGTTGCTCAACAAACAAAACTTCAAATTACTCAACTAAAAACTACCAAAACTGAAAGTATTACATGTAGTTACTCCAAAAGTTTCATGTGCCAATGAAAAAAAAGACGTTGAAATAATAAAAACAATCATGGCAATCATTGTCAGTAGTTCTTTTGTTTGTATTGTTTCCCATTAAAAACCTCAGTTTCCTCTACAGCTGTGTTCTCACATTCACTTTGAGCTGTTGAGGGTTTGTTAAATTAGGTCAGCCTCTTCCTGTGCTGTTATTGTTAAATGCAGAGCACATTATTCAAAGATATCCGGATCATTTTGTGAATCTATAAAGCAAACTGTGGATTTCCCAGATAATGTCGGAGATGTTTGATATGTCTGTATTTTGTGCCTGCAGGTTGCGGTCACTCTGAGTTTGTCGTACATGGTGGGAACCGTCGCCTCCTTCCACAACACCACCGCTGTTGTCATCACTATGGGATCTACGATTGCCATCTCACTCGCAATCATTGCGTTTTCTGTGCAGGTCAGACAACCAGGCCGAAGAGCTTCCTGCATACATCTGTCATGTTCTGTTTATTTTAAAGACATGTGTCAGCTTTAAGTTTTAGCTTTCTGTTTCAGGCAGAATGTTCCACACCATTGACACCATCCGTCATGTTCTAATTGTGTTGATTTTGATTTAATAGTTAAGATCTGCACTACTTTCCCACTTTTTAAGCATTTTTTTTCCAAAGGCTTTTAACTAATTATTTCAACTAATTTATTATTTAATCTTCAGTACTTCATCTATTAGTTTGAGTTTTTCATGATTTCATCTTTAGCTCACAATTCCAACCATCTATCAATTAGTTTTAGCTGTTTATTGAACCATTTAAGCATCATAAGTTATGGATTAATAGTTGAAATACAGTAAATTGATAATTATCTCAACCATTTATTCACTTCTCTTCGATCTTTCCAAGTATGCACTGGGAACTACAGAAGTACCTCCTGGGGTACAATCAATCAAAACAAAATATTTAAAGATTTTTCCATTCTCTGGACAACAGCTACACTTTATCCCTTTTTACGACCGGGTTTTCTTTATTGTAAAGAACTTACTGCAGTGAATGTGGCTGTACTAACATACGAACAAATGCTGTATCACTGACATGCATTCTTGATCTTTCTGCGTTCTTCACAGACTCGTTATGACTTCACTATTTGCTACGGTATTCTGCTGATTCTGGCTGTGGACTTGATCATGTTCGGCTTCTTCTGCACATTTTATTACTCCTACATCGCTGATATCGCCTACGGATGTCTGGGTGCTCTGCTGTATTCACTGGTGAGGATAAAGATGACAATATATACCACAGTAACTTACTTATGTCTAAAGGGACGACGTACAAACAAGACTTATACAGCACGGTCATGTTCCCACATAAAGGAAGAACCTATCAAATAGATCTGACTCTTGAAACTGAACTGTTGCTAGGTCTGATGGTGCGCCCTGAAACTGCAGGATTAACCTCCAATGTGCACAAGTGGAAGTCTCACTTACAGTTTGTCTCTCATCATCTGCGACCACATACATAAAAACACTGATGCAACCGTAAGGAAGCATCAGATGGTATACAAGCGGTTTTTGCAGGAGTTTATCAGCCAGCGCATCTATGAATAAACCTCCTGAGAAAAAAGGAAGTTCACTGTGAAGATGCATCACTGTGCACACTTCCACTTCATTTACAGTACTTGTTTTTATACTTAACCTCATGGCTTCTATTTAGAGCGAACTGTACAGTCGTGGAAAGATGTAATAGTCGTGTGCACCACAGCAGCACCCTGACTCTGTTTGACCCGAATGGAACAGGCCCATGATAAGTATCATTCATAACACCTGTGTTTACTTTTTAACGTCAGAATAGCTGCTGTGAAAAAGGTCTATTTTGTACAGTGTGTCCTAAATCCTCTTCTCCTTTCCTTCCTTCCTTAGTTCCTGATGATCGACTGTCAGCTGCTGATGGGGATAAGGAGCTGCAGTCTGGATCCGGAGGAATACATCAACGCTGCGCTCATGATCTACCTGGACATAGTCCTCATCTTCCTCTGCCTGCTGGGGAGGAGGTGAAACTGTACACACAACATACATGTACACAAACATATCAACACACACACACACACAGACGGACACTCCAAACTGTACACACAATGAAAATGTCCTTTATTATTATTATTATTAATATGTATATAAGTTGCATCCTCTTTACGTGACAATGAATCATCAGTGTTTTGTATTTTCTGTTTTACATGAATAAAAACTGATATAAAAACTGGATTTGTTGTCTTGCGTCTCATGTTAACCCGACCCGACACGTTCAATAACATTCAGTATAGCTGACACTGATATGAGGACGTACACGATATACAGAAAATAGTGCAAAATTCTTACGGTCTCACATGGATCCATCCTCATCTTTTACCTTCACCAAAGCTGCAGCAGTGATACAGTTAAACCCGGCTCTAATAATCAAGTATCATCCAGAAATGACTTTATAAATGGTCCAACGTCATTTTCTGAATCAAAAGAACAAAGATGAGATGTCGTATAATGAGAGAAAATCCATCACAGAAAGAGTAAAACTAGTTTGGTTGGTGTTTTTCCTACTTAAATTCAAAATCCACATACCCATTTACATACGCATAAACTTCAGATCTATCAAACCCCCGCTGTGGACGTCACTGTAGGGCTGCAACTCGTGTAATCAATTCATCGTTTTGTCCATAAAAAAATGGTGAAAAACATCCAAGGTGATGCATTAAAGCTGCTTCTTCTATTCAACCCAAAAATAAACAGACAAGGCAAAAAAATTTGAGAAGCTGCAGCCGGAAATTTTTATAAAAATGACTAAAACGATTTAATTGATTATCAAAAAAAAGTCGCCAGGTTTAACATCCCCAAAAAACAAAGAGCTCGACTGTATCTAAGCGTACATGAACACCGACAAAGTGATGTATCATCCCGTCTTTGTCGAGAGCAAATCACCAGATCTCAGAGTCAAACTGATTTTTTGCGCCGCCTCACCACAGTGAAGAGTAGTTGAACTTGATCCGCAGCAGGTACCTCATGCGAACCTGGGCGGGGTTGTAAACAATGAACTCGTTGTATAGGAGGGAGTAACTGTTGTGTTTACCCACCCGGTCTTCTTCCCTGGCCCCATCGGCACCGTCACACCATCCCTGACAAAGAGAGAGAGAGAGAGGAATGAAAATGTGCATTTATTTAAGGACCATGCTGGTGGATTTAACACTTACTTTACTTACTTATACTTCATACTTTTAGTTCTTAGATTGGTTTCTGACCATTTTAGACAATAACAAGTTTCAGGAGTCTGGTGGCTTTGAACAGAGTGATGAACAGAGGCTTTTTCTTGTTAAACCAAAATAATCATATTCTTTAAATGTTTCTTTATATATCTCTGGATCCGTTCCGTGTTTCACCGGGATCACCGGCTCCAGAAAACCATAAAAAAAAATTAAATATCCTTTTTTGTTACTTGTTTGGTCTATAAAACATCTGAAAACAGTGAAAAACGTCCATCACAACAGCGTACAGCACAACATGACATCATCATGCTCTGTGGCACTAAATGAAACTCGTGACATTTCATGCTCAGATGACTGCGCTGTTTTGTTTTGTTTTTCTTCCACATTGTTAAATGTTCAGTGACGAGGCAGCACAGCTCCTGAGAAGAAAGATGAGTAACAAATGAAAATAAGCGCCGGCTCGGTCTGTTAGTGTCTGAGTCACTGCGGGACAAACTCAGTTCAGTGTTTAGTGTTTTCCTCTTTCTATGGAGGGCTTGAAAATGTATCTCAACAAATACATGCAGGTCTTCATAGATAATAAACATCTTAAATAATCTGACAAAGCACTATATCATCACAATATAATGAGTTTTGTTGTGTAAAATCAGTGTAATGAGACAGACTAACAGAGTCACTGAGTTTTCGGGGTCAGGTCCGGTCTGTCCGAGTCCTTTGGTGCTGTGTTTTCCAGCAGGCAGATTGTTGGCCTCGTAGTTGGCGTCCAGCAGCTCGTTACAGTCTCCCAGAGCGACCTGCAACACACACACACAGACACACACAAAGCAGGGGCGTTTAAACAGTGCTGCGTCACATCTGGGCTATCTATCTTATTAATCTAATCTATCTATCTATCTATCTATTGATTCATCTCATCTATCTATCTATCTACAGCAGCAGCAGTCCGACCTGGCTGTTCTGACTGGCAAAGCAGTAGTTGGCGGACTTTGACGACATGTCAGCAAAGTAGATACCTTTACCAAACTACATGAAGGGAAACAGGGAAATTATTCTCACTGGAATAAAAGAAAATTTCTGTTTTTTTTTCTTCTTATTTATTTTTGAATTGTGACTTTACTTGTTGCGTTACAGCAGACAAACATAAAATCAGTACAAGCATGTATTTTTCTGTCCATCCTACCATGTAACCAGTGACGGGAGCTTCAGGTGGGGCCACTCGGAGCCCCTTACTGAGGATGCCAACCCAGTTGGACAGACGGGAACCGTGCCACAACAGAGTCCTGATGGACAGACAGAGTGAAGATAACTGCGGCATGAACCAGTAATGGTATTTATCGAAGCTTACAGGTGTACTGACAGTTCACACAAACACTGCGCTCACTGTGCATTACCTGTTGTGTAACTGAGAGAGGAAGTTGTTTCTCTCTCCGTCTCTGTCCACTGAGAAGATGTCGAGGACGGTCATGGTGTAGTCAGAATGGGTCGGCGCGTGAGTGGACTGTAGATACTTTTCTATCACCTTCACACAGAGAAGACAAACAGTTCACTACACAAAGGTTTCATTCATTCATTTATTATCGATTTTATCTGAATGTGTTTCTGACCACTAGAGTCATAAACAGGTTTATTAAGGTTTATTGCCAGTAACCAGTTCCTTTGTAAATTTTTACAACCACGTTCTGGTCTATCGAGGCCGCTGTCAGTGGCTGTCAGTGTGTCTTCCTGTGTCGTCTACAGTGGATCCCTCTCTGTCTGATGGCTTGATTACAGGGCCAAAGACAAACTGACAATCCTGACTTGGACCCATCTGCTTTGTCTTTTTCTGATTTGACTGTCATGGTACAATTTCACTGACACGGTGAGACGATAAATAAATCTAAGGCTGATAAACCTTGACCTCTATTGTAAACACTGACCTTGTATTCATTGCTGCCGGACTCCAGAGGCTGCAGTTGGCACTGGAGGGAGAGGTACTGTCTGTCCAGAGGATGTTCGTCACCGTCTTTGCTGGACTGAACCATTTTCACTGCTATCTGAATGTCACTCAGAGCCTTGAAAAGAGAAATAAGACAGAAAAACATGTACAGATGTTGTTGATTTAAGTAAAGACTGAATATTTGTGGGACCTTGTGACTTTTTTACCTCCAACAGTGCTATTTTTTCCTTCAGCTCATCTTCTGTGTGGATGATCGGAGGAGTTTTCAACCTGGAGTTTTACATCTTTTGTTAGAGATCAATTCATTCAGACATCCAACAGCATTATTTAGAGCATCTCTCTAACTGTACTGCCACATGTTCCCTTACCCAAAGTCATGAGGGATGCGGGTGTAAAACTGGTTGCACGCCTCCAGCAGCTCACGATTGCTGCCCTTCTTCTTCAAACACTCCTCGATTTTCTTCAGCGCCGTGTAGCCTGCACGGATCTGCTCCGAGGTCAGTTTGCCTGCAGGTAGAAAGAAAAGTTTGAAATGTGAAGCACAGCAATGCATATTTTTAAATAATATATGTGCTTTGTACAAAATATTTTCTGTCAGACCGACCAAGAGGAGCTTTCCGGGTGTCAAACTTCATCTCCAGCACACACTCCTCCATCGCTTTGATGTCACAGATTAGCTCCAGGAGCGACTGGATCTTCACATCCAGCTTCGAGGTCCTCTTTTTGGGTGCGGTATCCACGGTGGTCTGGTTCTCCTCCTGGAACAGTGAAATATACACATTTATTATGATAACAAAGATATTGAGGACATGTGTAGGTTGTTTGTTCTCTGCTTTGTTTCTTGCCTTGTCATTCGTGCTGTAGTCCATGAACACCATGTCATATTTTCCAGCTACCTTCTCAAAAGTCGCTCGGCCCTCCCACTCATTCTTGGTCTTGTCAAGGAACCTGTGGCACAACAAGAGTTTACTAAACCCTCTTCTTCAACGTGAGACATCCAGAAATATTATTTTATTGCACAGTCTCACTTTTTCTTGAAGATATCTTTGGCTTTCAGCAGGTCTCCACCACAAGCTGTCAGACTGTTTTGACCCACTTTACCCACTGGACAAAAAACCCAAAATATATTCAGTTAATTTACATTTTAGAAAAAGATCTTTCAAGCTGGAGACTTATTCAGAAATATATTTATCATCGTTGGCGTATGAGCTCACCTCTGCCCCATCTCATCCACACACTGTAAGCCTTGGAGCTGTCGTCTTCCAACAGCTGGATCAGGTAATATTTGTTGTTGTTAAACTGAAGATTTGTCTGCAAAAAAACAAAAAAAAAAACTAATTTCTGTTTTTCAGACTTCATTTAAGAAACAGGACAACACTTTACACATTGTAATGTCGGTGAAAATAGTCAGTAACGTTCTAAAATCATCAATAACCGAAACCTGGAGAATAATTGTGATTAGAAAATCTATCAAACTTTTAACTATTAATTACTATTTAGTCAGTTTTTATTCATTTTGAAGATCCCTTTTCTGTCAACTTGTAATTAAACGTTATTAAATATTTTACCTGATTTAGCATCACGTCGTAAACGTCGTTTCCTTCATTGTAAACATGAGCCTGGAAGAGAAATCGAACAGTTACTAATATAAAAGAAGGTAAGTCGTGTTTATGATTTAGAAAAGGACGCAATAAAGGTGAAAAACTTTCTATAAGCACAACAGATAAACAAGAAATGTCATTTGTAGGGCTGCAACTAATGGCTGCAACACAACGACACTGGTACTGTGATAAAATATAAATAATAAAAAGGTTTCTCTGGATATAACTGTAATTACATTATATTTGTGACATTTAGCAGAACAGTAACACAGTCATGTATAATGAACTGTAAACTGTATCATGTTCACTGTTTGTCTCGCAAAGTTCAAAGAGGTGTCACAATGTGACATGTGCGGTGTAGACAGGTACCGTACCTTTCCGAGTTTGGCTTTGCATTCGAGGTCAACTGGAGCTTTTCCTTTCATGACCACCGTCCTCACAACCTCTGTTAAACATTTAAAAAAACAGAGACAAACCATAAATGAGGGCAGGCGACACCTACCACACTTTGTGGGTCACCAGTTGCAACTTTAATTTGACTTTCTGATGGTATTACAGAGAGAAATATGAAGATTATAACCATGTTACCTTCACCTTTTATCTCCTCTTTGGGTATTTTTTCAGTTTTTGTCTGACCCTTGCTCCCTCTCTTCCTCTTAGCTGCAGGTTGCTCGTTCGCCTCTTCTTCTTCTTCTTCCTCTTTAACTTCAGCTGGTTCCCCGTTATGAGCAGTCGAGTCGCCAGCGTCATTCGAAATTTCTGAATAAAATACGACAACATTTTGAATATCTTCAGTAATTTGGATGTGTTCATTGACAAATACAAACTGACAGTGTGTGCTGATCATATGACAATAACACACACATACCTGCTTTTACAGTCTGAGAGCGAATCTTCCTCTTGTACTTGGTGACAGGATTTATCTGGACCATCTTCTTCAGGTCGACTTCGTAGTCCGTCCCAGAGCCCAGACTCAGAGTGACAGATGTTTGTCCTGAGGAGACGGCCGAGTCCAACAAGGCACAGGCCGAAGGCGCGTACGGTTCCCACTGTCCTTCATCTCCTTTCCACTGCCACACTGTTGATGGAGAGCCAGAGAGAGAAGGGTTGCAAGTTTATTACCACTTGGGACCCATGATTTTGATTACTATTACTTACTACATAATAATATATTTCTGTACAAAGTTACTCAAGTGAGTCTGCTTCCCTGCAGATATCTGTTTCTGTTCACCCTTTTTTAGCCCTAATGTGCCAATAATAATAGAAGTAGTAGTAATTGTTATTAAGTTTTATGACACTGTTGACATTTGTAAATCAAATGGTAATTTCTAATCGTAGAAATAAATAATAAAACTACTTATTTTTAATTGCCTCAACCTTCAGACAGCCTTCAATCACCAAATCAACAATTCAAGACAACTTTAACAGTCTGATATGAAATATATATACGCCAAAACATTAGTTGATATGAGTCTAATTGAACACATCATGCATGTATTTGACTTTTTAACCACACCAGTGCTGATTCAACAGATAATAAAGTTTAATAAACACTTCTCTAAAATGGTCGCAACACTGGCTAAACATTATAACCTTTATAAGGTTTGTTGCAGGGCTTACTGCATGTAACTTAATGTATGAGGGTATTCATAAACAATACCACGTGGATCCCTTTAGATTTGTGGTAATATAACAGGCAGACAGTTTTTACTACCATGGTGAGCTCGTAACATTTGGGCAGATAATAATTGTTACCTATGATACTTATAAATACAGTAAATCCCGCACAGACTATAAAAATATGACGTTTATTTTCCTGCAGCAGCGAGCTAACAACCTGTCAGGCTAATCTCGCAGCGGGAAACGAGCACCGACCTGTCTTTGTCTGGACTTCTTCTTTCTCTCGTGCACTCTGACTTTTATTTCTCGAGCTCCTCGCACGCCTCATGGTAGCTTTATTAAAGTAATTTAGTTAAACACAGTGATAAAGGAGGGACACGGTGACAACAACAACAAGGCGGAAAACTTTCCTTCCCTGTCACTGTTACAAGCCGGTGATGAGCAGTCTGGCGCATGCGCACTATCGAACTTCCCGAAAACGAGCGCGCGTGTGTTCCCGGAACGAAACTTCCAGACTAAAGGTTCCGCCTCAAGCGAAAGTCGGAGTTATTTTGTTGAAGGATTCATAAAGCAGTAGCGTGCCTCTGTGCTTAACATGGTGCGGATGGATTAAAGTTTAAATTTAACATATTTAAACTCAAGAAGTCTCCACTACAGATATGGCATCACGGAGCTACGCCGCCTGTGTGCTCTGTCGGAGGGCGTCTGCCGTGAGGATCGTGTGCAGGGTGAGGTCATTGAACGCAGCATCTTTACCATGGAGGTCAGACAGAAGCGCAGAGATAACCCCCCCCCAAAAAACTCAGACAAACTACCAATTATTCATGTTTCTTAAGCCAATATTTGCTGCAGTTACATTGTAATCCTAATATACAATGTGTATATTATGTGTGTGTTTCCTGTAAAAGGCTTTATGGACTTAACTTATGTGTTAGAGCTGAATTCAGCCCTTTAGTCACTCAACTAACTAACTAAATTGCTCTCTGCTACATGCTGTGACTTTGATTAATATGTTTGCAGCCTAATTTATCTGTACACAGTCCTTCATCCCCATTTGTAGTTCTTTCTCATATTTTTATAAAACATTTTTATTTCTACAGTCACTTTCTATTTTTTATATAGACGTTTAGTTATATACGTTATATATTTATTTTCTATGCAAATGTGTAATTCCTCTGCACATTTTTTTTACATTTTTAATTCCTCTGTACATATTTAAATCCTATGCAAATGTTTAATTTCTCTGCAGATGTTTAATTTTGCTACAAATGTTGCATTTCTATCTGTCTGATCTGAATCTATCTAAAAAAACACAAACAGGCTTCTGAAACACTGTGGCAGCTGTTGTTTTACTATTTTTTTACTGTGCTCTTCGCACAGTTGCTGGTTGTAGGGGCGGATAATACAGATACTATCATTTTATGCAGTATATGTATTGTTTATAACAATAGGAATATGCACCATGAGTTTGTGAATTCCCTCTAAATCCAATTTACAAACTGTGTGTAGGTAAAATAGTCTCAAATCTATTACTGCAAGTTCAGAGTGTGAAGAAATCAGTAATGAAATATGCTTAGATGAACTAATAGTGGCTCTAACTGTTGTCTCTCTGGAGCTTAAAAAGGTAGTAAAGAAACATTGTTTTTCATCCTCAGGGAATGAGTGCAGCTGCACACCCACAGGTAGATTTCCTGAAGGGAGAAGTACACAGGAAGCACCGGTGTGACCAACCTGAAAACTCTGCGTCTACCTGACGAACTCCAGATGGCTGCACGGTCGATTATTCACAGTAGGTTAAGTTATTAATGTGGCCATAAGTTTGGTATCTTTACTGATGGTGAAATTAGTCTTGAAAGCAGTCGTGACTCTTTAATCTCTCCACCTGTAGGAGCTCAGGTGACACGGCTGACTGACCGAGCTTGTAGCCTCACAAACTTCTTGTGGAGCAGAAACGACGAGTCGAGGATTTGAATCTGAGGCAGAAAGCTGTGAGCCTGGAGAAGGAGCTTTGGGAGAAAGCGATGGAGAAGAGAGGAGGTGGGTGATACACGAATCAAACAAATAAACTAACGACTGCAAAGAGATTTTAAGATGCAGCAGCTGGAGTGACTGTGCTTCGTATTACAGATATAGACGAAGAAGCGCTGGAGGACCGCATCAGGAAGAAAGTGTTTTCAGAGCTCAGAAGAACCACGTATCGCTGGACTCCCATGAAGTAACACTTATATCTATTCTGTCATATAAGGATACTATCCATGTGTTTACTGAATGGTTAAAATCATAAGTGCGTTCAGAAACAATCTCAATTAACTCATTTAACTAGTTTCTAACGGAGAATGAGCTTTCCTCATCCAACGAAAGACAAAATGCAAGTCTGATTTGTAACATTGTTGAGCAATATTTCATGTTTTAAACCTTTTAGAGACATAAGATATGTTGGTAACTCACTTTTCATATTAAAACTTGCTTCATATGAAGTTCAGACACTTAACAAAGCCAGAAGTGGAGCGACAGGGTTTCATGAACTCTTCTCTGCTGTTTCTGGAGCTTTTCTCCTGCTCGATTTTCATATGAAGCTCACTGTCTGTGTTTCAGGTACGATGAAGAGTTAGGTGTGGTGTACATGGCGGCTCGGCTAGCCGGGGGGTATGCAGCAGTGAGGAGAGCCATGAATGAGGTAACAAACTGTGGAGATCGTAGGCTAACATATCAAGGCCGTTCTTCAAGAGTCAGACACAGACTTCTTTTTCTCTCACTTCAGATAAAGAAGAGGGATCTCTCTTTTGCCCCTCAGACTCTCCTGGATTTCGGTTCAGGGCTGGGAACAGTCGCCTGGTTAGTGTAAAAAAAAAAATCCTGGTGCAACATAAAGAGAGTTTTCATGTGAATTACAACAATATGAAATGAGTCTTCTCTCCCACAGGGCGTCACACTCGTGCTGGGGCGACACTTTGAAGGAGATGGTGTGTGTGGACAGCTCTGGGCCGATGAACATACTCGCAGAGCGACTTCTCAAAGGTTCACACACAAACACTTCATCAGTTTTTGTCTGGGCTTTTGTCAAAAACCAAAAAAATAAAAGCACGGTTGTTGTTTTTTGTGTGTTGAGCAGGTGACGACGAAAGAGCTGAACCTCACATCAAACATGTCTATTTCAGACAGTTTCTCCCTGTATCTCCGAAGGTAAAAACTCTCTTTCATTTGTCATGTCATGGTGTATTCATTCGCATACATCTCAAGCAGAAAGAGCTCAGACCGTCCTGTGTTTCTCCTTCCAGGTGCAGTTTGACTTGGTGGTAGCCGCCTTCACGTTGTCAGAGCTTCCCAATGCGAAGGACCGAGAAGAGGCGGTGATGACTCTGTGGAGGAAGACAAGCTCGTACCTGGTTGGTTGGAATAATTTCGCAAATAAATCTCAACATGTCTTTGTAACTATTCTGCTTTATTATATGCTGACATTCTGATTATGTTCTGTGGTGAAGGTGCTGGTGGAGAATGGGACCAAAGAGGGCCATCAGATGCTTATGGAGGCCAGAGACACTTTATTGAAGGTATTCAGAGACCGTAGATATCATTAGGTGCAGTTGTGTAAGTGAACAGTTTATAGAAGCAGGCCGATGACTTTTTGTTCTCTGTCTCCAGAAACAGGAAAAAATGGTTCATGACCCAAGACCAGCGTCAGTGTTTGCTCCGGTACGTTTAAACTCTAGCTGGTTTAAAATATCATGCCAGTCGGGGGTTTCACCATATTGAATGCATCTTCTTTCTCTTGTTTTGTTTTTTTACAGTGTCCTCATGAACTGATGTGTCCTAAACTGGCCACTGAGCTCATGATGCCCTGCAACTTCCAGCAGCTGTACCAACCGCTTCTGCCCGGGGTGAGATTCAAGTCTAGATTACACGTCTGTCCAGAATACATCTGTAGATTAAGCATGAATGCTCATTCTTGACCTCCTAAAGTTAATTTATGAGCTTACTGCATAGGTTGCCTGAGTTACAGATGTAAGGTTGCAAAAAATGTAAACTGATTCTATCAGAACGTTATCTTAAAAAAACAGGCAGTCAAATATTTTTTCACTTATTTTCAGCACAACATGCAGCAGACTGAAAAGTTCAGCTACCTGATCCTGAGTCGGTCAGAACGAGCGCAGCCGGAAACAGAAGGTGTGGACTGGGCCAGGCTGACCGCACCTGTGCAGCGCAGAACGAGACACGTCCACTGTCGGATGTGCTGCCCGGATGGACAGCTACAACACCTGGTGGTGACGGCACGAAAACACAGCAGGTAAAGATCCTGCATCACACCATCGGTTTTAATTTGGATTCGATGCATGGGTATTATTATACAGTCCGTTTGGTCGTGATAGATGTACTGACACTGTTTGTTTACATTCTCTGATAATGGCTTCACTCAATTTGACTGATAATTGTGTTTCATTTCTTTCAATCAGAGACGTTTACCGCTGTGCTCGGAGCAGCGACTGGGGAGATCAACTACCAATCGTTCAGAAGGTCGATGAAGAGGTCGATGAAGACGCTCAGAGTGATTCAGAGTGATGATTCACAGACTCATTCTTTAGAAACACACTAAAACTGAGACGAGACTGCCGTCCAAGGACTCATCAGCTTTTATTTCAACAGAACATCTGAGTTTGTTTAAATACTGGTCGTTTTGACAAACTGTGATTACATAAATAAAAGGTCAGAACCAAGCCTTACTGTACTTCACCCAGCTTTATTGTGCACCACTTTCAACAGATCATAGTCCCAGAATGGAGAATAAGACATTTCCTCCTGTGTGTTTCACATAATAAATATCATCCCTTTACTGAAGGAATCACAAAGTCCAACAGCACTGATCTCCATGGTTGGTTTCTGTTGCTTAAACCTTAAATGTCATACAGATACTTGCTGCATCTTTTAGCAATTACTACACCTTTCAATCAGCAGTGAATAAATGCTGATGAGAAACAAATTGTGGAAATGCTGAAAGAGTGGACACTTACTGTCAGAGCTTTTATCTAGTGCCCATGAGAGCTGCAATGATTATTTGATGAAATAAAGTCCCTCACAAAACATACCATAGATCTGATGGTTCTAGGTTCCCAAACATGAAAATTATTCTGTTTTTTTCTTGTCTTCTCTTTAGGTTTTTTTGAGAGGTGGACTACTGTGATATGGACTTGTTTGTCATAAGCAGTTTCGTGTCCTTCGATGTCTCCCTGACCAACTCTTAATGCTGAGCAAATCAGCTTGAACAATCAGATCCCAGTGTACCCTGAATGTGTGTAAGGATGCCATCACACCTGTATTTACATCTACTATGTCTCAGATTCACACGACACAAAAATCAGCTGTTTTTAAATCTGATTCACAAACTCTGATGTGAAACACTTCTTCAGTCCTCAGATCTGAATCACGTCTTCCTGTTTGTCCTGAGTTCTTGTTCAAGTATCGATTTGAGCTGTCATATTTATTTATGTTATCTTTAATATGGTTAATATGAACACAATATTCTGACATCTGTTAACTCCCAACAATCTCTTTCAGTGCTGAGGTCAAGTCCGGGTACTTGTACTGAAATCCGGACTCTTGAGTCCTCTCTGGTACGACTTTCTGGCCCTGTGTGAGGACCATGCCCCTCTCAGCGCCCAACAGGGTGTTAATGACAAAGCCAGGCACAGGAAATATGGTAGGCCTCCTCATGACCCGGCCCAGCTCTTTAGTGAACTCGTAGTTGGTGTTGAGTGCAGGCGCGACTCCGTTGAACACTTGTGGTGAAGGGGAAGGAGTGTCAGCAGGAGGTTCCAGGGCGTGGGCGATGATTCCCGCCAAGTCCGAGACGTGGATCCAGGGGAAGGGCTGATTTCCCGACCCCAGGGTGCCACCGAGGCCGAGCCAGAAGGGCAGCAGCATTTGTTTCATGGCACCACCATCGCGGCCCAATACTACCCCTGGTGGAGGACAAGAGGGAGGAATGTCAACCAGTCCAAGTTACAACAAAATACCTGAGATTACCAAAATAAAACTACACTCAAGCATGTATTAGTAGATGAAATAACTTTTTACAGACCTGGCCTGATGACGACTTGCTTGGTGGTTTTTGCCACATCCTCAGGAAGAAGTGCCGAGGCCTCCCACTCTTCCACAAGTTTGGAGAGGAGGTCAAATGGCGTCCACTCACTGTCTTCTGTATACTGAGCTGTCAGACTGGGCTTGTAACAAGCTGTGGGTCAAAAAGTAAAGTGAGAACACACGCAGCGATAGTTTTTACTGGCAGCGAATCATAATGTTGAGTTTTATTGTTAGGCATTACCTACACCTGATACCAGGACCCAGGAGCGAGGAGGACTGGGTGAAGCAGCGATGGCTCGAGCCAGAGTTTTTGTGGTGTCGATACGACTGGAGAACAAATCCTTTTTGTAGCTTTCATTCCACCTGAGACCACCAATAAATTATTATTAATAGCCTGTTTTTAGACAAAAGGTCAATGCAACTTAATCAAGACATTCAAAGCTACAACTGAGCAGGCCAAAAGTATGTAGACACCTGAACAAAACCGTAGATATTAATCTGCTCTTCAAACAGCCTCCACTCTTCTTCAAGTCAATGCTCTTGATTACTTGAACTTTTGATTACTTGTGGCGGTATGCAGCTGTTGCTCTCACCATCGTAACGGGTTCATCAGATTCTCTCCAGCCAAGTTGACAGCGCCTTCACATGCTGGGAGGCCACTGGACTCCAACTCACCCTGCAGACGCACAGAGGGGAAAAACAACAGATCTGACATCAGAGCATAAAAATCACTGCGATGAATCAGGAGTTCCCCAAGACGAGAAATGACCCATACCCATGTTATCTTTCCCGGGCCAGGCTGTCGAGATATCACTGTGACCTCATGACCTTTGTTTGTGAGCAGGCGAGTCAGCTCACGGCCCACAAAGCCAGATCCTCCTCCTGCAGGGAACACAATATAGAAGAAATGTACACATTATATACTGTTATTAACAATAACATTACCATCATCTTTCCACTGCACCTTACCTACCTATTTATCTTGTGTTTTTAAGTGTCCTTGTCCCATTCTGTGTGTTGTTCTTATTTTTTTCTACCTCAGTATTTTATTCTATTGTATTTTTATTGTATTCAAATCTATCTATCTATCTATCTATCTATCTATCTATCTATCTATCTATAAACAGAAGAAACACAGAAAACGCAGTTATAATAACTGGAGAAGAGAGAAAAGACGGTTTAGATTATATTTGCTTTATTTTTACTAATAAATAATATTAATTTAGCTAATTATGATGCACCCAAACAAAATAAACTGTATACAATCAGCCAGGTCACAGCCAATGACAGTATGGTAACAGCGCATGCGTACTACACATAGTTACAAAACAGCTTCTGCGCATTACTTTAGCAAAGTTAGCTTTGGATAACGATTAAACAACGCGGTGACAGACTCTGGGTTTAATCTTACAGCTGACACGCCTCATAAACGTATATTTAACTTGCCACTATATATACTCAATGTTAGCAGGTAGTGTTATGTCTCACTGACATCCTCGAGCGACTTAAACAAACGTTTAAAATGACGTACATACCGACTAAAACTCTCATGGCCGCCCAGTGTTGTGTTAAAGACGTGAACGTCGCAGCCGTTACACCGTTTCTTGTGACCGTACCTGCTCTGTTTGTGAGTTGTTTACAGCAATTTTGGACCAATAGGCTTTCCGTAGCTAAGAAGTGACGTCATTTTGTAGTTTAACCGAGAGTTTCTCTGATAGGAGATGACGTATTTTGGTGGTTTGGTCCAAATCTCGTTTGGAAATATTGTGTTAATGGGTGAAAACAGATTGTTTTGTTGTGCCAGAGACGGTTCATAAAGTTATTTAAGTTTTATTTGTGTTGTTATGGATCATATTTGATAAAAACAGACCGATAATTCAGCACCAACGGACAGAAAAAGAAGCTCTTGCCAGATCTCGCGAGAGTTGCTGCAGCGCTGAGACGATCACGAATAAAGTTAATTTTCTCTCGATTTATGTGTCTCATAAACTTCATTTTAGTGTCACAGTGTTCAGAAGACATGTGGCCTACAGTGGACAGACTCTAGGATCAGTTGCTGGTCTCCTAACGGGAGCGGTTAAATACACGTGACACAGATACAAAAAGTGACTCTTCAGTGAGGCCTCTCTTCTCTAAACCGTCTCTGTGATGTGAGAATATGTTTTAAAAGAACAGGTGGCGTCCAATCACAGCTGGTTATCTATCACCTGTAGTGATTTATCATGAACTCATACAGTGTAATAGTGAAATTACTGATGTTTTTAATTAGCTTGGAACTTCCCTCTCAAGTAAATATGTGAGTAATCCAGTATGACAACAAAATGTACATTTTTTATATGTTATTAAGCAACAACAAAGAGACTTAGGCTTTGTTTTTGTTCCTTATTCACCAAGTTTTTGGTCAGATTTTCAGGAATTTATGTTCAGTAATGTATTTTAGTTTTTAATAGAAGCGAAAGACGTTTTGGGCTTTGTGTTTTAATGTAAATCTAATAATTTTAATGTCTAATCTTCACACACACGGATACATTTATGCTCCTTTATGCAATAGAATCAGAATCAGAATCGCTTTATTGGCCAGGTGAGGCAATGAGGTAGGTACATGAGGTAGGTGGATATTATGACACCATAAATTAGGGCGTTACATCAAATTAAGCTGCTAATCAAAGACAAAAACAAAACAAAAAACACTACAAACAATAAACATAAAATAAATCATATACGTATATGTATAGGGTACAAAAACAGTGAGTGGGTTTTGCTTAATAAATATTGTAAAATATTATATTTAACTACTTATTTATATTTTTATTAGTTCATAATGTCTTTAATTTCACTAGTAAATCACGCTCTACATTCATTAAAGAGCAGATAATGTTTATAATTTATGTCTTTACTTTTAAACCCGCGTGTTTTTTTTTTTTATAACATTGGCTCTTTTACAGAGCCGGAAGCTGTGTGTTTGGTGACGGAGGAGCAGACACGTGGTTTTGATGAAGACATAAATTGAGCCGCAGCTTCATTAACGACCTCTCTTCTCTTCCTTGTTGCGGTAATGGAGGTCGGACACCAACACGCGTGAAGCTTCACTCACGGTATGTGTTCACGTTTGGTATCAGGCTGTTTGTGTTTGTGGAGCAGCTGCTGTGTTTATTTATCTGCGTGTGGCTGTTTGTTGCGGTTATTTCCGCACAGGTTTGTCATGTGTTGTTAGCTCGCTGCTTCCTTCAGTCGCGCCAAACCGACCTCATGGTCCGAGATAATGAGTTTGGCCTACCATGAAGTGAGAGGCTGCATCCAAATGAGGTGGATTAAAATGACTTAATTAATTGCATACAGCTTGTATCTTTTAACTTTAATGTCACCTTTTTTAAAGCACGTTATGTTGCATCTATGCATGAATTGTGCTGTAATGAATAAACTCACGTGTTACATGCCACAGTCCTCATGTAAGATTAACTACAGTCATTTCTCAGTTTGTTAGATGAATCCAGCTCAAAGTAAATGCAGTTTAAATTTAAAATCCTGCCTTAATGAAGTTTATAATCAAGTTTTTAGTGATTATTATACTTCATGATGTACTAGCAGCTTTTTCTACTGTTGTCTGCTACTCTTAATATCACAGTATGCTGCAGAAAAAGCCTCTGTATAATACAATATCTTCCAAATTTAACAGTTGGATCAACACCGCTTAAAGTTTCAACAGAAACGGCATATTTCCGCCTAGTTTAGTTGGCTGTATCTAACAATGAAGTATTACGCTAAGCATCATTTACACCTGCTGCAGACGTCTGTTTATAATAAATCCACTTACAGCTTCTGTTCTGCCTTGTTTGATCAAACCTTGATGATGATTTGCAGTCCGTGTTTCACCTGAAACTCATGATTATACTCTTACTGCTCTGATGGGTTTGACAGACTGATGCTAGGGAGGATGTTTTATTGTATTCGAATATGAGACTGACTTTTTTGTTTTCTTTTTAGGACTGAAGAGCACAGACTGGATACATCTTCATCAGGTTAGTGTCAGTTTTGGGTTGGATTGATCAAACTTCAGTGCCAGTTTATCGGCTTTCACTGTTAGACTGAGCGTTGGTATTTAGCTCTCTGAATATAAATGTAGAGGATGCAACAAATCAGCACGCAGCAAGTTCAAACATTAAGTTTATTTATTCATATCGTGACATTCATTTTTTCCTCTTTACAGGTAATGGACAGTTCACCACTGGATCATCACTTTTAGATTTAAGTTTACAAGGACGAAAGTTGACTGAGTGTTTGTCGTTTGGTGTTTTGAACTCTCTGATTTGCTGTTCAGTGTGGAATGACTTCATAATGTATGCACATGTGTAAGATCCAAATCCATACTAAGTTCTGACTTTGTTAAATAAAACACTGAAGTATAAAACTCATGTCTTTATTTGCAGATGAAAGAGGTTGTGATATATTGATTAATTACTAGAAAGTTTAAAAAAAAAAAGCCAGTAAGATGTTGACATGAAAAATGGCTGCCTGCTGACACGTTCAAGGAAACAATCTGTAAAGCTTCCTACACACTGGCCACTTTATTAGGTACATCAACACTCTAATGTAACTGATGCATACAAATGTGCCATGCACTCTTTTACTGAGCTGACTGAAGTTCTTCACAGGTAATTTGTACTTTTTGAGGTACTGCAGGGCGTTTATGTTGTAGGTAAATGAAGTTGCCAGATATAATAGTGAAATTCAACACGACTGCAGCCTTAACAAGTTACACCTCCTGTGTCAATCAAAACATACTTAAGAGCTGAATTTATAACTATAGTAATGAAGTGGTCAGTGTATATTAGTGTGACCTTAAAGCTGTCTGGAGTATATGTTAAAGCCAAGTTTTATTTGTGTAGAACATTAAAAATTCAGTTTTAATCACCGTTAAAATGACACAGACTTAAACTACTTGCATTACAGTGCTTTCAACAGTGCATAATACTTTTAAAATTACAAGACTGAAGCAGACATCCAACAGAGTTGCTATAAATACAAAAGGTCAATGCATCATTAAATCCCACATTACAAAAAAAGTGTTCTTTAAATGATAAATTACAGCTATTTAATACAAATACATAATTAACAGTAACGTCTGTACATAGAGATTTCATTTAGGTTATAACTCTGGACAAATTAAAAAAGAGTGCAGTCTGTTACAGTGTCTGTGTGATGGTTGGTGTTGGATGTTGCAGAGTGAGCACATGTCAAGAGTCCTGCTCCAGACATTTCTTTGAATAAATATTTCTAAAGTGGAATTTAAATCCTCCGTAATAAAATGTGTCCTGCACCAGGTTCAGTTCAGACGTATGTGAGTCCCCTATTTGGCATTTATAAGCAGTATGTAAACATTTAATAAAGGATCTGTCAGATATAATATTGCTTGTGTGTACCCATGAGCACATGCTGCTGTATACAGATAATAAACAATATAAACACAGCTGGATTAATATAAAACATGCATGCATAAGTTATAATTGCAGACTTAAACTGTACAGACTACATCATAGTGTGAAGTTCTATATGTATTGAATTTGTGTTTATTGCTTATAAATGCTAAATAGGGGTACTTAAAATAAACTGTTAAGATGTAATTGCTCCTCAAGTAGATACAGTATGATATGTTATGCAGTTATTAATTATTATTCTCTGCAACTCATAAAATTTAATAAAATAAAAGTTTAAAAAAGTATTTACAGGACAGATACAATTACATTTCTAGTCACGTTTCTTTCAACATAATCTATTTACAAAACGAAATACTTGACGGTCAACTCTAAGTTGCTGCTTTGGGTTTTTTTAAACACATTCAGGCTCAAATGTTGCTTTAACCATAATATATACACTCCACATGTAGTTTTAGATATTTTCTCTCTTTCATGCAAAAAGTTAAGTCCACACTCATTTGCCATTTTGTAAAGCAGCCGCTGCTGCGCTGT
Source organism: Miichthys miiuy (assembly GCA_036365135.1). NCBI lineage: Eukaryota > Metazoa > Chordata > Actinopteri > Sciaenidae > Miichthys > Miichthys miiuy. Next base: position 4,882,922 of record CM071617.1, on the reverse strand, counting down.
TCGAGGTTTCAAAGGTACTTGTTCCTCCAGTGTCTTTACCCGCTCGACTCTTTTTGGTTCCTGTTTGGTCCAAAGATGTCCCCTCAAAGAGTCGAGCCATGAAGGCGAAGCCGTTCTGCCTGATGTAGGACTTCCCAGCGAAGGTGTAGAGGACAGGATTGGCACAGCTGCTGATGAAGGCCAAAGCCGAGGTCACTGCACGACTGGAGTTAGCAATATAGTCCAAACTGCAGATAAACAGAGTAATTTAGACCATAGATACAACTAAAATGTGTTTCTAAGTTTTAATACACATTTCGGTACTGCAAAAAACATAAAACTGAAATTTGGTAGCATTCTTTTGAGCTTAACCTAAACATCTTGCTCTCTGACTAACTGATATGAAATACTAAGTATATCCATGGACAGATTAGTAAACACAAGCCCAGGAGTCCCAAAGTGTCCAGGCGGGCAAAGAGATGCTGCAAAGGGACCACAAAACTAAAAGGATACACAAAATGACTACAAAGAGACAGAAATGATTACGAAGATTGACCACAAGGAGACTCAGAGCTACAAAGATACACACGATAACTACAAAGACACAAAATGACTACTAAGTGACACAAGATGACTTCAACAGAGACACAACATGACGACAAAGAGACAAAATTATTACAAAGAGCACAAAACAACTACAAAGATACACAAGATAACTACTGAGATACAAAACAACTATAAAGAGACACAGGATGACTACAGAGGCACAAAATGACCATAAGGAAATTCAGAATTATGAATATTTCTGTTTAGCACGCACCATAAATCAATGGAAATAAGATGAAAATCATTTGTTACTCACGTTTCTTTTGTGTCTGAACCATCTTCATACCACTCAGCTGCCACCTAGGACATACCAAAATTCAGAGTTCATTTAAAAGATGATCTTATTGCAGAAATGAGTATTTCATGTGACACGCGATACCCTGGACGTGCACCCACACACCTGTATCATGTTGATAACATGGTACGGCAGCCAGAAAAGGCCAAACATCACCACGATAGCCAGGATGAGTTTCTCGCTGCGGACCGCTCGGCGAAACTTGGTCTGCCTGAGGCGTCGAAGGATGAGCAAGTAGCTGGTTATGATGACTGCGTAAGGAAGAATGAATCCCGACACTGTCTCAAAGGCGTACTGAAACCTCACCTGTGCACAAGAGGATACAAAACAGATGTAATCACTGTAATGATGGCATGTGATTCTGCAGGCATGAAGAGATCTGTCGAGACAAGAATAAGAACAAGAAAACTACACTGAATCTCTATAAACTGATGTCAGAGTCAATATTTGTATTATTTTTATACGATTATAGAATCTTTCAAATGTTTTATTTGTGGAAAAATAAGTCTCAGGGTTGGATTGAGGATACTGCTGCTAGAAAACGGCAGTCAGATTATTATTTTTTACTTTTATGCATGTATTTGTGCTCATTTGTCTTTGTACCTCCGATTAACAAGCATCCTTATTTTGTGCTTTTTTACACTTTTACAAGTCACTGCCTGTATGGATATGGTTTTAATCATTCCTCTTGTTCACCATGGCCATATAGAGATCTGCTGTGTTTATTAGCTGTCGATCCAGTGGAGTTTACCCAGTTTCTGGGTCGTTTTCGGCCACAGCAGACAGCTACTTTCAATTAAAAAGTGTATTTAGGCGCTAAAGAGTAAGATATTATCTTCAGGAGTTAGACAGAGCTAAAACTTATTGAATATTGGATGTAAAGTCATCAGTTGGCCAGTGATATATCAGTATGTTTATATCAGTGTTTCCACTGCCCCCAAGTGGCCAAAAAATCAGCAGTTGCAACACATCTATTCCCAGCCCTATCTGGAGATTTCGATTATATCTTGTGACTGTCATCAGCAGATGGACTTGTCATTCAATTGTAGGAGTTATGACGAGTTCAATATATTTCTTGCCCAGTACTTGCACCCCTACTGTACTCACATGTCGTGGCAGGGTGTGTTTAGGCGCACACACCAGTCTTGTTTTGTTGTACTCATTTTTGTCAACGTCCACGTCTCGAAACACAAGCGAGGGGATAGAAATCAGCAGCACCAGCACCCACATGCCAAGGATCACCCTCCTCACAACCTTCTTGCTGTTCAGGACGCGCGATTTCCTCGGAAACACCACGGCCACCAGCCTGTGGACGCTCATCAGCGTGATCAGAAAGATGGAGGCGTACATGTTGGCGTTGCACAGGTAGAACAGGCCTTTACACATGGCGTTACCAAAGACCCAAGTCTGCTTGGCAAGGTAGACAACGAAGAAGATGGTGAGCGCCATGAGGAAGCCATCGGCACAAGCCAGGTTAAGGATGAGGAGGGTGGTGACCGAGCGTCGCCGGATGCGTGCCAGGATGCTCCAGACGATGAAGAGGTTACCAGGGACGCCCAGGAGGAAGACCAAGCCGAGGATGAGGGCACCTAAGGTCGTGGAGAAGTCATTGCTCACAACGCTCTCATCCTCGGGGTTTGTGTTATTGAATGGTGACTCGTCCATGCTAGGAGGAGTTTTGATCCTGAGGAGGAGAGACAAAGTTAGAACCCAAATATGTCCTAAATGAAGATGATGCCTTTCTCATGACTTCTCATTATATGTATCTCAAAAGTATGATATATTATCTCATAATGGTGATTTACTGGCTGATTTTTCTAAGAAATATTGTCATTATTTTGACATGGACTTGGATTTGGACTTGAAGGCCAGTGTTTTATTTTTTTTTTTTATTATTAAAAGTCCGTCAGCAGATGTTCTCTGATGGCTTCAAGAAACCCATTTTGATATTGAAACCTTTTTTTAAAGAACTTTTTAAGACTGGCATTGCACCAGTCTTCTTTAATGTTTAACAGGAAACCAGCGGTAAAAAGAATTTCCTCTTGAAGGAAATGGCTTCTAACTGTGAATGATAAAAAGAGGTAGTAAAAAAGGGAAAAGGATGGCAGAACATACGGTAATTAATCACAGCTCTGGTACATTTTATTCAGACTCACGTCTGGGGTAAATAGTGCACCAGTAACACAAAGATAAACACACGACAAAATACTGTTTACTGATGGTACACAAGCTGTTTTCAGGACTCGAGGATGGCTGCCACCCTGACGCAGACTCTAAAATATTCACATCAAACTCTGGCACCAATCGTGTAGCTTAGAAGCAGCATGCTAAAACATGCCAAACACTGGCAGAACTGCGTCAAAGAAGAGCACTATTTCAACATGTTTGTGATTGACTTTGAATTTTTTTCTCTCATGTCCTCGGGTGTCTCGTTTTTTATTGGACTCTTTCTCACTGTCCTGGCACATGGAAAAACAGTAACACACAGGTCAGAGGTCACAGAAGGTTGACCTTTAAAGAATAACACAGTTCAAGATGACCAACCATGACTTGCACATGCCAACACAGAGTTAATAGAGATGATTTAATTTATTCAGAAAGGAAATAATCTCCGCACACACACGCACATCACATTTTCCTTTGTGAGAATAAGACATCAAGTCCTCATTTCCTTATTAAGTCCTAATGTCCATGCTGTGGTCCCATTAAACCCATGTTTCTTTTCCACTAATGTCTTTATAAGTACGTGAACCAGTAAACGAAGCCAATTAAAACCAGATTTCCACCATAAAAGAAAAGCCACAGAAAATCAAGTCTAAACAACAGATCGATGATGTCAGGTGTTTCTCAGAAATTACAGCTACTAATAAAAAACAGGTATCATACAGCTCTTACAATCCACAGATGATCCTGTTGTCAGCAGTTTGGGTTAAATTGCAAAACTTTGCTTGATATGACCTAATGTTGCAATGGATATATGACATAAATACACTGTTGCAATGGACAAAATGTACTAAAGAGAATGTAATTCATGTTTGAATGACAAATTAAGGGAAAGGACTGTACAAGCGTATCATTCAAGAGATATCGACAAATTACAACTCTGAGCAATTATTTGCGTACAAAACAACAAAATAGCAACTGAGAAATGTTTAATAAGATCAGAAAATCACAGCAACGCTGCAAATGACTTGTCCCTGCCAGACATTCTCTTTCTTGCCAATAAAATCATAGCGGTGACTTAGCTCACAGTCCAAAGTTTTTGAAACAATGAGTCACATGTTTGTAATAAATCTGCTACATGTAAATAATCATGTCAAGAAAAGTAAATTATTATTTTAAGATGGAAGAAAGAAAAAAAGAGAGAGAGGCAAATATTAGTAACATCTCATCTCAGATTGAAGGAAAAATAAGTTAAAGAAATGAAGGTGCTGAGATTTTTTTTAAATTACAGTTAATGTTCAAGAGCGTCTGACTGACCTTTCCAGGACGTGCGGTCTCTCTGTAACGAGTGTCACTTATCTCACTGCTGCTCTTCACTCCGTCCAGATCTCGCAGCGTGTCCCTTGTGTGACGGTCTCTGTTAGCTCAGTCCATAATAAACTGCGGCACATCCTGTCCCACAGGCTGCAACATGCTGTGGTAAGAGAGAGGGAGGCAGAGAGGTGTGTCCTTCTTAAAACTCTCCTTCTCCCTTTCTCTTATGTAATGTATCTTCATCTCAATATAAGATTATCCTGTGGAATGTATCTGCACTACAACACTAAATGCATAAATGTGTTTTTATCAACAAACATGCATCCTTGCTGAAAACATATCACATCCTGTTGTCGCTCCCCAAAATGTACATTTGTGTGTCCTGAGGCTTCCACTCTCCGTGAGTCAACTGTTGCGTAATCTGAAGATGAAATGAAATATAGGTGATTCAAAATTCTTGCACAAGCTCCCTGTCATAGGTGCTGAGCTCACAAGCGCAAACATGTATAGACAAACCACACACACACACACACGGACAAAAATGCAAACTCGCTAGTTGATACAAGTCTCTGGCACTGACAGGAATGCTGGAAGAAGTGAAAATGAAGGAAAGCCCAAAGTTACATCTCTGATTAAGTGAATGAGCACTTTCTTTTTAACGTTTATCTATCAGGGAGCTGTTGCACATGGACACCCTATATGTTCTGAGACATTATGGCTCAGGTTCATGCAGTTTGACACCTACACAACTGATGGATAGATAACCTTACCTCATGTTTATCTGACTTCCGAAGAAAGAAAGAAGGTCACCAAACACACATTATCTCACACATTATTATAAAATCTGCCTTTAAAAGAAAATAATCTTAATTTATTGTCACTGTCAGAGAGGTTTTCATTTAACTATGTTTATTACAGAGGTTGTAGTTTGCAGGGGTGTTAAACTGGATTATATTGAGGTGTTTCTTATATTTATATCTAATATTCTAATACATGAGAGGGTTGTAATATGAGAAACACTTTTTCAAAACGATGCACTTGTTGTTGAGATCGATCTGGACCAAATGGTGGCGGGAACAATCGACCGACCGACTGACATCCATGGAGCCATGTGGCTACTGTGGCTACAAATGTAAGTGGTGGATATAATAATGGACAAGTTGACAAAATGTGAACAGTACTACTGTTTCATGTAGTTACAGCAAATTAAGTTATTTATAATCCAACCAGGGATGAATGTTTGTTTCCATTAAGACATCATGACATGTTGCTCACACGTCAGTATTTGCAGCAGTCAGGGGTCAATCTGCTCATGTAAACAATCGTGTACGATATAAAGCAAAAGAACATAAATAAAGTGACACGATTGGGACATTGTTAGTGACAGGAAGTAGCATAGGCTCGTTTACTGGAACAATCCATCCATCTATTTTACAAAACTGTTTATCGTCATCGGGGTCACGAGGGATTGAAGTCAATCCCAGCTGGCATTGGGCGAGAAGTTGGACAAATCGGCAGTTCATCACTGAGCTGACACTTAGAGACAAACAACAATTAGAGTCAGCAATTAACCAATTAATCTGCATGTCTTTGGGCTGTGGCAGGAAGCCGGAGTGCCCGGACAGAACCCACACAGACAACAAACTCCACAGAAGTCGAACTGAAGACCTTCGTACTGTGAGGACTAATAAACACATAATATTTTATCTCTTTAAGGTTGAAGGGTTATGTCACTGCAGCTTCACCTTAAAATAAGAAAGGAAATACTTGAGAACAAAGGTCAAAACTTTAATCTGTGGTTTATAGACTACCTGGTCACTAACAAGGACTGTGCCAGGTATGGATTTAAGTTTATACAGGTTTATAGCATGTTATGGAGATGATGTGCTGTAGGACGGAAGAAGGGATGAAGGGGTAGAGGATGAGAGGAGAAAACGGGGTCGTTGTTAGATGGAGGGGTTCGGAGGTTGACTGGTGTTGGGAAGACGGGAGGGAACCTGGATTGAGTTGAGACTCTGGGTGGGGGAACCGTCTCTCTGTGTCTCTATGTATTGTCCAATAGTAGTTCCAGTGTTTGAATGAAGTCCTCGAGAAACAAGGCGTAATCTTTGTCCCTGAAGCTAGTTATAAAACTCAATTTATTGAGGTGCACCTGTATGTGAGATCTCTTTGGAGGTATTTAAGGGTGTGGTTCTCTCCAGGATGATGTTTTCTCATGATATAGATACAGTATGTCACAGAGCGGGTCACCATACCGAACAAAAACCTGGCGTCTACATAGTTCAGCTCAGGCAGGTGTGACCAAACACAACAGAAACGATTCAGAAGAGTTCATTCGTTACATTTCAGACGTACACGTTGAATCGTAAACTCATTAACGTCCATAAAAATGCATAGACAGAAATAAAAGTGAGGTTTTTATCTGGCCGTAATGATGTACAATCTAAATAAATGTCTAGACGTCTGGCAGCTGTCGTCTGTTTGTCTTTATGGTTCTGTAGAAACCCTCATCTGCTATTTTACTGTTCTGAGAACTTGTAAAGACTTTAATATGATACATACAGTGTGGTATATCCAGCAGTGTACATAAGTAAGTACTGTATTTAAATGGATATTTGAGGTATCAGTCAATCAGTCAATATCTAATCTTATATAATCTGTCTCTCTGACTCACTCAGGTTGTTACAACATGTTTTCCTGGTAAATTGAATCCGTCCCGGTCTCTAATATCAAGAACTGACTGTTGAGAAAACTTACAGTGAAACTGTGAGGAGGAGGACGTGACACTGGAGAAACATGTCTCTGCCTCTCACTTCTCTCTTTGGACTATTAGGACCAGATCCCGTTAAGGCTTTATCCTTTCCTCTTTAATCTCCAACACCAGCGGTTCTTCTCAAGCTCTTGGGCGGGCCTTGGCAAAGAGCCACTGCAGGCGTGGTGTGGATGACCACCAGGGGAAAAATATGGCATCTATGACTTCTCAGGAAAATTGTTTTGCTTTGTTTTTGGCTACTGACGTCCGAAAAAGTTTGAGAACCACTGATGTTCAGTAACAGCTGCACCTCCAGCCATCAGTCTGTCAAGATCCTGAAGTTTGCAGATGATGCCGCCTTCATCAGGCTCATCTCCGGTGGAGACAGGTGGGAGAATGACCCCCACTGACAACGACTCTTATTCCCTGCCATATCCCTCATGTCCCAGTTTAGCTTCTTCCCACGAGATTTTGTAGTTTCTCGTCTTGCAGGTTCTCATGGATCGTCTAAATCTGGGATTATGGTTATGCCTGCTGTTGTGGTGCTGCTTAATACCCGCTTGTTTCCACCTGTACCCTCTCTGCTTAACCCTGGAGGTGTCCATCCATCACTAGCTGGGTTCTGTTTGAGGTCTTTCAGGAAGTTTTTCCTTGCAACTGTGGCCTGAACAGCTCTTTTTATTGTCTAAGCAGACTTTTACATTTTATATTTATGATTCTTGACTTATGTTGTTTTGTGTTCTTATTGAAGTGAAAACCTGCTTAGCAATAAACCTGAACTGGACTCTGAGCTGAGTGTTGAGTAAGTCTGTTCAGCCTTTCACCACAGGATGGCAACGCATCCACAGGAATCAACTCTTCCTCTTCTTCGCTTCCTCCCATAAACTTGACACTCAGCAGTCCCTCCTGTGTGTTGCACTCATCCATCACATTGCAACAATTTATGAACCATTCAACACTACACTTTCACAACCCGCCAAAACTTTCCATTTCCAGACAGGCTCTGTGTCCTAACTACTGAAAATGTGCGTACGTACAGCGCCTAAGCAGCAGAATAACTTGCATGTTACACTGATGATGTTCATGTTGTACATATAGTTGTGTGTATATTTATATATATTGTGTATCTTCCTTGCAAATGTAATTCAGTTTTCCTTTTTATTTCTTACTTTAGTGCTTTTTTAAAAATATACTTTACTTATTTTCTAACCTATTTTATTGTTTTATTCTGTTCAGATTTCAAATATTTGATTATTAATTCATACATATTCTGTGTGTGTAGCTTAGAGTGAACTACAATTCATTAATCTTGTATTGCATAATGACAATAAACCTGTATAATCTCTCCTTTTTGGCCTTCCAACTCAAATAAACCACCATTATTCAAAAACAAAAAAACAGAGTGGATGAATCCGAACACGCTAAAATGAAAATACATTTCAAAACACTGACGTACGCCTGTTTAGACACAGCTGAGGACTGTGTAACAGTTCAGTTAGGAAACCAAACTTTCCTTGTCCTCTAGCTGTCTTTGTTGACACTCGGATGTCACAGATGTTGCCATCAGCATGTGTTTGTGTTTATTTTTGCCAGGCAACGATGATTTGAAATATTAAATATTCACTAAAATCACACCTAAACAGCATTTTTAAAAGGTGGAGAAAGTACTTTTACTTAACTAAACGAAGTACAGAAATACTATATTACTCCAATTATTATAGCCTATTGGAATAATGTGTATTTTAATATTGGGTTATGGTTAGTGATACATTGATATGCATCCATTTATTGCATCTGGTAAATGTGGGACTGATTGTAATCTATTGATAATCTGCTGGGTAACTTGTGAATATACAGCCTGGGATAACTGATTATTGATATGATACATCAGAATTTTGAATTAATCTGAATCTGAAAAGAAACTCATAACTAAAGCTGTCAAATAAATGTGTAGTGGAGTAAAAAAAAGTAGAATATTTGCCTCTGAATTGTGGAGTAGAAATATAAAGAAGCAGAAATACTCAAGTAAAGTACCTTAAAACTGTACTTGAGTAAATGTACTGACAGTTAATTTCCACCACTGCCTAACACAGAGTGCTGCAGCAAAAACAAAACAAAAAACAAAAACTGAACTTGGCTCAACATCATTCACAACACGGTGTGATGAAATTCCGGAAAGCACGGAGTTAGCCAATCAAAAACATGCAAGCGCGTTAAAATAATTGCTGGTGTTACTTTGTTTACCTCACAATGGTTGGGAGGGATAAAGTGATCGTCTACATAAATGTCCAGAGTTTGTCTCAAGATTCAAGAATTAAAGAGTTATTTCAACTACTTTCATCATGTGCAGAGAAATGTGTCATAAAGCTAATGTGCAATAATTAGAATAAAAGAATAAAGATAAAAAGAAAGCAATATTAAAGATAACATTTAAAGATACAAATGTGTAACTATTTAAAGGGCCAGTGTGTCAGATTTACAGAAGAAGAAGAATTATTTGTTTTGTTACCTTAGAATGAACCTTTTATATCTACAGGATAGCAGGCCAACATGTTGAACCACCATGTTTCTACAGTAGCCCAGAACAGACAAACTAAACACCGCCTCTACGTGAGGCCTTTCACAGTTTTTGAGTGTTTCACAGTAGTTTCTCCTTCATGCTAGAAAGAAGAAAGTGAAACTAAAGTGATGCAGTCATTGACAGCATAAGTGTGGTTGCTCAAGCTGCCGTCATCTATCTTGGCAGTCCTGCCTCTGAGTGTGGGTAGACCTGAGGCGGGCTGAATGAAGCCTGGGTGCTCTAACAAGCCACCTGTAATGACACCTACCTGTCAATCAAAGAAGTCCCGCTGTTAATCCTGCATAACTTTAAGCCTTAATATAATTTGAACAGGTGAGTTGTATATAAATTCACCCTCAGTACAGTTGTCATGAACGGGGAAATTAGCTATAGAGACCAAAACTGTTTTTTGTACCAGGCTGTAAACATGTTTATTTCTGCTGTGAAGTTGGACATTTTAACATGGGGACTTATGGAGACTCAAGTGGACGTTTGAGGAACTGCAGTTTTTGGCACACACTGGTCCTTTAAACCTTAAAATGCATATTTAATCTCATACTGCTGTAGCCTTACTAGCTTGTATTTCATTTGACTGCACCACTGAAACTCAAAACAAATTGAACTCTCTTTGGATTCATGTTTTACCCCCCTTTGATTTAGTTATAGTTGCCAATGATAAGGGGTATGGGTCATCAGATTGTGCCCTCGGCCTCCAGAAAGTCTCACACCGCCCCTGCTGGTAGCACTCTTTCCTCTCCCCGACCAGACTGCAACATCTTGAGATCAGTCCAGGATCCAAGGCCTGCCCACACAACCCCAAGAGGATGACAGGGAGAGTGAAACAAGCCCCCAGTTACACGCCAGTATAACATACAGCCTAATGATTGTGAGAATCGGAGGAGGGCGAGGAAGGAGGACAGAGGGGAGAGACACAGAGAGAGAGAGAGAGAGAGGGAGGATGGGGAGGAGGGGAGGGATAAGGAGCTGGACTGAGGCAGAGAGAGAGTGTTTATTTAAGTTTTTCGTCTCCTGACTCAGACAGAGAGCAGACTACAGAGGATAATGAGAAACAGATCTTTGGTGAAGAGAGAGGAAGAGGGGAGGGAGGGGAGACCGAAGAGAAGGAGGGACGAGGAGAGGAGAGAGGAAGGAGGAGTGGGGTAAAAAAAAATAGAGAAAAGAAAAAGGGGGAGGAGAGGGAAGAGTGACAGCCAAAAAAGGGGGGCTGTGGTGTTCATCGCCACAGGAAATAGCCTCTCTTATGTTCACTAACTGACATCACTAACATCACGGCCCTGGTGGCCGTACAGCCGGCCTACAATGGCAGGTTTGGAGACAGTGAGCTGCTTGCCATGAGTCCTGCTCATGATTGGAATAATAATTATATTGTTTTGGACTTAAAAGTGTAAAAAAAAAAAAAAAAAAACATCAAATCATATTGATGCTGAGAATGATTTGGAGATAAAACAAGTGAAAAAACACCAAGAGGATGATGCAAAATAAGATGTGCATGGGTTTAAAGAATGTTAAAGTAAATGTGACTAATAGAGAAACCTCCAGAGTGAGTGAGGAGGGAGAGGAGAGGAGAGGAGAGAGGAGAGGAGAGAGGGGGAGAGGAGAAGAGGAAGAAGAGGGAGGCTGAAGGTTGGGCAGGGGGGGATTCATGACTGACAGGCACAAGCTCCTATGGGGAATGAGTAACGCACCAACTGGAGCTGGGAAACCCACCCAAAGGCAATTAAGGGTAAAGGACGACAAAAATATTTGATAAACTTTTTTTCCTCTCTCTCTCTCTCTCTGTCCTGACCGGAGAAGAAGAATAAGAAGAAACTATGGAGATGGCGATGGAGCTTGAATGAAAGAAAGAAGAAGCGACTCTATCTTGGAGATATGTTTCGGAAAAGACTGTGAGACATCCTGAGCGAAGATTTGACTTTGAACCGCAAGGCATGAAGGCTGAAAAAGTTGCAAACATCCGAGCAAGAAGCAATCCTCATCGTGTGGAAACTTACAGTGAAGTTACATCTAAACGTTTCCAGGATATTTGCGCAATGACACGCACCTAAAAGAAGGATTAAAAGTTGTTGTTTTTTTTCGTGGCGCACAGAAGGACGTGAAAGTATCCGACACAGACGGAGATAAGATTGTATCACTCTATCTTGTATCCTGTCCTTTGCTTTGCCGGAGGGCGATGGGGGCCGCGCCGGGCTCGGGTTGGGAGGAGGGCGAGTTCGAGTTCAAGTTGGTTTTTGAGGAGGACCCGCCGCCAAGGCAGAGCCAGGGGCCATCCCCGGTGCGCACAGCCGAGCCGGAGAGCTCCGTTCCCGGGGAGGAGAGTGAAGGCGCCCTGCTGCACCTGGACCCCTCCAACAACAGCAGCAGTAGCCTGGGTTAGAGTCATTTATTGGATGGTTGAATGTGTTGAAGTAAAGAAACACACTTGATAGAGGAGGTCTGAGCGAGACAGTGGTTTCTAATGCATGGGAACTTCTGTGTGTGTGTGTGTGTGTGTGTGTGCGAGGGCCTTCATCTGCATGCATGCGCTTACAGTATGTGAAGTGTGTTTGATCTTGCATGTGATATGTGTGCGTGCCTCCATCTGTAAGCATGTGAGCATGAGTATATTGTTATTGTGTGTTTGTCTTGTGTGTTTGTGTGCACATGTGTGCATAGCTGGAGTGTATTCCTGTTTGCGTGTGTTGCATTTATGTGTGCGTGTGCATGTGTGCGTGCAGCCCCAGACTCAATGTGTTTCTAATCAGCTGTGCGTGTGAGTGGAGTTAACAGCTGCCATCTGGGAAGGAACCTCAACCTCTGTGTACCGAACACGCACCACATACACACCTCCCTCCCTCCCTCCATCCATCCATCCCTCCATCCTCCCTCCTTCACTCACTCAACCTCCATCTCCCCTCCTTTTTTTTTTCACTCTACACACACACACACACGCACACACACACACACTAACACCAACACACACCTCATATCCTCACATCCACTCTCTCATTTGTTTCCCGCCCACACTGGCATACTGTTGTATTACCACACCCAAGGCATGAAAGTGAACTGCAGGAGAAACAAGAGAGCATTTCTTCCCTCTAGGTGATGCATTTTTTTAAACTTTTCAGAGCCTAAACCTCCACAGAAGTGTCCTGTTAACTCTCCGGACACTTGTGTGTCCACATTTATGTCCTCGGCTCTCCATATCTGTTATTATGACATGCAAACCAAGTCGAACACAACTTTCTTTGGCTTAATCCACCCCTGGCCACAGGCTCGATGTGTCAAGAGAGCAGTTCAACTTTACCAACTTTACGGATTTATTTGAGTAGCATTTAGATTCCTGAATGAAGTGCCTCAGATCAGAATATCTGTAGATACAGAGGACTAATCCAGTAGACCTTTATTTTCCCCAGATTTAAAAGCTGTAACTCACTGCGTGAGTCATCTTTATGAGGTAACATGAGGCTAGAGTTTGTTGTGTTGCTTGCATCTCAGTCAGCAGCACAGAAACACAGTGGATCAATCAACTGAATTTGGCATTATTTTCCCAAGTATTCAAAATTGACAGGGAAACTATGAGACTATGAGAGAAAAGGCCGATAAAAGAAACAATTTTGTGATTCAGGAATGCTGTCCTGTCATATTCATCATCATGAACAAACACACACGTGATTTGTTTTGTGATCCCTTGAAGGGTGCTCAACTCACAGGTTGGGAGTTTGGATCTGTTTGACTCTAGATTAGACTTCATGAAAGAAAATGACAAACTGATACAAACATCTAAATTCTTTAAAGGAGAGTTAAGTTAAATTTAACATCATTTTACTGGAACAAACAGAGTTTTGTGTCACAGAAATACAACTTTTCTGCTTCCTTAAACATCACTTCTTGAGAAAAGTATAACTATAATAGAGCAGATGTCCTTTTTTTCTGATATAATGAAGCTAGTTTTTTAAAATAGCTGTAAGAGGAGAGTCTGAAAAGTTAAATTTGCCATTAACTTGCAAGAAACTAGCAATGAATTGAGGGAAATTTGACACGAAGTATAGACACAGTTTTGAAAGCAGGACCCCTCAGGTTCATCTTGTGACCCCTTCAAAAAGCTAACATCATGTTTTTAATATAGACTAAATGACCAAATACTGCTGATTGGGTCATGAACTTTTCTGCTGCTCTGGACACAAATAAATGATATTTTCTAAATAGTTATAAGCAGCCTGAAGAGCTAAGAAGAAAAAAAGCCTCACCAGCGTGAGGGTAGTCTGAAAACTAAAGTAAATATTTGTGTTCAGGGGAGCAAAAATATGTATTTTTCGCTTGCTATCATCTCGTGACTCCATGTGAGGTCCCTGATATAAACATTACCTTTTGTGAGAGGTTCACCTCAGGACACAGAATAACATTTTTTTTTTTACAGTATATTAGATCCTGCACACTTGAAATTAGCTTTATTGTGTTCGATAAGTGTTAGGTATTTCGTTCGCGGCTCATAAACCTCCTCTCCTGGTCTGTACACAAACATCTAAATCATTGTTTCATGTGAAAAAAAAACACACCAGCAGAAGAGTTGCCTCAGCACTGTAGCCTTAATCACTTGGAAATATTTCTTTTGCCAGGAAACATTTGAAGAGATTTTTCACCCCAACTCTTAATTTGTTGGCAGTTGCTGTTGTGTGTCCGCGTTGCCCAAAATTTGCCTGCATGGCTCGTCGCCACTGCAGCGCAACACTGATCAGTTTGGAGCCTCGCTCATTACAGAGTAACTACCGTTTGGCTCCATGCGGAGGCCGACCACACCACGCTGGGGAAATTTTGTGGTGAGGACTGTGGCCTCGAGGGGTCGTGTCCTCATACGGATGATTGTTTGGCAAACTCCAAAAAGTTTTGAAACTTAAAAAAAAAAAAAAAAGAAGAAGACGTAGAAAAGCCGCCAAAATCATCTTTGTTTGTGAGTCCCCTTGAGTTTGTGGTTCTTATTTGATTCAATGAGCCAAAAGTAAACTCCATGATTTGGTTATAATACCCACGTCATCCTTTACTGCACGATTTGTGACTATAATACACGGAAAAAATGTATTGGAGTAGTTCTTCACACTCAAAGTGGAGCTTAAAGTGGGTGTTTAGTAAATTGTTGCCATATGACTGTGTGAGATTATGGAATATTAAACCAAATCCTGCTTTGTCATGCAGTTTTAAACCCAATGCCAGCATTTTTATTCTGTTTATCTGATGTACAGTATCTAGTCACTTTTAAATGTGTCATTTAATCCACCAACATGTTCTGTGTAGTCTTACAATATAAATAAATTACAATATAAAGACTAGCAGTAAAAAATAACAGTATAAACAAAGTTAGTATTCTGTTGTTAGTGTCTCTGAAACTGAGACTATCCAGGTGGATTCATGGACTAAACTCTGATAATCTAGCTGTGTGTGTGTGTTCTGACTTTGTTTATTTCACGTAGCCAGCTTTTAAATCTGAGTCTGACTCACAATTTACGCTGCAAAATATAATGACACGAAGAAGTTTAATTTGGTTTGTGTCAAATGGTTTGACAGAGAGAGAGAGAGAGAGAGAGAGTGAGCAGTGGTCGAGAGACATAGGCTGTGAATGAGGGTGAGCAAGCGCCGGCATCAATAAAGCTGGTTAATCAGTGAAATAAAAAGTCACACAACCCTGCGGCTGAATGTAACCTCAGATGCTCAGATTAACTCTCCCTCTTTCATGCCTGTATGCTGAACCAGCAGCCAGTTAGCTTAGCTTAGCATAAAGACTAGAAACAGGGGGAAACAACTAGCCACTTCTAAAACCACAATGTGTTATTTTTACACTTTGTTAATTAGTGAGCTTTAGAGGTGCTGGTAGGCAGATGTTGCTACCTTTTGACAAAGCCAGGCTAGCTGTTTCCCCCTGTTTCCAGTCTTTATGCTAAGCTAAGCTAAGGGCCTCTTGCCTCTATAGCTTTATATTTACTGCACAGATGTGAGAGTGTTATCAATCTTCTCATCTAACTCTCGGCAACAACATGAATGAAATAACGTCAAACTACTTCGTGAAAAAATGCCATACATCGCCTGTACACTTCCTGAGGGGAAACTTTCACTTGTGTGCGTTTTCCATATGGCAACCATTAAAGATGAGTAAATGAAGAAAAATGGATGTGTAGTAAAAGATGACGGGTTGTTGATGATGAAAAATGAATCTTTACTCGCCACAAATTGTATTTACAGTAGTTTGATTGACATCTAATGATTCTTTCTCGTGCCAGATGTAAAATAACAGCAGGTTTTGAGGCCTAAGTGTCATTTTTGCGGTTGTGAGAAAAGATTAATGGGAGGTCATATGACCCCCAAAACCCACAACATGTGATATAAAAGAAAGTGTGTTTGAACAAAAGAAAAAAAAGAAAGAAAGAAGCCAAAAAATAAATTGTTGCCATGTGGAAGTAAAGGTGTGTATTAGGAGAATGAACACTGTAAACTCTTCATTTCAAAGCCAACATTTATCAACAATAGCACACTGTGGGAGTATTAAATCTGTGCTCTTCATTCTCTAAATCATATGTCGGTGTTTGTCATGTTTCCATCAGTTACAGATAGCCACATGGCTGCCACTCATGCAGGACACTCAATCAACATCCCCAGCCCGCCACCCTCGGCCAATCAGCGGGCTGGGATGCATTCCCCGCCTCCACGGCGGGCGCCTGTCAGAGAGTTCAGCGGGACCTATGAGAGCCTGCCGGCACGCTCTGTACAGGTGAGACGACCTGGTTACAAGCCCTAAATGTAAAGTTCATAGATCATTCTGCACCTTTTACATATTTTACCTCGTTAATTATCAATTACACTGAGGTGAGCTTAGCTATTGGTCCTTCATGCACCAATGGCATACAGACTTTCTCCATACAATGACTTTAGCACTAACATATGTTCTTACAGCTACCCAGCAATGATTTAATGCTCATCCCTCACACGTGGAGATTTCCTTATTTAGAAATAAGTAAATCAACTTAGATGAACGTTCCTTTGAAGGTAAAAGGAGTTTCTGTTCTCAGCCGTCTCACTTTGTGACTACAATGTAACTTTGACAAGCTATAAAGGCGATTAAATGCTCACTGTGGTTGTTTGAAGTGGAATAAATGGCTGCCACAAAAGGTAGACAACCCGAAAATCCTGAATGTCCCGTAAACTTTTTGTTTAGACAGCTAAAAGTGAATGGGGAAAGGTCTGCACCTTTCATTTGTTCCTTTTAATTCCTTATTTTATGTTAGAAAACAGTGAAAAGGCCAAAGTGACATCTTCACTTTGCTTGTTTTGTCCCAAATCGAAAAGTTACTCAATTTCTAACCAAAAGATACTCGGAACAAGCAAATATTTGGCAGTTTTCTTGATAAATTACTGTAATTATTGAACAATTGTCATTATTTGTCAGCATGGGAAAATTAAAGTTATCTCTTGCTCGCTCTCATCTTCCCTCCAGGTTTCAGAGTCTCGTGTGGTCGAGTGTCCCAGCATCCAAATAACCACAATCTCCCCTGAAGACGACCCAGCACCCACCATCTCCACTTACTGGGACATGGGTGGCGGTGGTGGGTGGGACCGGGAGCGCCTCTACCTCCCCCTGCTGGACCCCTTCACTTACCGTGACAGGTGCCCTGGCTCCCTCAGTCCCAGCCCTGCCTCCAGCCCGTCGTCCCGCGGATGGCTCAGCCCAGCCTCCAGCTGCGACTCCCTGCTGGTGGAGGAGGAGGAGCTGAACGATGCTACGATCAACTTTGCGCTCTCTCCGTCCTCGAGGCCGACTTCCCCCGGGGGTAAAAAGCGCAGAAACTCCCCCTTGGCCTCACCTTGTACCTCACGGAGGGGCAGTTACTCAGAGGACCTGCAGGGATGCAACCTTGAGGGTGGAGACTCCATCACTTTGTCACAAGCTTCGCCCAGCAGCTGTGAGCTCAGCATCCCACAGAAAACCAGGAAGACGTCATTGGAACAGGTAAAGACGGTGCTCCATATGAAAGATGATTCAGATATTTATACGTAGTTAGTGGTGAACCATGCTTTCTGTCTTCCAGTTGTCTCCCAGGGAGGTGGACCAGGAGCAGGCTCCAGGCCACAGCTCCCCCTGCCTGCTGCCAGAGACCCAGCAGATCAGGAGAGAGCCCCCCTCGCTGGGTATGGACTACCTCTCTGTGCCCCCTGCTCTAGCCTGGGGCCGGACCCGAGCCAGCGCCCATAGCCCTCTGTTCAGGCGAGGATACACATCACCACATAAACATTGCAATTTTAAAAATACCAACGTGTCTTTCCAGAAACTTGGTTTCCATTACTCTTCTAAAAATAAATGTTTATACTGACAGATTCACTCGTTTTTCACCACAAAATAAATTATATGTACGTCTGCTGTATCACAGAAACGGGTAATATTTTCCCAAACACGAAAGTTTGCAGAGCTTCACGGCAGCATTTATCACAGACAAATTTCATGCCCAAATGAATGTGTTGTTGAGGTTGCTGAGCCCAGTCACATTGCCCGCTTGCCCATCTCCTGTTCTGGCACAACACCGCCTCCACTCCCTGCCAACATTCGCCTGAAAACCTCTCCGAAACGCCTGTGGCACAAACACTAACACTCCCCCGGTGCTCTGAGCTCACAGTCCAAGCAGCCCGGCTAACAAACTGAGCTAACAGCAGCTACAGTTGGCAGCAGTTTACTTCACTGTCCATCAGGAAAGTCTGTAAATCACAGAGAGTTGAGGCGGAGCATTATTTTATGGTAGAAAAGTTACACAATGTTGCTTTGAGATTGTTTAATAAGGCTAAGAACTA
Source organism: Miichthys miiuy (assembly GCA_036365135.1). Taxonomy (NCBI): domain Eukaryota; kingdom Metazoa; phylum Chordata; class Actinopteri; family Sciaenidae; genus Miichthys; species Miichthys miiuy. The sequence goes on along the minus strand of CM071617.1, from coordinate 4,864,424 downwards.
TGTTACAATACAACAGACAATATTCATGCAGCATGTTTCCGTGGTTGTATCATCTGCAGCGCATTTATTTATTCAAGTTTTTGGTGAATGAAAACAAAATATTAGTCTTGTATAAAAATGTTAACAGTTCAAAGTGATGTTAATGTTTGAAGTGTTGTTTTTTTATGGCAGGAATCAGTTCTGTCATCCAGATGACTAAAATCGCAAAAGTCTGTTTAACAGACATATTCAGTGGTATCTGGTGTGCTCCTTCTATGTTCACTGCAAATAAAACGGTCTATTGTTTCACACTTGTAGGTCTAACGCCCTGCCACCACTCGACTGGCCGCTGCCGTCCCAGTTTGACCAGTACGAGCTGCGTATCGAGGTGCAGCCGCGTCCTCACCACAGAGCTCACTATGAGACGGAGGGGAGCAGAGGAGCCGTCAAAGCTGCACCGACGGGTCATCCAATCGTCAAGGTGAGGCCCAAACCTGCTGCCAGAAGTGTATTTTATAATGAGAAATGTTGTTTCCGTAAGATTGGAGCAAAGTCTGAGGACACGTGTTGTGGCTCACTGCCGTTGGCCTCATCACAGTTTGATTTCATCCCTCACACTGTGTCTCTGTACAGCTGTGTGGATACGCAGAGAGGAAGCCGCTCTCTCTCCAGGTTTTCGTTGGAACAGCTGACGACCGATCAATCAGGCCACATCCTTTCTATCAGATACACAGGTACTCAACTGTTTTTTAAATGATTCCCAGGCTTCCTCCTGTCATACATTAATATTCAAGGCCACAAATCATACTGTATATTCATCATCTGACCGCTGTGGCTTTAACCATTGCATAACTCACCACCAGCTGCTTTTAGTGTTGGTCCAGGAAATTTCTTGCACCAGTTGCTCTCAATGTAACTTTGCTCTGGATGAGGACATCAGCTTAATGAAGAACATGGGAAACCAAAGTTACTCCAGATAGATGAAGACGAGGTGCATCGAGACATGTAGCTACTGTATGCTCTCGTTCTGCTGAGGTAGCATATTTGGCTTCATAAATGACTTAAATGAATCATCAGTACCGTCTTATCCTGTTCGGGATTGTAGGGTACACCTAGGACAGAGCAGTGGCCTTTGATTCAACACAAAAACTGTAAATGGAGGGCTGTTAAAATCAGATGTTTCTCCCCTCACAGGGTGACAGGGAAGATGGTTGGTACTGCCAGTCATGAGAGCGTCCAAGCGGGGACCAAACTGCTGGACATCCCCCTCAATCCTGAGAACAACATGACTGCACTGTGAGTCTTTATTTGTGCATCTTTAAAGTTTGCAAGCTGATTATCTAGATTCATTTTATTGGACCAATATTGGAGACTATGATTAAATGACACTCAACAACAACTGCCAAAGTGCCAGAGGGCACGAACCCACGAACAGGATGTTCAGTTTTTAAAAAGTATCTTTGCCTCGTAGCATCGACTGTGCTGGGATTCTGAAGCTGAGGAACTCGGACATCGAGCTGAGGAAAGGAGAAACAGACGTTGGAAGGAAGAACACGCGCGTCCGTTTGGTGTTTCGTACCCACCTTCCTCTAGCGCCCCCTGTAGCCCCGCCTGGTCGAGTCCTGGCTCTGCAGGTTGCCTCCCTGCCCATCGAATGCTGTGAGTAGCTTGTTAGATGCAGTGTTATAAAGACTGAACCGCATACAAGTGAATATGTGTGAGATCTGTTGCATGTTGCCGATTGGGATCGCCAAAGTTAAAAATATTTTAACATTTACTGGTTTGAAATTGGTATTTTTGTGATTTAGCACCTCCAGTTTCAGAGTGTAATACCACTAAACACAAGACATAGCAGCTAGCTAATATTACTGACTAGTCCAACAGCAACACAGGTGATAGCAGCATCATTATTGTAGCTAAATGATTTAAAATCTGTTATTTTATAGTAGAAAAGTTACACGATGTTGCTTTAAATTAGCAGCACATTTAGGGGTAGTGATGGTCATGTTTAATTCGCCTGACTCTCCCTGCCTCAGCCCAGCGCTCGGCTCAGGAGCTGCCCGTCATCGAGTCTGTCAGTCTTACTTCCTGCTCTGTGGAGGGAGGAGAGGAGCTTCTGCTGAGCGGCTCTAACTTCTTGCCAATCTCCAGAGTCCTTTTCATGGAGAGAGGGACAGGTAAAGGTCCAGAGAGGACACAGAATCCTCTTTAATGTTGTTTCTGGTCTTTTGACTAAAATGTAATAGTCTAAACATACATTAAAATTCATTTCAGTAATTGTCATGGTAGTAATATTTCAGTCCACCGCACTCAATCTGTACATCAATCTCTCCATAAATATTTAACAGCAGTCAGTCATTCAGATATTGTACACTTTAAAACCTGAAGTGAATCATGGAGCTTTTTCTCAGTCAAGCAGTCATTCAGTGAAAAAACAGGAAGGATAACAGTTGTTCTGTCTATTTTTAACCTGCATGTGAGCGAGTTTATTGTAAATAAGCAAGCGGGCTAACAAGACGGACAGTGACAGTGAAAGTACATCATGAAGCAGCACGATTTCTGCATATGGGAAGAAAAAAAAAATGTTTAAAACATGTGATTAGACAGGTTTAAAAATGTCCCAGAACAGATTTGAGATCAGATTTTTGTTGATTTGTTGACATAAAATGATACAAAAATATTTTGATGGTTTGAGAGTGCAGAAACAGGAGGAGGATTCACAAAGTAATCATTATTTATTCTGGCAAAGAGTAGTCATGTTGGAGAAATAATCTGTCTAAAGTACATCTACTCAAGTACTGCAATAAAGTACAGTTGTGAGGCACTTGAGGTACTTGAATGTTTCCATTTTTATGATACTTCTTCTCTTCTACAAGTATTGTACTTTTGTACATTTATTTGATCGACTCACTTTGATTCAAATTATTAGAACAATACAAGTATTAATAAATAATGGCCTTGAATTATTAGTATATAAAATAATTTAAATCAGCTTCATCAGATGCAGTATTAAAGTGATGTACACATGAATACATCACTAATAATATATTTTTTACTGAAATGGACCATTCTGCACACTGAATACTTTTACTTTGTTTCTTTAAATATATTTTGATGCAAATACTTTTATACTTTTACTTAAATTAGAGTTTAAATGCAGGACTTTTACTTGTAGTAGTATTTTTACACTGTAGTATTGCTACTTTTACTTAAGTAAGATTGGAGTACTTGACTGGCAAGCCGAACCAACCTGGTTTACAAAACATTTAATGTTATTTGTGATGCATTGAGAGCAAATTCTATTCATTAAATTGTCTGTATGTCTTCGTGTGTATCGAGGTCACACTAATTTTATGTTCTTATCTATTAGATGGTAAATTACAATGGGAGGAGGAGGCTCATGTCGACCGTGACAACAGCAATGAGGTAATTTTGCATGTCTGATATCAGTCGAAAAAAGGTGAACGGTCTCTGCAAAAACACACAAACCTTTTGTCACAGATAGAGTTGAATTTAATTCATTCTCCTCTAACCTGTAACATCTCCACACTTCTGTGTTCGTTACAGTGTTTGTTGTGTGTGAGGGTTCCCGCCTACAGCGACATGTCCGTCAGTCGGCCGGTGTCGGTTAGTCTTTACGTCTCCAACGGGAAGAGGAAAAGGAGCAGCACTCACTGCTTCAAGTATCTCCCCAGTGAGTGTCCAAATCTCGCCTGATTCACCTGAGGGTCGTGGGGTTTGTTCAGTTTGTGTGTTTATATCTGGAGATGTGGTGGTGATACTGTCATACCTGAGATTTAGTGGAGAAAAAACCAAATAACTACTGAGACAAACAAGAAAAACATTATTGATAATAACTGTTTAACTGTTTTCTCCTCAGTTATGTTCAAAGAGGAGGACCCGCTGCTGTCCCGGCCCTCTGTGCTGCCTCTCGATGGGGGACCTGTGTGTCCTGTGGGGGGTCAACCCAGGATGGACAGGGGCTTCCACGTGAGAGGCGACCCCATGGCTGATGATCGAGGCCTGGGCTTCCACCTGCCCCCCTATCCTTCCACCTACTCCCCTCCGTGCCCGACGATGGGTTACCATGAGGAGTACTGCTCTAAACCCGACGCTCCGGTGGAGGAGCCCGGCGGGTCCAGGGCAGCCCTGTCCGAGCGTCAGCCCAGCTTCAAGAACCTGGAGCTGGGCTTCACCGAGCTTCTTCCCCCGCTGTACCCTCATGGCCCGCAGCCTCCCTCCCCCTCTCCTTCCCCGTGGCTGGACTCACCTTATCTGTCCTCCTCACCTTCTCCCTCCCACTCCTCCTCTCTCAGCCCGTTTCCTGCTGGCAGTCCCATCTCGACCTCCCCTCTGCCTCCCATGCCTACCTCCCCTTACCCCCAGTACTCTGCTTATCCTCAGGAGGTGTGTCCCTCCTCCTCCAACCCTAGCCCATATCAGGACATCTGCCAAACACCTTACTCCCACTACGATGGCTGGGACCCCCAAGGAAGAGTGCTGGGGACGGGACATGGAGGAGAGAGGGATGCCAAGATCCAGGACTGTCCCCTGGAGTTTACCAGCTCTGCCTCTATGCACCACATCACATTTGAAGAAGGTAGGTTACATATTTATCTTTCTTCTGAACAGTGCAAATGTGTAATTATCTGCTGATTAGATGAACTAACTGGCAACATTACAGACATGAGGGAGATGATGGTCATTAGCAGACACAAAGTTTGAGCAAGCAGGTTTTAATCCTGTAACTAGTAAATACACACTGTGACGGGCTGATGAAGACTGGGTGGAGCTGGATTGTTACGAGCATGTTTCAACCACCATAGCTGAGAAACCAAAGCAGACACGCCACCAAAACAAACTCCTCTTAATGATCCCAATCAATGTGGCTCATGTAACTACTGGTGAAGAGATGTGGCAATCTTAACTTGTGATAATTATGATTTGTTCTTCTCTATAACACAAAATAACAGAATGCTGCATAGAGCAGAACGACTGATTTTTTACTGTTATTGATATTTGATGAGCCTATATTCATTTTTTCACATGAAAGGTCCAGTGTGTGTAAGATTTTAGGGGCTCTATTTGGAGAATATAGTAGAAATGTAACATAACATTTATAGAAAATGACTTTCATTAGTGTATGATCACCTGAAAATAAGAATTATTGTGTTTTCGTCACCCTAGAATGAGCCTTTTATAGCCACAGACGCTGCAGATCCTAATCGGCAGTGGCTCTAGATAAGACTTTTTGGCACAAAGTTTTTCCTTCATGCTAGGATGGAGAGGGTGAATCGAGGGGGTTGTAATCAACAACTGCACCGCTAGATGCCAAAAAATCCTACACACCTTTAGCACAAAATGCGCGGCCTATTTAAGAGTTGAAAAATAAATTTGAATAAACTATGTTTATCCACCAGACAACACTGACAAGCTATAAGCTATAAGTCTAGCTATAAGCTGAATAATCTGCACCAATAACACCAAGTCTATGAGGTGGATGAAGTGATGATCAGGATTTTGATTCTCTCTTTCTCCCTCCACAGTGTCGGAGTTCATCGGGGAGGACATCCAGTTGTACCAGTCATCACATATGGACAACCAGCCAAACTGAGCTCAGAGCAGCTCATCCCCTCTCCGTTTTGATATTCAGCATAATTTTAAATCCATTATGCACTTGGTATTAAGATGCGTCGCTCCAGTTACATGCAATACAGGCAGGGGAATTTTTGATTACCAGGACACTGTTGTAATTATGACCACAGGTAACTGTTATTGTTTTATAAAGGGAAACTAATGTTTTTAACATGTTTTCAATATAAATTATACAAGAAAGTGCTCGAGTTTGGTGTCTCATGTGTGTTTTTATTGCAAAGAAAACGAAATGAACACTCATACAAGGTGAATCCAGAAGGGAGGGACTGAAGGAAAAGGGTTTAAACCTTATGGAAAACTAAGACGTCATATTCTATATGACATATATTATCCCACATAACTACTTAAATACATTTCCTTAATTTCAAGGGAGAAAATGATTCATTTTCCTGAAAGAACGCATTAGCAGAAAGAACACATTTCTCTGCTCGGTTCCTGGATGTGATGGAAATTTTTCAGAGTAATGGCAGCAGGATTTAGGATGGGCAATTATGTCTGAATTGTTCTGCAATGCCAGATTTACGTGCAGTAATTTGATGGAATAAGTTATAACATAGAAAAAGAACCACAGGTGTCTGTTGTTAACAAAGACAGCAGAGCAGCTTGAGACAATCTTATCTCGGTAGATGTTGAGTCTGTAAAGGTAAAGTGTTGAGACAAAAAAGGTAGCCTGACCTCATGAAAGGATGATGTGACTCAGCTGGGACTGTTAAAGCTGTTTGAAAGGTTTGTATGAGAAATAGTTTGTTAGATCCTCTTTAAGCAGAGCAGGTTTGTCTTGAGGAACAGTGCCACCTGGGGGGACTCGGGGCCAGGACGGTCTTAAACAATCTTTAAATCAGCAACTGTTTGAGATATTACTCATTCTGCTGCAAAACCTCACAGGTCTCATTTTCTGCTATGTGTACCTTCTTCGACTAAAAGGAGTGTAGCTACAAGAAAGATGGACAGAAGTTGTTTAACCATGCAAAGTAGTAAAGTCAAAAAAAAAAATGCACACTTTACCGAAAGACTCTAAAGTAGCATTATACATTTTCTTGACAGTTTTATGGGCCTAAATGGATTCACGCAACCATAAATGGGCATGCTGGGAGCTTCAGACCAAAAAGCCTTTATGGTAAGGGATGGATGTAGTTGGTGTGGAGCTTTGAACATCTCTTAAGAAGAACTTACTGTAGGAATGTGAAGCCATAACTCCTTCATGACTTCGACTATTCTAGTTCCAGCTCCTACTTTTCTCTCTGGCTGCCACTCAGGAAAGGTAGTTACACATGGAAAGTTTATGAGAGGTGAATGTGGCAAAAAATGAAGGATGGTAAAACTCCAAGATGATTAATATATTCCCCCTCTTTTCTGCAAACAACTTTTTAATTAATGTGTGCTGAGATAATGGTAATATTTGGGAATCAAATGCTGGCACTGCCATCCTCTTTTCTCTTTTAGTTTTTATGTGTATCTTCACACTTTGATGGTGAAAAACATTCAGAAAGACAAATGTTCTTTAGATGCACTTCTGATTCAAGAATTCACATATTTAAAAGAAAGACAAATGTACAAAAGAAAAGAAAAATTACAAAAAAACAAGAGAATAAAATATCAAACAACTATGTACACATCAAAGACGGCGCAATCAAATACAATCAAATCAAATACTCGATCTTTGTTAAGGCTTAAGTGCAGACACTTCAGGAGACAGGGATTAGAGAGAAAAGGGTATCTATTTTAAGGACCGAGAAAGAGTATGCAGGACTGGGAAGACTGGGCTGTTAGCTGTGAGAGAGAACTGGGGCTGGAAGGCTGGGAAGGTCCCATTCAGGTCTGAGAAGATAAGGGGCTGAAGACAGAGCAGACAGGACAGCAGGGAACAGAGAAAGAGTTATGCAAAGGCAAAGGGAAACAGGATAAAAGCAAGCCAACATGGCAAACAATTGGTTCACAGTGACAGGGCTGAGAATTAGTAGAGGTCTTGATTATAGATGAGGTCCAGCTGGTGTGGCTCTGCTCCGGCTCGAGCACAACTGTGTCCACTTAGACAATCACACGCATATTTAGGGAATGGCAGCAGGTTAGACCATCCTAAAGTTCGCTAATAGACACGGCCTGTCTCTTACTTAGAAAAGAATTAATTTACCTAAACACGGTAGGCACGGTGTTGAGCAACACAACATTTGGTCACAATATGACTGTAAATTCTGTCATAATTAGGACCTATGTAGTCGATTCTGTCCTTGGGAAAAACCCAACTTTATTTGTCATTATATTTTCCGTATAGCATAGTTTCCCAAGGAAGGACACTCTGACTTAAAGCTGCTCAATGACCTACTAAAATATTTAACTTAAGTTATTTAGCTCTACAACGCAACAGGAAATACTGCTTAAGTTAAGTTTTCATACCTTGATTCAGTCAGATACAGAAATAAAAAGTTGTTTTTTATCCTGCCTGAAGATACCCCATTGTTCCTTGTGCTGATACACAGTGCTCCTCTATTCAAACATCTTAAGAGTGTCAGCAGGGGGAGGTATAATCTCAAACATCAGACAGTGAGCTCTCTGAGTCAGCCTGAATGACACATACAGGTTCATGAAACAGCGGCCAAGTGGACCCTTAATGGAAATGCCTGCAGGTCATAAAGACCCTGTGTGATGACAGAATGACTATTATGTCTAAACCTAGCCTCTGTCGATGGAAAGCTTGAGTCCCAAAAGACAAGCTAAGTATGGGATCACTGAGTTATGTGGGAGTAACACTGAGGAGTGCCACTGCTGCCTGTTGTTAACACAATTTAATACACTAGTACACAGAGTGTGTTACTAAATATATTATACAGCCACTGTAATGCTGCCACTAACGCTACTCCTACAATACTGGCACTGACAGAGACACTAATATTCTAACTCATACTAATATTCATACTAATGTCAACACAAACACGATTATTGTTATTGTGATGCTCAAAGTATTGATAGGAAACCATGCTAACAGGTCGTCTCTGTTCACACACATTCATACACTGATGGCATCGGCTGCCATGCAAGGTGCCAACTGCTCGTCAGTTTTGGGAGCTAACCATTCATACACATTCACACGATGGCACAGCCTTTGACATGCAGAGGAGCCGGGGATCCAACCGCCGATTATCTGATTAGTGGATGATCCGCTCTACCTCTGAGCAATTACAATGCTAACTGATGTCAAGTATAATGTTTCATGTTCTCCATCCTAGTTTAGCTTGTTTAGGAAGCTACATTTTGTCGTTTGTCTGATGGGAATGTTGTTAGTTTTGTATGTTTTTGGTCTAATGCAAAGTATCATCAAAGTCGCAAAGTGTTTTATGGGAATCTATCCAGTAGTTGTTGACATATTTTACTAACTATACTAATGCTAATAATCATCGTTATGTTAACTCTAGTAATACTAACAAAAGTCTTCAGTAACTGTGTCTTTAGATAAAGAATTTCACAGCTGTTTGGGGGGAAATTACAAGAACTTCAGTTTTGTCTGAGTTTAAGATCAGAAAATTGCAGGTCATCCAAGATTTTATGTCATTTAGGCATGCTTGAAGTTTAGCTAACTGATTGGTTTCATCAGGCTTGATCGATAGATATAATTGGGTGTCATCGGCATAACAGTGAAAGTTAATGGAGTGATTCCTAATAATGTTGCCTAAAGGAAGCATACAGTATATAAGCTGAATAGAAGTGGACCAAGCACAGAACCTTGTGGAACTCCATGACTTACTTTGTTGGTTACATGATGGAGGATTCATGATTAACATGAACAAACTGAGATCGATCTGAAAAATAGGACTTAAATCAGCTTAATGCAGTTCCTTTAATGACAATTAGATGTCCGAGTCTTTGTAATAGGATGTGATGGTCGATGGTATCAAATGCAGCACTAATGTCTAACAAGACTACAGAGACGAATCCTTTGTCTGATGCCATTAGAAGGTAATTTGTAACTTTCATTAGTGCTATGACGCACTCTAAATGCTGAGTGAAAATCCTCAAACTATTCTTATGGAGAAAGTCGTATAACTAATTGGCTACAGCTTTCTCTGTCTTGGAGAAAAAGGTTAGATATCGGCCTGTAATTGGCTAAAACCTCTGGATCAAGAGTCGTCTTTTAAAGAAGAGGTTTAATAAGCTACTTTACTACATATCCTGATAATAATAACGTGTGATTGTACTGCTGATTCCCAGTATTTGTCTGAGAGAGATGATTTCAAAACATAATCTGAGCAGCATGCAGGTAGATTTACAGATCCTGTCTCTGCTGCTCTCAGGGCAGAAGACGCAGTAATGGACAACACAGACAAATCACATTAGAGTCATTTACCGCCTGGTCATAGGACTTGTGGTGGACAAACAGTCTACAGTGTTCATGGACTGGATGAAAGAGGAGGAGGAGGACGGGTATTCGAGGGATTTAGTGTTCAACTTTGGTCAAATTTGAGGTACTCACAGATTTAGATATTTTGGGGAATACATTTATACACTTTCATGCCAAGCTTTTGATTGGAAGATTAATACTCTCACATCTGTATGGTAGGTCTGAAGCTACAGCCAGCAGCCAGTTATCTTAGCAGAAACACTGGAAACCTGTGGAGGTTTGGTAGCTAGCCTGGCTCTATCCAAACGTAATCCTCCTACCAGCGCCTCTAGAGATTTCTAATTATTATTAGTTTAATCTGTACAAGTGTAAAGACAAAAAATGGAGGATTATACGCAAGTCAAGATCTTTTTCTTGAGCAGTAGATTCTTATATTGCAGTGAATTTGCTAGGCAACATACAGAGAGGAAGATCCCAATAGTTTGCTCACGTGACCCCCACCTCAACTTCTTGTTTCATAGAGAATAAACTTGGTCAAGTTCCCCTTTGAAACTCATGGATAACAGGAGATCCTGTACTGTAGCCGACACATTACAACACAGTGAAGGGTCAATATCGAGTCAGCAGAAGCAAATGTGTTGAAATGAAATGAGCATATTAGGAAACAACCCAACAAAATGACTTACTTGTTACTGAGGCCAAGCAAGAAAGCTACAAGCTGTGACTGTGGGAGGATGAGCGTCAGCACTGAAGGAATGTTGGATCTTTCCAACCACTCACCGTATCTGTGTGTCTATTTTAATTAGTCGCATGTTATCAGATATGTATTGTGCTGTCATTCAATTGTGTTTGTTGTTACACACTTGACTCTGGGCTGTGCTGAGAACAACACATCCGTTTAATGAGTGGAAACATGATGCTGTGTTTGAGGCCGAGCTCTTACTGAGGTCTCTTTCATTTGAGATTGTATCAAGCTATTGTAGTGCCGATGACTTACACTCTTTGTTCTTTTTATAGGTCAGAGTGGGAAGGCCAAGAATTAATTTAGTTACTTAAGGAGAGTAGGAAGGCCACTCCTCACGGGACTTTTCACTGTATACAACAGTAGCAAAGCTTACCAATCCAGGAGATGGTGAAGAACAGACAAAAGGCCATGCAGACTAACCTCATGCCAGCTGAGATTGAATCCAGCCAAAAGTTACATATAAGAGGCCAAGGAGATAAGAAAGACATTCATCACTGAGATGGATAAGAAGAAAACAAGTCAATCATAGAAAAGCTGAGATTCAGGCCTGAGTCTGCAACATTTTGGTATAATTTTTATATACATATTCTGCAGAAGCAGAAGTACAAGTAGGTAGTGTAAAAGGCTACTTTTAAAGTATAAGTACTGATTCAACTTCTAAAAAGTAAAAAAAACCTATCTTGGTTTCTCTGAAACCAGACAGCATCTTTTATTTTTCATGCTTGTACCTGTAAAGCCCGAGAGGCCTAGCCCCAAGTTATTTCGCGTCTCATTTAGTGATTTATTTCACTCCCTGAGATCCTCGGATGCGTCATACTTGGCTGCTCCTCTGTCCAGATGTTTTAACAAAGGTTACTGAGCCTTTGCAATCAGGTCTCCGTGACTATAGAATCACCTCCTTGAGGAGATCGGGGCTGCAAACTCTGTCCCGCTTTTAAAACCTGATTTTTTTTCTCTTTGTGTAGTTTTATAGCTTTTGGTTCATTGTTTTGTCATTGTGGTTTGTTTAAGCGTGATGCTAGGAAGCCTTGCAAATGATGATGATGATTCAAATGCATTAAAATTAAAGAAAGAAGCCTCTTCTGAAAATATAAGGACTAGAAAGTACACATATTTGTGTAAAAATGTGGGAGGTAAAAGTAAAAGCTGTATAAAAATAAAAAAGCACAAGGCACTAATTACAGTACATACAAAGATAAAGGAAATACAGCAAACATACATACTGTAAATGTGTCGAAATAAAGAATATCAGACTTAATTTTGACAAGTTAAATATATCTCATATGCCTAGGATAAGCCTTCTTTGTAAGCTTCATATTTTTTCTTATCGCTTGAAAATAACGGAGATAACTCTGCAGCTGAGTCATGAAGGTGAGTCACGGTGATCCTGCTTTCACATAACTCCAAGCTTGCCATTGTAGTAGTAGTAGGCATGTTCCCATGCAAGCGGGCACAACCACAACTTAAAGAAAATAAACTCCATGACATGTCATTGTGTGGCCTTTCCTGGCCATAGATTTATAGGTGATTGAAATGTTTACACTCCAGCAGAAGCAGTGGCCACCATCAGTCCTCCTCTGGGGTGGGGGGCTGAGATATCCTGAATCCCCTGTAGGTCTTGGAGGGAAAGTGTGGTGAGAGATAAAGTAAACAGGGAAGTATAAATAGTGTGTATACAGCAGATGCTGGTGTATATACGGTTTACTTACATTTCAAACAATCAGCGTTGCTCTTTTTCTTACAGTGAATTCATTTAAATCACTTGTGGACGTTTTGATCGCTATAAGGCACAATAAAGACAGTTACAGATCTCATCTCATCAGGTACCGTTAAGCTCGTGTTAGCTCCTGTGACTTTTTGTCTGTCTAGGAGTGTTCTCAGTGGTATCTGCAATACTAACAACGCCAGTATAAATACTCTAAACACACCATCTTTGTATCCTTAAATGATCTGTAATCTGATCAGCCATGCCAGTTTGCAGCAGGACCCTGGATTATGCAGATTATTTATAGAAATTAATGCAACTGAATACACTTTAAATTACATTTATTTGCAGCCTTAAGATATTTAACAAATGAGGCGTCGACAGCCATGTTCGTAGCTCTGTGAGGACGTACTCGGGCACAGGAGTATTTTGAGCTAAATGCTAACGTCACAATGTCAATGTGCTGGCTGATGTTGAGCTAATAGTAATATTTGTTTGCCATTTTAGTTTAGCATGCTAGGATGCTAGCATTTGTAATGGGAATGTTTGGTCATGAACCAAAGTATTTGACCTGAGGATGGCGCTATAGATGAAAAATTAAGAAGTCGCAATAATTCATCCTCAAGGAGGCATCAATGTCTGAACCACATTAGACGCAAATAGTGCAAAAATGTCAGCTTTTTGGCTGGGAACCAAAATGCTTTTGTGCCAATCCATCAAATAGATCTGTAGCAGTCGAGCTATTTCACTGGATAAGAGGAAACTGAACTGCTGGTCATGCAAGTCTAGTCCAACATCTATCTGAGTTGTTATGTTTTTGCTTTCGCAGAGTCTGCCATGTCTCTATAGTAGCCCAGAAGGGACAAAACCAAACACTGGCTCTAGATAGCACCTTTCGTGTTTTTTGCATGTGCGTTCAGTTGGTTCCAATCTGCAACTTCACCACTTGTAGTTTCTCCACTAAATTCTACACACTGGACCTTCATTCAAGTCATTAGGATTCATCCTCTGGGCACCTTGAATATCTGTGCAAAATTTCATGGTATAGTTGTCAAGATGTTTCCCAAATGTTAACCCCATGGTTGCACTTAAAAAAAGGTCAGGGGATCACCAGAGTCGTTGGCATTCATCCTCTGGGTACCTTGAATATCTGCACAAAGTTTTAAGGCTTAGTTGACTAGGCATATTACTTTAAAACAAAAATGCTAACCTTATGGTGGCACTGGAGGGAATCACCAAAGCCAGTTGGGTTCATCCTCTGGAGAGCATGAATGTCCAATAGTTTTTGATATATATGACATATTTCAGTTTGGATCAAAGTGGTGGACAAACTGCCATGGAACTTCTCCACTACTACAGCTACAAAGATGAATAAAAGTGGATATTATGGCACCTTTAACCAAACTAAAACATAAAATACAACCAAACACAAACACATCTGTTTACCATATGGTTTTATTGAAACGCTGATGTGGAATACATGATAGAAACATGAACAGTGGGATATAAAAAAAGTTGCAGAATATAACACTAACAACATCTAGAGAGAGAGGAGCATCTTATTATTATATTTTTTTTTGGTCTCTTTCTCTGAGTATTTATTACAGCAGTACAAAACCAATAAACCAAATCAACAGGATCAATTTAGTGGTGTCAGTTTGGAGTGTTAGATGCATTTCTATTTGGAGACACCAGAAATTTAAACATAGAAAATACTAATATTAAGTGCACTTTTAACATACTTTGCTTGTTTTCTTTTGTTGTTTTTTTTTAAAATCTACAATCTTGTATATGTTCTTTCCACATTTATATTCTATATTCTTGATTGTAGCTTGCAGATACAGTTACACATATATATATATCATAACGAGAGCAAAAAAGCCAGCCTAGCATTCATCGTAAGCTATGTCGCACTACTTCAAGTCTTAAAAACATTGGAGCCGTGTAAAAGAGTGAAATGATGCCGTCTGATTAGCTGCTCTGCATACTGCTGGGAAACACAACAGAAATTGAACTTTTAACCAAATTTCTAGCATTCAAATATTTCCTCCCGTTAACTTAATCTCGGCTCCTTACAGCTAATATTCATTTTATACATTTTGTCCTCTAGCTGTTAAAAACAGAAACACTGTCTTTTTTATACCTGAAATCAAATTGAAAACAAACTTAAGGCAGAGCATTGACAATGTACATTATACAAAAAAACCCCAAAACAATAAGCCGCCATTATATTTTCTTCATTTGTCATCACAGACTATGTTTACATGCACACAGTATTTTGGATGTGAGAGTCTTGTTCAGGAGGATTTTTTTTAATATCTTACTCACCTCCATTTCACATGAGATAATCTTGTGTTTGTTTACAGAGAGCAATGATCTGCCATTAAAACTGATAAAAAGATCTCTTGGGTAATATCAACATGTTCCAGCAATCACATTCAAGTCTCTCATAATCAAGATGAGTGAGTCTTTCCAGGTCACTGGGAGCAATGGTTTGACATTTACTTGCTCCAACAAATGAACAGAAAGCCTCAGTAATTTATATTGAAGGAATATTGTTGTACATGTAAACATAGCCGTTGACCTCAACCTCTCCTCTCGCTCTCTCTCCTTGTACAGTCCTCGAGTTGGCAGTATACTTTGCACAAAATCAAATTTGGCAGGTTTGCAGAGGCAAAACTGTGTGTGCGGGGGCCAAAAGAACCACAAGATTTTGGTTTGAGAAAACCCAGTTTGGCCAGCTGAACTTGTTAATTTCTTTAAAAGGCCATGTTCATGTTCACTGCCCCTGATACATTATCTACAGTACATCCTGGGTCAACCATTACACAAGTACTTTGGGCGTTTCCTACTTCTTACTATGTTGTTCTAGCAGAACTACAGTGAAATCAAATCTTTTAATTTTCAGAGCAAATTTCAAACAACAAATGGAGTTGCACTAGATATATTGATTTCAATAATCTATACCAGTTATGGTTTAACTTTTACTACTCTACAGCCTGCTCCCATTATGACCCACAAGCTCCTCCAACTGATGCGAAATGCCATTAAACAAAAAGAGCAGAGCATTTTCTCACAGCACTGGATTTGACATCAGTTCAACCTTTCAGCCTTTGAGAACATGCCAAATTCAATTTTATTTGGAGCATACTGCTGGACTAACACCCTTTCTCTTCACTCAAGCGCTGACAAACACCAGGCGGGTGGAGTAGATCAGGTCAGCCAGGTATAGGATGAAGTTGACACCTGTGAGCACAGCGACTGTCATGGCCTTATCCCACATACACAGCCCTATCGCATTGCTGCAGTTGGAGGGCCTGTCTTTTGTTCCGCCGTTCTTGGGGTCAAAGTTGAAGATGGGCCAGATAATGGTTGCCGACAAATAAAGGACCACAGCCAGCAGGGCGTAAGCCGACAGGAAGCGAGCAAACGGGAAGGGGAGGCAGCCGGTGCACTCGCCAATACAGAGCAGGATGATGGCCGCCGACAGGATGAAGCAGATGCAGTAGACAGCCATGCAGTACTTGTATGCCTCGTGACGTTCGTACAACACGGGGTCGCTGATGAAGACAAAGATGATGCAGGCCACAAAGGTCTCGCAGACTTTCAGGAGGCCAGGGGCTGTGGCCATGTAGCCGGCCACCTCTCCTGGACGTGCCTTGCTGATGCTCACCTCACTCATGTAGGCGATGGTAGCCAAGCAGGAGAAGACGGTTGACACGATGCGGTAGTCCTGGACTTTATTTTGGGATGCGGAGCCCTTGAGGTAGTAGACGGGGAAGATGATAGAGGCAGACAGGCAGAGCAGGGCGGCGTAGCAGGCGAAGGTGATGGGGAAGTTCTTCCAGGAAACTGGGGCTCTGGTCTGGAGGCCGAACAGCTCAACCAGGATGACGAGAAGAGTCCCGGCAAAACTGAAGGCCCAGCAGAAGATGCACCAGTCTATGGTGCCGTGTTTGAGTTGGGCACCATGCACGGCCACGGAGAAGGCCACGCAGGCGAACACCATGGCTGCCAGCCGTGTCCATAGGAGGGGGCTGGAGTGGAGGACTATAGCCATGATGCGAGATGTAGGTGTAGGTGATGAGAGAAGCTGAAGCTCTTGTGAGATACAAGTCTCTTCTTTTTGGGAGTCACTTCCTCAGATCAGCAACTCAGAGAAGGTGGAGAAACTGTAAGAAGGAAAGATATCGAAAAGAGATTAGTAAGCAAGATTTTAGAGTTTTATGTCATTTTATATGACCCCTAGATGAAGTACAAGATACGACCACATGAGGGCAACAGCTTGGAAACCTGCATAAACAGGCTGTGTACTCCTACATGCCGTTTTCTGAGCCACACAATGCTGTTATTGTACTTTTATGAATGGTTGAAACAACAAGTAAGACCATGAAAACACAATTTCAAACCACAAATAATGACTCTACTGTGGTCACATTATATTTACATCTGGTCGAATCATCTGCTGAACACTCATTCCTCTTTTTCTCTGGTAGTTTTATGCCTCGTATTAAACTCCAGACCGCTTTCTCAACAACATTCCTGCGTTGAGTGCAGACTGTTTCACTCTGACATTCCTCCATGCCCATGTCCTCAGTGATGGGCGTGGTGGCGCGACCCTTACAGTGTGTCTGTCATCGTGCTCTAAACATGGCCCTCTTCACTTGTTCCACCCAACGACCCTATCTACACTGCAAACAAATCCGTAATCCTAACACCGCCTTGAATGTAGTGCAGCTGGCTGCTCATTCCTGAACTTTGTTAAAGAAAATTGCATCTTAAAATTAATAAATTATTAATAAATTTCAGAGACTTTAAAGATAGCATGATGTAGGAATTACTATTGTAACCTTCACTCATGTAGGTTTTTACTTTATCGAAGCAGAAGTTTCCCTCAATTGTCTTTTCAAGCTCTTCTTCAGGGAGTGATTTCCTACACTTCAGCAATTACTCTCAAGCAAGCTACGGTAAGTTAAGGTTGGACATACCGGACCAAGTAAGGCTGTAGCAGCAAAAAACATACAAAGAGTCTATTTGATTGAGTAAATGTGTGTTTTATTACGTGTGTTTTATATCGTTAACTTTTTATTTGTAAGAGAATAAATGTGCTTCTACAAATTACACAAAAAAAAATAGGTTAAAAATGTCCAAAAATCTTAAAAAACTGCCCTCAAAATTTGCAAAAATTTAAAGTTACATCTTCAAATTGGCAAATTCGCATTTGAAAAGCTGAAACCAAACATTTTTGCTCGATAAATAACTTTTTCAAACCGCATTATCCAAATTGTTTGTGATCATCTAGTCCATTATTTGACATCTTTACTGCTCTGCTTTCCTTGATAACACGTAGCGTTGTTTGTTACTCCCTTTTACTTCACCTACACCCTCAAAATTTACTTTTTTTTTTTTTTTACTCAAAATTTTTCTTCTTCTAAAACCCAGTTTTGGTTTCTGTGATGCCTATTTCTGAAACTGATGAGTGATATCATGTAGAAACATGAGCTCAGGTGTGAAATGGTTGCATTTAGCTGTAACCATGGCACTAAAGGGGTTTTTCCAGTTAACACAAATGGCTCAAACTGCAACATGTAGGGCAGCTGCATTTTGCAGTGATGTAACGAGGCTGCTATCTTTAGTGCAGTACAGCAGATATCCTCTTCCTCCTCTACGAAGGACTCTGATATTGATGCCGCCGAATGTTTTCTGTTATTAAATTCAAGGAAAGTCTGGAAACCATCTGATCTGCATTCAGAGAAACATTTCAAGCCACACACACACAAAAAAAAGGCAATCAAGAAGATAAGGTGGACTTTCACACAGTTCAGAAACCCTCCACGACCACACTGGCTGTCCTCCCTCCCTCACTCCCATCCCATCCCATCCTTCCTTGGCTGCACAACAGCTGCACTCCCTGTTCCCATTTTACACAGAGAGACAGTTATAAACAAGGAGAAAGGGCCTGTTTACATTAGTCCCATTAAACACCTATAAAACAGTGGAGGCTCTGGAGGCGAGAAGCTGAACTGGTAGCGAGGTATGAATAGAAAGTTGAGCACAAAAGGAGACAGAAATGGAAAAAGAGACCCCTAAAACTGTGCTGGAGCATGGATGACTCACTTGGAGTAAAAAAAAAAGAGGGAGGAACACGGGGGAAGCCCTGCGCCTCGGCCGCAGAAGGACACATAGTTTAAACACAGTGATGGAGTGGAATAGCACAGGAGTGAGTCACCACCAGGCCCCTCTCTTTCACCACTCCTCCAACCCCGAGCCCCCCTCTCTTCCTTTATTTCTTGTAAGATTTTCCAACTTACTGATGTGTTCCAGATGTGTTGCAGTCTGGCTGCTGCTGAACAACTGGTAACTTTGTCATATTTGCCAACTCCTTTCCTCTCTCTCTCTCTCTCTCTTTCTTCTTTCCTTACTCATGCTCTCATTTGGCGGCTACTCCCTCCCTTTTTCCATCAGTTGTCCTCTCTCTCCCTCCCAGCGCAATACTCCCACTCCAGCTTTAAAGTCAGGGTACCAATTATGCTTCATGTAAACCACTCAAAATAAACGTATACAGAGGGTCGTAATGGAAAAATCAATGCCGCCACTCCCGCCGTCATTACTTACTTTGCTGCTTATGGAATCAAGTCAGGAAAGAAATGGGAGAGGAAAATGGCAGAGAAATGAAACACACACACACACACACAGAGAGAGAAGTGTGGAAAAATGTCTTTTCACAGCATGGAAAACACGACAGGATCACTCAAACAGGGGGGCACTTCCCAAAAATGGAAGAAGTGCTGAAAATAGGTTCACGTAACAGGACCTAAAAAAAGGATGTGACACCGTCATGCTCCCCTGCACAGTCATTTTTCATGCAAACAATTGTGAAGTGTATCCTGCACACACACACACACACACACACACACACACACACACACACACACACACACACACATATCGAGAGGTTCAGGAAACAAGTGTTTGTCTCAGGCAGGCAGAGGTCATGTGCGTTTGCTTGTTTGGTTGTCATGACACAACATCACTAACTCGATTTCACCTATAATCCACTTACAGCGGGTTGAAGCACAGGACCAGCTCTATTGGCAAACCATCCTAATGTGTGTGTATGTGTATGAGCTTAATATTAGTATATTAGTGTGCAACTGTTGTTGTGTGTGTTCTCGAAGGTGAAATGCATCCTCACATTTGACCTTTTCAGGCATTTTCAGCACCGATCGCCTCTCTTGTTCAGCTGGAGAACAATCTAAAACAACATGTTGAGCAAATCTCTCTAACAAAACACGCTTTGATTATTTTTCCAGGGGTCATCACCTTTTTCTTTTTTTTTTTCAAGGCATGCCACACCTACTCAGCAAAAAAAAAAAAAAAGTGAAGCTTGGATACAGATCTAGCATTTTAAACACAGAACAACGAGGAGCTTGTCGGTCAACACAATTCAGGCATGTGCCACAAAACTATAAAAAGTAAAAGTCCCTGTAAAAACAGTGTGTGTCAGCGTGACAGCTGTGTGTTCCTGCAGAGGTTCATTCATTGACGCTGAAGGTGGGTGTGCCGCCTGCCGCACCCTACTCCCACCACACACACACACACACACACACCACACACACCACACTACACTAAAACAGACACAAAACACACAAATGTGTGTCCAAAAACTACAAATTTCTTCTTTTTTTTTAAACATAACGCAATTACTAAATGTCTGGAAATCACCCACAATAAAAACACTATGATATGAAATGCTGGAAAAAATATAGAAAAGTTGCTTTAAACTCACAAAAGAGCATCTTAGACGTTTTCATCCCATTCTACACTCTTTTTTTAAAAAACTTATTTTCAAAATAAAAGCTAAAAACTGTGAACATTTCTTCAAACATGCAAAATAAATAAATAAATAAATAAAAACACTCTAGCTGCTGATATGATCACATTGTTCCAATGCAAGATGCAACAAGTTGCAGCCAAAGTATTTTCCTTGCACAAGCTCACAGCAACATTCACCCGCAAAAATCACCGCATAAAGTCAGCTGTAAAAGTCGGTTACCTCTCTCTCTCTCTCTTTCTGGTGATACTTGGCTGTGGATAGTGTCTGTTCTGCAGGACATCCAGAGAATCGTAGATTGGAAACTCCTCAGCTCTCGGACTTAACTTGGTGCAGCTCAGAGGAGGAGCGGCTCCCCGCCCAGCAAACCAAATTAGGCATCGAATGTCTGCACCGTTATTCACATCTGTATGAACTCTCCACCTCCTCCTCCACCTCCTCCTCCACCTCCTCCAGCACTGCAACCCGGGACTCCACTGCTGCTTGACACACCCATTGCAATGCTGCAAGTTTATCCTCCTTTAAGATGACATTTCTTGATCAGTTTTATACATTTTCATCAGGAAAAAAGAAGAAGCTGAATTTATGTTTTATGAATGTGTCGCTCCTGTAGATGGCTGTTTTCTGTTTAACCACTAAAGATGCATTTGTATTGATCCATGTTAATGGAAATAAACGTGAAAAATACTTTATTATTATTATTATGATTTACATTAAATGTGTTTGGAGACACTGCGGCTGAATAAATATGTGTTAAATAAATAAATTGTGTTATAACTAATGGCTGGTTCATGAAAATCTAAACTTATACTTAAATCTTAAAATATAAAAAGAGGTTTGTCAATAATAACTGCAAAAAATTAATGATAACTTTGTTTTACTTTAACAAAAAGTGGACTGGTTCCGTCCTGGAACCCCCCCCATCGAGTCTTTCAATCAAGAAATATCGTCATCTTTGTTTAATTATTTCTCCATCATCGTTACTATCGACACAGTCCCCTAATACTAAATATTTGTCATTGCGATGCCTCGTCTGAATCATCGCACTCACAGATTACACTATATTTGTGTTCGTTGCTCGGCAGCTGTAACCCCTGACAACCACCTCATATTTACCAGGAGACGAAATTGACGCGTTTCCGGAAAAGTCTGAGAAACAGAAAGAGACAGAGAACTGCTATCACATGCACATTCCTACAAGATAAGTTCATTTCCCTTGAATTGCTCACATTTCATTCCGCTATAGAAATCTAGTGTGTGTGTGTGTGTGTGTGTGTGTGTGTTTGCAGTGGTGGAAGAAGTATTCTGATATTTTACTTTAGTGATGTAATACAGTGTAAAGGTATTATGATACAGGTAGGAGTTTTGTCTAAAAGCAGAAAAAAACACTTAAAATATCAGTAAAATGTGGCCTGCTTCAGATATTTCATGTATAAAATATTATTGAATTATAAAAACTGATGTCTGAAGTGTTAGATTTCATTTTAGCTGACAAAAGTTCTGCTGATTTCAGCTTTGTCAGTGTTTCTTTATAATAATACTGTACATCATAATTTAGTAGTTGATTATATTTTGTATTAATAATCTGAATGTGCAAAGAAACTAGTAACTAAAGTTTAATACTAGAGAAGAAGTATGTGAGTAAATGTTCATTCCACCACTCAGATATTAAATTTGTTTAAAAAAGTAGAGATGAATAAAGTCAGTATTCAGATTATTTAAAAAAAAGCAGCAATAATATGACAAATAATAGTCCTATGTTGAAAATGTTTAAAAATGATGCAACTATTATCAGGAAATTGCACTCGTCATCATTTATCATGTTTGGTATGAAACATCCTGGTGAAGAAACTAACAAATATGTTAGTGTTAAACTATTAATTGTAGAATTATTGCATCAAACATGTACACGAGTACAGAATTTGTCACATTCCACTTCTGCAAAAGAGAAACTGAACATGTGACACGTGACAACATCTCTGGACTGACTGGTGTTTATGATAACTTAAGACACTTCTTAAACTTGTAACTTATATAAATGAAGAAAGGTTAATGGCTTATGTGGATAAATAAAATGTATTTATCATGTCAGGGGTTGGCCATATAAACTAGATTTTGGAATAGGCCCAAATTTAAGGATAAAATATTATCAATCAATCAATCAATCAATCAAACTTTATTTGTATAGCACTTTTCATACAAAATATGTAACACAAAGTGCTTCACACAATAAAACCCCTCCACCCCCCATCCACTCCCAACCCTCCACCCCAACAACCACCTCCACCCTATTATAAACAAGGGACTATGCAAACTGTGCAAACTGAGGAAGCGCCATCTCAACATCTTGCAGTGAGGAAACACCCAGGCAGGTTAAAGAAACAAACACACACTGAACTAAAATAAAATACCTACCTACCTACCTACCTACCTACCTGCCTGCCTGCCTATCTATCTATCTATCTATCTATCTATCTATCTATCTATCTATCTATCTATCTATCTATCTATCTATCTATCTATCTATCTATCTATCTATCTTGTGGTGTTGTTCTCACCGCGGCCACACGGTGGCGCTAGACCTCAAATCCAGCCTGCAGGCATGGCGTCATAGTCCGCGACATTTCCCACAGACAGAAACGTCATTTTTCGGAGACCTGCAGGACCACAGTGAAGGTGTCAACATGGCGTCGGGAACAGGAGAGCAGTCCAGCGGACACGATGCAGAGCTGGACGAGTTACTGGACAGTAAGTGATGTCGTTACGTCTTAAGAGCTGCTCTCGGTGGTAAAAGGCGGCGGCGGTTCGATCCCCGCTCTCCCCCGCCTCCTCTCTCTCTCTGTCAGGGGTTAGCCTGTGTGGGCTCGGTGGGACCTCTCACCCGCTTTGGTGCCAAATTTCGACAGAGTAGCTGAAGTTATCGCTGACAGTCGGTCATGAGTCAGTGCTGCTGGCTCATAACAATCACCAAAACAACCAAATGCAGCCTGTCACTGCGTGTAGCTCACTCTGCATGTTGGTAATGCGAGCTAACTCAGCTGCAGATGTCTCTGTCCTTGAATTTATCAGTCTGTGCCACATTTAATGAAAACCTGATGATCAGTGATAGTACTGTCTCTGCCTTCAGCCTTTATTTACTCCCCTTTATCACTCGTTCATGAGTGGAATCTCCTTTTTGTGTGTGTGTGTGTGTGTTGCTACTGTAAACAAGTGTCCGTGAACGCCGCACGGCTCAGCTGCACATACATTAAGCTGCCAGTTTATGAATTAATGCAGTCTAACAGAGCAGCCCTGCAACATTTCTGACCTTTATCAAGGTTATGATGTAACATTTATGTGTTGAAACTGTGTGAAAAGTTGTTGATTCAACTTTAAAGGGCGGCAGTAGCCCAGTCTGTAGCCCAGTCTGTAGCCCAGTCTGTAGGGACTTGGCTTGGGAACCGGAGGGTGGCCGGTTCAAGTCCATGGACCAAAGTATGCAAGGTTTACAAGGATTGGTAGCTCCTGGGCACTGCCGGTGCATGTCATTCCCCATCTCTCTCTCTCCACATTCCTGTCACTCGTCAAGCTGAGTGAAAGAAAGAAACTCGTAGACTAGTTTGTCTAGTGTGGTTTGTGGTATTTGCATAATATTTATATTAGTATAACACAGCAGCACAAAGTACAGCCTCTCAAAATGACAAAGTTGAATGAACACTTCATTATAACACAGGGAAAAGGTGTTGTCTGTATTTTTTTTTTAAAATTATTATTTCATGCCTTTTATTTTATGAAATCACTTCAAATGTCATCACTATGTGCCAGTTTTAATATCTGTTCACGTATTAAATCAAACTCAGAGCTGTAGTTCCATCTTAATTCATAATATTAAAGCTAAGAGTCATTATTCACAGCTCTGCAAAAGCCTACATTGTCCATTCAGGAAGGAAAATACAAGATGTATGTGGTTTACTGTTTTGGACACGGTGACGATGTGCTGCACCGGCTGGTTTGCGCCTTTTCTGCAGCCGGTGCTCAAACTGATAATGGAATCAGTAGTTGTGTTGTTGAGTTACTCCTTTTAAAACTCTTTAAAAGTGACCTGGCGTGGTTCTAATGTTGTCCCTTTCTTTCAGGTGCGTTGGATGACTTTGACAAGACATCGGCTCCTCCAGTCGCTGAACCTGCAGCTGCTTCCTCCTCGGCCAACAGTGGTGCAGAGAAGGTCAGTTTGTTGTTGTTTGTATAGGGGTGATGCCGCTTTGCTATTTTATTTTGTATTTTTTGAGTCTGTCAGCAGTTGTACATCAAGCAAGATGTAAACGTAGTTTGGTTAAAGAGATAAAAAACAGTGTTTTACTCTGAAAGATAAAGCATTTGTTTCTCTTTTGTAATTAATCCTTGATTTCTTTCCTCTGTTCATCTGTTTTCTTTTATTTTTACATGTTTGCATTAGCTGGTTGTTGATTGTGTAACATGCAAATCCTGTTCAGACCCAACCCCAAAGGTTCACTGCCTGCCAAAAGAGCCAAATTCTTACCAAGACTTGTGTAGCAGACTGTTCGTAACAGCCTCTACATTTTAAAGTTGTTATAGCAAAGAGGTTATTTAGTATGAAAAAACTGCTCGATGCAATTTAAAACTCACACCTCTCTCCTGAGGTGTCTAGACGGTACTTTAAATATTTTCTCTGTGCCTGTTTAGCCACCACTGCTTGAAGACTGCAAACTCTTCGAGACACTCTTCGAGGGTGACATGGCTGCCCAAGCCAAGGAGGAGTGGGAGAAGGCCATGACTGAGCTGGCCCACGAGGAGCCGGAGTTACTGCAGCACTTCCAAAACTGTCAGAGGCTGCAGGCAAAGTTGGTAAGCGCTACAATTTGCATTATCTGTGTTTTAATGTGTTCCTCTGCTTGCTTGCTCTTCCCGCAGCCTAAATGTTATCTGTGTTTTCCATGCAGGCACCGACACAGAATCCCAACAAGAATTCACGTCCTGTCTTAAAGAAACTCTCCGTGGCCTGGCCAAAAATGCAGACAACCTGCAGGTCGGTAAAATCAGACTCATTCAGTTGTTGTGAAACCTTGAAGAGGTTACACACTGTCTGTATTGTGCCCTTACAGACCTCAGGACTAGCTGGGGACGACCTTGTCAAGGCTCTAGAAGGCCTGGGATTGGAAGAGGGCGGCGAAGCGGGCGGTGAAGACGGAAACATACTGCCCATCATGCAGTCCATCATGCAGAACCTTCTCTCTAAGGAAGTGCTTTATCCATCTCTCAAAGAGATCACTACTAAGGTTTGCATCTGTTTTACGAGCACTGACTGCAGTCTCCAGTTCTGCTACCAAGTGTCGCTCATAAATGTCACTCACCCTCACAGTACCCAGAATGGCTGGACGCCAACAAGCCGACTCTCAGCCCAGAGGACTACCAGCGCTATGAGAACCAGGCCAAAATCATGGGAGACATCTGTAACCACTTTGAGAGGGAGGAACAGGGGGCAGGAGATAAAGAGAGCACGTTTGAGAGCATCATGGACCTGATGCAAAAGGTAGACACACTCCTGCGCTCCACTCAAACTGCATTCGACTTCCTGGTTGTTGAACAGTTGATGAAACTGAGATCGGAGTCTATCTATTTGTAGGTTTGTTACAATGTCTTTCTCCTCGGACGGCAAAGCTTACAAACTCTTATATTTTTTTACTTTCATGTGAATAGACTTGTGCCTTGGCTTGTTCACAGTGAAACTCACGGATTCTAACACTTTTGCTTACAGCTGCAAGACCTCGGCCAACCACCCAAAGAGCTAGCAGGTGATGCGGTAAGTTTTCAGTAAGAAACAGTGGATGTGCAGTGTATGCATGCTGTTAGTGAACAGCATAAGTTCTGTTTCACTCCTATCTCGAAAGTGAAAGAAAATATTTTGACATCTCAGGGCTGGATTTTATGTCTTTGTCACAGTATAGTGTAAAACTCTGCATGGTACACACCTGGACAGTCCTCTTTGAGTATTTGGTTCTCGGTGTAGCCTTTGGCACTACAGAGGCTCCACAAAGTGCAGTAAAATAGCTGAATTACAGCAGTCCTACTCAGCAAATCCATGCTACTTTTTTTGCTTACAGACACAGAACAGTAGTAATTCTTCCTCATTAATTAACATATTGATCATGATTGCTCAATACACCCAGAGATGTTGATGTCCTTTCACCCGGCCGTATCATAAACATGACAGCGTTCTTCCTGTCTCTTCTCCCCCCGCCAGCCTCCAGGCTTTAACTTTGACATGGAGTCCCTCAATCTCGGAGGAGGCGCCGGAGGTGCCGGGGCGGCAGAGCAGTGCTCCGTCATGTGACGAGGTAGCGGCGCGGTCCATCAGAAGCACTGAAGCCAGAGCGGTCACTCTTGTGTGCGTCAGTCAGCGACAGGCAGAGAAGTGAAAGAGTGTGAAAACAAAGGTCAGACAGGAGTGTGACCAGACCGTCGACACCATTCTCCCTCAAGTAGAAGGTGTGTGGATGGCAAAACAATACGGAGGAGGCACGGGAAAAAAAACAACAGGAACCACACACACACACACACAAACACACTCTCTTCTGTCTGAAAGTCACTGAACGCACCACTGAGAACATCTTAACATCTCTGCATTAGTTCGTCAACGGTTGCCACACCTCCTTCATGGTTTATTTTTAACAGCATTCCTTAAAAAAAGAAAATAGCACTGCCGTTCTTCATGTTTTTACAATGCTGTTTAGCCTCATGGTCAGATCTATCAATCCACTTCACGGGTATAAACAGTGCCTTTGCAATAAGACTTTTAAATTATTATTTTAGGTCTCATCAGAAGGTAAAGACGTTACTATGATTCAGCTAAGAACTTAAGATTATAGTTTTAAAACGGTGTGTGACTCTCCCAGGTTTGCACCGAGTTTGCGATAATTCTTTGGCACTTCATCAAACAAGCACCTCTGTTTCTGTACAGGATTTAAATTAACGAGTTAATGAATTATTAACGTGTAATGAAACTGAAAAGAAATGACTGTACATTTGTTAATAATTTAAAGAATTAAAAAGACTAGAGATGATTGAGCACTGTAATCCAACCAGCTAATTTAACGAATAATCCTCCCGAGTGATCCCATTCCCCGGTGTCGATTTGAAGTGATTGAGATGTCAATTCCCGGATGCCTTTGCAGTGGTTACAGTGATCATTATAGTGTAGAGTTACTGTGCAAAGTGCTTCCCTCGTGATTCCCGGTGTTTTTAACGTGCTGAGTGATGCTTTCTTTGGACGAGGGGGGGTTCCTGCTAGGAAAGAAAAACACTTTCATGGCAGCGATAACGTGTACATATATCCTGTACCCTCCATTAAAAGTACATTAGGTTCTTTCCAGAAAAAGGTACCAAACATCACACGTCTGTAATTCATCCAGATTGCACAGTTGGGTAAGCAGCCTAACGTCGGCACATTTGGGTTGATGGGTTTGTTTACGCCAGTGGTCATTTCTCACCGGCTGCGCTCGCCAGTGGACTTCTGGATTTCACCGCTGTGACCGTGGAGAGAGGTCTAGAAATCAGCTCATCAATAACTGTATAATAAAGGGGTACTGTGAAAAGATTCAGTCAGCCGTGCACTGAGGAGAGAGCAGATTTACATCAAACGCTGCTGTGGAAGTCCATTTAAAAAACAAAAACAAAAAAAAGGCTTGTGGTTTTCATTGGAGGGGTGCAATCTATTCAACTCTCAGGGCCGATGCAGACATGCCCAGAGCACTGTTTAAAAAATAACATGCAACCTGTTATTTGACACTATTTTCTTTTGGTTTGTAAATATATGAAATAAAATAATGATACAATGCAAATTTTGTTGTTGTTTTTGTGGATTATTAATCATCATCGCTTTCACATAAGCAGTAGCAAGTGATTTAATTAAACTTACGCAGGTATGGAGCAATTTTGACGTACTTGTGCTCTTTTATGTAGCTATATCGACTACTGTACTGATTTTACATTAAAAAAAAAAACAATAACCATCTTAGAACATGTGATGTTTATCCTATCCAATAATAGCATATGATGTTTGAAGGTTATTTGACTTTTCAACTAAATACAGCAAGTCTTTTTTTTGTTCTTTGCTACTTTTGGTAGTTTTTTTATTTTTTTATGTTGATCATATTTAATATTTAATAATTTAAAAGCTTAAGATAAATAAAGTATATCTATCTATCTATGCCTCTATATTTGTAACTCCTTATGTGACCCTTTGAAATTAATAAACATACTTAAAAAAATAAAAATTAAATATAATAAAAATTTAACAATGTTAATTCAATGATGACTTGGCAAACTCGCCATTTTCTGTACAGTAACTTTAATATATACTACTAAGTTATACGTTATTACAAATTAAAAGCACTTTTATTTTGAAAGCCCGTCTCTTTAAGCAGACCGTGTAGAGATACAACACATAGATGAGCTATGTTGATACAGTACGCAGGGCTCGCACTGAGGGTCACGTGTCTGTGTGTCGTATTTCTACGTGGCGCCGCCGTGGAGCTTTCTGCGTCAAAGACGTCCTGCTGCGTCAAAACTTTATTGTCCCGAACCGGAAGACAAAACGAGCTACGTGTCAAAGGAGAATCGGCTAAACGGGCGAAGGCTAGCGAGCCGCCTGAGCTACCTGCAACGTTTTGAGTTGTTTTTACAGTTTGTGCGTTAGTTATATTTGAGCACAGCATTAAAAAAATACGACTTGTTTTTATCGGCAAGTCACGATGTTGACTAAATTTGAGACGAAGTCGGCTCGTGTCAAAGGTGAGTGAGTTAGCATAGGAGCTAACGTTAGCGAGCTAACGTTTTATTTGTCATCTTTAATGTTACGTCTGTTTATGAGTTAATTAAGTGTTTTTAAGAGGGTTGTGTATCACATACTTTATCTTTTAATCATCTCATGTCACGTCCTGCGTCCAAATGTAGCGATGAATGAACTCTAGCTGTACGTTTCTGTAGCTAAACTCGGCCACCTAAAATGGTTTCCTTGCTGATGTACAGTGAGCTGACTTGTCATCTAAAGGTCTGTTGTCATTATGAGATATAGACTGACCGTGTTGTGTTATAATTCAGGCCTGAGTTTCCACCCAAAGAGGCCATGGGTTCTTGCAAGTTTGCACAACGGAGTGATCCAGCTGTGGGACTACCGGATGTGCACACTGATCGACAAGTTTGACGAGCATGATGGTAAAGCAGTGATGTTGTTATTATTAATGTTATTATTACTCCACACTGTGTGCTTGTTACATGTGTGATGTAACTGATGTGTCCCGGTCTCCCACACAGGCCCCGTCAGAGGGATTGATTTCCACAAACAGCAGCCTCTGTTTGTGTCTGGAGGAGATGACTACAAGATCAAGGTGAGGCTGCGTCTGCACTC
Source organism: Miichthys miiuy (assembly GCA_036365135.1). Taxonomy (NCBI): domain Eukaryota; kingdom Metazoa; phylum Chordata; class Actinopteri; family Sciaenidae; genus Miichthys; species Miichthys miiuy. The sequence goes on along the minus strand of CM071617.1, from coordinate 4,834,767 downwards.
ATATTTCACCACCTAGAAATGTCATGAAGCTCAGCGGGTTGGAGCAAATAAAGGCAAATATTGACACAAGTCAGAGACGTGATATTCGCTGCACGGTCTTGTGGATATAAACTTCTGTCATATCATTATTAGATTATTTCAACAGGTTGTGTCAAGTGAATAATCCCTGTTTTGACCAGGTGTGGAACTACAAGCTGAGGCGCTGCCTCTTCACTCTCCTCGGACACCTCGACTACATCAGGACCACCTTCTTCCACCACGTGAGTTGTTCTGATCTGTTTCATCACTGATTACAGAGTACAGGGTGACGAGGACTTGGTATCATGACGTCCATACAAAAAAAAAAATCAATCTGAACTGAATGAATGAAATCATTTCTCTTTCTGTAGGAGTACCCGTGGATTCTGAGTGCCTCAGATGATCAGACTATTCGCATCTGGAACTGGCAGTCCAGAACCTGCGTCTGGTAAGACACAGTTTAAAAACAAACACCAACTTTTCCCACTGGAGTACAGCAGCATTTTTGATCATATTCACAAATCTTTCAAGAAAAACAGTGACTACATCAAAAGAAAGAACATGGTGTTTTACTCTAACTTCATTCATTCTTTTTTTTTATCACCACTTGAATGAGTCGTTTTCGTAAAACAAACAGAAACACCCGACATTTCCAACACAAAGTCCTGACAATGCTTGAGCGGTGGATCTTCATCGCTTGTTTTGAACATAGAAGTGCTGTACTATTGCACAAGACCCGTAATGGCGTCCTGTAATTGTGCGTATAGTCTTGTGTGATCTGAATACATCCCTTCTCTCCTCCTCGTCCACAGCGTGCTGACGGGCCATAATCACTACGTGATGTGCGCCCAGTTCCACCCATCCGAGGACCTGGTGGTGTCGGCCAGTCTGGACCAGACCGTGCGAGTGTGGGATATTTCCGGTGAGGGCCTGGGGGAACGGTGGACCCAGAGGACGGTTGGGTTGGGTTGAGGAACGGGTGGGAGGGCAGGGTGGTAGGAAGGATGAGGAAGAAGCAGGAACAGGATCAACATCAAGTCCTGCCACACCTCTTCTTCCTCTCCTACTTGTAGAGGACAAATCTCTGTGGGCTGTTTGCAGAAACACCTCTCCTTTCAGGAAAGACAGGAATATAGATGTACTGTCAGAACCAATTTATAGTGTGGTATTTTGAATGAAATACTTCACTGTAAATAAGTGTTCTGATCAGAGAGATGTAAGCTGTAAGGTAAAAGATGTGTGAGAGGTGTTTCTGTGCCTCTGCATGCTCTTAAAATCTTTGTTAATGATGTATGTGGCTTCTTGTTTCTTGTCTATTTACTAACTAAACTGTCTCACATCTGTTATCACTCTCTTACATGTGAACATGCATAAAATAACTCTGCAACCGTCTACTGTCCTGAGATGCTTTAACGCTTTCTGCATGCTTCCTTTCATACATAGCATGTCCCGAGCTCCTAGATCAGAAGACGTCATAGCAGAGCGTAGACTTTTCACTCACCATGATACGTGCACGGCATCATTTTACCATAAAGAAAAGGTCACTTTGCACTCATGCTTTCATTAAAGAAAGTCCACGCTGCTTCCCATACTGTTATTTTACCATTTACCAAGACCAACTAACGTATCTCTTACCAACTTAAACTTCCTCAGTGGCGACTTTAAAACGTTTTTACACCCCTCCATGGCATGACATTTGCACGGCTGGCTCTACTACTCCAAATATAACACCAAATATGCAACAGTGTTTATATTTTTTTTGTAGCTAAAGGCACGGTGTTGTTACAAACCTCATCCCTAACCCCAAAACTGTGACATGTTAGACTCTATTAACTCATGCATGTGACTGTGCAGAAACATCTGTGCATGAGCCTCGATGACAGTAAAAAAAACAACAACTCATATTCTGACATCCAACGCCCCATCAGAGCACGTCTTTACAACGCCAAGCACCACCCACCCCATCCCCATCAGCCAAGTCCACGCGCTCCCTGCGTCCTCCTTATTCCATGCTCTCCCTGGAAACATCCACACCTGCACTTGGGTTCCTAGTGTCATTTCCCCCCACCCCGTGTCATTTCTTCATGCTGTTTGAACTGTCTGTTCACCACATATGTTTAACGGGTGAGAATCGTGAATGCAAGCTTTGTTTTCTCAATCATTCATTTTCCTGATCTAATTTGAGTCTGGGAGGTAATCAGTATCTTTCACTGCCGTCCAATCAACTCGTGATCTGTATGGAAGTGATTCATTAACCCAATCAACGTTATGTTAGAGCCGTGATTGTTTCCAGACTCAAGTTGGCGAGGAATGAGAGAGCAGAGGTTGTGTTGGTGTGTTTTACCCGTGTGTGTGTTCAGTAGTCCAACAGTTCCTCCCTCCTTTATAATTCCCTTCTGTTGCTTCTGTTCTCCTGCAACATTGCTTCATATCTGATTGATTATTTTATTAATTTGTATCCTGTTTTACATGTTTTTCCTTCCCGCTGTACTGTGGTTGTGCCTTGTGTAACATAAATATGGCTCCTTCCTTGCACGCGATGCCCTGAATGTTGGTTCCAGGTCTGAGGAAGAAGAACCTGTCTCCGGGAGCTGTGGAGACGGAGGTGCGCGGCATCTCTGGTGTCGACTTGTTCGGCGCCTCGGATGCTGTCGTCAAGCATGTGCTGGAGGTGAGAAGTCAGCTTGAAACGTGTGATTCTCTGTCAGACTTTAACGTTCAGCTGCCGAGTGTTTTGTGCTCCCTGGCGACACTTATTTGTGCCTGTTGGTCTTCGGGGATGATGGATTCGATGGCCTCTGCCGTGCTCTTTTCAAAAGCCACTCTAACTGTAATGGTTGTTTGCCTGGAGTTGAAATATTTTAGAAGTTGGGTCCACTGAAAAGTCGAAGACAAACAACAAAATTAATATTGTAAAGAAAAAGTTCCCAGATCACCACTGATGAAATTTCTTTTCAGTTCATGGAAAATATTAAACTAAATTAGTTCAGCTTAATGTTTCAAATGTAGACGGCTCTCTAAATTACATCGTGTCCTTCTGTATATTTTTGTCTCTTAAATTATTACTCCTCGACGTCCAAAAATGTCCAACCCCAGGAAATAAAATGACATCGCCTGGGTTTGGTTTGAACATTAATCACAGCGATGTGTCATCCAATGAAAGCAATGGAAAATTGGGACAGGACCAGGCTGAGGCACACTCTCGTCTCTTTGTACGTGTCCACTTCTGATGGAGGTGTAGTGAAGATGAAAAGGAATCATGATTTCAATAACTAAGGTTGCTACAATGTACCTTTTCTATACATTTTATTAATTAAACATTTAATTAATAAAGAAAAATGTCAGTGTTTAGTAGGATTTAGCAGGAAGCCTTACCTCCCTTACCAGTGCTGTGTGAAGGGTGACATAACTGTGTGTATCTGTGTCTAGGGTCACGACCGAGGGGTCAACTGGGCTGCCTTCCACCCCAGCATGCCTCTCATCGTGTCAGGAGCTGACGACAGGCAGGTCAAGATCTGGAGAATGAATGGTAAGTCAGCAGTTAACGTTCATAAACTGAAGCCCTGTTGACATTTTCTGATTTCTTTTTGTCACTCTCATTAAAAAAATGTAAATGTTAACTGAAATGATGCTTTTCACTCAGCATGGCTTGTCTCCTGTCTCTCTTTCCACCCTCTCCTTCTCCCACGGTCCAGAATCCAAGGCATGGGAGCTCGATACATGCCGCGGTCACTACAACAACGTGTCCTGTGCCGTCTTCCACCCGCGTCAGGAGCTCATCCTGTCCAACTCTGAGGACAAGAGCATCCGGGTGTGGGATATGTCCAAAAGGACCGGAGTGCAGACCTTCCGCCGGGACCACGATCGCTTCTGGGTGCTCGGGGCTCACCCGAACCTCAACCTGTTTGCTGCTGGTAGGTAGATGGCGATACTGGTCTGCGTCTGTTAACAAAGTCAAAGGAACATCTGGAGATCATCTGTAAATGTTGATACTCGACTACACTGTGCTTTAGGCTCTTTGCTAGTGAGAATGGCACCCTCCTCCTGTTTTTAGGTGTGTAACTATGCGACTGTTTCACTGAAAGATGGTCTGTATCTCCTTCAGGTCATGACAGCGGCATGATTGTCTTCAAGCTGGAGCGCGAGCGTCCGGCATACGCCGTGCACGGCAACATGCTGTACTACGTGAAGGACCGTTTCCTCCGCCAGCTGGACTTCAACAGCAGCAAGGACACTGCTGTCATGCAGCTCCGCAGGTAGGTCACTTCACCTGTTTTGTGACATGCAGTGCAACTAAACCTGACCGTCATTCTGACTCATTTAAGGCTTTTGGATACTAGTGAGTGTAACATGCTGTTTTGTATGTGTTATCTTGTCCTAGTGGGTCCAAGTTCCCGGTGTTCAGCATGTCTTACAACCCTGCCGAGAACGCTGTCCTGCTCTGCACTGTAAGTATCTCTTAAACAAAACACGTTAATCCCTTAATGGCATATACCTTACAGTCACTCAAGTAGATTGTTTTCCATGTTTGATGTAATGCTCTTTACCTCCTGCAGAGGGCGACCAACCTGGAGAACAGCACCTATGACCTGTACTCCATTCCCAAAGAGAGCGACTCCCAGAACCCCGATGGTAAAGAAACGCCTCACTGAAGTTATTCTGTTTTCCTCACACTCTGAAAACATTGCTGTACACTGTTGATTGGATGCCAAGAAATTGGTTCCCTTTTTAAAACAAACTGTATGTCTTTTTTTTTCTTTTTTTTCTCAGCACCGGAGGGGAAGAGGTCCTCTGGTCTGACTGCAGTCTGGGTGGCCAGGAACAGATTTGCCGTCCTGGACCGTATGCACTCTGTAAGTTTATTTCCAGGTCCAGAAAGTTTGGAAATATAGGAGTAATATCTTGACGTTAATCTTCAAATAATGAAGTCTGAAGTGTAAAATCATGGGATTCAAACTGGGGATATACAGACAGACAGCAGTAGCTAAACAGTTGATGTGAGTTCACAAAGTCCTTTTCTTTTCATCTCTTCTAATAACTTTTCCTTCTCCTTTTCCCAGCTGCTCATCAAGAACCTGAAGAATGAAATCGTGAAGAAAGTTCAGGTGCCGAGCTGCGAGGAAATCTTCTACGCCGGCACGGGCTCGCTGTTGCTGCGCGACGCCGATGGCGTGACGCTGTTCGACGTGCAGCAGAAACGCTCTCTGGCCACCGTTAAGATCGCCAAGGTCAAATACGTGGTGTGGAGCGCCGACACCAGCCACGTGGCTTTGCTGGCTAAACACGGTGGGTGGAGATAAGAGTGTTGAGTATCGGGTAATGACAAGGATACTTGTCACAGAGTCACAACATCTTTATCTTCATCTGTCCTCTAAACCTGTTTGTGCTGCCAGAGCTCAAAGATCAGTGAGACATGAGCCTGTTTGGACAGCAGGCACTAATTTAAGTTCACCCATTCCTATCATGAGGCTGGTAAAGTAGTTATTTGTGGATAGTTGTAATCCAGTGACAAACCACACAACTGAACCACAGGAGAGCAAAAGAGACATACATAAAAGCTTCTGCACACATTTAAATGTCTCGACCCAACAAAAACGCAAAGTTTAAATCTCCTTTGCTCTCTCTCCGTCAGCCATCATGATCTGCAACCGTAAGCTGGAGAGCCTGTGCAACATTCATGAGAACATCCGAGTGAAGAGCGGAGCCTGGGACGAGAGTGGAGTCTTCATCTACACCACATCTAACCACATCAAATACGCCCTCACGTCTGGGTATGTCCTGCTTAAGGAAAGCAGTCTTCACGTCTGTTATTAGGCCGATAAACTGCGTCTACTTTGTACAGGCACGCAAGCAGCAGATCTAAACATTTTTATCATTAAACTAGGTTTGTTTGTGGTGCTGACATAATAACTGGAGGTGAGAGCAAATGTACCAGACTGGTAGTGGGCACACATTTTCGGTGCTTCACTGACCCGATTTTCAAAGATGAAAGCACTTTTTATAGTGCAAAGCAACCAGCAGCAGCACAAAAAAGGTTTTTTACTCTACTACTTTTAACTTTGGACACATAACGGTAAATGTGTTGTTTGTGTATCAAAAAGTTTTTTCTGTTTGCTGCCAAATTTGATTTGAAGGTTTTATAGCAAGAAAAGCAAAACGTCACACACATATCAGCATCTAACATACGTTCTTTGTTTTCCTGTAGCGATCACGGCATCATCAGGACCCTGGACCTGCCCATCTATGTGACCCGTGTGAGAGGAAACAGTGTTTACTGTCTGGACAGGGAGTGCAGGCCGCGCGTCCTCACCATCGACCCGACAGAGTACCGCTTCAAACTCGCCCTGGTCAACCGTAAATACGATGAGGTGGGTCTGTGTTTTTGTGAATGTAGATTTTGCTTCTATAACCTCAGTTTCATACATTTCTGGACTCTTTAACTTCATATCGTTGTCCCTCCAGGTGCTCCACATGGTGCGTAACGCCAAACTGGTGGGTCAGTCCATCATTGCCTACCTGCAGAAGAAGGGCTACCCTGAGGTGGCGCTGCACTTTGTCAAAGATGAGAAGACACGCTTTAGTCTGGCTCTGGAGTGTGGAAACATCGAGGTAAGCTGCTGCTGGACTAACTGTATAAATAGGATGCTGTTTCTAATTTACAGCGTGCACTTTTCCTTTTTTGTTTGCATATATGTCGATGATGCTGTTGTATTTTCTGCTGAGCCTAAAGTTTCACGTCTACATTTCCTTAAACATTTCTCTTCATCTTTACTTTCAGGTTGCTCTGGAGGCAGCCAAGGCTCTGGATGAGCGCAGCTGCTGGGAGCGTCTTGGTGAAGCAGCACTGCTGCAGGGTCATCACCAGGTCGTTGAAATGTGCTACCAGAGGACCAAGAACTTTGACAAGCTCACTTTCCTCTACCTGATCACTGGCAACCTGGCCAAGCTGCGCAAGATGATGAAGATCGGTATGTTTTGATGATTTTTAGTTGTGCCAAATATCTGGTGATTTTGGTTGAAGGTTTGTATGTTGGTGAACTAATAGTTGTGTGTACTGTTTGTTTTTAGCTGAGATCAGGAAGGACATGAGTGGTCACTACCAGGCAGCTCTCTACCTGGGAGATGTCAGTGAGCGGGTCCGCATCCTGAAGAACTGTGGACAGAGTGAGTTCAAGTGTCTCCTTCATCATCTTCACTCTGTTCTGCTGCTGAATTTGACACACAGCTAACAGCCATGTTGTTGGTTGGTTAACAGTGGATCATGTGTAACTGTTTGTGCGTCTGTTTTCCAGAGTCTCTGGCTTACCTGACCGCAGCCACTCACGGGCTGGACGAAGAGGCTGAGGCACTAAAAGAAACCTTTGACCCAGAAAAGGAGACGGTGTGTTGAGAAAACATTCCCAGTACCTTCATACACATAATGACAACCGTAACGTGTAAAAACACTCATATGTTGGTGGATAAATACATAATTTTGATAGATTAATGGTGGATCTTGTGTCTTGTAGGTGCCAGAGGTTGATCCCAATGCACAGCTGCTGCAGCCTCCTCCACCCATCAACCCTCTGGACACCAACTGGCCTCTGCTCACCGTATCAAAGGGCTTCTTTGAGGGAGCCATTGCAGCAAAGGGTGAGTCTTGACATATGACACATGCACATACACATATACCATCTGCTATCACAATACATATCATAAAAGTTGAAATAAAATGAAATTACTCATCTAAGTTGTGGAAATCTGTCTGCTGTAGGGAAGGCAGGTCAGATGGCTGCCGACCTGGACATGGATGCCCCAGGAGGCGAGGGCTGGGGAGATGATGCAGAGCTTCAACTGGATGAAGGTAAATTCAGCGTAAAAATATTTAAAATCTGACCTTTTAGTGTGCATATATGTCCATATTATCAATACTTCATTTAATATTTGCCTTTCCCACCTTCTTCTGTCTCTTAGATGGCTTCATGGATGCCCAGGAAGGATTAGGGGATGAAGGAGTGGGGAAAGAGGAGGGAGGCGGCTGGGAGGTGGAGGAAGACCTGGACCTTCCCCCAGAGCTGGTGAGGAGAGCTACGTCATAACAAGTCCACCACCAATAAAACATGCTAAACACAAGAATGGTGTTGATAAATCTCATGTCAGGTCTTTTTGACTCATGAATTTATTCATTACAATGTTACTCCCAACCATCAGGACATTCCGGCAGGTGGCGGTGGAGGAGCAGAAGACGGTTTCTTTGTCCCACCGACCAAGGGCATGAGTCCCACACAGATGTGGTGCAACAACTCCCAGCTGCCAGTGGACCACATCCTGGCTGGATCTTTCGAAACTGCGATGAGAGTATGTAAAAAAATTTGACATTCTGAGTATTTCTTTTTCTGTGCATTATACTGACACTTACTGTTCCTCATCTGCACCACAGCTGCTCCACGACCAGGTAGGAGTTGTGAACTTCAGCCCCTACAAGTCGCTGTTCATGCAGACACTGTCCAGAGGCCGCACTTGTTACCTGGGGCTGCCTTCCCTGCCTTGCCTGCGCGGCCATCCCCAGAGAAACTGGAAGGTACAGCTCTTTGTTTGTTCAGTGTTAATATTCGTTTACAACAGTTCCTGCTTTTCTGCTTCCAACCCCCCCCTTTTCTGTATATATAAATATACAAATATTTGACTTTTTTTTTGTTTTTTTAGGACTGTGGTGCAAAGCAGGGACTGCCCGCTGTGGGCATGCGCCTCTCCGACCTCATCGCCCGCCTACAGCAGTGCTACCAGCTGACCACGTCCGGGCGTTTTGAGGAAGCTGTCGAGCGCTTCAGAGCCATCCTGCTATCTGTACCTCTGCTGGTGGTCGATAACAAGCAGGAGATTGCAGAGGTGAGCACAGAATCTCATGTGTTGCTGCAGGCTGCAGCTGATCATGCACAGGAATTTACGCACAGGCACACACCTAGATATGTTTAGAAATGTATTAAATGTGTGCATGATTGGGATGTGTGTGTTTTTAAGGCCCAGCAGCTGATCACAATTTGCAAAGAGTACATAGTGGGTCTGACCATGGAGACAGAAAGGAAGAAGTTGCCTAAAGAGACACTGGATGAGCAGAAGAGGCTGTGTGAGGTAAATATCTGACCAAAGTGTGTCTGTACGGTGATCGTTTTTCATTCTTAAGCCTGATTTCCTTACATATGTGTTTTTTTCTTTTCTCCCTTACAGATGGCTGCGTATTTCACCCACTGTAACCTCCAGCCAGTCCACATGGTGCTGGTGTTGCGCACAGCTCTGAATCTCTTCTTCAAACTCCGTAACTTCAAGACAGCTGCCGGCTTTGCACGACGCCTGCTCGAGCTGGGACCAAATCCAAATGTTGCACAGCAGGTTTGTTGTAGCTCCATTTAGCTGAATTTTTAAAATAGTTTTCCGTGTTACAGTTTTATCATCTCTTACCGTCATGTCAAACATCTCTCTACCATTCAGACCCGCAAGATTTTGGCGGCCTGTGAGAAGACCCTGACAGACGCCCACCAGTTGAACTACGACCCCCACAATCCTTTCGACCTGTGCGCTGCCTCCTTCGTCCCTCTGTATCGTGGACGCCCTGTTGAGAAGTGCCCTCTGTCTGGAGCCTGCTACTGCCCTACGTACAAAGGCCAGATCTGCAGGGTCACACAGGTAGGTCGCGACACTAGTATTTAGACGAAAGATGAAAAACACACGTACAGCTGTTAATAGACTAAGATGGCATAAATAAATCTTTAAAAGTGTTCACCTGCTGTCTCATCAAAAGGATTAGTCACGGACATCAAAGTGTTTGTGTGTATATCTGTGTCAAAAATCTAGGAAAAGTGATTAATTAGTAATGATCCTATTCTTTGTTTCCATTTTGTAACCCGCTAACCTCTTAATCTTTAATCTCACTTTATTTTCCAGGTGACTGAGATCGGTAAGGATGTGATCGGCCTGCGCGTCAGTCCACTTCAGTTCCGCTAAGAGGAGGTGGAGTCGAAGAAGACAAGACAAAAAGAAGAACAGAAGAAGAATCTGTTCAGAGAAAAACACATCCACACTTTACTCTGTAGAAATAATAAAAACTTGTTGACATGAGGAATGAAACTAGAGATCTATATGTTTGCTCACAGTGATGTTTAATCATTTTAATCTTATTCCATGCATTACTTATCCTGCAAAAAGCTTTTTCTTGTGCTGCTCTCTCTCTCTATCTGTCTGTGCTGTAAACCTAACTGTCTCTTTACTCACTTGTATGAGATGAATAACTCAGTGAGCAGCACTGCTCTGTATGTGAGGAGTGGGGAAAAAAAGGAAATAAAGCCTGTTTATCAATGGAGATGCAGAGTGTGTGGGTTGTGTCTTATTTTATTTAATCCAGTACGTGGGATTAACTGTGGTTTTATTGTGTTAAGTGGTTTAGGAGTATCCAAAGTGCACTACAGGGTTGAGTCATCACATGTAAAAAAAAAAAAAAAAAATACAGAGTTGAGTCACTCCTTGCTTGGCATGGCATTGATCCATGAATTAAAAAACAAGTAGGGAGGAGAAAGGGTAGTTTAACGCATGTAGGAGTGTTAAATCTGAGCAAAGGGTCATTTATAGAGACGGAAAAATAAAATTAAACCCGCTGTGGAGACTCTCAGAGCTGCCATTTTGACAGGAGGAGACCGGAACCAAACAGCGGAACCCGGACGTTTTTCCATGTCAACACCTACTGTTGTGTGTTCTTCTGCTTTCCAAACCAGGAAGATGGATCTGCTGTCGAACAAATGGATCGTTAATTTGCTACTTTGTTGGTTTTTTATCGGTGAGTTGTGCTCCAGTTGTGTTCCTTTACGTGTGTCCACGTATTTAGTCAGTGAGCGGGAGTGTGTTTGTGTGCCGGGCGGCTTCTTTGTGCTCGGTAAGGTAGCCGTGTGCTAGGCTAGCCAGCGTTAGCAAAATCTGACGTTGCCGGGTTATTTAACTGGCGTTTTACAATGAGGTTCAACGTTACAACGACTTTAAACTCGTTTACAGTAGTTAGGGGACTTAAAATAATCATATACTTGTTTTTTGAGGTCTTTTTGACGACTTTTCTGCGAGCTAGTCACAGATTGGTTTCTGCCCTCCTCCTGCTAAAGAGAAACTCAGCATCAGCGTGACTGCTCGTGATCCGCCCGGAGCAGCTCGAGCTCCGTGGGGGGGGGATTAACCGTTACGACCTCACGTCAAATTACATCTAATATTTTATAGTTTAATGTTTGTTTAGTTGTCTGTAACGAACACAAAGAAGTTGAAGCACAAGTAAAGTCGCTTTACAAACTGTAGGGTGCCCTGGCGTACAGGTGAGCCACTAAAATAGCACTTTGTGTCCGTTAAAACGGTTTTTTAAATGTTGCTTTAATGTTACATTAACGTTAGTGCCGTTTGTCTGAGAGCTCTGAAGTTAGCAGGTGAACCAACAGGTGAACCAAGTCGAGGAAAAAACCTGTCGTATGATGGAAGTTATAGCAGTTTCTTTAAAGTTTAAGCACTCAACACTGGCTCATGCTATAGGAAGTTAATATGTATACAATTTTGAGAGGAAATTAAAAGGTCATATGCAAGAATATATGTTAAAAATGTATTTAATCCATGAGCCAACATGCTGAAGCAACATGGTCCAAGTTTGTTGTTGCCAACAAAGTTAAATTACACAATAAAATAGTTTAAAAGCCAGTTTACAGATCACTGAGTGGTGTTTACATTATTTTGTCCACCCCATTCATATCAGAGAGAGTAGGCTAAATAGAAAAACACAAATACAGTTCAACAGCACCGCAGACTATGTTTTCTTTAACGTTACATTAATGTTACTGCTGTTTCTATGAGAGCTGTTAGGTTAGAGGAAAACCACAACAACAAGTCGTTTTTGGATTAAAGTTATAACAGTTTATATAAACTGCAAGCAATCTAAAGTGGCTCATGGTATAGAAAGTTCATATTTTGATTGTTTTGAGAGGAAATTAAAAGGTCATCTGCCCATATTTATTAAAAATGTATTTAATCCAAAGGCCAACGCGAGCAGCATGGTCCCTGTTTGTTTGTTTGTTTGTTTTAACCCAAATTACAAGTCACTGATTGGTGTTTCCGTTATTTATTATTATATTACTTATATCAATACGGGTAGGCTAAATAATAAAGTTCAGCAGCACCACAAACAACATCCTCCAAAATCATCTATAAATCTATAAAACTGTGTCAACAAAAAAAAACATTACCATCACACAGGCTGCATGTTTATTTATCTATTGCTGTTGTGTTATACTGTATTCGTTTTAGTTAAGTCTCCCTAATAAACTGGCGACTGAGTGCTCGTTTCATTCGTTTTAAGCAAGCTGCACCAGTTAAAACATCAAATTAATGTAGGTCGTAACTACCACATCCTGACTGAGAGCTGGTTTCTAAAATTAGCAAGGCGTTTTTACTAGTCAGAGTTTCATTTCACGTTATCTGAACATTCATTTGTGACGTTATCATATTCTCTCTTTATGCTGCTGACTTAGTAAAAGCTCTGCCTTAATGTCTCTTTGTTCAGTTGTTAAAGTGTTTTTTTTTTTCTCTCTTGCAGGTGTCAGCTGTAATTCAGTGGAAAAGAAGATTTATGTGCATCTCAATTACACAGTCCCCTGTGTGCGACTGCTCAATGCAACACATCAAATAGGCTGCCAGTGTGAGTAAAGCAGTAGATTAAAGTGATGTGCTTATCTCAAGAGTCCGAGATGTATCTAGGACACTCGTGACAAGTAAAAATACCTGTTACAGTTTGAACGTCTTGAACTAAAGAACATGAAGGCGCTCAAGTTGCGTTTTCTGTGCTTAATATCTGATTAACAAAAGCTTTTAGGATGTAGCGTATCCTATTTTATCTTCGCTGCGTCAAAACGTCATCGTAGAACCTTCCCAGTAATCGAGAAGAGGCCTGGCACTTTAAGCTTTTTATCTAGATGCTGATATTTAATCTCCTTTTTTCGGATTGCAGCTTCTTTGTCGGGTAACGTGGGCGTTCTCCATGTGCTCGAGTCAGAGGAAAACCTGGACTGGGTCCTAAAGACTGGTCGCAATCCACCATATCTTGTTATCTTGGAGTCTCCGCTCTTTACCAGGTACAGTTGCCACGTCTCATCCTGCAGAGGGAGTACAGTAGCTACAGTAGTTCTTAATCAGAGTGAGGGCCTCTCACTTTCTGTCTTCTCATCTACTCTTACCAGACATTTGTTTTGTTTAATCCATAAAAAACAGTCACTTTATTAAATAGTAATTAAAATAAGTGCCAGTAAGGCTAAGGCTTTTCTTTTAATTACATATATTGTCTTTAGAGTAGCAGATGGTTGGTGGTGGGCGGTGTAATACCATCAGGACATGGCGGTTAAACCTGTTTGTTTATAAGCCGTACAGTACATCACATTTGGCAAATTCTACCTGTGTAACTTCCCTGAGGAAAGAAACTTAAACCACATTTCAAAGCCACGTCTGACCTGCATTTGTACCCATATCGTTTCCACTGCCCCGTGCCGACTGTCTGCCTGTCAGATCCATCATGATGAAGCTGAAGAACGGCTCCGGCAGGGTGGCTGGCGTTGCTGTCGTGGCGCCAAACTCGAACCCGCTCGAGGGCTTCTCTCCGCACACCACCTGTCCCAACGAGAACACAGGTAGGTCGGTGGGTGGGTGGTTGGCCTGCTAAGACTTGTCCCTCTGTATTACACCAGCTACAGTAATTAATTGTAGTTTTACGATCGTCAGGCGGCACAGCTCGCAAAATTACAAGCTGTACTTGGTTCAGTTTTCATGTTCTGTGAATAGCTTCTGCAACATTGTCGCGTCGCTGCATCATCGTGTTTGAACTTGCCTCTTATACTTTATATTTCTTCTTCATGTTTTACTGTGAAATGCTACAAAGAGATGTCATAAATTCAACGCAGCATGTGTGGCTGGAGTTAACTGGGCAAGAACAGCTTTAGGCACACGATGTAAAGGTCACAGGGCGAGGCTTTAAAGGCAAATTCATTCAGGTTTTGTTACTTTAAAATGTTAAACCACAGAGGAGTTAAATAGAGCTGTGATGTGGGATTGGCCTCTGCTTCTTGAACGTCTTTTTACTCCCCTCGTTTTCCTCGTTTAGTCAGTTTAATTTCAACTTTAGCTTCTAAGAAATCACATGTTCATCAGCCTGGAGGACGGCGGTAATACCCACGAGCTTCTTGCACTATTGCTTTGTAGAAGATGTCAGCAGAGATGTTTGAGAGCAGAGAGGGCGCACTGAAGTGTCATTTCCTGTGTTAAGTGTGTTTAGCCGTTGCTGCTGCCCTTTAGGAGAGCAGCAGCAGCTCTCGTGAAGTCACTGAAGTAAATATTGAACTCATTTTTCACAAGCCACGCATCTTCCTGACATTAAAATTGCACTTCTCAGACAAAATTAACTTAGCAGCAACGCACTCCCGTGAGATCTGACAACACAGGCCTGTCTTCTCTCTCTGCTGGTGCTGAATCATCACTAATTTCATATCACCGGGGCAGATTGTAAAAGGCTATCTTCGGTTTTATAAATCTTTAATGTCAGTCGGAGGCACAATCAGAGCTGTAGTATATTAAAAATGCTCTGTCGTTGAAGTTGTAAACAGAACACAGCGCCATGGTTGCTGAATCAATCCAGAATTGACTCATTTAGCGAAAGAGAGTTCCTCTAAGCTGCAGATCGTCAGTTTAGTTTTCTGTGATAATTAGCAGAATTTTTGATTGTCGTAATGCACCTCAGGAGTCATAGCTACCTTCTCCCCTCAAGTTCTGATGTACACTGACTTGTGAATTGAAGTTTTTATCAAGTGTTCTGTCAACTTAACCCAAAGAATTTCATGTCTTGCCCCCAAAGTAGTCCAACTTTGAGTCACCTTTAGTTTCTAGACAAAATGAATTTAACGTTTGCCTCCAGGCCAAGTTTGCAACTGTTGTATCGACACTGATAAACAGGGGAAACATTTATTATTATTAACGCATAATAATTAAATATGAAAGTCTTGTAATGCAGACTCAGATGTATATCAGACATGTTGATGATTTATCACCTGACCCCTTGATACCAGCACCATTTTCAGCTTCAGTTTGTGTACACAACCTGTGCTCGTGTACTACATGTTTCATAAGGGCCTGCTTCAGTGTTTTCGGCTGTTGACATTCGCTCTGTGTATTCCCCTCAGGCGTGTATTCAGAGAACTACGATCCAGCCATGGCTCATTGCAACATGACTGTGTGGAACCCTCTGGGAAATGGTTTGGCCTACGAGGAGTTCGACTTCCCCATCTTCTCTCTGAAAGACGACAGTGAAACACAGATCATACGGCAGGTACAGTCAAAGCACAAAATGGATGTCTAATTGTTTTCGAGTTGCCTCCAGTGTTGGTGATTAAGAATCTTTACAAACGAGTACAGCTGCAATAAAATCCGATCTGAATTTGTCTCATGACAAACGATGCCAAAAAAAGAAAGCAGTTTCAGTAGCACTAAAGCTCGTCTTCTTTCCAAGGCCAACAAGTTGTGGCACATTATGTCGAGACGATTTATCAGAACCCACAAATCATTAGCTGCTTTTCGATCGTTGTATGTGACAAAAGCAGACGGATCATGTTACATGTGTTTTAAATGATCCTCTTCCGATGGGGTGCGGTGTGCGTACGGTTCTCTCTCCTCAGCAGAACAGAGCTAACATTGCTGAGCTGCAACATGACCGGTGACTTTCAGTACTGTTTTATCTCAGCTTTGAGTTTCAGCTTACTGATAACTTCAGATTTAAAACTCTCTGTGAAAGACCGCGTTGGTGTTTTGGACCAGAGGCTATATTCATGTCACGGCTTCTTTGTATGAGTTTCAAACTCGTAAGAAGGCAGATGAAGCAAACGGCTCTGTAACCTGGTGGTAAACCTGAGGTTTGAGCCTTGCTGCAGCTACTACGTCACAGTGGTACGGTTAGACTACGTGGTGGTTACAATATTACTGTGCATGAACTTTCCCCTGTGCGAGAGCATGTTTGAACATGTCCTAAAGATTGGAAACAATTTGAGATTCATTAAAATGCCTTAAGAAACGGCGGCTTTGTGTGTCACGCATGAATGGATGTCATAAATTTCTTCCTTTGCAGTGTTACTTGGATCACAACCGGCCCATTAACGGCAGCACTCCTCAGTACCCGCTGTGTGCCATGCAGCTGTACTCCCACATGTCCGCCGTCACCGACACAGCCACATGCATGAGGAGAAACGACATCAACTTCAGCATCAGCCCAGGTATAAACACAACATGCTCGGTATTCAAGGTGATATGAGTATGCACATAAGGCCACACAGCGCAGCAGTCTTTGAACTAACTTATCTTGTTCTGTCTTCTTTTTAGAGATGGTTTGCGACCCACTGGGTGACTATAACGTTTGGGCCTCCACCAGGCCTATCAACAACACAGAAAAGGGCCACAAGATGTGGGAGAGTGTGGTCATAGCAGCAGCCAGGGTGAGCTTCATCACACAGAGTCCTTTCTGAGTTTAAGCGAAAATGTTTCACTACAGTGCAACATTTGTTAGTTATTAGCATGCGAGTTCATGAAAACGGTTTTGCAGCCAGCTTCTGCAGTGATCTCACTCACTTTGAAAGCTTTCCAGTGTAAAAGCCAAGTTCAAGATAAGTCCCGCTTTGTGCTGAGCGCCACGTGACCTCGCAGCCTCACAGTCACAGTCTACGCTTTGCTTCTCGTCTAAATTGTTTCCTACTTTGTGTTAATGGAGGAAAAAAACACATAAATGAAAGTGGTGATAGAGCTGTACGCTGAGATTAACATCAAGCTGAAGACGACATGTTGCCTCCGAAGCTTTTACTGGAAGCAATTATGAAACTGTGAGAACATGATTGAGCAACAAATTCAATTATGGTGAATACAAATCAGGAAATAATGAAATTATATCTACAAGAGTTACACTGAAGGGGATTGTACACATTTTGTGAAGACTTGTGAGATTAGTAGCACAACAGAAAAGCATTAAAGTGAAGGTAAACCGCTCGATAGGCTGCGTTTCCTCATAGTTTGAAGCCACATTTTGATTTATGGCATCATAAAAATGGGTCATAGGAATCCTGAACTGAACTACTTACCTAGATACTCTATCTCCTCCCCTCCCCTCCTCTCCACAGTTGGACAGCAGGTCTTTTTTCTTTGACATTGCTCCAGGAGCAGAGAGCGGCGCCTCCGGGTTCGTCACTCTGCTGGCGGCGGCTCACGCTCTGCGTAACGCCACCCAGCAGGCCCAGCCTAACCGCACCATCCTGTACACCTTCTTTCAAGGGGTCAGTTGTTTCCACACCGTTTATATTTGATCAGCGTGCCAAGTCTGATGTTGTCCTGCGAGCCTTACTCATGTTTTGTGCGACTCCAGGAAACCTTTGACTACATTGGCAGTTCGAGGATGGTGTATGATATGCAGAACAGTCAGTTTGCCGTGGACCTGGACAATGTTCACTCGGTACTGGAGATTGGACAGGTTGGTATCGTACCAGACAATTTTCCCTTCCTTCACAAAATCTGTGAAGAATATGCGATTGCCCTTTATTACGTGAATGTTATAATATTTATGTATATGTGTGTGAGTAGTAAATCAGTACCTTGTTTGTTCACCATAGGTGGGACTTCGTGCTGACTCCAAGCTGTGGGTTCACTCCGATCCGGTGTCTAGGAAGAACAGCAGCGTTGATGAAGAGGTTTGTATCCGTATATAAATAAGATGTTCCTCTCTTATACAGCACAAGACAGGTACAGCGATCCCTGTGGGAGACAAGAGGTGTAATGTTTAAGGCAACATGTGGAAATTGCCCACAGTTTGTGTAGTCTTGCATATGTAATGTGGAACATTTCTGTCTTTTTCTGTTTCAGGTTGCGAAGCTCATCGCCAACTTGAAATCGGCTGCTGATAAGTCAAACGTCTCACTGAATGAGCCCAGTTTCTCTCAGCCACTCCCGCCGTCGTCCTTCCAGCGTTTCCTGCGAGCTCGGCCAATCCCCGGCGTCGTTCTAGAAGATCACCAGTCTGCTTTCACCAACAGGTGATTCAGGCTTTATTTAAAAACACGCTGTTATCGTATTATTAATGAGTTGAGCGTGTTTTGTAAATGTGTTTTCCCGTTTCTGTGCGCAGGTTCTATGAGAGCATGTACGATAATGCAGAATATCTAAACATGTCTTACCCGCCAAACCTGACGCCAGAGGAGCAGCTGGAGTACGTCACAGAGACTGCAAAGGTATTGCTGGTTACTCAAGGATGTTCTCTTTACGATGCAACCATTTCATTTTAATCCCAACAGATGCTGTTGGGAACCATCTAATTAAGACTGTCTCTCTTTCAGGCTCTGACGGAGGTGGCCACCACGGTGGCCCGGGCTCTGTACATGCAGGCAGGAGGAGGAGAACCTCAGCTGAGCAGCATTAGCGCAGACCCTAATATAGTAAGATTTAATTTGGGCATTCGTAGAATGTTTCAGTATTATTTACAATGTTTACAAGCTCACTATACCTGTTATTAAAATATGAAACATGTCACAGCCTTTCTTAAAACATTCAAAGTCTTGAAGAGTAAAATTATTGTTATATATGCAGATTATGTTTTATATTTAGGAGCTGATCAAACTTTCGCCTTCTTACCTGTTTGGTTTTATAGCAGTTTGCTCTGCCTGAAATGTTCTTTATAATATCATTCATTTAAAGGGTTTTTCTGTCTTTTATTTTGTAACTGAGCAGCAGTGACTCTGTGTTTTCCCTCCCTCAGGTGACCCGGTTGCTGTACGGTTTCCTCGTCCGGTCAAATAACTCCTGGTTCCAGCAGCTACTCCCCTCTGACCTCATGAGCCATCTGGGTACGTTATGATACAAGTTCATCCCTTTTTTTTAAAAAACTGGATTCATACAGAAGTGGCAGAGAATACTGTTTGAATTTGAAGCTGCTCGGGAGATGTTGAATGTTACTTCTGTACTTTGGTGTATTTGCTCTTGCTTGGTTTTATTAAGAGTCAAAGAGGCAGTCAGCTTTCCTTTTTTATATTATTGAACTGAGACGGGGACAGAGCAGAGGAGACTTTAGTACATTTGCTGTGGTGGATCTTTGGCCAGCAGGGGGGTGGACATTATTGATCTCTACATTATTTCCAGACACAAAACTTAATTTCTTCTTCGTCTTCCGTCCGTCAGCTAACAGGCCCACAAACCTCTACGTCGGCGTGTCTCAGCAATTCAGCGAGCCGACCCTCCTGGTCCAGCATCTGCTGGCTAACCTGACTGGCAGCACCGTCAACGTCACTCAGGACGACTGCCAGAACCAGAGAGAGGATGAGAAGGACAAAGAGAGCAAACACGTAAGACCTGAAACAGTTTTGTTAATTTACTTTGATTCAGTTTGGTCATTTTATCAGAGACAAATTATTATTAAGGAAATTATTTTCATTATGGATTAGTCTGTCGTTCATTTTCTTGATTAATCAATGTTGAAAATTGATCATGAATTACGTTGTATTCTGTATTAAGTAGGAAAGATTTATTTCCCCTCTCCAACCACCCCGTGACCCTCCTTGCCTCCTCCCTCAGATCTACTACTACATGTGGGTTCAAGGAGCGGCGCCTCCCAACAGTACACAGCGGGAAGGTTTCTGCATACGCTCCACAGTCCGTCTGTCCAAAGCGCTGTCCCCGGCCTTCGACCTGCGGGAGTACACCTCCAAAGATTATTCAACGTGGACAGAGTCCCGGTGGAAGAGCATCAAAGGACGCATATTCCTGGTGGCCAGTCACGACCTGGAGGTAAACCACTCACTCACATCTTTCCTCACGCAATTCATATACTGACAGCATGAACTGAAATCAATGTTATGTGGTTCTGTCAGTTTACACTGTTTTAAATGAGGCCCGTCTGGTGAAAGGAGTTTTCAGCCTGTTCATCTGAGTGTAGTAGGGTGGCACGGTGGTGCAGCGGTTAGCACTGTCGCCTCACAGCAAGAAGACTCTCTTCAGGTACTCGGGCTTCCTCTCACAGCCTGTAGGTGTGAATGTGAGCGTGAATTAAGCATATGTCAGCCCTGTGATGAGCTGGCGACTTGTCCAAGGTGTAACCTGCTTCTTGTCCAATGCCAGCTGGGATCAGCTCCAGCTCCAGCAGTTTTTCTAAACGACCACTTGGGGGTGCCAAAGTCAGATGTTAAAATGAATCACATAGTGACTTTAGAGCTCCGCTAGTCTAAAATATTTAAACTAACACTCTATCAATGAGTGCATCTAATGTGAGAGGTCACTCATAGTGACATTTTACAGCTATTGAGCCAAATAGGTGTTGGTGGAGACCAAAATAGAGCTTAAAGGAGATAAAATACTTGCTCTGTGACTGCTAGATGTGGAAATATGTAATAATAACTGTTGTGTCTGCGCTGCCTTCAGATGTCCAAACTAATTGACTAATGCTACTTTAATGTGTTGTTTGGTACTGATAAATAAAATTGTCCCTTTGATTCCTCCAGATGTTGACGCTAGGTGTGGGCATCGCCGTCCTGCTAACATCCTTCGTGCTAACGTACGTCATCAGCTCAAAGGCCGACATGCTCTTCAGCTCGGGGAGGGAGCCGACCAACGCCACCTACTGATCCACACGGAGAGACGACGCAGGCCCACGACCACTACTACTACTACTACAACAACTACTACCATTACTACTACAACTACTACTTTTATCCCAACCAGACACGGACAGGTTCTTTCTCCTTTTAAAACACAACACATGTAGGTACACAGACAGGTTAGACACAGCAGCAGAGGTCTCTCTCTTCTTTTTTTTTTTTTTTTTTTTTTTTGAAACGACGACGACAACGACGACTCCATGTTTATGGACTCACTCAGGTGAGGCGTGACGTGAGGACTGAACCGGACTGGATTGGCCTGGATGGATCTGGACTCATCAGGGTCAGAAAAAAAAAAACTGGTCAGGCACCAGCAGGCCCCTCCACGTGGAAAAGATGTTTATATTTGTTTTGTTTTAGTTTTTTTTCCCTTTTTTAATTGTAAAAGAATGTTTTGTTTACTGTGTCATGGGATAGGCACTAAACATTGAGCATTATTTTGAGTCTGAGTGGTGAAAATGTGTGAGTGTGTGTGAGCGAGTGAGTCATTGTGAATGAACACAGCGAATGAGCGACAGTGTGTGTGTGTGTGAACTTTGTATGAGGATCGCGATGGTATGTGCAATACTGTAGCTGTCTTCACTGTCAATATAGTTAACTTATCAATCAGTTCTAATGATAAGAAACCACTTTTTGAGTCAATGAACAACTAGTAAAAAAAAATTAAATTTAAGGTTTTGCAGAATCTGGAAACGCGTGGTGGAAGTGTTTTGATAAATTCTACATCCTGGGACGTCGACAAACAATCCAAAATATTTATATTGTTCAGTCCCAGCACACACACATAACTACACACGCATGTATGTAGTTGTGCATTCGACCCACCGCAGATTTCACATATTGCGATATTTGCGTGGAGAAGAAGAATTTCCCCGAGGAGTCTGGCGTGGCTGACAAACACTTTCATTCATATCGATCAGCTGCCAAATAAAAAAAAAAATCGTCACATCCAGTCAGAAAATCTTGTGTTTTGGCACTGAAGATGCGCTGGTACTCTGGCTGTGCACTCTGTTTTTTTTTGTTTTTTTTTGGGTTAAGACCTTTTTAATAAAGGTTTCTTTTAATGATAACTTCTGAAAATCGTGACATAATGCAAGGTGGTTTTAATTTTTTGTTGTTGATGATGGATGTTCATTTAATGGCTGGAATCAATGACCAATTGTGATGCCTTGATGAAGAAATAAACATGCTTCTTTTCCAAGTTTTTCTTTCGTTCTTGATCACTGGAATATAATTTATGTTTTAGCCTAAATAAAGGGGGGTAGACACACTACAAAAATACAAAAATGAAATACCGAGGCCTCAGTTTAACATTTTACTCTATACTGACATGAGTGTGGTATCATCCTCCCTTACAGAGAATAAGAGATTATCCACAGGGTGTGTTGGGGAGATACTTTAGTTTTCACAAAGGCCGATAATATAAAATATACACTTCATCAAAAACTATTGAGCTTTACAGAAGGCTTGTGTGCCAAAATGCCAGTCGTGTCAGAACTAAAATGGTAAACTGAGGTCTAAATATTCAGATTTTTCAGTCACAGTCCATACATTGTCACCTCATAATGGCTCCTAAATCGTGCAGAGAAAGCCCAGTTGTCTCACGTTGGATGCATGAACGGCTGCTTGTTAACCAGGAAAAAGTCTAAAAATGTGTGTAAGTCATATTATCTAAATGAGTGGCGTCCAGCCTTTTTTGACTTTTTGACCCCTTGAACATAGCATGTTATCGAGCAGTTCATCAGATAAATGTTTGATTCTCTGGAGCTTGACGAGGTCAAACTATCCAGTCCAACTATCTATAAAGACAAAGGTTTACCTCAGAAGGCTGTGCAGTATGTACAATATTTGGAAGGTGAAGGTGAAACAAGGCAGCTGCAGTCAGCACTAAATCCAACACACTGGACCTTTAAATAATTTGATTTTAAATGAAAGATATGTGAGCCATATTGCTATAATGTTGTTTTTGCACTGATTTCTCTTGTTGGTACTCGTCTAAAGTGTGTGTTATGATGATAAGCGAGGACAGGATTTTTTTTATTATTTAAAACTTTTGTTGGAGTATTACAGGGAAAATGACATATTTGAAGGTTTCTTTGGTTTGGAGAGAGGTTATTATGTCTAAACTTTAAATTCCTCTGGTGTCAACACACAGATGTTTCCTCACAGTTCTGCAAAAAGGTCAGACTGTATTAAAAAAAAAAACATTTTATGATGATGATGATGATGATTTTGGCTCCATAAACTGTCCCTCTGTTTTTACGAGCTTTTTTTCTTCTTCACTTTTTTGTGCCATTATAACCATCCAGTGTGCAGCACTCACTCACACAGAGACATCACAGCGGTGATAAATGTGTTGTGGCTGAACCACACGGTTTCTCTCTCTCTCTCTCTCTCTCTCTCTGTCTCCCAGGAGGGAAACAGAGGAGGGGCCAAAGTAGGAGCGGAGGCGGGGCGCACGGTGCTACGGCTGAGTGGAAAAGAAAGTGGAAAGTGAGAAAATACCTGAATGGACAATCTGGAATAAGTAAGTAGTATATTTCTGTGGAAAATGTGTTGAAATGCTGCCGGTGGTGGTGCGGGTCCGTGCGCGGGGGCTTTAACGCGCAAGGAGAGGTTGGAGGATTTGGGGCGCCGGAGATCTCCGGTTTCCCCAAACAATAGTCGACAGGACGCGATGGTCGCCTCTTTTTTTTTTTTTTTTTTTGAAACCGCAGGGAAGTTTAGGACCCTCATCGACCCTATTGTTGTTCCAACCGAGGCCACGTAGCTCTGTGGGGCGATTTTAAAACGTGGGAGGACGTGCGTTGTGTTTACGCGTGTTTCTGGAGGATTAAATCCAGAGAGTGTGAGAGAGAGAGAGAGAGAGATGCGCATGGAAGGAATAATCGCGTCCAGTTTGATTGTAGGCCGAAGGTCTTTTTGAATCTGAGGGATTGGTGAGTGAGTCCATTCATTTACAGTGAGGGGGGGAAGAAAGGGGAACGAGAATTTTGGGGATAATTTGGCATCAGGACGCGACCAGTGGGGCCTGGGAGTCTCCCATTGTCCTGCCCTGCTCCAACACCCTCCTTGTTCATTTTGTAGGTCGCAACTCTTTTTTTTTTTACCTCCTTATAATCGCCCTGGTTCCCCTCACAGTAAGTTAGCCATTTGGTAGCCTTTTGTGACTGCATGTGGACTATTGTTGAATTATTAATGCAGCTTGACTCATGAGCCATGTTACCACATCCATTAGTGTGACGATAAAATGTGTCCAAATGGCTTTTTTTTTTTTCAAATTCAAAGTGTAGCAACAGGCCCTGATTTGCTCATCTGTAAGTGAAGCTTGCACACACCAGCTGAGCTCCAACTGCCTTATTTTATTGTAGAAATCAGAGTTTCTTTACGATATAATGCTCCAAATCCTAATTAGAGTTACAGTACTACAATATAACTATAAAGTGCTTCCAGTGGGACTGTTGTAGTGATAACACAGGACATAAAAATGCCATAAAGTATCAGAGGCTCAGTGTAAATCAGCTGTAACAGGATTTTACAGTAACCAAGTACACACGTGTGAAGATTTGTACATGTATGATACTGTATGTCAAGGCCCCAGATTAACTTTATTATTTGTTTTATTATTGAGTCAATTAAATGTCAGAAATCGGTGAGAAGTTCAAGACAAACAGGAAAAAAAACATCAAATCCTCACGTTATGACATTTTTGCTCCGTGAAAATTTTAATTGATTGTAAACGCAAATCAATTAATCGACTGTTTCAGCCCCAGCCTGTCTGTGTTTAAGCATCAGGCCACAGATCATCTATTGTTTTAGTTTATTAACGGATAAAAGGACGATAAAGTCCTGTACGACCGACAGATCTTCAATGTCTGACTTAAGAAATGCTAGAAAATGGGAACTAAAAGCTCTGAAATGATATTAAAGGTGGACAATCTGACATGTTTGGTAGAAGACAGTAATGTAATGAAGGCGCAGACTATGTTTGCAGCTCACGTTAAGTCAGCTGATTTCAGTTTTCAGCTGAATCACTTAGAAAAATGTGAAAAATGTCACAAGTCCCGAAGGCTCGAGGTGACGACCACAACTGTTCTTCTTCTGTCAGAACAACTCACAAATCTTGAATTTACAGTGAGAAAACAAATCTAAAACATTCGAGAGTCTAGAACGAACAAATGCATATATTACTTCATCAACCAACCAACTGATCAACTCTAGTTCAAACCTGGGTGGATTAAAAGGTCATTGAAAGAACAGCCGATGTTTATTCTGACTGTGTTGACTGTTTTAATTGGTAGAGAGTAGTTCCCAATGAATCCGTTACATCTGTAGATGGTCTAAAAAGGCATGTTGCTGCTGTTGTTGTTGAGTTTTTTTAAATGCTTTGAACCACAAACTGAATAGCTCTCAGCTCCATGATGGGGCGGAAAGTCTCAGCCTGAGACTGCAGGCTCAGACATCACTGGAGGAATGATTGGGAATTATTGTTGAGCTGACCTTTTAACACGTTTGTCTTACCGGACTTTTTTAAAGAAAATCCGCCTCCCACTCAGCCTAATGGATGCTTGGTCCCGTATCTGAACCACATCTATCTGATCTCAGCTCGTTGAGCCACTTCCTGCCTCCTTTAATACTTTGTTTGGATATGAAGACAGATTGTATGCGGGGGTCTCTTTGAATCACAGCACTGAGCTTAGGACATGCTTGTTGATTCAACCATATCCTACACACACACACACACACACCTGCTCCGGTTTGCTGGCCATGTGTGGCTGACAGTAGCAGTTGTCTTGTTTTTCTCTGGTTTTACTGATGTCGTCACAGGCAGCAGTGGGTGGTGGTCAGCCCCTGTTTGTGTGTGTGTGTGTGTGTGGCCCTGGTGACACTGATGAGCCTCTTCCCCTGCCGGACCCTGGGTGTGTGCACGCTTATTTTCACAGTTGGTATATCAGGCCTCAAATGGCTGTTGCTGAATAGAGCTGGTCATTTCAAAGATGGCCCCAGATTGCTTCTCCACCCTGACAGCTGCTGTCTCAGTGCCAGCAGCTTGAAATGTTTGATGACAGCTTGATTTCTTTTTGCCTTTGGGGAAAATAGAGGCTGCTAAATCCTACATGTGCTCATTTTAAGCATTCCTGATTAATTTTTGCTCCTTTCATCCACCATAATTGGTAGTTTGAGCGACTTTAACGAGCAGCATAAAAAGCAGCGACCTTTTTAAGATGTAATATCAACATCGTCTCTTCATCAAGACAGGCTGAGGTTGTTTTATAGGGCACATTTCCTAAATGAAAACAATTCATAATGCTTAGGAGACATTAGATTGGAAATGCATGCATGAAACACTCAAACAGAATTTATGACAGAGAATAGACACAACAGTAGCTAAAGCTGAAAGCTAAAATCATGATTAGGGCCGGGGTTGTTTAAAGTTCTTCAGTACTGTGTTATTGTGCGACTTTAGTGAGTTCAAACCAAGCTGCAACCTCCGTTGCTGTGAAGTGAAGCCAAAGCGGAAGTGCCAAAAACTGCAGTTCCTCAAACGTCCACTTGAGGCTGGCTGCAGAAGTGAGTCAGTCTCCATAAGTCCCCACGTTAAAATGTCCACCTTCACAGCAGAAATAAACATGTTTACAGCCTGGTACAAAAAACAGTTTTGGTCTCTATAGCTAATTTCCCCGTTCATGACAACTGTACTGAGGGTGAATTTTTATACAACTCACCTGTTCAAATTATATTAAGGCTTAAAGTTATGCATAACTAAGAGCTTGGGCGCTTTGATTGGCAGGTAGGTGTCGTCACAGATGGTTTTTTGGTAGGCCAAAGAGGCACGACTACCAACATGGTGGCAGCCAGAGCCACCGCACCGAGCTTCAAAACGTCTCTTTAGAAACCTGTGGGTGACGTCACACATACGCTGTCCACTCTTTGTACTGTCAGTGCTTCAAACTAACACGTTAAAACACCGAAGTCGTACAATAACACGAATAAACCAAATGATGCAGCAGTAGCAGCTCCCTCCCAATGGAGTCTGGCTTTCAGCAGAGTGATATTACGCCTTTTTCCGGTTAAACAAAAAGGATCTTACTTGTATTTATCTCTCAGGAGTCCTTTCCATAACCTTGTCAGGCACTTAATGAAAGTCTGGGCCTGGCAAAAACAAGCATTTCTAATGGATGTACAATGACGGTGCAGGATTGTCCTTGCAGCCCATTTTGCGGCTGCAGAGCTCTCCCTCAATACTTGATTAATTTAAGTCACTTGTACACAGAAACGTGGGAAAATAGGACGTGTTAAATTAGATTTTACAGAGTTTGGTTGGTGCCTAGTCAAAGATTGCTTAGGTGGGTGGGGTTGTGTTGGAGGACTTTGGACTCATGACCTCAGTATTTTTCTAAAATACCGACAATACGGCTCTTTCATCAGCTCACCTTGTGCAGAAAACAGTTATCTGTGCTATCAGTTAATGATAGATATTAAACAGTTTACGCGCTCTCTTTGGCTCAACATCACAACTGTTTAATCTCAGACCACGCACACAAACACAGATTACTGAAGCGGCCTGTTGTTGGCCTTTTAAAATTCAGCCCAGAGTGGAGATCAGACTTTCACTTTGAGGCTGGGTTTGTGAGAAATGAAATAACCAGAAGAATCACACCACTGTTTGCTTAACAATGGCCGTCCAGGAACAGTAAGCGAGTAGGATGAAAAGAAATGAACCCGAGTGTTCATAGAAGAAGCCGATCAAAAGCCATAAACAATGACGGGGGTTATGCTTTTACAGAACAGGCTTTAGCGCTCGCTTGTGTTCAGTTTATTTTACACGGTGGTGCCGTAATTTAACTTTAATGCCGCTGACTGAAGAGTCCTGGTGAAGTTCATTAAGTAGGCCATAGGACACTGGGATGAATAGGAAACCTTATCCGTCTCAACACTGGACCACACCTCTGTAGATCAAGTGTTTGTGTCATATTCTCACCAACAGTCTGTCAGAGAGACAGACAGGTTGGCAGACAGGCTCATCTCAAACTGTCCTTGTTGTGCTGTAGATGTGTTTAAACAATGCTGCTCGGGGATCAGGGTAAGAAAATTAACCTAAGGTATCATAAAGTACGAGGTAAAGGCATGTAGTGGTTATATGTCACGTTCACAGATATAAATGCACACACAGCTACTTTCGGTTAAAGCAGTAGTTTGAGATTTTATACTTATTTGTTGTTTTGCTCAGACTTAGATGAGAAGATCGACACCACTCTCTTGATTGTACAATAAATATCAAGCTATAAAGGCTGGAAACAGGCTAGTTTGGCTTTGGAAAGAAGGTAACAACACCTTTTAAATTAACACACTGACACATTTGTTTAAGTATAAAAACCACAATTTGGAGTTTTTATGGAGGTTTTATGATGGACTGGTCCGTGGCTGTTTAGCAGTTTCCCTGGCAACTGATCCTGGCTAAGAAACTGTCCACATAAATCAGCAACTTCAGTTATTGTACTGTTTAAACAGACAAGATATAATGTGTTATTAGTGACCTTTAGAGTTGCTGCTAGGTGTGTTTATTTTTAACTTTGGAAAGAAGGCAGGCTAGCTGTTTCCCCCTGTTTCCAGTCTTAATGCTAAGCTAAGCTAATCAGCTGAGAGTGGTATCAATCTTCTCATCTAACTCATGGCAACAAAGTGAATAAGCATTTCCCAAAATGTCAAACTATTCCTTTTAAAGAGGTCCTCCAAAAACGGATCCTACAATTCCCATAATGCAACTGAATAGTTTTATAGTTATACTTATAGTTATATAAGACCCTCCCATGTCTTTTTAAAGTCCTTTTCTCTCTTTGTAACGGAGACTTTCTGTTGCCAAAGCTGAGGTAACCATAATGACATCACTGTGACATCATCAGGGTCATTTTCTCAGACTTGACGAAGCCTCAGGAGACTGCTACTGTTTTCATAGGCTGAGAGGTGTGAGTCATTATTAATTAATGGACAAAGTAGTTTGAACAGCTGCAATGACGACTAACCAAACCAGCCTAAAATCCACTCTTCGACTGGTCATTCAGGACTGAAATATCACAAACAGGCCAATACTAGAAAGGGAACATGATAAACTGATATACCAAAAAGTTCATTCACTGTCACTGACGTGAATGTGACAGTTTGTGATACAGATTTCAGATCATATCCTGACCTATGAGACGAATCGCGGCTAGAATTGCAAATCTGTTTCTTTGTTTTATTCAGTCTTTTGTTTCTTTTGTCAGACGCTGAGTGTCATGTACTCTCATGTACACGTGCTTTAAAAGACCACCCAACCCACTCTTCGTATGCTTTTCGTACCATATGTTTCACATTATGTGGATGTGGGTCAAACGCTGGTTGCTGTGACGTCATTTCAAACAAACATTTCAGCTGAAAGGTCAATGCTAAGAGTTGATGTCAGTCCTTCAGAATGAAAACCTTTTTTTTTAAATTTTTCTTTACACTGACATTCAGCACAGAGCCAGATTTCTTCATACATGGTACGCTCAAAAGAATTCAAAGCAGCCACAAGATACGTTTGCTTTGGTTAAATAATATGTGCATAATCATCATTCAACACATCAGCCTGATTTAATGCACATACAGAGCTGGGTGATCAATACCATGTAATCAGATTGTGATCCTTCATAATGAGACGTCTATCATGCAACCAACAGTCGAAAGCCCAAAGATATTTATGATGTCCGTCTTATGTTAAGACGATGCAAAGCAGCAAAATTAAAAAAAAAAAAAAAAGATTCATTGGTGAATCATTGAAGCTCTAGTGACCATGATTAATGATCTTACAGATACTGCAGTGGTGAGTATCATTATTAATGTTGCTCTAATTGTCCCAAACACACAGCTTTTGATTATAAATGTAAAGTTAACGTCTCATCTCGTCATGCACAGTGTGAGACGTCAAAAATCTGAATTAAAAGTATACAAGGCGGGCTTAAGACAAGTAGAACAAAGAAACTGAAGCAATTATTGATGTTAAAATAACTCCCAGAATGTACTGAAGGTTAGAGTACCAAACTTTGGACTTCTGTTCTGTTGGCAGCACCGGATCACTGAAGAACTGAGGATTACTCGATAACTTCATATATTAGCTGAGTGAAGCCTGAAACAGTTCTTTTCACTTTACCAATTTTTACTTGAGGTATTCAGTCAGTTTAGTAATTGTGCTTCGTGTGGCAGGTTGCCTTTTAAATATTTTGACAAAAACTGGCAACAACACCATTAAATATTGTTATAGATATTCATGGTTCTCAGAGGATTCATCTATTTTTGGGATGACCCCCACCACCAGGGCAAAAACTTTTCACTAGCCCTCTGTATCTCAAATCCATTTATAAAATAAGTTTGTAATCTACCATGCACAGTCATGGTCCCCAGAGGATGAATCATGTTGAATTTGGTGACCACCCTGACCTGACTTTACCTGCTGGGCCAATGTTTGGGCTAAATTTTCCATTTACGCCCAAGAAATGAATTTTGCACTGTCATGCTCCCCAGAGGATAATCTCAGACCAAACTATAAACTTTGCACAGAACATATCTGATAATGCGAGGCGATGAAGCCGCTTTAATTTGAATGACTTTTCCTTGTAGTGCCGACCTCAGAACAAACTTGGTTATCACCTCAGTGTTTGCTCTGCTCAACATGTTTGTGTTGCACCTTCAGCGGTCACTGACAGGATTTTAGACGTTTACTCGTGGTCCTTTAATCGCACCCTAAGGCCGTTGGATGAATAAATACAAACATACGTTGCTTTAGCTAATGAGTTATACATTCAGCATGTTTGTGTTTAAAAAAAACCTTTTCCTGTGTGTTGTTTACGATCACCTTATTTCACGTGTGACAGGATCAGTGAGCGCTGCTCTTCGTTAAAGAGTGGCTCACCTCGCTGTGTAATTACTTTGAAATATGGGCAGTATCGCTGTAATTGTTATTTTTCTGCGGTGGCGGGCTAAACATTAAGGCCAGTGATGAATTCAGATTGTTATTTTGGCTGACGTTTCTCCGTCTGGGAGGACAAGTTCCAGCTAAACTCTCACAGCATTTATAGATAAAAACAGTGTTTAGATTTAGTCTATTGCCGGTCTAAAAGGTATGTGGTCTGTTGCTCAATCTCCACGTGAATCTGCAGTGATGCGCTGTCTGCAAAGACGCCTCAAAGCAGCTGAGATGGACAGATCTGGAATGCTGACATTTCTCAATGTGCTTTTGTAGTTTAATATCATGTGACAGCATCTAAAATAAGTGTTTGTGTGACATTCAGGGGCCAGATTTCTCTCCGATGCAGAGATATCATGCGGTCAGCATGAAACATGACCACTTTCTGCACTTTATATGGCACGAAAAGCTCGACTCTGTACAGAAGATGCTCAGTCCTCTGCCGTTACTGAAGATAAAAGCTTCTGATGATACACCAGGAAGAAGCTGTTAGTCATTTGAGTTTTGTGGTTTGGAACAGGCATGTTGTTGTTGCACATGGCTGCAGGGATTTCTAGTTTATTGGTGCATGAATGAGGGGCGCTTCCTCCTTTTTAGACAAAATATGAATGAAAGACTTGTAAAACAAAGGAGTGCACATGGAATATGAGGATAATCTTACAGAAATCCCACATACGGATACGTTGTAGTGCAGAATTTGGCTCGAGGGGAAGTGGATTTTAAGCACAATAGTGTTGATGGAGCAGAAAAACCACATTTAGTTACATCAGGACCCTGTAAGACAGCGATGGCAGCTAACGTCCCTCTCCATTTCCCACAGAGGGCCAATCAAAGCCAGCGAGCTTCACCCGCCCTTTATCAATTAACCAGCATATGACAGTACAGCATCCGTCATGTCCAACACTTTTATTTTGGCGATTTCTTCGCCAGCGTGGAGAACAGAGTGGCAAGAGGGCGGCGTAAGGTCAGGTTTCCACGGCAACTGTCAACCTCCAATCCCCCTCCAGCTGAACACCCTCTTTCATCGCCATGGCAGCAGTGAGGCCCTGTTTCCCGGGGGACGAGGGGAGTGCGGGAGGGAATGTGAGACGGCGAGAGGGAGGGAGAGGGCAAACAAGTTTTGTGAAAACACAGTAATCCAATATGGCCGCCATTGTGCCCGAGCTAACGGCGGCTAAAGCTGGCTTCTTGGTGAGAGGAGATACAGTCGTGTGATGATTAACCTCGGCCCGAGACCTGCAAGGCGTTGATATAAGAGCACGGAGCTGAGAGCAAGAGGCTCGGTTTAGAGGGTTAATGTGTGTGTGAGTGTCACTCAGGAGGGTAGATCAGAGTCGCTCGGCGTGCCAGGGTGAGAGATCACAACAACCTCAAAGATGGACTCTTAATTTGAAGGGTCGTCTTACATCGTATTGTATTTGTACAATTAAACTGCCTGATACGCCTTCCTGAAACCTGACCCTGATCCTGATGGGCTTTGAGGGACCTTTTTTTTTTTTTTCCCTTGTGCTGATGTTTCTAAATTGGCCAATTTTCATTCCTGAATGTTCAGAATTGAACTTTTTTTTGTTTGTTTGTTTGTTTTTTTGGAAACATTTATGTTGTTATGGCGCATCAAGACTTTCCATGTAAACCAGATATGATACAATTTACTGATTATTTTAAATTTTGAAGAAAAAAAAAAAAAAGCCAAACATTTGCTTGCTGCTCCGGTGTCAGGATCTGCTGCTTTTCTTTGTCTTATATAACTGTAACATGAATATTAAGACATCAACTTATGTTCTTGGAAGAAAACTAACAAACTAACTAACAAAAACTATGAATTGAATCAAGAAAATAATCAACAAATAAGACAATAACTAAAATAATCCTTTGTTTTAACCAATGTAAGCTCAAACTAAAGATGTTTAAGTTGTGTGGGGGAAATTGTGGCATACATTTAAGCATATAGATCAAAAAACCACCACCAAACAATCAAATGAAGATATAATCTGTGCAAAGATGTTCAACCTTTTAACAGATCAATACTGGATGACGTGACATGACTTGACAGTGTAATAAAAGTCCAGCATCAACCCAATATATTGACAAACTAGTATTGATTAGGTCCTTTTGTTTAATTTGTAAATTTGACAGTTAGAATTGTTTTATTTTCATTATTTACTCACGTTTCAATCATGTAATAAGTCCAAACATACTCTGGTTACATGTTCAGAGATGCTATAATGAAGCTTAAAATGAGCATTTGGCACTATTATTTATTTTAGGTTTTAGTTTATCAACTAAGAAAATCAAATAATAGTAATGATAATCAGAAAATAAATACATTATCATAAAAAAAGATTTTAAAAAGTTGACTGAAGTTGTGAGATAAAGCTGTATTTTAAGAAGCTACATTAACCATTAAACACTACTTATTTCTACATTTATATTATTTTTTTGTAATATTTTTAATTGAATGTTTAACCATGAACTCTCTTGAGTTAGTCTTTTCCTTACTCGTGAGCTCTGTGGGGCTGAATCACATGAAAGAAACATCCTTCCATATTAAAAGTGACTTTTGCTGAACATTGGATACTGCGGTCGCAGCAAAAGTGACAATTACAGGATAATGATACAGTAAATGTTAAAGCATGGTGTAACAGAGGTTGAAAAGAGCCATAAAATCAGTGAACTGACTCATAAAAAAATCTATCTTAAGTTTGGTAACATTAGTCACTAAGTTAACTTTCTGTCTGTAAGAGGAGGATCGTGTCGTTTCTTCTCCTCAAAGTTTCAACTTTATTTTAGCTGTTTGGATCTCTGATATGAAGTCAGTGTTTCCAAATGATGTTTATCATGTAGATCATAAGATGCATGATATAAAAAGGAAGTTCGGAGTAGACCCAGGGGACATTTTGAAGTGCATTCATTGAGATGGTCTGCCGTGATAGCTGCAACACGAGGAAGGAAGTTCATAGGAATGGCTTGAACTGAACTGAACTGAACTGAACCCCGGTCTGTATTTTTAGTTATGTCCGTTCACTTAACATGTATGAATTATGACTGATGAGTACGTTCAGAATCATCCAGAATGAGTCGGTTTGGTGCACCATAATTTAAAGCAGATAAAAATGTGAACAGCTGTATGTGAGTCACGGCGAATCAAATCACAGCTTTTCAAAGTTTTAACCATCACGCTCTCTTTGCTCGTCTCTTTCAGGTCATCCACCTCAGCTCTCCCCTGCTGCGACTCTCCTACCCACCGTCCTCTCTCCCACCCCTCTTCTCCTCCTCTCTCTCTCTTTAGCCTCCCCTCACCTCACTCTCCCCCCTCCCTTCTCCTGCTCCCTCCCCATCGGCCTCCAAGATAGATTCCCTCAGGAGTAAGGTTGACCTACTCAAGCTGCCCCTCGCTCTCTCCACCAAGTCCATCTCCGAGCGCAAGAGCCAGCTGGGAGGAGTCGGCGAGCAGTGCGGCACGGGGGGTGGAGGAGGAGGCGGGGCTTGTAAAGCCCGCTCACCGCCGACCCGAGACATGGACAACGAGTCGCAGTACTCGGGCTACTCATACAAGTCATCCCACTCCAGAAGCTCCCGCAAGCACAGGTAGATCGGACACAGTTTTCACAAATTGCAGCAGTCCTTCAACAAATCCTCTCAAAATGTTGAAGGTAGCCAGACGATCAGACATCTCAATGATCTTGTAGAGATTTCTGAATGCAAGGTAGCTGCTTGAACAGCAGCGAGAACGGGCGCTAACAATCGTACGCCTGAAGAACAACGGAAGAAGCAGGAACCAAGAATGTCTGTTCAAATCAGTGCGAACGATCTGAGGAAAAACAACCTCTTCTGTATGTCTAGTAGCTATACTATAAAACACCCTGAACATCCCTCATGGGGAGAGTAAAACAAACTAAGTGCTGCTACACAATCCACCAACCATGTGCTGTGTCTTCCAGGGATCGGAGGGATCGTCACCGCTCTAAGAGCCGAGACAGCAGCAGTCGTGGAGACAAATCAGTAACTATCCAGACACCAGGAGAGCCGCTGCTGGATGCAGAGTCGACACGCGGAGATGAAAGGGTCAGTAACACCGATTTCTATGCAAAGTTTGTCCATTTTACAGCCAGACAACTTATTACTGACCTCCACTGAGACCTCTGGTATGTTCATTTATTTGTACTTCAGCTCTTTTAGCATCTAGAAACCATAATTTCCTACCAGGATTACAGGTTTTGGTCAAAAGTGTAGCGTCATGTTCCTCACTGCATACATAAATGTTTAACTCAGGTTAAACACACTGAAATAGCAGTGACTTCCTCGGGCTGTGACCTTACCGCTGTGTTTGTTCTTATTAAAATGAAGAAGATGGACTTATGTTGACCGACCAAACATTGCCTTTGTGCTGTCGCACAATATTCTTTTAAAGAATATTGTTCTCCTGAAGTGTGTTTGAGCTGTCAGTCACTTCAATTCAATCCCAGTCTGTCTTGTCAGCCAGCTGGGGAAAGCCAGTGTTGACATTTGTATAACTGAGTCTATTGAAGAGGTATTATATTAAGTTTAAAGGGCGTTTGTTCATTAAAGAGGCTGTTTGTTTGTTCTTGGATGAAGTGAAGAGGCGCCTTTCTTTATATATTAAAGAGGCATTTGTGCATGGATACAGACGGATGGGCAGGTTGAAGGGTTGATTCTTCCTTAACTTCATAAAATATTTGAACTTTTCTGGACTTGTGAGTGAGTTTAGGGACAGAATTTCTTTTCAGAAAGGAAGGATTGTTTGCTCGGCTCTCCTAAACATGGCTTTCATATAAACATTTGGAGTTTATGCAGAATAGATTCTCACATTAATTTTAATGGTTATCTAGTAAAATCTGCCGAAAAGCTCAGATAAGCTTGTATTTCTTCATTTTCATGTCTTCATGTGCTGCTATCCTGTAGGTTTTCTTTAAACTAACTATCTTCCTCCTTGTCTGACAGGATGATAACTGGGGCGAGACCACCACGGTCGTCACCGGCACATCAGAACACAGTATCTCTAACGAGGACCTGACCCGCCTCACCAAAGATTTAGAGGAGTCGACTCCTCTGGAGTGCAAACGCTTCGTTGGCCCGGCTCTGGGAGGCTGCTTGAGCTTCTTCGCCCTTGTCACGCCTTTAGCTTTCCTCATCCTCCCGCAAGTCTTGTGGCGTGACGCCCTCGAGCCCTGCGGCACGCCCTGCGAAGGCCTCTACGTCTCTCTGGCCTTCAAGCTTCTGGTCCTGCTCATCTCCTCCTGGGCGCTGTTTCTCCGGCCTCCTCGCGCCACGCTGCCGCGTTTCTTTGTCTTCCGCTGCCTGCTGATGGTGCTGGTGTTCCTGTTCGTGGCGTCGTACTGGTTGTTCTACGGCGTGAGGGTGCTGGAGCCCAGGGAGAGGGACTACAGGGGGATCGTGGAGTACGCCGCCTCGCTGGTGGACGCTCTGCTCTTTATTCAGTACTTGGCTCTGGTGCTGCTAGAGGTCCGACACCTGCAGCCGGCCTTTTGCCTTAAGGTGGTCCGGAGCACGGACGGAGCCAGCAAGTTCTACAACGTGGGCCACCTCAGGTTAGTGAGATGATCAAAGCTTTCTG
Source organism: Miichthys miiuy (assembly GCA_036365135.1). NCBI lineage: Eukaryota > Metazoa > Chordata > Actinopteri > Sciaenidae > Miichthys > Miichthys miiuy. Next base: position 4,798,460 of record CM071617.1, on the reverse strand, counting down.
CAGAGATACTTTTGTTTTCCTGCACAGCAGCTGATGTTGGACCTGTACTTACTGTGGCATTGATGATTGACACACTGTATTTTAGTATCCAGCGGGCGGCTGTCTGGGTGTTGGACCGTTATTACAGCGACTTCTCCGTCTTCAACCCTGCCCTGCTCAACCTGCCTAAGTCCATCCTGTCCAAGAAGATGACCGGCTTCAAGGTTTACTCCCTGGACGGTAAATACAGCCTCCATAACATATATTGTCATTGTGATTTGTTGGTCAGACCTAGATGATGCATTCAGTGACTGAGCTGAACGATCTTCTTCACTCAGATCTGCATGAGGCAAATGTAACTACCTCACTGTCAGAGTTAAAATATGAATGTTATTTTATTCCTGCTCTTACTTGAACACGAGCATCAGCTAAATACCTGAAATGCAATCAGCTAATTCCTCCCTTCTGCATGTGTTGTCTTGTAGAAAACACCACCAATAACTCCACGGGCCAGTCCCGGGCCATGATAGCAGCCGCAGCCCGGAGGAGAGACAACTCCCACAACGAGTTCTACTACGAGGAGGCTGAGATGGACCGCAGGATCCGCAAACGCAAGGCCAGGTCAGATAGATACTTCTTTGTTCCAGATACCTGGTGTGACCTGACAGCAGGGGATTCATTATGACGTGTGATTGGTGGAGATTGCATGAGTCAGACAAAGACAATGCACAGAGAGAGAGAGAGAGAGAGAGACGACACGTAGTCTTTGTCTGTGCGTGAAGAGATGGAAACACATGACCGATGGGTCGGTTTAGGCTCACATGTCGCCAGAACAGTGAGCACACTGGATGATGGGATGACTTATTACAAGATATAGTTTGTTTTTGTTTCTGGATTTTCCATTCTCTAAATTTCTCCTCTTGCTTTAAAAATAAGTCAAGATTTTTCCAGTGGAAACTATGAGTGGACAGCAAACATAAGATACAGAGAGTGGGCATGGGAGAGCGTGAACTGTTAGTCGATAAGTCAGAAGTCGTGGCAGATAAAAAAAGGGCCGACTGATTCATCAGCTGAGCTGATTTTATCAGACAATATTAGCATAGCACAAGAATACAGGTATGTGCTCATGTGATGACTGATAAGTCACAAAAATTACGGATACAGAGATACGTTTGCGGTAACTTAAAAAGAGGGTCAGCATTAATTTGCTCACCAGAGAACAAGTTGATTCTTTAAACGTGAAGCGAATGACTCTGTGCGCTTGTTGGACCTGTTACAGATTTAATATTGACAGACAGATCCTCACGCGATTTTTAAACTCTCATACTGCGTGTCAGTTCAGATATACAATATGTAGTGCGCTGATTTCTGCAGGGTAGTGTTGTCTCGATTTGAGTGCAGCTGTTGTACACCATAAATGGTGGCTGCAAAATGTTACCACCTTTTCTTCTTTGCTGAATTGCAACCAGGCGGAGCACTGGTGCCAACATTTGACTGCCAAAATATAAATATTCACGCAACTGCTTCAGCTCCAGCAGCTTCCTCTGCCGCAGTTTCACAATGTTCATGCCTCATCTTCCGCTACGCAGCCAAAACGTCCAGCGTTCCACACTCTTTTTGACCGTTATGCACCATCTGAGCACTCACGGTACACTGAATTTGTGTGACAGTGTGAACGCATCATGTATTCAAAATAGCAAGTGTAAGTATGGAAGGATGCAAATTGAGACACAGCGTCAGTATTGAACATAGATATTTGGGCTGTCTGAGCTCTAGAGAGTGAGCTGTACGCACTCGTCAATGTAATGCAAAATCAGTGAAGTGTCTTGGATATCAAGCATGTTGATGAGGTTGTAATGCTTGTGTTAAAGGACACTGGCTCTCATGTAGTTTCATTGAACTAGCTGCAATTAACCTGCTTAACCTGTCAGTTTTCTGAGGGTCTGTATGTTAAATGCTGTTTCAGATGAACTAAGTTTACGATCCTTTCAACATATGTTATTGTTCATGCCTCTGCTTCCAAACTCACGATACAGAATCTTCAATTTGACAACATCTATAATGCGTCTTTCTCTCGTCCCTCCAGGTTGGTCGTGGCGGTGGAAGAGGCCTTCACACACATCAAGCGTCTCCACGAAGACGAGGTCGCCTCGTCCCCCAAACACCCGAGGGAAGTGATGGATCCTCGGGAGGCGGCTCAAGCCATCTTCGCCCCGATGGCCCGAGCCATGCAGAAATACCTGAGGACGACCCGGCAGCAGGCCTTCCACAGCATGGAGAGCATCCTCACACACCTGCAGTTCTGCATCACACACAACATGACGCCAAAGGTAAGACGACTGTGATCGCCTGAACTTACTCACCGTTTATTCAGACAAGTAGAAGAAGCTTTGATTGAGGTTTGAACAAGTTAAATGTTTGAGTTTAAAACAAAACAAATTAAACATGCTGAGTGTTTTTTAAGGCTTTTTTTTTTGGCAAAATCAAATTAAAATAAAAAGAAATTTCTTTCCTGAACTTTTAATGATTTTCTTCAAAGTTTATTAAATAAATAAAGGTAAAAAAAAAAAAAAAATCAATGGCTAATCCAAATTTTCTTAAGAGGTTGAGGTTGCGTTTGTATTCATGGCTTCAGCATTTCAAAAATCCTGATTACGGCTCCAACAACACGGTACATAAACATTTCAATGTACACCTTTATGCAATCGCTCATGCAGATCTACAGATAATTAAACTGTATTCACATTGGTGTAAACACGATGATCCTGCAGTTAGGAATTGATGCACAACGTGCATTTTATGACTACAAAATATTTCTTTCTACTATTTAGAAGTTTTTATTTAAACAGGATTAAACATCTCTTTTACAAGAGTCCGAGACAGGCAGCAATAACAGTGTTTTGTAGACAAACAACATAAGATGGATGTCACCAAATTAAACAGAAACGCTGCTATAAAATCATAAAATAATGTGTCTATTACAATCATGTAAAAACAGTTTAAATGGCATCTTTAAAACAACACAAGAACTGTTGAAAATGGTGATTCCCAGAAAGCACACAGTTTCTGCAGGAATAGTCTGAAATCACGAAAAATAGAGCAGGTTTTGTTATTTCAGGTCGAGCTGCAGAAAGCTCCAGGCAGAGGGAGCGACATGAAAAAGCTCTTCTACCCAGTTCAGTGAAGTCTTTAAGGACCCGTCAGTAAAAACGAGTCCCGGAGCGGAGAGCGGAGCTGTTGACACATTTTTTGTTGAATAAAATTTGCATGCATTGATCTAGTTTAAGCAGCAACAGACATATTTGAATATTAAAACATGTTTTCCAGTGTTTCCATGGTAATTGACTTCCCCCTTCCTCCCTGTCAGGCTTTCCTGGAGCGTTACCTCACCCCAGGCCCCACCATGCAGTACCAGCAGCAGAACGGCAGGGGACGCCAGTGGACTCTAGTGAGCGAGGAGCCGGTGACCACAGCCCTGCGTCAGGGTCTGGTATTCTCACTGCGACGCCTGGACTTCTCCTTGGTGGTCACGGTGACACCGCTCCCCTTCTTGCGACTCGGGGAGGAATTCATCGACCCAAAGAGCCACAAGTTCGTCATGAGGCTGCAGTCGGAGACCTCGGTGTGAAGACACTTCACGCCTTCTTTTAATTTGTCCTCCTCCTCTTTCTCTTCATGCTCGCTCCTGCTGGATCACTCTTGTTGTCGGGACATGCGGAGGCCATGTGGTCCAATCCCATTCAGTCATTCCCCTCCCTCCCCTTCTGTCTGTGACTAAGAAACCATTCGAGGAGAGAAGGGGTCCGAACCCCCTCTCCTGTTTTATGATCTGATATCAAACTGTGATCAGCTCAACGATTGTCCAAACCTGGAGTTTAACAGATGCCTTGACTTCTTCTTCTTCTTCTCCTGTGTTGTCTTTACAACACTCTGTAAAAAAAAAAAAAAGGGGGACTTTTTCTCTTTTTGCCTCTTCTTTTGCTGTAACCACTGGACTACTTTACTGTGCTGACTCAACACACGAACACCAGGGGATGGTGGGGGTAGGGGGGGATTACATCACATTTGTCACTTCCTCTTTCACACTAACTGGAGCTCTGACTGCAACGCTGGTGTGCCACTGCCTCTTTGGTTCCCTGTCGGTGTATTTTTGTCTTGTTTGAGATGTCAAGGACTGATTTTATTTTTTTTTATATATATATTAAAGGGTGTGACTTTTTTTTTTTACTTACAGAATGTAGCATTATGTGCATTGAAATTAACACGTTGCTTTTCTGCCGGCCCGAAGGCCAACATGTTTTTTTTTTTTTGTTGGAAAAATGGAAGTACATTCCTGTTGTTGCTATTCCAGACTCTGTACATTCATGATTGTCTAAATATGCAGATTTAGTTTTATTCTACACTGGCATTTTTTTAATGATTAATTTTACAGTTTTAGACTACAGAAAAAAGACCCCGTTTACACCTGTTATTAACATTAACAGTTTATATATCTGGACGAGGATGTCAAAGCATAAGACTGTTGTACTTTTTGTCAACAAATCCCATGAAAAGATGAGAAAACCAACAATGTGTTTGCCTGTCTCTTGTTGCCTTCATTTCTACTGAAGTTACGAACACAAACGTAGATTTTCCTTAAAAAGCCAAACAGCCGGAACTACTAATGCCATCACTGTGGGCTATTTTTAAGCCGCAGAATATTGCGAGTGTTTTTAGAACAGGAGGTGTAAAGCAGATAAAATTAAAATTAACTATAGCGTGCATGGGGTTTTTTTTTTTGTATTGAAGCAAAATGTGACTCACTGTTCTTCATAATTTTAATTTTATTTTTGTCTTTTCATGGGATTTATTGAGAACAGGAAAAATAATGCTAATCAGAACTACTCGATCTACCGCTGGACTGTCGGTCGACTATCTGGAAATGGTCTTGATCGTAATTGTCAGGCAAGCTTGAGTGCGGTCTGTACAGTTTTGTCACGTTGAAAAGAAAGTAAGCAGGCTGAAAGGCCACCCAAGGCCACCACTTCCTGCCGTCTGAGGCTGAAATCAAAAATCAACATCAATGGAAAAATAAGTCGAGCTTCAAGCCTGATTAAGTTGCAAAGAGTTTCTAAAGCATTTCCAGGGTTTCCAAGCTTGCTTGTTTTTGAATCTTTCACACACATCTCGAGGCCTCGCTCTTGTGGATGGAGATGCCCAGTTTTTCAGTCACAGTGGTTTAGTTTTATTGACCTGGTTTCACTGAAGGAGGAGGAGGAGGAGGAGGCGCCATCTTTAACTGAGAGCTGCAGTCTCCTCCTCATATATGATTTATAATCTATCTCCATAACAACTGAACTCAATCTGCTGAGACATTTATTTTGGTTTATTGAATCATTCTAATATATTTTCTAATAATACAACGTATCCGGTTTGTCAGGGACAGAACGATAAAGCTGTGGACTTATTTCCATCGTCGTGTTTGCAGTTTACACACTTCACCAACAGAGAAATCCAAGGTCTGATATTAAGATATTTACTTGAACACCTGAAAACAAAATCATATGAAAAGACATATGAAATAAGTCTAAGATGCGGCTGTCAGTGAGATAGCCCGTGTGTGCCATGAGATGTTGTTGAAAGCTTTTGAAATGAGTAATTTAGCCCTCATGGTGAGGCTTTGTTTTTTTCCGCTTGACCTTTAACACATTTGAGTTCCACTTACCCACTTCACATGTTTTTACCCATACATGATGCAGAATAGAGACACTAATACCAGGTGTGAACGGGGTCGTGCTGTTTTCCAGGCTTTTAAACAATGTATACATTCAGTCATGAACAGGCAGCTGTAGTTAAACTATGAGCTGACTTCTGTGTGTTTTTTTTTATATGCATTTCCACAAGAATCCCAAACCAGACGTGCGATTGTACCTCGCTCTCTCTGCGGCTCCTCTGCAGCAGTAGCAGCGTATCACCGCCTTCGCCTTGTGCCACGAGCTGAAACGAGCACCGTGAAACATGCTGCCTCCATCCGTCAGCCTTACTCTTACCAGATGTGGAGGATCAGCACACATCTGTCCTCACACTGACTCCCTTCTTGTCCAGGTCCTAAAAAAAAAACAAAACAACAACTGTTAAACGCTGAAACTCGCCTGATGTTGAGACTTGAGCCCCTCTGTTGTAAATATATCCAAACAGCAGGTCAGACGTACGACATTTCATCCGAGTGATCAAAATGCAGATGTTTTTTTTAAAAAAAAGTGCATGCTAGAGTTATTTCGGACTCCAAAACTTTTTTATAATAACTTGTTTTCTATCATTTTGAAGGTGCCTAAGTTATGACGATGCAATTTTTTCGAATGTTTTTACTTTTGGAAAAACAAGTGGCTTGTAAAAAATATTTGTAGATTTGTCTTGTATCTCCTTCCTATTTTTTTTTTTGTTTTGTTTTATTTTTTTTTGGTAACTGTAGCTTGTATAGTGTGTTAGGCATTTTCCCATTATTAAACCATTTATTCCTTATATGTCCTCTCTTTGTCACTTTGTCTTCGAGCATGGGAAGTTACATGGAGCTAGAGCTATCTTTGATACATGATTCACCTTTTATCAACAGTGTGTATAGATCTGGTTTTGTCATATAGTTACATGTAGTTCTGCTTTTTTTGGGTTCCATTGAGTATGTTGAAACACTCGATCCGAGCAATTTTCAGCAAACAGCAGGGGACTGTTTTCACAAGAGTTTTAGAGGAACTTCTGTGAAGGGGAAGAGGATGGTCGTGTGGTAGGCTTGTGGTTTCATAGCTTCAAAAAACGGACAGCGAGCACCGGACTTCCTCATCGCTTCTGCTCACAGAGCTCACTTCGGATGGTCTTTTGAGAGATCACACTTACAGACGACAAAGGAACGACAAAACAGACCTTTGTTTCATCCTTTCTAAAGCCCGCTCGGTTAGATGTTGCGAGCGCTGCACATTGCTGTCTTTCTGATCATCAATCCCACCTGCGCTGGTGAGGATTAGTATTTTTTTTCTCCTCTTTTAAGACTTTTTAAGACTTCGAGTACTAAAAAGTCTTTGTTGTTATTCTCGGTGGTGTTTGGAAACAGCATCAGAGCATCTTAACATTTCTTCTTGGAGTTGGCGATGAGGATGTATGTTGACGATGATGTGTTTTCTGTGTACAGAGGCCATCGGAAACATGGGTATATGTTACATCCTTGATGGGATTCTCATCCTTTACGGCATCATTCTTACCATCTTGTACTGCAGGCTGAGGGTAAGACAAACAGGAAAACACACACACACACACACACCACCATGATGAAAATGCAGAACTGTTCTTGAACGTTTGTCAGGATTAAAACGGGACGAAAGTACGAGCGTGGTTCAAAAGATTCTTGAAGATTTACATAATTTTGTCGTGAATGACACCGGATTCCCGCGATATTTGTCGGTTTTAAAAGCAAACTCTTCACCTCCTCTTGAATATTTCACTGCTTTGACCAGTTAAATCTCACAAATTGGAGTCCGCCTTGACGCCTCAGGATAACTATCATGTGAATCACTCAGTCAGCTTTCTGATTCCTTTTTCACAGATGGGTCCAACCAGCAAACCGCCAGCCAGTCAGCCTGAGGTAAAAAATTTAAGTTATATATCTTTATCATTGTGACAGGGAAACTTGTTTTATGGTGTAAGCTGCAGTTCTGCTTTAAAGCCAACGTCAGTCTATCATTTCCTGTAAGCTTGATGTGACCACCAACCTACATTATTTATACAGTTTCCACCCGTATATGTGTCAGATCCCACTTCCTGCTGAATGTTGTATTGTGATGCACCACGCAGAATAACTGGAATCGATACTTAAAGCTTAGATTGAGTAAAATATTCACACCTGTGTGGATTTAAAGAGACAGACTGTGATGGTGGTGAACTAGATATGTTGTGTTTATTAAGAAATGATTGCTACTGAACTGAAGCACTGTTGGTAATCCTCTTTGAACTGTTTCCATCCCACAGAAGCCTGCAGACGGAGGCATCTATGCGGTGAGACATATCATTGTAATGCTTAAAAAGACATTTAAAAAGGCACTTGGTGGAAAAGTGACAGCTTACCGTCCGGCGGAGGGTAAACTACTTTCTTTTTGTTGTTTTTTTTAAATCACCTATCTGGCTGCCAGAAAAGAAAGAGAAAAAAAACCCATCACACTTCTCTGTGCCAGTGCAGGAAATGCTCACCACAGTTTTGAAGAAACGTATTTAAACTTGTGACATAAGGTTTTTTTTTACTTCTTATTATCTTCGTGTGTGTGTGTCCTGCAGGGTCTGACTTCACACAGTACTGACACGTACGAGACCATCAAAATGGAGAAAAAGCCTATCGTGTGACGAAAGAGAAAGATTTGGTGCAGAGAGGACGCCGAGCACGGAAAGACAGTGTCGGATCTCGTGAAGCTTTATACTGTATATTAAGTTTTGTTAAAGGTCCAGTGTGTAACATTTAGGAGGACCTACTGGGAGAAATGGAATATAATATTCACCAGCACGTTTAATCACCTGAAAATAACAAGTATTATGTTTTTCTGCCCTTCATATCTACAGACAGCCTGATTTTTCTCTTACTCATGTTGAATGTTTTGCGTTTTTCTTGCACAGCCACCGTAGTTTCTCCTACACCCTTAAAAGCCGGAGAGGTTTTCAGTTGGTTCTGCAGCCTCACCACTAAGTCCCACACACTGGACCTTTAACCTGTGCCAGGTGTTTGTGCATAAAGTTTCTATACATAATTTTTCTCCCTTTTTTTTATTTTTGTAAAAAAAAACAACAACATACTACTACCTTTATTCCTAAACTTTATGTCATGCGTGCATGAAATGTTTTATTAATTTAACAATTTATTAATAAATGCGATGTTGGGATGGATTTTCCTGCGTGAGACTTAATGTTTCGCAGCTGGTTGTGCCTGTGAAAACAGAAGTTGGAATTTATCTTTAGCTTCGGTTCATGTGTTCCTTTTTTAGAATACCGGAGGACTTGTACTTCTCTATGTGAAAATGAAATCGTTAAAATCAATTAGGGGTGCAACTAAGTATTATTTTTTTGTTAACAAATGATCTGTTGTTTATTTTTGATTCATGTTTTGGCGTACAAAATCTGAGAAGATTCTGAAAAATATCCATTATTGCTTGACTAGACTCGACTTATAAGCTTAATTTGATGAGCCCAAAACATGCACTGGTTTTAGAGGTTTTAAGCTGTTCATGAGCATAAGAAACAAACTGATATATTTTTCACATATTATAACAAATCTCAGGTTAATTTAGTTGAAAACTTTGAAGCATCGAGCTGGTTATCATATTGTTTGAACCACACACCAGTTTAATGTCTGTAGTAGCATTGTAATATTACCTGTTAACTTCTGAAGAAATCTTTCACCAAAATTAGTGTCTGTATAAATAAACATTACAGTTAACCAGAATTAAGTTCAGAGTTTTCATGTTGAGCATCCAGACAGTAAACATCTCTTTTCTTTCACTGTGAAAACCAGATTTTTATAACACCATGTGCGCTCTGTGCTGTTTCCCCCGAGGCTCTTCACAACGACACGACAGACGTACTCACGCATCCAGCTGTGTGTTGCAACACCTTAACATGGGAAGCCAAACGAGTTTGACATAATGGGGTCATAGCTGTATTTGGAGGTTGTGGTAAAATGAGTATTTATTACCCTAACATACATGTTTCCTCAGCTACTCATCATATTTTTCATTTATTCATGTTGTAACATAAGTATTTTTTTTCTTGCAACAAGATAATAAAACTCTTTGAATAAACATTTTTGCCTTGAGTGTTTTTTTTTTGTTTTTTCAGCATGAATACTCTCAATGCACCTTTCATTTAACACAGATCATCAAGTTGATACTCCTACCTGTAGATCTATATGAATAAAGCCATCTGTCACTGTGTGGTCTCTTATCAGCATTAAAAGATAAGCAGCATGAACAACAACAAGCCTGACTGTTTTGGAAGAACTGAATACATTTTGAATTTCACACGAGATTGTGCTGCATTCAAGTCTTCCTGGGAAATTCAAGCGTGAGAATTGTTAGTGTCACATGTTGTGTGTAGTGACAGAAAAACCACATCAACACACAACCTTTAAGACGAAAAGGATGTTAGGGAGACAGTTTTATATTTGTTTATCTGAAATCTGATAACCGCAAGATACTTTGGTATAAAAAGCCATAAAGTGTTTCGGTTTTGCAGTTTCCAGAATGTAATGAAGGAGCTCAAAGCTGCATAACAAAATCAGAAATCAGAGTTAAGATATATAGGAAATAAACAGGAAAATAACCTTTTGCACATACAGTGGTGGGGAAATTCACATTTGTGTCACTCATAAGCTGGTTTGCTTACATGTTCATGACTTCTGGTAAAGCCTCACTTGGACTTAGTTGTCTCAAAGTGCATCATGAAACCATTTTTGATGAATTTTTATTTAGATTTTTGGTTTTATTTCACATTAGTTTCCTATTTTGTTCAGTTTCTCTCTCTGTTGTGTATGAGATGCTATAAAGTGACTTGTCCAAGGCGTACCCCGCCACTCGCCCAGTGCCAGCTGGGATTGGCTCCAGCCTCCTGCTCCACTGATAAGGATAAGCGGTAATGGAAATTGGATGGATGTTAACCAGAATGATTTATTTTCTGTGTATCTAATTTTTTTTTCAAATATTATCTTTAACCAACTTTTCCCAACACCACGCGAATGCACCAAGTGGGCGTGTCTATCTGGCACATTGGGCGGAGCCTCGTCAGACAGGTGTACAGGCTCCAAACCTGTGTTGTAGCTTCGTCTGCGTGTGCGTGACAAACGGGACGAGTCTCTGTTGGGTCAATAGTCGCTTTATTTTTCTTTTCTGTCAACTCAAATATACTTACACAGTGTTTCCGTGCATGTGTTTGCTTTTAGTCTGCTGAGCTGTTTTTCCAGGTGCCGCACGTGACTTTTTGTTGCACGCGAAATGAAGTTAAATGAGTTTACAATTAAGCAATATTCACCTCGTGTGAGTTGTGGAGAACAGTGGAGGATTTTTATGTTTTGAAGCATCATATGTGAGCTTTTGAAGCGGAAACACCTGGTGCACCTGTCTACAGGTGTGTGTGTGTGTTGTTGTTTTTTTTACTCTTTAGCTGCTTTCTGTGTGAACTGAACACAGATATCGATACTGAAAGTTTAATATCTGCAGTTTTAACAAGAAGGAGAAGAAGAAGGAAGTTGATTCAGACCTGCTTTTATTTTCTGGACTAAAGATGGAGTGGACTGGGCAAAGGGCAATCTGTCTGGCGCTGCTTTTACTAGTTGGTGAGTTTTGAGTTACACTCATTTACATGACAATTCACTGTTTTATACAACCTTCACTGTGTATGCTGTCATCAGGATAAAACAGGCCGCTGAAAGTCTGACAAATATTTAAATTAGCTTCTTGCACTTTAATTAAAAGTGACTAAAAATGAGTGGCCGATCCTGATATATAACAGAGTTTACTGTATTTTCCACGTTTTTTTAACAGAGTCACTAATATGTCTATAATATATCTTGCAATCATGGAAAGAATTGTGCTTCCAGCCTGCAAGTAAGCAACTTTAAATAGCTCACAGAAGTTGCAAATTGAACTTTCACCAACACGAAAAGAGGAAATAAAGTGGAAATAAGTAGCAACCTTATGGTGCTCTTACATTTCATATCCATTCTTATTCAGTCATACGTGCTCTATAGTACTCCTATAAGCACCTGCAGGGATGCTACAGTGACTCTTTGGTACTTTGTAATGACACAGTCCTTCAATATGTGGATGATATTTCTATAAAAGTCCCATTTGGATGAATGTGGCCTGATCATGTTTTGATCAAATGTGGTGTGTGTGTGTGTGTGTGTGGCGTCTGTCCTTATGTTTAGTCTAAATCTGTCTCTGCTCTGTGTTTACTGTCTGAATATTGCTGTCTGTAGTTACACTACATGGCCAAAAGTGTGAGGACACTGCAGATCTTGTCTTATCTGTGTCATTTTTTTTTTTTTTTATGTGTAATGGTGCGTTCTTCCTGTTTTATATGGTCTCGTCTAGGCCTCCTTGTTCCGGTGGAAGTAACCCTGAATGCTATTGTTGTCTGTAGTTACACTTCATGCCCAAAAGTATGTGGTCACCCTCGATCTTGATGTCACCAAGTGTTTTTCCATCAAATTTCTTCAATGTATGGTTGTGTATTTTTAGTTTTTCTGTAGAATGATGACCAAACATACATGATCTAATCTAGGCCCTTATTTTTAGACAGTAGCGTGCGTCCAACTCTGTGGCAGCAGTTTGAGGAGGGCTATTTCTTGTATCAACTTCTGTGCACATAAAAAAAAAAGGTTTTCCCACTTTGGTGTGGAAGATTTTGACTGATCTGCAGCTTTGAGTCCAACGTCACATGCCCAACCTCAGTAACACTTCTGTGACTGAACTGGAGCTAATCTCTGATGGAAATCCTTCACGGAAGAGTTATAGCAGCAGTTTGATACTCAGGTTTGGAACAAAATGTACACCAATCACATAAGGCTGTGAGGCTATCTAAATTAGTTATCTATCTATCTGTAAGGCTTTTGGCCCTGTGGTGTGTTTGTTTGTCCCTGCAGGTGTGGAGAAAGAAGAGGCATGACAGAATGCAGCTCAGTCACATTCTTACTTTTAGTAAACATAAATCAGAACTTATTGCCCAACCTGCGCCTTCCTGTTTTTCTGACTAATTCTGTAGCCAACTGCTTTCTTCAGTGGAGCATAAACTCTGACTAAAGTGGAACGCCGTCCTGCTGTCCAATTAAAGCAGAACAGATGCACATATCACACTATTGTTTCTTTTTTTTTTTAAAAAACCTGCTGCCACAAGTGTGATAAAGTTACTCTCAACTTGAGTGAACAGGAAAAGCCTGTATAGCAGCCTTTGTGCGACGCTCAATGAGCTCGTGTTTGTCTAGAGTTTGCGTGAAGTGTTTAATGCTTTCTTTCAGTTTGGTCACACTCTCAGCTCACGTCTTTATTTCTCTTTACTCCTCCCTGTCTTTCTCCCTTTTATAACCCTGTCTCCCCATTTAGGTCACCCACACTGTACTTCTTTGTTGTCCAAATTTAAACTCTCTCTGTGTGTTTGTGAAGAGATCTGTTTCCTGTCTTTCTCCGTGTCACCGTTTTGTTGATGTGTCCTTGCAAAGACTGCGTGGGATATCATCGGTGGGAGTTTGTGTCTCATAATCATTAATTGAACTCATAAATCAGTAACCACAGAAAAGAAAAAAACGTGCGTTCACCCTACAAATCAAAGGGCAGATGTTTGGTTTTTCCTGTTTGAGTTGTTGGTGCGTTGCTCTCTCTCACATTCGCACACACTCACACCCTCTTCACTCAAGTTTGTCCCACATTCAGATAAAGGCTTTTACCCAGGTGTGATAAACGTACACTCAGACTTAGTCATTAGCCGGCATGCTTTGACGTACACAGCTCATTGATATGAGACTACTACGGCGTATGGAAGCTGCTAAAAGCTGCTATTCAATCTCTAATTTTCATGCCAGTGAATGGATTAACATTCAGTTCAGCTTCTGTACACAATTTTGTTCCTGTGCAAGAAAAAGGTGAATTCCTGCACAGTGTTAGCACCGTGTTTGTTAAAGATAAGATAAAATAAGATAAGATAAATACCTGAGGCAGTTCCCACATCCAGAACTGATGAAAACATTCTTAAAAAGAGACAAACGGATGTCAAGAATTTGAAGTTTTATTTTATATCTGAGCAAAACAAATTATTTTTTATCTCACATCCAAACTAGAAATAGTTTATATAGTCCTTTAAAATAAACAAATTATATCATTAATAAACTTAAAACGACATAAAACAGAATCATCGTTATGACACAAAATCTCAGTCAACGTGGAAAAACAGCACCTAAATTATCACATTTAAACCGCCGTATAACACTAAAACTCTCCATCACAGTAGCTCTTTCAAAGCTCACCAACAAGGAAATGTTTCTCCACTTGAAGAAAGAATTAACAGATAAAAGCTCTTTTGTTCAGACTGTTAGCACTGTTGCCTCACAGCATGAAGATCCTGAACGGCCCCCCCACCCCTTTTCTTTGTGCCACTTACATGTCTTCACTGTGTCTGCATGTCAACAAACAGCCGAGTTAGTTTGAATCAGACTGCCCGTAGATGTGAATGTGACTGTCTGTCTATAGACAAACCTGTCTGGGATATGCACCACCTCTCCGCCAATGCATTATCGGATAACTGTGTTCTTTAACAGTATACGGTGTATAGAAAATAGATGGATCAACTGTTTATTAAGCAAATGAATTAAGAAAGTCAGTCAATGCACGTTGCTTTGATCCAGACAGAAAGATCTACACATCTATTGGAGGGATTAACATGAAATTTGTTTAGATATTCAAGGTCCCCAGTTGATGAATACTACTGACTTTGGTGGCCCTCTGACTTTTTCCGCTGAGGTCAAAGGCGGGTTGACATTTTTTGGATAGACTGTCCTGAAATGTTGTACAGACATTCATGTTCCCCTCAGGATGAACCGTCATAACTTTAGTGAGCTCCCAACTTTTCATCTTGCTCCACTTTCAGTGCAGAACATATGACATATCAGTGCTCACCAATCGATGTTAGCATTCAGCTTGAAGAACTGTTCTCCCCCAATACAGCCTCAAATAGCTGCTTGCACGAATTTGGACGCTTTGTCTTGTTGCTTAATAAATAACTTAATGATGAATCGGTTCCTTTTTGGTTTAATTGATATTGTTTCACCACTAAAATTAATGGATCACTAGCAAAAACATGGTACTATCCACTGAACTGGAACTGTGACTAATGTGTATTAATCTGGCGATTAATTAATCATGAATACAAAGACATAAAAAGCTCTGTCTGAAGGCATTTGTTAGTTTCTGAGTGCGACAAGCAGTAATAATTCAGCGAACCTCATTTTTCTGTGAAGTCACCTCTCAAATAATTGACTAACTGTTGAAGCACTTCACAGCACGCTCCACGTACTTCTTACAATCACCTTTATTTGATGAAGATTCTCACTCCTTCCCTCTCTCCTCCTCAGTGGTGTGTGCGCAGGGCGTCTTTGTGGAGCCTCCTCAGCCTGTCACCTCCCAGCGCTCCCTGGCAGAAAGTGAGACCAGGCTGCCCTGTCGATACCAGGTGGAGGATGAAGAGAAAGTGGTGCAGGTCACCTGGTTCAAGGAGCTTCCAGACGGCAGCAAAGAGCAGATCATCACTGCACACTTTACAGACGGTCACACAGGTAGGCAAGAGAGCAGTTACAGCTACTGTACTGTTTGGACATGAGGCCTGGGAACTGTCCTCATCAGGATTTTGTTACATTAGATATTAATCTTAATAATCAACTTTATGACCACTGAATAATTCAGAGTTCTAACACTGAATTAGTACTGTTACTTGACTAATATCCTCTTTAAGCAAAAGTACTCCTTTAAATATACTTAAAGTAAAAAGTATTTTATTTAAAATAAATACAACATTGATGACTAAAGTCACATTACTTTAGTAGAAAATGACACTACAGGTGAACAGGGAGAAACTTAAAAGAAGACAATTATTTTTAAAGTTTTCTGAAAGTTTAAAAATATACTAATTAACGTACATTTGTTTCATTTTGCTGACATGTTCAAGTCAAATATTTCTACAGAGGGAATTTTGGATATCTTTTTAATTATTAAATTAGAAAATACTGTCAATAGCCTTTTAAAATGGCTGTGACGTTTTTAGGAATTAAATGTGACATAAATCAGGCTATGAGTGATATATAGACAAAGTCCGCAGAATACCTGGAAGGATTGGTGTATTTAAGATTTACCTTAAGTAATTAAGTGATTTTTTTTTTTGTACTTGTTTCTATTTTGTAGTTTTCTCTGATTTTATGTTTAAATATGCAAATGACACGTTGTCTAATGTTAACCTTTGGTGAAATTTACAGACACAAATAGCAGTGTAACAGAATAAACACTTTAATGATAGACATGTTAGACATTAAGGAAGCAAAAATTCTTAAAATCGACCCGTGCATCGCCACGATGCTGCTTACCGTAGATGACAGTGCTTTCCTGCAATGATAAATCAAAATTTCTGCTGTGTATGGTTGAAAAACTGGTGGACTGGAGTATTTATGTACTTTTTAGAATTGAACAATAAAGTTATCTTGATTTGTAAAACACAGCAGTCACTCTGTGGATGATGACAGACCAGTTCTGGTTCCTGTTAAGATAAACCACAGATTGTTCCCTGAAGTGTGTGTCAATTTATCACTTGATGTCTTTTGAACTTCACAAGAAATTTCAGCATTTAGATAAATAAATCATCGACTGATCTGCGATGACTGATCATGACCGTCAAATGTCATCCCGGTTTATTACAACCAGCTTGAACGTTGTACAAATTATCATTCGGACGTAGCTCTGTGATAAAAGACTCATAAATGTTTACAAATGTGGCAACACTGTGATTTGAAATGAGATCATGTCAGGAGACGGTGTAGTTTTCCACCAGGATTATTTGTCTGGAGGGTGGGGTCGTGATGTCACTGGATAAATGCTGGTTTATGTCTTATTTCCTTTCTTGGAGTTAATGCTTTTGACTAAGCATTTGTCATTGGGAACACGTTGTAAAGTGTCATGTTTTGTCTGTTTGAGCTTTGTAACAGATGATGGATGAATTATCTGATCTGAAGTCTTTGTTTTGTATATTAGAGTTCGGGCGTTACTCAGGCCGGGTGAGGTTCGAGAGCGGGCGCCCCACAGAGAACTCGGCTCTGCTCATCCCCAGCACCGAGGAGTCGGACGAAGGCAGCTACACCTGCCACATCTCCACGTTCCCCAACGGAAACTTTGAGAGGCAAATCACACTCACCGTCTGGAGTAAGACCTCCTCCTCCTCCTCCACCTCCTCCTCTCGCTTTTTCTTTCTTCTCTCCCACACCTTCATAATCCTATCAGAGCTGCTGTAATGACGTTTAAACCGTAATCATCTTCAAGAAAAAGCACTGCCGACCACGGGAAATTCAGCAGCTTTGCCAACGTGGCCACAAACAGACAGCAGATTTAAAGTTTGAGTGGGTGAAAAGCAAAAAAGTTAACATGATTTTTGTAATAGTTTGCTCCTTCAACTGCTTCATACCAAGTGAAAAATACAAATAAATAAATGAAATGAAAGTTACTTAACTTTATTAAGGAGACTCGTAGAAAAGGTCAATAGCTCACAAGATAAAAACAGACAATATATACAAAAATTCAATATAAAAAACAGTAAATACATCAAAGTCCACACATACAGTATGTGTCATTATATTTAAAAGACAGAAATCAAATAACTGCACTTACAAACTTGAGCACATGTGGCTCCACAGACTGGATGAAGACCAGATTGAGTTCAGATCAGGGTTGGTCAACACCACAGTAATGCCATTTTGTGAATTAGACAGCCTGCACAAATATCTGTACATATGATTTCATGTAAAAAGCAAAAATATACCCTGATACTGATACTGGATTTTTGGGGCTGATACCAACAATACACTTTATTGTTGAAAATTCAATTTCACTTGGAACTTCATTGAGAAGTTAGTAATTATAAATAAAAACACAAATATACTATCTAATAAATATATTTAAATTGCCCCAGGCATGCTTTTCACCATGATATTCTGTGAAAAGTTTTCTAATCGGTGCATATCGGCGTCACATCTCAGGCCGGTCGGCCTCTTGTTGACGATACAACGGTTAGAGAGTAGCTCAAGTGTCAAAAGTTGATTTTGCGCCCAGGCAAAATGCCGAAGGCGTTTTATGGTAAAAGACAATAAAAAGGCAGGTTTCAACGACAGAGTTTGATTCAGTTTGTGATAAGTTTCCAAGCCAAGTCAGGTTTTATTTATAGAAATCACACATCTTCCTCAAAGGGCTTTACACCTCCTACCCCGAGACTCCCTGAAAAAGGAGCAACACAGGTCTGCAGCAGATGTATGAAAAAGTACCAAGAAATATCAGTAAAAAAGTGGTCTTGTTTTTCAGATGAGTTACTAACTACTAGTTTCAAGAAAACAGTTCCTTCCACATTCAAAGCCTCAAAACAGGAATGTTTACACTGCAAACACTTAAATTCTTCTTTTCGATTCAGCAGCAGATGAAACGTCTGTAATGTTTCAGTGAAACCTTAACAGCAGCTGTGGGAATACTGTTTTTTTTTTCTTGTTGTTTTTTTTAATGTATCATGTGTGAAATCAAACCCTGTGTGATGCTATCTGTTCTGTATGACTTTATCATTTTGGCTGCCAGTCATCGGCACTGACAGTTCAGTCACGAGCTTGTCCTAACACGCAACAGATCAGACGAACCAACAAAAACTCACATGCTCTGACACTGAATCCTCCCGACTCTTTAAACCCCAAATATTCAATTATAATATATTCAATTTATATAGGGGAATCTGTAAGCTACGTATGATTTATAGATCTAAAGAAATCTGGATTTCTTCCCATTTCTCTGTACAGCAGTGACTTTTCTCTCTTCCCTTTTTTATTTTATTTGGTTGGTTTTATTTGGTCATGAGTCACTGTCACCTCTCACTAAAAGATAAAATTATCCCTTCATTTGTGATTTTCTTTGGAGTGTGCAGGATTTCCCTGCAGGAAATCTCTCCCCAGATCTCGCCTGTCAGTCAAACCCTGAAGGCGGTACCATGATGTCATGTTTTTATGGGTAGTTTCTGTTGATAAAGCTTCGACAGCTGGTGCCCTTTTTCTTTGTGCCTTAATCCATAATGGCTATTTCTGCTAATGCAAACTACCTGCTCTGTCTTCATCCGTGTTAATAATCCAAACACCGGTGGCAAGACTCACCCCGCTGAGTGTGTTACGACAGTGCAGGCGGTCATGACCGGGGTGTGAATCAGAATCGTGTCAAACCAGTTGGTGACTGGTTGTAGAGTAACTAAACAGAAATGTATTTGTGTGAAAATATCACGGGTGACATTTGCTTCTGTCACAATTATGATGCATTCGAAGGTGTTTTCACCTTCATATCCTGCATGTGGACATCGTGGAGGCTTCTGCTGATTTATGTATGTGTGCCTGGAGTCATGTAGCTCTTCGTCATCCATCATGGGAGCCTCAGTTCCTCAGGCTCAGATCCTGGTGGTACCTTGTTTCCCTGATTACGGTGTTGTCCGTGTTCCAGGGTGATTTAAGGTCTTTTTTTCATAATAATATTCTTATCTGAATCTCCCAGCAACAAAGTCGTGAAGAGCTCGCTGCTGCTCAGACTTGTCCCTGACATACAATGACAGTCACTGTGCAAACACACAGAAACGTTTAGTGAAATCCTGGTTTCAATAGATTGAATTACAGTTACTTCAGGTAATTTAAGGGAAAGACAAATTAGCTTTCAGCGGGCTCTGGGAAGTATTAATTAAATCTTAATGCAGTAACAATGCATACTTGCACAGGCTGTGTTTTAACTCCTCATTTTTTAATACTGACACTGTTTTTTATAGTGTTTTTAATAAATAGTGCAAGTGTAAGACAATACAGATCCTGAAAACATAGCTCAATATTTATGATGTATTACAATTTTATATATATAGGCCTGTCATGGTAATTATGTTATCGACTTATCGTGCAATAATTACAATATATGTGCAATAAATCACCTGTCATGATATCGACTTATTGTAAGATATATTGGACCTCGATCATGTTTGCTGACCTTGATGTTACCTGTCGTGTTTGTTTATGCAGGAATGCATGCAGGCCTAAATAAACAGCTGCAGTCTGTTTTTATTGCACCGCAACAGAATAAACAGAAAAAATCTATTTATAGGTCCAACATTTCATCAGTGGACCTTAAATGTCAATACTGTCGTTCTGTTGGACTATTTTTGGTGATTATTTCTGGGACAATAAATCCTCCAAAAATTAGTAGTAGTAGTAGTTATTGTCAAAAGCCTAATTATACACAGATAAAGTACTATAATTAAACAAATAAGCAAATTGGTGTGTTAAAAATTGTTGACCTTTTTAACATAAGACAGACTTTTATGATCCCACACCAGGAAATTCACTTGTCACAGTAGCTCGTATACACAAGGTGGATAAAAAAAAAATTACTCATAAATAAATATATATAAATATAATAACAGAGTCTGCTGACAGCTGCTGGAATGAAGGAGCTGTGGTGGCACTCCTTCTTACATGGTGGGAGTAACCGTTGTTGTTATTATCTTAATTTTTGTAATTATTTCCTCCAAAGAAACTAAAGAAAATAAATAATTTAATAGTTGGGTTTTTTTTAAACTTCAAAACATTGAACAGGTTTGTTGATCTTTCTAATGGAAGATAAGCGAAAGTGCAAGCCCGTCTAAACTTAAAAATACCCTCCAGACATGGCCAATAAAAGTCAATGCTTGGAATACTTGTTCGCACTGAAAAACACACAAACTCTGTTAATATTAAGATATTAATTTCAAAAGTTTAACTGCTGGACACGTGACGTCTCTTACGTCACTGTTCATTCTCAGTGTTTGTGCACTGTAGGTTGCATATTGGACCGCAACTGGCTTCCAAACTATTTATATGTCACACAATCCTACTTGTACATTCTCGTGTTAAACTCTTAAAAAAAAGATTTAAGCTGAGCACAAAGAAACTTTCCTCTTCAGCAGATGAACCTGGAAACACCCTTCAAATTGTTATCTTGGCACAAACATCATTCTGCACAGTGATGTGACAGAACAAAAGCACATTTTTGAGTGACTTTAAGTATTTAATCCCTCAAAGCATTTGAAATCTTAAACGTGTTCCTCCTCCTCCTCTTCTATTAGTTTTACCCATCTCCTCCCTGGAGCCTGTTTTGCTGGTGGAGGGCCAGTCGTTCCGTTTGGCAGCCTCCTGTCGAGCCGTGGGTCGCCCGCCTCCCCGTCTCTCCTGGGACACGGATCTGCCAGGCCAGTCCCAGAACCGCACCAATGAAGGCGGGTCTGTGTCCAGCTACTACTCCCTGCACCCGCTGCGCAGCATGAACGGGAAAAAGCTGGACTGTTTGGTGTGGCATCCCAGCCTGGAGCAGCCACGCAGGATCTCAAACCGCCTGGTGGTTCAATGTGAGTACAGCTGATAATGATGCTGAGTTTAAGGCCAGATGTTATCTCCCGTGTACAGTGTACTGTTTTGTTTTTAGCATGCAAGAAATCTTTATACTTGTACATTTGTACTCGCAGGAAATATGCAGTACAACCGCAGACATAATCAATCAGACGGTGAATGTCCATGTCAGTTAAACTTGACAAAACAAAAAGCGAAATGTTCAGATGAAATGTAATACTTCCCTGAGGTGTGCGTCTTGGCAAAAACAAGTGTAACTCATCAATTAACATTTAATAGAATTAATATCACATATCATGTTGTTTGATTGAGGTGTGTCAGTGAGGAAGTCATACCAGAGCCCCGGAACAGGAACAGCCCAAAAGAAATGATAGTAAATGAGTAATTAATCTAATTAGCTACAGCCGTGCTCTTCCTGTCGTGACATGTCAACACGTCTCCAGTGAAAAAAGACCGGTTCCAGTCAAAACACAGAAAAATATAAATGACGCGTCAGGTTGTCTGTCATGACTCTGACTTCCCAAAATGAGTCAGCCAAGAGCTTGTTTGAACTTGAATGGTCAACTAGCAGTAGTTCTACCACCATCCATGATTTGTTTAGGTTTATTTTTATCCAGTTTTGAGCTCTAACTCTATTTTCCTTGTACGCCATATTCAAAAAATCAGTTTTAGCATGCATACAGACTTTTTGAGTAGCTTTTTATTCTTATAACTGATTTAAATCTGCTCAAAATGATGTATGCACTCAGTTTGTACTGTGGACACGGCATATGTTCAGTTCAGCTGTCTCCACTTTGGCTGTGGGCCAATTCGTTAAGCTCCTCCTGCAAATGAATAATTTAACCAATGACATTTTCCCCCCTCTAGTTTCCCTAGCGAGATATATTTGTATAGCTTAACCTTCCAGCTGTGAAAATAAATGGTGACAGTAGACTAAACATTAGACAGTATTGGCAGGTTGGATCCCTTTGCTGGGAAAGTGTATGACTAATGCTACGTCCTCCTGTAGGTGTGGTCAGAGAGAAAGCACCTATACCAGTTCTTTCAGTCTTTGTCCAGTGTAATGGGCAGCTAAATGACATCCAGAGGAGTGGACTGGAGGCAGATTCGGATCATGAACTGATGACTTTAGCCTTAATTTGACAGAGATCTGACTTTAATGCAAGTATTATATATTCTCTGCAAGCTTGAATATTAAAAAAAATACAGAAAAATAAAAATAATTGTGCATCAAATCAACTTTTTTAACTTTCCTGACCGCACATGTACAGTACTTGAATCCGCCTGACAGCCGTCACGTTGCCTGAGCAGGAAAATATCCGCTTGGCAGTGCAGACCAGAAGACAGACATCAGATACCGCCTCTGATTGTCACATTTAGATGTTAACACTCTGCTGTCGTCAGCAAACATGCAAAACATTCGACTCAGAGATATGACTGGAATAACAAACTGTACCAGAACACCCCTGTTAAGAGTTTATTGTTCCTAGTTTCCGTGAGTTTAATATACTGTTGCTGTTAAAACTTTATTCAATTTGGGGCAAACCGACTTGTTAAGGACTCGAAACACAAAGTTTAGACTCGGGACATCATAGCCAGTTCTTGAGACGCATTTGTGACTTGCAGAGTGACGACGTAAAGCAGTGTTGAAATAGGTGTTGATTCTGAGGCAACTTCCTCTTTAGACAAATAAAGACAAAAAACAGCCTCGTTTGTTTTGTGTGTGTATCTGTGTGCGCGTTTGTGCATATCTTGTGAACACATTACTTCAAATGACCCATCTCTGCTGATAAAATTCCTGACGTACGAGTCTTTCTCTTTGCTCTGCCACGCAGCATACGAGTAAATATTTTTGTGTCACGATGCTAATATCTGCTGTCCTGTTTCTGTGTCAGACCCCCCGGATGCCGCCATCTCCACCGATAACCGAAAGTGGTTCGTGGGTTTGGAGAAAGCTGAGCTGGTCTGCAACAGCGGAGGATACCCCAAACCTGAGAACATCACCTGGACATGGTAGCG
This sequence comes from Miichthys miiuy, assembly GCA_036365135.1. Classification (NCBI taxonomy): domain Eukaryota; kingdom Metazoa; phylum Chordata; class Actinopteri; family Sciaenidae; genus Miichthys; species Miichthys miiuy. The sequence goes on along the minus strand of CM071617.1, from coordinate 4,775,269 downwards.
TCATCAGCCTGTCTGCTGGCTCATACGTATCTACACTTTAAACTCTGTCTGTCTGGCTGCCAGCAAGAATCTGACAATTACATGTTAATTCACCCCACCATAATACTATCTGCACTGCTAAATAGCTCTTTACATGGCACTGGAATGTGTGTCAAAACATACATAAGCCACCGCTAACACGTATACACGGATTACACACTCGTGAACAACAAAGAAGTGTGCTTCAGTCTGAGGGAGGGCGCCTTTCTTTGGCTGGCTCAATTCAGCGCGGGATGAAAAGCTATGGTGTCGCGTTGCGCAATTCGAATTTGGAAAAAAGAGTGAGGAAGATATTTTCACACGAGGGAGGGCGTAAGCGACAGAAGGAAGAGCAGGAGACACTTGCTAAGCACTTAATCATAGTGCCATGCTTTAAATATCACTCTAATGCCTGGTAAAACACAGGGTCTGTACTTTAATTAGAGACACTGTACCAGCCATTACAGCTACGACTGAACACACAATGATCGAATGTTGTGTGTGCTGAGTGAAAAAAAAAATTTCAGCCCTGAGACAATCTTGAAATATTAAGATTATTCTGGATTAAACCTTTTCAAAACCACAGACCCTTCGGCGCGTTCGTCAGTACAAACTCAGACTGGTGTGGACAAGCATTGTTTAAGCACACACAGAGGCAGAAATACTTCATTATGTTGGGAAATGCACTGATTTACTCTTTTGTTGATAGTGAAGACGAGAAGGTTGATAACGCTCCGTTTAGCTTAGCTTAGCGTAAAGACTGAAAACAGGGGGAAACAGCTAGCGCAGCCTTGAATCTAGAATCTTTTTGGCTGCTGAAGGTGGATTACTCGCCTTATCGCTATCATTTTCAACCATCTGCTCCGTGTCAGATGCAATCTCCACCTGTGACTCCATTATAAAGGACTGTTTAGAGAAGCTAGGTGGGGTTTTGAGAAAAGAAACCTGAGCTGGCCCCCACTTTGGGTGGGAGGGAGGTTGATTTAAATAGCTGCCACGGCACACAGTGAAACCTGGGGGCAACATGACCCCTCTCAGTGGACTTGATCAGAAACTGGTTTTCCATTATGTGGCCTGTGATGGCATTAGCTGCAGTGTGGGACTCAGTAGGTGGACTTGATTAAATCCCTCAAACCTAGTATTTATCCGGCCTATTCAGATCAATGGGTGCCACTTGTAAGCCTTGCAGGTTTTGGTTCAGGTGCACGTGAATTGGTGGTTACACTCGGGTGAACCTGATCCTGTGTAGTGCTTGTTCAGCCGAATAATTTCCGTAACGCAAACCAGCTTTCTGCATTTTACGCTGTTGTTTTAAATCAGATGTCTTCAGATTTTTGCGTGTTTGACACGTCAACAGAAATACTTTAAACTGGAATGTGGGTTTGCGTCGTACTCATTATGTTTCACAATAAACTGAGTCACAGCTTATTGTTTCAAGCAGTGAGTCATCGGTTTCTGTATGGCTTATCCATCACTTCACCTCCGTGATACATCATTGTCAATTAATCATGACATTTCCCCTCTTGATTGTTCACAGGAGAGGAGGAGCTCTGCCAGATGGGACGTCTGCGGTTGGAGGAAAGCTTGTTTTTGGGCGGCCCGTTCGCAGGAATGACAGTGGGGTCTACGAGTGTGTGGTCAGGAACAACGTTGGAGTCGCAAAAACAGATTTTACACTGGCAGTAACAGGTAAATGCAAAGAATTTCAGCTTTGTTGGTGGTCAAGAGCAAGTTCCTCTTCATGATTTGAGGAATTGTGCAAATTTGCTGCCCCCTTGTGACAGAAAGAAGGCATGAAAAGTTGCAACTTGAAACATGTCGTTCTAGTTCTTGCTGTGTGAAAGAGATTAAATCACTTGTCTTGATCATCCTTCCTACAGAAGACGGCCCACCAGCGCGTGGGTCCCCCATTGACAACCAGTTGCTCATCATTATTGGTGCTTCAGCCGGAGCTTTGGTCATGATCCTGGTCATTGTGGTGCTGCTTGTCAACCGCTACCATCGACACAAGAACAAAAAACTGGAGATGGAGCTCAGCGAAAAAACGTAAGATATGACCCAGATTTTCTTTTAAAAAGATCTAGTGAGAAGACTTTTATTTATTACGACTGTAAATCTAGTAAACTGCTATTTAAACTGTTTGCAGACTATGACCTATTTTCTGAAATTACATTTTCAGACACTATTGTTCAGCAAATCCTTCAAATGTGCTGTCTTTTTTTCCAGGGAGGAAATTAACAGCTTCTCCAGACAAGCCTCCTTCAGGAGACTGAACTCTGTCAGTTCAGACCCCAGAGTGCAGGTACAAACACACACAAACACACACTCCTGCTGAGAACAATAACCTGCAGGGTCCAGAGAAACCAGGTCGACACACCCGCCCCTGCTGGGCGTAGCCGGGGTGGAGCCGCTGGCAAAGTCAGCAGCTATGTCTGCCGTGGAGGCCGATGATTATAGGTTGCTGCAGCTTCAAACAAATGGCATGCAGTGTTCATAGATACTTATTATTAATATCCTATTCCAGGTGATTCATTTTATTTATCTTTTGTGTTCATGTTCGTTAACTTTCTATCACTTTCTCTGTTTTTTTTTTTTTCCCAGTCTGAAGATTACGCGCTGCTTAGAGTAGACAGCCGAATGAAAAACAGCGAGATGTCTCTGGTGAGTTCATCACTGGGAGAAGACTGAGTGTCTATAGAGCGAGAGGGGGGGGGGCGCGGCTAAACATGACAAATGTTGAGTGGAAGAGTTTGATTGATTTGATTACATAAAAAAAAACATGAGTATTCATGTAAGACTATCATGATTGAGATTTATTAAAGTTTATTAAGTAAAAAATGACATAATGACGTGTACAAGGAGGACAAATTGATGATAGATGATGCTCACTGAGTAATTACATGAGTCAAATCCAAAATATGAGTTCACTGTCACTTTAGTGGGAGATCCTCATGTCTTTTATGTGTACAAAATCACAGTTTGGACAAAATTTAACTCATTTGTGCAAAAAAAAACTTTCATATAACTTAACTAAGCTCTTTTTACCACTAGTTTCCCTGGATGTTGTTACCAGTTCATTGGATTGTGGCCTAATTTTTTGGGCTTCTAAATGGATTTATGTGTGTATTAATCAACAATAACTCTTTACTTGCCATTAATCAAGCAAAAGTGTCACAAAATAGCTGATTCTAGCTTCTGAGATGTGAAGTTGTGGTATTTTCTCTGTTTTATATGATTAAAAATAAAATAAAATAATTAAATAAGATGTCATCCTTAAATTTTGGTAAACTGTGATAGACATTTTGAACTGTTTTCTGACATTTTAGAGAATATAAAGGTAATTGTAGCCATTTATTAATCTGAAAATGATTAAGTAATTGATTAATAATGAAAATAATGAGTTAGTTGCATCACTACTAATTTGATTATCGAATGACAGTCACACACAGAAATCACTCCAGTGTGGTTTGGGTGGTTTCAATGAACAGAACTTAAGTAATTTAGTCACTGGTGACATTAAGTCACCATCTTTCTGTCCTCCATTATAACATGAATGACTTTATGCTAGAAGAAAAGAATAATTACAGTTGCTTTGCATAGTTGTTGTCCTGTAAACAAACAGTCGTCATCAGTGTTGTGACTGTTTTGGTCACCTCCCTGCCTGCAGGAAAGACCCATCTACAAAGGCAGCCAGTCCACACTGGGTGGTAAATGGGGGCCTGGCGGAGGAGTGGAGGTGGACGAACTGGGACGTCCCGTAGTGTGGCACGACGGCAGAGAGAGCCTGAGAGGAGCAGACATGGACAGAGAGAGCGAGGAGCGCAGGAGGAGGGTGGAGTCATACCTGAAGAGCAGCAACATGTCACTGGTATGAGACATACAGCTGGGAGATTAGGCTGAAATGCATTTAGTTTCGTTTGCGATGTGTCATGGTATCATGTTTAATTTGCTGGAATTGCATTGTCACTGTTATAGAGACAGAGAGGGACGACAAACAAAAGAGTACTGACAATAAAAAGGCCCTAAGTAGTCTGTGGAAAATACCTTTATCTACATTACGCACTTCAATTTTAGCATCTTTTTTTTTTTTTAAATCAGAAAACTAGTAATCAGTAAATTTTCACTCTACCAGGACTCAGGTCTGCCCTCTTCCCTGGTTCCCGTGAAGGTCCAGCAGGAGGAGGCCAGAGACCCAGACCTCAGGGAGCGAGACTCGCCGCCGTCGGTAGCTGAGGAGGGACACGAGGATGACGAAGACAGCAGCTCCTACCAGTTATCGGATGCGCTCAACAATCACTTCTATTGCAGTAACGGGTTCCTCAGGCCCAGGCCACACTCCAATGCCATTCTGCTGCACCCCAGAGGACAGATCATCTAGACCACATGAGGACTCTCACCCGCACGAGAGAAGAGAGAAAGCCTGTCTTGCATTGCTGCATTGAAAATGACCTCATTCTTTGTAATGGGATGTTTGTTTTGTACACAGTGACTGCAGCGTGTAATTAGCCCCGAAGAACGATCCAAAAAATTTTATTATTTTTTTTCCTCTTGAGTTTTTGATCTTTTATCCTAACCCTGTAATAATCTGGGATGTTTTTTTGAAATATTTTTGCAGGCACGTTTATGCCTTTATTAGAAAGCTGACAGTGGGAACACAACAGGAGATGAGATGAGAGAGAGTTGGTGAATGTCATGGGCAGCATGGGGTCTCCAGCCTGGGCACGAACCAGGGATGTTGCGGTAATTTGGAAGTGTTTGATCCTAATTAGTTTGAAGATGGAGAAGTAGATGACAGGCCAGTTTTTCCCCTCTCACAAACCATGACCGCCATCTTTCTCTCCTTCAACGTGCAGGGAACAAAGGCTCCTGTTACACAATGTTTACTGTGTTATCTGTAAGACTTAACAACCACTGCCTGCTTTACAGCTGGACACACACGTTTAAATTCACAACAGGAAGGTCTCAATAAATCCTGCAAACTGAGATTTGTTTACAGCACAAACATTCAAACAGGAAGATGTGGACAACTTGTAAGCTTCAATAATATTTCCAGCTGTGAAATAAGATGCACCTGTGTATAAGAAGTTGGTGTATGTATGTATGTATTATATATGTATATGTAAGGAAGAGATATAAGGCGCTACTGTATGTTTATGATGTTGTAATTAAAAGCTACCTGAAACTCCGAAAAGGTCAAAAAAAGGCCCGTGAACCTGCGGATCTGATGGACGCGGACAAAGTCTTCAAACTGGTGGATGTTCATGGATAAACGCAGCAAACTTAACCATATCTACATCAACGTGACAGAGCACAGCGGTGTACAGGCTGGACGAAACTGTATCGACGCACAACTGGTTGTGTATATGTTGTTGTAAATAGTTTTATATCCACTAAGTGTTGGAAAAGAAAACTGACATGTAAAATGTTAAAATGTTTATTCATAAAAGTACAGCATAAAAACAAAGTCACTGTTCTTTATTATTATTATTATAACCTGGGACATTTAAGCTTGTTTCAGCTCCCGCGTGAGGTTAAAGGGCGTCATTAATCACAGCTGCAGCAGTAATGTAACATTTGTGTCGGGCTGTAGTGATTTCCTGGTTTACTTAAAAAAAAAAGCACATTATCACAGGGTGGCTGGTCTCACTCTGTGTGACGAGTTCAGTAATCTCAGAGATGAGATAAGAAGCCAGCCAGCAGCCAGTTAGCTTAGCTTAGCATAAAGACTGAAAGCAGGGGGAAACAGCTAGCCTAGCTTTGTCTTCCAGCACCTCTAACAAATGAGCTATGAGCTAACAGACCTTTTTTCACAGCAGCCATTTTGACATGAAATATTGAGTGAACACTGGAAATAAATGGAACTGACCCTTAATTAGTATCATTGGAAACACCTGTGTTAAAATGGCTGCTGTGAAAAAGGTCTATTGGTGACCATTTAGAGGCATTGTATGTCCTTTCCCCCCTGTTTACAGTCATTGTGCTAAGCTGAGCTGCTGCTGGTGTTAGCTTCATATCTACCGTACAGATAATGAGTACTGTCTTCTCTTCTAACTTCTGCACCTTCAAGAAGACCTACATCTCCCAGCATGCCATGGAGCACCTCGGGTGTCACTTGGGAAAGCCCTAGAGTGAGTTACCGAAAAGATACGAGTGTTCAAGAAGTTTTTTCTTCTGATGTTACTAAACTACCTCAACGATGCGAGTTTGAATGACTACAGTGCTCAGCTTTGTTTCCTGTTTGTTAACTTTAGATGTTAGACGTGACTTTCCTTTACAAAAGGAAGAGTTTTACCAAGACAACGCAACAACAATTCAGGTCATTGTGTAATGACCTACTGTTGCGTTATGCCATAGTTTAGTGTGCGTTCAGGCTCATCCTCTAAGTGTTGTGTGTGTGTTGTCTTTCCATCAGGTCACATGTTTTAAGTGTATTTAGATGCAGATCTGGGCTGCTCTGCTTGATTTTCACTGTGTGAACCTCATAATGGACAATGGATGGGGTAATGGTAACGCTGAGAAGATATCACACAGCAGTGATCATACATACATACATACATACAAGAGGTTTGCTCTCCAACCCTCTCAGATCCACAGTGACTCACATCAACCAGCCAAATATTAAAACACCAACACGTGTCTGTATATATATAACCTGTAGAAGACAATATTCAGCTACGTCACTGGAGCTGGAAGTCCCTACATGTCTTTAAAAATCTCTTAACTGGCTGGATTTACAAACAGTACATAAGTACCAAAATTAGTCCTTACAATCAAAGCTATGTCAAAGTTATAATATCCAAAAAAACCAACAGGAGTGCACAGTAAAATCAGTCGGCTACATACACACTTTTCAGAAATATCAAAATACAAAGAGAATTTGTTAATGAATCTAGACATTAGATAGATATTTCTAACTTTTCTCACTCTTCAAAATCTATTGAATCAAACAGCATTTTGGGTTAGAGCCTCTTTGTGAGTCCGCTGGTGAGTGCGAAGGTTACTCCTCTGAGAAAAACACTTGCCGCACGTTTCGCACGTGTACGGTTTCTCCCCCGTGTGAATCCGCTGGTGAATCTCCAGGTGGCTGACGCGATCGAAGCTCTTGCCGCAGAACGGGCAGATGAACCATTTCTCCTTTATGCGGCGACTCGCTATAGTTTTGTGCAACTCGGGGTCGTTCAAGAGAAAGAATCTGCTGTCCGGGTTGAAATCGGACGTGTTTTTAGTTTGTGGTTGTTTCTCTGTGAGGAATCTGATGGACACTCCTCTCTCTGGTGGATTTATTGCTTCTAAAGGCTGACTTGGCTGAGCTTGGCTAAAAGTCACAGGAGCCCTTGATTTGCTTGACGCACCTTGTCCGTTATCCCTCATAAACCTGTCCGAGTACGCCGTCTCTGCTGTGTTATCAAAAATGTCCAAAGCGTTCTGAATGAGCAGGATTTCCGAGTCCAGATTTTGTGACGGCTGCTTCGGTTCGAAGAAGCAGTCCGAGTCGTCAGCGGTGTCGCTGTCTCCCACTGAAACCGACGACCAGTGCTGGCTCTCTTGTTCCTCCATCGCCTCGGCAGGTTGGAGTTGGTTCAGCTCCATCTCATGGTGACCTGCTCCATCGTTAACGCTGTGATCGGAGTCCACGATCTGCTCCACAATCTGGACGTCGTCCTCGTCTTCCAGCTTCACTATCAAATCCTCCTCGTCATCATCTCTGCCGTCACTTTCACAGTGGTCGTACTTGAGCTGCTCGCACTGTTTCTCCTCCGTCTGCGGAGGAGGTGGTGGTGGTGTTCTGTGATTGGCTGAGGTGTCCGCCTTCTCTCTCATGCTCTGGTCAGAAGACAAAGTCTGGACTGAGTCTATTATCGGGCCTGAAACGACAGAGCAGGTGCACTTTATTAACCTTTATTTACCCTGTGATTGACAACGGCTGGTACACAAGTGAGTCAGTGAGGTTTCAAAGCTTTCAGAACAACACAGAACAAGATTAACCGGTACAAAAGAGCCAAACTGCCTGTGACACATGCCAAACACAACAAACCTGCATTACAAAATGTGGATGCTAGAAGAGCCTCAGCTACAATTAAAAACACTCCTGAAGGGAATATAGTTCATTTTCATTACTAATTATTTTTCCAATAACTAGATTTACTCATTTAGTCTGATAAAATACAGATTCGTCGACTCATATTTCAGCACTGAATGCTTGAAAATGTTGTTTAGATGCAGTCAGGAAATATCCTCTAAAAAGGGCAAATAATCATCAAATCTAAATATGGATCGACCTTACTGATGAAAGTAAGTTCTCTCTAAAACATTAGCAGAGGTTTTAAACCAGCTGTTGTGGTGGTGCTCTTGTGTAGAGCCGAAAACAATTTAATGATAAATCAATTTTTTTGATTTGAGCTTCTATAATGTGAGGATTTGTTGTATGTAACAGTGAAGTGAATATCTCTGGATGTTGCATTGTTGGTCGGGTAAAAGAAAACTATTAGAAGGCGTCACCTTGAACTCTGGGAGGGAAACAGTTTTTCACAATTTCCTGCCATTTTTTACAAATAATCATTTAAGAAGGTGATATACTGCTAATGAAAATAAATGTTTTTAACAGTTGCTTAATTTTCAATCATTCTTTGATTTGAGCTTGTAAAATATCTTTGCAGTAATTATTGTAGCTCTAATTAGATGCAGCGAAGAGGAATATTCAAGTTTGAGTTGAAAGGCCAATAATGCTTTTAGAGTGATCTTACTGAAAGGAAAACATCAGTGGCTATACTCTTTCTGCTTTTCTTTGACATAATGTGATAGTAACGTGAATATCTTTGGGTTTGGGACAGTTCATTGGATAAAACAAGAAATTTGAAAGTGTCATGTTGCACATTTTTCTGTAAAAAAAAAAAGAAGAAAGAAACACCATTCAAAAAAACAAACAAACTGTTTACACTGTACACATCTTTTATTTTTGATAGATCTCACTGTTCTGTTTATACCGCTATATATTTGCCATATTTAAACGGTTTATATCTTTTTAGGTTTGCTGTATTTTTCTTAGATATACTTTTACTTGTACATTTTATATATATATATATATGTTAATATTAATTATATTTCATGTGTATTGCTGTTTGCACCAGGGGCATGAGGGAAACACCATTTCAAGTTGACTTTTGACCAAACAAATGATCTTTTTATGAAGGAAATAAGGGCCAGATAAGCTGAGAATAAAAATATAGCAGTCTATATGATATATATATATAACAGTAAATCGTCAGGTTGGTGTATTGATGATCTTCTGTGAGGTTATTCTTACCATCACCGGTGGAGGGCAGCAGCTTGTTCTGCTGCTCTCTCTTGGAGGAAGATGATGAAGCCTGAGACATGACCGCTAACCGCTCGTTTTCCATCAACATCAGCTTCCTATTCAGGGCTTCGATCTCGGTCTCCCTCCGGCGGAGCTCGGCCTGTACGAGCGTGAAGCCGTCCTCCCACAGCTTACTGATCTCCACCACGGCAGCTTTAGCCAGCATCTCCATGATCGAGGTTAACTTGCTCTGGAAAGCCACACAGTTGGCCATCTTGCCCCCTCCCCGGATTTAGCACCTCGGCCCGGCTGTAGTTGACTCGGCGGGACGTTGATCTGACTTTCTATGCGGGGCGAATCACGCAACGGTCACAGTTTTTAGTCCGCTGTAGTTTACATGACAGCAGCAGTTTGAGGTGAAAAACATGGAAGTGTAATACAATAGTAACAGGAAACGCTGCTGGTCATGTGACAGACGATATACGGCGCTGACTGTAGGACAAAATATGTCTGCAGGAAAAACCTGAAAACAAACCGAGCACCGCTCACGTTTAGCGTTTGCACACACACACACACACACACAGGCAGGCAACAGGCAGTTTATAATAAAGTATAATGCAGATATAACGAGTTTTTAAGAGTTTAGTCAATTTATCAACAAAGCCGTAAAGCATCCGTAACTGACGGAAAAATACAGATACTTTTAGCCAGGTATATTTAAATACAATAAAAATGCAATGGAATAAAATACTGAGGTGGGAAAAAATAAAAACACAGAAAGGGACAAGGACACTTAATAATAATAATAATAATAATAATAATAATAATAATAATAATGTTTTTTGCATTAAAAAATAACTAATCTAATCTAATTGATCAATAGTCTGAATTATTTCAGCTCTACTTGTATTTAGAGTACTTTAAGCTAGAATGAAACATAATTTATAGGCCTTGTATGTCTTTTATGAAAGAATCTTAATTTGTAAAGTAACAGTAAGTCATCAAATTGAGTAAAGCGTAGCATGAAAAGAGACTACTCTAGTCGAGTACCTCAATTTGTACTGAAGCGCAGTGCTTGAATGAATGTGCTTAGTTAGATTTATAGTTGCACACCTTGCCCTGTTGGTCCAGCTTTGCCAATATGTATTATTAGGTCCTATAAACAATACTCTGAATGCTTTCTATGACCCCATAACAAAAAGGCCATCCAAAAACGTATTGAGTGACAATAACAACAAATATTTTTTTAAGCTGAATGTTCTCATAGAGATGACATATGATCTGTAAGTAATTTGATATGATGTTATCATAATTATGAGAATTTGACATAGAAAGTCATACAGACACTTGTGGAATTTGTTTCTAATAAGTGAATCGACATAGGTATTAATATAAATATATTTATATAATAAAAAATGGAAAACAAATGTGACATGACCTCACCCAGTGTTGTTGGTATTTGTCATGTGATATTAGTCTGCTTCTGTTTGTTACTCTGACAGAACACACAGAAGGAGTAGCTGACGTGGCCTGTCTTATCAATGCTTTAATACTGCATCGACAGCTATTCACACAGAGGACTCTTTCCCCACAAATGTATTTCAAAACCTGCCCAAATGCATGACATGTTCAAAGAAACTAAGGATAGCTCTGGGTGACACTATCTTGCTGTTGTTCATGGTGTGCTGCTTAGTGTTGTCCACTAGATGATGCTCTATTTCCATGAGAGCAGAAAAGGTGAGGTCAAAGCACCTGCCCTTGTAGGAAATTTTATTAAATTAGACCTGTATGATTGCCTTACTGACCTGATTTGGAATACAATGAAATGCACTCTATATGAATTAATACATCACATGGCAATAACTTCTTTATTGGCCAATAAATTCCCAAACATTTGATTTTATTTTGGCCATCTGTTAAAGTAATCTTCTCACTGGAAAAATAATGAAAATACAAACTCCAGTTTAATGCACATCAAAGAGCTGCTTCGCTAAGACACAATAAAGATGACATTTAACAAAAGCAGTGGTAGCTGAGGTTTTTTTCATTTGTTAACCAAAACAGACTTCAGAAAAAGTTTCCCCCAAGACGTGGTTGTTTGGATTTGGCCACGTGTCAGAAATCCTGTGTAGTGATTAAATATTAAAAATTAAAAATATTGCATTTAGCTTTTTCAAAGTAAGATAGTTTTTGTATCATATTATTATTATTATTATTATTATTATTATTATTATTATTATTATTTATTTAGTATCCACTGCTTGTGATTGATCCTAGTTCTTATTTTAATGGTGATTTTCTTTAGTTTTTAGTCAAGTCAAGTCAACTTTATTGTCAACGCTGCCATATGTGCAGGACATACAGAGACTGAAATGGTGTTTCCCTCATATCCCTGGTGCAAACAGCAATATACATTAAATATAAAAGATAGATCGATTTTATTTCACCTTATGAACCTATTTATATTTGATATGTGTTTAAGATTGATAAAAAAAAGTTCATGCATAATTATTATTGGTTATTAAATGTTATTAAATTTGGTGAAAATTGGACCCCCTGCAGTACCTCTGTGGACCCCCTAAGGATCATAGACCCCTGGTTGAAGACCCCTGATTTAGTTAATTTTATTTTGAAATACTTTTAAAAACGTGTATTTTATTTTCTTAACTTGTAGAGTTAAACACACACACACATATATATTTTTTTTTCTCCCTGGCCGCTGATTGGCTCATCTACCTGCCAATCAATCACATGTGGGCGGGGCCGGTGGGGAGTTCCTCGGGGTGAGCGCAGAGACGAGGACGGAGCTGTCAAACACCAACAGTCGTCTGAAATATTATCCCCCCCAAAAAAACATCGTACTTTGGTCTATTGTGGAAACAAGAAACAACAGAAACAGGCTTCGACTTTACTTTGACATTCAGCTTTGGGAATTTAAAACCGTCGCTGTTGTGTGTGTGTGTCGGTGTGTGTGTGTGTGTATGTACGTGTGTGTTTTAGCTTGGCTCGAGTTTTGTTGACAAACTAGTAGCCAGTCGCGGCTAACACTCACTGAGCTAGCTGCGTTGACCAACTTCTGCAGTTTCGCGGGTCGTTTTTTTTGGATAAATGCTACCCTGGAAAGGCATGAAACCAAACTTAAAGTGTCTCTTACAAACATCTCCATGAAGTAAAAACAGGTAAGCGAGCTAAACTTGAACTAACTGTTGCTTCTTTGGTTTGTTTACATTTTTTTTTTTCAAACGTGCTAAACCAGCTATTAATGCTTCATCTAACCACCTTGTGCTTAATGTGATTTGTTGCATCAAGCTGTGTTGGCAGCATTGACTCATTAGCTGTCTGTGGTTTCCAGATAATGGGCAGTTATAATGTTTTTTTTTTCACGGTGCCTGCCCCATGGACTTGTTCATTACTTTTAAACCCTTGAAGAATGACAGGTATGCAGCGGCTCACATATCATGGCAGTTTACCACAATAAAATGTGGTCAGATAAGAGGTTTCTATTCACTTTTGTTGAATGTGACCTTGCCCAAATACTTGACAAAGATTGCTCTTTTAGTGAACTCACAGAGGAAGGAAAAATTACTAAAACACAGCAGTTTACAGAAGGGATTAGTAGATGTACTCTCAGTTTTAACAGCATAATTAGATCTTATTTTTGATTTTTTTATGAGGCAGGCATACATGTGTACACACTCAGTCTTTCTCTATGAACAAATAAGTCTGTCACACACATTCACTCACGCCCATTTAATACCTTGTGTCCTCCGAAGCCTCGCTGCAACCTATCATTATAACATCACTTAGGTTTTTGATTTATTGCTGACATTTTCTATTAGTCTGTAATCCACCGGGCACAGCTGGAGAGTGTTTAGGCCCCCTCAAACTACTGTTAAAACATGTGGCCCGAGGCTGCTTTAGAGATGTCCCATCTGTTTTGGAGTATGCAACAGGCCACATTTTACAGACCCAAAAAAAGGCCGGCTTTTAAAAAAAAATCCACCCTTTTCCATGTGTAGTCCCTTTGCTGTGGTGTTTTAAATGCATGCCCTTTGAATATTTAGGCAACAGGGAGTAGTTTGGAAACAAATATAGTAATGGACTCTGGAGTCATGCCTATTTTTTCTTCGATTCACTTGCATCAAGAAGATTCCCAGCAGCGTAGTTCATTCCTTGAGGATTGTCACCGTATAACATGAAGTTGTTTTCTAGTTTGTGCTCAGGGTTGCCTTCTTTGTAGCGATAATGTTTACAGCAGTAGTGGGCGTTTATTGCTCTCATCATCCCGATTGAGGACTGATCTTTATCCACCTGTAGTATCTTTTAGAATAACACAGGTTCAGGGTTTTTATTTACGCGCATAATCTGCATGTGTAAAGTCTAGTCAGCGTAGGACGTTTGAGTTTAGTCCATAAGGGCGGTTTTGACCACTGATGAGGTTGTGCGGATACAGAAACTCTTCTTTGTTGCTGGTAGCTGTTTTGAACCGTGGGTGAATTTATATGTAACTCGCCGACCTATTCTCGTCAACTCGGATAAAATGACATAGATGAAAAGTGCGTCTCTGTTCTCGCTCGTCGGATGGCAAAGCTACTGAAATGTGAAAAAAGAGCCTCGGCCTGGCAGAGTGGCTTGCATTTTTCTTGGCACAGGCGGCTTTATTTCTGCTGTGCCATTTCAGCGAGGCAGAAAATGAAGTGTCTTTGGACAGGAAAAAAATAAAGTAGAGGATGAAAAGCCTTTTAAGGACGTGGCCGGGACAGAGAATGATGTCAGAGGTTGTCCAGTAGGTCTACAGTATCTCTCAGAGTCTAGTGTCTGTGATGTGACGGTAACAGACCACAGCAGAATCTGGCTGTGTCATCTTGATGCTGTTTTTAGGATCTGATCTTATGAGACCCTTTGGCCTAGGGCTGACTTTTGTGTTTCTACTTTGATTTAATGTAGGTGGGTTATATCTCTTTAAACCTGTGTGCCTCTTACTTTTTTACCACTGTTCCTACTCATTTACTGGGACACGTTTTACTGAGCTATTCCAGTTATGTCTTGTGTAAACACATTGTAAAATTCTGATTCCATCTGAAAAATATTACAGCAGTGTACTCACGCTGCGTGTGGGAACAATGGCAAGCTTTGTAGTAGTAAAAGCGATAGTGTGAACTCTTGTGACATTTTTTATGATATGCGTGGACTCATTCAGGGACGCAAGTACTTAAAGGAATACTTCAACCACAAAGGAAAAGTTAGTCATTGTTTACTCTCTGTCATTACATTTTAAAAGTTACATTTTCATGGTAGTTCCAGCATTCATTAACCCAACTGAAGTGGACGAGAATGGGGCTGCGACTTTGGCTTTTGCTTGAAAAACAGTTGTCAATTCAGTTTGGGTGTTTAAAGATATATATATATAAAACTGTATTTAATTATACAGAAAAGTCATCATCATAATTTTATTGAGGTAATTGCCTCTATCACTTCTGGGTAATCGCTGGACGTACGAGATTGAGGAAGGAAGTGGACGAACATGACTAAACCTGAATAAAACTTAAATACACAATTGACCTCGTCCATGAACATTTCTGTCTGGGACGTGTCAGATAGAGCTTCATCAGCAGTGGTTGTTTCACAATGAAGACAACAACTCCCACAACACTATTTCACAACGTCATTAAACTATGCCTGTTGTTATTGTTTTGACGGGAGAGAACCCCTCGTGGTAAAATGACATACTATACGTTTAAAACCACTTCAGCATTGTTTGCATGCACGTTCATTAGCTTGCAGTTTTCCTCTTCCCTCTCTTTTTAAGCGTATTTTTACATATCCTCCTGACGTGTTACCTCCTGCTGTTGATGAGTGGAATAGTGTGATTGGCAGGAGTGTGTATTGCGTAACCTCACACGTGTGCAAGTGCATGAGATAAACAAAACGGGGACCCACACATAGAAAAACAGCTCTATAGCACTACTAAACATTCAGAACCCTTCAGCAAACCTTTAATCAACCAAACTCTTCATCACCTATGATGTACACAATAATGCTGCATTCACATGGATTGATGTATATGGTAGATGGCAAACTGGGTATCACTTTACTGGATGAGAGCAGGGCAGTAAAATTAGGTGAAGCCGACAGAGAACATGAACAGTAACTGCACAAAGTTAAAATATTTAAAATGTTCGCCATCATCCATGACAAAATTTACAACTGAATGTTATGTGTCTCCCTCACACAACAATAAAACATTGGCACCTGGAGAATGAGAAGTTAGTATTGAATTAAATGCATAAAATAATACACATAGCAGTATATTGTCATGTGTTGTACTCTGTGATGATGCAGTACAAACAATGCAGCTACTTTCTGATCCTTTCTGAAAGGTAATTTCTCTTCATTCAGTCTTAATTTAAGGCTGCTTAACTCATTACATTATCCAACAACTGTACATAAGAAGCTCGATCACACGGTGTGATTACTCAGTGACAAACATTCCTTCAAAGACGTGTCTTTTTGAAAAGAAAAAGTAGCTGAGGATATTTTTCTCTCCGGCCTCAGTGAAAAGGAATGTGTTTTTCCATATCATTTTCCTGTGCTTTTCTCTCAGAGTAGTTGAAAAAAATATTCATAACCAAACTTATCAACTGAGGAGATCTTTCTCTGGATTCAGATATTCTTAGATACAAGTTAGATATGAAAGCCACATTGTTTACGGGTGTGTGAAAAAAAAGACCTTTAGCCACAGACTTCCTTTCCTCTTACCCTTTGTACCCTGCTGATTTTGTTTTGGATGGCAGAAAGGTCCAGGACCTGAGCTATTCCTTGGCTAATCTCCCATAATTGGACAATCGGTCCCTATTAGAGCCATTACATTTGGGCCTGTTGAGCAATACTGGCCTGTCTCATTTATCCTAAAGCTGGGACCAGTCTACGGCTAGAGCTTCCAAACTTTTCATACAGAATACCATGGTGGCTTTTGTTTCTCTGAGAGTGGAAGTGGATGTAATCGTAATGTTTTTATAGTGTCCTTCTTTTCTATGACAGTAGGATTCACAAAAACATATGCATGAATCCTTTGAGGCCCAGCTATGAATCTTTAAACAATAAACCCCACTGCCATTAAACTCTTCTTAATATGAAACCACACAAATGACCTAATATTGATTCTCCTCTTTCCTTTCTCTAGGTCTCCAAGGGCTCACTATACATCTGTCAAACATGTGAGAACCCTCTCATCCTGGTGAACTCCCCCCCAGTTACAAGCCGCAAGGAACTGGACTAAGTAGGAAACATCTTGGATCCAGCCAGGGTGTATCACCAGGATAGCCCTGAACACGATTTTAAACTGAAGCCTCCGTGTCATATATTTTCTCCAAGACACAAACTGAGTAAATTCTGTGCTGCCGTGGAACTCATCACAACAATCTAGTCCTCTTGTCATGTGGGTACATTACAGAAAAAGGCCCATATTACCCTCACTGGTATCACCATCTTTCACGTCACCATGGACCGGAATAAACGCAACTCCATTGCTGGGTTCCCCACACGTCCAGAACGGATCAATGAGGATAAAGATGGTCTAGGAGGGGTAGGGGTCGGCGAGATGGGCATGGGCCCGCCTTCACAGGTCAGTATACATTCCTGTGCAAGAGTTTCATTATATTGTTTCCACTTTCTTCTTTGGGTAGAGAAGTAATACAGTACATAAAATGAACATTGGGCCTGTTATTGATTGATTTTTGGACTGAGTGGGCTCAGGTCTGGACAAGTTGTCCACAGTCAGGAGATAAAATCCGTCTCTCATCACGTAAAGTTTAATGATTCATAACGTTTGCCTTCTGATCTAGTTGGAACCAATCCATCTGATAAAGAGTCTTCAAGATCAAGAATTTTTATAGTGTGTTTGATTTTCGCAAATGAATACCGACCTGTCAGTGTCACAGTTGCGTGCACAGGAAATGATGATGTAATAAAATGACCAAAATGGAGAAACATTGCAGTGTACGTGCAGTAGTAGGACAGCAACTGATTTAAACCCCAAAAATCTTCAGTTTCTATCACACGAGCAGCAAAAACTTGATTTAGAAACTCAATTTAGAAGCTAGAACCAACAATGTCTTACATCTTTGCTCAACAAAGTAACTGAAATTACAAATAAAAAAACAAACATAAAATTTGCTTCAGCTTTAGTCGTGAATGAGGAAGTTTATGACACAGTTCACTCTGGTGTCACTGAAGACGGGGAAAGAAAGGGAGGAGGGAAAATTATTGGCACAAAGACAACGATTGGCTTACAGAACCAGGAAACTCAGTTTAGGTGTAAGATTAAAAGTGGCCGTGAGATAATTATCCGTGTTTATCCATCAACTATTTCACACTCTTTTTTTCCATCTGTCTTTAATCATTGTGCAAATTAAAGCATAAATGAACATCAACTCTATTGATTTATTGAGTTTAAATATTCTGTTTTAGGATAGATACACGCTAGAGTTCATGTTGTTGTGGTTGAGTGGTTTATGGAGTTACCTGGAGACTTCAGTGTGCTCGTCTTTCTGCCTGTCAGGACTGAGAAAATCTGTCTGTATATCTAGTCTTCTCGTCTGTGACTCACTTAAAGGCAACATTATCTATCTACATCTATCTTAAGTTGTAGGAGAGGTCTTGCAGCGTGCCCACGATTTAAAAAACATCTTAACCTGTTGATACCAGTCTGTACCTGTTTTTTCCAGGTGGGCAGGGTGTGGCCATCATCCTACAGAGCCCTCATCAGTGCCTTCTCCTGTCTTACACGCCTTGATGACTTCACCTGTGAGTGGATTGGCTCGGGATTCTTCTCTGATGTCTTCAAGGTGGGTGGAGATGAGTGATTTTCTTTTTCCTCTTATCTTTTCTGAGCTTCCTCAGCGTGCCCTTGATTTTCTCATTCCTTGCGTGACTTTATCTCCTGTCCTTTTCCATCCCTTTGTTTTGTTTTCAGGTCTCATTTTTTATTCATGTCTCACTCCATCCATCCATCCAAGGCTGGTTAATAATAGGTCAGGCAGTCTCTCAGATCACACTTACTCATTTGACCTCATGATTGATTTCTTTCTCCCTCGTTCATGACAGCAGCCATGCCTTTTGTTCAGTAGTCAGGATTAGAATATCACAGACACGATAGAGAACTTGTGCAAGTAAATAGTATTTTTATGTGATGATCATTCGATCTAATCTTGTTAAGTTGATATGCTTGGTTGGTCAAAGACTGATCTCTCTTCACTCACTCGTCTCTCCTGGACATTTTGAGGTCAAGTTAGATTGCAATTACTTCAACACGCGATTGTTAACCCTGTTACTTCATTCTCTCCCCCCTCCAGGCATGTGAACGGGAGTCACACAAGCACGTTCGGCTTTATCGCTTTGGCTTTGCAAAGTGTAGTCTCTCTCTCTCTCTTTAAATAAAACACCAGCAGACAAATATAATGTCTCTTATCTCTTCTTGTTGCTTGTGTTAACAAGGCAAGAAAGCACTGTGTGAAATTTCAGCATGGCTCGATTTGGTTTAGATAGGCAGTTTAAAGTAACCACTTATCTGACATTCGAGTTGCACTATGTGAAATAAATAACCAGCCTCGATAGACCACATGGAAGGCCTCTTGTTATGCAAATTGTTAAGATGCTAAATAATGGTCACAAGTATGGGGGAAGGGAATAGATATATTAATAAGACCTGGATACGCACCGCAGCTCAGGCTTGTTTCCAGTTTTGCACAGTGGCAACTCGTGGTAAACAAAAATCCCCTGTGGACCAAAAATGATTTTCCCCATAGACTGATGTCTCTTTTATAAAACTGCTGACAGGACACCTGAAACTGCAAACTAAGTCACTTATAACTTTCTACTAGGAATTTTTGCTCTATGTAGGTTTTATATTTGTAAAACTCTCACAAAGAAAAGACATTTGAAATGGGGCCCAATGGCAGAAACACTACTGCGAATATTCATTGGGCCACATTATCAGGATGTAAACTCAGAAGCTAGAAAACTTTGTTGGCGTATGCAGCAGGTGAATAATGCTCATTGGACTGAATAGGTGCCATCTTTGGGTCTGGTATTCACTTCTATAATACATCCATGGTGAATGGTTGTGGTCTCTTATTTATGAAGGCAAATAATCTGATTAATTAAAGTAAATTCCTGGAAAGTTCGGAAGCAGTTTCATGTCAAATTTATTTTCCATTGCGTCCCTCTGACAGGTTACATCTTGGGTTTAGGCTGATTGATGATGGTGTCTGACAGCTATTGGTGATTTTAATCACATAATATATACATTAAAACTATATTATGTAATTAATTTATTGTAACCCATTGTGCTCTGGGTATGCCAGCTGTCAAAAACACCCCATTGTTGGCCGTGTAAACACCAGAGTTTATTGAGTGCTGTAGGAATGAGTCCTAAAACCCGGAAAAGAGTTAGCATTTTTGGACTTCCGCTGCCCTTGTCTTGAAGTCAATGGGATTTTTGAATGGGCTTCTGGTTAGATGCCTAAAAATTCAGTCTGTAACACAAGAGTTTGAGTTGATCATAATATGTCCCCCTCATGAATTTTGAAGCTTTTACGTGTCAGCTTATCTTTAGCTTTTTACTTCTGGTGATTGCATTTTAAAGTCGTGTTCATTTGTGGAGATTATCTTGCTGAACAAAAATGTGTAAGTACCATAAATGTTTGCCGCAGAGCTTTTTCAGGCCACCTACAAAATACATCAGCACTCACACTATTCATAACACGCTGCTGAAGTGCAGAACGCCACAAATGAACAGCCAACAGTTTCAGTGAATGATATCTACCTTTACATCATGTATCAGTGAGTGAAACAAATTCAATCCAAAGCTGTCACCTTGTTATCATGCTGCTGTTTGAAAACTGCGCCTCAGCTTGTTGATACTCGGATGAAGAGTCTAAATATGTCCGCATCAGTTACATTCAAACTCTCCTCTCTACATAGATATTATAGAAAACACTATAAGACTATAAACTATTACACTATACCATCATAAACACTGTCACACATTATACAAAACAATGAGTCAGACCATTTATTGCTGGGAAAGAACTAAGCACTGCTTAAATACAAATATTTTGACCACCTAAGACAAAGTAAGCTCTCATAAATGTTCAGGCAAGGTTTAAATTTCCAACAAATAATGCATAATCAAGTCAAACAGCCCTTTTTTGTGGACCACGCTTCCTGTGTGCAATTACTGCCTTAGCCTCTCGTTGAGTAATGGAAATATCTGTTCATACTTTTTTCTGCATAGGTAAACAGACGAAGAAAAAGGACATGGAGCAGAACGATGAAAAGCTCATAGTCAAGCAGAATGACAGATAGAGATAGGAACAAAAAGGTGGTGAAATTAATGGTGATGGAGGTTGAGGCTAAGAGGAGGAGGAACCGGCGGGGAAAAAGCTTTTGATGGCAGAGAGCTGGGGTGGCAAGCCTGTTGAAGGGGATGAAAAATGGGGGTTGAAAGGTGGAGTACAAGGGATGGGGGACAGATGAGGGCTGTGGAGGAGATGAAGAGTTCTGAAGAGGAAGGTGATTTAGAGGTTGGGTTGGAGGGAGGAGGAGAAATGGGATAAATGGTTTGGAGGACAAGGACACTGGTGGTATGTTTTCCAGAAATAAGCAGTAAAAAAAAGGAGATATGAGTGTAAAAAGAGCAGAAAGGCAGGGGGTAAGGAGAGAACTTGGGGTTGACTACTGGAGAAGATGAGGATTAGGGATGACGGTTTGTTGGAGGCCACAGCGAGGAGGAGAAAGAGGGGGATCGGGACTAAATGCAGATGGGGGGATGTGAAGAGTGAGGAATAGAGGGGGGGGGGAGGTCGGAGGAGGATAGACGGATGTGGGGGAGGAGGCCTTCAGAGGAGTGGCCATCTGTTGTTTCTGCTGTCCTGCGGTGGAGACTGTCGGCTCTTATAGCCAGGCCCCTTCCTTTGAACTTGAACAGAGCGATTTTTGTGTCTCTATGTATGAGGCAGAGAGGGAAGCGTGCACAGAAAGCTCCCATAGCCTGAATCACAAACCAGGATCTGTTGTGCTTTTTCTGCTATATATAGACCATTTTTGATTTTTCTCCCTTCATGGCGACGTCTCCAAATACTGAAATTACAGTTTTGTCCATTGACTTTCATTGTTATTGCCTCCTATATAATCCATATTGACTTTGTCCCATCTGTCAGTACTCTTTCCTGATGTAAAGCGATACTGCCCATCCATTGTGTCACCAGTGTACCGTAGCTGCGGTGATGGAAAGTCAAAGAGCCATTGTTAGAAGATGATCTAAAGCTCCTGTAGTGAATGACTGACAGTCTCTTTGGTAACCTATATATCAACAAATTAAAGTTTTCAGTATTTTGACAGAGCTATTATCAAGAAAAATATAGGCTATCCAAATGATGTTTCACCATTGAAACCAGTGAAACAAACACGTGTCCTCTCACCCAGTGCACCTCTCATTTCATGTAGACTGATGTGGTTTTAAAATAGTCATGGTGCTGATCTATAATGTCAAACATGCAGCAGGTCAGGTGTGATAATGGATGTCATGATGTGGCAGTATGCAGCTCTGTTTTGCATGTATGTAGAATGCTTCCAAATGACTTCCTGTACTTATATTCCTCGTCTGGAGCTCTCAGTAATGTTGGACTTAGTTCCTGAAGGCTGTCTGCCTTTTACACACACATACACACACACACACAGGGGTATCAATTTAACCTTTTAAACTACTATTAAAACCTGCATCACGGTCTTAATTATGTCTCTGCTGTCAGGAAATGGGTTACAAGTGGAGGTAGATGTGTCTGCAGCAGTCATTTGATGCGTTGCCTGCTGTGGTTTGCAGAATGATGGTTCCTGTTTGCATATAAATATACATATGAGTGTATTGAGCAGAAAACCTGAAACCTGTGGTGTGATTAACTTCCTTTTAAAAGGCTCTAAGGTGATACGTGCAGTGAATGGACATGCAGCACGGTTAATGTTAATAAAAACATTTGTATTTGTTTCTGACTCAAGACAAGAGGGATGTAAAGGGCATGTTAGGAGTGCTGTTTTTTTTTGGCGTTGCTCCACTTCACACTTAACCGGATTGTTACACAGAACCATCTGGGGACTTGTCTTTGAAAGCTGTTTGGAAAAAGGCACGCACAGGCCGGATCTTGACTCTTGAATCTTGAACTACTCCGATCAATGAACCATATAATGTAGCTCTTACAGGTGACGGAAGCTCGGAAACATTCAGTGTCGTTCTTTGCTCTTCTTCCAATGATCTGCCTCCAAGAGCAACTTTCCAGTTTTGATACAACTGATGCGCATAGCATTGTTGTTTTTGAATCGTTACACACGCCATCACACACACCTGGAGTTAAAGCATGCCTGCAGCTCATGCCAAAGCTGCCAGTAGTTCCTCACAGGACACCGATTGGTCCGTAACCTCTGCGTTTATGATCTCGCAAGCCCAGCTGCCTCACAAGCTACCGGTGAGACACATTTAGTACTTTAAGGCTTTATCTTGAATCCCATTACCAACATACTACCTTCTCGCATATGTCTAACACTGGCCTCTTTTTAAATACACTGTGTACATAATCATATTTCATGCTGTTATTATTACACTTGAGAAACCTCTCCTGTTGTAGCCTCACGTGCAGTGTTAACTTTAGCAGGCTTCAGTGTCATCTTCGTGCAGTGTCCTGTCTACAGTGTTCGCTCGCCTTCCACCCAAGGCATGCTGGGATAAGCTCCAGCCAACCATACATAGATGGATATTGATGCTGCCACCGTCTAACAATGAGATGGAAACTAAAATCCCAATGCACAATAACACAAAATTGATTGTGCAGCTCTGGATTGACACATCTATTTTGTCATGGCTGGTCAGCAGCGACTGACCTCATTTCAGTTCTCTTTTATGTGCGGCCTTCCTTTTCTGCTTCCTCTCTTTAATCGCTGCATAAGCCAGATACTGTTTGTTGTTTCAGTCTCGAAGAGCAGTGTTACAAACTTTTCGAGGCCTAAAGATATTTACCCAAAATGAAAATTGTTCATTTAAAACATTATACAACCCCAGAGCACAGATATTGGCATTTAGCCTTTGTTTAGTCGTACTTCACTGTATTTGCAGCATGTTGAAATGTGGCATCATCTGACTGTTTTTTACAGGTACGTCATCGAGCTTCAGACCAAGTTATGGCTCTGAAGATGAACAAGCTGAGCAGCAACCGGGCAAACATGTTGAGAGAGGTCCAACTGATGAACCGGCTTTCCCATCCAAGCATACTCAGGTTAGTAACTGACTAACTTACTGCATCGTGAGGAGTTACTTAAAATATTCAAGTTAATGTGATTATCTCCCATTTTTGTTGTTCTAGTTGATTACTGCTTTATTGCGTAACGTATCAGCTACGTGGTAAAACGTGATTAGTCAAAAAGGAGCTGATTATTGGTGGTGATTTCTAATCCAAAAGGCGTGTTATGTATCAGTTCATTAAGAGATGCCAGTAATAACTTGGAATGAGCTCGCCTTCATAAATTCACACTAGGATTATTTTCAGGCTTGAGAGTCACTCAGTTACTGTTAATAATAAAAATAAATCCTCATTATTTCCACATAAATGACGCTGCACATTATATTAATAACTTCTTAAAACACCTGCCACTTTCAGGTCTTAAATATATATTATGTTATCTGTCTCTACCGCTGTGTCTCTCTTCTCTCACTCGCTCACTCATGAGTCTGTGGTTGTGACCTGTTTCCTTTGGGGTTGACTAGAAACTGTGTCAAACACAGAGCCTATTAACAATGGATTTTCTAAACTGCCAGCTCCTGTTAGAGTTAGAGCTGCAGCAGCTGCCTAGAGGCGAAGAGCGAGGAGGTTCCTCTCTGTCACAAGGGGACTGGACTTAGCTCTGAACAATCAGGTTAATTTTTTTTTGGGAGATTATATCCGATATTATCAGAAAAAATGGGCACAGCTGAGACTGTGAGCCCCTTACACCTGACTCTGACTCCTGAAGTGACATTTTTGTCTGTTATGTGTTTTCCCTGTATCACTTTTTGACAGTTTTCAGAGGAGCTGTACAATAATATAACATAATAATAACAATAATATAATATATATATATTTGTGAGCTGACCAGTCACAGTGACATGGAGGTGGGACTTCATGCATTGTAGACAGCTGACTGGCTTTTCTACCTCAATGCACAACGCACAGTTAGACTAAACCTAAACCAGAGGAGGATGCAAGTGTTTTCTACAACACAAAACAGCACGAACAAGACAGAAATACATAAATAAAATGCACAAATATTGGAGGTAAAAGCCTCTTTGGTCTCTCTTTGGACTCTTAATTTGTTCTTTTGTGTTATTGGTGTGCTGTGAATGTAAAATGACTTTTCACCCAAAAACATGAGCACATTCAAAACACTGCTGCCAGAGTTATAACAAGAACAGAGCACATTACGTTACATAAGGTCTTTACTCTGGCTAGTGGCTACTAGTTATTTATAGAAGAAAGAAATTAAAAATGCCTCTGTTCTCCTGTGGCTTTAACCAAGTCATTTATCTACTGCATGTCATTTATTGGATTTAGGGCAACTCATCACTGCTCTGTCACTAAGTTTATATATTTATTTATTTTATTTTATTCTCTGCCTGTTTTTAAAAGATACTATGCAAATAAACTTTGCTTGCCTTCTGTTTTACGACAGGAAAAGGAAAAGTCAGTAGACAAAATAAAACTTTATAGCAGCTTTAATAAAATCCATGCAGTTTTATTTACATTGTGATGCCAGAGAATAGTTTTTTTGTTTATCGTTCTGTAGTAAAAACTTTCTGTCAAGTTCACACGCTGCGCTCTCTGGGATCCTGAGTGGGAGAGAGTGGTGTGTTTATGAACATGCACATACATGCATAAATGTCTGTGTGCGCTCTTGTGCATGCACACACATGCACAGTATCTTTTTACAATGCTATCTTTGTTGGGCATTCCTAGTGAATTGTGTGAGTGTGTCTGTGTGTTAACAAGCAGACACTGAGGGGGGCATTGTTCGCTAAAATCCAACGAGGACCTACAAAGTTGACCTTTTTCACTGCTTTCAGAATTATGAGCTGCTTGTGAAAAAAAGTTGGTTTATTTGTTGCTCTGCACACACACACACACACACATTGTTTCACTTTAGTTGAAGGGGGCGGCATGGTGCTTAATGGGTTCAGGATATTTTCCATCTTCTTGGGCTGAAGACGATTCTTAATAATCCATCAAAACAGTAAAAAAAGTAACGTGATCGAGCTGAAACAAGGCAGGTTTTCCTCTATTGCTAAAAATAATCAGTTTGGTTGAAACGGAGAAGTGAAAGAGCAGCGTGCAAGATTGTGTTTCTGTTTATTAAGTATGAAGAAATGGATAGGTGGAGGGAGAAATGGATGGAATGCAGGTGGAGCAACTGAGCTGTTATTATCCTCCTGTTAGCGCACAGTCTCGCAGTAATCGTTTGTCTGGTCTTGTCTGCTGGAATCTTAATCTTTTCTGAACTATTCTTCCTGCTTTCTCTGTTTACCTGCAGCCGAGGAGGTCATCCAAGTGTTACGTCTTTTGATACTTCCACGTCATTTTAATTTATATGACGCTGCAGGGCTGCAAGTGCTTAAACTAAGAGAAACTATGCACGGGGGATTTATTCCAACTCTTCTTTAGATTGTTAGCCCACAAATCAATTCTAATAAATGTCCTTGTATTGTCTTAGAAAGTAAATGATGGTATTACGGGAACTTCATCCTGCATCTCTTTTGTGATCTTGCAGGTTCATGGGAGTGTGTGTCCATGAGGGCCAGCTTCACGCTCTGACAGAGGTAGGAAAACACACACAAACATTTCACATTAAAGCTCGCGTACAAGCCGATGATACGTGAGATCAAAGTGTCTCTACTAATAAAAGGTAGCGCACCGGTGTGCCTGTGTTCGAGTACTTCACGTGTCTACATGCGAATGAGAGAACTGGTACACTCATGTGTTTGTTCCTACTATTTTAGGTGAACCTCACGTCATCCATGAACACATTACAGAAGCACACTAGTCTGTAATTGTGGAAAACCAAGAACTGAATGTTCTTGCGTAGACATAACACTTAGGCTGTGTTTGTGAGTGTCTGTGTGTTTTGAGAGAGAGAGAAAGAGGGAGGGAGAATTTGATACAAGACGGCTAATAAAATCCAACACAGACGCTTGATATTAGGACACACCATTAGTGTTACGGTGAGCTGTACAAAGCCTATATTTAACCTGTGTATGTTCATCCACGTGCGAGAGAGCGGGACAGTTCACTCGTGTTTGTGATAATCATTAATCACCGAAAACGCTTGATGAGCAGTAGTTGAATGACTGAGCTGCTGCAGACACAGTAGTAGTTATATATAGCTTCTTAATGAAAAGACTGTTTGTACAAAAGGTCAGGCCAAAGGTACAAAGGACCTGGAACATAATCATTATCTGTTGTCTTTAATAGCTCCTTCTATACTCACACAGAATTAGTTTTTACTCTAAAACACAGTGACCTAATGTGAAGCAGATAGATATTTGTGCAGATGTGTGTGGATATCTTCTCAAGGCCACAGATAAAATTAATAATCACACAGAAAAAGACAAAAGGCTCCTCGACATCAAAATAATCTAATTTAATTTTCTTTTTTTCTCAAGTTCTTGGGAGTTTGGTAGAATGGGAATGAAAAGAATTACTGCTTTTTCTTGTTGCATTATAGAAAACTATATTTCTTTGAGATTTGGACTGTTTCTTGGACAAAAAAGCTATATGACGACATCACCTTATTTTCTTACTCTTTATAGCCAAAAGATTCACCAAGAAGCTCTAATTTCCCTGCTGAAAACATCTTAACGGTGGTCCAAAACTCCTGTGCTAGACGCGTATCACTCCCCCAGTCCTCTGAGTTCCCAGTCCAGGCAGAGTCCACTAATAGGACCACTAGCTGCACAGCGGTTACTTAAGCAACAAGTTAATGTGTCCATCAGGAAATTTATGCGTCTGTCTCTCAGACTTTGTAAAAAAAAACTCACTGTTGCACAAAACACATACACAAAATATTTCTACAGCTACAAAAACCTTTTACACAAATTATATGTCTGTACAGAAAACTTCTTCACACATGCACCAAATCTTTCTGCACCTGGAAAAACTTTATTATGGGTCTGGTTTAGGTGCCTATTTCTGCTCTGCTCCTCGTCAACATTCCCCCTCATCACGGGCATGAAAACCTTCTCCTCCCGGTGGTCCAGAGCTTCTGTGCTAGAGCTGTAAACACCAACACTCACCCGGTAATGGCAGCTAAGTTACTGCTACTTACTTTAGCAAGTAGTAAGTTAAGCAGTGGCTTAAGACGCGTCTCTGTAAACACATTTGTATTTTAATACACAGTCACTGAGTAAAAACATATAAAACGTGGACAAAAGGTACAAAACACACGATGCATCCACAAAGCATACACTGTTACAGATGCTTCCACACACACACACATGTGCCTGATTAAACTGTTGCATTGCACACTGAATGTTCTATTGTAGCCCCGACAAAGACCAGCACTGACGTTTTGAAGTTGCGCAAGACATCACACATCGCACGAGATACCAAATCTTCTTCCTGTGCTGAAGCAAAGTGAGTCCATTCATTGTGAGACACATACACACATATGCATGCACACACTGTGGTGGGTCTTGTATTCCTGCTGCAGGGTAAACAGGTCCTGATGTGTCTTGTCAGGACCAAAATGAATGCTCTGACCCTGGTAGCAGGGCAGCCTCATGCTGTTTTGTTACCTGACCCCCACTATGAGGCCGTGCTCAGAGGAAATGGAGAATTAAGTTACTGCGTGGCCCCAAGCTACCTTGAGAAACTCGCTGTCCCTCATGCACAGACACATGCAACATCGTACAAAATAACCAAGAAAACAGTTTGAAGTACTTTGCTACTAAAGTCTTAGTAGATTAGTCTGAATCTTGCCTTTCAGTATTAGCTTGTTGTGCATCGTCACAAAATTGAACACCCAAGATGTTGATTAACATTGAATTAGCCCTTGAAAGCTTCACAAATATGATGCTGGACGCATGTTGTTGAACACGCAGTGAATGCACCGTCGGACATTGATGGGTGTCCGTCTTCCACAAGTGTTAACTGGGTCTGTTGACTCAGATTCAGCCCTGTCAGACTCTGTTGAGCGCTGAGATGTATCAGCATTTTTCTCAAAATCTGATTACTGTGTCATATCGGTACATTACTTCCTCCGACAGTCTCTATATTTTGCATGCTAACTTCCTGAAAAGCGTGGAAAGCATGATGTGTCATTAGTTGTGGCAGAACTGCAGTTTTTAATGTTTTAATACAGCGAGTTTGATATTTATGCATTTTTTTGTCTTGATATGTCTAAAAACTTAAAATAAAATGTTTTTAATGTGGTAAAATGTTATTAAACGCACAGATTTTGTGGCACCCACTCAATATAATACACCGTATAGGAAATGCTTCTGCAATCATAATCTGGGCTAATGGTAAGTCACGACCCATGGCAGGATTATGCTGCTGTTTGAAGCTGCTCCCAGCAGCAAACAAGGATTCTTTTGTTTAAGCCTTCCAGGATTTTAACCTAAAACACTTTCCACAAAGGTATGTATGTTTCTCATTTGCTTAGCAATCTACAGTATACATGATCAGCGAGGCTCATACATGTGTGTCAGGTAATCAGTGTGGTGTATCAGTAACTCCACAAATAGGATAAAGCAAATTTCTTTTTGTTGACACAGCAGGTGCACTCTTCCTCTAAACCACATGATTTGTATTTTTGGACCAGGGACTCTTTTGCATTTGCTGCATATTCTTCCAGTCTGAGAACAAACTGGGTGTTTTAAATAAGATGATAAAGGACCAAAGTCGGATTAATCTGAGTTGTGTTGTCTCTAGTGGAGTTTTTCCACTGTTTTATCTCTCTTCAACAAAACCAGGCAGACAACAGATGTTGAACTCTGTGGCTACTGAGGAATTTGTTGGACAAATACTGTAATCCTCTGACGTCTTGAACTGGGGTGTATGCGTGTGTCACGTTTGATGGTATAAGACTGCAGGGAGCTCAAGCTTTTGGGGGGGTTTTATAGCATCGCTCACTTTATCTGTCCTGAACCTTTCTGAACTGATGATTAGGATCTAAACTGAAACAGCATGCAATGTGCATGAAGATTATTTATGTCGGGTATTTATAATAAATGTTTCACTATATAGGATAGATTCATTTAAATAGTCTTAGCCTAAAAAATAGTCCAGCAGTTGTAGATGATATATGAAACAGTAGTTCAGTGTACTGGTTTGTTGCTGTCGACCACTGAGTTCATTTTTAGATTAGAAATGGCATCATAGAGATATTATAGAGCTGTAACAAACAGCTTGTATCTCTTATGTAACGTAGCTACATTGATTTCTTAGGTAACTGTATGACAGTGAGTTGAACTTGTTTGGCAAAGCAGATTTTCCATATGAGCTATTTTGGCCTCTAATCTATACTGAATCTATCCGACATCATGCCACTTATACACATTTTCTACTTTAGATTAAATAACAAATGTAGAAGGATGACTTCCTTCCTTAACAATTAGGGCCACAACTTCTGATTATTTTCATTATCGAGTGATCTGTTGATCATCTTCTGTAGTTGTTTGGTCCATAAAATGTCAGAAAATGGTGAAAAATCTTGATTACGGTTTCTCAACATCCTCAAATGTCTTATTTTGTCCACAACCTAAAGATATTTGAATGTTTACTGTCATAGAAGACAAAAGAAACCAGAAAATATTCACATCTGAGAAGCTGAAATCAGAGAATTTGGAAGTGTTTTCTTAAGAAATGACCTTAAAACTTTTATCAATTATCAAAATAGTCAGCAATTAATTCAATAGTTGACAACCAACCAATTAATCAACTGATTGTTGTAGCTCTAGTTTATCTTCTTATGTCGGCAGCCCTCTACGTCCTACTTCTGTGCCTGTCAGTCAAACCAATAACCAGCTAAACCAGCCCATCTCTTTATCCCATCTCAGTCCTTCCAGTTAACCACCGTTGTTCGTGATATGCGACATGGGATTAGTGTGTCTGTGCGTTTGCATGCACGCAGCGCGGTCAGACAAGTTCTTCTAGATCAAAGCTGACAGACAGAGTGAAGGACCCAGGGTACTTTTAAACCCACTGAACTGATTTGTCCTTCTGGCTGCCCACCCTTCAGCCTGCACAGCGGTCACAGACACATTCGTCCACAGGCGTTCATGTAGGAAACTAACAGTTCTGTCAGACAGTTGAACAGACTGCCAGATTTTATTCAGACAGTTGGTCGATGCACCAGCTAGCCCCGAGGCCGGCAGGAAGGCCATCTGTAACCCAAACAACCCACAAACCAGTCGACCACTCAGTGAGCCGGCTGGATAGGCAGCTGATTTGCGTAATGTAGCTCGTCAGTACCTTTATATAGTTTATAAGTGTGTCTGAGTATTTTAATGACACAGCGGGTCAGTCACTGGCAACACAAAATGTTGTTATGATTGGAGTATTCACATCAACTGAGGTAAAACATCTCACCTTTAATACATATGAAAAGCTGTTTGACGTCTGCCCAGCTCACTAATACAATGACCATATGCAGCCCGACTGGAACATTTTGTAATTCAAAGCCTGGCAGCATGACTAATCTAAAAGGAATATGCTTTTATGTGCAGCATAAAACACATTCAGCAATTTCTGTCTGCAAGTAGTGTTTGTAGGTGTGACATTCCTGACAGAAAGTTTGTCGTCCTAGCCTTTTTTTTTAAAGAAATGATTTGAAATTGAAAACTGAAAGCTTTTCGTTAATATTCCGACTTATTTCTTTGTGTGTCTCTCTTTGTCTTTCTGCAGTACATCAATGGCGGAAACCTGGAGCAGCTTCTAGACAGTAACAAACACCTGAGTTGGCCCACGAGGGTGAAACTTGCCTGTGAGATCGCCAGCGGTCTGGCTTACTTGCACACCAAAGGCATATTCCACCGGGACCTCACCTCCAAGGTTAGCTAGACGGGCTAATTGGTCATTAAGAGGAGAAACCACAGCTGAAAATAGAACTGCCAGGCCTCCTTGTGGCTCCAGCGCTACAAAGTATTAGCATGTCTAGTCGGTTTAAAAAAAATCTACATTAGATCCCAGGATAGAAATGTTAAAGATGTCCGGTGTCATGACATACTTATCTGCTCTTTTACTCCTAGATCTGTTAACCTCTCTGTAAAGAACATACCGTCACATGCGATTATCTGTACCAGGCAGCTTCTAGTTTTCCAACTTGACCCAGAGCCATGTTGGCTTGGAACTGGCAGGGAGCAGGGACAGTGTGCACTCTGCTGTTAACTCATATTCATTGCCCGTCTACACTTATAGTTGCTCATCTGCAGAGAAATGCAAGGGAAGTCCTAGCCTTGCAGAATATAGAAGTCAATTTGTTTAGGACTTTTACCTCAGTTATGAAACTCAGTGGACAAAGCAACTTTCTTAAATAATACTTGTACTTGTTCAAGTTACTCTCCCTGTAACTTGATCCTGTGTTTTAGAGATTATATCATGAGTTATGCCAAGTAGTGAACGATACGTATGAATACATTGTAAGTATACAGAACAACGTTCATCTGTGGCTGCCAAATTTCAGTTTCTTAACCGTCGTGTTGTGCAAGTGATGTCAACAGTGCACGTACTGTTTGGCGCAGTATAATTATAGAACCGCCTGGTTGACATTAATGACCATTGCAACAAATGGTAGCTGTAGATTTACAAGTAGTTCCTTTTAGGGCGAAGAGGAAGAGTCATTGATAGCCGTGCGTATTGAAATGTCCTCTTAGTTCCTCTTTTCTATTGTACAGGTGTGAGAATGTACATTTAAATATTACTGGGAGGGCTGAAGTTCAATCAGGAAGTGGAAGTTTGACGGCAAAATGTCTCTCTCAAAGTGTCAATTTCACAACTTCCTAAGCTAAACGTGCGTGATAATGATGAATGTTTTTTTCTGTATTCGCAGAACTGCCTGATTAAATGTGAAGACAACACCTACTCAGCAGTTGTGGGAGACTTTGGCCTGGCAGAAAAGATCCCCACCAATCTGTAAGGACTTCTCCACTGATTACTGCTCGACATAAAAATACCCAGTCCTAGAACGTTATTAGTAATTACATAACCAGCAGGAGTTCAATGAAAAAAAAGGGAACCTTTGGAAGTTCCTCCTTCCGTACTTAATCAAAACTTTTGATATTAACATTGAATCTAATGAACGTGTAGTGTGAAAGGGGCTGTCAGCTCCAGCATGACAGAGCTTTGTAGCCTCTTTCAGCTAACTGCTTTGGTTTTTAATGGCACAGTAACTCTGTGGTCGAGTCTCAGCTGTTATCATGAACTCTGAAACTACCCACCAATGACCAAACCATAAACAGATTATTAGGGGAACAAAGTCTAGATAGTGGTATGGTGAGATAGTGACTTTTCTATGTGGTGAAACATGACCCCAATTAGATGCTAATGTTGTTTTTTTATCTGCTTAATATGTAACTAACCAGGTGTTTGTTCGTATGTTTGCTATAACAACTTAATAAGTCAGTGGTCTGGTCGTAGCTTTGTACCTGCTCTATTTACCGCCTATTGGCCAAAATTGATGAGTGGAGCTTTAAAGCTTTTCCAGGCTCCATCTGCCTATTTTTATAGCTCCACTTGACACTTTGGAAACTAGTCAAGATATAGAGTGTCACATCTGGTTGCAACTTATTTTAAACAGCCATAAAGGGAGAAATAATGTATTCCAGCATGCGATCATCATTTTGTCCTTGTCTGCTCTCCACTCCAGTATTTTATTTGTAACTAAATGAAGTGTGTTCTTCCTCCTCATATCAGGTTTTCAGGGTTATTTATTAACACAAGTGTCAGTAACACTAACATTAACAGCAGGCTGTATAGTTCACATTCTCAACTTTAGTGTTTCGATAACAGGAGGATACTATCAGTGCAGTGGTTTGGGTTTTTGCTGCAGTAGCATGATAAAGGAGGGGCATAGTTATGTCTATAATCTTGTGTATCTAGGCATGTTTACATGGGGATGTAAACGTGTATGAATAATGCACAAATTATTTCCACACCCATCGTTCATGACTAAGTGACAAGGTGCGGTCTGACTTCACCCAATGTAAATCCGAACAGAGCAAGAGCTGCTGAACTTAAAGGATTAGAGAGCAAGATTCATTACGCAGACTTAACTCGAATCTTAAAAAAACAAAACAAAAAAAAAAAACACTGATTGTAAGGTACGACGGCAGTCATTCTCTGCGTGGTACAATTTCAAACTGCAATTATGTCTTAACTAAAGGGTACACACAGAGCAAGAGGGTAATTTTGAGTGGAAAAGCCGCAGCAGAGTGGGCTAATTTTCCACATTTGCATGCTCGCACTGATCCTCGGTATCGGCTTCTTTTTTATCTCTGAGGTTGTTCAGAGATGTTGTTGTTCACAGAGGCAGACTGAAGAAATTACTTCACACGCTCCCACAAATGGACTCAAAGTGGCCTTTTCATTCAAGTGCTAACACCTCAACACAAATATTATAGTAGGCAGGAAAAAAATTCCTGCTATTCTCCAGGCTTCATTTACACACAACACGACCGGGGTCAGGATGGATTTTTTTTCTTCCTGGTGGTGCGCCGAGTCACGGGAGGATTGTTTTGAACCAACTTTTCATCAGGTTGACATACTGTGTGTACACGAAGTGACACCTGCTCTGCCTGCATGATTTTATCACACTGTTTAACCAAGAACACGTTTAACAATCATCCCTGAGCCTTTTAAAGTTTATTCAGTTATCTGACACAAATGATTTCCTTATTATGATTGATCAGATACATCAACGTGTTCTACGTAAATGTCAAAGATTGTGTGTGTGTCTGTGTTTTTGTTGTGTGTAGTGCTGAACGAGAGAAGCTTTCAGTGGTCGGTTCTCCTTTCTGGATGGCTCCAGAGGTGCTGAGAGATGAGCTCTACAACGAGAAGGTAAAGTCTTCAGCTTTGACCTCTGACCTCTGCTAATGCAGCAGTTTAGTTGACATGGTTTGGAAAATAAACTCAAATAAGACCACAGAATATAAGTTTTGTTTAAACCTAATCAGAAAAATAAGATGAAGGTCTTATGATACACAGCATATCCACAAATGTTTCACCTTTATAATAAACCAGTAGGTTTTGGTGTCTGCATGTCTTTATATGCGTCTATCTGTTTTCAGGCCGACGTGTTCTCCTACGGTATAATCCTGTGTGAGATCATTGCAAGGGTCCAGGCTGACCCGGACTTCCTTCCCCGCACAGAGGTGACTGCTCATGTACTTCTTTTCCACCCTATATAACCTTGTGATACTCCCATCATCACCCTGTTTGCTTTGTACACAGGTTGATCTGTTGGCGTCCCAAAAAAAAACTGTTACAGTACTAATCCTCAGCGTGTAAATGTGGTCATGCAGTGGAGAGGACTGACACATTTAGTTTTTCATATGTAAACTCTACTACTCAGGGTGATAAGGCAACAAGCATGAACTAATATAAAAAGGTTGACTTTTAAAATATTTTATTAGCTTCAAAAATCCAGTTTTGGTTTTATAGTTGTTGTTCATTAACATTTGTATTAGACTATCCTAGTATGAGATACATGTTTATCCTTTGATATGCAAAGAAGGGACACAAAAGTCTTTATATATTTACATAAATATATAATTTACATAAACTAATAAAAGATGTACCTTTTTGAAACACGCACACAGCCTGTGTCATTTTGAAACACGCACACTCAGCCTGGACTGACAGAGTCAAAGTAGCTTGGCAGTCAACAGGACCAACGTCAGGGATTAGTTTGACATGAAGCTGCTTTTGGCAGAAGAGTTTCAGCGTGTCAAACATCTGATGAAGCTTTATTCCACTTTTAGAATAGTAAATATGAATTTCCTGTTTAAACTTTAATAGATCCAGATCTCTTTGTCACTCTCTTTGTCTTCTCTCCTCGTCCTCCTCCTTACCAGAACTTCGGCCTGGACTATCACACGTTCCAGCACATGGTCGGAGACTGTCCGCCTGACTTCCTCCAGCTGGCTTTCAACTGCTGCAATGTGAGTTCGTCACACTCCCGTCCAGTCGGCCTGTCCTAGCCTCTGTCAGTCAAGATATTACAGTAATGTAACAATCCCTGTCTACTCGTGACGGAGCTGAGGAGCAGCTGTGTATCTGCAAAGTTAGTGCAAGGTGGCCATGTTTAAAGGACTAGTGTGTAGGATTTAGTGGCATCTAGTGGTGAAGTTGCAGATTGCAACCAACTGAATACTCCTCACCCTCCTTTCAAAGCGTGTACCTCTATGGTGGATCATCTATCAAGAGCTGGTGTTTTAATTTCTTAAGTAACTATTAACTATTCCCCAGTTCAGAAACAGAAGGGCAATCTAATTATGTGAATAATCTGATTTAGCTCTCCATCCAGGGGGGGTCTTCTGTTCACTAAAAGCCGGATCAGTCACTCTGCAGATTTGGATTTTCTCGTTATTCAAACATTTATTTGTCGCTAAGTTGAGTAACTACTGAAATAAAGAGGAATATTAAGTAACTCAGACTGTATCAAATATACTTTTCCATGCGATTTTTGCTCATAATCATCATAATAACTGGACTATAACTGGGTTGATTCTCTTTCTCTGTCATAATTACAAACCGCAGAGGACGAGGGCATTAAAGATTTTGCAGGAGCGCCCTGCTGATTGATCCTGTATTGGCTCCCTCGATCCCTCTCATCCTTGTCTCGTTTTTATCGTCCTTGTCTCCTTTATCCTCCATCCAAGTCCAGAACACCCCGGTTTTTATTTAATTTACTTAATTTACTCTTCTTTCGAGCATCTCATTTAGTATGTCTGCAGCTTTTAACCAAGTTACTGTATATAAATCTCATCCTTGTCTTCCTCCCTCCAGATGGACCCTAAGCTCCGTCCGTCCTTCCCAGAAATCGTCAGACACCTCGAGGAGATTCTCGCTCGCCTTAAAGTCGAAGCTACAGAGCACGAGTGCGTCCCCCTCAGCGGGGACAATGACAAGAAGACCATACCTAAAGGTAACAGCACTGTACAGAGTCTCAGTCTGTGATTTCAGCTTTCACAGTCAATAAAAGCCACTTCCTTTTGTTTACAAGAAGATGACTAAATTCTTGGAAAAGAAGGTGGTAGGAGAGGAAACTGTAATCCAAGCAAGGCAACAGACACCTATTTTATATCCTTCCCTGGCCTCCTCAGCCTTTCACCCCTCTTTACCACTGCTTACAGACTCTGCTTGTACTCCAATACAATCCAGTCCAGTCACTATCGAGCCTGACAGAAACTTCCCCCCTCTCTTAACACCAGTTCCTCTTTAAAAGCACGCTGTTAATTCAATGTTTGTTCAGTCACTTACATAGATGGTGTTTATTTTTGTTGTTTCCCAAACATACCACCAGGTTGAAGCCAGATTTTTACTTCACTTCTGGTTTGGTCACACAGTGAGTTTGTCAGGAGAGAAATATCCCTGTTTCCACTATAATATCTGCTACTCAAGGTCAAAGTTAAGTGTACTATAAAGTGCAGAGTCCTTGGTTCTTTATTATGACTCAAGGAAAACTGGTGTGAGATCAACATTCCTATTTTGAGATACTTGATCCATGCAAGCCCAGGTTTCACTTCTAATTTGGTCCTGCGTACCGACGCCTGCATGTCTGACCGGCGTGGAGTCAGCATGGAGTCAGGAGGCAGTAATGTTTTTGTTTAGACAAACCAAACGGCTCCTCTTCCTCGCTACTACGGCGTATGAAGAAGGAGAGCAGGAACACGCGATGTCACAGGATGCAGGAGTGATTTATATCAGTTGATGACATGATTTCTTACATCTGGTGTTGTGTTGCGAATCTAGATGAAGCTAACGAGATTTATGAAACACAGCCCGGGTCTGTTTACACAAGAAATATCTCTTATATTATAGCGTGGAGAACATGGCCTGGATCTGACAGTTTGTTACAGTATGTAGTAGTTACTCCTTCTCTGCCCACCCCCGCTTCTCCTCCTCCTCCTCCAGCTCCCTCTCTCTGTTTACCTGATAACATCGGCGTTTCCTGAAAACCAGGATAATCTTCATAATAGGAAATATTTCCGTTGCATAACAACCCCTTTCCAGCCAAATATTTTGAATATTTCGGTAGAGTAACTTATTTTGGTCCTCATGATTCACACGAGAGATTCCTTCAGATGCTTTCTGGCATAAATGAGACACGTGATCCCTCAGAAGAGCAACAGCACTTTGAGATTTGAGAGGAGGATGTAATAAGATCTATCTTGGATAGCTCTTGTGTTTATATGCATCATCACCCCAGA
This sequence comes from Miichthys miiuy, assembly GCA_036365135.1. NCBI lineage: Eukaryota > Metazoa > Chordata > Actinopteri > Sciaenidae > Miichthys > Miichthys miiuy. The sequence continues at coordinate 4,737,449 of CM071617.1, read as the reverse complement.
AACTCGTAACACTCATACTGTATGAACGATCTCTTTCTGCGTGATGAATCGCTGCAACCTGAGACCTCTTTTTTTTTTTTTTTCATTCCATGTTTTTGCCATCTCAAATTCTTCCTTTCATCCAGGTAATTTTTCCTGGTGCAAAGTTTTTGAAAATATTCTTGGAAGCACTTGCTTCAGGATTTAGCTTGTGTTGCCACCTAGTGGAAGCAAACGATTCCTTGTTTTACCATCAGAGTACTATTAACAACTATGACAGTCTCAAAAAGTGGAACACAGGCCTCCTGACTTACAACTTTTACAGATTTTACTATCCAGTATTTGAGTTTTATGTCAATTTTATTGAAAATGTGTAACAAAAACAAACCTGTCTCTTCGTTCAAGGTGAGAAGATCCAGGGCTTCAAGCGACTAAACCCTCTCGGTTTCCAGGATGATAAAATCCCACCGAAATCACCCCGCCCAAGACGAACCATCTGGCTCAGCCGCAGCCAATCAGACATCTTCTCCTGCAAACCAGGAAGAAAAATCAACGTCCAGGACCCTTATTACAACCCCCCCACCACCGCTCACCGAGCCTCTAAAGCCCACAAGATCAACCCGTTCACCGCCCGAGAGGACCTGTGCGGGGGCAAGATCAAGTTTTACGACGTGCCCAGCAAGTCCGTCTTCTCGCTGGTGTTTGACCTCCACTCACCTCCGGGGAGTGTGTTCAGTAACCAGCCGTCTGCTCACGGACCTGGAGGACCCCAACAGGAGACGTCTTACTATTGGCAACAGCTGCCAGGTAGACAGTGTCACTCCTTACCGGTGTCCCCACAACTGCCCCGCGCTGAGATCTTCCACGTCACTGGTACTGTTAGCGCCAATAACAACGGTTCAGTGACGTGTAACGCCAGCCAGCTCTCCACAACGCTGCCAGGTGATTTTTGATTTTTATTTATTCCAACAAAATATTAGATTTGTAAAGTAGTACAATATCTTGCATTGATGTGTTTATGTGGAGTGACATGCTGTGTTCAAAATAAGCAGTAATTTTATGTTGCAGAACACTGGAGCTGCTACCACTGCCTTGACTGATTAGTTTTGGTGTTTCCACATGTCAGTCCCTACTAACATCCTCTTAGGGAAAGCCACCTCATTCTGAAGGCATAATTTTGTTTCCAATCAACATTCTTCATTTACCAAATTAAATAATAATGTTTTTTCCTGCTCTTTTATGTCTTCCTCTCCTCTTCTTTCTGTCTCTCTTTCCTGTTTCCCTCTCTTATTTTCTCTCAGCTGCTAACTCCAGGCCCGACGCAGGCCTGATGGGGAACGACGTCCGACAGAAGGCGCCGTTGAGCACCTGGGCGAAGAAATACGTCGTGGTCGAGATCCCACCTTACTGCAGGCAGAGAGGAGGGGAGGAGGACGGAGAGGTAGACGGCGGGAAGGAGGCAAACGAGGAGGACGAGTACGAGGAGAGCTGGTCTCCGATGGTCCCCAGCAGCGAGAGAGACAGTGGAGAGGCGATGGACTGCTCCAGCAGCCTGGAGGAAGAGGAGGAACGACAGAGAGGGACCGACACATGCCCCATGTAACACACATGTAAATCCACACACACATACTCAAACATGGAGGTGGATTTGGACAAGAGAGGGGGACATTTACCCCTGGAGTGTGGACATGGAGGCAGTGGGAACCTGTTTGTAAAAGTAGACTGACAGACTGGACACATTTCAAAGATTTTTTTTGGAAAAGAAAGCACTTGATTTTTATCTTTCAAGTGAATGTATCACATAAATCAAGCACAACCTGACGTTAAGAAGTAACTCTCACCCAGGTGTGACAGAACAAGTCATGATTTAGCACAAAAAAAGAAGCTTTTATCAACACAGTGGACACTCAGCATAGAGATTATTTTTTGAAAAAGCTGTTTATATTTAATATTGTGAGATGATGTAGATTTTTGTCCCTTTCAAAGGTTTCCTGTTTAGGCGTCTTTGTCTACGATGAGCGGTATCGAGGAGCCCTCGTGTTGCGTATGTGTGAGTGTTTGTGTGTTTTGATACTTTTCCCGGTGTTCTTTGTCAGACAAATGTTTATACCGAATCAAAATAATCCCATATTTTTCTGATTAATAAGACGAGAGGCGGTTTATAATAACTGACATGTTCATTCATGTGTTTCATCTCAGATCTCCCATCATCTGAGTCTCCTCCTGCTACACTCAGCAACAGCAGTAGTGAATTTAGAGAGGAGATGGTTGTAGTTTACAGTTTCATCTAGTCCACGGTTATAGAGGTCGCAGTGATTTTAACATATTTTAGCCCTCTAATGACATGGTGGTTATCCGGTTTGGTCAGAGGCACTATAAATCAGCCAATCTAACATCATTAAATTCATTCATAAATCCAGAGCACAGACTGTAGGCGGACATGGATGTTGTGAAAGAAGTTTTTTGAAAGCAAACTTTCAGATCTACTTGAACGCACCACAAGTTTTCCAAAAAGTCCCCTCTTGTAACTCTCTAACCCAAATTTAAAGCAAGACTGTGCAACTTTTGGAGGACAGAATAACACACTTCCTCTTACAAACGAAAAGTTGAATTCATAAACAATAATACACACCCGAACTCACTTCGATACACTCAGGGATTTAGCTGCTGTAGCCTTACTTAGTCTGATATGACCCTTAGCTTATGGTGGATAATGTTAGTGTTGCACCCGCGAATCATGCCGTACTCAGGATGAAGATATTTTTAAAAAAAAGGGAGGGTGGTTTAGAAACATGCCTGATCTTCAGGCTTTTATTATGACTGTATTTAATGTTCCCAGATGAATATTTGACAGTTTCATTTTGAGGTTATCCATCTTTGCTTTGACGAAGCAGCCCGGTTAGCAGTTTTTAACACAAGTTACATGGAATTCTTGGACGAGTTGGAGCTTGGCAATATCGGGAAAATGAAATGACTCGGTATATAACTGCCTTTCTGGAACTTCTTGTGGGTGATGGAGGCCTGCAGAGGGCTCAGGACTTTGAGACTGTTGTCTCATTGGATCTCATCTTTGTACAGAAAGAATTCACTCTCACCGTCAAGAATGTTTTCATTAAAGCAGCTCACTGTTCTGCAAAAGTTGCATAGTCTCGCTTTAAAGTCTGAACTGAAATGAAACAAACTTCAGAGCTCCCTGAATCAACCTCACGTCAGACTTCTAATGAAGACGAGCAGAAGATAATTCAAATATTCCCTTACGAAAGTCTTACGAAACATTTTCAGTCTTCCAGAAAACAGTTGCGATGAGCTCATGGTTTCAGTGTGATGCTGGCGCTGAGATAAAGCTTTCTTTGGTATGATTAGGTCACTGTGTACTTCCTCCCCCCCACGCTTAAGAAGAAGTCGACATTTCATGCTCAGTTTAAAATGAGCGTGACTTCTTTTTTTAGCAGTAATTTAAATAAAATACCACAAAAACTACCACTACACTCGACTTAACCCTCGTGTCTTAAAGAAAAAAAGGAACTGGGGAACTTAAAAACGTCAGTTGATGGACTCTTCTTGGCACATGACTCGGTCACAGATTGGATGAATAATCTTTTGATTCGAGGGAAGAACAACCTTTTTTTCTTTCTTCCATTTTTAGATGTGATTCAGAGTTCCTGGTGTTGATTTTTCCACTCCACTGAGAGTTTGGCTGAGAGGTGTTCATCTAAACATCTAAACATCTTGTTTGTTCTGTCAGATTATTAGTATTAAGTAAACGTACTTGTAATTTGGAGTGAGTTGTTTCCCTTCAGAAGATGCCACAACTAAGATTCAACTTTAAATGTAATGAATATTTAATTTAAAATTCCTGTAAATTGAGATTTCCTCAATGCCTCACAGCAAACACACTCCTACACACTCCCTTTTGAAGTTGCTGCTAACATTTGAATCCATCCGTCTCATTGAATCGGTGGCCCTCGTGACATTGTGTACGTTTATTAACACACTTCATAGTTGTGGGTGAGATTTCTGTGAGTATGTCACTGTGGAAGTTTAACATCAAAACTGTTTTCAGTGTTCAGCGTACAAACTAAATGACTGTTATGAATTTCTATTTGTCGAACCAGCACGTCGTTATGAAGCTCTTCTGCTGATCTCAGTCCGTTCACTTCAATAGGAACTTAAATGCACTTGTACAGCGATATACGATATACGTGGATCTCCTCTGAACTACTTCACTTCTTTTCTATGCAACCAATGTAACTTTTATGACACTGTTTTGCAGTATAAAGGATCTAATTTGATATTTATGAGAAAACATTTTTAATGTCTTACATTTGTATATTTGTGTAAAAAGTTTGCGTTGTCCTGATGAATACAGATTGAAATGTTTTTTTGCTGATCGAATAACAAAGCTTCCTCGAGTTTTCCTTGTGTTTGTCTCTCATTCTCAAAAAGTCTGGACTTAAAACTTAAAAAGCGATATTTCTCTTTAAAAATGTTGCTTTCAGGTTGAATTTTCTGAGACTGGTTTGTGTCCAAACATCCTCACTTTACATCCTGCGTCACAAGCAGTCTCAGTGTTTACTCAGACGAGCCTGACCCCGGTTTGTTCCTCTCATGTCTCAGAGCTGAGCATCCGTTTTCCTGAAAGATAAATCGCTGACAATCTTTTTTAAAAAAGCAAATATGAAGGTATTTCCAAAACAAAAGAAAAAATATTATAACCGATTTTTCGATTTTTATTCGCTAATCCAAGAAGATGTAGCCAGAAATGACACACGTCCTTTCTTATTTTCTAAGCCATCATTTTATTTTATTACGTATGAAAATCTGAAATAAGGAAAAAAAAACAACACTGACAAAATATATCTGATAAAAAAACATTATGATGTTTGACATAGCACAAATCAAGCAATTACATTAATTTAATGATAATACATAGATGAGAGGCACAAACTGGGGCCACTAGATGAACTGGATTAGGTTGATTTAGTCATCATCGTACGTAGTGCAGATTTTTATTTTTTTACAACAAATATGTTCTTAAATCTTTTATGCAGATGGTTAACTCATCGTAAGATGTTTAAAGACTCAAACAAACAACAAGCAAAAACAAGCATACATAAAAATAATTTGAAACTTTACATATTAAATAACAAAAAAAAAAAGATTTGGTCTTCTCTCGTTCACCTCTGGCATCTCTAAATCTGACAGATTTCAGAGTTTGTGACACGAGCGCTGCAGGCCAACTGACATCACTATGTTCACACATATTTCAAATTAAATTCATCTTTATCTGTAATATTTTTAATTAGTGTATCATTCATACTTCTCTGTGTGTGTGTAGAGGAGTCTAATAAGAGAAGATAAACCTTTATGAGGGGTAAATTCCAGGTAACATGGTGTCATAGCAGAGACTGCAGCAGTGTACGGGTAAGAGCACAGAACCAAACCAAGATAATAAAAACATAAACAGATACACAGAAAAAACACTTAATATGATGTAACAATATGACTGTTGATGCTTTTCTCAACATACTCATACACGTGATTGTTGTTGTGTTTGTCTAACTCGACTGTAACCATCAGATAAATCTGTCTAAACAGGAAGAAACACATTTAAAGGACTGTATCAGTGGGTTTTTTTGCATGTTTTGGCTCGTTTCATACAGATCAGATAAACTGACTGTTTACCGTTTTAAACAAATTCTCCCTCCAGCTTCAGGCAGCCATCGATGAAATTCTGTGTATGCACGTTTGACAGTTATTCATTGTTGTGAGATAACGCAGTGAAGACTTCAGTATGATGGATTACACTGACTGCCTGGAGCGACAGGAAATATTCAAAGTACAACCACACCGCGCTGGCTTTAAGCTAAACATGTTACATGTTATGATTCCAGACTTGCCTGTTTAATTAGATCAATATTATATCACATTATTTTCTATTAAATATAAATAATATCAAGTTAGTAATATTATTCTGGCCACAATAATATCTCCCATGACGTGGCTCTTTGAGTTTGATCAAAAACAGTGTTTGGGGTCAGGTCATGAAATCATTTCTGGGGGTCACCGAATGGTTGCGGAGAATAACATATGATAACATACATCGTGTATCGTGCATGAGAGACATGAAGCAGCTCACAGTGATGTCATCCCTTTAATGACACTCAACACACAGAGGACAAGAACTCAGAAACACTGTATACTACACCTCAGCAATATGAGAATGTATTTCCATCTGTTGTTGTTAATAATAAATAAATAAATCTGAAAATACTAATTAAAGCCAAAATCAAATTAGTCGTTCTGTCTTTCAAGCAACAGTGCAACCTACGACTACATACGCCTTGATACGTAGTTTCTTTTCTTCATTCCTAATATAGAATTTGGGGTCTGTGTCGCTGATATCGCTCTTTCTTCTTCTCAGATGTTTGTTTTCCTCTTATAAATCTGTGGATTTCTGATTTATGACGGCTCAAACCTGATCGCTCTCTCTCTCAAAGCCCTGACATTGCATGGTACTACTAAAAGATGCTTCCTGGTTGTGTGTTTTTTGTTTTTGTGTTACATAACAAGTGCTCCATTTAGTGCTTAAAAACTACACCTCCCAAGAGGCGGACCTTCTACCACCAGGGGGTGCCTGTCTATTGCTGATGAAGGTCTGATAGACTGAAAAATAAAGTGAAGCACTGCGTGGGTGGGATGCTTCCAGAACCAAATATTTAGGTGGAGCGGTTTCCATCATCATTTTATATGAAAAACAAGTTAAAGACTTAAAGACAGGGAATGTTTCCACTAAACACACAAATCAAATGTACAAAATAAGAGCCTGCGCGCTCAGTGTGCTGTTTTCTGATGGGACTTCAGGCTGGAGCGTTGGGTGAAGCACTTCCCGCACAGCGAGCACTCGTAGGGCTTCTCGCCGCTGTGGACCACCGCGTGTCTGATCAGGTTGCACTGTTTGGTGAAGCTCCTGCCGCACTGCAGGCAGCTGAACGGCTTCTCCCCCGTGTGGCTCCTCAGGTGCTCTTTGAGCTGGCTGAACCTCATGAAGCTCTTGTCGCAGTACGTGCAGCTGAACCTCTTCTCGCCGATGCCCGACCTCCAGGGCGTCCTCATCCTCCTCGACAGGGCGAAGCTGCCGCGGCTGTGCCCGTAGAAAGAAGAGGCTGCTGTGTTTGGAGGTGTGGACTCCTGGTTTGGGCCCCTCAACTGAGGCCCAGAGTCTCTGTACTGATGCTGTGGTTGCTGTGGAATCAGATCCACGGTGTTAATCTGAGACAAAGCGTGTCCTTCATCTGGTTGCGGCCTCTTACATCCAAATGTTCTGGTTCGTCTTTTCACTCGTGCTGCACTCACCGTGACCGCGTGAGATTTCACTGACTGAATTCGGGGCACCATGTCTTCCAAATGCAGTCCACTTTGAGACGGGAACGCGGAGGGAACCGGCTCAAAATGCTGCCCAGCAAACGAGAGGCTTGGCTCGACGGCATCCCTGCACAGATTGGACGACCACAGCTGTCCCTCGCCGTCCTCGATCACAAACGTGTGGTCTGAATCCAGAGGAGCTGCGTTCTCGTCCGGCTCTTCCTCTCTCTCGTGTTTCACTACGAGTTCTAACTCAATTTGGTTTCTGTTCAACTGCTGGTCTGGGAAAGCGTCATACTCATCTGCTTGGGAAACCAGAGATCCGGGGTCGGATGGGTTCTCGGCTGGGTGGAGACGCTCCACAAAGCCGTCGATCTGGGCAGGCTGCTCGGCCAAACATTGCGGCTGCTCGGCTTCAGAGACTAAAGAAAGCACAGGAACCACACAAAGAGAGGTTTTCAAGCTGTAGGTTTACTTATCAAATGTTTTTTCACCAAAGAGCAACATTAAGATAACGTTTGATGAGGGCAGACTCAAAACTTTCGGAGAGTTCCTGACTTGGAGCAAAGAGTCTTAGCTGAGCAGGAGAGGAACAGAAACTTCGACCTCGGTGAGGAGGTTGTGTTGACTGCGTTGCTAAGTATGACTCATTCTTTTAAATATAGTGACTGGTTGATCAGAAAATACATAAATAAATATGCACGCGTGACAGAGAAATCATAATCGTAGCATTTAGTCTCTATTAAGACGTGGAGTATTTTATGTCACAGACGTCTGTTGAATAAATTAAAGTAAGCCTATAATGTTTGAATGCACAGGCCTACCTGTGCAGCAGCCTACTGTGTTAATCTGTTTGATATTAACGAGCTTTCATCTTCTTCTTCTTCTGGTCTGTCTATACGTGAAAAGGCTGTAATTGTCTGGAAGGCTGTCACAGATCATCACTGCTGCACTTTTCACTTTTATTTCTGGTGTTACCGTGCTGGGCTGGATATGTGTCTCTGCTTAAAATCAACCACAAACATTATCCCTTGCACCATCTAATCTGTAGTGTTACTGTACATGAACTCACTGTCATTCGGTGTTTGGAGAATATTTCCCCTCTTTGTCTTTCAACCATTCTCTCCTCTCCGCTTAAGCCTCTTAAAAAGACATTTCAAACACAATCTGTGGCCGGTTTGACCTGAATTTTTTTGACTCCAACGAACCAAAGTTATGAAAAAGCTGAGGCTTTTTTGCTATTTGTGCTGAGCGGTGGATGTTTCTGTGTATTCCGGAACCCAGCGTGCAGTTTGAACTCACTCAGTTTGTCCTCCGAGTTGCTCTTCCACATGTCCTCCTCTGCACTCTCCTCTTTGATCAGTATCTGTCCAGCTTCGGTCGCACACTGCAACACGAGGCTCAGCATCAGTACTCGCACAGGAAAACATTAACCGCTTCACACATCGTGGAGTCAAAGAAACACACAAACACGTACGCGCAAGTAAAGAAAAACACACTGCATTAAGGGCGTTGTTGTGGAGGATTTATCAATACGCTCGTCATGACATGATGCTGCCTCAATTATGAAGAGAATTATGGAGTGAGACAGTCCTATCCTCTGACCTCAGTTACCATAGTGATGATCAGAACGGCGCCTGCTGCCCTAAACACAAACATACCGCTGCTCTGTATCTCAAGAAGAAGAAATCATCATCACAGATACGAGTGTAGACTTTAGCAGTAAGTTTCCAGAAATAAACCAACTCCTCTACTACTACTATAGATGAGTAGGAACATAGAAACACAAAAGGCCCTCTCTAGAGCCAGTGTTTGGTTTGTCTGATCTGGGCTGCTGTACAAACACGGCAGTCCAACATGGAAGAGGACCCACTCGCTCTGTAGATATAAAAGGCTCGTTCTATGCTACTAAAACACACAACAATTCTTAGTTTCACATGATTATACACCAATATTATATTTAATTTCTGCAAATAGATCCCCCCCGAACCCTGCAGACTGGTCCTTTAAATGGAAATAAACCTTATGGAGGAATAAAACACACTACCATGCAAGTTTGTAAGATACATTTAAAAAGCCAGAATAGAATAAAATGTAAAATGACATTTATTTTGATATTTATCTTATGACATTTCAACACAAACCTCACTTATAATCGGTGAGTAGTTTAAGTCATTTACCAAGCCAGATGCAATCGCTGACTGGTGTCAGGCTTCTCAAATGTGAGTATTTGTTACTTTTCTCACTGTACATTGCATATATTTTGGTTTTTGGCTGTTGATCGGACAGAACTAGCAGCATAAAGACAGAACTTTTTCAGTATTTGCTGGCATGCATGGATTAAAATGATCAACTGGTTATTCTAAAAAAAAAAAAAGCAGATTAATGAGCAGTAACAGTGATGCTGTGCTGTGTTCATACCTGCTGGGGTTGATTTGGAGCCTCATCGTCCATCTGTCTGTCCCAATCTGTGCTCTGTCTGTCTCTGTTCAACACCACTTTGACTAAAGGAGAGAATCTCTCGGCTGCAGGAGGATAAAACACTGAAGGAGGAGAAGAACAAAAACACACACACACACGTTAAAAGAAGAAACATAACAGACATGACCAGGACGCATGACCGTCCTCCTCACCTTTCCTCCTGGCTCTCATCCTGCTCCTCCTCAGCTCTGCCTCCATCACCTCACACTTCCCCTTCAGCAGGTCGATGTCCCTCCGGCTCTGGCTCACCTCCAGCCGGAGCACCGCGCAGCTGTCATCCACACGCCGGTTTATCTCCGCCACAGCCGCCTTGGCCAGGACCTCCATGACGGACAGTAGCTGGCTCTGGAAGCTGCAGCTCTCCTCCATCTTTGCACCGCCTTTATCTCCCCCTCTTGTAAATAAATATATTCACCTGTAACGCGGCTGTCTGTGCTGTGTGTCACACACCTGCGGTATGAATGTATAAACAGCTGTTCAGGGTGTATGCATCGTTTTTTTGAGGAGTGAAGGATGCCGTGAACTGTGTAGTCCTTCCACGGATGGTAGAGGGAGAGAGGGTCGCTCGTTTTTAACTCCCCAGCGGTCCGTACGGGCGGCCTCACTCCCTCTTAGCTTTTTTCCTGTTAGTGTAAATAGTTTTTCTTTTTAACGCACCTCGACATCTTCTGTCAGATTAATTTAAACACAAATTAATGAGTTTTTCCAGTGTTATTTGGACGTTAGCTCAGCGTTATTTCCGCCTCTGAGGGACTTCTGCAATCCAAAGCAAGCCTGGCGCAGCTACGTCACTTGTAGCTACAGGTGAATTACCGTAAATACCAGACTACATCCGCACCGTGACCCCCAGGCCAGTGGCGGAAGTCAGACCTAACGTTCGACACGTGAATCCACAGGTGACTTCAGGATGTTTGCAAATAAGATGAAGTTGCTAATATATCGGTACATTTGCTTTTTTTTTTTGGTAATTATACATCACTAATGACCCCAAATTGTTAATGAGCATTAAGAATAATTATTCTCTGCACATAGAAGTCATATTCAATTAGCTGTAGCTAACAACACAGAACAGGCGCACACTATATACAGGCATGAGGTAAAAATGGTGACACAGTATAAACAGAATAAACTCTTAAGGAGGAAGAACATATGGTTCTACCTCTGAAAATACACATATTGACTCTTGTGCAATAACTTGTGCAAATGTGCATTGTGGAAAAACTTAAATGGGGATAGTGCAATTATAATGCATCCATCCTATTATGTCCATCAATCATATCAGCTGTTACAGAATGAGTCATTATACAGAGTAATAGCAGTTGGTAGGAATGACTTCCTGTAGCGGTCTGTTTACAGTGGAGCTGCCACACAGGGCCACAGTATTAAAGACGTGATAGTCTGTATAATATACTATATAGCACAGCCTTTTTGGCTGAGAGAGCCATGACAGCCACATATTTTAAAATGTATTTCCGTGAGAGCCTTATAATATTTTTTAACACTGAATACAAATAAATGCGTGCAACAGTTTTAGAGTATAATAAGTCTGAATTTTTAATAACGTTGTTATACTGAAGCTAAAGATTAATAAATAAAATACTTCTGAACATTAATGGGACTTCTGGTGCTGCATGGTCCCCGATCGTGCACCGATCCCCATAGCAACCGCTGTGTTTCGGATGCAGATGCGCATGCGCACTCACATACTTCCAGTCGTCAGCTCATAAGCAGTTTCTCTTCCGAGCTGTTCTGTGTCGTTAAAGTTGAACAAAATAACACGAAACACACCTGCTTACTCCCCTGCTGATTTTAATTGGGACAATTTTGCCACGAACGTAAAGACATTAAACGTGTGGTACACGTTTTATAGCAGGCAGCCGCTCTTCCTGGTACTGCGAACCACCGGACCGTACCGGCTTACTTTCACCCCTGTCTGCCAGCCAGATGCAGTCATCAAAAGAGCCACATCTGGCTCGCGAGCCATAGGTTGACGACCCCCTGATATAGCAATACACCAATTCAAAAGTAATATCCATGTCTGAGAAACACAAAGATTTTGAAAGACCAGAGGTCAGATAGGTGTGCTTGAAATTTCAAGGTACTTTACTTGGATATTTCAGTATTATACTACTGTATACTTTACTTTTGATTAGCCTAATGATTTACGGAAACATATGAAGCTCCATTATAAACTTCCCAACAGTATTATGCATCAAAATGAATAATCTAATTACATAGCATATTTTGTTAGTAACATCCCACTGCCAGGGTTCAGCGTGCTGCATAAAGAGTCATTTATTATTGATACTTAAAGTGCATTTTATTTGTAATACTTCTGTACTTTTACTGGGGAAAATTTTTGAATTCACAGCTTCTACTTTTGTATTACCCAAAGTCAGTTTGCTTGCCTTAGTGCTGCCTTATGGAACATCCTAGTACTTTGTGCTAATCTGATTGGTATTCTATAACCGGTATTTTGCAGTACTTTGTTGTCAGTAAATGTCAATGGTCTTTGTATTGCGTGTTCCTGTAGTCTGTGGTAATAATGTGTCATTTTTATTTTCTGTTGTGGTGTGATCTATGGGTATTTGTGATCATTTATAGTAACTGATGGCACTGTTAGGTTTTGTAATAGTTTGTAGCATATTGTCGATACGTAATATGGTGATTGTGGTAGTACTCTCTGTGCCTTTTCTGCAGTTTGTGTCACTTCAACAGCATTCACCGAAGCCCTGTGTGTTGCTATATTAATATTAGTATGTAGCATCGATGTACACCTGACACAGTCAAAGGAAGTGGGCTGAAATGAGTTGAATTTATACATCGTATACATACATTCAGTGTCTACTTCTTGCTGTCGTGGTGAGAAACGCACATGCAGCTTGAGCTAAACAGACACAAACACGGCACATAAAGGGAAATAGATGCTCTGTGCAGATACACTGAACTGATTTCCCTACTCGATCGGTAGAGGCGGAGAAACTGTGGGCCACATACAGAGAGAAAGCATAAGAGAAGGACAGCCACTCAGGAAGTTAACAGGGGAAGTTTAGTGGTTTCTTGCGTCATCATTTTATGCTGCTACTTGTGTGCCGATGCAGAGTGAAGGTAGGAACACTCATATATTCGCTTCTTAACTTGTTTATTTCCTCACGTTTCTACACTGAAACTCTTTTCCTAAAAGTGGACAGATAGAGAGGGATGGTGAACAACAGGAGAGCGGTGGCAGGTGTCAGGAAGATGGAGGTGGTGGGGAGTGAGTTTGAATATCTGTGCGAGTCTATATGCGTTCAGGCTTTAACAGTGCTCGACTTCCGCTGCAGTAAAAAAGGGGGCCGCAATGGCCATGACATGCGGATAGGGACTACAGAACCAACCTGTAATGAACACGTCCCTCAGGCCGGAGCTGGAAATGGAGGTTTAAGTGGAGGTCCACCAGTCCGGAGCCAGATTATGGTGTGATTGGAGTGAAACATTCAGAGGCTTACCTCAGTGAATATGAGAAGTAGAGAGGCAAGGGTGTGGCCTGATCGCAAAAAAGTTCATTCGAAAGAATACATCAGGGGGAAGTGGAGAGAAAGCCACATATGTACGCTGGAGATGAAGTATAAATTGTTATTTAATTTTAGGGCGATTGTCTGCAACATGAAGCTTGTGTTTGCACAAAAAAAACTTTTGTTGTTTCTACTTTTTCAGGTTGTAAGATAAACCAAACTATGTCCTGACACTCCAGCTTTTACATATCAACTCCAATGCAACATAGCTCACAGAGGAAACAACATGCACTGAAGCAAAGGAAACAGGAGGAGCAGCGGTAGCAGCAGCAGCAGCAGCACAGTGAAATCTCTGATATGTGCAGCACTTCTGCAAAGTCAGTGTCACATTAACCAAGTTGGTCAACACATCCAGCAGCCACACGGACAGTCAGTCAGGTTGACAGTCACAAACGGAGCAGCTCGGGGCCGCCTGAATGTAAGGTGAAAACAGCCGGCAGGAAGACATGAGGAGAGTTCGGAGAAAAGGGGGGAACAAAGAGAAGGTGTTTGGATGTGATCTGCTGGAGCACCTGAACGCCTCTTCTCAAGAGAGTAAGTGGCCATTTTCTTCATGACAGGCAGGGATATATTAAACAACATCCTGTGCAGGTTAATAGAAACACATGTGCATGTTATGTCACCAGAAACAAGAGTGCTGTCTAACCATATACATCAGAATAACCAGACATTATTTATATAACAATATGCTTATATGTATGTGAATAGATGCAGATGAATGTGTTTTTGTGAACAGTTCAAAACCACAAATGACATCCTCTAAAATGGGGGTGTCAAACATACGGCCCACAGGTCAGAACAGGCCCAACAAAGGGTCCAATCTGGCCCACAGGATGACTTTGCAAAGTATGAAAACAGCAACGAAGTCAGTAATTCCAATTTTTCAATGAAAATTAGCTGTTAGTCTTTAATGGATTTATCCACTGGACAAAGAAAGAAGTAAAACACTATATTATTGTTCAGTTATGAAAATACACACTTAAATGTTTTGTGCCTTTGTAGATCTGTAAACTATAACTGCAGGCTGACTGAATGTGGAAAACCTGAGATATATTATAAAAACTGCAATTATCTTAAGATTCAGGTTGTTCATCATCTGTTTTGTAAGAGTCTACTTAGGTTTAAGGTTTCGCAATCATGGTTTAGCATGTTAGAGTGGTAAGTTTTGCATATTAGGAGACATTTTGTTGAGACATTTTCACTCAAAACCAGAAATAGGAAAATCACGGTAGCACTAGAGGAAATGTCAGAGGATCATCAAAGATGCAAGGGTTCATCCTCTGCGGATCATGAATGTTCATATGAAATTTTATACTAATCCATTAAATAGTTGTTGAAATATTTCAGTCTAGATCTGGAACGTATGAAATAATTTGATTTATAACATCTAACTTATAAATAAATAAATGTATTTGTGACACACATTCTTACATGTATTAATACAGTACTTACATTCCTCGGTTTGAATATGCTGTGATGAGATGATAACACTTATTTTTACAGTTTATTTTGCACATGACATATTTGGCAATCATCATGAGTCACGCACACATTCATAAATTATATTTGTCAATCTGCACAAAGCATAGAAAAAAACCTACACACAGCAATCTCATTCCCACTGCTTGTTCGACATGAACATGATGTTTTCTTCAGGTGTTTATGTAGAATAATAGAATTGTGAATGTGAATGTGAGGGTATCTTTGGTTTAATGTACGAAACATACAGACAAGATACATAAAAACTGAATGCTTATGCTCAAATACAAAGTTAACAATTTGAACATATTGCATAATTCTCGTGTTCAGTTCATTAATTTGAGACATTGGCTGTTTCCCACAGTTCCTCTGGTGTTGCGATCCTGCAGTGAGTTTGTTGAGACACATGGAATCGTGGACGGGATCTACAGATTATCTGGAGTCTCGTCCAACATACAGAAACTGAGGTAAGCTACGTGGGTGCAGCTCTGTGCCTCTCATTGAACTTAAATCTGTAAATGCATTGTATAATCCACAAGGTTTGTGTGCTTTGTTGATGTGAATCTTTGTGTCCTTCCAACCAGGGGTGAGTTTGAGAGCGATGGGAGTCCAGAGCTGAACAAGGATCTATACCTGCAGGACATCCACTGTGTCAGCTCGCTGTGCAAAGCTTATTTCAGAGAGCTGCCAAACCCTCTGCTCACATACCAGCTATATGACAAGTTTGCTGTGAGTAGCTCAGACACGTAAACATTTCGCACAGTTTACTCTCTCTTGCATGTTCATGAAGTGTATCAGACTGATTACAGGAGTGTAAAGTAACTCTACTGCATAGATAGTGTGAAATATATAAATCAGAATAAGTCCAGATCTCTCAGGTATGGTCATAGTGTTCAACAACAACAACTCTCTATATGCAATGAAATAAAAATCTAAAAAAATAGTCTAAAAATACAAGTAGAAGTCCTTAATCCAAAATGTTACATAAGAATATTAGAATATTTTTCTGTTTTCATCTGTAACAAATATATTTTTGAAATGGAAACACTTTTAGATACTTTGTGTACTACTGGGTAGTTTAGTAGTATATTACTGCATCATATCATATAGGTCATCAATCAACAATTATTTTCACCATTGATTGATCTGTTGATTAATCGATCAGTTTGTTTGGTCCATAAAATGTGGTGGAAAATGTTGAACAAAGACCAAGTTCACGTCCTCAAATATCTTGTTTTGTCCACAAGCCAAAAATATTCTGTTTACTGTCATAGATGATTAAAGAAAGCAGAAAATATTCACATTTGAGGAGCTGAAATCAGAGAATTTGGACATTTTTTTCTTGAACAAATGACTCAAAACGATTCATTGATTCTCAAAATAGCTTCCGATTAATTTAATAGTTTACAACCAATCGACTAATCATTGCAGCTCTAACATTATTTAGGCATATCGTGTGTTTTTATGTAAAATTGTACTTAAGTACTCTACATAAGTAAATGCACTTGGTTATACTGCATAAACTGTAGCAAAAACATTGACGTATTAAAAAAACAATTCTAAACTGTGTCAACACACTGATTCAAACACACGTTTGTGTTACAGGAGGCTGTGGCCATCCAGCTGGAGGAGGAGAGGCTGGTAAAGATCAGAGATGTGTTGAAAGAACTACCAAGACCACATTACAGGTACGGTTCACTCTGCTGCACACGGTGCTGCCTCACTGACCTCATGCAGTTTTCTGTTAAAAAAAACAACCCGTTTGGTAATTCTATAAATAATTTAGACACCTCTCATCAATTCTTCACTTCCTCCCGTCAGGACTCTGGAGTTTCTGATGCGCCACCTTGTCAGAATGGCCTCATACAGCTCAGAGACCAACATGCACGCCAGGAACTTGGCCATCGTCTGGGCCCCCAATCTGCTCAGGTTTGTTAATACATCAGTATGTGTTGTCTGTCTCTGGTGCAGTGCCTTTGAGCAAGACACTGAAGCACAAATACATTAGATGTGTAATGTGCAATTTAACTAATGGAGCAATATTTTTTCAATCGATCTGTATGTTAAGGTCGAAGGACATCGAAGCGTCTGGGTTTAACGGTACAGCGGCCTTCATGGAGGTCAGAGTTCAGTCCATCGTGGTGGAGTTCATCCTCACGCACGTCCCTCAGCTGTTTCCTGAAGCAGGTAACACACCAGCCTGATAATGAGACTGAACTTGTTGCACTAAAATCTCACCCGCAAAGACCCACATAACCTACTTCTGCTGTATTCAGGTGATTCAAACGAGAGGAGGAAGTCCCTCCCCTCCCCGTCAGCAGCGTGCGTGCCAGAGGAATCATTTTTCAGATCTCAGCCTGTCCCTAACTTTGGTAACATCAGTCCAGGAGACGGTCCTCTAGCCATAAGACCCTACCACGCTATCATCGAAGGCACTGACAAGTGAGTAGACTCATTTATTTATCTGATAGGACGTTTTCCAAAAAGTCAGTAATTATCAGCTTGAAGTGTTCATTTACCAAACAGGCATTTAGAGAAACTTATCTCATGTTAAGCCTGATTTAAGTGTACAATATTTATTTGTGGTGAAATGATATTTATACTACTTATAATACTTATACTAATGCTTCTTAAATCTTCTCGTCTGTGTCTCGCTCAGGAGGAAAGGATCTCTCAAAGGCAGGAAGTGGATGTCCATCTTCAACATCGGAGGTCGATTCCCCGACCCACGACGGAGACAAAAACACTCAGCCAAAGGTACAAAATCTTATCGTGGTTTGTAGTCCTGGGAATTGCTCCTACCCTGCTCAAACTTATCCTTACCGCACTTTTTTTTGTTTGTTTCAGAGAAAGAGAGGCAGGTTTTGAGACCAGCAAGAAGTATGGACTCCCTCAGTACACCGCCCTATCCAAATGAAGGTGCCGCTCTCTATATCTATATGTCGCCATTAAAATCTGTTTTTTTTTGTGTGTACTGACCCTTCTGAAAATTCCTAAAGTTGTTTACCTGAAGATGTCTGAAACAGTTTGAATTGAAATACAGATTCACTGTCATACTTTGGATTAATGTTCTGTTCCAGGTTGCAGACGTTCTGCCCAGCGCCCTCCTTCCAACAACATCCCAACAGCCTCTCCCCTCGTCACCTCCTCCCCAAAGCCTGGCTTGGATGTCACGGTATCCACCGGTGCACTAGGTGGGAGTGAATACGCGGTAACCTACCGCAGGGGAACTGGGTTAGTTAGCGGGGGAACCCAGGGCACCTACACTGCTCTTGACCCTGAAGGTTTAGGACTCACAGGCAATGAGACTCTCCAGTCCAGATCCCCAGGGGTCTCCACTAAAGTAGGCCGAAGAGCAGCCATGCACATCACGGGACCCACCATGGTTACAGTGCCCCTGCATATCACCTCTAACCTGGCATTAGGGGTGCTTCAAGGGGGCGGGGCTGACAGGATCATCCATCGTGGCAGGGATAAGGATGGAGGGGACAGGGTGGACGGTAAGGAGGGAGGAGAGAAAGTGGAGAGGAGGGAAAGCAGAGTAACTGAAAAGAAGGTGGAAGAAAGCAGACAGGTTGAGGAGGAGGAGGAGCAGGAGGAGGAGATAAATCACAGGGAGAAAGTCTTGGATGCAGAGGAGACTACGGTGCCGGATGATGGTGGGGAGGAAGGAGGTGAAGAAAAGAAAGAGGACGAGGAAGAGCTGGTGACGGGAGGTCGAGGTGTGTCCCGAGAACGAGTCAGAAGCCTCAGCACCACCAACACTGATGAAGATAATGAAGAAGATGCCGTCATCAGTGACTACATGGGTAATTTTAGCTATTTCACAACCACAATCTAACACTAATAATCCAAATATAATAAAATAACCATTTAATCTAGTAGCATCCTTTGGTTTAGGGTAATGTAAATCCTTACATTATGTGTATTTTCTCATTTACTGGATACTTTCCCCTCTTCAGGCCTTTAAAAACTCTTCATATGAAACTATTTGAGAAGGAAATGCAGTTTGATTGCAATAAAAAAAGTTCATGAATCAATGACATTTGCTCAATGAGGGCCCAAAATTAAATCAACAAACACAGTGAACTAATCGTCATATTTGAGTTGTTGGAACCAGTGGATGTTTGCAACCTCTTAAAATGCTCACGTTTCTCCTCGTGGCTCATGCGTAACAGCGCACACTTTGTAACCAAGGCTTCCATTGGCATAACACGCAGAAAGGTTGTGAAAGGATGACTTAAAGGGTGACTTAATACCAGGCTGAAACGTGTCAAGCCTGTTGCAACTGTAATCACGCCCTAACAGTGATGTCACAGGGTGATGTGGTGTGGTCACAGGGTACTGAAGTACGCCTGTACGTCACTGCAGCAACGTGAGAAGGTAGATCAGCGAAAACAAGATTTTTAGGAGGTGTTAAGTTACTCTTTTTTTAGATTTTTAAACTTACTCCTTTCCTCATCTATTACCTCTATCACCTCTAATCTTAGCCTGTGCTTTATTTACAGATATGAAAGGGGTGCAGCCATTTGATTTTCAGCCAGAGGTGACTGATCATGGCGATGACGGTGTGTATGATTCTTTTAACGTGCTCCACTCAACTGAAGTGGAGGGAGATGACCTGGTGCTGTCCGGTTACGTTCAAGATAACTTTGACTTCCTCGACCAGATGGACTGCAGCGCCATGGACCATATGGACTGCAGTGTACCGTGTCAGGTGTGTGCTGGTTCACCTCTGAGGATGAGGTTTTCTTGTAAAATATAGTAGATTTGCATAGACTCCTTTTTACCTCCTGTCTCTCTTTAGGTGAACGAGTTCTCTGTCGAACCTCCTGGTCACTCGGATGATGAGTATGAAGTCATGGAGCAAGCTCAGACCTCCTGTCATCCTGCAGAGGTCCAGACACACCTGCAGCCCGACCCTGAGACACGCACCCGCAGTCAGACCGAGTTAAATCCACACAGGCCGCTCAGCCTCGACATAAACAGCCGACACACTAAATCCCTCAGCCTGCCTTACATGACCTCACCTGTCCACAGACCGGAGGACTCTTCCTCTGAAGGCGAGGTCGAAGGGGACGACAGTGATGAAAATTATTACAGTAGTGACGATGACAATGACAGCATGTTTGTTAAAAGCCTCCCCTCTGATTTCTTTTTAAGCAATTTGCCCGAGTTTAAACCAGACGCTGATGAACAAGACTGTTGCGCTCATGATGGAGTTCCTGCATGTCAGTTACAGAGCTGTGAGGAACGGGAATGCCGGTCACAGAACCATGAATTTCCTGCATGTGAAGAATCACATGCAGGAGATGAGGAGCAGATAGAAGTGAACGACAAAGTAGATGAAGATGGGCTGGAAGAAAAGGAGATAATAAAGACAGAAGAGGAAGATAACGTTTACCAGGAAGGAGACCGGCTGGAAAACAACAAACAGAGGTGAAACTGATTTCAAATTTGAATATATAAGACAACACGTGTCCACGACTCAGTTATGCAAGTGTATTTCTGCCAGTCATGACTTTAATTAGCACAGAATGCACATTTAAAGCTGCTTCAATGCTGTCATGTGAATTGTGTTACATTAGTGATGAACCTAAGTGCATTTTAGCATCTTTCAGCTCATTGTCTTGGTGTTATAGCCTGCAGCATTGACATATGTGACATATATCACACAGATTAATGAGTTGCAGGCGAACACGGTGGAACATTTAGGAGGTAGAGAGCCAGATATTTCAAAACAGAGTTTAAAGTAGTAGAGTAAATATGGATCTTATATCCGTCAGACAAATAAACGCTCATGTTGCTCTGTATTTACTGGAATTGTTAATAGGTAATTGTTCACTTTACGTTCACTTTATGAGGTGAGAACGTGTCAAAGTTATGTTTACAGTTTGTTGCGTTGCACCCAAGTGGTAAAAATAAATTAATACATGTTTAAAGAGAGACTACACAAGTTAAATTCATAAGCAATAAACACAGTTTTTACTACTGCTAGCTTATTTGATCTGGTATGACCAGTGGCTTATTCCGGTACAGTAAAATTTCATAGCTTGTCGTCATATAAACAAACTTCATAGAGATATCTCTGCATAACCGTGTCTGTTAACTAACAAATTAACTTTTGTCCTGTAATTGCTACCTGCAAACGTTACATAATCTTACTTTAGAGCCCCTAGATGTAGAATTTTATAGTTGCTCATTCAAAATTATATAAAAATTCTACAAATAGTGAAATAAATAAAGTCAAGCCAGTATAGAAAAGTAGAAAAGTAGATCTCATCTTGTCACAACAGTTCCTCAAAACTGTTTCTCCTCAATAAGAAATGAAACAAAACTACGATTATATATTCAAAACAGCACTGAAATTTGTCTGTCTGACTCAATTTAGTTGTGTCTGTCTGTTGTCTATCTGCAGCAAAGCAACAGAGGAAGACTGCAGTGTCATGGAAGATACTCAGAGTGACAAAGAACAACGTATTGCTTCAGAGGCTTCAACACACTGCTGCACCGAGTTTCCACTGCTGAGCGATGACGAATCAAGCACTATGACTTACACAACAGTGGAGGAGGAGAAGGAAGTGGTTGATAATCCTTACAGAGATTATCTACCTTGTTATGCAGTTTCTAGTGTCACACAGAGAGAAAGTGCTGATGTGTTATTAGAGGAGTCCAGAGACTTTTCTGCAGGGGCGACAGAACAGCCCAGAATCTGTGTTAGAGAGGACGCAATAGAGAAAGACAGTGATGAGGGAGATGGCTGGAGGGTATGCAAAGAGATAGAGGACATGTGTCAAGAAATGGGTCTGGAAATGAAGGAAGATGATTGGGAGGTGTGTGAGGAAACCACTGAGGAAGACATAAAACCCGAAGAAGCGATGCAGGAAGTTGGCAAAGAGCAGGATAGTGCAATTTGTGGGACAAGCAATGACATTTGTGATGAACTAGAGGATGAGGAACAAGAGCAGGTTGAGAAGAAGGGTGCAAGAGAAAGTGTTGTCAGGGAGGGAGATGGGATGGAAGATGTTAAAGTTGCAGAGGAGGAGGAGGAGGAGAAGGAGGAGGAGGAGGAGGAGGAACAGTTAGAGAAGGTCTCAGGAGAGGAAATAGTGGAAGATGGCGAAGGAGGGACAAAGGAGGCAGAGGTTAGAATAGAGGTTGTAGAGGATTCAATGGAGACAAGTGAAGAAAAGCTCACAGACACAGAGATGCAGCAAGAGTTTGAGGAAAAAGAGACAAACTTACCAAACACGAGTGAACAAGATGAAGCAATTCAAAGGCAGCACGCCATGAATGACAAAACACAGCAACTTCACAGAGAAGAAGTTGTTTCGAAAGAAATAGAGAACAGTGATGAGAGAGCTGGTGAGCACAATACAAAACCAAGTGTAGATAAGCAAGTGAAAGAGGTCAGGTCTGACAAAAAGGAATTCAAAGAGGGCAGAAAGTATGAGGAAAATGACAGCAGCCGAGGAGGAGTAGGAAGGAAGCTGGTCGTCTCCAAAAATCCAAAAGTTTACCAAGTAAAAGCAGTGCCGGTCGTGCCTCCGAAGCCTCAGCATTGCAAAATCACCGCCCTGACCCTCCGACAGCAGCAGCAGCAAAGAGAGAGAAGGGACGCCGGCTCTGTCGGGACGACGCTGAGAGTCCCGGCGGAGCAGGACAAAGTTAGCGCGGGAGAACAGGGGAAAGATGGAGACAGGGATGGAGAGAGGGAGAGGAGGAGGGATGGGGATGAAGGTGCCACGAGCAGAAACAGTCCCCTGAGCATGTGTTTCGACGAGGCCGTTGCCATAGCAACCATGAGGCGAGAAAAAGAGAAAGGATGTGAGAAAGAGAAGGAGAAGGAGAGGCAGAGGGATTGGGGAAATGAAGTACAGTGAAAGGTTTTTTTTTTTTGTTTGTCTGTATGTTGATGGAACTGTACAAACTATTTTTCTGTGTAGCATAAAGGGCTGTATGTTTCCTGTGCTGGTCGAGTATAAATTACAACAACAGTATTGTCTATGCAATGCTACTAAAGATGTTTAGGTGGAAACTAATAGGTTTTATGTTAAAGTGTTTTCCGGAGGAGGGTTTTCCTGTTATATTAGAGAGAGAAGTGGAGCAAGCTGACAGGAAATGAGGGAAAAGAGGTGGAGAGGTCCCCAACCGGACCAGGAATGATACAGATACCTGGTCAGTGTGTCGAACCCCTAAGTCACAAGGACCCAACCAGGAAGCTAATAAATACATAGCTGCAATGGCAAAGGATATTAAGTTACAAAAAAATAAACTGAAACTGAAAGCAAACACACAAAAGGTATTAACAGTGAAGTGCTGCTGAAACATGTTGAGGATGAAATATTTTAAAATCCATCTGAATGAACTTTCATAGCTTCTGTAGGTCTGAAAAACCAAAAAACACCCATCATCCGTCATTTGATAACTGATTTTGAACAAAAGTAAACAAGCTTAGCCTTAAAATCCAGCTCACTCCTGTTTGCACTAGTCTGATTATACAATGCTTTGTAATTAAATAGAGTATATGTATGTATACAGTTTATGTATAATAAATAGTTGGCAAGTATGTGGTAAAACAGTAGATTTGAAAGAGCAGAGATGATGAATGGAATGTATCATTTATGAAAAAAATCTGCAAAAGTCTTTGTCTGCAAACATTTTTGGATTATGTGAATAAATATATGTTTCCAAGATGGTGTCTGTCCTTTATTATTATTATTATTATCATTATTAAAGGTCCAGTGTGTAGAATTTAGTTGCATCTAGTGGTGTAATCGTTGCATTGCAATCTCCTCCCATCACCCTCACCTTCCTAGTGTAAAGGACAAACAACACTTTAAAGGCCCTGTTTAGAGTGACAATTTGGTTTGTCTGTTCTAGGCTACCGTAGAAACACACTGTTTCAATATGGCAGCCTCCATGAAAGAGGACCCGCTCCCGCTGTAGATATAAAAGGAGAATTTTTAAGTAACAAAAACAAAAAGATTCTTATCTTACGGTAGAGGTCTTCAACATTTTTCAGGACCTCTTGGACGAGAGACAAACAGAACAGAGACCCCCACATGTGTCACATTTTAAGCCTGGTTTATAATAACTTTTATATTTACTTTGTTCACCTTTCATTTCACCTTATTAACCTATACATGCTGATAATAACCCTTATATGCTGGGTTATTATTAAACGTTCATGCATAATGGAATAATTTATAAATAATGTATAAAGTAAGTAGTAGTAAAAGTAGCTTTTTATTGCATATTAATGTTTGCAGTTTACGCAATATCATTTTTGTTATATTTTTTAATTCTCACAAATTATTTGGGTGAAAATTGTCAATTATTATAACAAAAATCAGTACCTCTGCGGACCCCTAGGGGTCACGGACCTCTTGTTGAAGACCCCTGTTTATACATGCATGAAAACATAGTTATGAATATTAAATTCCTTGTTTGCCTTATTCTGAAAATAAAGGCCCCAAATCGTACACACTGCACCTTTAACTAAAATGGAAGGGCGAGATTTGTAGTTAACGTTTATTAGAAGAGTTACGGCAGTTGCCCCATACGTCACATCCGTCCTCTAATTTTCCCGGAAGAAAATCAAAATAAAACCTTTGTGATGCTTCAGCTCCCTGCAGAAGCTGATTGAGAAACCTTTAAATTAACCTCCACTGAGTGTCTACGCTCTCCGGGCAGGATGTCTTTCCCCTCCTCGTTCGGCCCGCAGGTCGCTGCCATCATGGACGTGTTAGCCAAGGCCGCCGTGGCTGAAATCACGAAGCTGCTGGAGGACGGGACTGTCGTCCTGCGCCTGGAGATGTGTCGGAAGGACGGAGAGATCCAGGAGCTCAGGAGAAGTTTGAAGCTGATGGAGGCTGAACTCTGCAAAGCTCAGGAAGCAGCCGCGACCCGAGACACCGAGGACAGACAGGAGCGAGCAGCCGAGGGGGTTCAGGTGCGTCAGAAAGGTGAGATCAGCTGACAGCTGTCACTCAAAAACTCAATTATAGTTCACTGTTTTCTTTCTTACCATCGTTTCTTGAACACAGCTTAAGAACCTCAGTGATTTTTATGGTCTCCTGTTAAATTCGGCTCAAATATACAAAAAAATTAATTATTAAATTAAAAGCCAAAATATTAAATTCTGCATAATGATGCGCACAAAAACAAAAAATGACAATGACGTTTGGAAGCAGTAAATGACCAACTTAGATGATTAGTCTGCATCTCTTTAATTAATAAAATGTTTAAATAAATATGAAAAAAGTTGAAGTTGACATCACTTTAAGTCATCAAACTCTCTGATTTCAGCTTCTCACACGTGAATATTTTCTAGTTTCTTTCATCCTCGGTGACAGTAAACTCAAAATCTTTTGGATTGTCGACTTGAGGTCGTCGTCTTGGATTTTGGGAAACGGTGATCAACATTTCATGGGCAAGAAAGTTAACCAGCGATGAAAATAAGTGTTAGTTTCAGCCCTAGAATTAAGTGTATGTTGACGGACTGATTCAGTCACTGACTAATTGTTTCAGGTCTAACTTAAATTAGCCACGGGGGCTGTGTTATTTAGTGTACATGCAAATATATTGCAATAAAACAGTGACAGAAGAGGCCGTAATGAGATTCATTTAAAGAGCACCAGTCAAACTTTATATAGTGGAAAACATGATGCAAATATGGCAATTCTGTTTGTTTGATGTTTGTGATTTATTTGCTAAGTCTGTTGTTGCACCATGTACAAGTTTTTCTGCATGGAAATGCATAAAAATGAAACAGTGCATAAGAACAGGTGGTTGGAAATGGATCCACTGTGTTGAGTTGCATCTGTGGAGTCAAATTCACATGTACCTGCAATTTTCTTTCCGTCAATTGCAGACGAAGAAGAAGACCAGGAAATTCATGCCGCGTGTCTCGAACCAAAGACTGCTGATTCACTCTGCGAGCCTCAACATGGTACAGAGGAGAGCTGTGACATGAGGCCGGTGGTGAAACACGAGCCAGCAGATGAACCTGCCACCCAGGAAACGACAGACCAGACTGCAACTGCAGACATTTGCTTTGAGACAGAAGAACGAGGTGACCCGGACTGGCCTCCTCCTGCTTGTGCTATGTTTGAAAAAAGCTCAGTTGCAATGCAGCAGCACATGCAGATTCTCTCCCCTCGCACTGAGCAATATGTCGCTCATAGAAATCCAGAAAGTTCCTATAATTCTCTGTCAACCAACGCAGAGGAAATCCCACATGATTCCTTAAGCGTCCCGATAAAAGTAGAGGCAAATGTTCAACCTATGTGCATGGGAAGTACCACTTCAGGTGATGAACAGTTCACGCATGCTTCAGTCAGTCAGGACCAGTGCTTGCAGTCTGCTTTGCGGCAGGCCGGGCCGTCACTAGCCCCACCTCATGCACAGAGGTCTACGTTAGGACCAAACACAGAAGACCACATCCTCAGTCGAAACAACCTGAGAGCAAAAAGGCTGATAAACGTTTGGAGGACAAATCAGAAACTGTTCATCTGCTCGGTCTGTAACAAGGGTTTCCCCCGTTTGTCTCAGCTTGAAGAGCACAGGGTAACCCACCAACCCTTCAAACCGTTCAGGTGCCTCGAATGCGGGAAATCTTTCACCCAGAAGACTCGGCTCAAGACGCACCAAAGCGTGCACACGGGCGAGAGGCCGTTTAGCTGCAAGATCTGCGGCAAGATGTTCTCGCGGCAGGACAACTGCCTGAGACACGAGCGGTTCCACAGCGGGCTGAAGCCGTACAGCTGTGGGCAGTGTGGTAAAAGCTTCACCGTGCTGGGAAACCTCAAAATACATCAAGAGATTCACCTGCAGGGAAGGTAGCCCTCTGTTACTCGGGCTTGCAGTGACACTGATTAAGAGAATTTGCACAAACCCTCATTTCTCTTGAATCATATACTATCTTGCCAGTGCACTTTGATGGTTTTAATGCATCGGATGCCTGAATGACAGGGATGCTGGCAGTGGTCAAACCATGGGTGAGGATTGTCATGTGTACAGCACATGTTGGAACTCCTTTTAAGATTTATTTGCAATACTTCTATTCATTCTTTATTGTGTATCAGTGTGGATTTTATGACTGTGAAATGATGAGGTATATCTACATCAACGATTTAAGAATATTTTTGAAATAGTGCAGGCTGCCAAATGAAAACGACAGTTTCAGTTTGATTCCCGTTAATGTCACAGTCAAAAGATAAACAATTTCATAGGATTGATGTTTTCTGCACTCGAACAATGTGGATACAAATCTCTCTCTGATTTGAAGCTTCTGATGAAGCTGATCCAGCATATTAAATACTGGACAAATAAAGGTGTCATCACATTGATGCAGAAGTCAGTAGTTGGTATTTCTAATTTAACCTCTTGAGCTGTTTTAAATTATTCAAATTGAACAATCTGTGAAGGGAAAATCACTCACAAATTCACATTTAGACTGTGACAGGGAGACACAAGATGTGACTTTGTTTTTAAAGGTTATGGAGAAAAGGTTGAGAACGTGGTGGATACAGATTGTATAGCAGATGTGCATTTATTCACACTATATATCGTCATGTTGCCCAACCTTCCCCAACACACACAATTTGTAGTGATTCTAATTAGTTCACACAAGAAACAGTTGGATAATGCGTCCGTCGTTTTTCTACCTTTGTCATTATATTGTTTTTGTGCCTTGGGAAAGTTTCCGGCATCCTCTCCCTGATTGGTACTTTTGTAATGTTGGACCTTCCAGATACAAATTGTTTATTTAAGCTAAAATGACTTGTCACACTTTCATTATACACAAGCAATGTTTATTCAACCTATGTGGCTTCTAAAAACAGTTGGCTGCATCAGTGATTATTTAAGTGTGTCATGTTAAAGGAGGTTTGGGAGTGTGCCTATGCAATCATGGAGCGTGTTTCATATTTTCACTTGACATTAAAATGTGTTAATGTTTCCACATGTTCTTTTTCCTATATGTGGTCTTTAATATTCCTTAAACTTAAGTTTCCCCTGTAGGATTTTGAAATATACAGAACATACTGTGTATACTGAAGTTAATTACTTACAGGTTTAAATAGTATATAAGTCATTTATATTAGATGTCTGCCTATTTATTTATTTTAAGAATGTATTTAATTATGTATTTCCTATTATTATTATTATTATTATTATTATGTGCGTTTTTATTAGTTATATTAGTATTTTCAGAATAAGGCAGACACAATATAATATTCATAAATATGTTTTCATGCATGTATAATCACCTGAAAATAAGAACATTTTTTTTACTTAAAAATTATTATATCTACAGTGGGAGCGGGTCCTCTTTCATGGAGGCCGCCATGTTGAAACACCGTGTTTCTACAGTAGCCCAGAACAGACAAACTAAATTGTCACTCTAAACAGGGTCCTTAAGGTGTTGTTTGTCCGTCACACTAAGAAGGTGAGGGTGATGTGAGGAGATTGCAATACAGCGATTAGACCACTAGATGCAACTAAATTGTACACACTGGACCTTCAAGACTTCTCATGCATGTTGGTACAAAGGTTGCCCACGACAGTTTATTGATGCTTCAAAGTTAACTCTATTAACTTCTTTAATTAATCAGTTATTTTGTTGCAGCAGCATTACAGGTAACAACACAGAACAGGCTCACACTATATACAGGCATGAGGTAAAAACAACAACAGTATAAATACAATAAACTCTAAGGCGGAAGAACATATGGTTCTACCTCTAAAAATATACATATAGACTCTTGTTCAAATGTTCACTGTATGTTTTAAACTTGAGTTATGCCTGTATGTAGTCATTTAAAAATAAATAAATAAATACTAGACACGGAAGTGCCTCGGCAAGAATGCGTTGCGCCTCTCCGCCGGTTGTTACGGTAGTTGTGTCATCACATCCGCAAAACGAGAGTCTGTGTTTATTCTTTGTACCAATTAGCTGCTGTTAGCTCAAAGCGGTTCACATTAAAAACCAGCACGAAGATCACCAAATACCTGCAGATGGTGCACATTCAGCGGCTTCCCCAATGGCCTGCTCCGGTTAGCGACTAACTTCCAGCCGGTTTGGGCCACTTTTCTGTCGTTAAACTTTAAGCCTGCTCTGTCACTTGGTTTGAAATGTTAAACAGCGTCGCTCTGCGGGCTCAGATTGCGTCCATAATCGATGCCTTATCCAAAGCAGCCGTGGCTGAAATCGCCAAAGTTGTGGAGGATGGCATGGTGGTGCTGCGTCTGGAGATTTGTCAGCGTGACAATGAGATCAAGAAGCTGAAGAGCAACGTGGAGGTCCTGCACAACGAGCTGAGATCAGCCCAGGAGAGAGTGACCCTGCGACCGGACAACCAGGGCAGAGATGGTGAGATCTGACACCTAAACGCTTTATTTATATACTGTGTTATGCATGCACAGATCTGAATGAAATGCACTGTTATTGCAGCTACTGACTGTGACACTGATGCACGACATGTAAGGAGGTTTCTTAAGGATGAAGATGCACAAAACTCTTGTTTACCTGACACACATCTGACCTTGGTGTTTGCATTTGAGGAACACAACATCTCTGCAAATTAACTGAACAAATACGGCGAATCTACAAGAAATATAAACAATATAAATACATATGTACAGTGTGTTGTTGTTGGGATGAAAAGAGCCATGCAGTTTGTGCAGGAATGTGCAAGTATTTGCCAGGCAAGTGCAAAAGTTCGCAGTATGCAGAATATTTGCAACATATTTAACATAAACTTATTCATCCAGGGGATGTTAAAGGTCCTATGTTAACGTAACATGCAGGTAGTTTGCTTAAAAGTCCTTTTCGTTAATAGATTATTTAAATTTTATTTTACTTTAATTATAAGTCATAATTTAGTGTGTCAGGGGCTTAGGTAGGAAACTGATCCCCCATGCACAGGTGATGACTTCTCGTATCTCTCTGTTTACCCAACAACAAACTAATATTTTACAATAACAGCGTATCAAATGACAATGTGTTGAATTATCACCCAAATCTGCAGCTCTGCCCAGTCCTACAGGGATTTATAGTGAGTTGTAGCTCTTTTTTTTTTAATCTCTCTGGGCCATAAATCTACTCTAATAGTGTTTCTGCAGCAGCAGGAAGTTATTTTCACTGAAACATCAGACAAAGTCAGTAACTAGCTGATGTTAAAGCAACTAGAGAGCCAGATACTTCCGTCTGGAGATGGTGGAGACCAAAAACAGAGCTAAAAGAGTTGTTATTGGACGTGTGTTTGCCCAGGTAGACGCAACTTAAAATGAAAACTCTGTAACCATTAGACGTTCACTACATTGTCTTTTATAAGGTGATGACATGTCAGTGTTCACAACTTGTTTCTGCTGCCCCCACGTGGCCAAAAAAAAAAAATCAGTTATTGTGGGTTTAATTTTCTGATGAATTGATCATGTACCAGGGGTTAGCACTGTGGCCTCCCAGCAAGAAGGTTCCTGCTTCGAAACTCAGCTCGGGCCTTTCTGTGTGGAGTTTTGCCCAAAGTCAGCTGGGAAAGGCCCCAGCCCCTCCGTGACCCTGACCAGGAGAAGCCGTTACAGATAATGGATGGATAAATAGATAAAATGTCAGTTTCAGGCATTACTGTGACAAAACAATGGGTCTGTTTTATTTCAGACAGTGGTGTCCTGTTTTTTTAAACCTGACAATAGAGGACATATTATGTAACTGTTTTTGCACATTTGAAACCAAAACTTGGTTTCAGAACTGGAACAGTGTGAAATGAAGGTGAGAGATGCACAAAAGGTGTGCTTCAGTCGTCGGTGGCCATTACAGTTATTTTCTCCTGCTGCCAAATGTGTCAGAATAAAGTTACCGACCAGTTTTAATACACATGTTCTCATCGAAAAAACAACTCTCAGCTAATACACAACTTTATCACTGCCTCTCCACAGACAGTCAGAGTCAGAGTGACGTTGGTGATGAACAGGCACGCGCTGATAAGGACCAAAACAGCCTGTCCGTACCTGAGGTGCAGGTGAAATGTGAACCCGTGGAAGAAGTAAGCGAAGAGGCCAGAGGACAACCTGAGCAGCTGGCCTTGTACGAAACGGACAGCGCTCAGTGGAGGCCCACAACGCAAACGCAGACACCACGCAACAACTCAGATTATTTAAATTTAGGCCAGAACTCCATGTTGTGTCTTCCTGAATCTTCTCTGGACACCGGACTGTCCGCGCCCTGTAGCAGCTCCGGTGGGTTTCAGCACAGCCCGTTCAGCCGCGGGCTGCTGGGTTACAGTCCGTATCGTAACTCGTACAACGCTGTGCGCAGGAGGACGGTGAAGAGGTTGATGTTCAAGAAGGGCTTCTTCTGTCCTTATTGCGGTAAATATTTCGAGCGTGCCGGGCACCTCGAGAGGCATAAAAGGATTCACACAGGTGAGAAACCGTATCGCTGCGAGATCTGTGGGAGACGTTTTAATCAGAAATGCAGCCTGAAGGAGCACATGAAGATTCACAGAAGATGTAAGTACAACACTTTTGTCAGCAACTCACTCTTAGAGCTGCTTTTGCGCAAAGCACGTCCGCTGAGGTTCTGAAGTGTCCCTCAGATTAGATGTACATGCAGAGTAAGGCGTCTGTGCACTCAGGCGATATTCTCTGAATAAATGTCTGAAAATAAATGTGGTCAGGTGGTCAGGACCTGTTGGCACAGGGAGCTAGTTGTATTTCTTGGTGTTATTTTTGTCCTCTCTCTCTTGGAGTCCTGGTTCAATTCACAGCTGGCAGTCTTTCTGTCTGTGACATTCCTCTGTCTCACAAGCAAAGAAAAACTAAAGTATGTGGTTTGGGCGAGACGACAGTAAATGAGGGGGAGGATGGTGGTGACTTAAAAGTGCCCCGCTGACAGCTGATAAGAAGACCGGCCTTTTACATCCTCACTCCCAGGAAAGCACTGGCATTGGGTATTAATTACCGGGATCACATCTCAGTTCATGCTCATGCCATACCACAGTGAAATAAATAACCTTTAGGTGCTTACGATCTTAAATTTGCTCATCTTAGCATATCAATAAGTTAAGTGTCATTTATGCGCCCATAACTGTGCAAGAAACACCCGCCCATGTATGCAGACAGTTTTAACAAGATATATCTTTATCAGGAAGTTGTTCAAGAGAGGTGGTGAGCCACCCGGTTTCTGATGCATCTCTTTCTGGGTTGAATTTAGATCGTAGATGACACCCTTAATAATTGTCACGCCTAATAAATAAAGCTCCAGCGGGTAAATTAATTTTGCCGTGTGAAAAGACGCCTCTGTTCTGTTGTCGCTCGCAAAGGTTTTGTCTTATTTCATTAAAATGTCGAATTCTTAGAGGATGTAACTTTTTAAGGATGTCGGTATTTTGAAATATCAAGTTCAAGCAACTGAGAACCAACACCTGAAGCCATGCAGCCTAATCCTGTGCTTACACCAGGAGAGATCACCTTATGAATAAAGATTAGTTATTTATAGTACGAGTGCATTTGTCGCCGTTCCAGATTTCTCAAGTAAACAATGTTGCTGACAAATTCGGAAAAAGATCTTGAGACAGTCGCTGACGTAGACGCTGTTAGCAGCCAGGAGGAGGAGGGGAGTGTTTATGGTGCATACATTAAACTGCACTGATTATTTGACGGGATGGTATTCTTTATCATGACCACACCACATGTTTAAAAGTTTAACGCTAAAAGCTTTTGACCTCTTTCTGTTAAAGCCGGTGATAAAAATGCTTATGAGGATTCTTTCTACTTTAACAGGTATTCAGCCGAGACCCGTTGAGATCCAAGCGTGCGAACAGAAGCAGATTCCCGAGGTGAATCCATGCACGGATACTCATCGCCCGGAGGAAGAGAGCCAGATGAAGGCTGACGATGGCCTACCTAAGAATGAGGACATTCTCCCAACACCCGTCCACGTAAAATCTGAGCCTGCGGAGGAGAATATAGCACAACCGCTGTTCCACAGAGGAAGCGAGCAGACAATGGACAGAGTAGATGACCTCAGCGAGAACTTCACAACGTTTGAGAGAGACAGCCAGCAGTGGATATCCAGAATACAAGGACAAAACAACACGGAGATCAGCAGCACAGAGTATCTCGGGGGCTCGGCGCAGAGTATGACGTCCTTCCCGGGGATAGCTCAGCTGCTCCCGCCGCCAGTCGAAGCTTCTTGTAGCACATTTTCCTTTCCAGGGAAACCATACGGGGAACTGAAAAATAGCATGATCTCCCAAACACCCTACGGATCCTCAGACACGCTGATGATATCGAGCGAAGCAGGGTTGCACGGTATGACGGGTGCAACGCTGAATCACCACCAACAGAGAGCGAGCAGGTCTTTTCAGGTGATCAAACCAAAGAAGTGCTTCGTCTGCTCGTACTGTGGCAAAGTCTTCGAGCGTGCCGGCCACCTTGAAAGACATTTACGAATCCATACCGGGGAGAAGCCGTACGGCTGCCATATCTGCGGGAGGTGCTTCAATCAGAAGAGCAGCCTCAAGGGCCACATGAAGACGCACAGAAATGGTACGAGATATACAGTGTCATTCCTAGATAACTGCAACTCATGATTATTTTAATAATTCATTATTAACCTGATCATTTGATCCACAGAAATGTTCATCTATTACCGCTGTTTGCTAATTTCATCCTATTGCCTTTCTTTTCTGTAAAGGGGAGAACGCTGACGTTCTGGAGGCCCATCACCTGATGTTTACAATGCCAGATAATCAACCATCGAAGAACCTGGCAGAACCCAAGACTGGACTGGCAGCTTTAGAAGAAGAGCTACCAGGCTCCGCGTACAGTGAGCCAGTTGGTGAGCAAACAGTGATGGTAAAACTGGAGCCGAATGGGGAAGATTTTCAAACTCTTAGTCAGGCTGGGACTGATAACGGCACAGGAGCACCAGACCAAAGTCAGCTGTGGACATCGGCTGTAGAGAAGAGCGGCGATGCCACTGAACAAAATGTCTGTGTACTTCTACACGATGTGAAGTACCACCTCAGTCCTGCTGATGGAACGGCCAATGAGCAGCCGGGATACACCTCACCAAACAAAGATCAGGAAGAACTGATGCACAGTGATCAGTATTCACTGATGGGGATGCAAGCAAGAAGCTCTGATATTGCACCTGAGCTGCAAGATCAACATATCACACAGGAGGTGACTTTGACTGAATACAATGCAGTGAGTGACAGGACTCACGAGGGAGGTGTGTTTGAATTTAATATGACCGCTTCAGGCAACCACGAAGACAACTGTGGCGTGGACGCCACCGGGCAAAACTGCTTTATATGCTCGACTTGCGGGCAAAGCTTTTATAGTTTCAGTTTATTTCAGAGGCACCAGTGTAAAAGTTTCACAGAGCAATCCTTCAGCTGTGAGATATGTGGTAAGATGTTCAGTCAGATGAGCATCTTGAAGTTGCACCTTAAACTGCATGTAAAATAAAGTCAGTTGTGATAGACACAAAGAAAAACACTGCACACGATCGAGCCTCATCACTGTCCGACATGACAAAGTGCGTGTTGCTTTCTCACGGTCAACAAATCACAGAACCTCCAAAAGCTAAAGCAGAGGAACAAAAGGCATTCGTTTTTTTATTTTTTATTTGCAGCATTAATTACAATCCAAAACTTCGACCCACTCGACCCAAACATGATTGAGCGTTGTTGGCTTGGACCGTGAACACGGTTGTTCTTTGCTTTTGCTTGAAACTGGCCAGATTTGGCCTTTCGTGAGAAACCAAACATAGTTGAGTGCTTTAAGTAGCAATTGAAGCTGTCCTTTCTTCTGGTCTGCAGCCAGAGCTGTTACTCCAACTCATCACCAGTACTAGAAAACATAAGCCAGTCCAAGTCATCTAAAAGTATGGCACATCATTACTGCGGACTGTAACTCGACCGTTTTCAGCCAAACTAAAGTTGTCTCGTCCTCGTACAGAACCTCACTGTTCTGTGCTCCTTTTTAAATGCCGTGGTTCACAAACATGACAGGCAAAGAGCCACTACAGCAGGGCCTTGGATGACCAAATATAGAGTAAGACAAAGTTGAATCAATGATGATAATGTTGGGAAAATAAGCAAAATAGTTCACTGGTACTGTGGTGCTGACTTTTTTTTTATTACTTGCTGCTCAAATCATTGCTAATGAATGGTCATCTGCTTTAATTTCCTCATTGGAAACATGCTTGTTATCCAGGACATACCGTCAACATATTTTTTTCATTCTATAATGTGAGTTAGGGTTTGATGATATGTGCCAAATATCACGCTATACCTGTTGGCTAAACGGTATTTAGCGAGATTTGGCTGACTTAGAATAAATTAAAGTATGCAAAGTTCATGGATTTGTCATGTCAGCTCGAGATACAGGATAGGTTTCTTCTTAATTTGGTTCTTCTAAGACCTTCTGTCATTTCTACCTGTCCAGTACTGAGACACATTTTTGGGATGTGGATCTACATCAGTATTCTGTATCTAATCTGGAACAATAACTGTTTTTTCTTTTCAAGAGAATACCGTCCGGGCACTACTTTTTTTAAGGCTGTGATTCGAAGCCATTAGAGATGTTTACTGTGGCTAAAGCAGACGGTAGTGTCGTCCTTTTTAAGTTGAACTGCACAAACCCTCATACAGCAATGCACTGTATACCTCAAATTACTATTGCCTTCAAATATGCATGATAGCGCAATATTCTGTTGGCTTGGTCTGTTGGCCAAGATTTCAGACACTTCAGACCTCCCACTGAACAAAAATGACAAATGAAAATTTTTTTTTTTTCGAGAGAGAAGTAAGTAACTGCAATAAATTAATCTAGATTATGTGCAGGAAATGTGTGCATTATGTAGAACTAAAGAAACGTGAAATACCTCAGTGATGCACAGGGTCAACATATTCAACAAGAGTTTGGGAAAGTCTTACAGCTGTTCTTCGCTTGTGTTGTTACCTTTGACTGATATTTATTAAGTACGCCCTGACTAATGACTTTGGTTATCAGATAGAACAAATTACACAGCCAGTGTTACGCATTGCACGTGGAAAACTATGATATAAAAAGCCATTATACTGGCTGAGTAAAGTGTTTTTAAATGGTCCTGAATTAATGGTGCAGACTGAATTTGTTCGGAGCAGCTGGCAGGACTTGAGGAGGTCATTAAAATAGTTTAGCAAATCTAACACTCCAGGTAAGCCCACAGAAAGAGCACCTTTCTAGGGCCATCAGTGTCAGTACAGTGTGACGAGTGCCTACATTTTTCACATGGGAATGAAATCCCTAACCCTGCCACTGCAGTGTTAATGCGCCTTTCACAAAGTCAGCATCATGTATTTTCTTTCGTCCTTTAATTTATAGTGTTTTCTGCTTTAATTCTGCACTACTATCACCGATCAATAGTTACCAAACGGACACCCAATCGTAGCATGATTCACAGGTATGACATGACCTTTACAGTAATAGTTTATCACATTAAACAAGATGTTAATTATGTTTGAAAAAATGAGAAGAGTCAGATGTCTGTTTAGTTTTTTTTTTGTATTTTCAAATAAATTCAAAACGAAGAATTGTGGATGGAGTCTGGCACTCTGGTTATTTTATTAATGATCAGTGTAAATAAATAAATGATTGTTAAACCTTCACCTTCACTCTTTTGTCCCTCATTTTCTTCCAGGGTTTCCACATTCTTGGAAAAAAGTGCGAACTCATTTGACCTTCAGTAAACAAAGGAGGACCCAATATGGATCCTTGAGGGACCCCGCAATTTAGATTAACTTTCTAGGGTCACAAATCAGAGGCCTCCATGATTCAACTTAATAAAGACTAAAATGGTAACTGGTTAACTAGTTTATAGGTGTTTTTTTATTGTATAGGTCAATGCTACTTGACAGAGGTGATTACAGTTGAGCAATTATAGTTTTCAAAACTGGAAGGGTAGGGTCATGTTTTTAGGACTGATGCATGCATCTGTCAGTAGAAAAATGTGAGAAATAATAAACTAATATGTGAATTAGTAACCAATATTTTCAACCAACCATCAATCTTGTACTGCCAGATGGCATAACACATCAAGCAAGCCTAATGAAGGTAAGTCACCTTTTTTATTTCTACCTGAAACACCCACGAGATGATGACAAACAAAGGTGGAGGCCTCTCTCGTTTGTCTCTTCCTTGTTGGTTGTAATTTCACAGCGTCTCTACTCGTGTATTTACGGTAGAGCTCTCTGCTACACGGAAGAAAAGCTTCCAGCTAGCTAGACACACACAGATGTAAAAAAAAAAATTTCTAGTGCGTCGCTTCTTTATTTCGCAATTTTTAAAAGAATCAGTGCGTGGATTTCCATTTTTATCACGTCTCTCCTCGCATATCACTCTGCATGAATCAGCATGGCGACGTGCATTCCCTTCCAGACCCAGTTATCCTCAATAATGGAGGTTTTGGTCAAGGCAGCTGTGACAGAGATATCCAAACTAGTCGATGACAAATGTGCGTTTTTGCATCTCGAAATCTCCAGAAAGCAAAGCGAGAACGAGATGCTGAAGAGAAAATTACTCATGATGGAGAGCAAGAACGCACAGCTGCAGCGCGGCTTTGGTAAGACACTCAAACGTCTCATCTGTGCTCCTTTAATTGACGGCTGGTAAATTAATGCATTGTGCATGTTGATGTAGAAGTATCAGACATGATTACAGTTACAGTGTGTGCATTCTTGCATGCATTCATGTGTCTCACATTCATGCACATTGTTAGTTATGATGTAAATGATCTCATTTTAAGGTATTTAATCTCATTTTGTGCAGCTTTTCTGATTAAATTCTCACTTTTCTGCATCAGAAAACTACATGGACAGAGGAACTGATGTGGGGACCAACTGTCCGCACCCAACAGGAGATATTAAGGTTTGTTTTTATAACTCAAAACCTTTTGATTAATCACAATAATATCTTGTGGGGAGCTGCTCCAGTTCCCAAGACCACCGGGGCCACCAAAAAAAAAATCCCCAAACTGGTTTGTGGTAATATTTGATGCACGATGCTCAGAGAGGAAGCTCACCTCTGCAGCCGATCTCGGCTCTAATGGAGCGTTGTAGTGTCTTTTGGCTCGTTGTTTTGGTTTTATTGCCGCAGCTTTACTAATTTGGCTCTTCGCATGCATCGATGCTGTATCTAGTTTTCAGGAAAAATTGCACAGAACCACACAAGGTTGGAGAATTTAGTACCAAGCAGTTGGTGGCGA
Organism: Miichthys miiuy; assembly: GCA_036365135.1. Lineage (NCBI taxonomy): Eukaryota > Metazoa > Chordata > Actinopteri > Sciaenidae > Miichthys > Miichthys miiuy. The sequence continues at coordinate 4,699,328 of CM071617.1, read as the reverse complement.
GCAAACATTGATTATTATTTCGCCCAGTGGCCTGAAACGCAACTAAAAATAGAAGTCATTGCGTGCATGCTCAATTTATAAATGAGCAACTGTCTGCTGACATGTGTGTCACATCTACTCTGTGAAGTGATAAGTCGACGTGTCTGCAGCTTGTTTTGTTCGTGTATGTGCATGAAAATATTCATTTGTCATTGTTGGTTTCGTGCACTAATAAAACACTGGTCATATCATAAAATCTAGGTTTGAGGCAAGTACCGTGATAGCACAAAGTGTCTGTTACGTTTCTAACAGTGGTTTCCTGTTTTTAAATTCTCACTTCATCTAGTTTCCTGAGATTGAAGACGCCACTGTTTCATTCACAATTAAAGAAGAAAGTCCAGATGAGACGCTGTGGATCAGTGATTCTGCCGGGCCCATTGGTGAGTTAAAGAACTGGATTTTGCACGTTAAATCCAAAAAGGTTTTTCCATTTTTGGTTGACCTCTCTTGACTTCCTTCCTAATATCTGTCTCTTACAGGCTCTACTTTGCAGTACCCTAATCCAGCTAATGCCCCAGAGGGCCAGCAGCTCGAAGAGAACCGTCAATTAAACCATTCAGATGTCGGCGTCCAAAAAACCTCAGAGTTCGGTGACTTGTACAACTCCGGTCAGCTTGCAGGAGACATCAGCGGCCTTCAGTTCACCGTCAAGATGGAGAAGGAGGAGAACCGATCTGGATTCAGTCAGGACGGATGCCAGCACAGCGCAGGGAAGCAGACTCAACTCGCTGCCGACTTTTCCATGGATGAACGAGAGAATCAGCTCTGGTCATCCATCATCGAAGGTGATGAAATTGATGATGGTTTTCCGGACTTTTCTAGTGTGGTAGAGGAGTACTCAAACACATTCCCGGAACATTCTGATGCCCACGTGGTTTCTAACGCTACCAAGTCGGCGAGTGTCCAGCAGATGTCCTCTCAGAGGCCGTGTAATGGGATGTACAACAGTGAGTATCCGAAGGATGTCCCACAGTCGTCCAATTTTCAACCCAGACCTCAGGGTACGCAGTCGCAGCAAGACAGGCAGAAGGAACAAATGTACTCGCAGAGGAACCCCTCGCATGCTGCACATCTAAGGCAGCCAGATGAACACCCAGAGAGGGAGACTGCAGCTGGAGATAGACCAGTCGTAACTCCCTCCCACAACACTTTTACATCAGGCAATTTCCCGTCGCACACCCCGCACAAACCTCTCTCCGGCATGGCACGGGGCTACGTTTGCTCGCAGTGCGGGAAGGCGTTCGGCCGCCTGCACCAGTTCAAGCTGCACCAGCAAAGCCACAAGAGAAAGCGGGCGTTCTGGTGCACAGTGTGCGGGAAGAACTTCCAGTGTTCGTCCCACCTCAGCATACACCACCGGACACACACGGGCGAGAAGCCATACGGTTGCGGACAGTGCGGGAAGAGGTTCACGCAGCAGAGCAGTCTGAGGGTCCACCAGCGCACGCACAGCGGGGAGCGGCCCTACAGCTGCACGCTGTGCGGGAAAACCTTCATCCTCATGCACCATTTGAAGCGGCACAGAATCATTCACACGTACAGCTGAGGGGCGAGACGTCTGAAGGGACGTCGCTCAGGTGAAAAGACACGAATCACCCTCGAAAAAAACCAAATCAGAAAGCCAGCGAGTGAGCGGCAGCTTTTGTTGGTTGGGATTTGTAACCTTGCGCTCACAGACTTTGTATATTAATGCATATTTTACTATGCAAAATCCAATTTTAAGATGTTTGCTTCTTTTTTTTTTTAAATACCTGTCTTTAATTATTAAAATTAAGAACTGAATTGCAACAAAATTCACACAAGTCAGCGTTTTTAAGACACCTCCAAAGCTAGAAATCCAAAAAAAAAAAAAAAAAAAGGTCTAAAATGTGGAAACATTACAAAAACATCCTGCAGATTTCCCTCTTACAGTTACCTGTATACTTCTCCTCACTTTCTCAGTTTCTTTCAGCTTCTCATGTAGAAATATGCCTTACTTCATGTCAGCACTGAAACTGTAGAAGCACAAGACGCTCATTATCCCCTTTACGGTCACAGGAGGGCTTTCCGTTCAGAGCAAGCGAAGCACCTCTCAGGTTTTATGTTTTGATGTCAACATTGGTTAAAAAAAAAAAGCGCAAAAAAAAAAAAACCTGCCTGATTATTGTTCCGAGTTGAAATTTTCCATAAAATGTATCCCCTCAAAATCTTTTGCCGTTTGTTTTCATGATTTAGATTAAAGGAACGTTCAAATCAGCAGCTGGATTTATTTTTTTTAAAGTGTTCAAGAGTGTTTCTAGTACTTCGGTTGAACTGACTTTGTCCACAAACACTTTGTTCCCACTGCACCGCTGCAACTAACTTAAACTTTTCTTCCTCATTTTAAGTCTCTAAATTATGAAATAATATGACTTGTAGTATCCCACAGCCCAAGATTATGCCCTTCAATAACTTGCTTTTTCTGACCTGCAGCAAAAAACTCAACGATGTGCAACATCCATTCACGTAAAAGAGAGGAAAAACAGCAAATCCTCACAGCTGGATCCAGTCAATAGTTTGCATTCTTGCTTGATAAATGACGATGAACCGATTATTAAGAATAGTTGATTAATTTACCATTAATCGATTCATTCATTCATCCACTAACTGTTTCACCCCCCTGACTTAAATTATGGCCTCTTTCAAGCCCTGTAGTTTTGTCAGTCTTGTAGATGAACTGGCACCAGGTGGCAGCGTAACTCATCATTTAAAGTATTTCAGTGCAGAGGGGGAAGCAAAAGTGTGCCGTGCTGCCGCCTGACCAGGAACAGGAAGTTTTTTATTTATGACTTAAAATATAAAGAGCCACCTGACTGTGAGCTTCTGTTTGACAAACTTTCATATACAAACACTTTACAGACACATTTTACAGCCACCGCTGATTCACCCTGTTGTCTCTGTTCATAGTTTAATTTCTCTTTATGATGCAGAGACGTTAGTGCTTGTTTGTTCAGTCCACTGCCAGACAGGATGCTGTAGTGTTGGTGGTGTTTCTGTCCTTTTTGTGTCTGGCCTGCGGTTTCAGTACACAGTCATGTATCTAATATTCAACGTGGCTTCTGTTTGGTGTTGAAAGGGTTACGCAGGTTGTAAAGTACAGTATAAACACTGCTCCGGTACAGTTTGTCCTGCAGCAGTGGCCTTTTTCATGGACGTCTTTCCAGATTGTCAGCTTAATTACAAGAGCAGCCGTCATGCTGTAACTTTTTTGTTTTTGTTTGTCCACAGAGGTGTTAGAGGAAGAAGTTAATATCTTGAGGTTAATAATTTATTATTGATTATTGGCATGAGTGCCAGTTCATCTTTTCTTTTTACTGCTCCAACCAGTGTTTTTCTTACGTCATTTCCAAAATACAATTTAATATTTAATACAGTATTAGATAAGTGTATTTGCACGCTCAACAGAAGGTGTGAAGGTAGATTACTTGGTGGCAAACAGTCAAAAATTCTCCCAGGAAGAAATGAGACAGCCGGTAGCTTAAACAAGCAATACTTGTTTGCATACTTTGCAACAAACCGGTTACCTAAAGTACATTTAGCAGCTTAAAGATCTCTCAAATCTGGCCTCAAGAACTAGAAGCTGAACTTAATGATAGCCTGTCGACGCGTGCTAACAGAGTACCCCCTTGACTCGCCTCCCGTCTCTGCAGTGAATCAGTACAGTTTGTGTAGACACCTGGACCTGCTCTTTCGCTCCAGTAAAACAGACAGCTCATAAAATTCTCACGACCTTGTATGGCCACAGATGCTGGTGCCTGAGCGTCATGGAAATGTTTTTTTTTTTTTATTCTATCTGGAGGAGGAGGACGAAGGGGAGAAAGTTACAGTGGTTCTGTTTTGGGTATTTGGGTATTGAGTGTGTAGGCTGGAGTGAGTGGACGGTGAAGAGGGTAAACATGGCTGATAAGGTGAAGGACAAACGTGTAGCTTTAGGGAAGGCCGCTTAGTTTAGGGAAAGTCTTAATGCTGCAGTACAAAGTGACATTTTCAGTGTAGCAGATGAATGACCCCGTTCAGCAGTCACATAGGTGTGTATTGTGTTGGGTGAAGTGAAAGTCGTGTATTGAATTTCCAGCAGCTACCCAGGAGCTCAAGAAAATGTATCCACAGAATCAAAGAGCAGTTTTATAATTTGCAGGAAGCAATGTATCAGACTGCAGGCTAACAGTGGAGTTAATAGATGATCCACTGCAACAGGAAGTTCAGCAAGGACGTTCCTGTCATCCCCCCTGACAGTTGTGCAGTGCTCCTCTTACTTTATGACATGCACTGGGGTTTTTCACCAAATTTGCAGCATGCAAGCTGTGATTGTAACATCATTTCAACACATTTCTGCAAACAGAACTGCCGGACGGTAGAAGCTCAAACCTCGAGCAAGGTATCGAACCCTTAAGTGCTCCCAGGGCGCCACTACGAGGCTGCATTCGCATGTCTGTAAGCCCTTTACATGTGTGTGTGTGTGTGTGTTGTTGTATTTTGGTCCCGTATGTGTAAAAATCAAGTGAAAATGGAATTTCCCCAGTCTTCCCCATTCGTGCAGTTATTTGCAACCTCGTGCTCTCGCAAATCACTTTTTGTGAAAGCGGTGCCAGATCTGCGGCGTGTCAAGTGAGTTTGCGGTAATTTGATTAAACACAAATTTAATTGAGAATGTGCAGCGTATGAGCACAATATCAAGAGAAATAATAAGTGTTGCAATTAGATTTGACACCTCTCGGTAAGACAGAGCCACAAAAGATAAAAAAAAAGAAAATACTGTAGTCTCTTCAAGGTCTTTGCATCAGTTAATATTTGCTTTTTGTGCTGCTTATCATTGGTTTTTATGGAGGCTTTTTAAAGACACAGAATTGTGGGAAGTGCAGGAAACCTTGACAAGACGTAGATGAAAGGTTTGGGGAAAGTTTGTACATGAAGACTGAAACAACAGGACTGAACATTAGACAGACAGGGTGGGCTGATTATAAAAGGTAAAAGATCAGAGGGTGGATTTTTCAGAACTCAGTGACTCAAGGCCACATCATGTGCCACATCTGTAGGGGGGTAAAATCTCAATCATCCCACAAACAAATCGACTTTTCGGTTGCAAAAATGTAGCACAAGTGAAAGTTGTTGTTTTCAAGTTGAGTCATTTTATTGTAAAAGTAGATCCACAGTTTGTACAGTTTTTAGTAAAGTACCTCTAAAAGCACAAAGAGGCCAGAAAACTCAGTTTGTTAACAAAGTGATAAGACATGGAGGGAGATTTTGATCACATCTACATACTTTGGTAACTGTCCCGTGCAAGTAATAATCCCTTTCTTCAACTCTGTCCATCCAACACTCGATATATTATCATAGCAAATAAAAACACTACTTAAATACATTCAGTATAAATATCTTTAAACATTTTACACATCTTTTACACCATATGAATTTATCATTTCCACTTTTTTCTCACAAAGACATGCATGAGTTGGTCCTCCACATTAAAAAATGTGAATATTACTGCATTCATATTGGTTGTTGACTTACAGCAGGGAATGTAAAAGAGCTGGAGCAATAAATATTCATACTTTATTAAGTTATTAAGTTAGAAAATATGAAGCTGTTTCACTGAAACACTAGTCTGCTTAATACAGTATACTATAATCACAGCAGGACTTGGAACTATTGCACTGAAGTGCAGTCGCATTAAACCTCAGAATATGTAAACGTTGCTGATAGAGGAGTGTATAAAAAAACGTGGACCGGTCTCTAGAGTTTTAAGACTTAAAGTTACAATCAAAGGAAACAAAAAAAAGATTAGGTTCAGCTAAGAAACTATTTTACTGAGTAGTAAAACCATCATGGCGGTTAAAAACTAGTTTTTTTAGTGCTCTAACAAGCATTTAAAAAAAAAAAAAATTCTCTAGCTGTGGTGCAGAGGCAAAGCAGGACGACAGCTGACCTACGACCAGGTCTCAGTCTCATGATCAGTAGGAGTTGTTGTTGTGCTCCAGCCGAGCCACCATGGTGGACACCATCTTCTCCAGTTGCTCGGCCCTCAGCCTGCCCGTCTCCAGGACTTCTTCGTGGTTGGCCTTCTCCTGGCTGTCGTAGTCCATGACTGCGCGGTTGCTGATCAGCGACAGGGCGAAGCAACGCATCCCGGCGTGGCGGGCGACGATCACCTCGTGGACGGTGCTCATCCCTGCAGCAAAGACAAAAAGGAGGTGAGACGTTACGCTGCAAAGATCTCTCTGCATGCTACTCAAATGTTAGTCTCCATGTAAGGACTACTTTGTGGCAATATTGATGTTTGAGTTCACTAGAAACAGGCCTATCTTTCCTTATCCATATTTGTAACCCCTTATCATAAATACAATACTTTTCATTATATTCAGACATTAGAAGTTACATGACAGTGTGTGAGGCTGTTAAATAAATACAGTATAAAGGCCTTACTCTAATCTGATCAGTGTTTGAGCATCATTAAGACTTTGGAGTTGCTTAAAAAGAGTTTGAATGACTCACTTCTGTGAGTGTGGTGTCAGTCAGTAGGACTGTGTGTGGACGTGTTAGTGTGCACGTACTCTTGTGCTTTTGTTTTTGTGATGAATGTAACCCTGAGACTGAATATACTTTAAAAGTCTTGGTTTTAGGGATATATTTAGGTAATATCAATGTGTGAGAAGGATATTGGACACTCACCAACAGCGTCGGCGCCTAGCCTGTGCATCATGCGACACTCGGCGATAGTTTCGAAGGAAGGACCTCCCAGGACGCAGTACACTCCCTCCCGCAAGAACTCACTGTATCCCAGCTCCGATGCCACGTCGAGGGCCAGCTGACGCAGCTCGCGGTCGTAGGCGTCAGACATGCAGGGGAAGCGGACGCCAAACCTGAAGAGAGGAGGAAGGTGTTTACACAACTGCTGGAAATCTACACAGCTCTGCTCATTACTGAATTTCCCCTGAATGAATCAGGTGCCAGTTTGAGCAATACACCAAGTTTCTGAGATTGGTTAACATGCGAACAAAAACCTCTGAAAAAAACCCCACAATTGTACAAACAGTCGGTTTCCTGTATTGATACTCTGATAGTACATAATTCTGCTTTGAGACTAGAGGTCATGTTGTGTTTTGGTGCCTCTAGCCTGCAGCCATCGAGAACAATAGGCGCATTTGTTGACAATGACATCAGCTTATTGTCGCTGCAGACAGAGCTGAAGCTGGAAACTGGAAAAATGCACAAAATGTTGGAGAAGGGGGCAGGAAACTGGGCACCGCTGAGCAATGAATGAGTAATCACTGCCTTCTTGAAATTGTTAGACAAATAAAATAAGATTTTATTGATGTCCAGACAGGAAATTCGATTGAAAAAGACCTCAGCTGACGGGAAAATGTTTTTAAAATGTAAATTTTGAAATATTTCGGGCCAAATATTGAGAAAAAGATTGGCAAACTATGTTAAAATTTTGGTGAACTGACCATTTAAACCCACGGCTTTAAAGAGCCGTCTCTGTCCCAGTAAGGAGTTGGACAGGAAATACTAATAAAATATCAACCATATGCAGCTTTAAAAACAAAAAAACAAAAACATCCATCCCTGCCTCTTCTCTAACTACCTGTCATCATTTGGTCCAGCCAGCGGGTTGATTCCAGCGAATCCGGCATGTTGATGTGGTCCTTGATGATCATGACGTCTCCCACTTTGTAGTCCTGGTTGAGGCCTCCAGCGGCGTTGGTCAGGATCATCGTCTCCACGCCCATTAGCTTGAAGACGCGCATGGGCAGCGTGATCTGGAGAGCACAAGGTAATGTCAAACACTTGTACACACGATAATAGAAAAGACAACTGAGGGGCAAGAACATTATTGGGTCGCTCAGATTAGGGTTGTAATTGTTGCCACACCAGCGTTCTAGAAATGTTTTTGAGGGAACCTGTTTCTTAATCTGCACATCAACTGACTGAGAGTACTTGACGATACCAATGATATATGATAACTAATTATTGCATGCGATCATCTGCCTGAGCTTGTTTTCACTAAACAAGAAAAAACAGCTGTTCTGTTATCAACAGGGCGAACATACACCCTGATATCTCCACCTCTGCTCACTGTCACTATGTCCCAGACACCACCTGAATAAATAAAAGTAGATCCAACAAAACTTTAAACACTGAAAAACACACCTCCGTGTTTTGGGAGCTCTGTCTTCAGTTTGCGTCTGAGAAATCTGCCTGAGACATTCAACAGCTGTGTCGTTCCAGAAACAAACTCTTCAGAGCTCCCTGTTGGGGGTTTTCATGGGAACGACAATGTTTCTGCACAAATGTCACTTTACAAAGCGTCTCACAGGGTCAAAACCATCTGTGAGGGTCTTTATGAATACTTCAGAAGAAGTTTTCATGGAAATTGTTTTAACTAGAAATGCACACTTCAGATTTCTGCCTCAGATCTAAAAAAAATAAAAAAAGCTGGCAGAGGCACATAATAGGAAAAGCCATGCATTCTGCAGTCTGCACAAGCCTTCAGTGGAAAGTAAATACACTTCATCAATTACAGCACTTACGCACTTTGAGGTACTTAAGTGCAGTACTCACTTGCTCTGTGCTCCTTCTACTCCATTACGACATTTCAGAGGGAAATATTGACTCTTTACTTTGCGGCAAGATTTTTACATTAAAAAGAAAAATCATGTAGTCTGCTTCTAAAATGCATTATTTATTATATTTTTAAAGGATTAAGCCAGTGGCTGATCTAATTTGGCTGCATTGTCATCGATGAGTTAAATAAGATCAAATTAATCAATAATTCACTGAAAATCAAAGATTCAAGAAAAATATTGATGCAAATTTACGCAGCAGAAATGACTTTTTTTTTCTTCTTTTATTAATCATCTCACAACATTTCAGTTTTTTTCTGTGATTCTTTCGAGTGGCCCAAGCCCAAGTTTGGCGGCTGCTGCACTAACTTTATCATATATACATATGTATGAATGAGTTTTACTTGGAATGCAGTACTTCACATCATAATATTCATACTTTTACTGAAGTAAAAGATCTAAATCCTGCAAGCCTTTAGCAACCGGTACTGACCGGTGCTGTTTTTAACCTCAACTCACCTTCTGGATGGGGTAGCCCTCGTACAGGTGGAACCTGCCCTGCATGCAAACACACGGCTTCCCTTTTAGTGTTCCAAACACCAGCTGTCCAGCGTGACCATGTACTGCAACACACACACACACACACAGTGCATTTCATTAGAGCCCACAAACATGCACGGACACTTACATTTCCTCAGACGGCTGTAGTTTGTGCATACCTGTGCTCCGGGGGAAGTTAGGAATGTCGCTGTATTTGAAGACTTGAGGGTCCTTGAGCATCTCAGCCAGCCCGCCTAGCCCTGAACCGCACACGATCCCCACAGTTGGCCGCACTTGTGTGTTGGACAGCAGCCAGTCAGCTGTGGCTCTACACTCATCATAGCTGACCCTAAAGAGAGTCAGAAAAACAGAGATGAGTCATGAATGTGCTCTTTCTGAAATATTTAAACTCCAAACAAAAGAAGCATCTGGACACGCACAGACAATAATTCATGAACACTTTTTAAGATGGCGTGACCCTGTGATCGGCACACAGATGTCCTCATTTCCCCTCTATGTGCACAGTCATGCTGCATTCAGGGAACAATGATAAATGTGGTGAGGACATCCTGTACAGTTACTGCACTGAAGTTCATCTCTTTCTCTTGTTGGCTTAAAAAGATTTTGGATTTATTGTGCAAACAATACGTCATGTGCAGGTGATGAGGCATGAAACCTTAATACAGCTAAACGATAAATACCGGCTGCGGTATTCTGCAAACACACACACACACACCCAGCTTTGACAAACTGATGAGATAGAGGTCAGTCAGGTCTGACAACACATGAAGACACGCTACTACTACAATACTAACACATGTTTGAAGAGAATATTAGTGCAGCTCATAAGCTATATAAGCCTATAGGAACACAATACAAATACAGTTAATATAATCAATTAATACTGGGCGCATCATGAATGTTGCACCTAAAAACATGACTGATAAAATAGGTGATACATGCAGCAAAATATTTCATCTCTAAGAGTTTATCGTGGGGATTTTTCCTAATTTTAGAAAACAAACAATTAACTGCTTTATTGGGAAATTAATCATTAATTGCAACCCTATAATAAGCTAATATTGGGTTATATATCAGCCCCTTTAACCATCTTTAACCATCCAAGTTATTGATAGGACGCCAGAGGGGTTAAAGAAGTGATCTGCATTTTACATTTAGGTGTAAAACATATTTTAGTTTTCATGAAGACAAAAACACAGAAACGCATATGAGCATGTTTGCTTCTGGTTATCCCATCCCAGTTGCTGATGTGATGGTTTTGTGTTTATGATTTGACAGTGAGCCTTTTGGTAAAAAAAAAAAAACAACAACAAAAAAAAAAAAAAGGAAAGTTTTGTGGCTGCTCCAACCCCGTACCCTGCTGTGTGCCAAACTACCGCACACGACACGCCAAACAAAAACCAGCAGCTTCCTCCTCGCTTGCTGCTCCACTTTGACACATGTGGCCAAAAAAAAGTCACTTAGGCAGTACGGGTGCCACACAGTGACTCAGTCCGTGAACAGACACAGTCTGTGTGGAATAATTCCGCTCGCAGAGGTCGGTGGGTTTCTGGAAATGGCGTCACAGCGGTGCGCATCATCAAGCGCGTGTGCCAAGTGGGTTTTCCCCCTCTCCTCTTCCTCTTCCGCGAGTGAGCAAACCGGGACTGTTCCGCGCTTTGATGTGTTAAAACTTTTCACACTAGGACGTTTTCTTTCTCAGTAACACCACCTGGAGACAGAACACCTGTCTGTAACGCGTGGTCCATGAGAATATTGATCAAATTAAAAGGAGCATCATCATCATCATCATCATCAGGAGCGTCACATCTCTGGCGCGGCATACGCGCGCGCTTCTCAGCTCGTTTATGTTTAATTATGACTTCAATTAAAATCGCCTGAGAGCATCTTTTTCTCCTGGGATGTAGCTACATTTAAAGGCATGTCATCATAGTATTACAGCCTCCATATTAAGGCATAACTTCCGTTTAGATCCCGTGAAATGAGCGATGAAAACCTGGTGATGAACTCAGGAGCGATAAGTCACCACACATCTTACCATAATTATATATAATCCATCTTTATATTATATATTAATGTCATATATAACAAGATAGATTACACAAATATGATCACAATAATCCAAATAATTAAGATTTTTTAATTAAGGCTACTCACCCAGATATGAACTCTGACATGGAGAGCATGGTGAAACGTGATCCAGACCAGGTCCTTCAGCGTTAAATTGGCTCTATTGGTGTTTTCGGCGTTTTTGGCGTTTCCTGATGGAAGGGCCGGTTTTTAGGTTTTACACCCCACCCTCTTTTCAGCGAGACTGGTGCAATCCCTCTGCGTCACAGGCCGGCGGAGGCTCTGATTGGTCGGAGCGCAGGCGTTGTTTCCAGTACGTTTTTGATGCGCTCGTAGTCCCGGCAACTCAGGATGCGTTCAGGAGCCTCACAACCGAAACAGCAGACAGCAGAGGGGAGTTATGACGAAACAGACACGTGGAAGTTAAAAAAAAGAAAAGAAAAAAGGTCTGTGTTATCTAAATGTAAACAAAGTAGTTCCCTCTAGCTAGACATGAAAACAGTGCGGAGTGAATACTTTGTTATATTATGCAATATATCACTCTGAAAAGTCTTTTGAGAGCCTACAATAAATCAGTGTACTTCATAAATGTTTTAAAAGCTGGTAAATTTAGTTCACATGGCAGAGTTATGTTTACAAACATGTGAGTCAAATATCTTGTTTGTTTTTTGCCTTTTATTTTATTTTAAACAATGTAAGTTTTAAAAAACGAAACAAATTTAGTCATAGCTCAATAGTTGCCCAGTTTCTAAGGACAGAGTTACTTACAGGAGACAAAATGACAAGATGTGTTATAGTTTATTATTGTTTGTTAAGATTCTATATAGACATTTCATTGTATAATATGTAACGTGTTGTGTCACTGTTTCTCAAACCATGGCACGAGTACTTGGAGGATTTTAAAAATATTTTTTAAATATGAAATAAGTTCATTTGAAAACACAGTATACTGTCAAAAGTGTATACTGAAAGTAAACTGTAAAACTAAAATAAGTTTTACATTTTGGTTTCAATATCCTGCTAAGTTGCCATGTTCTTCTTGCCCGTTGGACGCATACCTGAGCTCAGATGTGACAGAAAGATAGTGAGCAGAGTGCAGATGAGGAGTAATGCTTTCCAACAAATTAGGTCTGGTTTATTCAGGATTCAACAATAAATAACCTTCCGATTAGTAACGAATCTGCCCTCTGTGTGAACTGTTTGCAGCTGAAGACTCATTTTGAAATATTTAGTTTGAAATGATGAATTTCCGTTGTTTCAAAATGGATTTCATAAAATTACAAAATGATGTCCAAGTTTTCTGAAGAAGTGGAAATTGACCAATATGCAAACTGGGAGAATGATGTGAAGCCAAAGCAGCCAAAGAGATTTATTTATTTATTTATTTATTTATAATTAGGCAGCCTACGTGACCGCTTAAGTGTACCAACTCTAGAATTTCCTACAGTACCTGAAGGCAGCACGCCGCATTTCTCACAACGTGGTCGTGTGTAGCTTTTTGCTGCTGATGCAATCGCTCATCTGTGAACGATTCATGCTTCACTTAGACGGAAATATTATTTGTTTGATAAGAGACTTATGAATTTTTAATAAAAATGGTTTAAAAGGTTGAGACAGAGTTATGTAAAACTGCGTTTGAATGAGTTAGAAAGAACCAATGAGGTGTTAGGAGAAGTATTTCAGAAAATATGGAGGACAAGTATTAAAACCAATAAAATCAATATTTCTCAAGGGATTACAAAAATGACTCATGAAAGTTTTCTGACAAATCACTCTTTCACACGGCGAATGATCACTGTCGGCATTCACACATGTTCATATCTCTGTCTGCTGGTATTTATGGCAGGAAAAAACTCAATTTAAGGTTGCAGGTGTTGAAGTAGTAATCACAGCGCGGCCAACGCTTTACATGTCATGTCAAACATATAATTTACAGCCAGATGTGGAATGTATTGAAGCACTGTGCTGTATAGTGTTTCCATTTTATGCTACTTTATTCTGCTCCTCCACATGTCAGAGGGACTTGTTGTACTTTTTACTTACCTCCACTATTAGCCGACAGCTGTACTCACTTTCCAGATAAGTACAGACTTTCCACCCTTCCTGTCCGGGGATGCTTTTGAATTAGAGTGTTTCTGATAAAATGAAAGATTGAGTTGAGCTGAGGAAATTCTCAGCCATCTTAAACTCAACAAACTATTTAAATTGGATTAACTGGAAAGTACATCATCACAAAGCTGAAGATAGGGCTGTTTTCCTGACTGTGGCTCTCACAGGATATGATGCACTGCTGCAGATTAAACTACCCTACAGTATTTAAACTAGTTAAATCAACCCTTAAACCCATAAACATCTGCAGCAGTAAAATGCATCATATAAATGAATGCAGATGTAATATAAATCATCAATTTTCCTGCAGAGTACTTTTACTTTTTAAACTTTATACTTACATACCTATACTTAGGTAGCTTTTACCTCTAGTGGAATATTTTCATGGAGTTGTAGGATTATTGCCTTCTAAGTAAGGGATCTTTCACCACTGCTCGCTACACTATTTAGCATAAAAACTGAATCCTACAGAAGAATCTTTTGAGGAAAATGTGAGCATCAGCAGTAAAGAGGAGCCAACGAGACATACCAAACATTAACCCTGTTAGCACCTCCTGTAGACATGCAGACTCCACAGCACCAAAGTGCTGGATGAAAAACAAACAACACACCAAACAGATCTTTGCAAAAAATAATTATAATAGATCATACAAAGGCAGCTAAAAGCTGCGGGAACAGGTAGTAAGTCGACTTTAAGTTAAGACTATTTTGTAAAACTTGGAAAAAAGTATGTATGTGTATGTGATCAGTACGATCATTATGTTAGGGATGGTATTTAAGGTGGAGCTGATTCTGCCTGCTTCATATACTGTTGGATGGTTTAATCTTTAACCTGTAAATCTGACTTCTCCCTCTGAAAGTCGTGAAATAGAAGCATAAAATGAAAATTCAACTATCATAAAGTTCAATTTGAATAAATAAATGCTTATCGTTATCGTGGTGGCAGCACAGAGCAGCCAGTGTTCTGGTTGCGCGCTGTTATATAACTGCTAATTTGTATTCACACAGTCGTGAGGCTTTTATAGTGTCAGTTCCAACCAAAACGTACGGCTCTCGCTCTGCAAATAAATTAGAGTCACCAGTGGAAAGAGAGAAACAAGCTTTTAATCATTTACAGAGTGTCATTTTTTCATCAGTTTTGGGTGCAAAAACTCATTTTGCTCTCTGGAAAAACTGCCATGTTTGTTTCCACTGGTCAGCTTCTTGCATACCGTGTACGTACATTTGTGCAGTTTTAAGCCTCAAACCGACCTAGAAGCCTTTTGTTTCTCTGTAGGTGTGCATACAAATAAAATGGTCATCAAGTAACAGCAATGTAACCATTGTTAAGGAGACAAACTGGGTCATCTTCTTGTGTTGCATCACCTGATCCTCTGACTAAAGGCCCATGCATTGAGCTTTTGAATCTCTTTGGTGACTCTAGGGATAGCAGTTTAAATGGGCTGGTGGGACGGCCTGCTGGTTCATTAGTTAGGTCCAGTTATTTGATGGAAACATTCGTGGTTCCCAGATGCTGAATCAGTATGACTTTGGTGACCCCAGAAATGCTGTAGATATATAAGTTAACGGGGTGTGTCATTTAAAACTACAAACTAATGTCCCTGCAGTCTTCCAGGGGTTAATCTGGAAGAGTAAAATTACAGTTTCAATGTCAGCATAATGAATATTAGGTAGTAACAGCTGAGAAATTATGTTTTTTCTGGATATGAATGACTATCTCACATATGAAACACCATGCTGCATCACTTCTTCTCATTCAGTTTGAACTGTTCTTTTAAGCTCCGTATATAACTAGGCACATATGAACCCTGTTTGTTGGGTTAGTAACCCATCTACAACACAGTTATTACACTGTTGTTGTTCCTGTGACTTTCAAGGAACCTTATAATGAGGAAGTAACACATTGTACATCACAGGCGAGCTAATAGTCACCAGGGAGGGGAACTGATAATTGAGTGCTCATTAGCTTCCTGTGCTGAGACCAGAAATGTCACCACCTTAGGAACTGGTTTGAAGACGTGCTCTGAATCTGACCCTGCCTCTTAGGCATGTCACGGAAGTTCCTCTGAAGTCACGCGATGACACCCGATCCAGTTTTATTCACTAAATGTGTGTTTGAAAGCTCTAGCAGACTCTTGAGTTCAGGCTCTTTGATTTACAAAAGTCTTTGAAATGTTCATGCTCATCTGTAAAGAAAGCGCCTGCTCTGATATCACATGCAGACACTGTTATACCATTCTGGTACATGTGAGCAAGGTTTTAGGACAGGAAAACAAACATGAAACAATTCCTTTATTTTCATATTTTCATACACACTTCTTTAACTTTTTGTGTGTTTTCTTGTGTGGTTGTTTGTTGTTCCTAACACAAACCACCCCCCCCATAATTGTGCGTCTCCTTTCAGGTGAGCAGACTGAAGCCTTGTTCCCACGAGAAGGAAGAGCAGCCGTCCTGAGAATTTCTAGGAAGTTTCAGTAAACACACACACACACACACCTACGCACATGACCAGCAAACACACACAGGAGGAAACCAAAATGTATTATCTATTGCCACCTGCTGGCTGAACTCAAACTTACTACGAGGGTAGCCGGAGTCCCTCCACGCCCCCTGTAGTCTATGCATTTACTTAATAAGAGCCAGTAGTAGTGCTGCAGAAGGAGGTTAAAGGAGTTATCAGATCCTTGAGCAACATTTACATGCATATTCACATTTGTATTAACATATAATGTATGCAGCCACAAAATTATTTATTGTAAGCTAAAATGAAAGTATACATATATATATATATATGAATATATATTAGGTATTTATTAAATATGTTTTGGAATAGCAATAGATTTAAGCGATGCATTGCTGCACTGACTTTTAAAACCTCCTACAGAGTAAATAAGAGTTTGTTATATTCTTTCATTTCACATAATTCACCGCATTGCAACATGTTTAGCGTGGTGAACGAGATTTTATTCACATATTGATGGGATGTAAACAGAACTAAATACAAGAAAACACAGATTCTTGCACACACTGAATAAATGAACGAATTCTTGAACAAACACCGACTTCACATGTCTGTGATTGATGGGAAATCGCAGCAGGTCTCTGAATTCTCTTTGACCTCGTGTCAGTGTTTTCACCTCAACTGGCAAACTGTGAGCAAGACCAGTACAGGAAGGAAGTGAGACAGCGAGGGAAAACAGCAAATAAATATGCAAGAGAGAGCATAAAGAGCTGAGGGGATAGACAGAGAAAGGGAGTTCTCAGGATGAATAAAACGGAGGTAAGTGCAACGCCACCACTAGTATTAGCCAAAAGCACTTGCTGACCCTGTCACACACACACACACCCACCCTTCTTTCCTTCCCTATTCTGTAAGGAAGTGGGTTAAACAGCTGCTTCTTTCTCAGGCTTTAATAACAGCCATGGGGGGGTCACATTTTGTTTGTGGTTCATCGTCTGCAATAACTCAAAGGAACATGTTGGTTTTAAAAGATTGGTCAGCTTCTCCAATAGATCATGACTGCACAACACATCACACCAGAGTCATGCTCACAAGCTGTCAGGCTGCATGTTCTGAGTCTTATCAGCTGCTGTGTGGTCATTTATCTCACAATGTCACCTCCCACCTAAAAAAGTCCCCAGAAATTATTTCTAGTGAATATTACCAAGTTTTAAGCGGAAGAACTACTTGGATAGTGTCGGCATCAAAATATACTTAATATACCAAAAGTACGAGTACTCATTATAGGTTAAAACCCATAATGCTACATCATACTTTATTTGTTGATTATATTTTGAGCCCTGTGATTGACTCCCAGGATCACTTGTCCTGGGTGTATCATGCATCTCGCTCAATATATCCCATAGGATCACAACTCTCCAAATTAACTGTAGTAGAGGAAAAAGTACAATATTTGCTAATGAATTATAGTGGATTATAAGTATAAAGCAGCAGAAAATGGAAATATTTCATTAAAGTACTAGAGTAAATTTACTTTACACTACTGAGGAAATGTATGAACATACATATGAAGTCATATAAAGCCGTGGACGTACTAATTTTCCGAATCACTCAGATTACTGCTGTTACGGGGAAGAAAATGCCACACAGTAACAGGAACAGACGGAGCCAACGATGTTCCAGGAAACAGGAACATCGATCTCGTCTCTGTTTATTCCAGCTTCCCCATACTGTATGTTAAGTGTGCTTTACTAGAACTGTGTCTGTGTTTGGTGACTCAGGGTCATATCGTGTGAGGATTACTTCCTATTCGGTGCAAAATGCAGAATGCACACAGCACGATTAATATCTAACAATAATACCTTTATTTATAAACCACTTTTACTCACACGGTTACATGTATTACATGTATTATCATGTATTATAAAGATCAGATAAATGAGATGAAATAATCAATGAAATAAAATTGTTCAGGATATATGAAACGTTTGGGAAAATACAGAAATAGCACTATTGTTTATTTACGGTAATGCACTCCATGCTCTCTCCAAAGTCCTCCAACTAATGAAAAGCAAAGCTAAATTGTGTGAGCCCCTTTAATAACTGATTATAGTGGCAGCTGCTTTTTTATCACACAGACGTGTGAACATGGTGGTCTACTTGTTTGGGTTTCCGTGATGCTGATTCCTTTGTGTCTTCCTTTTTTGAGTAGTGTTTCCCACCATGGTGAGTAATTTCCCCTCACTCAGGCGCACTTGCAAATATCTGCAGTCTTTGCAATGTGAATGCAACTTAAACAGAGGAATTGACACAACGTGAGATCATGCTAAGTGTCGGCTTTATTTGCAGCTAGTTCTGGTTGAAATAGGTTCAATGTGTCAGCCCCCTGAATTGTGGGTTCAAGTTCACAAAGTTGACGTGCTCTGACACAGCCGCTCAAACTAAAAATGCAGCACGTTTGTTTTCACTTCCATTTTATCTGAGTAATGCTTCTTCCGTGCACACACAAGGTTTATTCCTGAAGTCAGCATGCAAGTCGCACATGTGGTACATAACATATGTAACTGCCTACTTACTTAAATGTGTTTTTGTTTATGCACTTTTCATGCATGTTTTCACACCATTAAATTGCATGCAGGTATAAAAGGTACGAGACCACCTGTAGGTGTATGAGCTGTGGTTTGGCACTGCTGTTCTTTAGTAGACACCTGATCGGGAAGACTAAAGCCACTGATGGCCAGCTGACATATATATTTCTGCTTTTTATTTATTCTTTTAGGTGGGTAAATATCAGTCATGCATTCATGCAGTTTGGTGTCAGTAATGTAGGCGTTCTGTTTAGCATTGCAGATGTTGTATTTTCTTGTTTGTAAGTGTTTTTTGCGCTATCTTAGTCTCCATCGAGGCAGCTTACTAGTCCAACAGCAAGAAGCTGAGCTTGGTGTCTGTCTTTCAGCCTTTATTTCATGAAGCTCTCGCCAATGACTAAAAGTCAGTCCCAGATTTACTCTTGCCCGGCGGATTCTTAATCTGTCAATCTCTCTTTTTCTCTTCTTAGCTTCCTCCATCAACATCGTCTTTGGTTGTTTTGCCTCTGTCATTATGCCCATAGAGTCTGCTAAGCCCAGTTACATTGACCACTTGCAGCTCCGGTTCTGGCACGACACTGGCTCTGCTCCCTGTCAGCATTCGCTCGTGCCCCAAGCCTGAAAACCCTCAAAATGCCCGTGGTACAAACAATGACACTCCACTGGTAATCTGAGCTCAGTAATCTGAGGTTTACTTAGCAGTGCATAAGGAAACTCGTTACGTACTTCTCATGGGTGATCGTACCCGGAACACAAAGTTACACATTGCAAGAATAGATGTACGAATGACAGAGACAACATTGACCTGCTGAAATGCTGACTCATCATGCTGTTTTTCATTTATTCTTTCGGGATCATTAATTTCCAAAATATATCACACCTTGAGTCAGCTGGCACTCGATCGGTGTAACACATCCTCCCTCAATGCTTGTGACATCTGTGTCATTGTGTTGTGTGATAATACTGCACGTTTTAGAGTGGCCTTTTATTGCGACCAGCCCACATCTGTGCATCATGCTGTTTATCTTGATATGAGACACCTGATCAGATTTGTGAACAAAATTTGAGAGAAATAAACCTTTTGTGTTCGTAGAAGAAGTTTTAGATCTTTAATTTCAAAAACAAGTTTTGCATTTATATATTTATATTTTTGTTTTTCCCAGCTCCAGATGATGCTTTGTTACACGCTGGAAGTTCCTCAGTCTTTTCTAACATTCTTCACTTTGTATTGTAAGTACATGGCTTTTTAAAAACACACAAACATCCCACAAAATATATATATAAAAAAGGTCTTTCCTGAACAGGGACTCCTCAGCACTTTGTCCAATAGTCTTCAGTCAGCTCCATCCACCTCTCCCTCTTTCAATTAAATAATGCTTTGTCACCGTCTTCTAAGGCAGAATAAGGGGTTGCATTCACCTCACGGACGCCCCTCTTTATGCGTTTAAAGCTTAACAGGACGCTCCGTACAGACACTCTTGGACACAGCAAACGCCGGGCACAGAAGTTATGAATAGGGGGTCTGTGGTGCCCCCTAAAAGAGTGTTTGTGTGTGCGTTTCTGTGTATGTGTGCTGCAGGGGGTGGTCTGTTGGGTCCGCCTGTTGGCGTGTGCCTGAATGCATTTGTGGAGAATGTGCATGTGAGGGCCCCAAACATGTGCATCCATCTGCGTGTGTGTGAGTTTATGGACACTGTGTGTTAAGTTGGGAGGTGAGGGGGGGGGGCGATGCAACAACAACAAAATACAACAAGACATGATAAATTGAAGGAACCAAAATTACTGATTGATTGACATGATGTAATATTTTGAACTTTATTCCTTCAGGCCAATTTTCAAACCGCAGTATGACACTTTTGTGATCCCTTGTGTTAATCTGATACTGAATTGAGACTGGGGGGGGGGAGTGGCGATCAATTATTACAGCAATTACACAGACGTGAGCAGGGCACAACAGGAATTCAGAAGTGAGTGAGGGAGAGAGAGGGATGGCTTTTATAAAGCCAAGTCCTGTCTCATTGGGAAGAATTTGCGAGCAGTGAGACCGGGCTTTGGGTCAGAAACAAGAGCCCGATGAGCCAATGACTGTCTCCATAATTCTCCTCAATGGTGTTTCAGTGTCGTGGGACGAAGGCTGCTGAAGTTACTCTTCCTGCAGAATTACAGTCCCAGTTGTGTCGTGTGAGCATGCGTATGACAACAAAGAAGACATGTGGACGAAAAGCTGAGGCTCCAGGCTCCTAACTCCTCTCTGCACGGGTCAATTAGATTGCAATCCCAGCTCATAAGGTAAGCAAATTAATTTCTCAGCAAGGTGCAATGACAATATGAAGAAATAAAGAATTTTGTAGGGCAGCAAAAATCTGCTTTGTTTCTTAAATTTAGAAATGGAAAATCTTTTTTAATACCGTTAAGGTGAGTTTCTCATGAGTTCCTACCTGCATAATGACATATTCAGAAAGTAAATGTGCACATTGTCATCATTCATTTATGTTTTGTTTCATTTATTGTCAACGAATATGTGTTTATATTGCATTACTTCCGCAGCTAGTTGTTATATTACACTGGGAAACAAAGGGAAACTGTTAAAATTCCCATAGAACATCAGAAAATGTCGAGTTTGGCCACATTTCTTCTTACCTACAGACTAATCGAGATCTAAACAAACAAACACACATTACGCTGAATGACAAACTCTTTACAGTGGAGGGTAATTTTTTTTCTAGGATGATTAAAATCCATAATAATAAAATTAGATGAGAGTGAAATGATGTTGATGACATGAGATTTAGCTCATGATAAAAACCAGATATTGGTTGTTTCCCTCATGATGATCACTGACTTGTTCACAGTTCACGTCTCATAGTTTACCTGTTTGTTCACAGCCACATTATGAACTGAGGCAAGTCTGAAGCTGTCCTCTAAATAACCCCTCAGATGTTATTTGATGCAGAGACATCAGCGCAGGATGCACTTTTCACACGTGATCACATCAGAGTACACATCCAATCTGGACATCTGACTTTAGAACATCCAATTGAACAAGCACTATCAGTTAGTTTGATTACTCTATCATTGTGCAACACGTTTACAGTGTGCATTCTTCAAATGCAGCAGAGAAAATAGAATAAAACTTTCAAACTTTTGGATAAAAAAGCTGAGTCGAGTGAGACGGGTAATGGTTCGTAAACTCTTACTTAGCGCTCTCGTTGTGCGGTTTGCTGTAGTAAAGTGAGTAAAAAAAGTGGGACGAAAATAATCAAAAACTTATTTAATTTCTGGGAAGTTTGAGAAGCACAATGGACATAACTCATAAGGCTTAAATTGTTTTCATGTGTGCAGAGTTAGTGTGTTTCAGTCTTCAAATTAAATCAATTAAGAAGTGATTTATGCTTCCGAAAGAACTGTCTTAATTTATATTAGCTTCCTTTTTTAAAAACAATTTTTTTGGCAATTTAACAAATCTGCGCAAACTATCATGTATTTATAAGTTCACTGTATTTATCACTAATAGAGCGGAGTATTTGAGTTTTTGATGATCGGCATGTTAGCAGTCTAGATGTGACACCAGGAGGATGAAATCTGATTGTATAAAAAGAAAAAGTTAAAGGCAGCAGGAAGAAGAAGGAAACAAGGAGATGGAGGGAACGAAGGAGTTTCTGTCAAATAAATGTTTACACATATTCTTTTCTAGTAAATCCCACCTCATTGATGCACTTCTCTTGATGCGGGTGAAGCGAATTTATTCAAGGTAAACAAAGGAAAGAAAAGAAGGTGAGAGCAAAACAAACTGAAGGCGGGGAGGGAGGGGGGGAGAGAAATAAAAAGTGTGTGAGTGTGAGGGGGAGAAAGAGGGAGAGATGGAGGGGGATTACTCCTCACTGCAGAATACTAACGAGGGCCTTTTGTCACAGATCTCTTTCTCTGTCTCCCTTCCTCTCTTCCGTTCTCTCGCTTTTCCTTTCACTCATCACACACAAACACACACACACACACACACATAATCGTGCACTTTTCCAAATAATTGCACACAAACGCACATGCATGCATACAAAATCACACATGTTCGCCTACAGTCACACACACACAGACACACAGAGACACACACATATACAGAAATACGCATGTAATTGCAATCCCACTCTCACATAATCACACACACACACACACACACATGGATGGACGGACACAGAGTCGTTTTTGTCAATGGTGTCTTTTGTTTCTTTTATCTCAGCTCCAAACAAAGCATTCCTGTGTACACAGAGGAGAGAGAGAGAGAGAGAGAGAGAGAGAGAGGAAGGAAGGAGAGAGAAAGAGGAAAGTAGAAAAAATAAAAGAGGGAGAGAGAGAGGGAGAGATCAGGAAAACATCCAGCGCTCTTTTGTTTGGCAAAAGAAAAAGTTTTGATTCATTTTTGGATTCGTCTCACTGAAGCAGGGCAGTGCGGTAAAGCTGTCGTGTTGCCATGGAGATGGAATACATCCTACTGGAGAGGTTGGTCCAAAAAAAAAAAAAAAAAGATATTTCCTTCTTTCCTCTGTCATTTACTCCCATTTTCTCTATTAGTTACCTGATATATGTCGGTGATGGATTTCTTTTTTTTTTTTTTTTTCTGGGGCATTTGAGCGTGTTTGAGTGTCAAGAGAAAAATTGGGTGAGAGGGCGACGCAGGGTTGGAAGAAAGTTTTCAATGGTGTCATTATAAAGCTTTTGAGGGGCTCACCCTTGCGTAATCACAAAAGTGTGATGTAATTACAGCTGATTGGTTATGTAATCCATGCACAGCATTGTATAGAAGCTATTTTTACATTATATATATCCTAAAGTATATGGACGCCCCTTCATATGTTTGTGTACTATTGGTGCAGAGCTATCTGTCCATAGTCTGGGCTAAGTAGAGCCTAAATAATATTTTATCCCACGTGCAAAAAGCAAGTTTTTTATTTCATGTTTGGTGTGGACGAACTTGACTCATCTGCACTGAACCCTGACCTCAACCCCATCCAACACCTCTGGGATGAACTAATATACAGACCGTGAGCCAGGCCTTTAAATCTGAAGTTCATATATTTATTTTGGCTTTTGACCTCTTAACAGAAAGCAGTGGGTTCTTGGGGCCGTTTCACACACTTCAGATATTCATGAGTTATTCCTCTGCGGCCCGAGCAGTCGCCCACAATTGCAAAAGCAATTGATACGATCGTTGCTACGAACACCCGGAAGGTTATTAGGCGTTTCCCTCATCTAAAAACTTCCAAGGTGTTCATTTAAATAATTGTTCATAGCCGAAGATTAAATTAATTAGAGAGTCCAAAAAGTTCCTTTTTTCCCTCCCTGGATATAACACTACACATATAACTGTATATAAATGATTGATAAGTATTTACAATCCAATTCAGTAATATATCTGTGACAGGGGACATTCTTCTGCAGTAATCAGCTGATTCTACATTTATACTTTTACATAAGTAGGATTTTGACTTGTACTGAAGAATCACGTGAAGTACTTATACATGAATAAAGGACTTGTGTACTTCTTACCGCCCATCTTCAGAGACAGGGAGTGAGCGAATCTCATGGAAAGCCCGAAACCAGAGGAGAGGAGGGCTGGAATAAGATATTCACCGCAAGTAAGGGTAGCGTTAGAGTGTCCATATACTTTTGGCTATTAATGCGCATGAGAAAGAGAAACAGAGAGACCTTGTGGGAATCCAGAGAATAAAGCAGCAAACAGCACCAACAAGAAAGACTGAGTCCTCGGCAGGGCATCCAGAAAGCCAAACTTTGGCCCTTTTCCTACCAAACGCTTACCGCTGTCTCCAGTTACCAGTCAGAAGTTCACTCTTTGTCCACTAAAGGCCTCTCTGGTCGGAATCAACAGTAAAGCTTTTAAAAAACTTTATCTAGATAAACGTCGGAGTTTCGGACAAAGATTTTTTACCCTAATTGATTCATTCAAGTTTCTCCTCTGTCCTCCAGCTGACAAATGAGACTCTGTGTGTGTGTGGATGGTTTGTTGGGTTAATGCAGTGCATCTTCATCCTAATTCTGCTCTTCTTTCTTTTCTCTCTCTCTTCGTCCTTATCCTCTTCTTTTGTGGGGCTATCCTCTCCCTACTGGCCTACGTGATTTGTTGGACGTAAGTCGGCGTGTCGAATGTGTGGAGATACAGTGACTGTCTGTCTGTGTGTGAGAGGGGTGGACTGCATTTGAATGTCTGGAGAAGGGCACACATTCATGCACACATCCCACAGTGTATAGCACTAAAAAAACATGCAAGTAACTGTTGCAGGTTGGGGATATTTGCAGTTCATTTTCGTTATATTATTTTGTCTTGCAGACGATGCATTGCAAACTTCACCTTAACAAATGATGTCTCTGTAATACCGCTTCCTCATTCTGTCCAAATATGTCACTAAAGATCTTAAAGATATCAGCTGAACAGGAACTGTTTTTGTCTGTGTTTATCAAGTCTATGATAGACATCTAACAAGAATCTACAGACATGCTAGAAGATGTGAGGCTCCTTATAAAATAACAAATTGTAAGCTTGATCATTGTGATGGTACTGAACCGACCGAGAGCCACTAGTGTGGCTAAAAGCCCTATATATAAGTATTATTTAGGTCTGACGCACTATTTCCTTTCTCGTCCCACAGTGTTTCATTGTGACTGTCTCGTGTGCTGTTTTTGGTTTGCATGTTTTGTTCAGTGGTTCTCAAACCGGAGGTTTCACAGGCTACAGCAAACTAAAGGTCTTATTAGGCTCTTAATCGTCATGGTTGTTTTTGTTTTCTGAATCTGTTTTCCAATTAGTCTTTCTAGCCTTCAACCTAAAAATGACTTGAGTAATGTACCATACCCCCTCCACCCCCCCTAAAAAAATAAGAAAAGCAAGACAGCGGTATTGCTTTATAATTTTGTTGCAAAGAAAGATGCCGGAAACAAATTGGGAAACTAAGGGCCTGTTCTTCCTTTTACAACTGTGAGAAAGGCCAAAATAATGAAAATGAAATGAACATCTTCTTTTTCATGACAGGCTTGTCTCTGATGTAATTTCCTCCACTTTACTTTTAAATGATCTGAGAGCACTAAAGGCCTCAGTATGCTTCAAACGACTAGGGTCACCTATTTTTTTTTGTAAATTTCACACATAACACAAACATGCTCACTTCATTCAACAATAGACCAGGTGTCTCTTTTTCATTTGTTCTTCATTACAGCAGGCTTTTGGTCCGGAGTTTCAGTTCTGAAATTTAGAGCACCTGTAAAACTTTTGCCTTCAGGTACTTGACCTAGCCATGACAAGATGAGTCTCTGAAATCTGCAGGGTTCAGAAACCCCTTCCCAAAGGATTGAGAACCACACACACAATACGCCCACTCAAGTGTTTTACTTATTCTGGATGGTTAAACCTCCTATCAGGAGGAATTTGAACCCCGTGATTTACACAAAATCCTACTTTGATTCTGTAAAGCTGAGGCTGAGGCAGTCATTTGGGAGTATGACTCAGGTCCAAACCTCTACATTTGATAAGTAGGTATTTGGGAGTGTGACGTTCTCAGAAACTCACACAAGTTCCTCCGAAATTCAACAGAAATATTAGTCAAATGATCAAATATGCTTGAATGGGCGTGAATGACATCACAGGTTTGCTTTGGCTTGTTTTTGCTGATTAAAACTCTGGTCTCCTGCTTTGTTATTCAAAATTATAGTTTGACGTTAACGTGTCTACTTTTTCTTTCATTTTATTTTGGGACATATTTTGAATATAATAAATGACACATTTAGTTTCGAGTATTATTGGACTCACTTGATGAATTCCCCCTGAGAATGAGAGCAGGTGGCTGCAGGGGAAGTTACCTAAACCTACAGTCACCACGGAAAGTTTCTAGATTTTGCTAGAAGACAACAGAAAGTCACCATAATCTTAATTACATCTACAAGGTACCGCTGATGCTATTCAACTTTGAGGATAGTTAAGTCTGGGGCAACTGGACTTGGTTGTAGATCTGTGAAGATGTTCAACTGTCATCCAAGAGGCTTCTTGAATTATGAACGCCCTTCATGGATCTACAATGAAGTCCATTTGCCCCAGATTTAACTCCTCACAAAGAAAGATGACCTGGATGACTGAGAACCTTCTGAGAACCCCTGTCTTTTTCAGTAAACATTAAATTAAGAAATAAAGACCTCCCAGTCCAACCCAAACTAATCCAAAATGACCACATTAACAGCTCTGGCCAACAAGTTAATCAGAAAAATGATTTAACTCTTCTTCCTCTGTTTTTCACCAGATGACATCTGCTACACCTCCTTCCTCACGTAGCTCCTCTCCTCAGAAGGTTTGCCACTCCCAGACACAGACTGATGTTTTAAAACCTTTACTGGGTGGTGGTGTATCTGGTGGGGGCGGGACTCTGAGGAAGAGGAGGCGTGTCCTGTCCAAAGATGGGCGTAGCAACGTGCGCATCGAACACGTCAGTGGACGGAGTGCTCTGTACATGCGTGACCTATGGACAACGTTTCTGGACATGCAGTGGCGCTACAAGTTCTTCCTTTTCATCGCCACTTTTGCGGGGACCTGGTTCCTGTTTGGGGTGCTGTGGTATCTGGTGGCACTGGTGCACGGAGACCTGCTTGGTGAGAGAGCATGGACTGTAGTTTAATGTGTCTTCCCCCCAAAAACACTCCCTCTAGATGATCCACCAACCTTGCTGTAAATAGTTTTCATAGGGACATACTTCAGTAGTAAGGAGATCTAATGAATACGGACACTTAAAGGTCCAGTATGAAACATTTAAGGGGATCTACTGGCAGAAATGGAATATAATAAGCCTCACTATGCTTTCATTTGTGTATATTAACCTGAAAATTAGAACCAATATGTTTATATTACCTTAGAATGAACCTTTATCTACAGAGCAAGCACCCAGGCGTCATTCAGTCTGCCTCAGGTCCACCGCTGATCCACGTCTTTGCCCATTTTTTAGATTAGCCTGGAGGCGGAAGGGACAGCACTACCAACATGGCAGCAGCCAAAGCCGCCATGCACTGAGCTTCAAAACAGCTCTTTGGAAACAGATTGCAGGACCTTCAGTCACAAAGCCTGCACAGCTGGCTTGTGTTTTAATAGTAACAAAAGTAACATCTGAATTTGGATCTATGGGAATTGCGGCTGACAATAATTTGATGAGGGTGATACTCGTGCATTGGTGTGATATGAAAGGAAAAACTGAAGAGCAACTCTTACTCGGGTGATTGAGAATGTTATTGCAGGATGTGACCTTACTGTTAGAAAGAACAGTACATCGTCAATACATAGCGAGGATGTTATAGAAGGGCTGCAGTGCATAGACTCCTCACTACGAAGATGAATGCACGTTTGGGAGTTTGTAGTTGAAAATCATTGGCACTGGTCTATAAAGATGTGGAAAAAAGGTGATATGATCAGATGAGTCATCCTTCACCATATTCTCGACAAGTGGGCGAGAAACATTTCCATCCTGATGTGAGTGGTCTCTCCTGATGCCCCCGTCCATAGGGATGAGGAGTCAGTGATGTGAATCATAATCTACGGCCTTTGCCGTCAGCGCATCTCATCCCAATTGAACACCTTTAAAATATTTTGGGCCATTGTGTTAGACGGAGCTCTCCACCTCCATTATTAAAGTCCCAATTGAGGGAATATATTTTGTTCATCCCTCCAGTAGACAGCATGTGGTGCACCAACATGTTCTTAAGACACGTGTTGATTTTTTTCCTTTCATTTGTCACCTGTCTGTATTTGGGTGTAGGTCATTATGAGTCAACTGCAGGAAATGATTGATAACATGCTGAAATGACATCTAAATTCTAGAAATGTTGAAAAAAAAAAAAAACGCCTTTTAAAAGAACCTTGTGTTAACATCCAACTGCCAGACTGAGTTTAATGACGAAAGGACAAAGACAGTAGATTTTATTCAACTACCCTGGATCCTTAAAGTCTTTGCTGGCTGACCCCGCTGACTTCTTGTAGGCTGCATATGCACGGGGCTCGGCCTAACTGTCTTTACAGCACTTCACACCCCCACACCCTATTTCCAGCAGACATTGGTGTTTACTGTCTGCATTTCCTGGTACTTAAACTAACTGCATAGAAGTGTGATCAGGAAATGGCTTCATGTCTTCAGTAAGACATCTGCAAGACACCAGCTTCCTCCAATGTAACACGTTTGCTCAACTGAGTGTGATAACAATGGTGCATGGAGACAGCATATTACTGGTCTGCTCTGAAAACATGTTTTGAGACTTTACAATGATCAGCACCCCACAATCAAGTGTACATAAGGAAGAGACATTGATGTGACATAACATTAGAATAACTTCATTGAGCTTTTGTTGCCTTTTCAACCGTGTTCCTCCAGAGTTCGACCCTCCGTCAAACCACACACCCTGTGTGATGCAGATGCAGACCCTGACGGGGGCTTTCCTCTTCTCCCTGGAGTCCCAGACAACCATTGGTTATGGTTTCCGCTGCATCACTGAGGAATGTCCAGCCGCCATTATCCTCCTCATCATCCAGCTGGTCATCACCATGCTGATGGAGATCTTCATCACTGGTACCTTCCTTGCTAAGGTAGCCAATGCATAAAACATCCAACTGCAAAGTGAGATGTAGTGGAAACAAATAACTTCTTTATACTTAGATTTATGCAGCTTTCATGGTCATGAAGTTATGTAAAAGCAGCCAACCAAACCAAACTCTCCGACTTAAATAACTCAAGCACAACTGTATGCAATTCCTTACATCTGTCCCAATGTTGAATGCAGGACTCAGACTAAGACTAAAAACAGAACTGATTGAGCTTTCTTTGCTCAGGTTGCTCGGCCAAAGAAGCGAGGTGAGACAGTGAAGTTCAGCCAACATGCTGTGGTGTCGACCCACGAAGGTCGACCCTGCCTTATGATCAGGGTGGCCAACATGCGCAAGAGTCTTCTGCTTGGGTGTCAGGTTAGTGTATAGAGATATAGGTTATCAGATATTTCTACCCTTTATACAAATTCTGCTAGCTAACAAGACACATTGACACATTACTGCACATTGTTCCTCCCTCTCCAGGTGACTGGAAAACTGCTCCAGACATCTCTGACCAAGGAAGGCGAGACGGTTCGTCTGGACCAGAGGAATGTTCCCTTCCAAGTGGACACGTCCAGTGACAGCCCCTTCCTCATCCTGCCCCTCACCTTCTACCACCTCATCGATGACAGCAGCCCTCTGCGAGCTTGGGCAGACAAGGGTAAGTTTGATGGTGAGAGCAGGAGTTTGGTTGGTGGTAAGTGTCGTAACTAAAAAGGTGTTTTATCTTTGTGATCTGTTGACTTATGCTAAGTTCATTAAACACTATGGATAAGAATACACCAGAAAAATGATGTACAATGCTCTACTGTACTTCTTGGTGGCCGCAAATAGCAATGCAAAATAATTTGTGACGATTAGTTAGTTACACGCCACCAAATATTTCACTGATTTTGGTGAAACTGGAAGATATTTTATGACAAAAATGTTTCCTGATTTTCCGTCTTATATCTTTCTGATGGACAGTAAAGTAAACTATAGCTGCTGTTAGGTAATGTTAGCTCAGTTTGTTAGCCGGGCTGCCCAGACTATGAGCTCAGAGCACTGGGCGTGTGGGCCAATGCTGATGGGGAGTGGAGCTGGTGTCGTGCCAGAACCGGAGCTGGACAGGGCAATGTAACTGGGCTCAGCACCTTCTATGGACATAATCACAGAGGCCATAAATAATATAGTCACACCAATACGCGTGTACAACGGTCCTCATTTATATATATCCACAGTGGTTTTGCACTGTGCTAAATCACAAAAATATCAGTTTCTACGCAACGCTGCTTAAACTGCAATTGCCATAAACAATTTCCCAGAACTAAATTGATTCTTCTTTAGTTGTTGATGAGCTCAGATGATGTGAACCATGTTAAATCACATGCTTGACAAAGCAAGACTTCACTTGCTATAGGCGGGGTGAATTCAGAGTGTTTCATTTTATCTTCCAACATTGGTTCCTCTTTTCATCCCCATACATACTTTTTTATTTTCCTCCCATCAATACCAAATTTCATTTTCTTGTTTCCTTACATCCATTTTTTTCATTTGTTAAATAAATCCTCATAGCAGCCGTTATCTAGAAGACTTCTTCCTCTTTTTTTAAATGGTGCATTGCGATATTTCTTGTAACATTACCCACACCAACAGTTAATCAGTATGATAGTGTGAAGCCGCACACGCTTATGTGTACATCTTCATCGACATTCACATGATAAAATCAAAATGGGGACCCGCTCATGATGACATCCCTCTATAGCACCACTGATAGCCAAAAGCTCTTAGCGGATTAGCGTGTCTTCTTCTTCTCTCCCATTTCTTCTTGCATCTTCCTCATCTTGTCATGTCCTTCCTCTCATTTACCTCCAGGTGGGGGCTGGACAGATCCAGAGTTGGCAGACTTTGAGCTGCTGGTGATCATGAGCGCTACAGTTGAGCCGACCTCCGCCACCTGCCAGGTTCGCACCTCGTACCTGCCGGATGAGATTCTTTGGGGCTATGAGTTTCCCCCTGTAGTATCCCTTTCGCCATCGGGCAAATATGTAGCGGACTTCGCCTTTTTCGACAAAGTAGCCAAGACCAAGACCACGCCCATTTTCAAACCATCCAGCCCCCAGCATGGGTACCAGAGCAATGGGGGAGAGACTGTGCCTGAGGTGTCTGATCCAGATAAGATTCGTCTGGAGCAGAGCTACAGGGAGAGAGGGGAGGACCGTGGCCAGAGCAGAGAAACTCCTCTCAGTGTTCGCATCAGCAACGTGTGATCTGATCGAATTGCTGAGAAGGGAGTATGTCATAGAGAGCAATGAGCAGGAGACTGATTTGCTGTCAGTGTCAACAGCAAATAAGTGAAACATCATATCAATACAGCTGGGGAGACTGACTTTTTAGACTGTTTTGAGAGATATATTGGTCCCAGTAACACCAAATGATGCAGAAAGCAATAATGGAAGACTACAGACAACTTCAAGTTTGTCATTGACACGTTTGCTGGGATAATACATGTTTTACACTGGTCTGACTGTATTCATATGACGGCATAACTTACTGCCTAACTGCAGCTACTGGATGTGTTTTGGATTATAGACTGTAGGCACTTTCATAACTAAAACAATAACGTGTTGGTTTATTTATTCACACAGAAAAAAAAACAAAAAACAAACATCATAGAAACAAAAGGTACAAAACAAAAGAAGCAGCGGAGGCTACGGAAAACTTGGTGGGATTGTTTGGGTTCTCCCCTTGAATTCTCAACTTCAAATCACGAGCAGAAAAAACTTGTGAAAATGTGAGTCAGTGGCAGTGTGTATTTTCCAACGTCAAGGGCGAGTATCGGGGTGGGTTGGTATGAAAGGGGGACAGGAAAAACCCACACAAAGCGTAGACCATGATATACTTCCTCTCAAAAAAGGGCTTTCAGTTTCACCCGACAGTGAGTAATACTAAAATACTTTTCTAAAAAAGCCCCACCCCCAACTATTTTGCATTTCCCATAGACACAGGAGTAGTTCACAATGTGTATTGTACATGGCAATGCACTATAATATGTTAGAGAAAGCACTTTGGAAACACTAATGTAGCACTACAACTGGAATATAGATGTAGATAGGTCAGACTGAATCTGCTGTGTTCAGGGTGCTCTGTATACTGTATCTCTTGATGGTGTGGGCATTTCTTGTTTTCTGTTACTGTTATTGCTGTTAGCACTTTATGTAGGTATATGATATATGTTTGCACCTTAGAAAGGTTAGCTGCCTTTGTTTGGAACCATAAGATATGTTTTTTTGTTTTTACTAAATACACTTACATCTTGAATATCACAGAATTTAATGGCAGTTAGAATAAACTTCAAAACAGATGCTTCTTTCCTAAAAGGTTAATCAGAATCGTCTGTCTCGGTGGCCTTAAGCAAACCGGCTGCTATGCAAATGATATTTCTATCCCATCATGATTAACAGCTGCTGTACATACATGGGTGTAATTGCTCATCTGGTTAATGCGAGTTGCATATATCACTGTCTTTGCAACTACTTTCATTTTGGAGGTACTAACATTCTCAAATTAACAAAAAAAATGTCAGAGCCCCTTTTTTATATAAGGACATGAAGAGGACTTGTAATATGACTACACCCGAGTGCTGAGAGGTGCGAATGTAAAAGTGATGTTCTAAGTCACTGAAATGTGTGACAATGATGGTTAGACATGACAGATAAGATGAGTGTAAAGGATGCGAATATGTTGGAAATTGCATGTATGTGTAACATTTTCTTAATTAACATCAAACTCTGGAATATTAATAGTGTTTTCAGTGCAGATGGAGTTGGATCGAATGAGACACATTCTCTCTAAAAAGTGATTTAATAAAGCTGATTATGAGTTATTAAAGGCAACGTCTTGTTTCATGTCCTTCACTAGCAATTTTATTCTGGTTGGAATAAATGACAGGAGACTTTCTAAAATGTTGCCATGCTAACATGCTAACACGAGTATTCTGTACAGACTGGCAAAGTGCAGTAGGATGTGATGAACTGCAGTTAAAGCTGACAAATGTCAACTGTGAAAGGCAGAGTGATGTTTTGTCAGTATTGCGGGTGCACGACTCCCTCAAAGAAAGCTTGCTTAAATGACATATAGAGCCTGTCACAAGCCAAATGCACTACACGATCACTACATATGCTGGTTTCGCCTCAAAAAAAGGTTTCATAAAAACTCTTACAACACAAAACTCATAGTGGTTCAACCCGGACAGAATTTCCGAGACGAGTGCGTTTGATAAATAGCCTCAGCACTTCCTCCTTCATGTAGCACATTGTGCAGAATGGGTGCCGTTGTACTTCTCTTTGCTGTTTTTCTGCTGGATTCATGCGAAACAAAAGGTAAGAGCATTATTTTATTGATATTCCCTTTTTTTTTTTTTTTTGTCCTGTTGCACTATTTAATAATAGTTTAATCAAAAACTCAATATTTCACCAGAGATAATCTTTAAATGATATAATAGAGATGTATGCAACTCTCAAATAGTGCTGCTAATAAAATCTAAAACTGTACAATTTTAGAAATATATTTGAGATACACAGCTATGTTAAGTTATTACCACACCCCTTAGGGATGCATACAGTATGCATAACACAAAGATCTGTAAAACACAGTGGTTCATAAATGGTGACGCTAAATGAAGTGACTCAATAGTCTTGACAAGGTCCAGGTCTTGTCTCGGTCTCGATACACTCCGGTCTTCGTCATGATTTGGTCTCGGTTTAGTTGGTCTTGACTACAACACTGGCCTGTTTAACATCTATCAAACTTTTAGATACTTGTTCTTGATCTTAAGATGAGCTGTTTTTATACTGGACTGCTTCATTTCAAAAAATCAGACATGTAGGCGGCAATTCAGACATCTGCAACCAGGTTATATCAGACTATAAAATGTCAACCAAGTGCTAGTTTTAACAGTAAGATGTAAACTCTTTCTCAAAAACCCAAAGTCCCTAAAAAAAAATACAGCTAAATGTGACCTCAGTGGACTTAATAGCCCTGGGCCGTGGCCTTCAGCAAGCTATGGCAATGAAGCGATGCAATTGTGAGTGGATTTTATCCGGATATGAGTGTAAATGAGGTCTTAATGTGTCGCGCAGTGGGTCGGGTGACACGGAGATGCTGACCAACCACTGAGAAAATTCAGCTAAACACACAAAATGTTGGAAAAATCATACATCAACAAGAATTTGCGTCATTATTTGTACAATACAAGTCGTTTAAGTTGTTAAGTCATATAAATTTACTTTGTTTCACCGGGTTAATCCGTTCAGTATCAATACTGCTTTCCCTGAAGTCTTGGGTACTGTGTGGACCACTATAGTTTCCGTGTTTGAAAAAAAATGAAACAAATCTTGCACGTAGCGTGTGTGAGTTTGTGGGTAGGAGCGTCTTCTTACAGCATGCACAAAGATGTCAGATTACACTTCGTGAGAAAATAGCTGTTGCAACGCACAGCAAAAAAAAAA
Organism: Miichthys miiuy; assembly: GCA_036365135.1. Classification (NCBI taxonomy): domain Eukaryota; kingdom Metazoa; phylum Chordata; class Actinopteri; family Sciaenidae; genus Miichthys; species Miichthys miiuy. Next base: position 4,664,811 of record CM071617.1, on the reverse strand, counting down.
AAAAAAGAAGCATTTTCCACAGAACTCCAAAAAACCACTCGGGGAAACCAGACTGCTGTAAGCTGACTTCCTTTTTTTGCATAGTACATTTTTGACAGTCTTTATTTAAAGCCTCCTGTGTGCACATCTTGTACACAATATATGTTTTCATAGAAAGTATGGGAGAGAAGTTGTTCTGCAGTGTGATTAGTATTCTGCAAAACAGGTTGTCATGTCAGGACATTGATAACCACCATAAAGTAACAGAAATAATTTCATAAGATCCCCATTGCTTCTACAAAGCAGAAGTAGTTCTTCCGTACAATTACTTTTTTTATCTTTATACTTCATCCAGCACTGACATATTACTGTATTAACTTGTAGTTGATATGGGGAGCCAACAGCTGCCTATTTACACACATACAGTATATTCAGCAAATTTAGCATTTAGTTGTAGTTGTGTTTGTGTATAAATCTAAGTCCAATATTAATTCAGGTCTTTAGCTGCTAAATGTTTCATCATCTTCACCATCGGCTAGTTGCTATAAACTTTTCTATCTGCTGTTTGATGCTGAGCAGGTAGCATACAGTATGTTTTCAGTGCTTTTCTTGGTGAAAAGAGCTGCCTTTAGTGGGTGTTTGAGAGCGATCAGAGTGAACCAAAACAATAAAGCAGCTGACCAAAATAATGAGCTGAAACACAGTTTGTAAGGGTCTGTAGACCTGAAGTGAACTGCAGTCATTTTTCATCTTTGCCTTGCAGTGGTTAGCACTGCTGCCTCACAGCACAGAAGGTTCGAACCCCTGCTGGGGCCTTTCTGTGTGGTGTTGGACCATGTTCTCTGGTACTCTGGCACAGTCCAAAGACATGCACATAATAGGTTAATTGAAGACTTAATTGGAGACTCTAAATTGGCCGTAGGTGTGAATAAGAGTGTGATTAGTTGTCTGTCTCTATGTGTCTCTCTGTGATGAGCTGGTGACTTGTCCAGGTTGTAACCCCGCCTCTCAGCTGGGATAGGCTCCAGCCATCAATCAACTGTGACCCTGATGAGGATAATCAGTTACAGATACAGTAATAGATGGATGTTGATTATAACTGCTTTAAATATACAGATGATTTTGATATCTGTTCTTTTTGCAGGTAGCAGCACTGTGATTCCTGTGTTTGTGCGGACAGGAACGGATTCACTTCTGGATGTCAAGGAACCTGTTACTCTAGATAAAAAAAGCGAATTTACATGGAAACACAATGGCACTATAAATATTGTAAGAGTATCTGGTAATAATGAACCAATAATTTATGAAAAGAAGGAGCTGAATTTTTTGGAAATTACTCTTTACTCTTGAAGAATGTACAACAGAAAGACAGTGGAATGTACAAGGCACTGATTTCTGCTGCAAAAGACAAAACTGTAGCTGAATACAAGGTGACAGTTCAGGGTAAGTTTAACATTTTAAATGTTGATACACAGCAGTACTCTGTTTCCAAACCCTTCACACCTGTTTTTTTTTCTTTTCTTCCAGATCCAGTGTCTGCAGTTAATCTGATGGTGAACTGCAGCTCTGCACCTAACTTCACCGTGACCTGCAGTACAGTGAACTCTCACATCAGCAGCACTTTTAGATGTGACAACACAACCTGCAGTCAGGAGAGATCAGACGCCACAACCCATCCTTCCTCTATCAATGTGTACCTGGAAGGACATTTCATCATCTGTAACCATAGCAACCACGTGAGCTTGAAACAGAAGAGGGAGATTAAATCAAAAGTCTGTGAGCCACCTCCAGGTAAGATAAAAAGACATTATAACAAACAAATAAAGTTTGACAGCTTAAAGTTTATCATGACATTTCAGACATTTCACACGGCAAACCTCTCTGCAGGAAGATTTGTTCAGATTAATGCTCAAATTACATTTATTTTATCTGCTTCTTTTAATCAGCCTCATGAAGGCTTGTTGGCTTTTCTAAAAACATTTGTAAAACTAAAACTGCAAACTTGATGTGAAGATTTCTGATCTAGTTCTTTGGTGTCTTTCTTTACAGTTCCTGATGGAGCTTCACGTCTGATTTGGACTGCAGTCCCTACGGCTGTGCCTGCCATTGCCATTGTGATTTGCATTTGCGTTTTCATAATATGTAAGTCCCAGCATGCTTTTAAGCACAATAACAATATAATTTGAATCTTCATAATTGTTGCACTTACATAGAAATCCAGTACCTCAGCAGAACATATCCCTCATGCAGGTTTATTTAGGCAACATCAGAATGATTAATTAATATTTTGCCCCTTGAGGTAAAGTTGAAAGAATAAAACTGACCTGACAATATAGACTAGTTGTTGAACCTGACTCACGATAGTCTTACCAACTTTAGAGCACTCTTGTTTTATTGTTACTAAATAAATCAGGTTCATTCAACTTTTGTTCCTCTCCCCTGGTTATGTTAAAAAGTGTGAGTTTTACATACAAACACAGAAAAACAGTATTTCATCCTCTGAGCTGTAGCTACCATCGAGACCACTGAGATCATGGGGGCTTAAATACCCATAAGGTCACTTTATTTACTACTTTTCTTTATTTACAATTACACATGAGTGATTCAAAGTCGAATAAAGCAAAGGAATTTAGAATATGTTCCCAATGAAAATGATATACTGGCAGTGTGAAGGCTGTAAAAAATAGTATTTATAGACATAAAAGAAATAAATGTAAATGAATACATAAAATATAAAGTAAACATTTCTAATACCGTGGATATATTGCGGCTTATCTTATATTTCGAAAAAATAACACTAAATTTGGTCAGAGACCACCGTAATATTGTCTTTCAATTTTACAAAAAATAAAGTTGATGCTTTGCAGAAGACAAGAGCGAAATGTGCCCCTTTAAAAACAAATTAATGTGGTTAATAAGTAAATGTAGAATTTAAGCAAATCAGCAATTTTTTTTTCAACAGTTTTTGTTTTGTTTTTTATGATTGACCTACAGACAAAAAAAAGAACAGCGGAAATACAGTATATGATGTTCCTCAGGTAAGCAGCGAGTTTTTTGTGTGTTTTTAACTTAATTCTCCAAACTTTGCCAATTAGACCGAGGAACAGAATTTCACGGAGTTCAATGAAGGTCCAATTTTCAGAAATAACAAAATACTTAATACAGAAGCTCTGTGTTCAAGTTGAACAGAAATCCAGCCTCCTTAATGCACTGTCCAGCCAATAAGTAAGCCAATAACTGTCTGACGTTGCAGCCCATCTAAATTCCCTCCATCTTGCTACACCAACTGCTTCACCCACTCTGCTACCCTTTGAGCTGCTTCCTTGTCTTCCAATGTCTTGCTGTGAGCTGAACAACTTCCAGATGCACCATGGTATATATTTAAACATGCTGGTTGAGTTTTCTTTGAGCAGCAGGTTTGGATATATACAGTATATGTGGCAAATATAATATTTTCCTGACAAGGTCATTTGATTTATTTCTAGGACATCAATCAGAGGGAATCGACACGCCCTCTGAATCAGAATCATACAGAAGATGCTGCAGGTCCAAACTCGACCTACTGCATGGTGCAACCTCACACCGGACCTGCAGAATCCACGTCACACAAAAACCAAAAGCCAGAGACTGTGTATGCTCAGGTTAACAGAGCAGGCAAGAAGAAGTACAGATCCCCTCAGAACCAAAGCACAGAGCTGGAAAACGTTGATACAGTATATGTATAGAGCTAAACCATGACATGTACTATACATGTACTAAATATTTTCTTAACCTGAAATTGGTTCCCAAAGACTTAAACCCCTATTTTTAATGTACATATCATATTTTATGTTTATGGAATGGGTTCTGCATAGTATTCCTGCAGGAGTCCTGCAAGGTAAATGAGGTACTGTAATACAATAGGTGACTGATGGCAGGAGATTTTATGTAACATTTAGAGACAGATATGATAGTCTCACTGTAATTTTAACACACATGTGTGTGTTTTAAGCTGCTGTGGGGATAACAGAGAATATTGGAGACAACAAAGTAAACTCGATAGTTATGAATCTTTTCAAGACTAAACACAAACGGTCCAAGACTGTGTACAGCATGTTGAAAAATGAAAAAATGTTAATGTGATATTAATATTTATTTGTTCTCAAAGTTATTGTGGCTGCCTGTCTTCATTTAAACAATATTACATGAGGCAGTGTGCTTTACTGTCATTATTGGCACGACAGTGATGCGACAGTGAGGGTTCTGTATTTATGGGGCAATGTACTGTAACAGGATATTCATTAAAGAAAGTTAACTTCAGGGTATGCCAATGTGGAGATGGTGGAGTAATATTTTGAGTGAGGAGGTGTGCTGTCATGCTAATTTAAGCAGATTCTAAGTGTCTAGTTGACCAATCAGATTGCTTGGTTGGAACGACTTCTTGTATCATTGATCTCCAGTCTATATGTGTATATTCATGTAAGTATGTTTTCTAACCATATTGTGTATGGTTGTATTGGCACATTTAGAGTTTTGAGGTGTTTTAAATACTGGTTCTCTGTTTTGACTGCTGAAAGTCTTTGTTGTCAGACTGACTGGAAATAAATGTGTTATGGTTAAATGCTGTTCTGGTTTTATTGTTTAATCTCTATAAACAGATAAACAGATCTGTAAGCGAGGTGTCAAGTTGGTCAAGTGTTCTGGTTTTCATTTGTTGTTGCAGGGCCGTTTCTAGCTGTTTCGGGGCCCTGTGCAAGATGCTATTCGGGGCCCCCTATTTTGTCAAACAATGAGGGAGAGATTCCTAACCTTTTCAGATGATCTGTGACGATGCAACAGTCCGTTACGTTTTAATACCGATGTTTCAGGTAGTAAGAAACATTAACATGTAACACTGCAACCCCTGATTGTGGTATATATAACCACAAGTCTGACAGAAAAACCAGCAAAAGCTATCACCTTGAAGAAAAATTCAAGAAACCAGCAGCATCTATTTTAATGCGCAAACAATGAAAACAAACCAACAATAAGAATAATAGTTATGTTACAGTTTAAAAGGAACAATATGTAACTGTACAACATGATCTAGTGCGATCATGTTGTACAGTTACATATTGTTCCTTTAAACTACAACATAATTATTATACTTTGTGTTCATGATCTGTATGATGACAGTCTTATGTTTCCATTATCCCCCTCCGCCGACACGTGATGTCTACAAACAAAGACAGGTACTTTTAATTGTCCCAAAATTCATTGAGGCTGAACATGCAGCTTGGGGGGCCCCCTGGTGACTGTGGGGCCCTATGCATCCGTATAGTCCGCATATAGCAAGAAACGGCCCTGTGTAGTTGGAGTAGTATTAACTAAGTCTTAAGTATTAAGTCTGCATTTAAATAGTGGTTTCAGAAATAGTCTTTTAAGTGCAGATGGAGATCAAATGAGACAAATTCTCTCTAAAAAGTGATTTAATGAAGCTGATTATATATTTAGTTATTAAAGGACATGTTCTGTTTCATCTCCTTCACCACCACCAGTTTTATTCTGGTTGACAAACTGAACAATGAGGCTCAACAGCATGAGACTCGTTCATTCAAACTGTATGCTTTGCCTAATCTCAATCAGCCTGAGTTATACTTTGTCACAACCAGCTGTACTGTGCAGTAAAGAGGAGTAAGTGTTGTGATTATTCTTGTTTTGCTGTTGTGGTTTGCGTCTGGTTTTGTCCTCTGTGCTTTTGCACTCCTATTTCTGTTTCTCTTCATGGCAGTGTATGTGTGGCAGAGGGCACGGCCGTTGTTCTGGTCTCAAGGCACAACTGTACCCCATAGCAGTCCGTCTTCAGTGTGCCTTGCTTCCTTCAGCCAGTGTTCTACATTGAACCATCAGATCTGGTTGCCTTACTTCACCTGCGATGCCAACCAGCCTTCAGCTACCACCAACTTACTCTCTGCACAAAACATAAAATAATAATCTGGCCAACATGGCCCATGCAGAGACATAAGTTCTATCCACCCAAGGTTTTCACCCAGGTCTCCAGCTTGACTTCATCAGTGGATCCACAGGGTTCTTCTACACCACCACCTCCACATGTGGCTCCTCCAGTCCCTCCAACCAGCTTTCCCTGTGAACCCTATTCCTTCACTAGTCAGGTATTTGGGTGAGTTAGAGACTTGCAGTAAACTTTTGCTTCTAGTGTTGGAGTTTATGAGTTTGAGTTGAGTTTATTCTCTGACCATGCTTCCTCCTGGGATTTGGGTATCTTAACTGGTTTCTTAACCTTTGCCAGGGTTCAGCTCCAGTTTTTCAATATACTATAGATTTCTGCATACTTGCAGTGAGTCTTGAATGTTTTTTCTCTGAAGACCAACGTCACACGTCGTGCAATAATGACTAAAGCTGCCTCCACTGTTACAACTTACCCCTTGTGCCTGCAACCCATTGCCAGCCTTTAGCCACCGCCACCTTTTTTTGTGTGTTAATTCTCACAACAAACTCCTTAAAACACCACTGGTGTCCGTCTCTGAATTTTGGGTCCAGACACAAAACCAAAACTTAACAGCAGGGTCTGATGAACTGCAGCTAAAGCTGACAGATGTTAACTGATAGTGAAGGGCAGATTGGTATTTTCTCAGTATTGGTGGAGCACGACCCCCTCAAAGAATGCGTGGTTAGGACCATACAAGACATGCAGAGCTTGTCACAAGTCACATGCACCACACGAGCACCATGAATGCTTGTGCATGTTTGTGTTGTACAGAGAATTGGGAAAAAAAAAAAGACTTTCTTTCATAGAAACTGTTAGCGGGCCACCCAGACATTTCCTGGAAGATGAGGCTGCAGAGTGCGCTTGATACTGCCTAAGCACTTCCTCACGCAGCATATTGTGCAGAATGGGTGCCGTTGTACTTCTCTTTGCTGTTTTTCTGCTGGATTCATGTGAAACAAAAGGTAAGAGCATTATTTGATTCAAATTTTTAGTGTTGATTTTTCTAGTTAGATCAAAAACAAAGTTTCTGTTTGAACTGTTGCAATTTTGAATTGCTATTGCTATAATTGGATATGTGGGCAGTAAGTCAGACGTATGCAGCCAGGTTAAACTATAAAATATCATCCAAGTGCTAATTTTACTGCTGATGTGACCTCGGTTTTCTCAATAGCCCTGGGCCGTGGCTTTCAGCAAGCCATGGCAATGAATATAAAATCAGGATTTTATCCAGATATGAGTGTAAATATGGTCTTAGTGTGTGACACAGAGGGTCAGGTAACTTTCTCTTAAGTTGTTAGATCAAAATGACCTTGTTTTGCCAGGTTCATCTGTTCAGTATCAGTACTGATTTCCCTGAAGGTACATGGAAAGAAAGGTTTAGAGACACAGCTTTAAACTTCAAAGATAACAGTAATGAATCAGAAGACCACTATAGTTTACGCTTATTGAAAACAATGATACATAAAGCGCTCAAAACAAATGGGGAAAATGAAATGAAATAATTTCCATGTCGCATGTGTGAGTTTGTGCATCGGAGCATTTTCTGACAGCATGTACAACTTTTTACAAACAGATTACATTTGTGTGAGATAATAGCTGTTTCAATGCACAGAAAAAAAAAAAGAAGCGTGATTTTGTTTCAGCAGAAAAACAACTTGAGGAAACCAGACTGCTGCAGACAAACTTCCTTCTTTTGCTCAGTGCATTTTTTGACAGTCTTTATTTAAAACATGCTGTGTGTGTGTGTGTGTCCACACACAATATATATTTTCATAGATGTAACAGTGGAATCTGATCATGAAACCCACCATCTTCTCCAAAGATTTAATTAGTTATGAGTTCACTGCAGCTTGCGAATCAGACAAATCACAAAGTGTTACCTACAAATAATCGGAGTAAATTTAGTACTACACATTCACATTCAGAGTTGTTAGAGTGAAATGTTAATTTGCCTCTAGAATTTAGATGACTGAATGGAGTATTTCTCCTGTAGTTATTGCATAAAGAATATGTGTTCTTTATCTGTATCTGTATCTGGTAACACAATATAAATATTGTAAAAATGTCTGATAATAAACAAAAAGCTTTTGGAGAGTTAGTTGAAGACTCTAAATTGGCCGTAGGTGTGAATAAGAGTGTGATTGGTTGTCTGTCTCTATGTGTCTCTCTGTGATGAGCTGGTGACTTGTCCAGGTTGTATGCCCCGCCTCTCAGCTGGGATAGGCTCCAGCCATCAATCATCTGTGACCCTGATGAGGATAATCAGTTACATAAATATACACATAAATATACAGATGATTTTGATATCTGTTCTTTTTGCAGGTAGCAGCACTGTGATTCCTGTGTTTGTGCAGACAGGAACGGATTCACTTCTGGATGTCAAGGAACCTGTTACTCTAGATAAAAAAAGCGAATTTACATGGAAACACAATGGCACTATAAATATTGTAAAAGTATTTGGTAATAATGAACCAATAATTTATGAAGAAGAAGGAGCTGCATTTTTTGGAAATTACTCTTTACTCTTGAAGAATGTACAACAGAAAGACAGTGGAACGTACAAGGCACTGATTTCTGCTGCAAAAGACAAAACTGTAGCTGAATACAAGGTGACAGTTCAGGGTAAGTTTAACATTTTAAATGTTGATACACAGCAGTACTCTGTTTCCAAACCCTTCACACCTGTTTTTTTTTCTTTTCTTCCAGATCCAGATCCAGTGTCTGCAGTTAATCTGACGGTGAACTGCAGCTCTGCACCTAACTTCACCGTGACCTGCAGTACAGTGAACTCTCACATCAGCAGCACTTTTAGATGTGACAACACAACCTGCAGTCAGGAGAGATCAGACGCCACAACCCATCCTTCCTCTATCGATGTGTACCTGGACGGACGTTTCATCATCTGTAACCATAGCAACCACGTGAGCTGGGAACACAAGAAGGAGATTAAATCTGTCTGTGAGCCACCTCCAGGTAAGATAAAAAGACATTATAACAAAGTCTGACAGGTTAAGATTAATCATAACATTTCAGGACGATTGATTCAGATTAACCACAATTAAAAAACAAACTGATTCAATGCTGAAATTAAATTTTTAGACATTTCATCTGCTTCTTTTAATCTGAAATATCAGCCTCGTGAAGGGTTATTTTGGAAAATATCCACAGGCTTTTCAAGTGCAGTATTTTCTATAGCTAAACAATCCCCTTGCTCTAAACAGCAGGGTTTACATCATGTAGAAGAAGTTTTGTAATTGTCATTGTCATATGGAAACACCCAACATAGATATATCACCAAATGTGGTAGTCAACGCACTAACATTCTCTCACAGGTCAGAAAATCTCTCGAGGTTAAACTCAGACAGATGATTTCTGCTTCCAGAACAGTTCAGATCGTTTTAAAAATGTTTGTAAAGCTAAAAAACTGCAAACTTGACGTGAAGATTTCTGATCTAGTTCTTTGGTTTCTTTACAGTTACTTCACACGCGAATTGGGCTGGCACTGGAATCCGTTTGGCTGTCATTGGGACTCTCATTGTGATTTGCTCTTCCCTTATCATAAAATGTAAGTCCCAGCATGCTTTAAAGCACAATAACAATATCAATATTAGATCAATATAATTAATATATTTAAAATTGTCATTATTGTTGGAATTACATAGAAATCCACTATTACAGAAGAGCATCAGAATGATTCTTGAGGTAAAATTGAAAGAATAAAACTGACTTGACAATATAGACCAGATGTTAAACCTAGTCTTTGTCACTTTAGGTAATTATTTTTGGAGTAATTCATCTTTTATTTTATGTCATGTCGTGCCCTCCCCACACTACCTCGCTGAAATACTTGTTCGTAGTCCGTCCAGAACATTTTATTTTGAACGTCATCATATGACACCAAGTCAGATCTGTGCCTTTTGCTTACAAACACAGATATCAATATGACTCAATATTATTTGCGGGAACTTGGGGGCTTTAATACCACGAAGGCGACTTTGCTTATTAATTTTCTTTATTTACAATTACACATGGCTGATTTTGATATTTTGTTGATTAAATATGTTAGAATTTGATTGTATTTAGACAAAAGAAATATTAAATCAAAGTCAAATAAACCACAAGGATTTAGAATTTATAATAAAGCTGACACTTTGCAAAAAAGGAGCAAAATTTAAGCTAATGAACAATGTTTTTGTTTTTTCTAATTGTCCTACAGATGTACTACAGAAAACCAGTACATGACGTTCCTCAGGTAAGCAGCAAGTTTTTGTTTTTAATATCAAAGTCTCCAAATTTTGCCAGACTGGCAAAGAGGAGCAAAATGTCCCATTCGGAGCTCACGCTAACACTCTCTGACGTCGCAGCCCATCTAAATTCCCTCCATCTTGCTACACCAACTGTTTCACCCACTCTGCTACTCTTTGTGCTGCTTCCTTGTCTTCCAATGTCTGGATGTGAACAACTTCCAGAGGCACCATGATATATATTTAAACATGCTGGTTGAGTTTTCTTTGAGCAGCAGGTTTGGATATATACAGTATATGTGGCAAATATAATAGTTTCCTAACAAGGTCATTTGATTTATTTCTAGGACATCGATCGGACACGCCCTCTGAATCAGAATCCTGCAGAAGATGCTGCAGGTCCTTCTCCAAACTCGACCTACTGCATGGTGCAACCTCACACGGACCTGCAGAATCCACGTCACACAAAAACCAAAAGCCAGAGACTGTGTATGCTCAGGTTAACAGAGCAGCCAAGAAGAAGTACAGATCCCCTCAGAACCAAAGCACAGAGCTGGAAAACGTTGATACAGTATATGTATAGAGCTAAACCATGACATGTACACGATGGACAGTAATACTGTGTTCTGGCTCGGGCCAGAGGGATCCACTAACCTGCTGACAAGACAGGACACGCTGGACATCCTGTTATCGTGTCTAGGTATAACTATTTCCTTTAGAATTGGTTCCCAAAGACTTAAACCCCTATTTTCAATGTACATATCATATTTTATGTTTATTGACTGGGTTCAGCATAGTATTCTGCACCTGAGCCTGATATTGTTGGAAGTCATCTGTGAGCTGATATTCTATAAATAAAGTTATGTTTGAGGTTAATGATATTGATATATAGATATTTGGGCTGGTAGATGTACAACCCATGCATCTGATTTTGAATGATCCTTTTTAGTCCATTCACTGCTGCAGTAAGGAGACTGAAACTACAAGGGACTGCTTGCACACACGTACTTCCCCCGGTCTTTCTGCCAGCACATATCGTGATGAGACTAATTGGAAACTTTCTGATATGTAGAGGTCAGTTAAGTTCAAACAGTTGAACAACAGTGAGACTTCGGTGCTATTATCATGCTATCAGTGCTAATGTGTCATCTTGATAGTTATGAATCTTTTAAAGGCGAACACAAAAGACTAGCAGATATGTGTCTTTCTTCTTTTGCATAAAGTTGTTAGGAAGAAGTCTTGACCCGAATATCCATTATACATTTTCTGGATCCACTGGCTCCCCCAGAAGGTCAGAGTCATTGCCTGTTGCCTCCAGAGGCTAAATCATCATCTGGAGCCGGAAGACAATATAATTGAAGATTCAGTTAAAATACATGTATTACTTGAATTGGTCGAGTGTTATTCATGAGTGTCACGGTTTATTATTTATGTTTATTAAATAGTTATTGAATATAGTTTAACTGGGTTCCCTAAAAATTAGCTCAAAGCTATTGCTCTCTCTCTGTTCTGCATGAAAATAACTGCCATACTTCCTGCTTTTCATGCACATATGGCCATGCAAGTATTGATACATTCTTTTGTTTTGTTTGTTGCTCATTATTTATGTTTTATTCATAGTTTATTTAAAAAAGCAGAATTAATAGCCAGTGGCACATTTTAATGTGTACATCTTATTAATTATAGTATATATTTCGTTTTTGTAAAAACTTGGGAAGCGTGTGTGCTGGTATCTAAGGCAGAGCTTTGTACCCTCATGTATGTGCTCACTGTGTCCCCCTGCTCCTTAGGGATTAAAGTGCAGATCTCAAGTCCTGGTCATCTGAGTGATTCTTCCATACCACGCAAGCGACCGATCTACAGCTGCTACACTAGAGCTGCTGCAGTTTGACAGCTCACAAGTGATAACCAAAACCACGGAAACCTCATTTACTATTATAGGTGTTATGGGAATTTTTAAGAAAAAACCCTTGAATAAGGAAGTCTGGATTCAAAGTATCAAAGTTTAAGTTGAATTTATTATTCTTGTAAAGAAGGAGCGTTTAACATTGCAACACACAAAAGGGGTTACAGAGAAAAGGCGCTTTTTCTTTGTCACACACTGTCTTCAGTAGAAACATTTACACCTATCTATAAAGCTAATATGGTGTAGGTGAGAGGCGTTAAATATCGAACAATGAAGAGGGAAAACATTGTCATTGCAGCAAGGAACTGATACGTCTATGTCATTAACACATTTGAATGTGGTTTTAACAGGAGAAGCGCAACTGAGTCTAACCCTGTGGTATATCTGTTAGAGCAAAAACAGAACAGACACACATTATTGAAGTCCTACAAGACAACCAGACAGAGACTCTATAATGTCTATCTTTGTGATACTGGGACTGCTGGTCTGCATAGAGGCACCAGGTAGGTTAAGAACACTGTCTAATTAAAGGTTATTAACAAATGCAGCAATGATGGAGAAGAGGGATTGATTTCAAAGAACTTCAGAGGAAGGAAACATAACGTGATTTCATTCAGTAAATATGTCCAGTTTCTTTGTGTAGACTTAAAGAAACAGACTTAAAGCGGTCCAAAAGTGCATTGTAATGTCATCACTAGGTGTGGAAGAGGTTGTTGATGCTGAGAGACAATGATCTTCTTACTGACAACAGGAGCTCAGCTTCCTAATCTTAAAAAATCGCCTGTTTTTCAGAATAAAATACAAAAAAATCTTTATTTCCAGTGCTGAACATTAGAAGCCAACAATTCTACTAACATTAACTGACCTATGAGTGCACTATAAAGCACTATAGCCTTTACAGGTGAACTTAATTTGACCATCTCTAAACTTTTGAATGCACATGTCCAACTGTTCAATGTTTCAGTATTTATTTTGCATAACATGCTGTCCTCAGTCCTTTTTCCTTTTCATCATGCTGTTCACATTTTGACATCATGAGACCAAGACGACGCCCAACAATCGCTCAACAGTACCTGGCCAGAGTGAGGTTTCAAACAGGAAGTACTTAGAGCTTAGAGCGTCACAGAGCAAGATCGGCAGGTTGCAATAAGTCGACTTGTGAACAGCGTGAGACGTCTAGTCGAGCTGTAATCGATGGTCAACGATACATGACCAGTTACTGAAACATAAAAATCTCAATCACAATCACAAACTTGAATGTATTTAGTTGAGATTTTATATGATAGACCAACAAAAAGTAGCACATAATTGTGAAGTGGAACGGAAATGATACATAGTTTTCAAAATTTTAAACGAATATAAATCTGAAAAGTGTGGTGTGCATTTGTATTCAGCCCCTTGTACTCTGATACCCCTAAATACAATCCAGTGCAATCAATTGCCTTCAAAAGTCACCTAATTAATAAATTGACTGCACCTGTGTGTAATTTACTCATAGTATAAATACACCTGTTCTGTGAAGGCCTCAGTGGTTTGTTAGAGAACACTAGTGAACAACAGCATCATGAAGAACAAGGAACTCACCAGACAGGTCAGGGATAAAGTTGTGGGGAAGTTTAAAGCAGGGTTAGGTCATAAAAAAATATCCCAAGCTTTGAACATCTCAAGGACCACTGTTCAATCCATCATCCAAAAATGGAAAAAGTATGGCACAACTGCAAACCTACCAAGACATGGCCGTCCACCTAAACTGACAGAGCGGGCGAGGAGAGCACTGGTCAGAGAAACAGCCAAGAAGCACATGGTCACTCTGGAGGAGCTGCAGAAATCCACAACTCAGGTGGAAGAATCTGTCCACAGGACAACTATAAGTCGTGCACTCCACAAATCTGGCCTTTATGGAAGAGTGGCAAGAAGAAAGCCATTGTTGAAAGGCATCAGAAGTCCTGTTTGCAGTTTGCCACAAGCCATGTAGGGGACAGCGCAAACATGTGGAAGAAGGTGCTTTGGTCAGATGAGACCAAAATATAACTTTTTGGTTACTAACACTGCACTACATTACATTACATACATTCAATAGATGAAAAATAACTTTTTTTTAACTTTTTTTTTTTTTTAAATTGTATCATGTGTCTCCTGTTTTTACAGGGTCCAGTGCTGTGACTCCTGTATTTGTGAAGAAGGGAGATGATCTGCTTCTGAATGTCACAGAAGATGATGTTCCTGAAAAATTTAGTATTGTTACATGGAAAATCAGAGAAAATTTTTTAGTCACATTTTCACAGCAAGGCGAACCAACAGTCTATGATGGCACTGGAAGGGTTGAGACTTCTGTGAAAAAATTCTCTGTGAAATTGAAGAATCTACAAGAGGCAGACAGTGGAGTTTATACTGCACGAGTGATAGGTCAAAAAGAAATAACACTGGCTGAATACAACGTCACAGTTCAAGGTAGGTCTGTTAACATTAACACTGATAGACTTTCTGCTGCCATGTCTTTAAAACATCTCACATAAACTCTCCCTCCTCAGCTCCAGTGTCTCCAGTTGGACTGACAGTGGACTCTGTGTCCAACAGCTCAGACTCCTGTAACCTCACTGTGACCTGCAGTACACAGGACTCTCACATCAGCAGCACTTTGAGATGTGTCAACCAAACCTGCAGTCAGGAGGGAGGAGAGCGATCAGAGGTCACAACCTCTGGTGCTTCTCTCCATGTCTACCTGGTGAATGACTCCATCATCTGTAACCATAGCAACCAGGTCAGCTGAACCAAAAACATGATGAATATTCAACAGCCGTGCATTCATGCTGGTAAGACAAAAACAGTCAAATAGTTGTTTGTGATAAAACAAAAAATACATTTTAAAAACAAACTGTTGTTAAATTTCTGTGTCTCATATTTTTACTGGCAGAACAAACCATCACTACCAGCCTAAAACTTGTCAAAAAAGTGGCAGGAAGTACTTAAATTAGTTTATTTAGTAAGCTCTGAAAGTGACCTTTGGCTCTGCCCATTAGGATTTAATAGAACAAGTGATTATTAAATTATTTCTTCAGGGCATCAGTTTCTAAACTGGCTTTTTTTCCAGGTTTTCAACCACCACCATACATCTATGTTATTACCTTTGCGGTTGTGGTTGCTGGTTTTGTCATCTTTGCAGGATGTCGTCATCTTCGACAGAGAGGAAAAAGTAAGTGAGTTTTATCATAAAGTTAAAAAGTAAAATCTCCAATTCTATTCTAGCAAAGTTCATTGTCTGCCATACCCATAATTCCCCCTTTATGTTATTAGGTAGAATTATATAACCAACAAAATCTGTTAAAACAAATTTTGTACCAAACATCTGTGTATATATCTTAAAACCTCTAGATGTAGATTTCTTTATGTTATGATCTTTCAAATTATTCCATTACCAAAACACACAAACATCTGGACTCAATGTCTGTGCAGCTCAAGTAACGTAAATGTAATGAAGCAGCAGAGATGATAAAACTCTCAAAATGAAATCAACATGTGATTTTTGTGACTGATCTGCAGATAAAAGAGAGAACACCGAAAATACAGTATATGACGTTCCTGAGGCTCTCCAGCAGGGCGATCACAGTCCTCACGAGGTGATTCATTCACTGTATATAAACCTGTGACTTCTTGCCACATTAAGTTCTGCATCAATCTGTTGACCTGGAGTCCTGCTGCTTGCAAACGTCACTGCTTGTGCTGCTTGCTCTTGTTCAAATGTGCTTTGGACTCGATGAACCTGATGGCACGACCGTCTATCCAGACCTGCTGTCAGGGTTTCGTCTGTCCACTCAAACTGCAGTGAGTCTCTTTATGCTCCCCATGTGTTTGTTTGTATTTTATTATAGTTTGTATAGTGCGTTGTGGCACACATGTGACTTCATGCTTAGACAAAAGTTCCTCTGCATATAGTGTGAAAATTGACAATATTGTGAGCTGAAGAGTCTCAAGTAAAATCTGCACCTGCCATGCTGTTTCTGTAGTAGTAAAGTCAACAGAACTGTTTGAAGAGAGGCAGAAATAATTTAGTCTTAAATTTAAAAGAACTGCTGTTATTTGCAACATCTTTTTCTAAATGCCAAATACTGTATGTGTAGTCAAAGTGATGTAAATGCTTACTTTGTTGGCTTGTGTTTAAGTTGCAACGTGTTTCGCTTACATTTGTTTTTAGGCACACTGAATCCATGTCAAACAGCTTTACTCTGCTCCTAATGGAAAACATAGAGCGATTTCATGCATGTTAGATAAAAAATAAATATTCATTGTAATGTTATGAAGAACAGGGTTCTCACTTATGTTTCACTGTTAATCACAGTGAGTTTACTTCACATGTTAATACAGTAACACCTGATTTGTTTTCCAGATGGGAGCTACAGCCCAACCAGCTGATCCAACAAATGATGCTTCAGGTCCTTCTACAGTCTCTGAATACAGCCTTGTGGGTCTTCACTCTGGATCCACTGAGACTAAAGGGAACACTCTGCCAGAAGGCCTCTATGCTCAGATAGACAAGCCTGTGGGGAGGGCTGCAAAGAGACAGGACAATGAGTAGAGAGAGGGACAGGACTCTCTTATTGATCAGGTGTCAATAAGGGAACTGATAAAGAGCCAGACTGATAAACAGAACTGATAATATCATAGAATTGACAGTATCAATAAAATCTGATCAATTGCCATCTCTAGATCTAATTCAAGGAAGCAGCACTGAACAAATGACCCAGTGATAAAAGACTGCATGAAGACAGCAGCTCATTGAATCTTAACCAAGTTAAAGAGGAAGATTGACACTTTGGGACTGCAATTGCTCCTTACGTTTTAATATTAAACAGTTAGTTTACAGTCGGCGCAGCGTAAGACTGCTCCACAGGAACCGACGGGAACACGGTCTTATGAGTTAATATAAACTCTTCCGCTAATATAGCAGCGGAGGACAACGACACAACCTTCTGTTCATTTAAATAAGTCACAATGCGCTCAGGCAGACACTTCTTGAACTCCTCTAACAAGATTAACTCCGAGAAGTAAAATCACTGGCCTTGCATGCAGCCGTCCATTTATCAAACAATGTGCTCTTCTCACGAGCAAACTCTACAAATGTGTGCTGACTAGATTTCTGATGGTTTCGAAATCGTTGACGGTAGGCTTCAGGGACCAACTCATACGCTCTCAATATAGCAGACTTAACAGATTCATAATTCAAGCTCTCTTCTAAAGAGAGCGCGGACACAACCTCCTGTGCTTTGCCGTGAACTTTACATTGAAGCAGCAGTGGCCAAACCTCAATGGGCCACTGCAGCGCAGAGCTATGCGCTCAAAGGCACCAAAATAGCTATCCACTTCGGACTCCCGGAAGAGAGGCACTAAAGCAATATGCTTACTAATATCAAAATTACTAGGTGAACTGGTGGAGGGAGGGAATGTACCTGAAGCAGCACCGGCAGAGTCACGCAGCGCGTGCGCCTCTAGCTCCAGCTGACGCAGCCTCACGGCTTTGTCAGCCTCGATCTCCAGCTTTCTTACTTTCAGCTGGTACTGCAGCTGTGCTTGTCTCTCTTGGGCCTCTAATTGGAGACGGCCAATACGGACTCGCACTCTTGCCTCATCTCTAGACCCCGAGCTACCTGACGAGAGGGGATCATAGCGAGGCAGGGTGAACGGCGTCTTCAACCGTGCACCTGCCCCCGTCTCTTCTTCTCCAGCAGCCACAGCACCCTGAGGCTCAACCTCAGGCTTCGGGTCACCCTCATTTTCACTCAGGGCGCCCTCCTCAGACAAAGCACGTTCAACCGATTCGGTTACCACCAAGACGCCCATCTCCACCAACTTCCTAACTACTAGAGCCTTTAGCTCTTTTTTTACCATCTGCCTCGGATACGAGAGACCAAAGTGAAGCGCAATCTGTGCCAACTCACTTTTTTTACATTTATCGATTTGGTCGAGCGTCGGGTTAGTCAGAAAAACCTCCGTATTAAATGTCGCCATTTTAACACAAAACAACCTGAAAATTTCAAATAATATTCACCTTTGTTTCTCTCAGGTTATTTAAATTGATCCCGGACGAGCCCCCAATTATGTTACGACCAGATATAGGGGTATGAGGCAGTAACATAAAACCAAGATGTTGTGGTTAATAAACAAGAGTTTTATTAAATGAAAGTTCAAATTGTTTTAACAAAAGGAGGTGAGGCAAAAGGGAACAAAGGGCGCACGAGTGCTGTTTAAAAGAACAACCAAATATAACAAAAAGAGGACTCTAAACAGAGCCTACACTATTCTAAGTTGAACGAAAACGAGAAAGAAAAACTTCACTAGCTAGATCTAATACTAAATAACAAAATACACATCAAAACAGCACCCCTGAACTAATGAGTCTAACAGAAATGTTCTCACGTGTAATCAGTAACCCATAAACTAAACTAAACCCTGCCCAGTCCCAGAAATACTCCTCACCAACTGTAGCTCCTCTCGGTAGTAAAGCATGAGGCCCGAGATCATTTTATAAAACAGGGTTTATTCAGTCATCGAGCGACCCAGACAGACCCGTGAGAACTGAAGCAAAGGAAGTAAACAAACAATCACGTAAATGAATATGCTGATGCAGAGCTTGTAGCTTAATGTAATTACACAATACACCAATAAACCACACCTCGTAGGCTGCACACTACCAAAGGGGGCTGAATCTTGTCTTTTCTTCTTTCTTTGTCTTCCTTGTTTACATTTAACACTGTAACTCTTTATATTAACTTTACTTTAATGTGTGTGTGGAGACAACCTGCCGTATGGCTTCTCCCTTGCCATGCTCTGCCAGGCATGGGTACCATGTAGAAACAAAAAACAAACAATGAGCCCGCTTCACTGAAAAGGTAGGTAGGAACCAAAAATAAATAAATAAGAATGTATTAACTGACGTGGGCAGTTACACCAACCTCCACAGTTTCGAAACACGATTTTTAACACGAATAAACGAGGCGAGCTCACAAACACCACACACAAAGACAAGCCGCCCCGGTGCTCTGGCGGCTCCGGTTTAAATGCCCGTGATGCTGCATTATTGGGCCCTCTGATTGGCGGCGCGGGAAGGAAGCCGCACCAATCCCGGCCCTGCACGACTCACGGACGTGTGCCGATGTTGACCCCGCCTCCTCCAGTTGGGGCCAACCGGGAACCGGCAACCGCACACCTGCATGTTCATAGTGGGACAACACTACACACAAACATATGCCGGGGCAAAACGGCGGCGGCCGTAACAATTGGATTAAAATTTCTCGCCTCACAGCATGACGGTTCCTGGTTCGAACCTCAGCTGGGGGAGTTTGTATGTTCTCCTGTCTGCATGGGTACTCCGGCTTCCTCCCACAGTCCAAAAACATGACCTTAACAGGTTAATTGGTGCCGTAGGTGTGAATGTGAGTGTGAATGGTTGTTTGTCTCTATGTGCCCTGTGATGAGCTGGTGACTTGTCCAGGGTGTACCCCGCCTTTCGCCCTAGGTCAGCTGGGATAGACTCCAGCCCCTCGTGACCCCGATGAGGATAAGAGGTTACAGATTAGGGACGGATGGATGATCTATGTGGTGCATATTATTCCCTTTTTTTCCAGATTTGTTAGCTTTCAGGTATTCCTGAGCCACCTTTACGTCTTCTCTTGTGTTTTTATTTGATGGTCAATTATTCCGTTAAGTTCAGTTTTTTCGTTTATATTTTTATATTTTCTAATCATGTTATTTTATCTTCGAGCCGAGGGTCATAAAATGCAAATATGTTATCATGCATTCAGTGTATAGAGTGTGTTTACTGGAACATTTCTTGCTGGAAAAACTCAATATTAGATTCAAATATTTTGATTAAATAAACTTTATTGTCACTGTAGTACAAGTCCTGAAACAACAAAATGCAGTTTATAATATTGTAAATAGGACCAAAAGTAGTATTTATGTATCCTCTTAAAGTTTTTTTCTAACGTTGTCACAGCCTGCTCTGCCCCTCTCCTGCACTGCTGCTTAGCCTCCTCATCAGCTGAACTACTGCAGATTGTCTTTGCTCCCATGCCTGACTCTCCAGCACTTGTTTCCGGACTGCTTACCTGGTATCGACCCAACTTGCCTCCAACCTTTGCTACACGTCTCTACCCTGGTAAATTCACCAGCCTTCCGTCCCTGACTACGAGTATTGCCTGCCTGTTTTCCTGTTCCTTGCTTGCCTGTGGCTGGGTGGCATTCAGCCTGTTCCTGCTCTGAGAGGAGACCCACCTTGTCTGTTCTACTGTCGCTGACTCCGTCTCAAGGTCCGGATCCTCGCCCAGTCCTCATCTGAACCATAATCCAGCCAGAGTTTCACCAGCAGTGAGTTTGCTTCATTTCCCCCTCATCATACTCGTTGAGCCTTTTGAGAACTTTTGGACTATTGTCTGCTCACGAGTTCCACGCATCCATTACCTGCCATACTCACCTGGATCTACTTCTCTGTCACCATCTTCTGGTTTGCTGTGTACCTGTGATAGTCTGCTGAATAAAGACTGTAAAAGGATACTTGGTTCATTAGTGCTGCAATTGGGTTCATTCCATACCCGTTACAAACGTGGTCATCTCTGTACTATTTTATTTGTATGTTATTTACAAAGATTATTGGGTATTAATGGATCATTTATGCTAAAGGTGTAAAGTAGAAGAATTTTACTAATTATGAAACTGTTCTGGGAGTTTATCTTGCACAGTAAGAGGTGTTGTGTCCATCCACGGAAACTAATTATATGTAACGTGCTAGAATGGAACATATTTTGCTCGTCTGTGCATCGGTGGTCTGTTTGTTCCAAGGTAAAAACGTATATGTTTTTTTCTATTTACAGCTATAGCCTTTAATAATCTGCTTGCCGCACTAAAACATCAGGGTAAAATACATTAAATGAGTGTGTGAGGGAGGGAAAACGTCAAGCATAATGATGAACATGAGGCAGACGAAACAAGAAATAATAAAAACAATGTTAAAGAAATGAAAAAAGGAAACAGAAGATAAAAAGAACTGGAAAAGAAGAACAAAAAGTTTCTTGTAATTTTGACAAATTGAAGAAAATAAGAACAACTCAGTCGCTTCTGAAATATATTCTCTTCTCTGGGTTGACTCTTGTTTTCAAAGCATTAATTATTCTGACACCTTTTGTTCCATTGTCAGAGTTTTTATTGTTTTGTATTGTTGGTATAGCCCCTCTCTCGCTTGATCTTCGCTTGGTGTAAAGTCACTATGTATAAATACAGAAATTAAATGAAACTAAAAGTTTCCAATGAATAGAGAAATCAGGTTTTATAATAAGTGAAACAGACAGTTTGGTGAAGTATCATTGTCCGCTGATGTGTATGTGTCAAATTACTTGTCTTATAACTTGCTGCGATGGATTTCAGCACATCTGTTAGTAAGCTAGAAAACTCCTTCCAACCAAGTGAGTTGATACATTCATAAATAAAGAAATTCAAGCTGTTATTAAATTGAAATAAAGTTTTAGACGTGGGTGAGAAGAAGCGTGAGAAGAGGTGCTGCAGTTTGACACCTCACAAATGAGACGAAAACCACTGACCACTGCGGAAATATATGTGTGTGGGTTTGTGTGTGTGTGTGTGCATCATACACATTTCTAAATATAAGTCTGTCAGTAACTTTTAAAGCCAACCATTAATGGCAGCGACAACATTTTCTTGACTGTGCATCTATGATTTGGTAAAGTTTAAACTGCTTTACTAAGGTTAGGGAGAGATAAGAGCTATAATCAGGAACATGACTACGTGATTAATGGTTGTCATTTTTTAATCCATCTTTCTGTGTGGAGTTCCCTCCTTATGTTGTATGTGTTTTAAAGATTTAGATTAATCAGTGGTCAGTTCAGTCAGTGGTTTGCACGAAAAGAAATAATTGGTAAATATAGTTTAACACTGGGCTCATCTATCACAGCTGTTGCTCTCTCTCTCTCTCTCTCTCTTTCTCTGTCTTTCCTTTTTAAATTCACTTCCCTATGAGTATGAACTACGAGACTTCCTCATTTTACGTTTCATTTTACTAACACGCCAGAATGGAACATATTTTGCTCGTCTGTGCATCGGTGGTCTGTTTGTTCCAAGGTAAAAACATATTTTTTCTATTTACAGCTATAGCCTTTAATAATCTGGTTGTTGCACTAAAACATCAGGGTAAAATACATTAAACGAGTGTGTGAGGGAGGAAGAACGTCAAGCGTAATGATGAACATGAGGCAGATGAACATGAGGCAGATGAAACAAAAGAAACAATAAAAACAATGTTAAAGAAATGAAAAAAGGAAACAGAAGATAAAAAGAATTGGAAAGGCTCAACAAAAAGTTTCTTGTATTTATGACAAATTTAAGAAAATAAGAACATCTCAATCGCTTCTGAAATATATTCTCTTCTCTGGGTTGCCTCTTGTTTTCATGAATTATTCTGACACCTTTTGTTCCATAGTTTTTATGTTTGTGTGGACTCAAAAAAAGCACCACTGTAGATCAGTTTGGTACCGGCTTCCTGTCTCTTGAACGAAAATGAAAGCAAATAAATAAATATAAATTACATGAAATTAAAATCAAAAGTTTAAACACAAATTTAAAACTAATAAAAATAAAAGTAATCAGATTTGGTTTACTCAATCTTGGTATTATGATTGTTTGGTACTTTATTTTCATTCATTCATTTCTAAATATAAGTCTGTCAGTAACTTTTAAAGCCAACCATTAATGACAGTGACAACATTTTCTTGACTGTGCATCTATGATTTGGTAAAGTTTAAACTGCTTTACTAAGGTTAGGGAGAGATAAGAGCAACAATCAGGAACATGACTACGTGATTAATGGTTGTCATTCTTTAATCCATCTTTCTGTGTGGAGTTTCCTCCTTATGTTGTATGTGTTTTAAAGATTTAGATTAATCAGTGGTCAGTTCAGTCAGTGGAGAGATGTCTTATGCTGAAAGGTTGATTAAAGCTTGGCCAGGAAGAATGGAGGATTTATCAGTACACTTGTCATAACATGAAGCCGCCATGAAGAAGCTGTCCTCTCTGGCTCGTCTGTGTCCTCAGAATAGTGACAATGCTACTCGATGTCCATAACTGATCATTAGTCCTCAAACAAGGAAATATTTTTACCCTTTAGTGGTCCGACATTGTTACCTGACTGTCTGTCTGTAGAGGTTTTTAAATTATGTTACCTATCTATTGTGTCTATGGAGTGAGACAGCCCTCTGACCTCGGTTACCATAGTAATAATCAGAATGGTGCCTGCTAAACACAAACATACAGAAAGTCATTGTCCCCAAATCAATCTAAGATTTAACACTGTCCCTACAGTGACCTCAGGACAGATGCTTGACCCTGTGTAATATGTGACATGCTACACGAGTGGATATAGAAAATGAATGGTTGGATGATATAATCCCATAAAAATCCCCAGATAGGATGTTAAATTCAGAAATTTTGATTTTTTTGCTCAAACCCACGTGGACAAAGGGAAAAGAGAGGACATGGTGAAAGAGAGGTCTTTGTTTTCCAGAAGAGACCAAATAGAAAGGCTCTGATTGTCACTGGGGGAGTGGGGAGGTACAGCAACGGACCCAAATGCAGGGAATTAAACAAGTGCTAACTTTAATGATAACCAAAACAGTGAGAGATAAAACACAAAGAAACCAGGAGCAGGATACAAAACAACCAAAGGGCACAAAAAACAGAAGAAAGAAATAGCGGCCGGGAAAAACCAGGCAAAAATCACAAAAGGGCAAAAGCAAAGAGCTGGGTCAAAACAGAAAAGATGCAAACACCAGGAACCATGAAATGTGAGGGATTTAGACACACTGAGAACCAAGAAACCACAGACAAGAGAACACAAGACAGACAGACAAGGAAACAAAGGAAACACAGGAACTAAATAGACAGGACTAATGAGAGACAGGTGAAACAAATCAGGGGCGGGTGCAAAATCAAAAAAGGTGGGAAACAAGACAGGAAGTAGGACAGACAAGGTGGAACTACAAAATAAAACACAGAAACAAAGTCAAAACTATTACACTGATGTTGAAAAGAAAAATAAAGAAATTATGTATTATAGTTTCACCTCTTAAAGTCCTCTATCATGAGGCAAGCTGTGTCATGAGACAACGTCAGTTGAAGTCATTTTTAAAGACATTTTCCAGCTCTTGATAAACCATGAAAAACTGAAGGTACTTCACAGTTTTAAACTGATGATTCAGTGTGTTGAATCATGTGAAGAGGAATAACGTTCCATCTAACAGATTAAAAAAACATATTCTGATTGTGTGTGATTTTTATTGTATCATGTGTCTCCTGTTTTTACAGGGTCCAGTGCTGTGACTCCTGTGTTTGTGAAGAAGGGAGATGATCTGCTTCTGAATGTCACAGAAGCTGATGTTCCTGAAAAATTTAGTATTGTTGCATGGAAAATCAGAAAAAAAGTTTTAGTCACATTTTCACAGCAAGGCGTACCAACAGTCTATGATGACACTGGAAGGGTTGAGACTTCTGTGAAAAAATTCTCTGTGAAATTGAAGAATCTACAAGAGGCAGACAGTGGCGTTTATACTGCACGAGTGACAGGTCAAGAAGAAATAACACTGGCAGAATACAGCGTCACAGTTCAAGGTAGGTCTGTTAACATTAACACTGATAGACTTTCTGCTGCCATGTCTTTAA
This sequence comes from Miichthys miiuy, assembly GCA_036365135.1. Taxonomy (NCBI): domain Eukaryota; kingdom Metazoa; phylum Chordata; class Actinopteri; family Sciaenidae; genus Miichthys; species Miichthys miiuy. The sequence continues at coordinate 4,639,997 of CM071617.1, read as the reverse complement.
AACATCTCACACAAACTCTCCCTCCTCAGCTCCAGTGTCTCCAGTTGGACTGACAGTGGACTCTGTGTCCAACAGCTCAGACTCCTGTAACCTCACTGTGACCTGCAGTACACAGGACTCTCACATCAGCAGCACTTTGAGATGTGACACTCAAACCTGCAGTCAGGAGGGAGGAGAGCGATCAGAGGTCACAACCTCTGGTGCTTCTCTCCATGTCTACCTGGTGAATGACTCCATCATCTGTAACCATAGCAACCAGGTCAGCTGGACCAAAAACATGATGAAGATTCAACAGCCGTGCATTCATGCTGGTAAGACAAAAACAATCAAATAGTTGTTTGTGATAAAACAACAAATAAATTGGGTTTGTTACAAATATGGCTAAAATATATTTTTGTCTCAACATGATATATTTCACTGTAAACTGTTGTGAACAGTATTTTCTTAGGCGGGAAAGAACTTTTGTGTGCAGGGGAGGGATGTGAAGATCGATTTTCTGTTCAGCTCTAATATCTTTACTGGCAGAACAAACTATCACTACCAGCATAAAACTAAGTGGCAGGTGGTATTTAAATGATCTGATTCAGTGACCTTTGGCTCCACTCATCAGGGTTCCATTAGTAGAACAATTGATTATCAAATAATTGTCTTACTGTTACCAAGATATGTGTATAATTAAAACCACCATGTAGCACACCTTTTTTTTTTTTTTTTGCAGGTTTAAAACAATCACGCAACCATGTTATCGCCTCTGTGACTGTCGGGGTTCCCGTTGTCATTCTCATCATTCTCTGCATTTGTGTCTATAAATGTCGACAGAGAGGAACAGGTAAGTCCAAGTGTGCATTTTAACACAGAATTACAAAGTAAAATCTCCAAAATCCTTTTTGTTTACTGTATTCTGTGCTCGAGCAACGTTCATCATCTGCCATACCCATAAATCCCCCTTTATGTAATTAAACATCATATTAGTTATAGTCAACAAAATCTGTTGAAACTAATTTTGTACCAAACATCTGTATATCTTATAACCTCTAGATGTAGTTTTTTAATTGGATTATTTCATCTTTAAAATTATTCTATTACCAAGACACAGTAATTCAGACACACACAATCTGGACTTAATGTCTGTGCAGGTCAAGTAACGTAAATGTAATGAAGCAGCAGAGATGATAAAGCTCTCAAAATGAAATGCAAAATAAAATCAACGTGATTTTTGTGACTGATCTGCAGATCAAAGAGAGAACACCGAAAATACAGTATATGCTGTTCCTGAGACTGTCCCTATGCAGAGCGATCACAGTCCTCATGAGGTGATTCATTCACTGCATATAAACCTGTGACTTCTTGCTGCGTAAAGTTCTGCATCAGTCTGCTGTTCCAGGTCCTGAGGCTTGCAAACGTCACTGCTTGTGCTGCTTGCTCTTGTACAAATTAACCTGATGGCACGACCGTCTATCCAGACCTTATGCTCCCCATGTGTTTGTTTGTATTTTATTATAGTTTTTCTAAGGCCAGTTTTCATTACAAGGTGTAACTTCATTCAATTATTAATCAGTGTCTAAAGAGACAATATGGCAACAATGAAGTTTTCATTAGATCATGTTTTTTCTTCTCCCTTTGAGTTTTGGCACACATGTGACATCATACTGAGGCAAAAGTTTTATCCCGCTGCATTTTCTTTCACAGTGAATATTGAGATTATTGTGAGCAGAAGAGTCTCAAGTGAAAGCCATGCTTTCCTTGTAGTAGTAAGTAAGAAGTTTGAAAAGAAACAGAAATCTTTTGTCTCTTATGTTGAACAAATCGAGAGAAGGAGGAACACGTGTAATTTGCAATGTCTTATCCTAAATGCCAAATACTGTATGTGACGTCAAAGTGATGTAAATGCTTTCTTTGTTGGCTTGTGTTTAAGTTGCAATGTTTTCGCTTACATTTGTTTTTAGGCACACTGAATCCATGTCAAACAGCTTACTCTGCTCTTAATGGAAAACATAGAGCCATTTCATGCATGTTAGATAAAAATATTCACTGTAATGTTATGAAGAACAGGGTCCTCACTTCTTATGTTTCACAGTTAATCATAGTGAGTTTACTTCACATGTTAATACAGTAACACCTGATTTGTTTTTCAGATGGGAGCTACAGCCCAACCAGCGTATCCAACAAATGATGCTTCAGGTCCTTCTCCAGTCTCTGAATACAGCCTTGTGGGTCTTCACTCTGGATCCCCTGAGACTAGAGGGAACACTCTGCCAGAAAGCCTCTATGCTCAGATAGACAAGTCTGTGGGGAGGGCTGCAAAGAGACAGGAAAACGGGTAGAGAGAGCGAGGGGATGACAGCACAGGGCCACAGGCTGGACTGGAACCCAGGCCACTGTGGTAAGGACTCAGGACTCTCTTATTGATCAGGTATCAATAAGAGAATATACATATACACACACACACACACACACACACACACGTGACATCTATTGCACGTCTGTCCGTCCTGGGAGAGGGATCCCTCCTCTGTGGCTCTTCCTGAGGTTTCTTCCACCTTTTTTCCCTGTTAAAAGGGTTTTTTGTGGGCAAGTTTTTCCTCACTCGAACCGAGGGTCTAAGGACAGAGGGTGTCACTCCCTGTACACATTGTAAAGCCCTCCGGGGCAAATGTACTTTGTGACTTTGGGCTATACAAATAAAATCTGATTTGATTTGATTTGACACATGCTCATGACACATGACACTGCTGCTGAAGGAGCTGTTTAAGGCCCTCACAGTCTCATGCAGGAGGTGACAGGAGTTATTTATGATGATTCATCTCCCCCACTTCCTCTGTGAAATCTAGAGGGAAGTACCTCTTGACCAGTTTGTTGAGACTTCCCCTCCCAGCAGATGACTGCATAGAATAATGCAGATGCACACTCCTCTTGGTTCATTTTTACATGGTTATACATACATAGGAAACATGAGATTTTTGTCTACCCTACCTCAAAAATTACAATGTTGTTTGTACTGTGTATTGTATTAGTTCAGGTTTTGCTTCATTTTAACAACAAGATAAGCTTTGTTGACTCACTGCACTTGCAAAGAAAACCACTTCCTTTCTCGTGGCTCTGTATTGAACACCTGTCACATTTCTCTGAAAAATTAAACATATCCATCATGACTGTGAATGTTTACACTGAAAACAAAGGTGAAAAAGTGTTATTAAAAATATGCAAAACTAAAGTCAGTTTTCTGTTCTTTGTGCAGGCATTTTTGAGCACTTTGCATTGCAACAATGATATATGGCAAAAAGACAAATGCAGAACTGAACGCAGTTCAGATAATAATATAGTTTGTTTCAAAACAACTCCTAACCCCTCCCACAAACAGCCATATAAGGACTATGTTATGTTATAACCTGCATTATCTTGGAGGATGTGCAATTGATAGTACAGTTAAAATGGTTAACAAGGTAGAGTTACTTTATTCCCATTGTCCTGAGCTAATCGTACCACAAGACTGTCGTGTATGTTTTTGTTTAGTTCCAGCTGCAGTCTTACCTTAAAGTAGAAGGATTTTACCTAATAACTGCTCTTCACTGCTGGCAGACAGGAGATCTGTTCCATCATTCATGTCTGTGCCACTTTATACCACTAGAGAGCACTGTTGAATACTCAGTTTTGCTTAGGAAGGTTCCTACCTGAGTGAAATGACCCGGAAGTATTAACATAGCTGCCATGATAAGAGGTGTTTAAGGTGGTTAAGGAAAGGAGCTTCAATGCTTCCTTTATTATCTCCTTTAACATAGGATACACCGTACCATCCTTTACGAAAGGAAAGGAGTTATGCTGTCCCACAATTCCTTGCGGCAGTGACAAAAAAATGGACCCACCATTTAGTCATTCACAACCAGACATAAGAAAGAACACATTAATTTATTTAAACAGTGTGATGCAGCCTGCAGCAGAGAGAGTGTGTGAATATGAACATACGTGTTGACGTGATGTAAAAACTCATGAAGATCATGAAGTGTGTTCTGTTGTTGACTGTGGAGCTGCGTTCACACACAGAGTAAAAACTGTTTGTAACTGTGACATCCTGCAGATCATCATGAAGTTACCGTTGATTATTAATTATATATCTTTGCCATAACTTGCTAATATGTTTCTATATGAGTGGACAGGAGGGTGAGCGACCATACCAGCAAACAAACACTTCATTTGACTTCTGTGACAGGTGGACAATATTCATTTATTATTTGAACTCTGACGTTGATAATGAAGTCACATCTTTCACCGGGTTGTCCAGGTTTTGTAGTCCATCTACTGAACTTTTTTACTAGTTTTACCACAGATCACATCAATAACATTCACCGTCGCATGATGACGTAGTCTAGTGTAAGTGCAGTCGGATTCTCTGAACACCACGGCCGTCTTCATCTAACTCCTCATGGATTCTCCTTCTCACCTTTCCTTGACCTTGTGACGTTTTCCATCGAGGTTAAGGAAAAATTGTTAGGAAAAGGACTGAGGAGCTAATTTTTTTTGTCTATTCGACCGTACCCACTGTATAGAGAGAACAAGAGAGACAAGATGGCTTCTACTGACAGTATCATATCATGCTTGTACCGAGCAGTAGAAGGTTGAAACGGTAAAGGTTTTGTAAAAATACAGTTAAATCTTTGAATAACCTTGACAGAAGAAGCTATAGCTGTAATGTAACAGTAATGCACACTTGTTGCTTAGTCACAGTGGATTTTAGCACATGCTTTGTGTCTGATGCTAATTAAGCTAACGTTGGTGAGTTGGCAGGGGAGAGTCGTTTCAGTGGCAGCTGCCCACCATTTTAGAAAACAGTCGTCAGTGTTTTATCTGACTGCTCAAAGTAGTATTTCCATTACGTGATTTCTGCATTAATTTACAAGGTTTTCTTAATTAATCTCCCAACCGCTGCCACTGCCACTGATCTGCCACAGCAGGTGCCGGTGTCTGGGGCAGACACCGGCAACTGCCGCGGCATTTCAGTGGCAGCTGCCTCGCACAGTGGGGATTCTCATATTCTGAGAAAAAAAAGCAAAAAAAGTCAGAATTCTGAGTTTAAAAGTCAAAATTCTGAGAAAAAAATGTATTTAATGTGGCCCTAATCCTCTTCCGTATATTCGCAAGTGTCACAGTTTGCAAGGAAATAAATAGTTGGTAAATTTAGTTTAACTGGGTTTCTCAAAATTTATCACAGCAGTTGGTCTCTTCCTCTCTGTCTCTCTCTCTCTCTCTCTCTCTCTCATTTCTAAATTTACCTCTGTATGAACGCGGAAACTAACTTCCTCATTTTATGTAACGTGCTAGAATGGAACATATTTTGCTCGTCTGTGCATCGGTGGTCTGTTTGTTCCAAGGTAAAAACTTTTTTTTTTTTTCTATTTACAGTATGGAAACAGAAGATAAAAAGAATTGGAAAGGCTCAACAAAACGTTTCTTGTATTTATGACAAATTTACATCTCAACCGCTTCTGAAATATATTCTCTTCTCTGGGTTGACTTGAATTATTCTGACACCTTTTGTTCCATTGTCAGAGTTTTTATTGTATTGTATTGTTAGTCTAGTCGCTCTCTCTTTGCATTCCAATGAATGAAAACACAGAAATCAGGTTTTATAATAAGTGAAACAGAGAGTTTGGTGAAGTATCATTGTCCACTGATGTGTATGTGGGATTAACTCAAAATAAATAGAAATTATAGAAGGAATAATCAGGTTTTGGCTACACAATCAGTACTTATTAGGATAGTGTCTTCTTTGATATACACACATTTATATAAAATGTGATTGATAATTGCAGTGGTGATAAGTGAAACAGAAAGAGGGTGGGTATGGGGTGAAGTATCACACATTCAGGTGGTCAAATTACTTGTCTTATAACTTTCTGCGATGGATTTCAGCACATCTGTTAGTAAGCTAGAAAACTCCTTCCAACCAAGTAAGATGATACATTCATAAATAAAGAAATTCAAGCTGTTATTAAATTGAAATAAATGTACAAAGCTAAATAACATAAAATAAAGTTTTAGACGTGGGTGAGAAGAAGAGCAAGAAGACCTGCTGCAGTTTGACACCTTACAAATGAGACGGAAACCACTGACTGACTGCAGAAACAGTGCTTTTTATTTATGCATATATATATATATATATATGTGTGTGTGTGTGTGGGTTTGTGTGTGTGCATCATACACATTTATAAATATAAGTCTGTCAGTAACTTTTAAAGCCAACCATTAATGACAGCGACAACATTATTTTGACTGTGCATCTATGATTTGGTAAGTTTAAACTGCTTTAGTAAAATTAGGAGAGATAAGAGCTATAATCAGGAACATGACTACGTGATTAATAGTTGTCATTTTTAATCCATCTTTCTGTGTGAGTTTCCTCCTTATGTTGTAGATGCAGATGCTTGACCCTGTGTAATGTGAGACATGCTGGAATAAAGTTCCACACGGTACATACTGTAGAATAAGTTTACAATTCCATGTATATCAACAGGTAACTATCCTTGTAATTAATAAAATAAAATAAAGATGATAACTAAACTTAACACTGTGTAGAGCAAATACATATTGTACTTATTAATACATATTGTAAAAAAGTAGAAAATGTGTTCCTAGTATATCAAAATAAACTGAACATTACAACATTTATAACTTTTTTGTGAAATGACATGTAGATGTTTGTAGAAAGAAAATAAAGACATTCTGTATTGTAGTTTCACCTCTTAAAGTCCTCTATCCTGAGGCAAGCTGCGTCATGAGACAAAGTCAGTTCAAGTCATTTGTAAAGACATTTTCCAGCTCTTGATATACCTGTAACAGGTGCGTGAGGACCCAATTGCAGTAACCCAGACCACAGGATAGTTTGGTAATGAGCATTTAATCTCTTCTTCAATAGTCTATTCAGCAAACAGGTATTTATGAAGGTAGTCCAAAAACAGGCTTAAACACAGAGTCTCTTGGGGCTGAAATATGTCTGACGTCTCATACAAGTCCAGCAAGTTGATGAAATCCAGCAGTGTAGCAGCAGGACGCCATACTGGCAGGCAAACACCAGGAAGGGTTAAGACGGAGATCGTGGTCAGAGACAGAAAGCTGAAGAGTTTACCGGGAGAATGACAGGGCAGGTTAGTCATAGGCAGGCAGGGTCGGCAACGGGAGATCAGACCAAGGGAAACTGATGGAGAGTCTTGCATGGAGTTTGTGAACCAGAGAGGCTTAAATAGTGGCTTGACTCCTGATGAGGAGCACCTGAGTGCACAGAGGCTGATGAGGTGGGACTGGCCGGCAGGGAGAGTGGAGCAGAGGGGGAGGAGAGTAGAAAATTACTGGCAGAGCAGCAGAGGAATGGATTGTGACAAGATCAAGATTAACTGAAGGTACTTCACAATTTTAAACTGACGATTCAGTGTGTTGAATCGTGTGAAAAGGAATAACATTCAGTATAACAGGCTAGAAAAAACATATATTCTGTGTGTGATTTGTATTGTATCATGTGTCTCCTGTTTTTACAGGGTCCAGTGCTGTGACTCCTGTGTTTGTGAAGAAGGGAGATGATCTGCTTCTGAATGTCACAAACGCTGATGATCTTGATGATTTTGTTGTTGTGTGGAACTTCAATAAAAAGGCTGTTTTAGTGAGATTTTTACCTGATGAAAAAGTCTCTGATGCTTACGCTGGACGGATTGAGTTTTCTGTTAAAAAATTCTCTGTGAAATTGAAGAATCTACAAGAGGCAGACAGTGGAGTTTATACTGCACGATCAATAGGTGAAGTACAAAAAACACTGGATGAATACAACGTCACAGTTCAAGGTAGGTCTGTTAACATTAACACTGATAGACTTTCTGCTGCCATGTCTTTAAAACATCTCACACAAACTCTCCCTCCTCAGCTCCAGTGTCTCCAGTTGGACTGACAGTGGACTCTGTGTCCAACAGCTCAGACTCCTGTAACCTCACTGTGACCTGCAGTACACAGGACTCTCTCATCAGCAGCACTTTGAGATGTGTCAACCAAACCTGCAGTCAGGAGGGAGGAGAGCGATCAGAGGTCACAACCTCTGGTGCTTCTCTCCATGTCTACCTGGTGAATGACTCCATCATCTGTAACCATAGCAACCAGGTCAGCTGGACCAAAAACATGACGAACATTCAACAGCCGTGCATTCATGCTGGTAAGACAAAAACAGTCAAATAGCTGTTTGTGATAAAACAATAAATAAATTGATTTGTTACAAATAAAATGCATTTCTCATTGTGTTTTTAGGACTGGGTAGGTTAGAGTAGGTAGAGTTGCTCTGGTGGTCGAAATTACCTCATTAATTAAACTGAACCATGTTGAACCAGCCAACAGTATTTTCTTAGGCGGGAAATCATTTTTGTGTCCAGGGGAGGGATATAAATTCTATTTATAATCAGCTTAATTTTTATATATTAAAAAAATATTAAAAACAAACTGTAATGACGAGATTTCTGTGTCTCTTATATTTATAAGTGGCAGGTGGTATTTAAATTAGCTGTTTTAGTATCCTCTGAAAGTGACCTTAGGCTCTGCACATTAAGATTTAGTACAACAAATGAGTATTAAATTATTTCTTCAGGGCATTTCTTAATTTTACAAACTGGCTTTTTTTCTCCAGGTTCTCAACCATCACCATATATCTATGTGGTTGTTGTGCTTCTGATTCTCATCATTTGTGCAGGAGTCTGTTGTCTTCGACAGAGAGGCAGAAGTAAGTCCAAGTTTTAACATAGAATTACAAAGTAATCCTTTTTGTTTACTGTACATGAACATTCTGTTCACACAAATTTATCATCTACCATACCCATAATTTCCCCTTTTTATGTTATTAGGTACAATAATTATATAATCAACAAAATCTGTTGAAACTAATTTTGTACCAAACATCTGTATAGCTTAAAACCTCTAGATGTAGATCTTTTTAATGGGATTATTTCATATTTCATTTTTTTCTCTTACCAGACTTTTCATTGTAGAAATAGAGTAAAAATCTGGACTCAATGTCTGTGCAGCTCAAGTAATGTAAATGTAATGAAGCAGCAGAGATGATAAAACTCTAAAAAATGAAATCAACATGTGATTTTTGTGACTGATCTGCAGATCAAAGAGAAAACATCGAAAATACAGTATATGACGTTCCTGAGACTCTGCTGCAGGGTGATCACAGTCCTCATGAGGTGATTCATTCACTGTATATAAACCTGTGACTTCTTGCCACATTAAGTTCTGCATCAGTCTGCTGTTCCAGGTCCTGCTGCTTGCAAACGTCACTGCTTGTGCTGCTTGCTCTTGTTCAAATGTGCTTTGGACTCGATGAACCTGATGGCACGACCGTCTATCCAGACCTTATGCTCCCCATGTGTTTGTTTGTATTTTATTATAGTTTTTCTAAGGCCAGTTTTCATTACAAGGTGTAACTTCATTCAATTATTAATCAGTGTCTAAAGCAGGGATGTCCAAAGTACGGCCCAGGGGCCAATCACAGTCCGCGGTCAGATTTCATATGGCCCAAAGCTTAATCTGTATTATATATTATTTATGGCCTGTTAGGATTGTCAGGAAGATTTGACTCTTTTCGTTGACATAATGAAGCATTTGAACCTTTAAGGACATAACTGCTGGTGTTATATATCTGTGGATGTGGCACGAAACATTACTTTCTGAATGATCTTGTTAAAGACAAGAGCAAGAGTGACACGTTTTAAAGTTAAATGTTAACAGACTTTGCATTACTCATAATAAGTCATGTTTAAAATGAACACCAGGTTCAGATTTGTATCAACTTCATGCAAGTTTAACGTGCTCCATGCAATTTATTCTTTGTTATCTGACACCAGATGTGAAAAAAAACTCCACAAAAACTTCACATGTTAATACAGTAACACCTGATTTGTTTTCCAGATGGGAGCTACAGCCCAACCAGCGTATCCAACAAATGATGCTTCAGGTCCTTCTCCAGTCTCTGAATACAGCCTTGTGGCTCTTCACTCTGGATCCACTGAGACTAAAGGGAACACTCTGCCAGAAAGCCTGTATGCTCAGATAGACAGGCCTGTGGGGAGGGCTGCAAAGAGACAGGAAAACTGCTAGAGAGAGCGAGGGAATGACAGCACAGGGCCACAGGCTGGACTGGAACCCAGGCCACTGTGGTAAGGACTCAGGACTCTCTTATTGATCAGGTATCAATAAGGGAACTGATGAAGAGTCGGACTGATAAACAGAATCAATAATATCATAGAACTGACAGCATCAATAAAATCTTATAAATTGCCAGTGTTATGGAATTTTCTATCCTTAGGTCACCTGGGGTCACGTGTGGGCCTTGAGGTCCTCGGCATATTGTATATTATTTACAAAGATTATTGAGCATTAATGCATAACGCATAATCAAAACACATCAGCATTTGTATTAAAGTTGTAAAGTAGAAGGATTTTACTCATCATCAAACTGTTCTTTAGTGCTGGCACTTATTTTATTTGCGAGAGTAATCTTGTACAGAAAGAGGAGGTGTTGTGTCCATCGTGCTGTCGAGTGCTGTCATAAAGTAGGTATGAGTTGAGGTGCTGTATAGAGAGAGCAAGAGAGCTGGCTGTCACTGAATGTATATTATGCTTCTACTGAGAGCTATGATTTTATTACACAAGCTGAAATAAACAGTTCTTGTTAAGACTTCTGTGTCTTTTATTCATGAGGTAACGCTACACAACACACTGAACCCCGTAGAGAAGTAAAAGACCTGCAGCTGCAGTGTGAAGCTTCAACATATCTATCCCAGAGTAAATTTAGATTTGAAAGTTTCCTATGGCAAAAAAACAACATATGAAGTTAATGACTTTGTTCCTAAAATACAGCAACAATAGATTAGAGGCTATATACCTTTAGGTTAATGGTGTTTATCAAACTGATCTCAGCTTCGAAAAGTTTCAGAAATCTCCCTTACATTCAAAATATCACAGACTAGATAAGAGTGAAATAAAAGCAGTGAGACAAATTGTTCTTTTCAATCCTGATGTAAAAATACAAGTTGGCAGGTTCATTGTGACACACTCATTGGTAGGAGAAGTAGAATTATAGGTTTTGGTTGCAACAGTCCATGTGGTGCAAGAGGTGGAACGCATTGGCTAAAATGCAATTTCAGAACCCCTCAGCTATCGCCTGACGACGATTTAGCTTTTTATTTTAAAAATGTTATCTGCATTTATATGTGGATATCTGTTTATTGAGATGAGCTGAAAGGGTCTTTTTTCTTTTGTATAAAGTTTCTAAGATGTCTTAACTATCCGTTATCCATTTTCTGGATATACTCTGGCTCCCCCAGACGGCCAGAATCATTTCCTGTTACCAATGAGTTTCGAGATTGGTGGTTTGAATTCGTCTTTAATGTAGGGAGTGGTTTCAGAGAAAGAGGATGTTTCAGAGCCGGAAGACAATAGAGTTGAAGTACAGTTAAAATTCATACTTTTCTTACTTTAATTGAAGTGTTATTCACAAGTGTCACAGTTTGCAAGAAAAGAAATAATTGGTAAATATAGTTTAACACTGGGCTCATCTATCACAGCTGTTGCTCTCTCTCTCTTTCTCTCTGTCTTTCCTTTTTCAATTCACTTCCGTATGAGTATGAACTACGAGACTTCCTCATTTTGCGTTTCATTTTACTAACACGCCAGAATGGAACATATTTTGCTCGTCTGTGCATCGGTGGTCTGTTTGTTCCAAGGTAAAAACATATTTTTTCTATTTACAGCTATAGCCTTTAATAATCTGGTTGTTGCACTAAAACATCAGGGTAAAATACATTAAACGAGTGTGTGAGGGAGGAAGAACGTCAAGCGTAATGATGAACATGAGGCAGATGAACATGAGGCAGATAAAACAAAAGAAACAATAAAAACAATGTTAAAGAAATGAAAAAAGGAAACAGAAGATAAAAAGAATTGGAAAGGCTCAACAAAAAGTTTCTTGTATTTATGACAAATTTAAGAAAATAAGAACATCTCAATCGCTTCTGAAATATATTCTCTTCTCTGGGTTGACTCTTGTTTTCATGAATTATTCTGACACCTTTTGTTCCATAGTTTTTATGTTTGTGTGGACTCAAAAAAAGCACCACTGTAGATCAGTTTGGTACCGGCTTCCTGTCTCTTGAACGAAAATAAAAGCAAATAAATAAATATAAATTACATGAAATTAAAATCGAAAGTTTAAACACAAATTTAAAACTAATAAAAAAAAAAGTAATCAGATTTGGTTTACTCAATCTTGGTATTATGATTGTTTGGTACTTTATTTTCATTCATTCATTTCTAAATATAAGTCTGTCAGTAACTTTTAAAGCCAACCATTAATGGCAGCGACAACATTTTCTTGACTGTGCATCTATGATTTGGTAAAGTTTAAACTGCTTTACTAAGGTTAGGGAGAGATAAGAGCTATAATCAGGAACATGACTACGTGATTAATGGTTGTCATTTTTTAATCCATCTTTCTGTGTGGAGTTTCCTCCTTATGTTGTATGTGTTTTAAAGATTTAGATTAATCAATGGTCAGTTCAGTCAGTGGAGAGAAAGTGCACAGGAGTCCAAGATGCCTTATGCTGAAAGGTTGATTAAAGCTTGGCCAAGAAGAATAGATCTGTTGTGTCTCTGGAGTGAGACAGCCCTCTGACCTCGGTTACCATAGTAATAATCAGGATGGTGCCTGGTAAACACAAACATACAGAGAGTCATTGTCCCCAAATCAATCTAAGATTTAACACTGACCTCAGGACAGATGCTTGAACCTGTGTAATATGTGGCATGCTGCAATAAAAAGTTCCCTCGCACTCTACATAATTGTAATTGTAATTAAAAATAAAAATAGAAATAAAAGAAAGATGATAAATAAACTTAATAAACACTGTCTAGTGGCAAATCCTTATATTGTATTTAAAATGTATGTATATCAAAATAAACATATTGAGTTTTATAAGACATTTTTTTGTGAAATGACATTCATTTCGCAGATGTTTGTATATCAGACAGAAATTTCGCCCACATGCCACACATGGACAAAAGGAAAAGAGAGGACATGGTGAAAGAGAGGTCTTTGTTTTCCAGAAGAAGAGACTGAATAGAAAGGCTCTGATGTTGAAAAGAAAAATAAAGAAATTACGTATTGTAGTTTCACCTCTAAGTCCTCTATCATGAGGCAAGTATAAGACAAAGTCAGTTGAAGTCATTTTTAAAGACAGCTCTTGATAAACCATGAAAAACTGAAGGTACTTCACAGTTTTGAACTGATGAATCAGTGTGGTCAATCAAAAGGACTAATATTCAGTATTAAAGACTATATATATATATATATAGTGTGTGATTTGTATTGTATCATGTGTCTCCTGTTTTTACAGGGTCCAGTGCTGTGACTCCTGTGTTTGTGAAGAAGGGAGATGATCTGCTTCTGAATGTCACAAACGCTGATGATCTTGAGGATTTTGTTGTTGTGTGGAACTTCAATAAAAAGACTGTTTTAGTGAGATTTTTACCTGATGGCAAACAAAAAGTTTCTGATGCTTACACTGGACGGATTGAGTTTTCTGTTAAAAAATTCTCTGTGAAATTGAAGAATCTACAAGAGGCAGACAGTGGAGTTTATACTGCACAAGCAACAGGTCAAGAAGAAATAACACTGGTTGAATCCAACGTCACAGTTCAAGGTAGGTCTGTTAACATTAACACTGATAGACTTTCTGCTGCCATGTCTTTAAAACATCTCACACAAACTCTCCCTCCTCAGCTCCAGTGTCTCCAGTTGGACTGACAGTGGACTCTGTGTCCAGAAGCTCAGACTCCTGTAACCTCACTGTGACCTGCAGTACACAGGACTCTCTCATCAGCAGCACTTTGAGATGTGTCAACCAAACCTGCAGTCAGGAGGGAGGAGAGCGATCAGAGGTCACAACCTCTGGTGCTTCTCTCCATGTCTACCTGGTGATTGACTCCATCATCTGTAACCATAGCAACCAGGTCAGCTGGACCGAAAACATGACGAACATTCAACAGCCGTGCATTCATGCTGGTAAGACAAAAACAGTCAAATAGTTGTTTGTGATAAAACAACAAATAAATTGGGTTTGTTACAAATATGGTTAAAATATATTTTTGTCTCAACATGATGTATTTCACTGTAAACTGTTGTGAACAGTATTTTCTTAGGCGGGAAAGAACTTTTGTGTGCAGGGGAGGGATGTGAAGATCGATTTTCTGTTCAGCTCTAATATCTTTACTGGCAGAACAAACTATCACTACCAGCCTAAAACTAAGTGGCAGGTGGTATTTAAATGATCTGATTCAGTGACCTTTGGCTCCACTCATCAGGGTTCCATTAATAGAACAATTGATTATCAAATAATTTTCTTACTGTTACCAAGATATGTGTATAATTAAAACCACCATGTAGCACACCTTTTTTTTTTTTTTTTTTTTTGCAGGTTTAAAACAATCACGCAACCATGTTATCACCTTTGTGACTGTCGGGTTTTCGTTCTCATCATTCTCTGCATTTGTGTCTATAAATGTCGACAGAGAGGATCACGTAAGTCCAAGTGTGCATTTTAACACAGAATTACAAAGTAAAATCTCCCAAATCCTTTTTGTTTACTGTATTCTGTGCTCGAGCAACGTTCATCATCTGCCATACCCATAAATCCCCCTTTATGTAATTAATCATCATATTAGTCATATAGTCAGAAAAATCTGTTATTTCATCTTTAAAATTATTCTATTACCAAGACACAGTAATTCAGACACACACAATCTGGACTTAATGTCTGTGCAGGTCAAGTAACGTAAATGTAATGAAGCAGCAGAGATGATAAAGCTCTCAAAATGAAATGCAAAATGAAATCAACGTGATTTTTGTGACTGATCTGCGGATCAAAGAGAAAACATTGAAAATACAATATATGCTGTACCCTATGCAGAGCGATCACAGTCCTCAGAAGGTTGTTTATTCACTGCATATAAACCTGTGACTTCTTGCTGCGTAAAGTTCTGCATCAGTCTGCTGTTCCAGGTCCTGAGGCTTGCAAACGTCACTGCTTGTGCTGCTTGCTCTTGTACAAATTAACCTGATGGCACGACCGTCTATCCAGACCTTATGCTCCCCATGTGTTTGTTTGTATTTTATTATAGTTTTTCTAAGGCCAGTTTTCATTACAAGGTGTAACTTCATTCAATTATTAATCAGTGTCTAAAGAGACAATATGGCAACAATGAAGTTTTCATTAGATCATGTTTTTTCTTCTCCCTTTGAGTTTTGGCACACATGTGACATCATACTGAGGCAAAAGTTTTATCCCGCTGCATTTTCTTTCACAGTGAATATTGAGATTATTGTGAGCAGAAGAGTCTCAAGTGAAAGCCATGCTTTCCTTGTAGTAGTAAGTAAGAAGTTTGAAAAGAAACAGAAATCTTTTAGTCTTATGTTGAACAAATCGAGAGAAGGAGGAACACGTGTAATTTGCAATGTCTTATCCTAAATGCCAAATACTGTATGTGACGTCAAAGTGATGTAAATGCTTTCTTTGTTGGCTTGTGTTTAAGTTGCAATGTTTTCCTTACATTTGTTTTTAGGCACACTGAATCCATGTCAAACAGCTTACTCTGCTCTTAATGGAAAACATAGAGCCATTTCATGCATGTTAGATAAAAATATTCACTGTAATGTTATGAAGAACAGGGTCCTCACTTCTTATGTTTCACTGTTAATCATAGTGAGTTTACTTCACATGTTAATACAGTAACACCTGATTTGTTTTCCAGATGGGAGCTACAGCCCAACCAGCATCCAACAAATGATGCTTCAGGTCCTTCTCCAGTCTCTGAATGCAACCTTCACTCTGGATCCACTGAGACTAAAGGGAACACTCTGCCAGAAAGCCTGTATGCTCAGATAGACAAGCCTGTGGGGAGGCCTGCAAAGAGACAGGAAAATGAGTAGAGAGAGCGAGGGGATGACAGCACAGGGCCACAGGCTGGACTGAAACTCAGGCCACTGTGGTAAGGACTCAGGACTCTCTTATTGATCAGGTATCAATAAGGGAACTGATAAAGAGTCGGACTGATAAACAGAATCAATAATATCATAGAATTGACCGTATCAATAAAATGTGATCAATTGCCATCTCTAGATCTAATTCAAAAACGCAGCACCGAACAAAGGAGGGATGACTCAATGGTAAAAGTCTGCACATTGACAGGAGCTTGTTGAGTCTCTCTTTCTGAACAGAGTTTACATTTGAATTCATCTGATCTATGTGTTTCATAGGAAACCATTTGTTTGTTTATTTTTCGGCTTTCAGGTATTGAGAAAATATTCTACTGAACTTAAAATCAAATACCTGAGCCACCTTTCAGCCTTCTTCTGTCTTTTTAAGTATTGATACTCATAAGATGCATTTCAACATTAAGTTCAGGTATTATTCATTTTTAATTTTGTTATTCTTTAAACCAAGTGTCATTAAATGTTCATATTTTGTCATATTATTCAGTATAAGCGCAACACAATCGCAAGAAATACACTGTTGTAACTAACATGTGACTTGCATGCATGTGATGCAAGTGTCCATACTACAAGATTATCACTTTATTTACTTTTATCTACTGTTGGCAGAGAGGAGATCTGATCCATCGTTCATGTACTTGCCACTTTATACCACTAGAGAGCGCTGTCATAAAGTAGGTACAAGTTGAGACGCTGTATGGAGAGAGCAAGAGAGTCAAGATGTCTGTAACTTGTTGTATCATATCATACTTCTAATGAGAGCTATAATTTGCTTAAATGTTAAGCTGAAATAAACAGTTCTTGATAAGACTTCTGTGACTTTTATTCATGTAGCCAACACAACACGCTGAACCCTGTAAACCCAGTAAAAGCCCTGCATCTGCAGTGTGACACTTCAACATATCTATCCCAGAGAAAATTTACATTTTGAAGTTTCCTATGGCAAAAAACAACATATGAAGTTAATGACTTTGTTCCTAAAATACAGCTGCAATAGATTAGAGCGTATTTGCGTTTAGGTTACTGGTGTTTATTTAACTATCTCAGCTTTGAAAAGTTTCAGAAATCTCCCTTGAATTCAAAAGATTACAGACTAGACAGGAGTGAAATAAAAGCAGTGAGACAAAATGTTCTTTTCAATCCTGATGTAAAAATACAAGTTGGCAGGTTCATTGTGACACACTCCTGAATGAATTCACAAAGTAGTCACAAAGTATGGGATAGAAAGATGCAGCAGAGTTTGGAAAGTCCAAATTCAGACAGAGAAAAGGAGAGTGTATTTGTCCCAGTACAAGGTGAGTCTTGTGTCATGTCATTCTGTACTGTGCATTACTGTTGAGCCATGCCCACTAAATGACAAATTCCATATTAAATTATGCTTAAAGGCTTATACATTATTAATACACCACATACTACAGGTCACTCATCAGATATCCAACAATATATAGAATGCAGAAATATATAGAAGGTCAATTGGTTGGTAGAAAACTCTTTTACTTTTATAATTTTTTCTTCTTGAGCTTCTCCATGATATGAACAGTGATGACGGCGGACACCATGATGATCAGACCGACAGAGAACACGACTGTCTTCACCAGGCACACAGAGATACCAGCAGAGACACACTCTGAACCTGAAACACGACAAAACAGCTCGTTTCATTACAAAACTCATCCAGACTGTGACACTGCAGCACAAGAGGGGTGGAAGCAGCAAAACAGTCATTCCTCTCACAGTGTTTGGACAGCACTTTGTGTACTGTGTAGTTTACTGAAGGAACTTTGTCATGTCAAAATACATGTGGAGTGCAGTTGTGTTTTACAGACTGTTAATAACAGTTTTATGTTGATGCATTGTTAATTTGGTGGTGTTAGCACTGTCACAGCAAGAAGGTTCCTGGTTTGAACCTCGGCTTCTGTACTTTCTAGTTGAGTTTGTGTTTCATTGCAGCAGCGTTTAGTCATGTTCACAATTTGCTGACTCAGACAGAAAGAAGAAGAAAGAAGAAGAAGAAAGTTTTCCTAACTCCAAACTGTGAATTATCATCAGTTAGTTGTTACCAGTCTTACCAGCATGTTGAGGGCAGAAATCTTGAATGTTCGTCATGTTTTTGGTCCAGCTGACCTGGTTGCTATGGTTACAGATGATGGAGCCATTCACCAGGTAGACATGGAGAGAAGCACCAGAGGTTGTGACCTCTGATCGCTCTCCTCCCTCCTGACTGCAGGTTTGAGTGTCACATCTCAAAGTGCTGCTGATGTGAGAGTCCTGTGTACTGCAGGTCACAGTGAGGTTACAGGAGTCTGAGCTGTTGGACACAGAGTCCACTGTCAGTCCAACTGGAGACACTGGAGCTGAGGAGGGAGAGTTTGTGTGAGATGTTTTAAAGACATGGCAGCAGAAAGTCTATCAGTGTTAATGTTAACAGACCTACCTTGAACTGTGACGTTGGATTCAACCAGTGTTATTTCTTCTTGAGCTATCACCCCTGCAGTATAAACTCCACTGTCTGCCTCTTGTAGATTCTTCAATTTCACTGAGAATTTTTCACAGAGGTCTCAACCCGTCCAGCGTAAGCATCATAGACTGTTGATTCGCCTTGATGTGAAATTGTGACTAAAACTGTTTCTTTGAATATCCACACAAAAACAAAATCTTGAGGAACATCATCTTCTGTGACATTCAGAAGCAGGTCATCTCCTTTCTTCACAAACACAGGAGTCACAGCACTGGACCCTGTAAAAACAGGAGACACATGATACAATAAAAATCACACACAATATATGTTTCAACCTAGAACCTAAAATTGTTCTTATCGGGTGTTTATATGCATACACACATACAAGCGTCAGCGCCAAATGAATGTAATTTCACAAAGAAAGTCACTCAGCATTCTAGTAACGTGTGTTTTTTGTCTTAAAATGTATTTTTGTTCTTTGTTGCACGTATAAAACTCTGCATGGCGAACCATTACTACTATTACTCACTACAACTTTACCATTACTAGCAATGCAAATAAATCTTGACACAGACTTCCTGAGGCTAGACGTGAAGCTAAACCCAATGAAGGTAAAGTTTTACTCTTTTCTTTTCTACTCTGCGGTCTTTAAACCTCAATGCTTTGCTGCTTTGCTCCGTCTGTCAAAGTGGCGTTGACCAAGAACTTTAAATTGTTCTCATCCGGTGTGTACATGAGGGAAACATGAGCTGCTTTGAACAAAAATGTCTGTCAAATTAATGAAGTGTATCAAAAAATCTCAGAAGATTTCATGTTATGATAACATTTCATTTTTAAATTGTTCATATATTTCACTGAATCATCAACAAACTTGACTAAATGTCTTCACACACACAGTGAATGACTTTACAATGTACTTTTGAACTAATTCTTAAACTGTTAACTTTACGTCAACACAAAGAAATAAGGACATATTTACTGAATGTTTCCTTCCTCTGAAATTCTTAGAAATCAATCCCTCTTATATAATTACATCATTAATTTCTCCATCATTGCTCCATTTGTTAATTTGTTAATTTAATCAGACAGTGTTCTCATCATACCTGGTGCCTCTATGCAGACCAGCAGTCCCAGTATCACAAAGATAGACATTATAGAAGTCTCTGTCTGGTTGTCTGGTTGACTTCAGTAATGTTTGTGTGGTCTGTTCATACAGATACAGCACGGGTTAGAGTCATTTGTGTTTTCCTGTCAAAACCACAAGGCTTCAAAATGTTAACATGTTCACGACATGAATAAATTAACTTCTCTGTTTTACTGTAGGAGATCTGTTGGTGTAGATTAAAATCATTCAGTTCAATATTTTGTCAAGGAAACATATTTGAATGTAAAAGTTGATTAAAACATGATAAACATGAGTACTATTATTTTGTTTCAACAAAAGCTGTAGGCTCCATTTTGAATCATCTGAAAAGATATTAGCAACACTGATGTTTATTTATTCCCTTAAGAGAAGCTAGTTTTTTATGTATATATTTAACATCTCTTGTATTGTTGCATTACTCTGAAAAATGAAAGATACCTGTGGTAGCTGTAAATGTTCCAACTAAAAGCAGACAAAGGTCAGTCTTCTGTTTTTTATGCAGGCTATTTATTTTAACCTGATATTTTTGAACACTTTGCATTGCACCAATGACGCATAGCAAACAGTTGAATGCAGACTGAATGCAGTTCACATGAGAATATTGTCTGTTTAAAACAAAAAAGATCACAAGGTCCAGAAAACATCTAACGTGGCCTCCATCCTGCTGCTTAAGGACATAATTGATACATCATCTTTTATCTGCTCTCTGTCCCTCTTCAACACTAAAGTCTGGTCTGAAATAGGAGATCATTTGACTTGCACAGTAGGCCAAAGGGTTTTTGTCTTTCCTGTTCTCTCAACAGACAAAAACCTCATGCTGTGACCACAGACTGATGCTGTCTTGAAACCTCCTCCTCTATCTGACACTCAATACAAACGGCATAAAGACTGTATCTTATGTTATAACTTACATTGTCCTGGAGGAAGAAAAGCTCAGATGATTGTGGTTACTTCATAGTCTGGGTATAAAAGTTAAGCTTTGAAGAATTACATCACACACATTCAGTTCAGTTCAGGTGAATTTAATTGTCACATACAATCATAAAGGTACAATCATAGTGAAATGTAGCAAGAGTGTTGTGTATGTTTGTGTTCCAACTACAGCCTTACCTTAAAGTAGAAGGATTTGACTTATTATGAACTTTTCTTTACTGCTGGTACTTATTTTATTTAAGAGTAATCTTTTACAGAGAGAGGAGATTCATGTGTCTGCCACTAGAGAGCACTGCAGGTACAAGTTGAGATGCTGTATAGAGAGAGAGCAAGAGAGTCAAAATGGCTACTACTGGTGATATTTGTGGTCATTCATTCCTCTACTGAGAGCTATGAGCTGCTGTCAGGCTGAAGTAAAGGTTTCAACATATTTTTCCAGAGTAAATTTAGATTTGAAACTTTCTGATGGCAGAAAACAACTTGTGAAGTTAATGACATTGTTTCTAAAATGCAGCTGCAAAAGTTTAGAGCTTATTTTCTTTCCGGTGAACGATCTTTCTTCTTGAACTTCTCCATGATATTAACACTGATGACGGCGGACACCATGATGATCAGACCGACAGAGAACACACCTGTCTTCACCAGGCACACAGAGATACCAGCAGAGACACACTCTGAACCTGAAACACAACAAAACAGCCCGTGCTTTATTTATCTAGCACTTTTAAAGTGTAACAAAATGTTTTACCACTTCCTCCAGATGAAAAACAATGTATATGTATATTTAATAGTGTTGTTGATTAATTCAGGTCCAAACCTTGACAGCTCAGTGCAAAGTATTTAAATTCTAAATATTGTGCTATAAATATACTTCGCTACCTCCCTCTACTGGTGGAAACCCAGCTATTGCAATTGAATTTCACTATTGGCTGATTTTGGAGGCATGTGACGTATATAGTGACAGACTCACCGTCCACTCACATAAAACCAGGGTCTCCTGACTGCTATGTAGCCAAACTGAGACTCCCACACAGACACACACCTAGATGACGTAGACTCTCTTGCTTGCCTAGCTAATGTTGTGCTTCATGTGACTGTCAAAGCTCGAGTGGACTCTGTCTCTGTCCAGCGCAGACACAGCTGCTCACAGCACACACAACCCCCTATAGTGAGTTTTTAAATTAGCTGGGAGAGAGGGAGCCAGCAGAATTTAGGAGTTTAGCTCAACTTTAAAAACAGCTACAATAGTTTTCCTAACTCCAAACTTTGAATTATCATCACTTAGTTGCTTACCAGCATGTTGAGGGCAGAAATCTTGGATGTTCGTCATGTTTTCGGTCCAGCTGACCTGGTTGCTATGGTTACAGATGATGGAGTCATTCACCAGGTAGACATGGAGAGAAGCACCAGAGGTTGTGACCTCTGATCGCTCTCCTCCCTCCTGACTGCAGGTTTGGTTGACACATCTCAAAGTGCTGCTGATGAGAGAGTCCTGTGTACTGCAGGTCACAGTGAGGTTACAGGAGTCTGAGCTTCTGGACACAGAGTCCACTGTCAGTCCAACTGGAGACACTGGAGCTGAGGAGGGAGAGTTTGTGTGAGATGTTTTAAAGACATGGCAGCAGAAAGTCTATCAGTGTTAATGTTAACAGACCTACCTTGAACTGTGACGCTGTATTCTGCCAGTGTTATGTCTTCTTGACCTATTGATCGTGCAGTATAAACTCCACTGTCTGCCTCTTGTAGATTCTTCAATTTCACAGAGAATTTTTTAACAGAAAACTCAACCCTTCCAGCGTAAGCATCAGAGACTTTTTGTTTGCCATCAGGTAAAAATCTCACTAAAACAGCCTTTTTATTGAAGTTCCACACAACAACAAAATCATCAAGATCATCAGCGTTTGTGACATTCAGAAGCAGATCATCTCCCTTCTTCACAAACACAGGAGTCACAGCACTGGACCCTGTAAAAACAGGAGACACATGATACAATACAAATCACACACAGAATATATGTTTTTCTAGCCTGTTATACTGAATGTTATTCCTTTTCACACGATTCAACACACTGAATCGTCAGTTTAAAACTGTGAAGTACCTTCAGTTAATCTTGATCTTGTCACAATCCATTCCTCCAAAGATGTCAATATTTTCCTCACATATGTTTTAGCTCACATAGGTCAGTTAATGTTAGGAGTCGTTGGTTTCAGCTGAGTTCCTTAAGTTTCACTTAACCTCAACAAACTTGACTAAACCTCTTCAAACACACAATGATCACATTAAAATGTACTTTTAGACAGTTTAAGTCTTAAACTGTTTCTTTAAGTCTAGGGGACATATTTACTGAATGAAATCACTTTATGTTTCCTTCCTCTGAAGTTCTTTGAAATCAATCCCTCTTCTCCATCATTGCTGCATTTGTTAGTAACATTGAATCAGACAGTGTTCTTATCCTACCTGGTGCCTCTATGCAGACCAGCAGTCCCAGTATCACAAAGATAGACATTATAGAGTCTCTGTCTGGTTGTCTTGACTTCAGTGATGTGTGTCTGTTCTGTTTTTGCTCTAACAGATATAGCACAGGGTTAGAGTCATTTCTGCTTTTCCTGTCAAAACCACATAAGCCTTCAAAATATAAATGTTCATGACATGAATAAATTAACTTCTCTGTTTTACTGTAGGAGATCTGTTGGTGTAGATTAAAATCATTCAGTTCAGTATTTTGTCAAGGAAACATATTTGAATGTAAAAGTTGATTAAAACATGATAAACATGAGTACTATTATTTTGTTTCAACAAAAGCTGTAGGCTCCATTTTGAATCATCTGAAAAGATATTAGCAACACTGATGTTTATTTATTCCCTTAAGAGAAGCTAGTTTTTTATGTATATATTTAACATCTCTTGTATTGTTGCATTACTCTGAAAAATGAAAGATACCTGTGGTAGCTGTAAATGTTCCAACTAAAAGCAGACAAAGGTCAGTCTTCTGTTTTTTATGCAGGCTATTTATTTTAACCTGATATTTTTGAACACTTTGCATTGCACCAATGACGCATAGCAAACAGTTGAATGCAGACTGAATGCAGTGCACATGAGAATATTGTCTGTTTAAAACAAAAAAGATCACAAGGTCCAGAAAACATCTAACGTGGCCTCCATCCTGCTGCTTAAGGACATAATTGATACATCATCTTTTATCTGCTCTCTGTCCCTCTTCAACACTAAAGTCTGGTCTAAAGTCGGAGATCATGTGACCTCGACTGTGGGCGAAACAGACAGAAACAGACAAAGAAACGTCCTGCTGTTTTGTGCTGCATTATTGCTAGTTTATTTTAAGTTCACTGACTTGACACGAGTATATTCTGAAAGCAGGAAACCACAGACTGATGCTGTCCTGAAACCTCCTCCATCATCTGACCTTTCTGCTCTCAATACAAATAGAATGAGTACTATATTATGTTATAACCTGCATCAACTCGGAGTATGCAAAGCTTATATCAAACGTAGAGAAAGGAGAGTGTATTTGATCCAGTACAAGCTGAGTCTTGGCAGAAATAAAAAGCAAGTCATGTTATACTGTACTGTGCATTACTGTTAAGCCAAGCCCATAAATTCTTACATTATGCTTAAAGCCTTATGTATTATTAATACAACACACACTACAGGTTACTCATGAAATATCAAACAGTATACAGAATAAATATAAAAGGTCAAAGCAGGCCTGACTAGTCAGTAGAAATCTCTTTCACTCTTTTATAATTTTTTCTTCTTGAGCTTCTCCATGATATGAACAGTGATGACGGCGGACACCATGATGATCAGACCGACAGAGAACACGACTGTCTTCACCAGGCACACAGAGATACCAGCAGAGACACACTCTGAACCTGAAACACGACAAAACAGCTCGTTTCATTACAAAACTCATCCAGACTGTGACACTGCAGCACAAGAGGAGTGGAAGCAGCAAAACAGTCATTCCTCTCACAGTGTTTGGACAGCACTTTGTGTACTGTGTAGTTTACTGAAG
The DNA here is from genome assembly GCA_036365135.1 of Miichthys miiuy. NCBI lineage: Eukaryota > Metazoa > Chordata > Actinopteri > Sciaenidae > Miichthys > Miichthys miiuy. Next base: position 4,615,354 of record CM071617.1, on the reverse strand, counting down.
GAACTTTGTCATGTCAAAATACATGTGGAGTGCAGTTGTGTTTTACAGACTGTTAATAACAGTTTTATGTTGATGCATTGTTAATTTGGTGGTGTTAGCACTGTCACAGCAAGAAGGTTCCTGGTTTGAACCTCGGCTTCTGTACTTTCTAGTTGAGTTTGTGTTTCATTGCAGCAGCGTTTAGTCATGTTCACAATTTGCTGACTCAGACATATGAAAGTTTTCCTAACTCCAAACTGTGAATTATCATCAGTTAGTTGTTACCAGTTAGTCTTACCAGCATGTCGAGGGCAGAAATCTTGGATGTTCGTCATGTTTTTGGTCCAGCTGACCTGGTTGCTATGGTTACAGATGATGGAGCCATTCACCAGGTAGACATGGAGAGAAGCACCAGAGGTTGTGACCTCTGATCGCTCTCCTCCCTCCTGACTGCAGGTTTGAGTGTCACATCTCAAAGTGCTGCTGATGAGAGAGTCCTGTGTACTGCAGGTCACAGTGAGGTTACAGGAGTCTGAGCTTCTGGACACAGAGTCCACTGTCAGTCCAACTGGAGACACTGGAGCTGAGGAGGGAGAGTTTGTGTGAGATGTTTTAAAGACATGGCAGCAGAAAGTCTATCAGTGTTAATGTTAACAGACCTACCTTGAACTGTGACGTTGGATTCAACCAGTGTTTGTACTTCTTGAGCTATCACTCGTGCAGTATAAACTCCACTGTCTGCCTCTTGTAGATTCTTCAATTTCACAGAGAATTTTTTCACAGAAGTCTCAACCCTTCCAGCGTAAGCATCAGAGACTGTTGATTCACCTTGATGTGAAATTGTGACTAAAAGGTTTGTATTAAATTTCCACAAAACAACAACAAAATCTTGAGGAACATCGTCTTCTGTGACATTCAGAAGCAGATCATCTCCCTTCTGCACAAACACAGGAGTCACAGCACTGGACCCTGTAAAAACAGGAGACACATGATACAATAAAAATCACACACAAACTTATCACAGTAAGAAGTGATAAGTTTCACTTAACCTCAACAAACTTGACTAAACCTCTTCAAACACACAATGATCACATTTAAATGTACGTTTAGACAGTTTAAGTCTTTAAGTCTAGAGGACTTTTATTAACTGATTGAAATCACTTTTATCACGTTTCCTTCCTCTGAAGTTCTTTGAAATCAATTGCACTTATATAATTACTTGGTTAATTTCTCCATTAACATTTAATTAGACAGTATTCTTATCCTACCTGGTGCCTCTATGCAGACCAGCAGTCCCAGTATCACAAAGATAGACATTAAAGAGTCTCTGTCTGGTTGTCTTGCTGGACTTCAGTATTTTTCGTGTGGTCTGTGGTCATGTTCACGATGTCAGGAAATTCACTTCCTATTCAAACTTCCTCTTTAAGCACTATTAAAGAGATAACTAGTTTTATGTATTGCACTAGAGATAATTTTCATGTTTGGTCCTCGAGGCAATTAAATATTTTGAGATGTGTGAGAAAACAAGAGATTGTATACACTACTTAATATAATTTGTACTATACTATACCAGTACTATACTATGCACTATACTGTGTTTGTGTTAGTTAAGGTTTTTGCTTGACTTTAACACTTGTTTAACACACGTTTCTTCGTCATAGCTTGATATGTAATACTTCTTGAAGCAGATTACTCTGAAAAATGAAAGATACTTGTGGTATCTGTAAATGTTCAACAAACAACAATGAATCTGCAAAACTATCTTTATACAGTAATCATTCTGCGTTAGGAAACAGGAATAAAACTCACAGAAAATCAAACAAAAGTAAAACTTAATGCAGTCATTGTATTTAATTTGACCTGATCTGTTGAGCTTTTTTTTGTTGCACCAATGATATATAACAAAGAGACACATCTAAATGTCTAAACATCTAAACTTGTACGTGGCCTCCTTCCTGCTCTTAAGAACAGAAGTGATGCACCAGGTTTTATCCGCTCTCTGTCCTCGTCAACACCCCGAGAAATTTTGAAATCAGAGATCATGTATCATCTTTACTTCACCAGCTACACCAACGTTTAGTTTTAGTCAACTTGACATTGACAGCTTGTATTTGTTTTATTCATTCTGATATTAGAATAAAAGTTGCCAAACCAATCCATCTGATCAAGTGGAGCTGGTCTAAAACTGTGCAGCATGTAGCTATATGTATGTGAAGTCAGATTTGGTGTGCACACATCAACTGCATTGTTGCCAAAGGTCAACAGTGCAGTTGCACATCTGGCGTTTTTCCTGTCTTCTAAACTTTTGCAACATCATGACCATTCACAAACACGCCTACCGGCAGCAGACGATGAGCAGGCTTTAGGATTAGGCAGACGCGAAAGAAGTTCAAACACACAGTACGGGCTAAAAGCAAGACAGTTGCAGGAAAACATGCAAGGAAGCACAGCTGACAACAGAGAAAATAGAAGCAATAATGTATAAATGAATAGGTTTATATCACCACCTCATCATTAGGGCACAAGTAGATCTGACTATAGTTACATTTGTGATTTCCATGAAATGAATGTGTTGCATATGGCTTTTTCTTTCAGCTGCAACCCTGAGGGTGTGAAACGTTGGAGTAAATCTATTGGTACAAGAAGTACAACCCTGGATTCTGAGGTTAGACCTGAGGTTACTTCACTAACCCCAAATCCTGCTTCACAGTACAAGCCTCAGCGCTTTCAGGACTGTCAACCAAACACAGACAAGGAATCAGCTGTTAAAATGCATATTAAATTGTTTTTAATGTTTAATGAATCCTCTCTAACCTTGTTCTAATTGACATTTTGGTTTTATTTACAATTGTGGTATTGTACGTGAAGCCCTGTGGGAAGTGGTTTTTGTCATGGTTCTATTAATAGTATAATGATGGTACTGTATGGTTTTACATTGCTACGTTTTGCATATCACAACATCTGACAGTGTTTACAGCGTGTAGAGGTTTTCTTCCCAGCGTGAATCATTTCATTCTGACGTGCAGCGAGTGAAACGAAGCCAAATATGTCGAACAAACATTGACAGATTTGTGCTTTGATGCATCATCTGCATTTTGATGACATACAAGTCACTCATAATCTTTCCCAATCCTCCATACACAGACCTCAAACCCATGAAGCTGAAGAACAAATCTCTCCTTGCTTCACACTCCAGGTAGGAATGCCAGCGTGATGTCTTCCAACAGCACACCCGGTGTTTCCATTCATGTTGCCAATTTGCAGTGTTTTGCCACTCATTGTTAGTCCCCTGTCTTTTCTTATTCACAGATGCTGCATGAATTTAAGGAAGTGCTATCTGCCTTTTTTTTAAAGGACCAGACTCCAGCCCAGCCAAAGCCTGGACTCAAACCAAAGCAGTTCACAGACATTCTGCTCTGTTATAGCCTCATCAGATGCATCTCTGCATCTATAAACTCTTTGTGGGAGAAGAGGCTTTAGCAGCATTAACACTGAGGAGGAATAATCTGCCAACAGTTTTTCACTGATCAGTAGGGATTTTTAGACCATGACTCAAATAATCCATCTTCAAACATGAGGACGGATGCATCTTGGATCGTATTCTGAATACATTTGCATTATAAATTGCATATTAAATGTGTACGTCGTTCTCCACAAGAGAAAGAACACTGTCGAGCCAGGAATCCTCATTGTTGTCCACTACATTTATTCATATCAGTTACAGTAGATTGAGTTCATATTTCAGAAATTCAAACGTAATATGTTCTAACATGTTAACAGTTTACTCGACTACTACCAGGCAAATTAATGGATTCTGTTTATTAAACTAGAGGACAATGTTGATCATCCGTCAAAATCAGACATCTGGTGTCTGAGATCACAACAGTGGACCATCAATTAAAGGCAGATCAGTGTGATTTATGAGCCGCTCAGGATGTATGTACAAAGGTCAGTTTTAATTGGACTCGTGTAGGAGTTGAGGGATTTCAAAATTTGAGACTGACCTTTAATATAGCATCCCGGTGAGGTTATTTCCAGTGCCAAAAAACATTGCTCCTCAATGTTTAATGAAACCCAGTCCAGATGTCTGTCTGAGCTATTTACATTCATCTTCTGTTTTATATAAAGGGGGAAGCTTCTGGGTGGGGAGGAGGAGGTCAGGGACGTCGTGTGGATGCTTCAGTGCAAGACAATCACAATCATATGCACTTACGGTGAGCCTCTGCATAATGTAAACGGTGCAAGTTAAACAAAATCATTGAAGTGCCTTCATATATTTGTGTCTATAATTTGGAGCCAGGGGAGAAAACTGATTTAGTGCTTAAAGGCCAGAAACCTTTGTTTGCCATTTGTTTTGTTGGTTGTCTGACATTACTTGTGTAATGCGGTTTGTGTGGTTACCTAAGCGTTTCCTGTTCTCGTGTCTCTCTCAACAAAGAGATGTTGATCTTCATGACACAACATGATGAAATACAGTTAAGTAATGGCTTTCTATAAAGCTCAGTTTGGGCCTGGATATTCTTATATAGCAGTTTTCTTTTCCTTCTTCTTTTCAGTGCTTTTTCTTTTTTTTTAGTTTGAGTTTTGTGCTAAAAAAAAAATATTTAAATATATTTTATTCGTGAAAATGGTCAGGTTAAAAGGACATGAAATATCCGCTAGCAACAACTTTCATCCACAAATCTTGTCATTGGCAACGAGCTCCAAAGCTGCACGTCGAGCCAAAACCCTGATTTGTAATCAAGTCGTATCCAAAGTGTCTGTCTCGTTTCCTTCTGTCCCTGAACCCAACAGTCCACGTCAGTACAGTTACACCAAGGACATCTATTATGAGTCACATCATCGTCTGCTTCAGTAATAAATAATTGCCTACATCCTAATTTACTCCTGTCCCTCCCTTTCCAATCACGACTCAGTACCGCTCTCCCACCACAAGATGGTGACAGCATGAAGCAGAAAAAACCCACAAACCGCTTGACAACTTCTCTGCCTCGGAGACACAAAGCCAGTGACATCATCTGCGGAGGGACAGAGGGTGTGCGAAGGACAAATGTCTTGAAATGCATTACATCATTCTCCACTAATATGATAATATATCTCAGGCGATGAGTGCGGTGCCAAGTATGAGAGGGGCCATAATCCATACAACGACCGCTTCAAATGTGAACAAGGGGATAAAATGGAAGTGGTGCTGGAGGAGGTGGGGATGGGGGTCCACTGGAGTCGGGGGTGCAGTGCTGAAGGTTATTCCAGACATTACTCCTCAATGAGAGCAGGAGGAGAGAGGAGACGATAATCACTATTACACACTGAGTAAAGACGAGGCAGGGAGGCTGTAATGCTTCCTGTCTGTCTTCTGTCCTTGTCTTTCTTTTTCCTGCCATGTCTGTTTATTTATTTCTTGCTTTCGCTTTTTTCTCCACCCCCCTGTCATTCACAAGAGAGGAGACGAGGAGAGAAATGGTGAAAGGAGTGTGGGGAAGTGATGAGACAAACAGAGAGGAGAGAAAGACTGAGAGGTAGGAAAGGGGAGAGCTGAAAAGATGTAAGAGGTGAAAGAGCGATGGAGGAGAAGAATTGAGAGAGGAGGCAATGATAGGAAATGAGAAGAATGAAAGAAAGGAGGACAGAGAGAGGATGAAATGAGAGAAAAGGGGAGAGGAGGAGAAGGTTTGAGTGTGGAACTGTCGAGAACGACTGCAAAACCTGAAAAGAGGAATGAGGATGACTGTGGAGATAAAATAAAAAAAAGGAAGACAGGAAGAGGGAGCAAAGATGAAAGAAGAGGCGAGGAGGAAAAAGTTGCAGTGATGTGAGAAGTACTGACAACATGAGGCGAGGGGAGGAGTAAAGAGAGGAGAGGACAGGAGAAGAGAGGGCAGCGGAGGTGAAAGGAGGACGTAGGAGAGGGGAGGAAACGGACAAGACATTTAGAAGATGTGAAAGGAGGCCTGAGAGAAGGAAATAGGAGAGGATGGAGAGGAGAGGAGAGCAGCAAAAGGTTGGAGAGGTGAGAGAAGGACTGACAACATGAGGTGAAGAGGTGAACGGGGGGAAAAAAAGGTGAAATCAGGATTAAGGAGAGGAAAAAAGGAAGGAGACTGAGGATATATAGTTAGAGGAGAAGAGTGGAGGAGTCTGAAGAGAAAAAGGTAAGAGACAAGACAAAAGGAGAAGAGAGAAGAAATGGTGAAAGGAGGACAGAGACGGTGAGGAGGAGGAAGAGGGGAAGAACAGACAAAAGGGGAAGGAAGAACTGGGGAGACTGAGGGAGAGAAAAGGAGGTTAAAAGAGAGGAGAGGGAAGAGCAGAGGACTAAAAAAATGAGACAGTTAAATGGCAGAACAGTAGAAGAGGAGAAATTGTGAAAGGATGACGTAGAAGAGGACAAGAGAGGAGGAGACGGCGAAGAGAGAGGGTTGGAGATGTGGTTGAGGAGTTGAGAAGACACGGAAAAAGCAGAGGAGAGAAGGACGCATGGATAAAAACAAGAAAGGAAAGAGGAGAGGAGAGGCTAAAGAAAAGGAGAGCTGTTAGGGACGAGTCAAAGGAAAGATGTTTAGAAAAAGGATTGATGAGATGAGACAAGAGAGGAGGAGACGGAAAGAAGACAGGAGGACTCATATAATGATAAAGAAAGAGAGAAAGAGGAGACATTTGTCTTGGTGCTCTGAGCTCCTCTGTCACACTCAGGTAAAAACACTCTCCACGCCCTCGTGCCTGTGTGTGCTATACATAGACACACTCCTTACTCTCAACTTTAGCTTGCTCGACGTGAGAAACTGTCATAACAATGTTTGGGCGCAGTCGTTCATGGTTTGACCTAAATAAACAGCAGTATGTATGTGTGTGATGCACAAACTTTTTTCAAAGTAAAAAGAGTTGAAAACACATCCCGGAGCCTCACTTAAAATAAAAATACAAAATATAATTTAATAAATAAAGTGAACTCTCTGTAAACTGGGTTTCAGCATAAATCAATAAATGGGAAAATAAAGGAGCCTGTGCTGCCGCTCTTATGAAAGCCGTGTCTTCTTTTATTTTCTGTAATACTGTGGAAAAATAATTACATACAATTTGAAACAAAAGAAAAAACAACAGAAACAAACATGAAAATAAACGAATATTTTGATATTTTGTACAGTTTTTTTTCTTGAATAAAAGGGATAAACGAATACTCAAACCCAATATGAACATAATACACGTGAACAATATATAGGGATAAAAATAAAGAATTGGAGTATGGAGAATATATGCTTATCTGAACACCCACGCTGTTCCTCTCTCACCCACATGCACACCTCCACTCCAAACATTTTCAAGTACAATATGGAATCCTTGTCGCTGCACTCATCATTGTCTTCATACGCCCAGCGATACCGAGCTGAACGTCAATTAATCCCATTCAGTCGTGCAGCTGTTTCGGAGAGCAGACAGGCTCAGCAGCTGGATGAGGGATGAGCTCGGCTCCTTCCTCGTGTCCTAAGGCCTCGCAATGTCTCATTCACTCCGCCTTACCAGCTGTCCTGCTTTTACATTAGAGTTTGACTGATATGGTTTCTTTGGTATATCATTTTTCACACGTTCAAAATGTACTAGTTGTATTCCACAAAACAAACAGAACTGTTCCAAACTGAATCTAATCATCAGGGTGTAAATTTAATTCTTGCAGCTCTTTAAGGCAGGATAAAGTTAGAATCCTTCAGATTTTAGTCCTGGTTGATTTGTAGTCACTGTTCTTAACCACAAGTGCATTTTAAAACACAAGAGTCCCAGTGACTTATTCAAAAGAACAAGTTTATCTACCACTAGAGGTAGCAAAGAGGTCTTGAGGGGCTACAGGAAGAGCAACAGACAGAAACTTCTGTTAACTTGCCTGATAATCAGACTGAATTGGCATTTCACTTCATTTTTCAGTCTAACGTCGCGGTAATGTTGTCTGACCGTTTGTTTGGGAGGCGAGAGTCATGTCCTGTCACATCCAATATCATTTTAAGTTGACACACAGGCTGCAGTAACAGGATCTATTAACATTTTTTTTTACAATGACTGAGGCAATATAGCAATAGAGTTATTTCTGTAAAGTTGCATCAGTTTCATCCATGCCTCTTTCTTCCATGAAAAGTGCTAGTCCATGCTAAAGCCAAAGCATGCACGGGAAGATGACGTCACGTACATGAATTCTGCGTGCAAATCTAAACAGGGATTCATCACGTGACATTGATTTAATGAAGAAGACTAGACGGGAGTCATCTGAATCAGTAATACTGAACTCATCATGCGGCCTTGACTTCCACATTAAAGGAAATGCAATTTTGTGCATCCGCCTTTTGGATTTCCCTGTGAGTTGATGTGCAACTTGTATGCTGCGGGAAAGGCGGACTCCATCATTAGCACTGAAAGCTAATATATAGAGAAGCCATTACAGAATGTAAATACATTAAATGCCTACGTTGATACCATTTAGATTTGGTCAAAAAAGGGGTTTGTTAAATCTAAAGGATTCTATAAATTTGGTAAGATACTGCCTTTTAGATGTATTTTCCTCCATCACATCCATTTCTGGTTCGTCTATCTGCTATTTACCCGAAACAATCAGTCAAACCCTAATGTCTGCAGTCCAGTGGTCCCAACATATTTATGTTACAGGCTGCCAACACACATGTACACACACACGCATGCATGTTCACAGATGGATAGAGTACATGTGTTGAGACACAAAAAGGTAGCGTGCACGCGCGCACACACACACACATACAGTATATACTGTCACCCATGAGCACACACGCACAAATAAAACACAATAAACACAAACGGCTGCTGCATTTGTTTGTCTGCTCAGTTCTTTTTTTGTTGTTGTTTTTTTTTTTTTTGCACAGTCTTTTGGCACTCACTGAAGACTCCAAAAGGTAAAAATGGACACCAAGCCACTCGAGTCAGTCTTGGCCAGGGGATGGTGCAGCACAGCACAGCACAGCAGAGCACAGCATGGAACAGAGCGGTTAGCTGTGGGTCTGGCCTCGTTCTAGCCTGGGTTGGCCTAGTTGAGACAGAGTTTTGGCTATTTGTGGCCTGGCTGAGCAGTCGTTTTGGCCACAGTCACACACTGGGTTGATTAATCAGAGCCCCCCCCCCCCGCTCTCTATCTGATGCATACAAAATAAAGTAAAATACTGTATAAAAAAGTTTAAACACACACTTTTGACCACAGTCATTTCTTCCACTGGTGATGAACACCACAAAGTAATACCAAGAAAATACTGATTTTCATAGAAAGAAAGAAATGCACACTGGGGATGATGTCATGAGCTCATGAGGCTATATATTCTCTAAAAACAGACTCCCAACCCCCCAACATACACATATTAATGCAAGCTAGGTTGCTATCCATGTGTAAAATTTGGAAGAAAGCTATGAGAGAAAGGTTTCCTATGTTGTGATGATTTTTTTTTTTGTATATTTATTTATGAAAAAACAGGTTCAACCTCTAAATTTGGAAGCTGGTAGGTGGCTATTAATATGACACAGGAGAGAGTAAAGCGTAGTATCAGTACTGTGGTGAGAGGTACACACGGAAAAGAGGGGCAAAGACATGAAATAACAACCTAGTGGAGTAAACACTTCCAGATTCCCTTCTCTTTTTTTTTTCATTGCTGAACCAAATCTAAACATCTGTTTTGCATTTTTGGCATCTATGGTGTCTTTTACATATTTATGTGTCCCCGCTGTCAACACACTGTAAATAGTTAAGAGGTAATGAAGTACCTGGATGGCCCGGTCGTGTATTTGTTGGCCTCAGTATCTAAATTTACTCGTTCTACACAAGGTCACGACGACATTTCAAGTCTGATGCAAAATACTGCACGGCTACAACTCTGTAAAAAGGTTGTAAAGAGGTAATAGTATGCAGTACCAAGGCTGTGATAACCGTATAAATTTAAAAGGGTGCTCCATCTGCCGTTCTTCTCTCTATAACTACCGAAATGTTTTATATAGTGACCTTGAAGCTACAAGGTTCCATCTGATATTCTAATCAGAAATGGCGTGGCTGCGGTTTCCTTTCTGAAAGTGTTTATTCAAAATAGGAGCAATAAATACAATTTTTACTGCCCCTTAGCACAAAATTACCATAATATACTGCATCTGCGAGGAGTTGATAGTGTGGCTGATAAGTATAAAGACTCAATTATTACCTCTGGAGGTGGTGAGATTTCTGGCTGCATTTTGTAGCTTCTGGTCCTTTTGTAAAAGTGCCGGCTCATTTTTAACTGCTTGAAAAATGTATGGCAGAGATAGAAGTGGGCAAATCTTTGTTGCATAGAGTCCCTCTTTACTTTGACTATCCAATAAAGCATATGTGCCCCTAAGAAAAGGTAAAAAAATAAATAAAATGTTCAAGCGATTTGTGATGGTTGCCAAAAACAAGTTTAAAAAAAAGGTCATGTATTATTTAATGTACCTTAAAAATAAAAACAGTGCATTAGAGATGGAACCTCATAACTTCAAGCTCGGTATATAGTAAAGATCGATGCTGCTGCTGTGGAGTCAACACATGATTGTCACCGTAAAAGGTGAAGGCGGGCGATGGGACGATGAAGAGTGCAATCCAATCTGACCAACAAAGCTCAAACAGTGTGCAAACATCAACCGATTCTACCAGCAGTGAGCTTTAAGGCAGACAAGGCCAACTTGATTCCACTGATCTTTCCGTAAGCATTAGCAGCTGCTTTAGACAAGTTTCTTCAATGCAGCGTTCACGCTGTGAGAAACGTGAAAAAAAAACTGAACTTTCTTGTGTTCACTACTCATCGACAACCAATCAGATGTTTGTGTTGGTTTCCCTAAAGATCTGACATCTTTTCTAAATGGAGAAAACCGATGCAGGGTCAATGGTTGCATCCATCGTTGGTAAGCTCTAAAACAATTTTCCAAAAGTAAGGCTTCCTTTTTTTTTTCTTACATCAAGACTTTAACATCAGGCAAGAAAAAGATGGTTCAAACTTTGCATTTACACTCAACAATCTATAATCATCTTCTGTGAGCTGATCATAGTGTGAATTTGGAGTTTTTCCCCCCCCCAAACTAAACAGAAAAATGCTGGAGATTCATTAAGACATGGGACTTGTACAGTAGCTGCATCAGTAGAGGTTAGAGTAGAGTAGCAACATTTTAAACACTGATCATTACGAACCTGTGCAGTAAAAGGCCAATCACGCGTACCAAAGCCGACACAATATAATGGAAAAATTTCAGACACCAAATTTTCTGTTGCAGCGAACAAACCAGCATACTTACATATAAATGTACAAAGTACCATATGAGCTAGATAGAACCGCCTGTACCTTCATTTTGATATGTTAGACTACGCTTCAACCTTCTCATTGCTTACAAAGTTTACAGCTCAAAGTGAGCAGCTGCTTGTTCTCCATCCACCGTTTTGAATGTCGTCGACGTTTCGAAAAAAAGGCAGTCCAGTCAAGAAGACTGGAAGTCAAAGAAAGAGTTTCACACCAAACGGAGATATCCACCAAACAGATTTTTTCCCCTTGGTGGATATTTAGCGTTTTGGAAAGAAGCTCTTCAGATTTTCTAATTTAAGTCTACAACATCCACTTTTTAAAAACACCATCCATCGCTTTTTTTTAATTTTTTTAAAGAAACTCAAAACGTTTCCAAATAACGATCACGTCGCCACATACACATTAAAAAGTGAGTTTCACCCAAAACGCTGAACCTTTGGTCCACAACTCCTTATAAAAATACTATAAAATGTTTCTCAATGCCATTTTTTTTTTTTCATACGTTTCGGTATAAATATGGAAAAAAAATCTATCCTACTGTGCAAGTGAGAGAAACAAATACTTTTTGACACTTGAGGGTAGGGGAGGTATCTTTTTGTACAAATTGCAGAAATTCATTGAATGAAAAAGCGCTCCCGCCACACCTCGTTTCACGAATACTGTATACAGCATTGACCTCGAGTGAAATGTTATAGAAATGTATCATGGTGATTAAGAAATGCGAGATGAGGAGGAGAATGAGCATATAGAGATGCTTGCTACCACTCCTTTTCTTTCCTCTCGGATGTGGCGTGTACACAAACTCTTCGTCCGGAGCGTCCTGTCGTCCGCTCTTTACAAAAGAAGACACACGTTAATAGTTTGTGTGTGTGTGTGTGTGTGTTGGCACATAAGCATCGGCACTCTGGTCGCTAACTGTACCACTTTAAGACGCTCTGTCCCACTTAAATCAAGGTAGATCTTGTAAGCAATGGCCACTGGGCAGGTTTTTAGTGAGGAAAAAGGATCAAAAAGTGCCAAATATATTTATAGTCCAAGCTGCCCCGTTGCTGCAATACATCGAAACAAATGAGTCTTTAAAGATCTGTGTGTGTGTGTGTGCATGTGTTTTTTTTTTGCAATATGTGAGAGTCAGAAGATGCAAAAAAAAAAGTGTGGATTACAAGGAGGTTTTCAGCAGGTCACTGTACTGCATCACACTGTATAGGTTTGTACAAGGAAATAACTTTAAAATGACCCAAATCGCCATTTGCGCTTATTTACACAGATGAGGTGACAGGAAAATGTGATGCAGGGAGATGATCCAAGAGCAAGACGAGGATTGCAGGAAGAAAAAAAGGTTCCTCTGCTCCTCCTTTAAGCTCCTTGCGCTCTTCTTCTTCTTCTTCTTCCTGTCTTCAAAGTGCTCTTCTTCTCTTGATTGTGGCTCTCGCTGTTGCTTTTGTTGGAGCATAAACACTGCACGCAACAGAAGGTCTGCGCAAATGTGTGTGAACGTCGCCTTGCATGTGTTGCATGTATTGCTGCTAACTGTATTAAATGCGATGCTGCTAACTACTGTGCGTTGTTGGGGTGTTTTGTTGGTTCACAAAATGAACCAAATTCCATGCACTGGATGCTATGGAAACAAAAAAAAAACTGCTTTCTTTATGATTTTTTTTTATATATTTATGTATGTTTTTGTTTTATGTGTACTGCTGCTGCAAAAAGCAAGTCAAACAATGTGTGTGTGTGTGTGTTTCTCAAACATGAGTCTGCATCCGCTGCGTGTGTCTTTGGGAATAGTCAGAGGGTGGAGACGAGTACGAGAAGCGAGTAGAGCTTCCGTACTGACCCAGCCCTGTTTCAGGACTTTGTTGTCCTGGTCCCGGTCCCGGTCCCGGTCCGGGCCCTGGCCCTGGCCCGGTTCCTTGTCCTGTTGGATACATCTCATAAGCTGGCCCTTCCTCTATAGGTGGAGCAAAGCCCATACGGTAGCTGGGATACTGGGAGGGGTATCCATAGTTGTCATAAGCCAGCTGCGTTGTGTTGTCCAGCAGGCCGCAGTCTCCGGGGTAATCTCCAGGTGATTGAAGAGCCGGATTGGGAGGTGGTTGCTGGCTCTGCGGCGCCCTGGTGAAGGTGTTGAACTGGGCGTAGGTGGCATGGGACATCCTGGAAGGGGGGCGGGGGTCGTAGCAGCCTGCCCTTGAGCCTGGCACCCCGCTGGGGGGAACGGCACCGCTGGCGGAAGCTGAGGGTCCGCTGGAAGTGGCACCGGCTGGTCCGCTGTTTAGGTTCGGAGAGCGGAACTCCCCCTGGTAGTGGATGGCACGGGACTGGGGGCGCGCCTCATCATGGGTGGTTGCTCGGACGTTGTAGTAGCCATTGGTTGGATCCTGTGATCAGAGGAGAGAATATTAATCTTTTAGTCCTAATATTTGAACTGTATGAAGCAACAACATTGAGCAAAGACACCCAAACATCTGGCTTAGCTTGGTACGATGCACACAATGGCAGTTCACATTTGGGTGTACATAACTCTATAAAGAAAAAAAAGCTTTACTAGAGAAGTACCTGGAACTTTCTTAAGTAAAAACTTTTCAAACAATAATAATATATAAACAATAAGATGTTTGAAGTAAATCAAGTGAAAAACTAATATAAAAACAAAAAGTTACTGACTCAGCCAACTTAATTTGATGGAATAAACTGCCTCCCATTATATCACACTTCTCTGTCTTCACTGTATATTATCAGTCACATTGCAGGCTGATATGGTTGATGGTGCTCTCGTTCATGCTATGTCCAAAAATGCGATGGTGTGTAGGCGGAGGTGACAGGACTCTCACATGGGCAACAGCTCATTCTGGAATAAAACTAGTACTATATTTCCATTTGATGCACTTAGTTTGTGAATGTGAGAACTAAAGGAGATTTTAGCTCGACTCTGTGCTCAGGCTCTGAAAATCCTGCAAATGATGCACAAAGAATCGCCAGCATCTGTTTTGGGGAACTTGAGCGGCGTGGTTTATGGATAAAAGCGGTCGTGTTACAAAGCCAAGCTTTTTTATCTCCAGTGCAAATACCAAATCTGAGGTAAAGGCATGAGCTGGTAACTGGCACTTAATGATGGATATGACCACAAAGTTCATGACATGTGATATGTCTGTGCGCCATGCAGGATCTAACGTTCAAGATGCTGCTGAAGCAAAACGTCAAAATGCTCGAATGCCTCTGCGAGCGAGCAGCCGTCTCACCTTGAGCTCGTACTCCTCCCTGGTGTCGCTCTCGCTCCTGATGTCCTGCTTCAGGTCCATGTCATCTTTGAACGGCTGAGTGGAGGGAGAGAGGGAAACAGAGGGCAGAAACTAAACCATCAAACAACGAAACACACACACGGAAAGAGGGAGGGTGAGAAAGGAAAGGAGAAGGAAGAAAGGGAGGGGAGAGGAAAACAGAGTTTCAGGTTTTTCATCCCAAGAGAGTGGAAGACGAGAAACGTTTAGTTTGTTTTGGACCGAGCTTTAAAACTGCTCCGGAGAAGCCTCGTCGATTAGATTCTCCAGGCCTTCGGGGGTTGAACGCTTTTCTAAAAAGAAGGAGAGTGTTTACGTGTCCGTGTTAATGTCTGTGACTTCAGTGTGAGTGTGTGCAAGCACTTTTGTGTGCACAAATGTGTGTGTATGTATCATACTACTATAATGTATCTGTGTGTGTATATGGAGTTTCTTGATTTTGGGCTGAGTGTGTTCGTATGCATATTTATGATGTGTGAGAATGTGTTTTTGCGTGTGGGTGTTTGTGGGCAGGTCTTATGCATAAGTGTGTGTGTGTGTTCCCTCCTGCCATGTTGCCCTTTGTGTTGGTGTATCTGTACATTTAAGGCCATTGACCCATGTGCCTCCTCTTCGCGGCCCCCGGTGACTCAGATGGGTGTCTACTCACGGAGTACATGGCCTTGACCATTCGGGTTGCCGTGGAGACATCGGCCGCCTCCTCCTCCAGGCTGTGGGTCTCTTTGTTGACCGTCTCTACCTTGATGTCTGGTTTACCGAGGGTGACACCCCGGCGACCTGGAAGAAAAACACAACCTCTGGTCATATTTTGGGTCAGAGTCAAGATGAATT
Source organism: Miichthys miiuy (assembly GCA_036365135.1). Classification (NCBI taxonomy): domain Eukaryota; kingdom Metazoa; phylum Chordata; class Actinopteri; family Sciaenidae; genus Miichthys; species Miichthys miiuy. Next base: position 4,599,966 of record CM071617.1, on the reverse strand, counting down.
ATTGATTTATTTAACAACTCTGGATAAAAAAAAAGCAACTAAAACAACAACAAGACTTTCATCTGTTTAATGCTGTTTTCGTCTGACTTGTCTCGTCCATTATTTGCCTTGTTTCTTTCATTTTCTCTCCGCTGATATTGGTGCATTAAGCAATTTGGCAGGCTGGCAGCCTCCGAAGGCAGAAAGAGGTAACAATTTGAATTTTGAGGACTTTAGCAACAAAAATGAGATGTCAGAAAGCTGCACATTTACTCGGCATAAATGTCTTCTTAGGAGACGAAGGGTTGAAAATGAAGATAAACATTTTGTAGTAGATCTTTCTCAAAAAAGAAGCATAAAAAACTCAACATATAGGGGCTTTCATGCTGCACAAGGTGTCTTAAGACTTCATCACTCAGAAAATCATACATAATATTGTAACGTCACTGAACTTAGATACTTAAAAACTTAAATATATGAATACTTTTTAGTTTGTGCAGGAACAGATGGTAGTTTTCTCCTTAAATTTGATGCAACAGAAGCATAAATACAATATTCTGAAGAAAAAGGTGCATATACAGCATTTTAAAGCTGTTTTGTATATAAATATGCTGCAAGTTTGTCTTCCATATTTGACTAAGCACCAGAGTGACTTTTACAAAAAGGTCGGACCGGTAACATTTCTGTTAGAGCTTCCAACGTGGCACACGTCTGAAGTGAGTGCTGTCACATTAACATAAAGGCTACAGCAGCACAAGGTTAAATATGCACAGGTAGAGATGAAACACATTTCATTTAAAGGGTTTTAGTTTGATTAGTTTGGTTGTTGTTGTTGTTGTTTACATCGCAGCAGAAAAAAATGGATTTTCAGCCAATGAAACAGGCACATTTTCCATGAAAAACATAGCTCTCATTTTAACAAGCAGTCAACTTGTCAACACGAACAACTCTCTTCCAGACGCAGAAGCCTCGGAAAGTAATGATTTGAATCTGTGAAGTCTTGAGCTGCATCACACAACAAATGAGAGACAGCTTATCTGAAGCCACAACAATGTTTGTTTGAGTTTCTATTTCCAAGCAATATCTTTCCTGTAGCCGTGTTATCAGCTCTGAACCAGAAAATATACTCTTATCCCCAGAAAATCCCTCTGGGGACTCTGCCAGTCACCTTCATTGTCTTTCCCAATTCTTTATTTGCTATGGAGCAGCTCAAAATTAAACAACTTAAAGACACCACACGTTCTTAGCTCGCCGGTTTGTGCTCATAAAAGCTAATTGGATTGCCGTAGGCTGTAGAAATAACATATAGGAATTCATAATTTAAATACTATTCACCTTTAAATGCTCTTGTTTTCTGCTCTGTTTTATTTATCTAGTGTATGAGCGGGATATGAATATGATTTATTTTCAAAAATAATCATACAATGCTATGTCAGTAGATTGAAAAGGGGAAACATACAGTAGGCGTTTTAAGGCAGTTTGCCATATTATATGAATATTCATTAATCTCATTTGAATAAAATGCTATACGGCTGGCATATGCTCCTTTCTTCAAACGTGGAGAGGCAGAATGACAGATAGGGAGAGTGGATGAAAGAAAGACTGACAGACACGTACAGTATGTGCGTGCCCCTACACACACACACACACACAAACCACTGTGTGCACTCACTGCCTTTGCGTTGGCGGTAGAGGAAGAAGGCGAGCGCCAGTAAAAACATAAGCAGCAGAATGGAGGAGCCCACCGTACCACCGGCAATAATTCCCACTGGAACAATATCTGAAACAAACACAAGCAGAGAAAAGGGGTTGGGGTTGAGGGACAGCTGCTGCCTCATTGTTACAAAACCTGCTGTCGTTTAAGTATGAATCCTGTTGTGTCCTACAGGAGCTTAACATTGGATCTCTGAGGGTTGGTTATGTTGATAAGGCATGCAAGTCATGCAAGGGATAAAAAAAAAAACGCTGTTAGTGTATATGTGAGGACAAATCCAAGCTCTTCTTCTCTCGAAGATGTTTTGGTAGATTTTCTGAAGCTTGCGAAATCTGACAGCTGAAAGAATAAGAGCCAGATAAGACTGACGGAGCATGAAGAAATCATTTTCTCAATGTAGCCAAGATTTCAAAATAAAATGTGTAACCATCCAGAATAACACTCCATGTGTCGTCTGTCCTCCAGCTGAGGATACGGTGTAATAACATTGCTCAAGGGCACTTCAGTTTGTAAGAGAGAGTGAGAGACAAGACCATCTCTCTCAGGGGCATTACCGTGTGGAATTTTCATTGTAAACAAACAGTTCTGCTTTACAGTCTGTGTCTCAATAAAATGTATTCTTTGTTTCCTTAAAGGATCAGTGTGAAGGATTTAGTGGCTTTTAAAGCAGTGTAGTTATGGACTCCATGGAAGAGGACCTGCAGCGTCTCATCTTAAGTAAACATAACAATTCATATTTTCAGGTGATTATTATATATTATTATTATTATACACTAATGAAAACATACTTATGAAAATTATATTCTATTTCTGTCATATTCTGTAAACAGAGCGCCCTAAATCTCACACACTGGACCTTTAAAGCCTGACAAACTTCCTTATAAATCAGATTTTTAAAAGTATTTTTAAACTGCAGAGTTTACAGGTTTTCCATGTGTGCTGGCTTCATGTAGAAGTTTTCCTCTGTTGCAGCAGAAAACTGTGTGTTGCGTCACCCGTGAGCTCATGCATATACAGTATAAGTCCATCAAACAGGATGAATGTGTTTCTTTAAGAATATCTGCTCTGACCTTTTGTTTAAATTATTAAAAAACAACAATTCTTTTTTCCAGGCGATTACACACTAATGAACACATAGTTATGCATATTATGAAGAAGAAGAAGAAGAAGAAGATATACTTCATTAATCCAGACACACACACACATGCAGTACAAGGGCTCATGGACATGCAGTTGGAGAGAGATGGTGGAGTGATGGGCAGCCCCCCTGAGGAGCGCCCAGTGGAGTTTCTGTCACATACTGTAAATAGAGCCCGCTAAATCTGACACAGTGGACCATGTATTGTTTTTACAGCCACCGAATGCTGATACACAGGTGTAACCATGGATGTATTATGTGCTTTTGTTGTAGCTCTCCAGCGCCACCATATGTTTTTACATTTACAAAACCCTTCGGTTCAGTATCATGTTCCTTGTGACTAACATCATTTGCCATAAACGCTTAGCTGTCAACAACTAATTTGTCATTTAAAATGAAGCAACAACTGGTGACATGATGTTAATGGTACTTCAGAAGCAAGTGCCCAGATAGACAATTATTGCTTGATCTATCTTGATCTGCTCTATTAAGACGATGAACACGACAAAATTCACTCATTAACAGCGTAACTAACCATGACACATTATTTGTTTTTTTCCATACCCGTCTCTTCCAGGGTGATGATCATGGTGCCGGGTCCAAAGGAGTTCCAGGCGGTGCAGTTGTAGGGTGAGTGGAAGTCAGACTCCATGACGTTGTTGATGGTGAGGGTGGAGAGGACGGCCCCGCCCTGGGATGGAGGTTTACTCTGCTCCACAGTGTACCTCTCCATCAGGGTTCCCTTCTCCTTCTCCCATACGTTCTCCTTCCACGCCCAAACCTGAAACACACATTTTAGAAGGATTATTATTTACTCTGACGTTAGTGATGATTGACATGTTGCTTCAGGAATTATTCACCTATATCAGGTTGAGCTGCTGCATACTGTGTGCACAGAATTTGAGCCATGGTTTAGTCTGAGATCATCATGCAGGGTCTCCTTACTGTTTCGTGAACTCTACACTAGAACACACTTTGTAGCTCTCAGCCTCAGTCCATGTGATCTGCCACTTAAAAAATGGTTGATCGGTTGTATGTCACTTGAGAAGTCTTGGTACATCTGTGCTCTACATAAATCTATAAATCTGCTCCTAATCAAAGCAGCAGGAAAAATCCTTCAAGGCGATGTGTGCGAGGAAGTGTGAGGAAGACACAACATGCTTTATTTGTTTGATTTTTATCTAAACTCCACTCCTTACTGCTGCAATCACCCGATTTTCTCCCTCGGGGATCAATAATGCTAATTTCGCTTAATCTTATCTTATGTAGTATTAACCACACACGCACGCAAATAATCACAAGTAAACGTTCAGCAAACAGATGGCCCGATGTTCCAAAAAAAGGTTAAGCGAGTCTGGGCAGGAGATATATTTTAGGCAAAACAAATTATATTCTCACACCTTGGTAACTACTTTTTTTTTTTTTTTACTCCTGGTGCAGTATATGCCTAATTAAAATTTGTGCAGCAACTTTTCAGGGCGGAAAAGAAAGAAAGGAATGAGAACAGACACACAGAGAGTGTGCAGCGAGTGTACACGAGAGATAAAAACCGCAAGCAGGTTTTTCTACTTAAAATCTGCTGAGGTAGAAATTTGAGGGTATTAAATATGGAGCATGGCGATATCAAATATACATAGAGCCATATGTAGGGCTAATGTACCTTTTAACCTGGTTTGAAAAAAAATGAAAGAGGAGAATGTGATCAGGAGTGAATGAGGGAGAAATTGAAAAAAAAAAAAGACCAAAATCTTTCGCTTTTTTTTGGACAATCTTACATAACACGTCTTTTCTGTCTCCACACTCTGTCCTGCGAAATCCCCTCACTTTCCTTCTTTGTCGCTTTTTCTGACAATAATTTTGTTGCACTGTCTCTCTTTCTCAATTTCTCATTGCCTATTTTACACACACACACAGCATCATACTCCATATTTCATAAGTCCTTGTGTCTCTGCATTAAGCCGAGACTATAATGTCGTATCACATTATACGCTCTGAGCTCCACGCCGGTGCAGCAGGGGGGCTGAAGCTTCCTAAAAGCTCTGATTTCTGTCATGTCGGCACTGCACAATTGGATAATTGACGCTGAAAGGTACAGAATTTTACTCTCCCTCCATCCTCTCTCGCTCTTATTTCAATCTGTTTCACCCTCGCACTCCCTCTCACTCATTCTAGCCTTCAAACTTAAATGTCGTCACCGGATTTATTTCCATTTTCTGGCTTCTTTTTCTGATTTGTGAGCTTTCTGGTATTTCCCCTGATTTAAGGTTTGTGTCACATACAATACCACTCATTCTGTAACTGATATAATGCACAGACACTTTATATTGAACTGCAGTTTGATCAAGTATTGCACTCAGAGTCTTCAAGAAAAGGCAGGACTGAAAAATAAAACTGTACAGTTCTGCAGTTATGGCACATTCGGGAGGATATTCCATTACAGTTTGCTGGAGAGGCAATCTGTGCGAACACTTTCCTGTAAAGCGAAGATGGTTACCACTTTGAAAGGGATCACTGAATTGGAACACTTTTGGCTGGTATGTCCAAAAGTCACAGCTCAGTGCTGCTCAGAGGAGCGCCTTTAAAGCCTCATATGAGTGGAACTTGATAGAAATTGAGGGAAAAACATTACTCACTGATACAGGATTCAAATCTTTCACAAACAGATCTCTCTTATCCCACCGAGGGGGTCAAAAGATACATCAGAGGATCGATCAGCTGTACACTTTTATCTCCTTTTGCTTTTAGTCAAATAAAACACTTTGAGAAGGAACCAAGAGTCTTTGGTTGAAACCATTGAACCCATTTACCCATTTGTCGCAACCAGGCAGCAACTTCCATGGCTCTCAAGTGAAGCCAATGCTGAAGTGCCAAAAACTGCAGTTCCTCAAATCGCCACTTGATGCTGATCAATCTCCATAGGCCCCTATGTTAAAGTGTCTAACTTCACAGCAGAAATAAACATGTTTACAGCCTGGTACAAAAAACTGTTTTGGTCTCTATAGCTAATTTCCTGAGTCTGAATTTTTATATAACTCACCTGTACAAATTATATTAAGGCTTAAAGTTATGTAAAGCTGTTACAGGTGGCTTGTTCGAGCACCCGGGCATCACCTCAGCTCCACCTACACTCCACGTCTTTGCCCATTTTTAGATTAGCTGCTGAGGTGGAAGAGGCAGGACTGCCAAAATAGTGACACACTCCGAGTTTCACAACAGCTCTTCACAAACCTTTGGGTGACGTCATGGCTTCTACGTCCATGTTTTAAGCTGTCTATGGTCACCACCCACTGACAAGGGATCTCAAGCAGACAAAGCTTTGTTTGAAAGGGTCATTGGTCAAAATGTTTGGGAAACACTGTTCTCTAGGGCAGAAAATTCAAATAATATGTCAAATTGGGGAGCTGCAAGTAGTGACCAACAATAACTCTATCCTGTAAGGATTTCTTGTTGTGAAATGAAGGTAGATTGGACAAGAAAAGGTTTGGAGCCACGGTCTTATAAGGATGCTGCATGCTAGTTCTGTGGGTTTATTGGCAAACAAGATAACTCAGGGATTCATTGGACAGATAGCTCTTGAGTCACCGATCAGCTTGTCATATGTTGGTCATTAGCTGGATGTGGGATCTCCACTATTAGACCATCTTTTCCTTCTTAATATTTCCATATTGAAAAAGAAAATGATTGAATGTACCCACCCCACACTATCCAAACATTAAACTGTTATAAATACCTTCATAAACACCGAGCCGTGTTCTCATTTTGTCAGGAATTCTGGTGTCTAATCTGCTGCACTCAGTGGAACATGTGTACAGTGCTGTGTGTGTCTCCTCTTTCATTTCAACCAAACACTACAGCAGCTGTTTTTGATGAGTCACACCTTCCACCACAGAGGAGGAACAGATCGTTCTCACGTACTCGTGACACAGTCGGAGAACAATGCCACTTCATTTAGCTAGTAACGCAAGCCGAAGAGGATGAAGTAAAAAAAAATCGTTTTTGTTTTCAAGGTGGAGACGGAGTTGTTGTGATCAGGACTCTGTCTGAGGCAGATGCAATCTGAAAAGGTCGAGCACCTCTGCAGCAGATTACAACTTCCAAGGACAGACTTACAATCTTATCAGGTGGGGGGGTGCTGGCAATGTAACACTTGATCTCTCCTCTCTCCCCTCTGACAGCGTATTGGACTGGATCACTGGAGATGATGGGGGGACCTGAGACACAGAGACATAAGAGGATTATTGGAACAAATCAGAAGGTTTGAGATGTACACACAACAAACTATTACCACATTAACCCTATACTATATACACGTCAAGCTACACCTTATGCAACTCCATAGCTGCCGATGAGCGCCTCCTCAAAAATCCGACAGACATAACACACATCTGGCAAAAATGTTTCCACGGGAAACCTGCTCGCTGAAATATTATTGCACAATGAATAAAGAACATAAACAGAGCAATTTCAGAGCAGTAGTTTCCCATTCAGTCATGCATCAAGAAGGCAAAATAGTGGATGTAACTCATTATGTAAGTATATGTCTAGCCCATTAAATGAAAGGATGTACACAATTATGAACATAATTACTCCGGTGAACATAATTAATGCAAGACACATCCTGATCGTGCACGATGTGTCTCGTGTTGTGGTGTTGATATCAACAGGTAAGAACTATAGATCAAACCCTATGCCATAAATATCAACAGCATGACCACAGTTAACCTCTCGTGCCACGACAAACCCGAAAAAAGTGATCATATCAGCTATGTTTGTTAACTTCGTTCTGCAGGATGACTCCACAGAAGCGCTGCATTGTAACGTGTAGTCAGTCGTGAGATAGGAGTGGTCGGTGCAATTTATTTTTTTCATTAACTGTATTAACATAATGTCCGGCTAGTGAACGAGGGCGAAAGTATCGCTCATCAAGCTTTCAGCACCACTGCCAATGAATGTCACTGTCCCCGTTTTTGGTTTGACCGGGCACTTTGTCAGCTGGCGAAGATTTAGGGAGCGTTCGCGAACTCCCTTTTCGTCATTGTGTTCTCAGTGAATCGGTTTTGATTTATTAAGTAATTGCCGGTCTCTCACGGAAAGAGTTTTGACATTGAAATATTGGCTTTGGGCCTGTTTAGGGCTGAGAAATTATCCGTTGGGTTTGGGTCAGGCTTTGGCTGGAATGAATCAGACTGGGTCGACATAAATACAAGGCCCGTGCACTACTCAACCCTGTACATTGAGGGGATTCAGCTGTCAGAGAGATATAGATATATGCATGAAGTACAGAATGAGTCCAGATTAAACAAACACGTCACGGAGGTCCATGTGGTTTCATAACTCATCTTCCATGTTTGACATAGAAGCCGGGCTTTGCTGCGTGTAAGAATATTACTGGAAAGTAACTGACCGTTGACGGTGAGTGTAACCTCAGTCTCTCCCACTCCGATCCGGGGAACGATGGCCTTGCAGACATACTGGCCTGCATCGGACTGGCTCACTGACTTCAAATACAGCTGGTTGTTGTTGCTGAGCACCTGGACACACATATATACAAGCATAAGTATGCATAAAAATCAGGATAGCAGATCTGTGAGGTGGAGTGCGGAGATAGACAGACGGGGAGAGATGTTAAAAAGAGGGAGGGAAGGAGGGAGATCTATATTTAATTCATAAAACATGTTGATTTACTCAGCAGGCTCCATTAGTTTTTTCCTGGAGCTTTTCTTAACTTGTTAGGGATGAATTAAAGATTTAAGATATGAAGACGGAGTCTCACTTATAATCGTCTGCTTTACAACTGAGCAAACATTTATGAAGTCTGGGTCTTCAACATTAATATAGGTTACGATCGGGGTTTTCTGAAGGGGTTGGCAGTAATTCCAGGCATGGGAATATGTTTTGTTCCGATTTTCTCTTTCTCCCTGTATGAATTTGAATATATAACATTTTACTGAAATACAAACTTAAATCACACATGAATATAACATGTAGGTGTCAAAGGTCAAAGATCAGGGGAAGGTCTGATGGTTTGTTCTCACCATGTTGGAGCCCTTCTTGGTCCAGGTGAGGGTGAGAGGAGGGTTACCAGACCACTTGCAGTTCAGAGTAACATCAGAGTCCACGTCTACCGTAACTGGCCTGGGCTCCACCACCAGTATTGGGCCAACTGAAAGAGAGTACACAGACACATGTGGATGACTTGGAGATCACAGAGTGGCTAAAAATGATGAAGCTGAAACTGGTAAAACCGTTAAAGCTGGCAGAAATATACCCTTTTATCATAAAACATTTTTTATTCTTTAATTATATATACTGTAATGGACATTTCCTTTTTTCATTTTCTGATTCTGTATATTTGTCAATTAATTTAATCGTTTTATGCAGACCACATCTATAGTGTGTTATGGGGGGATTCATAGCAAATTCTAATGCATACATAACTCCACTTGTAACTACACTGATGGACCTTATAGCACATTATGACTGCACACTCCACACATCACTGCATGGCCTGTTACAGTTGAGGTGTGTGTATAGGCATAGTAAAGGTAATCATAATGCATTATAAGCCCCATCAGTCAGCCTCTGGTTGAGCATCCATAACTTTAAGTTATAATTCATTATAAGTCACATCTATAATGCTCTACAACTGTTTCTATAGTATAGTAATGCACTATAGATGTGAACTTCATAGAAAGTGCTACCATTGTTAAACTATTTTAAGTAATAGCTGTTCTGTGTGCCTTTTCTACCTTTTTACACATACATTCTTATTTACTTCACTCTGACAATAAAATCCATAAGGCTTTGTTGAGCTGGACTGAATCAGAGAACTGATCATACAGAAAACCATCTACTGCAAATTTATACTGCAACAATACATGAACACAGTGTAAAATAAACGCAGCGTAGCTCTTCAAACAAAATGCTGACAAATATAGCTACTAGAACGCATCATCAGAGTCCCACTCAGCTCAGGAGTGTTTGCACTCTACTCACAGTGCACGTCCACCAGGATGCTGACGTTGGTGCTTCCCACAGCGTTGAAAACTTGACAGGACACGGGCTCGGTGAAGAAGGAATGATCCGCGGTGGTGACAAACACGCTTTCTCTGGCCCCCTCCAGCAGCACGCCGCCTTTTGCCCACCTGACAGAGAAACACACCGCCCATTTAACACGTTTTCAAGCACTACAAATCATTGTTATGTCTGTTTGTTACCAGGAGATCTAATGTAATGTTTTGGTTGCGATCCAAATGCTAGATTTCCATTATTTAAGAATGAGTGTTTTTATATTATCAATTAAAGCTATTAAATTAACATTTGATGTCAAAACCTGCAGGACTTATTGCGAGTTAAAGGAATAAATCTCTTTCCATTTCTGTTATCCACACTGTATCTTGGCAGATTTATAGCTCAAAATCATATAACAATATTGTACATCTGCCATTAGATGACACTCTAATATACACTCAATAGGCTTAGTGCCTAAGTGCCTGGCAGTAGTCCCGCACTGGGACCCTCTGGTGAAGTCTTAAACCTCAGATTAAAACCACCGAGTTTAAAGTCCAGCGTTTAGCAATTTCAGTGCTTCAGTGCTGTCACTTAAGATAAAAGTCAGTGTTTAATTGTACAAATGTTCAATACTTTTACCGATTCTGTTCTGCAAGCAGAAATAACAGTTCGGGATAACCTCCAGATGGTGGTTACAAGCAGATTGGAATAGATGAAAGAAAATCTATTGGCAGTAAACAGAATTGCAGCTCAGCTCCGGATGTTAGACTGTGAGTAGTAAATGAAACACTGTCCCTAAAAAACATTAACCAGCATTAAAAAGTACAACGCATCCTGACCTGGACATAAAGTTACAACAGTGCTGCTAAAGTGAGTAGTATGATTTGTTTTACATTCTAGATCCTAAAGTGAATTCAGATGTTGTATTTGAGGTTAAAGATCTCATCCCGACCTGTAGCCCATGATGGGAGGGTTGGCAGTGGCCTGGCAGGTGAAGGTGACTCTCTCGCCCTCCAGGACAGAGCGAGGCTCGATGGACAGGGTCACCATAGGAGGGTCTGCGCAGAGTAAGATACATTTTCAGTGTGCAACTGAAGGGAAACAAGAGTTATGGTGTGAATGACTGATGTGTTTCAGCTGTGCCAAGCCCCATGAGGATTGATTTCCCACACGGATAAGTCACACAAACTATAAATTTCACAATAAAAACCAACTTCTCTACAGCCGTCTTTACTAACATGGCCCTGGCTCTACATCTACTGTTACTGCAGTTATTCTCACAGTAATTACTAACTACACTGTGTTGGAAAAACACATCAATCTTCTTGATTGAAAATTCAAACTACAGTTTCCTTGTGAGCAATCATTCCTTATTTCTTCAGGGACACGACTGAAATCCTTTTAAACACAAAAAAAGTTTCCGGTTTTCCAGATGTTGAAGAAAATCAACTTGCTGAACTGCTTGAGGAGAAAATTACTGGTCCCAAAGACGGTGCCAAATCAATGCAAACAGCTAATTCAAACCTGGAACTGGCCCAAGTTTGAGAATGGTGAAAAGTAGTGGCTGTAAATTCATATACACAGCATATGTGTTGTTTTTGTAAATAATTACTTCAAGCTGACAAGTGCTGGAGCAGCTAATTAAAACGATACTCGAGAAAAAGGGCAACGCACGGTGGACGTTGAGGTTAACGGTGGCTCGCTTGCCCATCGGCACAGCCGGGTTGCTGGCCACGCAGGTGAAGTTGCGGCCGCTGTCAGTGTCGGCTGGCGTGATTGGCAGGTAGCTCCTGGTCGTCACCCTCTTCCTGTCCGGTAGCACTTCCTGTTCGGTAAAGAAATAGAGAGGGAGATGAGAGGAGGGTTCCAACAGAGAGTGATCAAAGAAGAGGGGGAGGAAGAGCGCGGACAAAAAGGAGGGAATGGGAAACATCATGGGAGAAATATGAGAAAAGATGGGGGGTTACTGATGGAGCAGAGAGATAAAAAATAGCATAAATTAGAAATAGAAACAGCAATCTAAAGATAGAAATAAAATAAACAACATTCGAGGACATGATGCTGGAGAACGAGAAGTTGGAAACTGAAGAAGTGCAAAGGAAATTTTAAAGAGAGTTTGAAGGAGAAATTTTATAGGAACCCGTGTTCGTGTTCTTGGACTTTATCTTCATAATACAGAAGTTTAATGTTGGCACAGGAAAATAAAATGTTCCCTCAATTAACACGAGCACTTTGCTTGTGTTTGCTTGTGTGGGACTTTGCATTCAAAATGAGAGCGGCACACAGTAACAGTGGTGCAGAAATGTTTCACTGATTTATCATTTGTGACAACTGTTCTGCTGTTTTTCTCACTTTCATATCATCGCAGATCAAATATATACATTTATATTACAGAAGAAGTTCATCATCTTCTTTCTGCACAATGACAGCATAAAATCAAGTCTTGTTGGATCCTGGAGGTGGCGTGTTTTTTGAAACGCAGCTCCAAAATCTGTCAAGAAAGCGCGTACGGCCGTCACTGTAGTTTAAATGCGTGGTCAGTAACACGGTAACATAAGAGCAGCATGTAATATGTATGAGCATGTGTGGGGGGCATAAAACTGGCTGCAAGAGATGTAAAAACATCTGTGTTTGAGTGTGTGAGTCAGTGTTTGCTGCTGCGTCTGTGTGCATATAAAAGCATGAGGGTTCATATGTGTGTGTGTGTGTGTGTGTGTGCGTGCTTGCAGGCATAATTTCACGTGTGTAGGAGAGTATACAGGAGCGTGAAGAGTGTGAATGTGGGAGAAAAGAGAGTGCAAAATATATCACCCTGATCGTTAAGTGTCACCTCATACAGTTTCTGCCTTTATGTGATGTATGTATGTGTGCGTGTGAGAGAGAGGGAGAGAGTCTGTGGCTTTTGCATGTGGGTTAATTAAACAGGTCTCGGGTCTGTGCATGTTTCAAGTTGTGTCACGACCATAAAGCATTGAAAGTAACTGATGTGTGTGTTCTGTATCCACACGTACTTCTCTTCTTATGTGCAAGCATGGTTGCGATTATATCACATGTAGATTCTCCACCGGTCTATATAAGTAAATTTGCACTTGTTTTTGCAGAATGGCGGTGCTGTGGTTAGCTGTGGTCGCCTCACAGCAAGAAAGTTACTGGTACACCAATGTAGACGCAGCATGTAGACGCAGCAGGCCGCTTTCTGCGTGGAGTTTGCACGTTCCCCCTGTGTTTGTGTGGTTTCTCTCTGAAGTTGCGGCTTAATTGGTGACTCTTAATCGTCCATAGGTGTGAATGTGAGTGGCTGTTTCTAAAAACAGCCACTCACATTCACAGGCAGCCTGTCCAGGGTGTAATCCGCCTATCGTCCAATGCTATCTGGGATCAGCTCCGGCCCAACACGACCGTGATAAGGATGAGTGGTTATGGAAAATAGGTGCTGAAATCTCAATTTGACTAAAGCATGTGGCCCAAGTAGGACTCAAGCAGCAAAGTAAAAGTACAAGTAAGCACAGAGGTGTGATCGAGTTTCGTTCCAAACTCCATTGACTTTAATTCAACTTTTAAAATCTGTTGTAGAGAAAATGTAGAGAAACATGTTGCCATCGTGCTCATAGATTTAACACATTGCAGCCTAAAAGATTAAAAGTGTTAAACATGTGAGCCTGTCTGTCTGCCAGGTGAAACAGTGTACATGGCTACATTGTTGACTGTGGCATCATTCTTTAGCTGAGCCAGGAAGGGACAGACATTTGAATCAGGAACTTTCTTGCTGTGAGGCGACCACAGCTAACCACAGCACCACCGTGCTACAAATATTTTCATTTTCAAGGCACAAAACCCTCCTTCCCACTTGTTAGCAGGTCAGAATCTCCAATTTGTCAGCATTTAAAAACATTACCTAATAAATACGATCCCCACCTGACGAGATGTTAGCGTTTTGTCAGCCAGGAACCAAGAAAGTCTTTTACCGACTTTGTCTACCACACCGTGTGCACTGCATATTTTATTTCCCTAATGCAGGACTCCAGGGATGATGTGCGGCCTGAGGTGTACATACTGTATTTCTCTTTCGCAGTGCCCACGGCAAAAAGCATGTAAACAAACAACAAACAGACTGAGAGCTGCTGTTAGTGAGGAGCAGATTATAATTCGTGTTGCAAACTCTTTTGAAATCAATATCAAGCCTGTGAGATTATACAGATCTGATTTCAGTGCCATAAACTCTTAATGGTTTTACGTGTGTTTTATGTTGCATGACTTGTACCCGTGTGTTTGCTATCATCTGCATATGTGCATGGGAGTGTGTGAGTCACCGTGGACTGGTGGGCTCCCTCCACAGCGACTCCATCCTTGGTCCACTGGATGTGTGCTGCAGGCTTGGCCCCGCGGGTCACACAGGTCAGGTTGTATGGCGTTCCAGCCATCAACAGGAGCTCCGGGGATCCATCAACCACCGGGTCCTCAGGGGGTACTGGTGGAGACACACACACACACACACACACACACACAAATCCACGTTCATCCAAGTGTGCAGTCATGCATACAGACAAATCTATACATGCACAAACACAAAATACTATCTAACTTAAAGAGTGCAAATTCCTTCAAGCTAAGTGTTTTCTTTTACCTCTCGGGCCAATAAAAGCCATTAAAAACACATTGGATTTCCTCAAGAAGCATTACCATCAATGAGCCTGCTTTCTTTAAAAGTTCCCATTCTGGAAATACAGCATGAGGTTTTCACTAAACAACAGCAAAATCTAATCTCCGCAATCAGGTGCAAGCAGTCCGCAAATCTGCTGCCCAGTCACGTATAATTCTCAGGAGGTTATAACTGCTTGTCATTTAACCTCTTTGCAGCCTAAATTCCAATATCTTGTTTCCATTTTTCTTTTGTCTATCCATCAGAATTTCTAAGGTTTTGGCTAAAGTAACTAGTTACATAGTCAGCTCCACAAGAATGAGGCGATACAGTAAATGTATTGCTTTATAACAACGTAACACATGTTGTTATTGTGCTTCCAAATCTCTGAGTTTGAAGATTTAAACCTGTTTTCTAACCTCCAGCTTACACACACACACACACACACACACACTGCTGCTCTGTTTGGATTCTTTCTGCTTTTCCCGACCATATCATTTGTAATATTGTAACATTGGCAGAATCTGTTTTCCCACACCCGTCCCACAGAAACTCGTCGATTCTGAAAGTTGACTTGCCAAGAAGGGTGATGATTTGGCTGACGGAAACAGATAGGAAGTTTTCTGCAAGAATGACGCATCAGATATGATCAATAGTACAGAGACGGTTGAATCAGGTCTGAAAATGTCTGCATCCAGATTGATGTTGTACTTTTAACTACAAGCTCATTCTCTCAGGAAAGCATCTCTCAACATGGGCACAAGTATTAACTTGGCATTCTTTAATTTGATAATCAACACTGGGGTCCTTTGAATTATGAGGTTATTTACTCATATATGCATCATGGTTCAAAGAAAATCACTTACTGAGTACATTGAGTTTGGCCCTCCTGGAGCGCAGGGCGGCCTCTGTGGCCTGACACTCGTACAGAGAGTCATCAGATAGTTCAGCATTGTTGATCTCCAGGTTGTACTGGCCGATGTCCAGAGCCCGAAGCACACGATACCTGGGCCAGGCTGCAGGAGACAGGGGAAAAAATAGGTTTACAGTTAAATAGATGGTGAGACATCCTGCAGAAAACTCAATTTTCTGATTCATGTGCTTTTTGGACTTTCTGTTCTAGTTCAACTGTAAGTCAGGCGTGTTTATTTGCGGGTCAGAAAAGCCTGACGGGTTCGGGAAATGAACTTATTTATAAAGTGCATCACCTGGAAAACACGACCTGCTGTTTTAAAATGATTGCTGGCATGAAGGAAGAGGCACATTACGCGCTGCTATCAGAGTCATGAGTCATCATAATAGCACTGCCTTCACAACTGATCTCCGTCTGAGGATAATATCTTTATCTTGGAAATACTCTGGGAAGAGTTTCAGGTAGGTACACCGAAAAAAAACCCAACTTTACTTCAGGTTTTGGAGCAAAACTTTTTATTTCCAGCTACTTTAACAGCAAACACTATTATGATATTTTTTGTTAAGGAGGATGTCTTAAAATATGTGGGTAAGTTTTACTGACAGTCTTTTTTAGCTGTCAAAAATGACAGATAACGAAATATGAAAAGAAACATGGCATTTCACCGAACAGTTTGATTATAATGCATTATAAAACAGTTATGTCTTATGATAGCTGACCTTATGAGTCATTATAAAATGCGTTATGTGTCATGATTGTTGATATAAAGCATTCTGAATATTTATGAGTTCTTATATATTGCTATAACCGCAGTATAACGTATCTTTATTATGCATTATAATGCATTATAGACACAGGCGTCATATAATGTGTCTATCTGGATGGATATAAACTACTAAGTGTAGGTAAGGATGCATTTTTTTCAGTAATTTTGGTGGATTAAACCTCAATCTGCATAAGAACTATAAAAGAAAAAGAAACCTTTGATAACGATGATAGATCTACACGTCACCTTCTTTTATTCAGTGTCAGTGACTGTATTTCTGTCCTCTCCTGACACCTGAGTTGTTTACGAGATAAAGCAAATGTAAAAAGCTCTCATGAAAATGGATAAAAGCTGCATCACAATTACATTACATCAATCAGAGACGCGGGCGCGTGGCAAAATGGGACATGTATTTATGTGGAAATGTCAAAGCTTTTTATCATGACACACAGATAGCA
Organism: Miichthys miiuy; assembly: GCA_036365135.1. NCBI lineage: Eukaryota > Metazoa > Chordata > Actinopteri > Sciaenidae > Miichthys > Miichthys miiuy. The sequence goes on along the minus strand of CM071617.1, from coordinate 4,583,348 downwards.
TTTAGCATTAATAGCGTTTATTTCAGAAGTTTTGAAGACCTTTCTGGATTAACCAGAGCCTCTGGAGATGATAACATGTCCTTTACACAAACAACAGGGGGAGGTAATGAATGCAGGAGCACACGCACACACATCAATGCAGCCAGAGATAAACACAAACGCTGATCAAACCTCGCCACATATACAATGATGCCACCTCAAGTACTGTATGATCCACAAACTGCAGAACTACAGGCAGCGCCGTTCCAATTACGACCCCCTCCATTTCTCTCTGTTTGAACCCTCGCCTCTCAGACAAAGACATAATTGAGCGTGACGTCCCACTAGGGGGCACTCATTGATCCTCCATGCCCAATTCTAACATGACATCATGGATTCAGATGGCAAAGGCAGGCAAGCAGGCAGGCAGTTGGGGTGCGGAGAGGAGAAAGGAGGGTGGGCGGGAAGGTGGTGGTGGTGGTTGTGGTGGGGTGTTGTTGTGGTGGTGGTGGTGGTGGGGGGACAAAAGTATTAGTGGAGATTACATCATCCACTCCAGCACCTCGCAGCATAGCAACCACAGAGGTGAAAGCACCCCGGGGAGAAGGAGAAGGAAAGGAAGGAGGAGGAGGTTGAAGACGAACAATAAACTGCCACCACTGATGCCTACTGGTACTGAGTAAATGTTGTAAGTATCTGGGTGTAAACATGATACATACATGTGTATGTGCACGTTGCTGTGCACCGATCATATATATTAAAAGGGTTTTCTTCATATTTCATGTTTTGTATTTACATACACTACTATGTAATGTCGAGAAAACTGTTTTTGACAGTGAATGACGCGTGTGCGTGGGTGTGCAAACTGCAGGTATAAATTTACTGCACGATCTGCACTCCCACACCGCCATCAACAGCTGTATGAAACCATACAGGGCACATGACAACAACCTCTCATATGTCAGATTTCATGCACCAGCAACACCTCGTTAGATCACAACAAATTCCTATCATTCCTATCATTCATCGGTGCAAATATTACAAAAAAAAAACAACTTTCCTCCATACATGTTCACAGTATATAAAGAAGGGAAGCAAAAGATTGAGAGACAGTATGTCAGGGATGAAGTGAGGAAAGGCAGCACCCACAACTTAAGGATAAATAATGGACAGGAGGGGGATGATAGATGGTTGAAAAGCAGACAAAAAGAGACAAAGAGGACAACATGTTTATCAAAACGCCCGGTGTGTTTGTCATCCGGACCATTCTCGCGAAAAGGCTACAAGGACAAAGAGAGCATTACCGACAGAAAGAGAGAGGGAGGATGAAGGGATGGGAGGAAGAGAGAGGAGAGGAGAGGAAGAGAAATGAAAAACAATGGAGGCGGGGGGGGATGTGGGAAACATAAAGCTATGATGATGGAGCTGTAGTGTGCAAGACGGAGGAGCAGGAAGCAGAGGAAGGGAGAGAGAAAGAGAGAGACATGCTGACCTTTACTGAACCTGCGAATTAAATTGCGCTGAACACAAGATTCACATCACATGTCAGATTATGACTTGTGTGCATGTGTGTGTGTGTGTGTGTGTGTGTGTGTGTGCTGACTGGATATGTGTGTGGGTGGATGTGTATGTGATATGTTTGACTGCTTCTTTGTGGATTCGTTTACAGTGATGTGAAATGTGATGTGTGGTTTAGAGCTGTAAGGGCACAAAGTATTATGTACCTATACGCTTATGTATCAGTTTATTGTGTACATTATTAGATTCTATATTAAAGTAAATATCTGTGACATTTTCATGTGTAAATAAATGGGGTTTTTTTTGCTATTTATGAGAACGGTTTGGAAACAGCGTTTCATGCAGGTAATGAAAGCTTTCTTAACAAAAGAAAAATTAGATATTTCATTTTAGTTTGAGTCTTTGATGAGTCTGTAGTGTCACTCAAACTTCACCAATTTAACAGATAAAAAAAAGGGGGGATCTAACAGATTATAAACCAACAAGTCATCAGTGTTTTGATGATGTGTTATGCACTCCGTTAAAATATAACATTCTGAAATGGGATACTCACTCGATCACTCATAATGTACTTTTACTTTTGGTATTCTGACTATTTTTTTGACGCTTTTGAATTTTGAGCACATTCTCCACTATTGCTCAATTTAACAAATTGTATAATCATCCTTGAGTAGAGTTTCTGTATTCTGTTTCGGCTACTTTGTTCACCTTTCAACAGCTACAAGTCTGTCATGAGTCTGAAATCATTTCCATTACTGAAATATTTTGCATGGGCAAAGAGTAAGAGCTATCAGCGTCTGCTGCCATAAGATTTCAATACCAGAAGTCAGGAAGCCACGGCGGTCAAAAGCTTGTTTAAATATTTTTGCCAACTCGGGTTGAGGTCAGTGAAGAAGGACATTTTTGCTTTTCTTCTTCTTCTTCTTCTTCTTCTTCTTCTTCTTCTTCTTCTTCTCCCAGCCTCTTCTTTCACTCTTTCGACTGCTTCTTGAATTTAAAAAAACTCTTCATCTGTTGCGGTTTTGACCCTTTGACTCTCATTTTTTAGTTGTGCTTCACCATCTCTTAACTGAAGTGTATTCTACTGTTGCACTCGCAGTAAGTCATTCTGGATGTGCGTGTCGGCTTAAAATGTAAATGCGAATGTGCGTCTGCTTTTGTCAGCAGTGTGGGGGATTTTCTCTAATTCAGCATGATATAGAGGACTCATTTTTGCTCAGATTGTCACTCACACGCCTCTTGGCTCTTAACTCTCTCTCTCTCTGTTCAGTGTTCATTCCCTTAATGTTAAAAAAAAAAACCCTACACTTTTCAGCCATAATAGCTTTTGTCAGGGTTCTTTACAGTCAAAACTGAACCGAAACCGTAGCTGAGTTATTCCCCTCTCCACTTCACTTTGATTCCTGCAGCTCGGTGATGCTGCAAGGTTGTTTTTTTTTTTTCTCTCTCTCTCTTTCCCGCTACAGGATTTCTTTCCCCCCTCGCTCACCTCGGAGACCCTCTCCGATGCCAAGGGCCAGGCCGTCCTTGGTCCACTGGACGATGCCGCTGTAGTTGAAGACCACGCAGGACAGCACCACCCGTTCTCCCAGTACCACCGACTGGTCCGCGGGCTCCTGGGAGAAGCGAATGCACCACACTGCAACAGAGGGACAGAGAGAGGAGAATCAATTTTAAGTTCCTTTCATTGTGACCTGGCCATGAGCTGCCATCTTTTATTGCACTGTATCGAGCTACACAGTCCCTCTCCGGACTTATCGACTGGCGCTTGTCCATATGGTGGCTGTTGGGGTGATTTGTTATGTGTCTTTATTGTGTATAGGGTGTTTTTATTGTCCTTTTTTTTTATTATGCGTTTTTATTGTGAGTGTTTTTTAATATAAACCCCGTCTGCGAGTGGAATTCCTCTTACGGGACAGTCAGGCTTTGAATTGAATTTCCTGCATTTATGCACATATGCAATGGCTGAATGGAGGGACACAGGAGAATTCACAGATTTTATTTCATACAATCATTCTAATCATTTCTCTTTTTTTACCGGACCCGGAGCTCAGTTGCTCAGATTTGCATATTTGTCATTCCTCTGTGCCTTCTGCCTCTGTTTCGTCTCTTTTTTGCCCCCTTTTCAAGTTTTTTGCTGAGGTTTATGCGTGTCTCTGTGAGGGTATGTGTGTGCGCACTTGTGTAGCAAGAACATCATTGCCAAGCTGTGATACAGCCTGCTCTTTTTCATCACACAGTACAAAGGATTTTGCTTACACACACACATTTCCTCCAGCAAAATAAGCCTTTTGGCTATTGCAGTGCCGCTAAAACACATGGATATAAAAACTACAAGTGTAGAGCCTGCATACATTAACACTCTCGCATAAAGAGAAAGTGTCAGGTGAGGAGGCGAGGCACTAACCCGCCGCTGTTTTCAGCCGTTTGCATCATCAGGTAAAATTGTTTCATATTCCAGAGAAAGTCTTACAAGAAGGCGCGTTAATTAAGGCAGAGAAGGAGACTGTGCAGCCTTAGATGACACATGCACGTGCACACACACACTTAAACACACCTAATCTCACATAAACAGAAGCTCCTGCACACATGTAACGTTAAATCACACCCAATTTATGCACACGCACACACACACCTCACTGAGTCATTCACTCACATGCAATTGCACATTAAGTCACGCAGCACGCAGACACGCGCGCACACACACACACACACACATATGCTCTTTCCACAGAGTTGGTGTTTGTCTTCCCGTGGGCTATTCTGTTCTTGGATCATGGTTAAAGCAATCCTATTAGCTAATTAAGGCTAAAACTGGTTAATACAGCAGGCTGTGGCTCTGAGGGACACATCTCAGCGGGATTCAACCACAAAGGTGCAAACAACGGGGAGATTTACTGATTTGTCAGGAGGATTACATGACCTGTCATGTTATTTGTGCAGAGGGCTCCTTTATTGAAGACACGACTCTTCAGTCTTCACAAGAAGCGCTTTGATGTTTCATCAACTTTCCTTTTGAATGCTGAATCAAGAAGACAAACCGCTGCGCCTGTGAACTCGTGGCTGCGCTCACCATTTGAAGTTAAAGGGAAAATCCGCCTTGAAACACTCGACTGTTGTCCGTGTTTTTATCTGCTCATACATAAAGCATATGATGTGATGTTGAAATATCATCTCCAAATACAGATATGGTGAAGTTTTACAACAAACATTTGCACCGTCAGAGCGAGATTTTACTGTCCCAGCTCAACATTCTACGTTTTTTATAACCCATAAACTCTAATTTCAAAACCAATTTTCACTCAAAGACATTTTACTGATGCTCTTGCTTGCTCTGAATCCTTCATAGGGATTTCAACATTCATCCTAATCTTCGATTTAGACATTTATTTGCACATATTCTTTATTCAGTTTGTTTGATTTTTCTTTTTTTACGTGTTTTCTTTGGATCATTTTGTACGCCCAGCTTTTGAAAAGTGCTCCATAAGTTACTTACTTCTGGTGTCAGCTCACCAAATTCAAGAGCAATGGCTTCTTATTAGAGTCACCACTTTGCTCTAATGTTTGAGCAGTCCACTCTCTATTGCATAGTTTCAAATAAAGGCAAAAATGCTCCAGAATTACCAGACACAGGAAAGAAAATGTTCTTCAGGCACTTTTATGGCGAACAAGGAGGAAGGTTACGTTTCAGGTTATGTTAGAGGCTTTTTATTTTGTTGGCAATACCGATTGAACGCTTTTGACCTTCAACTTCAGCCTCCAGAAATACTCTTTTAACAGCCAAATAGAGAGCAATGCACTGAAGAAGACACAATGACTCAAATTCACTCACATGCAACTGCAAATCCTCAATAGTACCAAAATTCAATGTAAGAATGAATGTATAACTCTTACTTGGCCTCTACAAGACACAAAAGTGAGATAAAATACCCAATAAATGGCAGACAAGGTCTTTGTCCTCCTCCTACTTACTTATGAAGAACATCATAAATTCATTTTATTTAATTATAAGAAGTTAAACGACCCCAGCGAAGGTGCCAAAATATACACCTTCTATTTCCTCTAACCTGACAGAGAAATCGATCATGATTTTCCCAACCTGGAACTACGTGCATCATATTCAGGAGAAGTGCCGAGACAAAACAGTGAAATGGGAGCTGCTGCTGTTTCCTGTAGAGAAGAAGAAGACGGAGCAGCAGAAGAAAAAGGAGCTGTTGGGATGTGATATCCCGCTGACATGAGTGATTTACATGTGGGTCATGTTATGCATGATTTATGCAAAATTAACAGCTATTACGAGGAAGGGGCCTCGTCTTCGTGTAGAACTCTGTACAGAACAACTCGTCTTCTCCTGGGACAGACTGCGGTGTATTTGTGTGTGTGTGCGTGTGTGTGTGTGTGTGTGTGTGTGTGAGAGAGAGAGAGACATAGTGACAGAAAGACAAAAAGGAGGAGACAGGGAACATTTCTGTTTGTGTGTCGTGATATATGAATGTGGATGTGTGTGTATTTATCTGTGTTTATGAGTGTGTGGGTATATATTAGTGTGCATATGTGTGTCTGTGTGTGTGTGTGTGTGTGTGTGTGTGTGTGTGTGGCCTGTCAGCCTGCAGCAGGGACTCAGATCGCAGAGGAGAGAGCCGCACTGACAGAGAACAGAGATGTAATTAACCCTACGGGATACCCACCCTCCTCCTCCTCCCCCCACCACACACACACACACACACACACACACACACACACACACACACACACACACACACACACACACACTCCTCCTCCTCCTCCATCTCCCCCAACTTTGAAATTCCCTGATTCTCTGTCTATCTCCTCTCCCAAGTGTTCACTTCTTCTTCTCCTCTCCTCCTTCCTTCCTTCCTTCCTTCCTTCCTTCCTTCCTTCTCTCTTTCTCTCTTCCTCCTTCATCTCCTCTTTTCACTTTCTCTCTTCACTCTTCTCCTACAGTTTCTGCCTCCTTGCATCCTTTCCCTTGTCTCTCTTCTCTTGTCTAACTTTGTCTATCTGCCATTCCCCCCCTTCTCTTTCATACTCTTTCCATCCTTATTTTCTTTTCCTCTTTGGCTACTTTGTCTTCAACACAGCCTTCATCATCATCCTCTTTCTGTCTTTTACCATCTCCTTTCCTCTCTCGATCATCCCTCTTTATCTCAATCGCTCTTCATATCTTTCAGCATTTCTTTCTTCCTCTTTTTCTATCATTCTTCCCACACTGTCTTCTTCTTCTTCATCTCTGCAGCTGCTTTTGTCTGTGTCTCTTCCCAGCTTCCTTCTCCTCCTCCTTTCTTTCCTTCTCTTCATCCTTACCGCCCTGCATCATTACCCTGAGGGATGATGTTAGGTATATCTTCCCTTCCTCCTCTCTCTCTCTCTCTCTATCTTTGCATAATGACCCAGTGGTACAATAGACAGCGCTTCATAATAACAGCCTCAGTGTCCAAACATATTATCCTTAATGTCTTTAATATCTTTTCTTCACTTTGTCCTCTTTTCTTCCATCAGGCTGAGCTTTATTAAACACCTTTACAAGTGCTATATAACTAGACTTATATCAATTTATACACTTAGCATTTAAGTAAAAAGTACTGCATTTTATTGTATTATGTTGCACTGTATTACAAGAGTATCGACATATTCCATTAAACATGAGATGAAGTATTAAGATTCAGTGGGAAACACTGACTCTCTTGGACTAGATGAACTGCACTTGAAACTCAAACAAGTAAAGGTTAACTCCTGGGTGAGTTGCGCTTAATAGTGATTTTGATTGACAACCTGAACAGACTTTTAAAAACACGGCATGGGTCTAGTCGTACATTCATGCAGACAATTAGTCATTTCTGGGCGGGAATCTGCCCTTGAGATTCTCATGGGCATGCACACAGCAGCCGTGTTTCGTTGTGTTGTGTCAGGTAGTGCACAAACAGGCAAAACCAAAGGAAAATGTGTTGTTAGTCGTCGTCTCCAAAATGTTTTTCTGACCCGATGCACTGCAGAAACTCTCCTTGTAAGTTTGTGAGAATGTTATATTTAGACTTAAAATCCAGTCTAACTATGCACAACTTTATCTGAGGTAGTCACTTGATTTGTCTTACACTAATTAGCTATTTTATTTGGGGTTACGCTTAGTGAGATACGAGGACCACCAGTATGTTTTGACACTTGTTTTAAGCTCTGAAGTTTGAAGGCAAAAACATCTTTATTTCAAGTTTTAATCTTTTGCCTTGTCTGACGTATATTACCAACTTATTACGGGGGACTTTTGTGTAGTTTTCTTTTAGTTTTAGACTTTTGTTCGAGTGAGTCACATTCCATGATAACAGACGGTTTTATGTCCCATTCAGTACAATACAAACTTCGCACCCTTCTCTGATGAAGGAAATTTAGCTCATATATGTGACACTTCATGAAAAAGGACTAACTCTGAAGGACATTTTCTATTAACATAATGAGGAAATGTTGTTGATTAACATATCTGGCAAGACGACGACTATTAAAATGTTCACTGACAGCGTAATAGATTTGTTTTCTGCCAAAATATCTGATCTTGCCATGGTGATTATTAATATTTCATAGCTATGTTAAGGCCCTCAAAGCACTTGGCCAAGGTTGGGGAAAGATCATGGTCTGCAGTGGCTTGAGATTTAACCAAAACTGCAAACGTTCACTAACCTTAACCAAAGTGTATTTGTTGCAGACAGGAGTCTGGAAGCGAACACTCTAACGTCACGGTGCTGGGTTTGGGCAATGTTGTTGCCCTTTAGTGTCTGACACTAAATCTTTTGCTTATTTGTCTTTGCTGCGATTGACAGACATGAATCTAATCGGGTAGCTTCACATTTTCCAAGCACTTTGGATGCTTTTGTTTGGTTCAAGGATAAGAGAGAAAAGAATAAAAGAAAGGCAACAAACATAATAACGATCAATCAAATCTCACCTCTCTTACTCTTGGTGGAATTCAGGCTAATATGAAATGGAAAGAACAGAAAATATCATAGTAAAACATAAAAAAGCCAGTATATAGTTTATTTTCCGGACTTTAAAGCAGGATGTGTTCCCATCTTATCAGACACGGTCACGTTAAAGAACGCACCCAGTGTTGTCTAAGAGCCAAAGACCTCCAACACGGCCACGAGAGGCCAACTACAATCTCCTGCAAGCAAATCATTCCATTGCAGAAATGAAAGGACAGTTTGTGAGTTTTGTAACCCTCAACAGCAGTCCTGCACACCCTGAAGCCTTCATCCTCCTAACCCCGCCCCAAAACTGCCACGCTGACCCTCTCCATGTATTCATGTCCCAGCTCTGCCTCCAGGCTACAGCTCGCTCCCATTTCAACTACCGCACACCACTCTCAGGCAGGAGCGAGCATGCTGTGTCTAAGTGTATGTGTGTGTGTGTGTTTGTGTGAGTATTGTCCGTGTTTACACGCATGCCTGCATACATATCTGTCATTGTAGCGTTGTGTATGCCGTGTGCATATATTTGCCATTTCTGAAAAGGCAGCAAAGGGCAAAGTGTGGAAAGTAGAGTAAAAAAAAAAAGGTGTTTGCATGAGAGAGAGAGAGAGAAAAGAAAAAGTGTGTGTGTGAGGAGAAAGAGGCAGGGAGGGGGAGAGAAAGAGAGAAGAAAAAGGGAAGAAAAAGCAAAGATGGAGAGACAGAAAGAAAATATATAAAGGCTCCTCTGTAGCTGGGTTTCACTTCAAGCATTTTTGTGACATTTTCTGGCTTAGCATTGTACTCAGAGAGTTGAAATGTGGAGGTTCATTAAAATCCTTATATAAATCTTCGGCACTGCAGAAGGGGAAAAAAAAAAGTTTTGACACTTTTCAAAGTGGGAAATGTTTTTTGTTGATACGGCATCTTCGGAATAATTACTGACTCAGGTTGTGTATCATTGCACAAGTGGTCAGAAGAGTTATTGAACTTAAGAACAAGTGTTTAGTACATTACATTACTGAAGAGAGAATTCCTTTGGTTTGAATACAACATGAAAGACACCATTGTCGATTCTTAACAGGCTAAGGTTAAGACCGGTATCAGACTTCGCACACTTGAATATACAAAAATCTTCTTTATAAAGAAAGCCTTTAGTCAGAGACCTTCTTCAAGGCAAAAACAGGTCTGTCCGTGTTTTGAAGGCCAAAATATTTCTTCAAGATTTGAGTACGCAGATGCTTTTCTCCACTGACTTTCAGAATACTAAATTAGAAAATGTTCAGAGACAAAGGGCTTAACCCCTTCTTCCAAAATAAAACCCAAGGTAGCCTGGAAAAAATGTAGAACCTGGCTTAAATTTTGCGGCAACAAAGCTCAAAGTAATCTGTACTGGCCTAGAAGGTTGCAAGTGCAGTTTCTTGGGAGATTCTTCTGCAACATGAACCCAATATTCTAGTGTTTACTTAAATGATAAATGTTTGCCGCTGTGATAAATTAATATAAAATGTTTTGAGCCTTAAAACTCATGGATAGATTGCTCAAACTTCCTGGGGCCTGTTTCAACAAATTTACAAAACGCAAGCTGCGATTTGCAACATGAGATAATTTCCTCTTAGAGTCCTAGCCAAGACAGCACGAACAGTTACAGTACAAACACAATTAATGGGGAATACAAGCGTCAAATACACAAGGAGGGGACTAAATTCAGCTCAAATAAAGCAGTCGCACTTCTAAGATTGCACAAACGTATGATGAAATTCAGGTGCACTCAAGAACCGGGCTCAGTATAGAATAAAATAGATAATAAATAATATTCTTCAGCGATTTACTCACCCTCCCATTTCACATCCCACATACATTTCTCCTCAGTTAAATGGACTTTTAACATGGCTTTTTATGTTTCCAAGGAGACTAGATTACAAGCATAAAGATGTAGTAAGCTCAAATCATTCCGAGTGCAGGGACCAAAGTAGGAGAAAGCTTTTTTTTCCCCCCAGCTCAGTGAAAACCGTTGGAACCTGGTGACCCAGACGTGAGCATGAAAGAGCCCTTTTTAAGACTCTCAAATTATGAGTGACAATCATTTGTGAAACGTGACACTGCCGCAATTTGGGATCCTTGTGTAAGCAGAGCTTGCAAATCGCTTTTGTGCCACGGGACCTTAAACACTGTGCCTCTATCAACGCAGCTCCTTGGAGCAAGCTTGGAAAAGTGTTGCATGAAAGAATGTCATCATATGACAGCAAAGACAGGAGATTAATCATAGATGCAGAGACACAGTTGATGCGCAGGCAAATATGTTTAATGCATCATTGCATCTTATTAGTTTTTTTTTTTAATGGTTTTGCTGTATTTGTCTCCCTTATAGGAATTCATTCATGGTCCATTAAGGTCTGCAGTGGGGTTTGCAGCACAGGGAGGTTAGACACATAATAGCATATGACACAGTAAACACACAACATAACCACAAAAAAGTAACGTGAGTTCTGTGTCGCATTACGAAGCCATGTGTCCCTCCAGCCGTTTACAAACAAAGGTCAGAACGCGGCGACCTGTTTGCTTCTGATTGGCCACGAGGGACGACAGCATCATTCCTGTGCGATGATATGTTTACTGTCGCCTTGTTTATTTTAATGTTCTTGGAAATCTCATCTACGTAACATTCATGCGCCCGAAGCACTCAGCATGAAACTGACAGAGATGAACATGAGAGCAGACAGAGAGACAGAGAAGTACCGAGCGAGACAGACCGAGGGACAGACACGGAGATCATAACTTTGTCAGTGTGTGTCCCGGCTCGACTGTGTTTGCTGTAAACAGTAACTCGCTGATTTCCCAGTGCAGCCGCCACCCCCCCCCTCCGCCACCAAACGCTGCTTTTATTCCTCCGCACAAACACTTCCAGCAGAACAGAGGAGCAGCGTGACGTCGACCGCGGAGGAGATGCTGAGCAAAGCGAGCAGTTATTGGAAATCACACACACACACACACGCATACAAGCTCGGGGCAAGGGGCAATTACTAACGTGTAGATGCAGAAACACACACACTCTCATACACACAGCCATTGTATAAAGTCACGCAGACAGTACACACACTCGTTGCGCAAATGACAGAAATGCCCGCAGAGTTGAACACACTCTCAAATCTTAAACGCACTCTCACACAAATATACTCAATTACACTTCCAGAATCACTGCGAGACAGCACAGCTGGATACAAACACGCAGACGTATTCATTCGCCTATACATACACACAGCACACAAACACACACACACACATTTAAAATACATTTAAAGAGTGACATTGCTGGGATATAGCACTACTTCATCTGTTTAATTCAAAAGTATTGAGGGATTACTCTAGTTAATTACCACTTATGTCATATTTTCATAGTTTGGTCCATCGTTTCAAAAGTATCTGTTGATATCTGGAAACATGACGTCTCCATAGATGATCAGATGATCTGAGAGGATTTAAACAAGCTGACAGTTCAGGCAGATTGTATAAAGCACTTTATTTTTGGGGGGCAAAATAAGTGAGTCATGAATGTTGGTTGGCCTGTCATTGTAAACTGAGTCAGTTTAAGGCAGTGCCTTCCAACCCTTTTCCTTAAAGTTCATGACAACTGTACTGGGGTGAATTTGATTAGACGGGTGGCTTGTTTGAGCACCCGGGCTTTTATTCAGCCTGCTTCAAGTCCCACCGCACTCTGAGCTTCACAACGGCTCTTCAGAGACCCGTGGGTGACCTCACAGAGACTACATCCATGTTTTATACAGTCTGTCGCTGTTCAAAAGAAACGCCGTACTTGCGAGCATGTTAAACTTGACGTCGCAACCATTTGCAATCTGCGCGTAAGCAGTGCTCACAAAAACTCGTTCGTGGGTTATTTATTGTCACACACACACAAACGTGTATATAGAAACACACACACGTGGAGAACAGTGTTCAGTCCTCATGAAGTTCAGCTTCGTAAAAGAGAACATCATCGCTGTGCTGCAACCAACCTGATTATGCCGCTGTGGACTTCAAACAACTGGGTTGTGTTAGTTGACTTTTTTCCAGAAAGCAGGAAGGAGACACACACACACAAACACTGTGTGCACATGCCCGCAAGTACACACAAAAACACACACACACACACACACTTGCAGCAATCCCTCCCTTCTCTTCCTATCTGCTTCTCCCTGCAGCTCTCTCTAATTGACTTCTGCTTTCTTACATTTCATTTCATCTCTTATTTCAGTTTTATTTCCCAATTTTTTATGATCCCCTCTGTCTTCAATTATTCATACCTCTCTCTTTTTCTCTCTCCGACTTCTTTCCATCTGGTCTTGGTGATGTTTAATTCACCTCTTCGTTTGGAGGAGGAGGGGAGGGGGGGGGCTGCTGCTGTGCGCTGTTAATTGGTTTTTAAGAGCGGTAAGTACACACACATGTACGCACACTCGCATTCGCACGTAGCCTCTTGCACACACACACACACACACACACACACACACACACACCCACCCTCCCCTCCCTCTGCTGTTAGAGCACACTGTACATGTCTGCTAGCATTAACGTCACCAAATGAGCATAGAGTGAAAAAGCATGTGAGAAGAGGACGGCATTGTGTGTGTGTGTGTGTGTGTGTGTGTGTGTGTGTGTGTGTGAGGAGGAGGGTGGGTTTATGTTTGTGTGTGTGTGTGTGTGTGTGTTTTTTGGTGCATGTGAGAGCCAGTGCGTATGAGTGAGCAGGTCAATGCTGTTAATGTTGCATTCGATAAAAATTAGAACAAGAGCATGGCGTGTGTGTGTGTGTGTGTGTGTGTGTGTGTGTGTGTGTGTGTGTGTGTACACTCTTGTACGTCTATGTTTGTGAGAACCCATGGGAGACTTTATGGGCAGACAGTTCTCACTTTGTCAAAGGGTCGTTTGGGACTTTAGAGTTGAGCTTACAATTCTAAACAATGGTTTAGATTAAGGTTTGTGTGAGGGGTCGGCATGTTGGGATGATTCAAATCAGGGTTAGGGTTATGTCCTTACAAGGGTTTAAACTTTGGTTTGGTTTATAACCTCCAATTCCACCAACTCTTGAGAAAAACATCCGTCTCTTTAGCCGCCCGATGTTCTACTTTCTCCACCAGCTAGTCACTAACTTTGTCTTTCAGCCATTTGGTCCTGAGCAGTAAGATGCAGTGGGTTTATCTGAGCTTTTATTTGCTAAAAACAGCTTCTTACTGGCACTGGAAACGAGGTTGAGAGAGCTGAGACTCAAACAAACAGCGTGTGTGTGTCCTAGAATCAAAACTATGAGCTAAACAAGGCTAAAAGTAGAGTGAGTAGAGTTGTAAATGAGGTATTCTTTGGGTTCTTTACAACCCGTTCACACTGAATGTATTCCTTTGATTCGGTAATATAAAAATATTGATTGATAGACTTTGTTCACGTCTCACATTATCTTTATCTGGTCCAAATCCAAAGGTTTCCACAGATAAAATATGTCATCTTTGAGCACATAAAAATGTGCATAAGATATTAGAAATACATCTACAGTGCATTTTTTTTTTTACCATTTGATGTATAGAGGCAGCCATAAAAAATGTGTCCTGTTTGAATATTTCACCAAAAGTGTGCAATGGAGCACTGACTGAGAATTTATGACATAGTGGAATAATGTGGGAAAAATGTTATTACGGAGTTTCTTTAAGGGGGAATTTAAGTGGAAAAAATGTGTGTGTCAATGCATGACGTTAAAGAGAACTCATAAATATGAGTGCTTACAGTACATGAGCAAGTGAGTGACTTACAAGTGAATGTCTGCAAGTATCTTATGTGTGCATGCGCGCGTGTGTGTGTGTGTGAGTATTCTCTGCATTCCCAGACAAACGCTGCAGCCACATCATTAGCCACATCCTCTGACTCCAACCTGGACGTCGGATCAGAGGAATGGAATTAAGTCAGGAGCAGATTAGTCATTATCCAAATAACGACCCCGCTCAGCAATGGCTGTGCGATTTCCCCTTCAATAAGACTCGGCGATGTGAACTCCACTGAGGCAGAGGAGATGAGATTCTGCTGTGAAGTGAAACGGTGAAAAAAAAAAGAAATAACCTCGCTGTAGCTCCGTGAACAAGAGGACAAAAAAAAAAAAAAAATACTGCTGCAAACAGGGATGAGGATACTTTAATCTTAATGATGACGGGGAGAAAAAAAGAGTTGAAGGGGAGGGGGAAAAAAATCAGAGCTGCTGCTGCTGCTGCTGCCGCACGAATGAAATGTTCATACGGTTTAATCTAATTGTTAAGTTACGGTGGTAATGAGCGAATTTTCATGGACTTGCTGCAGTAACGCAGCATGAACAAGAGCTGGGCTTCCTTCCAAGAAGTAGAAAAGCTGAATGTAAATGTCAGGTTTTATGCTCACTCGAGGTAAAAACGAAAGGTCTGCAGGTTAAAAAAATTCTTTGTGAGGTGTTCTGTGTAAAGCATGACCTGAAAGTGAAAAAGCGTGCGCGTTGTCTCTGCTAAAATACAAAGCTCCAGCGTTAGCTGTACTTGGTGGCTTACAGTATGCAAAGTGCATTCCGTGATTTCCATCTTGAAAATGAGAGCATGAAATATCACTTACACTATTCGACACGAAAGCACGATAACAACTTGCCAAATAGAAATCAGTTCTTGAAAGTTGGTGTGGAAATTCAATTTATTTTCCTCAACGCCGCTGATGGAAACACACCTAATTTGCATTTTATTTTTCCCCCCTGCATTTCAGAAATTCACTTTAAATTCCTTTCCTTTCCCACAGCGACTGCCTGACATTTTCTTTGCAGTTTCTTAATGCATTGATATAATAGAGCTGCATTGAGAGGGTGTGAAAGCTTGCCAAAGCCCTGCGTTGGAGGACCTTTTTTGTCAGGACTTCACAGCCAAGCAGCATTCAACATTCATAATTTTTTTTCTCTGATGTAAGTGCAAGATACTTCAGCTCCTAAGGCCTTTGAAGATCTGATCTTTGCTATTGCAAAGAATGTAAAATATGAAAAAAAAGGCCTTTCAGGTCTGTATGTGCTAATTTGGATTCTGTCACACGCTGTATGTTTTGGATCTGTCGTGTCAAGTTAAAGTTTAGGGAATCTGTATATTTCCTGCCTAATGCTTAATTTAGGAGCTATGTGTTCAGGCAATATTTGAGTTTGAACCTTTCAATCATCCCAATTTTTAGTGTTACAGAGTGTTAAAATAATAATATAACTTGCATAAGTCTGTGAAGCAAAGTTATTACGAGACAAATTAGGATATTAAGATATTTCCTATGTGGAAAAGCCTCAAGACTTGTGTGTTTTTCTGTTAATGTAGTGACATCCAAGGTACTCGGAGCTCGGCGCTGTGCCATTTGCTGTGCTGCATTTCCCAGAGATCATCTGTCAATCTAACAGTGTTGCGGTACAGTGACTAGGCATCACGATTCAATCAAGGGACTCCTGATTTCCAAGCGTTTGTCTCGAGGAACCGGGACTCTCTTTGCCCTGATAATTAGGTTGAATTAAGTTTGTCTTTGGGAGGAAAACATTTTTTAAAGTGATCTTGGTGAAATTTGCTGCCAGGGCAGCATTAAGGTAATAGGTTGGATCACTGCTCGAAATGGAAACTGTCTTTCTCTTACTCTCTCTCTCTCCATCACAGCAGGAGCAGCGAGGAAAAGCACAGCTGCAGCCTCTCAAAGCAAAGACACTATGACAGAATGGCAGAGCTCAGACTCCTGCATAGATTTCCTGTAGATGAAGTTTTATTTTCTGGTGATGAAGTGCTCACCACCATCTTGGCTAGTAGAAAAACTCAGCTACAAGCAAAAAAGGGAAGCCCATGGTGGAGCTGATGCGGGACGAGCGAGCGGAAACCACCGCGGCTTAGTGTGAAAACAGCCCGTGCACACGGTATTATCTGCATCTGATGAAACAGGTAAGCGTCAGTTTTAATCAACACATCTGTCCACACCTGGCACAGCTTCACTCGTACGTGTGCAGCTGTCAACTGAAGCATATTTTCACACTTCCAGTGCGCAGCAATATTGTGGCTGGATGGATCCACTGTCAACACTGACAAAGCGGGCTGATGTACTGCTTACATAACGTGGCCGGTGTGGATAAAGTGTCAGACATCTGTCAATCAAACAAACTTGCAGTCAAAAAATATTTCTCTTTCAGCCTTAGTATCTTCTTATAAACTTCTATTTTCTAAATTTGAAATCAGCTATTGAGATTAAAGGTCCAGTGTTTAGGATTTAGGAGGCTCTATTTACAGAATATGGCAGAAATTGAATACAATATGCATAACTATGTTTTCATTAGTGTATAAACACCTGAAAATATGAATCTTTATGTTTGTTTATAACTTGAAGAATGAGCTTTTTATATCTACAGACACTGCTGGTCCTCTTCAGTGGAGTCTGCCACGTTGAACATGTTTCTACAGAAGCCCAGAACAGACAAAATACAGGCCCAAAATAGTTTCTCCTTCATGCTAGGAAAGAGAGGTTGAAGCAAAGGGGTTGCAATCCGCAACTACACCACTTGATGCTAGTAAATCCTACACGCTGCTCCTTTGAAACTTGAACTTTGATTGACTTTCTATCAATCTCTCAAAAGTAAGTTTAGATCTGTCCCCTTAACGTCGTTACAGAAGCCCCTTTCAGGGAATCTATCTTTTAAAGGATGCAGGACAGGTTCAAATTGAGATGAGTCTGAGACCAAAACTGAAACTGCACACAAATATTTGCATGTTTATCACTGGGAAGTTGCCCTCAAACTGCTGACAAAGTGGTTTAAAGTGGTAAATTCATGTAAATTGTCTGTCCCAGAGGTGGATAACCGTTTAACTTCGATTTACCTGTAAAGCCCTATGCAAGAACAAACAGCGTTGTCTAGCTTGTGTGATACATTCAGCAGTGACTGATGAACCCTTCTTCCCCTGCCTCTCATTGATAGAAATGTAGCTTCACAGTTACTTAAGTCATTATAATTCTGCTGCTTCTGTCCACTCTGCAGATGCAGCATGTTTGTCCTGGGAGAGGAACCTGTTTTTTTGCTCTTTCTGAGGTTTCCCCTCCTTTTTTTTCCTGTTGAAGCATTTTCTTTGTCGTGATGTTTCTTTACCCAAGCCGAGGTTTTAAAGACAGAGTATGTTCATTCAGCCAAACTTGTAATTTTGGCTTCACTTGACAAGGATCACCTGAATGCATCATTAAACAATTGACTAGCCTGCAATGACTTGTGAGGATTGCAAGCGATACAATGGTTCCATCCTTAAAACGAGAGAAAATAAAGCAACTTTTGAACGTGGTCCAATACTGAGTGAGAGAGCACTGCAGCCTGAGGCCTCAAAATGGGCTAAAAGTGCTGGTTTTTGCCACTGACCGGCTCAGATTGCTGTTATAAGCTTCTGACAACACAACCCCGCAGAGAAATGAAACATTTTCTCTTTCTTTAGATCCAATGTGTGTCTAGCCAAGCCTCTGCAAACAAAGAGGGGGGCAACAGGCCGAGGAGGGTGAACCAGCTGCTGCAACGCTGCGACGCTCAAGAGCGGTTTTCCTGTGGGTGACGTGACCCCCGCGCCCGCAGAAGAGATTTCACAGACAGGATCAAGTGAAAGGTACCTAAAGTGTATAATTTCTCTTTCGGGTCCCTTACATTATGTTGTCACACACTTATAAGAACAATCTGTCAGTAGCAAAAACAAGCACCTTTAATTTTAAAAAAGACGGTGCGCAATTGTCCTCAAGGATTAGCAGCCCATTTCTCGAGCGCAGGCTGCACCAGTCTCACTGAATACTGGACCAAATTCAAAACTTTTTGCCCCCATTAGTCACTCTGACACAAAAACATTGGAAACTAAGGTCCAGGTTGAAAAATACAGAAACGATCAGTCAGTCAACAGTCTAGAAATGCAGACTTCGAAGGGTGGGACCCCTAAATTGGGATGAAGAAAGAGTTTTCTTAGCATTGTCTGCAACATTAAGCTGAGGTGGCTGCTACTTGAGTTCTTCTATTTGTTCAAAAACAAACAAACAGAAAATGTGCATCACTTCCTGCGCTGCAGATGATTTCCCCCGCAAAAGACCGACATCCCGAACAATGAGAGCTCATGAAGTGGGTCTTCTTCATGAATCAAAGCTGTCCATGCATACTGTAGGCAAAACCAGCGTTCGTGACCAAACCAGTCGGTCACAAGGTGTTTAACGGAGCAGCCGAGGACACAAACAGACAAATACAGCGAGTGACTGTCACTCTGTCTGTCTGACTGTCTGTCTGTCTTTTTGTTTGTCTCTCTGCTTGTCTGTTTCGATTTGTATGTGGCTCTGGATCACTGCGTCTCTCTCTGTCTTTCCCTTTCTCTCTGTCACTCTCTTTCCGCTCATCCTTTTTTCAGTCTGTAGGCGTGTCTGTCGGTCCCTGTCAATCACTCTTTGCGGCTGCTGTGTGTGTGTGTGTATGCACGTGTGTACATGACTTTATTTTATTTTTTTAGACTCATCTCTCACTGTCTTCATCTCTGTGCCCTCTCCAGCTCATGTCTTCTTTCTCTCATGTTTTTCCGTCTCGCTGTCAGTCTGTCTATTTCAATCACTCTATTTATCTGTTTATCTCGATCTGTTTTGGCTCTTTTTTTCTCTCTTCGAGGTTGTGTCGCTGCGTTTCACATGCACACACACACGCGCAAACATGAGTACACCCACACACACACACACACACACACACACACACACACACACACACACCCCAGCTTGCCTTCTTTCTCTAGGCTCCATGGGGACATGTAAGTGGGACAAGGGGGGAGAGAACAAACAGATCAAACTTCAATCTAGGCTTTTCACTCTTTCCTCCTCCTTCTACGAATCCCCCTACCCCTGACACACACACACACACACACACACACACACACACACACACACACACACACACACACACACACACACTCTCTCTCTCTCTCCTCCTCCACTCCTTCTTCTTCCTCACTACACACTCTCTCCTTTGCCCAGACCCGACAGCCTGTTTTTTGGCAGGGTCGTCTTGTTTCGAACACACACACCCACAACTACTGGTACACATGTGTACACATACACACACACACACACTGAGAGAAGGGGAAATATGCAAAAAAAAAAAAAAAAACTTGAAAACATACACAAACAAACACAGACAGCGATAGAAACACATGCTAAAAACTGCACGCAGACACAAATACGCTGCCTTCTAAAACGGCTAATTGGCTTGTTGGCGGTGAAATATTTAAAATGAAGCATGAATTATATAAAGAGACATCGATTGTATATTTGCTGTGTGAATAAAACATGAACATCTTTCACTTGCGTGCTCTTGTCCCCGCCCACTCCCCGTCCCTCAATCATATTCAATTGAATAAAGCTTTACCGACGTTACGTTTGATCAAAAACATTATACGCACAGTGCAGTAAATAATAAACACAACAGAGTCGTTTAAAAAAGTAATGATATTCAGTACATGGAATGAAACAAATCATTTCACAGCTCCCGTATTCCCTCCACACATCCAGGTCTTTGTGTCTCCGTCTGTTCACACATTCACACTTTCACACATTAGCCGACCTCGGTCCAACTCTTTTTCTTTTTCGTCTCACATCTTTATCTGTTCTTTGTCTCTCCCAACACACCCACATCCATGTCTCTTTTGCTCTATCTTCCAAACTCCCGTGTGGAGTCTAGCAGGTCTCCGGAGCCAACGAGTTGTTGTGTTTTGGTATTAAACTAACTCTTCATTTTACGAAATATCCTCTCTCACATAATGTGAAGCCTGAGTCAAAGTTACTCATGTTATTTTAGTCCATTCTTTCAGCTTTGTGGAAACGGTTCGGGGAAGGCCCTTTTCCGTCTCAGCATGATAATACCCGAGGTACAAAACCGAGTTGTCAAAGAAACAGAACCTTGACTGGCTCTGAACAAAACCTTTGGGGTGAACTTGTTAGTTGCTCAACATCATTGGCCAACCTCACAAGTGCTTTGTGTTGCAATAGGAGCAAATTCCTGCAGTCTGTTTTTAAAAATCATGTGGAAAGCCTTCCTGGAAAAAGTGAAAGTCTGTCATGGTGGTAAAAGGAGAGAGATTATATTTTAACATCTGCTTTAATTACAGGTTTGATGTTTGAGTGTCCACAAAGTACTTTGGAGCTTGCACGTTTGATATCTTTGACATCTCTTAAACGTAATCTTAAGTAGAATTTTGACAGGAGCGAAAGGAGGACGTCAGGTGATGTTATTGCAGAGAAGTCTGCGTAGGGAGGAGTTTACTGACAGTCTGCCAAATCAAGTGTCACAAAGCTTCCCTAACCCTTCTTTTAATCTAACCAAGTCGATTTGTGCCTCAACCTATAACCAAACCATAACCACAGTGTTGTCGCATCATCAAACTAATTAATTTGGATGGTTCGGAAGATATAGGGACAACGTATTTTGATGTTTTTTTTTTTTTACTGTTTAACGCTATGTTCTTTTAATTCATTAGCACTAATGATTAATTTGGGAGCATGCATTGGTCATTTGTGGACACAGTTTTATTTAAATAGCACAAAATCACAAGTTTGTCACAGAGGAGTGTACAGAATATGACAAGCTCTGCCCTTAGACCCTCAATTAAAATGAGGAAAACTCAAAACCCCCCAGAAAACTCTCTCTCTCTCTCTCTCTCTCTCTCTTTGCCTTTAGTCTTTTTCTCTCATTTCTTCCCGCTGTCTCTCTTTTTTCAATCTCTCTCCTATCTACTCCTCTTTCTCTATGTTTTCTCTCCCTCCCTCATCTCTCTGGAACAGTTTTAATTAGCCGGTAGCCTGAGGTCAACCTCTGCTCCTCCGCATTAGCACACACACATACACACACACACACACACACACACATACGCATACATACACGTTATATGTGTGTGTGTGTGTGTGTGTTATGGCAAGCAGAATTGATTTTTTCCACTCTGTTCCAACAGCAGATACGTGTACTGATTCCTTCTTTAATGTTCAGAGTGAAGAGTTTGAACTCCCATGATGCCGAGCAGGAACATGACATGAAAGTGTGTGTGTGTGTGTGTGTGTGTGTGTGTGTGTGTGTGTGTGCATAAGATTCTGAAGCATCTGAGTGTGTGAACTGTGTTTGTGTGTATAGGTAAAAGTACATTTGAGGATGCGTTTGTATACGAGCGGTGCAAGTGTGTGTAAAGTGCATGATTGTGTGTGCCGTATGATGTATGTATGTAGTCTGTGTGCGTGTGCATGCATGTGTGCATACACACACTGCGGGCCCCTGGAGGTTCTTGCGACATGCGACATTAGCAGTGACACAGAAAAGATGCATCAGTTCCATTTCTTGTTGCACACACACACACACATGCACGCACACACACAAATTGATACAAATACACACACACACACACACACTCAATTCCACCATCACCTCAAAAAATCCTGGACTTCTCTTCCAATTTGATGAATTTTTCATTTGTTTTTTTTCTTACTCTAAAATCATCAGTGAGCAAAATCGTGTTTTTGTGACCGACTGCTGCAGGGAGGAGGGAAATGAAAGCGATCTCTGTGGAGTTGAACCGGAGGACTCACTTTTTAAAGGCACTTTTTTGCTCCCAGACGTGGAGCTGTGGGACGTGCGTGTGTATTTGTGTGTATGCGCACTTTACACGTGTATATGTTTCTGTTTCCGAGAGCTGTGTCCTCTTCTATCTGTGTGTATTCATATGCTTTGTTGTTTGTGCACCCGTACCGTACACACTTGTTTTTCTCTGTCTGCATATAAATGTATCTCCCTACTTCTGTCAGTGTGTGTGTGTGTGTGTGTGTTCAGATGTGTGCGCGCATGTTTGTGTAAAAGAGAGACAGACGGAGACGGGGCAGAAGGTTTTTCATTAGACAAAGTATGACGGAGGTGGAGGAAGACGCGGAGGAGGCTGGAGGGAGGAGGATCCCAGTCACAGGACTATCAGCAGGGAAGCAGCACCTCGGACCATCCACACACACACACACACACACACACACACACACGCACATACAGTACAGACACATATACCGTCTTCACATACACAATACAGAAAATAGAAGTTCACGACGAGGAGCTCTGCGGCGTCACGTGTGTCCACACAAGACAAAGAACACAAGTAAAACGTTCCATATTACACACTGAGTCTTTTGTTCGAGAGCGTAATTTACCTTAACTAGCTGCCGTATGTTCAAATGTTAATCTGAATTAAAAATAACTCGTGCTGCCTTGAGAGATGTCATTAGTCTGAAAAGCAGCACGAGACGGCCTGGCTTTCAGTGCTGGAAGAAGTATAAAGATCTCTCTACAGTTAAAGTAGCAACAACACAATGTAAACATACTCCATGACAAGTAAAAGTATACAAAAAAATCAGAACTGAGATTACAGTGTAATTAAAAGTACAATAAAAATGGATATTATTTCTGTGTTTAATTATTGATGCATAAAGGTCCGCTTTGAACACCAGCAGCGCTGTAAAGTGTTGTTTTGATGGACTAGTATTGGATCAATATTGTTCGAATATTGTGCTCTAACAGAGCGGACACACACATAACACACTGCACACGAGTGCAGCCGGCGATGTGACATCAAGGGCGGTGATGCGTGCATACTGATATTTGTTGGTAATTCACTGATTTTGGTGAAACTGCATCAAATTTTATGGAGAAAATGGTTTTCCTCTAATGTACTCCTCCTGCTGCTGCACACTGACTGAGCTGCCGTTAGCTAAGGTTAGCTCAGCCAGGCTGCCTGGACTGCGGACTCAGCAGGTTTTCAGTCACAGTGCGTGAGCAAATGTTGATGGGGAGCAGAGCTGATGTCGTGCCAGAACTGGAGCTGACCAATCGGACTCAGCAGCCTCTAAGCCTGTCATAATGACAGAGATGAAAAGACTGAAGGGGACGTTGACGGAAGAAGCTAAGAGAGAAAATGAGAGAGTGATCGAGCAGGATGCCACCAGATGAGAGTAAATCTAGGACTGACTTTAAGTCGCTGGTGAGAGCTTTGTCAAATAAAACGCTGAACAGACAGACGCGAGCTGAGCTTCTTGCTGTTGGACTAGTTAGTGGCTGCTCTGTCTTGTGTTGTTGCACCTACTTGATGTTTGGCTGTTGGTAGTTTTTGATCATAAGTAATGTACTAATACGAATACACGTGTACAGCTGTCCATATTAACGACAGTGGTATTAAACTCTGAAATTGCGGGTGCTAAATCAAAAGAACAAATATCAATTTCTAGGTCCTCTGCATTAGATCTCACTCTAAAACGTAATCAATAAAAGATTATGCGACCTGCAACAGTAAAATGTCAAGTTATACTGTTCAGCACGAAGAAGTAATCTCTGTATTCAAGTTTCGTGTTGCCCTGATCACTGAATATCGACACTAAGTGCGCTCACATGTGCTTTATCTCATCATTTCGCAGAAACACTCAAACAAACCTGTAGCAAGTGTTTGCCCTCAAACCCCTTCACATACAGTACACACTCTCAGACACAGACACACTCCTAGATATCAAACACTCAAAAGATACGAATCACAAATAGCTCACTTCCTCTCGCGGCCTGAATGAGCGAAACGCTTCAATCAGAATAAAGGCAAGTTTTGTTCTTTTTTTTTCTTTTCTTTCTAACAAAACACACAGTCACAAAATCAACTGTTTGTATGCACCGAGGAGACAACAGTAAGATCATTTACTGGTTTGTAGAACATTTCAGTATACATTTTGATAGATTGTTTTTATGTACCGTCTGCAGCTTTTCTCAACTTTAACTCTGCCCGGAGATGGATTTTAGACCATTTGACCTCTGACTATTGATATTGACCATAACATTCTATAAATTGTGAAAAATATCTTCCCCACACGGTGTATATATCCAGCATATACTTGTTCCAACACTTCACTGAGGCTCTGTGCTGCACATATTGAGTGAAATATTCAAACCCAAGATGCAGTGTTTTTATGACTGCACTGTTACATCAGATGCAAATTTTCTTGCTGTCTTGTGCATCATTTATGCACATTTCTACAAAATTTAAGCTGACATATTTGGTATCCTTGGAAACTTTGGGATCTCCAGCAGAAATAATTATGGGTCTATATAAGTCTGTAAACATGGATCCACTTGCGAATCCAGCAAGTTTGAGTCCTAAATTAAAAATGAAGCCATTCTGAGTTATTAGAGCCGATGAATGTTATGAAAGTGGACGGTTTATGAGTAGAAGATAACAACATACAACAGGAAATGAAATGCTATTGTTCAGTGGATGTTTATACTATGCACCGTAGAGCTAATGTCATGTATCAAGACGCATAATACAGCATAAGAAAAAAATGAAAACACTGAAACAAAGCCCTCTTCTCACACTCTCTTTCAACCAGATATCTCTGAATGCAACGATTCTGTTACAACCAGGATCACTGTGCGTCCATGGCATTTGTTCAAGGCTTGCCCAAGTCTCATTCTGACTCATCTTGGCCTGAGTCCTACTAGGAAATTGTTACTGGTCTTCAGCAACGAGAAAACATCCACTTTTCTCCTTTCCTCTCGAGCAGAAACAGATAGAGTATCAGTGCAGCTACAAGGCGATGAAATGGTTTTGCTGAAAAACTGCATTTTGATTCAAGGTTAGCTGACACAGGTGAATGTATCGGAAGATAAAATACTGTTTTGTTTTTTTTGTTGTTGTTTGTTTTGAAGCAGTGTAAGAGAAATGAGCAAATGGACTCGTGTACGATGTATCAAGCCAGTTATTTACTTAATAAAGGAGCAACTATAGTACAATCAGTACAAGAAGAACACTGTGAAGTTACTTCAGACTGAGGGCCATTGATCTGGAGGAAGTCATCTATTTGAAACGTTTCACAGAAGATCCACTGTGTTCAGTCACAAAGGTCATTTTGTGCATGAGTCTCGTTTGTTTTTAGTGGATTTTTTTTTTTTTGCAATTAAACATAATTTATTTTCAAGTTTCAGATGGTTTTATGGATGTACTGATCTATCCCGACGCTGACCTTTTAAAGTAGACTGGGTATTGCTCAAATGTCATCAATTTTTTATCAAATACAGTTTAGGCTCTGATAAGCGTACAGGCATAAAGAGCTATCACTGATACTGCACCAATTCCAGTTTGTGCTTCATATATAAATGCATTTTAATGTGAATGGAGGGATTGTTTCTCTAGGATTCATCATTTTTAATTTGCAAATGCAATTAGAATTTCAACGTTATAAACGGATATAGACCAAAATGCTTATGGATGCAATCAGATAGACTAAATCAGGGCAATGAAAGGTTGCTCTGAAACATTTGCATGAATGGATTACATTTTTATCACATTTAAGAAAACTTTAGAAAGGAGAATAGTCCAGGAAATGATGACTGACTTTACATCTCGTTAACAATGAACTTTTAGCAAGTTGGAGGAGCTACATGCACGAGACGTGGAAACATGTAATCACAACACGGGAAGGACAGTGAATGTAGCATCAAGTTTTATCTTCATTTATCAGAACAGCTCAGTGCTGTTTGTAAGATCTGTTTACCAGTGATCCTTTAGATCCTGAACATGATGGCGTGTCAGATGTTTTGAGCTTGATTCATTTTATTGTCATAATCCTTCTAAAAAAAATAAGCCTTAAAATGCATGACTCAACTTACAGCTTTCACTTGCAGTTAAGAAGTATATTTACAGCCTCATGTGAGATTATCTATATTTGAATTAGTTCCACGCAGAGGGGTTTGCAGATTTTGGGAAACAAGCACCGGTGTCCAATCAGTACTCTAACCCCTCTAATTAAAAGTACACTGCACAAGATGATGCTAATAAATTTAGATTTCTTGTTTGAGAAGGCGCACATTTGCTCTCCTTTCTAGCATCATTCCATCTTAGAGTCGTGTTAAAGACAGCCTTGATCTCCTTCAACAGTTTCTGGAGTTAATAAAACCTTGTTCTGAGTCTATTGGCCAGGCATTTCTGGGGTTATGTACGTGCTTTTCAAAAGATTTAATGCAATCCAAAGTTATGCAGTTTTCTCAGCTCAGAAAATTTGCTCTCATTTTAAATGCTAAAAAGACATGCATAGTCATTTTGTCCCTCTGGCCTTCCTTAGACTGTATTTTCCACATTGAAAAGACTCAAACAGAAAAGTTAAGTAGGCCTGGTCAGTGCCGGTTTGAAGTCAGGCTATTTTCACTTCAGATGTGTCACTAGTTTCATGCACTGTAGTAATTTCTCCTCCTTAAATTTCCTTTATGTTTGGAGATTACAGTGCTTTGGCCATAGATGCTATTGAGAATGAGCTATGGCATAAAACAATTATGATTTGAAAGGACCATGCATGTTTAAAATGGAAATAGGTGTAGACATTAACATAACTCACCCATCCACCCTGACTCCATTAACGTTACAACTGTGTTACTATGCCAGGCACGTCATTAGAAAAGCTTTGCCTGTTCCCAGATTTTCTGTTACAACATAAAGTCAAAGTGTCCTGATTTTTTTTTTTACTAGAGAAAATGCTCAGTAATTTCCAGAAAGAGCTGGCCACTGCAGTTTTTAACAAACGTTACTGAAACAGGAGTAAACAGTGAATTTGTTGTGGACTATTTTCAGCTGTGGATCAATACAAATTTGTTGCTCTAGTGGGTACTTCTGACAGCAGGACCATGTATGCGTGATCGGTTCATAATAAACTACAGTGCCCATGTTCATGGTAACTAAGGAACATGTCACATAGTTTAATAGAGATGCTCACTGGTGTGTTTTTAATTGTTTTTTTTAACATGACTAAGGCACACAGGAATAAGATACATCGGGCTTTGGCAAGACGAGCAACGCTCAGTCAGTTTTGGGATTTCTTAACAAGAAAAGACAGAATATCAGCACCCCTGTCTTTTCACAGGAGTTGTAAAGCGATGCAATTTCTAGACCAACGAAGGGCGTAATATGAGGCTCAGCCTTGACAACTGAAGAACAAACATGGAGGCCATCAGAATGTTAAGTGCTGCCTTGTCTAACATTAACTCCATTTTCAAAGGTCAGGACCACAGTTGAGGCGGTGATGAATCGAGCACTTCATTCCTTTGCTTATAAACCCCCTTTTCTATCTCTGTCTGTCTTTATGTATGGTGGTCTAATCCCTGCCCACCAGCCAAACCCCCACCCACCCACCCGCCCTCGTTCTCCTCTACCTCTCCTCCTCCGTTTCCTGTATTTCACTCTCGTTTCTGTCGTTTCCTCCCCTCCCCTCCCCTCTCTCTGTGGTTTCTCTGGCCACTTAATGGAATGCATGGCATTTCCTCCCTCAAACCTCCCCGTTCTTCTTCTCCATCTCCCCCCCCTCCCTCTATCCAGCCCCCACCTTCTGTAATGAAATGTAAACTTTGACATTTGTCAATTTAGTCCTCCCATCAACAATTTGCAGCGTGCGGGGGTGGAAGGTTTACTGTAGCGTGGCGTCTCCAGGCTAAAGCGCCACTCTGACCCGTCGCCCTGTTCTCTCACTCTTTAGTTTATTTGATCTTTCTCTCATGCTTCTGTGCTTCCTTTGGTTCCTTAATCATGTTTCTCTCCTTTCTTTCTCATACATTCTTTGTGCTTGTTCTTTCTTCCCTTTGCTTTTGTTCTACTTTGTCTCTTTCGTTCCCCCCTTCTGTTTTGCTTGATAATCTCCTTTTCCTTCTTCGACCATTCTCTCCTCCTGTCTCCTCTTTAATTTAATTCTCTACTGACTGATAATCTGCTTTTTCTTTTTTCTTCTTCTTCTTCTTCTTCCACAGAGCACGCTCGTTTTCTTCCACTCTCTCTTTCATTCTCCAAGTTCATTGATAAGGTCTTTTGCCCTTTCCTCCCCTCGTATTTCATATTCCAGTCCTCACAGCTTGAATCAATAGCAGTTTCGCAGCTAATTCCACAGCTCTACATCAATACCCAAAGGCTCCTCCGTCACCCCCCTGCCTGCCTACTATGAATATTCAAATGCGTGTTATAATAAAGTGGTTTTTCTAAATGCATTAGCACTCAGAGGGGAGGGGGGGGGGTGTTCAATCCAAAATGAAATTTTCACCATTATGAAGGAAGTGACAAACACGTTTGCGACAGAGGAAGAGAAGACGCATTATGAGGAATGATAGGTTAGTTTGGCTTCATTTGAATTTTAAAAATTATTTCTTGTTTTGCAGAACAAAGCAAGGCCAGAGTGTGCCTCTGAGAGCTTAATGAAGTGGGTTTTTCTACATGCATTAGCAAGCAGAGACGTGGGGTTTCATCTCAAAAGTGAGATTTGTAAAAACTGGCACGCACTCTCGCAAAAACTGACTGACAGCATCAAATTTAAACAAACGATGTCAGTTTTAATGGAAAGCTAAGCGCTGGTTTTGTTTGTCTAAACAAAAAAATGATCATATAGGTTTTTGTTGATACTTAATACTGGATAATTGTGTCTTCAGGTGATTTTCTTCCCAAAGTGTCCGCTGAAGGGACAAACCAGGGCCAGCATGTACCACCACAGCCAAAAGACATGGCTTTCTTTATTCCTTCCCCCTTCTTCTTCTTTTTTTTTCTCTCTCCTCACACATTTTCTCTCCCTCCTTCTATCCCTCTATTCATCCCTCGCTCTCCCCGGCAAATCCAAAAGTTGTGTCGCCATAGCAACAGCTGCCGTCTGCGAAAATTACCTAAATCCCTCCCTTTTTTTTTTTTTTTTCTTTCACCGTGTGTTCCCAGTGACATTCAATGGATACTGTTTTGATGTGGGAGCGCACAATCGAGACGAGGGGGGGTGAAAAGAACAAAAAAAAGTAGAGAGGTTGATGTTAGGAGAACAACAGAGAGGAGAGCAGCAGAGCAGAAAGAGGAGAGGAGGGATTAGAGGTGGAAAAGCCTGGTGGCCAGACAAACAGCCAGTCAGCCGGAGAGAAGCTGAGAAAAAAAAAAAAAAAGAAAAAGAGTGAGTGAGACAGAAAGCAAACACAGACAGGGACGGACGATGCAGGAAAAAACAGCCAGACAGACAACCGTGCAGATACGCGAAACACAGAACAAATAATCAAACAAACAATGAGTAAACAAAGAAAGGTAAGCCAAGGGCACACAACCGCTCAGCGGCAGACAGACGGAGAGACTGACCCAGTGAGACAGGGCAGTATGTGAAACAGGTAGCAGGCACAGAGGAGACAGACATGTGTCGCCATGGTAACACTGAAACCAGAGAGTAAAGGAGGGAAAAAGAGAGAGAGGTGGTTGGTGGTGGTAGTGGTGGTGCTGGTGGTGGCAGCGGGGTTGGGGTTGGTTAAGAGGGAGAGATATAGGAAGCATGCCGTCCCCATGGTAACACAAACGGAGGGATCCTGAGAGAGGAAGCGAGGCCGACACACACACACACACACACACACAGACACAGAAATCCAACACAAAAGGCACATTAAGAAAGTGGGAAACCTCGCTCTTCATATCCCAGCATCCACCTCTTTGCAGCGCTACAACCTGATCTGCATCACCGTGTTCGCGTTTGTGTGACGTGTTTACGAGACGCCCGCTTCGCCGGCTTCTCTGTGGCCAATTAGTGCCTCCAACATGCCATTTATGATTCTCAGACTTTGCCAGTGAGTAGCTTTATCTCTGCGATGAAGAAGGCATCTAGTTGTGGAAAAACCCTGACGGATGGTGTAAATTATTACAGCTTGCAGCATTATTCTTGGTTGGATGGCGTACAAGGCAATCTGTTGTCTTATCATGTGTGTGAGACAAGGCCAGTTTCCAGGATCATGGCTGAGCCAATTCAGCAAAGACAATCACATTGAATTGAGATAAAGCCTCGGTGGAAATCATGTAGCTGGGAAACTTCCCCAGAACGCTTATCAGACGCTGGTAATTACTCTTCAGCAAACACGCCAGCAGATTTGCAACTATTGTACCACTTAATCAGAGCATTGTGAAAGCAAAAAGGCTTGTGGCAGAATGTGACGAAATAAGTCAAGTTGCTTGACCTGAATGTGCTGCTGACTACAGCGACTGTCACTGCCAGGAAAAGAGTCACCAAACACAGCCTGCGGATTTACACTGAGAGCTAGTAGTGGCAGCGTGGTCTGAATGAGCCCACTGTCATTGAACAGAGCGGAACACAACATGAGAGGAAGCGCGGGGAGCTAGCAGCAGCTAATGGATGAGCATCTACTCCAGTTGGCGCCCACAGCTTTCAAAGCTCATCAAGAGCAGCTACAGCTGAGCTCAGATGGAAATATAACTTGGCGGAGCATTAAAATGCTCTTGGACAGTGCTATTAAAAGTTAATTTGTCATATAAGTAGTTTTGCTCTTTGTTTTATTTACAAAATTATCCATCTTAGCAAAGTCCATCAGTATTCAGAGAGCTCGCAGGCTCTTCAGAACACAGATTGTTACTGCAGGTATCATTGAAAATACCCCTTTCCCTGGCGTATTTACCATTGTGTTGGGTCATTAATGCATGCTCAACTCATAATTACTATATTTCCAACAGCACTTTGAGGCGGCATAATTGCAGTGTGCGGCAGATGGCTGTTGGCTAACTGGCTTGCAGTTACGCCTAATGGCTATTTGCTATCGGTGTAAAACAGGCTAATGGTTCGCTGGCCAGCAGCTATAGCTTAAAATAGACAGCTGTCCTGTGTGGGCTCAGCCAGAATTGAAATGACTATGTGCTCCTCATTATCTGCTGCAATGAATTCACCACACATCATTGTCCATAAAAGCAAAAAAAAATAAAAAGTGATAAACATTTCTTTGCGGTCTGATGTCTGAGTGAACTGAAGCAAAATTCAAAAAGGTTAATTTATGCAGAAAAACTGGACCATGTTTTATGCCTCATTATAACGGCCATTCCTCTCGAAAAAATAATTATCCTTGTGAAGTTGAGTATAACAAATGTAAATCATTAATGAATGTATATGGCATAACTGCTGTTCAAAGCCAGGCTGTGTGCATGTTTATATGCAGCACAAAAGACATTCATGCCGTTTTTGTCTGCAATTTTATCTTCCAATTCAAGAGGGAAAAGAGGGGGAAACGGAGAATGTATATTCCTTTTCAAACAAGGAGACTAATTACAAGGGATTAAGTAATTGCATGGGGAATAGTCAGGAAATCTTTCTCAAAACCTTTTGTTCCAGACCCCATTAATTTCACCCCGTCTAGTGTATAACGGGTTGACTTTATGTGAGCTGTTTCAAATCTACAAGATATTTTTCTGTGCTGTTAAAGAGGCACAGAAAGCTACAGCGTGGAAGACTGAGGCTGAAAAGTCACGCACCCACACTAACTTCTCAGAGGAAGTATTTTATGGCGGAAAAAAAAAAAGTTTGATAAAAGCACAGCACCTTTTTAATAATTTAAAACAAAATCATTCTTAGACTGCTGGTGTGCTTTGCAAAAAAAAAAAAATCTTTTAGAAAATACGTCTGCTGGATCATTTGAGTGTATTCACGTTACAGCGTTATAAGACCTTAAAATAAACATATTTCGCTGTAATTTGATCGCAATAAAATGGATCAAACGGATGCCCAAATAACTACAGCATGATGGTGATCTCTAAAATGTCTGAATTCAACAACTTGAACTTCTTTTGTAAACAGAGTTCAGGTCGATCAAGGCTAAGCGAGCTTAGTTCATATTAAAATTAGGGCTGTCAAGTGATAAAAAAAAAAGAATCTAATTAATCTAATTGGTGATTAAGGAGCATCTGTCAGTTTGCAACACCTGACTGAGTGTGGCTTGTCGAGACTAGTTGCTCACATAGAATTTGGGTCTGACCTCCGAGCTCGAGGCTAAGTGTTTTGCATTGCACTGATGTTTCAACATACATGAACTATAATTCTGACCATATCTTACACATTGCTCCTTTAAAAACTGTCTACTTTAGTCACCGCAACTCTCACCGGGAGAAGCAGAAGCTGCACGCTGCACAGAATCATACAATCAAAGTCTATTTAGCAGCCTTACAGCTTTCCATCACATCTCACAATCATTCAGCGAATAGAGGGCACACACAGCTCATCAGCATGACGCACGTCACAACACCTGCACCCATTTTCTTTTTGTCCCCTTACGTAAGCCCACGCACGTGAGGCCCCAGCAGCCACATCATCGTGGATTGATATGCGTCACCGTATCGATATACACCGGGACTATTTTCCAGCATGGATGCACGCCAGCGGTGCGGATAACTAGCATTTTATACCATGTTCACTCTTAGTAGACTACTGTACCTTCTGTCTGTGTGGCATTGTATTCTACACATTGCACATATTCATCAAAAATATATGCTGTAATTTGGATTTGTTTCTCTTCGATACTCTGTATGGTGAAGAATTTGGTAACTCACCCCATACATGACCCATGTCAACTTTTATTTTGGATCACCATGTAGCTTCAGTGCTT
The DNA here is from genome assembly GCA_036365135.1 of Miichthys miiuy. Taxonomy (NCBI): domain Eukaryota; kingdom Metazoa; phylum Chordata; class Actinopteri; family Sciaenidae; genus Miichthys; species Miichthys miiuy. The sequence continues at coordinate 4,550,420 of CM071617.1, read as the reverse complement.
CCAGGGGAAACAGATCGAAGCCTCTGTGGTCAGAGCTGTCTGAACTCTGGGACTCCCAATCAATCGTCTCCCTCACTCTCTGTCTCCCCCTCTGTGTTTCTCATTGCTCACTCGCCCCCTCCACACAGCGATGGAGGTCATGTGTGGTCAAGAGCTGAGAATGGACAATCAGGCAGCAGCCATATCCACTACTATCACTGCAGCTTATGTCTTTCTCTCTCTCTCTCTCTGTGTGTTGGCTCTATACAATACAGCCATATTACCTCCCTCACCCTGTCTTTATCTCCCGTTTGTAATGCTAGGCAATACAGCGATATGTGCTCTTTTTCTAACGAGTAATGTAAGGGATTATAACCGAATTGAAGTAATAACATAACTGTTTATACACTACTTCTACATTATTGGCAGAGCTTGTTTGTTGTCTTACCAGGAGATGGATGGGAGGTTTTTTTATCAGTTTTATCTGCCTTCAAAACCAAAAACTTGTCTCCTGTCTCCGGTATGACCTGGTTTTGTTCAGCGTTGGAGGGCAAACTGTAGGCTGGCTGCTCATTAAACCACGCTATCTCATTTTCTATTACCGCACATGTTAAATACAGATGATGTTCCAGCAAGTGGGACTCACTGATTACTGTAAATTTCAAGTGTTCTTAATTAATAACATCCTAAATGTTGCTCAAAATAGAACCCCAACAGTCTTCTGGATTATTATAGGATTATTGTATGATATAAATTCATGTTTGGCTTTAAATATTTCCTTTCCCATAACCCTCAGCTGTCTATAGAGAAGAAGCCAGTCTGGGGCATGAAGCAGAATTGTTCTTAATTTGGCAAAGCAAAAATATGATGGCAAAGTTGTTGCCTGGTTCCAGACCTGTGAATCTTTGCCCAAACTCTGATTTGTTTAGCAATTCAAATAGGGTGGTGTTGTGCCCATTTCTGCCAATTGGAAAAACAACCATGGGAGGAATTAAAGCTCCCATATTTTACATTCTTCTGGTGTTTTTTGTTCTTCTGGTTCACATTTGTGGTTTTAAGTACCAAAAAACAAACAAACAAACATCTAAATATATTTTCAGATCTCCTCTCTCGTGCTTCTCTCTGGAGATCTAGCAAGAACAGGGAGGTTTGTGTCGTGTTTTGTCTCATTAATATTCATTTTATTCATTTATTTATTTATATTAGATTTCTTTCTGATTGGCTGTTTTCTGTGTAACGTATAATCAGGCCTAATCACAGGTAACAGATTATAGCCTAGCCGGATTATTGGGCGGTGCTAGGGGTGTAGCTGAGAGCGGTGACTGTATAGTTGTGACATCACAACCTTACAGAAAACCTGATGGCTCGTTTAAAGGCACCGTTTCTGAATATGGGCTGTGATTCATGGATTGTGATTTTGATACTTTCACAGTATTTATACAAAATCTAGACATGCTTTTTAATAAAACAAAAAATGTGAATCTCACTTTCTACAATATGGGACCTTTAAGTATGGGAACATCGTCTTCTTTTATAGGTAACTGGCTACCTGGCGCAACCTTGGAAACAAGGAGCCACAAAAATGGCTTTAAGCATTAAAGAGATCATTACAGCTGCACAGATTGATGTAAGTCAACACACAGCAATAACAACAACTCTTAAATCGACATATTTCTTCAAGTCTTTGTGGAAAAACATGAATTTAACTACCTCCTAGCAGCCTTTGGCGGTTGACTCTTTTTATTAAAGGACCACATGTTTTATAACAAAGTGCCTCATCTTTTGGACTGAATATACAACCAGGAGAGTTTTATGCCCGCGGTCTTGGAAGTGCTCCAACTGACAGTCACCTCACATTGTTTATGTAGAAAATAAACAAGACTTTTACAACCTGAAACCTTCTCAACTCTATAAAGAAATGTAATGACTTTTTCAATGAGTAATGAGTCATTAATTAAATCTTTTAATTAACTTGCCCGACACTGCCTGATTACCCTTCATTGCGGTCCTGTAAATTCACTCTTTCTTTGCTTATCTTGCCCTTTTTTTCTCCCTATATGTTTTTTTTAAACTTTCTCCGAGTCCCTTTTCCTCCCTCTTCCTCCGTTGCTATGGTAACTCTCTCTCTCTTTCTCTCCCTCCCTCTCCTCTGTCTCTCTGGTGCACCTCCCCCTCTCTCTCTCTCTCTCTCTCTCTCTCTCTCTCTGGTACTCCGGTAGCTGGTTGGATGGTTGCTATAGAAACAGACTTATTTAAAAGAAGAGCTAAGAAATTATCTTTTTCTCTCGCTCTCCCCAACACGCTTGCTTTTGCTCCCTTGCTTCCTCTCTCTTTCACTTGCCCCATCTCATTCGCCCTCCCCCTCTTTCCTCCCCCCTCTCTCTCTCTCTCTCTCTCTCTCTCTTTCTTGCTTTGCCTCAATCACAAGCGAGCAGACCTACTCTTTTATTTTCCTTTCGCCCTCGTCGCATATTGTGGATATACACACACACGCACATGAACACACAAACACACCATTCTCTCTCTTTCTTCATCTTTGTTAGCTCTGTTAGCACACACACATAGGTGACACAATACCTTTTTTAAGGACACTGGTTTATATCAATTTATCATAACCTTAACCAAAAGTCCTCAAATTTAATGATTTACTATTTGGATTTTTGTCCCCTCATTGTACTCTGGCCCCCATAATGTGAGTGATTGATTGATTGATTACTATCAGAGCATCATTTAACAATATTTAACCAAACAACAAGACGAACGCTGCAAACATATATCACATCAGACATTATGGATTAAGTGGCTGCAGTGCAATCAGTTTAATCGCTTGTATTTACGTCCTCACGACATAAAATTCAGTAAGCCTTTTTTCGTGGCCTGAGACACTTCGACAGGTCGCAGCAGGAAGAGCAAAAATGTAAATGATAAAATGAATGATGGCTGGATTCCAATTAGCTCAGGTGAGTGTTGGTTCACTGTCAGGCTGTCATGACTTACGGGGACGCTTGAATGGAACAGTTGTTAATTTCATTATTTATACCTGTATAACGAGTCAAAATGTCTGCAAGCAACCATGAGCACACACGCTGCAAAGTGCAACTAGTCACGCTCGCAGTCTAATCTCCTCTCCAGAACGATGACTAATCTCGTCCTGACACAATCTTCACCTGTGACGCCACGAGGGCCGAGAGACGAGCAGCGTGACGTCACTTCGCGTCCCTCTACACCGCCACCGTTGAGAGCTTATCTCCCCTGCACCCGGGCATATCAGGCTTCACTGAGGGGAGATAGTGTCACCCCCACCACCACCACTTCGCCCAACCCTGCTCTCGCCTTCTCCTCTCCTCGCCTCATCGAGCCTCGCCAACCCAAGCGGAGCCTGGGGTGTTATCAGTTCCTGATAGTTATCGACTTACATTAGAACATAAGAGGGGAGAGAGGAGGAACGGGCAGATAGACAGACAGAAGGAGGATGGAAACACAAACAGAGTGGGTGGTGATGGATTCTGGCTTTCATCATCTGTAATCATGTTGTCCATCTCCATCTTCAAATTGCTGATTCTTCTTTTATCACCATTTAAAATCCACCAAAGGAAAAGAAATAAAGGGGATTGAGGGATATATTGAGACTTCAAATAAAAAAAGAAAAAGAGATAAAATGTAAAAAAAAAACCACTTGGTTGTGGAGCCCACGCAATAAAATCATTTGGTTACACAAATTCAGTTTCTGATAAGGGAAATAAGTTTGGAAAAGCCTCTGTGGGGATGATTGGAAGGCATTAAATGTTAAATTAAGTGAAAGTGGAGCCAGTGGATGACTGGGTCTGTAGGGTGTATAAAATTCAGATTATGATCGTCACACATTGGATTTTTTTTTTAAAAGAGAATGTATTAAATATTACAAACTTTTTCTGTTATCAGGAGCTTTAGTTTGGATAAGATATGCTGTCTTTACAGAATTAGCCACTGCTTGGTTAGTCGAGGATGAAAGGAATGACTGTGTATATCTACTTTAATATAATGTGGTCCCTCAACCATGTTTTAACACTGATTGGTTTGCTACCATATACTTGGTTCTTACAATAATTATTTATCTTACTTTGAGAAAGTGTTCAATGTTGGATGAACACAAGCTGCAGTACAAGAGCTTTTCCTGAATCAGATCAGTCTAAACCTTTGATTTAAATCAAGAAATAGCTGATCAGAAATAACCAATCTGAGCAGACATTTGATGCCAATGTTCGGTACTTGGCAGCTTTCTTCTAGATCAGGTAGATTTCTAAGATTTAGGGGGTTTTGTGCAGCATTTTGCCTTGTTCTTAATAGTGCAGTAGAGTGATGGATAGGAGAGAGGAATGACATTCAACAAAGGTCCATGGCCAGATTTTATGATTTTGTTTTATGATGTTGTTTGGCGCCTTAGAGCCGCAGGCCACCATAACAACACTCGATTATACATTTTAGTATTGAGTCCAATACCCAGCCTTAATAATCATCTGTCAAAATTACAATTGAGCCATTTGTCAGTCAAGTAATCACTTAATTGTTTCGTTGATGATATGAGACGAATGATATCACGTATAGAAGCACACAGACACACTCTCGCGCGCACAAACACACGTACTTATCCTGCGGCATGCATAATCCAGGACAAAGACAAAAGGGAAAACCTTGTGATAGCCATCTTGTAATGGATCAGATTGATTTAATTCAACTGCGCCGGACAATTTCTCATTCTTAATCCTCAAGATGTCTCTGAATGGATTTTATGTGGGAGGCCCATTCAATTGTTCTCTTTCACCTCCACGCATGAGACTCTCAGACGGCGAGCGAGAGCGAGAGAAAACACGGGCAGACAAAGAAAACCGAGCGAGCGAGCGAAGGTAGAAACATAAACTACCTCCACACTAAGCTTATTTGATCTCACAGGCCTGTTTTGTTGACTTGTTTTTTTTTTTTTTTCCCCCTCATATAAAAAGGAAGCACTTTTATGCTTTTGGTGCTTTTATGCTCGATGTCTGCATTTCTTTGAAAGCATCTCCTTAGAGAGGGTGGCCAGTTTGGTTTCTCACTTTCCCTTCCAAAAAAGCTAAGAAGGGTTACTTCCAGCCCTTTTATCACTTTTATTGAATACTCATGCAGAGATAGGAGACCCACTTTATTTATCCTTAGAGGGCTGAGGACTATGTCGAGGGAGGAGCTTTGTGCATTGCAGCGTGCTGCTTGGTGAAATATGCTGGAAATGCCTGGAAAACTCCAGGCCCTGCTGTCCCAGGAGAGTCCCATCTATAATAGGCCTGGCTGTTTCCCTCTGCTCCCTCGCTGCAACCCTCTCCACACATAAATCTCTGCTCCCCAACCCCGCTCTCCTCCTCCTTCACTCCTGTTAGCGCCCACACCTCCTCTGCATTTCACTCCTGCCCTCATCCAGACAACTGCATCTCCCCTCTCCATCCATTGGCGTCCCTTCCCCCGGTCCTCGACTCTCCTTCACTCCTCCGCCGAATCCTCTTTTCTTCTTCTCTAATTTGCTGCTCCTTGCCAAACAATAAATCTGTGCTCCCCAGTTCTGCTCTCCTCCTTTTTCACTGTCCCTTCTTCCCAGCATTTCCTCCACCCCCCACTTTTACTCCTACCCAAATTTCTCTCCTCCCCTTGTTCCGTTGTCTGCTCATCTCCTCTCTCCTCCATTCATGCTCCTTTCCCCTCCACTGTTTCCTCCATCCGTCTCCACACCTCCTCTGGCCATTCATCTCCTCTTTGCTGCCCTCCTTTACTCGCCTACTCTCCTCCCATCCTCCTCTTTTGTTTTCTTCTCCCCTCATCTACTCCTCTATGTTCCTATTTTATACCTGCTCCCTTGCTTCACCTCCTTCTGTCCTCTCTCCATTCCTTCTTCATGTCTCTAAACTCCTTTCTGCTCCCATCATTCACTCCTTTCCCATCTTCCCGTTATCATCTGCTCTTCTGCCAACTTTTCATCTACTCCTCTTTCTCTATCATCCTGCTCCCTTGCTCCAACCTTTCTCACCTCCCTTTTTAACTCCTGACTCATACCTTTGGCCTCAACTCTACTACTGAATCCTCCTCCTTCCTTTTTTCATCTGCTCTCCTTCTTGTCAACATTTCCTCCCTCCGCTCCTCTGAGCGCTCACAGAATCTGCTGCCTCTCCTGTTAGCTCCCACTCCTCTTTATTTTCATCCTCTCTTCATACTCCCTCCATCTCCATCACGCTTTCTCTGCCTCCTTCACCTCTTTGCCCTCCACCCACCTGAATTTCTCTCCTCTCTTTCTCCTCTTTCAGCTTCTTCTTGTGCTATTCATTTCTTTCTATTGCCTCATCTACAATTGCTTCCTCTCTCTCCTCTGTCCTACTCCTCTCACTCGTGTCCTTATCTTCTTTTCTTCTTCTCTATCCTCATCTTCTCCTCAGTTTTTATGCTCCAGCCCTGTTCTCCTGAACCTTCACCCCTGTTAGATCCCTCTCCTCCTCTGCATTTCACTCCAGGCCTCGTCCACATTACTCCTTCTTCTTTGACCTGTCTTCGCTCCTCATGCCTTCTTCCTCAAATCTTAATTTCACTCCTGCCTTCATCCTTCATCTTTTCCTTTATTTTCATTATGTTCTAGTTGTCTGTGTGTCTTCTCTTCCTCCTCCTCCTCTTCCTCTCCCTCCCAGTCCACTACTTCTCCCTCATTCAGGCTGACATAGCCAGATTGACGGGTGTCAGTCTTAATACCAGTCGACGCACTCTGTTAGGATCTGCGTACTCTTCAGTCTTTCACTCCCACGCACACACACGAACACACCAGCCCATGTTAGCCCGCGCAGATGAAGGAAGGGGGAATTTGCCAACGTTGTTTTAGCAGATTACTAGATTATCCGGGCATCTAGGTGAATTAAGCGGCGGCTAATTGTGGCGATTGTTTTATATATTTATTTTAATTGCTGTTCCTTGTCACCTCAGATTACGCTTCCCGTGCCATAAGGATATCAGATCTGTCAGGTTATGGAGGCCCACACACAACACGCACACACACACTTAAATCCGCCACCATCGTGTTGTTTGAACCTCCGCTCTGCTCTTAAACAAGGCCTGTCATGCCATTTTTAATTATCTTCATTTGAGAGTACAGCGTTTTTTATTGAAGTGGATTTTTTTTTTTTTAACACCCAATTAGAGCAACAGAGTCAGTCAACCTTTTATATTCGCTTTTATGGCACGATCAGTACAGTATGCCACTAATGGCCAAGGTGGTAGGTTTGATTCGTCCTGAGGCCACTCATGCAAGCAACGCTCATCAGTGGTGCTTCAGATGATAAAATCCACCAAGAAGAAGAAGAACGTGTTTACCTCCTTTGTGTTTTGAACAAACTGCGGGGCCTTGATAAATATTTTTATTCCTTGGACCTCAGTTCTGTTGAGTTTTTAAATCTGGATAAAGAATACAAGGCCGAAAGGTTGTTCCATCACATCGCATTGATAAAATCCTGCTTTTTAATGCAAATCAAAACAGGCCTTGAGGACGCTGACCTTCAGCTTCTCTGGAAGTTCACTCTGTTCACTTTTGTTTGCTGTAATTTAATTAACTACACATTTATTTTTGAAAATCCGTCAATATCCACAAAATTAGTTCAGATCTTGAATATTTTAGCTTGTCTCGACTCTGTAGTGGGCGTTCAGACTGAAAACAGCTCTGCGTTTAAAATATGCACGGGGCTATGTTGGTCAAGGCATGTTGTTTAAAAGGGGCCGTGAGGCAATGAGTGATCTGCAAGGAATGACGTTACTGCTCTGCTAAGTTAACATGGTGTCAGTTGTTTATCTCGCGTGGCATGCCGCATTTCATGTAACAAATGTGCATTTGCACTTATTTGATTAGCAAACACAGCGCCTTTCTGAATGATGGCACATTTTGATGCAGCCAAAGTTGAGCCAGGTTCAACTTTTTTTCGCAGAAGAGTGTGTGTTTTTCTGGCCGAAGTTGGCACCTCTGCTGAATCAACAGTTTGGTCGATGAGTGGGAGACTCAGATTCTTTCGTGCAAGGGTAATGTTGGTCTGAACATGACCTTAAAGAAGAACCATTTTTAAAGCTCTAGTGTACAAAAGGTACATTTCACTGCTACGGCCCATCAGTCAGTCTCATTTGTCTACTTATAAGCACCAGGGCAAAGTGAGGTGGTGTTGATGGTGGATTGAGGTGGCAGTAGGGGCCACATTTTTGAATTTATCTCCAATATGCACTATAGATACTGATGTGTCCAATTCAGAAAAGAAAAGGCTTTTCGGTATGTGATCGAGCTTGTGAAATTTAATAAAGCAGTGGTTCATTACACAGAAATAAAAAAAAAAAAAAACACGCGAGTGAGTTGTTGTGCATTTTTCCAGATCTTTACATGCTGTAAATGTCAAAAGAATTCTGATTTAACACACAAACCCCCAACCGAGGGTATTTTTGTTGTTAGATGATTCAGAGAGAGATTACACAACTGTTTGAGGGCGGAACAGTGAAGAACACTAATGATCTCATTCACTCTGTCACTGTGCACGAGTTATAACAAGCGGAATAAATCATTTAAGGGTCTGTGACGACTCTTGGTCATCCAGGTCATGGTGTGAGAGTTAAGTTCAGTTAAGTTAAGTCGAAGGCATCTGGGCTTGTTTTCGATTCTTGAAGATGTTTTGGACGAGAATCTAAACTCTAGTTTGCCTTTGAGGTCTTTCTGTGCATCCCTCTGTGCCTCTGGAGCCCACTTTGGTATAAACCTGTGTTGATGTAAACCATCAAACTGATGGTCCAGCTGGGCTGCTGTTGAAGAAGAGACTCAAGCCAATAGGGCATTCTCTTCTCTCTCTCTCACTGCTTCCTGAGCGTTCCTCCTCTGCCTCTGTTTATCCTCAAACATCCCCTCTTGTCAACAGATTAGGACTGAACCCCGCTGTCTCCTCCTTTCTTCGTCTCTCTCTGCCTCCATCTCTCTGTCTTTTGGCCTGTCTCTTCACATCTGCGCCTCTGCTCTATTCTTGTGACGGGGGGGAAAGGTGGGAGGGGGACGAAGGGGGGAGAAATGGGAGAAAAAGAAAGTCTGTGTGTATATGTGTGTGTGTGTGCGAGTGTGTGAAAGAGAGATGGGACAGGTGCTTGCAGTGCAAGAATTGCTTTGCTTGCTTTGCTTGCATGATCAGGCTGCAAAAATGTTCAGCTCAAGCAAAAGTGCTGTTCAAGAATCGACTCTGAGAAACAGGCTTCCTCGCCTGTGGACAGACCGGCGCTGGCAGCACAGTGCCGGATCACAGCGGCAACACGCTACATCGGACCCACACACACACATACACTCATACAGGGCAAAGCGGTAATTACAGAGGCCCGCAGATGTGCGGTCAACCACACAGAGATGTAGTTGGCCTGTGTTCTGAAGCCAGACAGACCAGTGGACTGAACAGTAAATCAGGCTGCTCAGAGAGAGACAGTCAGAGCTGTCAGCAGAGGAGAGCAGAGCAGGCAGAGACACCTGGAAGACTCCAAACAGGCTAAACACACATTAGGCTGCAGCTGCTGCATGTAGGGGACGGATTCACTCTGATCACATTTACAGGCTTACACCGGCTCAGCTGGAGACACTGAGCTGTTCTGCTCTGTTCTCTGCTGTTCTGCTCCTGTTCTCTGCTGTTCTGTTCTGTTCTGTTCTCTGCTGTTCTGCTCTGTTCTCTGCTGTTCTGTTCTCTGCTGTTCTGCTCTGTTCTCTGCTGTTCTCTGCTGTTCTCCTCTGTTCTCTGCTGTTCTGCTCCTGTTCTCTGCTGTTCTGTTCTGTTCTCTGCTGTTCTGCTCCTGTTCTCTGCTGTTCTGCTCTGTTCTGTTCTCTGCTGTTCTGTTCCTGTTCTCTGCTGTTCTGTTCTCTGCTGTTCTGCTCCTGTTCTCTGCTGTTCTTCTCTCTGCTGTTCTGCTCTGTTCTCTTTTGTGTTCTCAGAGGTGTTTCTGATCTTCTCTTGGTGGTTCTGTTGTTTTTCTTTGTTTTGTTCTGTTTTTCTTGTTTCATGCTGGTTCTGCTCTGTTCTGTTCTCTGTTGTTCTGGTTCTGTTCTGCTCTCTTCTCTGCTGTGTTCAGTCTCAGTGATGTTTCTGGTCTTCTTCATTGTTTCTATGTTTTATTCTTTTCTGTTCTGCTCTGGTTCTTTATTGTTCCGTCCACTTCTGTTCTGTTTGTCTTCTCTTTCTGCTCTATTCCATCTAGTTCTTCTTCTGGTCTGGTCTGCTCTGATCTGGTTTTCTTCTGTTCTGCTTTGTTCTCTTTTGTTCTGTCCTGCTCTCTTCTGCCTTGTTCTTTCCTTTTTGTTTCATTCTGTTTGATTCTCTATAAAATAATCAAACTTTACTCTTTCCACTCGTCTCTTTCATCCGACTTCGACCAACACACACTCATCTAAACCCTTAACCCTAATTAGTCTGAGCTCCTTAGAATATTGATTGATTGACATTAATCATATAAGCTGATTGATTCTGATACATCCTGTTCTCATCCAGAGATAAACACCTCCCTTCATCAATAATAATATTGTATTCTACTGTAGGTGGTCAGCTCTGCTCCAGCCTTGGAGCTCCTCTGACTGTCTGTCTCGGCAGATCACCGTCTGTGGTTGATCACACCGGCGGCCTGCGGCACCGGGGACCCAGGTGCTGAGGCAGGTACACACACACACACTCACAGTTGAACTGTTCACATCAGGCCACCTCAATTAATCACCTCTGCCTTTGGAGCCTTGACTGCCCCCAAACGCACACTCATCCTCTCTTTCACCGAGGTGTGTGTGTGAGTGTGTAGACGGAGAGGGAGAGAGGGCAATCTATCAAGGTGATCGATAAATAGGGACATTAATATTAGTAATGGGGCTCTCCTCCAGTCCAGTGAATATGTCTCCGTCTTTACGGTAAAATATGAATTTTTCTTGGCACTTGTACGTTTGCAGCAGGGGCCGCGCGCACGGACACGAGCACGCGAGACTCTACCTGCATGCTAAGAGGAGGATGCACTGGTCTCTATTATCTCTCTCTCTCTCTCTCTCTCTTACACACACACACAGACTTTCTGTCTCGAGGGTCACTGCACGCTGCACCCTTTCTCTTACACACAAACTGAAGGAATGCACGTGTCGTGCGCGTGCGTGCGCGTGCGCGCGTGTGGAAATTGATCCAGTGTGACTCATGTTAAAGCCCGGTGACCAGACTGTGCATTGGATCCTCGCCTCATCAATCATCCCCCCGGCTGGCAGGCTATGCGCAGTGTGTATGTGTGTGTGTGTGTGTGTGTGTCTGTGTGTGCGTGATTGGCCCACACTGCAATTGTTTGTGTCAACCAAATCTATCTATTCATGCGTTTCAAAGGTCACGTCAAAGCAATGTCGTGTACAGACGCTCCACATCTCTCTCATGAACGTGTAATTGAAGAAACATGAACGCAGCGCGTCTGGACCGTTTTGTGTCTGCACTCTAAATCTCTTTTTTTCTCCCTCAGCAGAGCAAAGACCCTGAACACCCCACCACTCTTTTTTTTTTAACCCCCTCCCTCTCCTTCAGCGCCTGTGGGCTGTAATGATGATGTCCAGAGCAGCGCAAATCCATAACACCATAACATATTTTACGCACGCGTACAGATCCACGCACACACACACACACACATTGCCAGACATATAGATGCACAAACACAGACAGAAAAACACCCACAAAGCTCACAGACGCCCGCAACACAACAGGGTGAAGAGGAAAGGAGGGTGTGGGGGGGAAAAAACAAGATTAAAAAGAAACTTTCCGCTGTTGCTCGTGTTTTAAAGCCAGTTCAGACTGTGTTTAAACATTGTCTCACCTTGGTTCAAAGTGATCGCCAAAGTTATGATCCACAGGGCTGGCATGGTTCAGCCGAGCGCATTCAGATTCCTCCCCTCGGCTCTGCTTCCCCGAAAAGACACCATCAATTCCTCCCGACCGGGTGAATTTAACTGGAATCCTCCTTGAGTCATGAGAGTGAAAGAAGCCAAATTTAGAGGAAAAAAAAAAACCCCAACAACGATGTTTCTTTTTTCCAATCCCCTCCTTTCCTTTCTTCAACTCGTTTCCCTGCTTCTCCCGTGCGTAAAATAAATCTGTCTCCACTTTTTTTTTTGTTCTCTGCGTCTCTTTTCCTCTCTGCGCTCTAGATTCCCATTTAAACAGGACTGAATTCCTCTCTACCTCTTTTCTCTCGCTCTCTCCCTCCCCTCTCCTCTCCTCTCTGCCCCCCCTCCTCTCATACAATCAGTAGCACACACACACACACACACACACACACACACACCTCCTCCCTCCTCCTCCTCCTCCACCACCGCCGCCGCCACCTCCACGCCTCCCCGCTCCAAAGCTCCGTTTTGGACTCCACAGAGAGGAGGTAAAGGGCACCCCAGCGGCCACAGCGTGAACTGCGCTTTAAACATGGAAACTTTAACCATCAAGTGCTTTAAGCTCACAACGGACTGCACCTTTAAACACAGAATATTCTGCAGGAGCTTGTAAATATTTAAATAAAATGTGAATTTATGAAATTAATGAATGGACCAATCATATGTTAATATAAAAATACAGAAATATTCTCGTATATCACTGAAGGGATCTCACAGTTGAGCAGTTTTTGTGTTTCTAGATCAGTTTTACTCACTCACTACTTTAAAGGCTCTACTTTCTCAGTCAGCTTGTTGCTATAAGTAATGAACATTTAATGCCACAGTGGGATTCTGACATGTTTTTTTTTTTTCCACAGATCTTTTGCACATCTGTCTTTTCTTTTCTCACTGGTGGGCAGAGCACAGCTGGAGAAAGGTGATAACAGTCATATATTTCCATGCCACGATCACAGTTCAGAAACATCTGGATCAAAATGTAACATCAGTTGTAAGGGACTGTTTCAATCGATGGAATAAATCACGCTGAAACACTCCTGATAAAGCTAATTAAAGTGATGAAAACACAAAACATTTTTTTCACTATTAGTTGTTAAGTCATGCATATTCAGTGTGATACTAAAGATGTAAGTTTCCAGCTCCTCCAGCTCCCTCTCTGAAAAAAAAAACCTGTCAGTCAGTATCAAAGTGACATCAGGCCCAAATTTTTAGTTTTGAATTAAAGTGCCGCCTTTTAAATTCTTAAAGCTGCTGTTCTCTTTAAACCTGGATCACTAAGTCTCTCTTTGTCCTCTGTGTTTACTGTGATTGACCACTGTGAAAGGAATTCTGACACTTTCTTAGACTTTTGATCAGCTGTATGTTACTACTGTTGTTCACGGTTTTGGAGAATATCTGCAGTGATATGTCCATTACAGTCTATTAGGACGTATGTCATACTTAGTGAACTAATTTGAGTATGACGGCCTGATCACAGTATATGATTATTAATTACATGTTGTTTCCACCACTTTACTCACTCGTCTCCAGCATTAAATGATGCGTTTAAAGTCACTTTTTTCTGTATATCTGTATTTTGTATATTTGTATCTGTCTATTGTCACCTTGTTTCTGTTTTTGTTACCTTCGTAGGCACTGTGGATGTAAATTAGCATTCTTGCGAATGACGGCATGTTTACACTTTGTACTTTTATACTAATGTTCATCAAAATCTTCTGTCACCTATCAAATGATCAAAATATTTTAATGAAATTGAGCTATTCACCACTCAAACTGTGCCAGCTTTGTCACTGCACACCTACACTGTACATACATTCATGTATTTGGTTCAGTTTGAACTAAATTCACATTAGTTTAACTGCAAGCACTTGTGTGTGTGTGTGTGTGTGTGTGAGTGTTTCAAAGCACAAGTTCAAGTACAAAAGAAGTCCTCAAACAGCTGGACAGAGTTCTGAATATCCATCTGTGTGAGGATTGTGACTACTTACCGTCTAATTAACTAGTAGCATGTGTACAATGTAAGGCTCGTTATTAAGCTCTGCGTCGGTATCGACATGTGGTAACAATATCCCTCAAACCACAGTCCATACTGAAGGGGTGGAGGCAGGGCGAAGATAAGAGGGATGAATGGAAACCACAGAGAGAGAGAGAGAGAGAGACAGAGAGCAGATGTATATTTTGTCTTGGGGAGAAGGAAAGCATTATTTAATCATTTATTTCAGAACTATGAAACACTGCCAATATAAAATGTGATTTCATTGAATTCAGGGAGAAAGTCAGTCGCTTGTTTTCCTCATTTTGTTACCAACCATCCAACCTTTTAGTTTAAATGAGGGACTTTGAATTGTTGCATTGTACTGCCCTCTGTTGGGCACTTTCTTTAACTGCACAGCACAGGAAAGGATGGATTGTGACTTTTTTTTTAGAACCTGTTGATAACTTATGTCTTGCATTTATGACTCATTTCATCATATCCCATACGTATTGAAATGATGATGTTCAGAACGTTTGCACACAGTCACTAAGGACTGATGCTTGATGAAAAGAAGATATTTATCATTTAAAAAAATTTGGATTTGTTACAAAAATTACACCTCCAAGTCCAAAAAAGTAACAAATGCAAGTCTTTGTTTATGTGATACAAAATTATAAATACAAGATTAGAATGCTGCACAATAAGATTAGGATGATTTTGATGTGCATATTTCATGTGAGCTTTTCTTTGGAACAGAACTTTTCACTTGGAAAATTGAATTTCACATTTTCCTGAAGCGGTGCCGTAACAAGAAAATGACTAATCCAGGTAGAAAACACGTTAGCCGCTGGAAGAACATTGTAGTATTTTGGATCAGATCAGATTTGGAAAGTTTCCGAGGAGGAGAAAGCAACGACAGGACAGGTGAAATTAACCCAAATGCATGTTTATTGAAGTCAACAACTGAACTGGTATTTTAACAAAAGAACCAAATCAAACAAATACTGTATGAACATAACAGCCAACAGACGTAAACCCCCCCACAGCATGCGGTTGGGTCTTTGTCTTGGTGACATCATCAGCCATAGTACAAATTAACATACATGACAACACTATTCTCATGTGATATGGATATTTATTCAAAAGGAAGACTTGTCATCCAAAATAATCCTTCTAAAAACAAAGAAGTTGTTTTAGTCATCGAAATAATAACAACATTTTTGTGAATGCAACACATGTAAAGAGTGTCTCCGGAGTCTGTTTGGGTCGATTAATACACACCTCACACTCATACACAAACACACATACACACACATATGTACAAATACACCATAGTCACAGACACCATGCCTGCCCGTGCATATCCAGATATGTGTGTGGATGTGTATGTACCCAAGGTGTGTGTGCAAAGTGTGTATGGGTGCGCTTGTACGAGTATCCAGTAAAGGCAACACTATATACATGAAATTATATAAAAATGGTTGTTGAAACAATAAAATATGCCCAAAAAAAAAAAAAAAAAAAAATTCTAACCTTCAAGTTTTGGAAAAATCTAATTTTTTTTTTTTTAGAAAACTAAATGATTATCAATTGAAGTGAAATTAATTTAAGATTATGCACACCTTTTACAAAACATAATTTAAAATTTGTTTATACTACAAAAAGAAAAAGATGACTGGCAGCTAGTGTGCGACTGCCTGAAGAGGAATTGGTGAGAGTCAAGTGGTGGGGCAGGACAGCTCGGTCTGACTGAAGAGGGGGAAGAAAAGCTGCTGTTTGCTGGCATCTGGTGACAGCTAGTCATTACTGCACTGATGCAATGAAATATGAATTAGACTGACTGCGTGTCCCAATTCAACTCCATTGTACCCCTGCATCATTTTAAAGTAGCAGTGGCTTGGAGAGGCAGAATGAGTCCTACTTTTCTTAGTGGTATTCAAAGGACTGCAGGGTTGAGGAGGTACAGACGGGTTTAACTGGGACACGGCCTATGTTTGCAGATCAGAGAACAGCAGGGAGGTCAGTCGAGCGGACCACCAGTCTCGTCTCAGGAGAGAAGCTTGTCGGCACTTGTCATCTCCAACACTATCTACATTTCCAACCGTTTCTCATGCAAGCTACATGCTAGCACATTAACTAAGACGAAGGACAGGACGATAAATTACAGGCAAATACAGGTCCATTAGTTTTTAAGAAGACACTACACTTTGTTGAGTATGAGGCAGGTATTCGTTTCTCCATTCACAGAGCAGAATTAGACTGGGGTTAAATACAAATCAAAGGTTACTCTTCAAAGTGGACAATAAACTCTGAGACGAAGCCCGTCCTCTGGTCTGCAGACATGAATACTGTGAAAAAGCTTGAAGAGTGTCGCAGAGCAAACGTGGGATAACAAGTGTTCTGAAAAAAGTGTTCAAAATATTCATCGTGGTCTTGTTTGAAGTGGTGCACGTCCAAACAGTCCCCGACAGAATGCAAACACTGTTTAAGCCAGGTTTACTACAGCGTCAACTTAGCAACCCCAAATCCAAACCGAGAGCTCTAGGGAGAAAAAAAAAGATACAACAGCTGACCCTGCTTCAGGTCGTGTTACCCTTTGTAGTATAGCTAGCTTAAAGACACACTAGCTGGGCCACTTGCTTTCAAAGCAGCTAGCTAGGTAGCAGTTAACGACAATGCGGGGAAAGGTACGAAAAGCACGATCCCTGAACGTTCCCAAAGAGGGTTTACAAAAACTATCACAGACATAACTGTCTACGGGTAGACTGACAACAGCAAATGGATTCTTCTCCAAAACACTTCCCCGAAAATAAAAAGTGCCGCAGAGAGCCATCAGCGCACGCCAGCAAACCTAACAGGCGCTACTTCTACTGTACATTTACATGGACTCCTGAATGAGAGAGGGAGACCAGCAAGGAGAATCGGACATCGATCAGAGATGGAGAGGGGGGCGAGACAAGGAGAAAGGAGTGATGAGGAGAGGAGAGACTGGGTGAAGGTGGATCAGGACGCAGACGGGATGATTGATTATAGAATGAAGAGGAATGGACGAGCGGAGCGGTGGGGACAAAAAAAACAAAAAAAACAAGAGGACATTTAAGTTCCTAAATGACTTTCTTCAGTGTTAGTGCAGGCCAGACTCCGGCTCGGCACCCTGCCCACCAAGCCAAACCTTGGCATGCGTACAGTCTGGAGCCCAGAGCCTCTTAGTTAGATTGCAATCAATTTCCACGACCGGGCCAAGTGGAGTTTGCCAGTGCCAAGGCGAACTCCCAACCTTAATAAAACATTGTTCATTTATGGGAACCTCTTGCTAAGCTGGTGAATGATTCCTGCTTGCAATAACACACACAGAGAAAAAGAAACAATCACATAAAGGTTTTTTTTTTTTTGCCAGGAAGTTTGTCATAATGTATGTAGGCAGTCCTGTTTGGCCCCGTAGTGGAAAGCAAGCAAGCATTTTCACCTCCCTGAAGCAGTGACCGTGCCAGCTTCTTAGAGGAAGTCATGATATCACAGCTCAATGGATTTAGCGCCAGGTGGCCTCGCCAAGACAAGCAGTCTGCTGCAGGGAGAATAATGGCGGTGTCATGCGCTGTGTTCGGCGAGAGGGGGCCGAGTGAAAAGAGGACCAAGGAGGGCAGTGATACTCCAGGAAAACTCCAACAAACACTTGGACACCTTTCGAAGCTGCGTTCGACCGAGGTTTTTTGCTACAGTTTAGTGTTCAGGAGCAAAAGGGCCGACAAAGCAGGGGAGAAAATGGCGGCAGAGAGAGAGAGAGGGGGGAAGAAGTAAATCAAAGAATAGCATCAAAACCTTCAACCTCGAAACCAAAATACAAGTCGGAAATTAGATTAATGGACTCCTGGACTGACAAACCGACAGACACTGTAAACTGTTAACACTGACAGTAACACACTGAGACACTGAGGAGAGAACATTTCTCATAAGTCCCAAAAAAAACAAAAAAGGAATAAAAGAAAAAGAAAAAAGGAAGGAAAACGTTCCTCATACAAATATTTGCAGTTAAGGTTAGTTTTCATCGCAACGTCATCATCGTTATTTTTCATAGTTTTTTTTTTTTTTTACCCCAGATATTGATAGATTCGACTCTGCATTTCCACGCATGTAATAAAAACAGGCAGGCTTTTTTTTTTTAAGAGTATATAAGTTACTGTGATGCAGTAACAGACTGTATGAGATACAGGAGAGAGGCAGATGTAGAGAGAAAGAGAAGAGGGACAGAAGAAGGAGATACAGAAGGTAGAGAGAGGACAGAGAGAGAGTGTATTTACAGCACACCAAACATTTTCTGTCAAGTAAAAAGAATGCTATATAATTCTATATATATATATATTTATATATGTATACTGGAACCCCTCGGCTTGGTAGCGCAAGGCGGGAATGCTATTTTTGCATGAGTTTTGCATGTTGTGTGGCGCTGCGTTGTGGGATATTCCAACTGCTCGTACCAAGGTTTGTATGTGCGCAGGAAGAGGTCTGATGGCGTAAAAAGATTAAAGTGTGAGAGAGGGGAGAGATTATGTTTGTCAGTCATAATTTGCTTTGGATGGATTTCTCTGCCACTATGGATGTTTACAGAGAGATACTGCCTTGTTAGATGGAGGGTGAATGAGGACACAAACGTGAAAAGACAGAGCTGGTTTGGTTTTAAATGTCGAAGGGTTTTGGCGTGGTCGTGAGAGGTGAAATATCAGCTCGGGATGCTCGGAATGTGAGTTACAATTTTGCTTTTTCGAGGAGCCGACAGTTAGAAATAGGATGCTTGTGTAAAAATGTGTTAATGTCATTCAGAAATAATTCGGACATGTTAGTAGGAGGCTCGTGTTTGTTAATCGGAGCATCTACGAGCATTCAAGTCTGTGTGAGAAGAGTTTTCCCCCAAACCGACTTGTGTATGTTTGTGTGTGTGTGTGTGTGTTTGAGGGTGTAACTTCAGTTCGTCCGCATGGTCAGTGCAAAATCTCACTTCCCTGTATCAATGCAAAGAGGGTAGTACCAGTTGAAGCTCGACCCATCGCTTTAGCCCGCCCACAGTTCTTGCCCTCCTTCCCTTCCCCGTCATCCCTCCAACTGAGTGAAGAACTGAAGCGTCGTGAAAACAAATGGAGGTTTTTTTATCCCCATCACTCCTCCCCTCTCCTCTCCTCCACGTCCACCACCACTCCGTCCTCTATCTAGATAAAGTACTCCTTCTTGTCCTCTGCTCCGGAGTGGCCCCCCTCTGCGTTGATGATGGCCGTGTCGGCGTCGGGGGCGTCGTCTGAGCCCTTGGCCTCGTGGGTCAGATATGTTCCTGTGGAGAGCAGAGGGAAGACGAGACACAGATAGTGTGAGAGAGAAAGAGAGAAAAAAGGGGGAGGAGAAATGAGATTGCTGAGACAGTAAAAGTCAAACACTGGAACTGTAAAATGGCTAAAGGCCAGCAGGACAGAGACTGTTATAAACTGAGGAGTGGCAAGATGTTCCAATATGATGTCTAAATTATCACCTCAGGTGCTTTCAGTAACTTCTGCTGCTTTTTTTTTTGCTTTTAATGTTGGTGAATCACTGTGTAGTTAAGTTTTCTTCAGGTAGCAGGGATGCAAGGAGACACAAAGTCTTGAGAACGTCTCATAAAAAAGGTTTATCTGGTTACGATAAAAGAGAGGTTTTATGTGAAGGTTTCTTGAGTTATGCTGGATCAGAACTAAGTCAGTTCAAATCAAATGCTCTTTGTTCACAGACATCTCGACGTCTGGGCAAATGTTTGGGCTAAATTTTGTTGAAAAGGGAAAGTTTTCAGACATCCAGTTTACATATAACCACTGATTTAGCAGCATTTTTAATAATTATATTTCTGTGCTCAGTTAGGATCTGCTCACTGAATAATATAGTTAAAAGAACAGTTCAAACTGAGGATATATGTAACCTAGCCGTATAAATAGCTTTTTCGTTTTCAGCCAAATCGCAAAATCAATACTTACAAGGCTCCATCAAGCCTTTGTCATCCACGTAAAACCCTGTCCCGTCCGGTAGGAGCTGATTCTCTTGCTAAGCCCCAAAGAGCAACTACATAAGTCAACTTTATTTTCACAGTTTCACTCATAATGATCGTACTGTACATTTATGTGTTACTTTTATGGTGAGAAAATGTGTTTTTGACCTCGGAAAGACAAAATAGTCTTAACTCAAGGTCCACTTAGCCAGGTGTGACAGTCTATATCATCCAAAGATGACTCAGGCGTAGGTATGGAGCAGCCATGCGATTACAGCTGGTTTTATATAACGGGAACACGCTACAATTGGTGGGTAACGCTACATTTGTGTAACAGTAAGGACCCCGGACAAGATACTGAACAAGCAACATAAAAGAACGGTCCCAGCATCAAAGGGGAAGGGGTCACACTCATTGACCAAAAGTTAGTGGATGGCCGGAGAACGATCAAGGACATCAAACATCAGAGACTGTCTTTGAACACACCACGACCTGGTCAAGTTTCCATACTTGGTCAAACTGTGAAATTTTGTTGAAAGCGAACAAGTGGAACCTGAGTTAAGCTCAACTGCAGCTGTCAGTTGTGTCGTCAGCTGCTGCACTTCAGTAATGAAAACTATCTGCATTCACTCTCACATAATGGCAGTAAAATGACCAAGTTTTCATGTGCTACAGTCCTTGTAATTGCTCACTCCTCCGCTGGCCTGCAGACTCGTACACATGCAGTCCCAGGACACTGAAGAGCTTCACACACTATCACCCCGAGATTCCACCCTTCTCTGCACAAGTGCCTTTACAATCCAGAGGGAGTCGCTAATGCAACGGCACGGAAATGATCCCTCACGGACGTGGTATCTGTGAACGCTGGCCACCAAGCATTTGTGTTCAATATTCTGGACCAGCTGGAGGCACTGGAGCTGTAGATTGAATCTTGCACACTGTGATGTTGGTGGTGGTGGTGGGCAAGTTTTTATCAACTGCACCACCTGGGCACTGAAACACGTCTTTAGCACCCTTTAAATTTCACGTGTCCCCTGCTGTCTCCTCTTCACAGAGCATGTGAGCAACTAACTGACATCATGGAAGCAATTATATATATATATATATATATTCTAGCACACTCCCGTATCCTGACCATGTTACTGAAAATATGCTGCTGAAACATTGCTGACGACAGCAAATCTAATCACACAGGAAGTTGTTTGAGCCAAACTGCATTAATAGGCAATGAATAAACATCCACTTATTGTCATTCATTAATTTTCTTATGCTGCTTTCAGAGTAAAATCAGTGAGGTTGATGCTTTGAATCCATATTTAGGTATGAATGCATTCCTGTGTCCTTACATTTGGATGCATGTGCATGTTTGTACGTGTAAAATCCTGTCTCGGTACGCATGTATCCATATTTATGCAAGTGTATCTCGGGGTACACACGGACACACGGACGCGCTCATGCATGCATGCATGAGCGTGTCCGTGTGCTTGTGTGGGTGAGTGTGTGAGCAGTTGACCTTTGTGTCTGATGAGGTATCTGCCGAGGACAATGAGGAGGCAAAGCAGGATGAAGACGATAACAGCAACCACCCCTCCGATCACAGCGTGGTCCACCCCCGAAGAGGTCGACATGGCTGTGGGGTCTTAAGAAGAGGGTGATGGGAAAGAAAGAAAGAAAGAGACAAAGAGCAGCAGAAAAATCAGGTAGAGACAAGGAGGAATAAGGGGAGAGGGGGAAAGAGAGACAGAGATTGAGAGCCAAGAGGGAGGGGGATGGCGGATGAATATTGGTGGAAAAGGGAGATGGATGATGAAAGGTCGCAGAAATAGAGTAAGAGAGAGAGAGAGAGAATAATGGGGAGAGTGACAGAGAGGAGGCAGAAAGAAAAGAAAAGAACAGGAGAGAGGACTCGTCAATATATAATACCCAGGCACAGTGACAAACCTTCAGAAAACAAAGACAAGGATACGAAAAAACAGTCAGGCGAAAGAAAAGTGGCCACCTGGTCACCCTCCATTAAAAAAGTGTTCGTGACCAACATGCAACAGATGATTCTGTGCAGTTTACAGACCCAAGTCCCAATCACTTGTAAAAACCTTGTGGGAGCGCACACTGCTGATGTCAGGCGAAATCCTTGCCCCCTTCAAGCTGTGATGATTTCCATCTTTTCAGTTTAACTGAAGGATTTTATGGTCGTGTATGGATTGGGGAACTTTGAAATTCCTTAATATGTGTGTACAGTCCAAGGCTGGATTTCAAAACGGGTATGTGTGCAAGGACTCCCCCAAAAGCCCCAGATTCAGTTTTTGGAATAATTTTATTGGATACAAATATAAAGATCCAACCTTGAACGTTATTTTTAAGTTCATATCAGGTACTTCCATCATGTTCCCAGAACATTTTCAGGTAACATTACAGGAACCTTTTGGGTGGTCCAAACTAGACGTTATTTTTTGATCCTTGCATCACCTTCCCAGAATGTTTTCAAACCTCTTACAGAAACTTTTGCAGAACGTTTAAGGAACTTAAAAATTGGTATCAAGCGCCATCTAAAGATTTTTACACCATTAAACATTCATGTCTAATGAATTTCCGTTCTAAAAATTCTTGAGCACGATGTTAAGTGTTGCTGTGGTGAACGGAGGCTACTAGATAAGTAGGCCTGGTTTGGCAGACCATTTGAAACAAAATATAGAATTTCTATGTGTTATTTATTTCTGCTGATGTCCGCGAAGCATGCAAGAAGTAACACTATCTCAGTTTTTTCGAATCACAGATGTTTTCATTCTTATCAAGAGTGCTGTGGAACTTAATCATGACTTAATGTGCTTAATACATTTTGAATTACTGTAACACAGAAGATGTCACTCCGTCCATAATGCACCTTTATTTTCTTACAAAACTGAGCCAGCATCACGTACTGAAGTGGCATTATTGGTACCTTGGAATTTAATTAAAACAAGGTGGATAGAAAGCATGAATCTCAGTATGCAATTAAAACCTCAATCTTAATTAATTTGAATGAAAAACAATAAACTATATGCTGTTGAAAGGGCGCTTGTGGGGATTATTTTCATAACGTGGTATTAGTATTTTTACTTGCACACAGCATCTGAATACTTATTCTAACACTGCAAGCACACCATATTTAATTAGGAACATAGTATAAAAACATGCAAACGAGGGGCAGCCATTTACAACACAGCTACTGCTGACTACAATTAGCTGATAATTAGCCTGATCAGCAACAATCAGTAATCACTGCACACATTACTAGACTGTACAACAGTAATAAAAACAATAACTAATAGCCCTCAACGTCAGACGCTTAAGCAGTTACCTTGTGTTTATGGTGACACTACTTATAAAAAATACATCTGTTTGAACTAAACTAAAGCTCCCTTACATCAAACTTAAGAGTCTATAATTGGCAAAGGCAGATGTGATATATCGTATTTCCTAAAATGATGTTGTAATTATATACCCATAAGCAAACATTCTAATTAAGTCCTCATTGAAACGTTGCCATATGACCTCATGGGAAGCCATGTTACCATCAAAAAACAAATACTGACTGTACATCTGAAGTTGTCTAGGGAACGTACTACCAACCTAGATGCAGTCCTAAATGGAACGTTCCCATGCGGCTAACAGGAAACCATATGGCAACGTTCTCTTCAGATTCCCAACGTCCTCTTTGTAATGTTGCAATGCGACTATAAATGAACCAAAATGGAATGTGCCCCCCTATAGGCACATCAGGAATGTTATTACATGCCAACGTAGACTCATATGTGAATGTTCTGATTAGGTCCTCAATGAATTGTTCTCATATGATTAAGAGGGGACCAGAAATTATCGTTCTGATTAAAGCCCTCAATGATACTTTCTTATATGACCAAGAGGGGACCATCGACTAATGTTCTGATTAACCCCGTAACAAAATGTTCTCATTTGACCAAGAGGGGAAAATATTCTTCAGGTCCCAAAAGTCCTCTCTGTGAAGCCATGTTACCATAAAAGAAGTCATGTAGGGAAAGTATAAACAACTTGGATGCAGTCCCAGATTAGAGATTCCCATGTGACAAACAGGACATTTCAGGATGGTTCCCAATATTCTTTAAAGGTTCAGCGCCCCATAACGTCCCTTCCTACTTGAAAAAGAAGTACCTAGAATATATTCTCTACTCTATACTTGTATGCATTCTATAATTTTAGAAAAATCTACAGTTTTTTTGGTTGGGGAAGGTTGAAGATAAAGTTTACAGTTCATGGTGGTGAAGCTGAAAGTTTTTCACCCAACAGCAACAGATTTGATTTTTCCTCGCTTCAGTCACTTTAGCTACTTGGCCCTCAGAGAAGAAAGCAATCTATGCGGAAATAATTTGATACATCATTTATTTCGCCTGACTTTTCAGACCAGACTGGAACGTCAGGGTGTCAGTTTGAAAGTCACTCGGATAGGCACGACTTAAGAGCAGCAACTTCTCATCCCGAAAAACTTAAAAAGACTTAAAGGAAGAAAAAAAAAAACAGATAATGGAGGAATAAAAACGACAAAGAGACATGGTTTGGCTTTCACTTGGTGAGAGTTTGAAGGGTGAAAAACCAATGCGTATGGCAAGGATTCAACCAGTAAGAGGAAGAAACATCTAGATTATACATCCACTCAGAGAACAGGTACAAGAGATACTGAAGAGGCACAGCAACAGCCACTGACAACCAGAAATGTAGACAAAACTGAAGCTGAAGAAGGAAGAAAGGAAAGAACACTTTTACAACCAGCTGGGACACCAAATGATGGGTAGAACAGCCAATTTTGGAGGAAAAGTCACATTTCAGCCAGTTAGAGAAGTGTCGGGGCATGACAACAGCCAACCAGAGGCCAGGCATAGACAGAGAACAGGGAGAAGAGGGGGAGAAGAGTGGTGGTGGAGAGGAGAGACTCTGAGCACCAGTCAGAATGACACACACACACACACACACACACACAGAAAGTCAAACACACACTCTGGCTGGCCGGCGTGGAGGTGAGAGGGGCATGCTGACGAGGCAAGACTGAGAATGAGCCCATAAATCCTGCTGTCAGCATCAAAGGAAAGCAGACAAGACCCAAGAACACCTCGAAGCCTGACCCTCCTCCCTCGCAGCACACGCACAGACACACAGACAGAAAAACACACACACACAGAGAAACACACAGAGAGGAAGTGGAACACTGTGTAAATGACTTGTACCACTTAAGAGGTCATGCTTGTGTGTGTCTTTGTGTGATAGATGTGAGTGCCTGGCGTGAATGGTGTTGAGGTGAATGTGTGAACATGAGTGTGTACTTGTGTTTTGAGCCTGTCTGTGCATGTATGAGAAACAACAAAGCATTACGTGGGCAGGAGTATGAAATATTCATCCCTCCGCTTTCAAAGTTCAAAGTGTCCCCAGACTATTTTTTTTTTTTTTTCCAGAGTGATAGACAGACGAAACCAGACAGAACTACAAACAGTCAGACCTACAGATGGACAGACAGACAAAAAGTTAGAATTACAGCAAGTCAGAACGACAGGTGACTGGTGGAAAAAGTTATACCTGTGATGTTGGCTGCAGCATCTTCTCAAGTGGATGAGTAGATGGATTGTTGGATGTTTAGATTGATGAATGGATGGATGAATGGATAGACGGTTGGTTAGATGAATGGAGGAGTTTGTGTCGGCACGGTTTAGGGTAAGGGATTATTAACAGGAAGAAAGAGGGGAAACAAGAAAAAAAAAAGCCATCAAACAGCTGTGACAAGGCCACACGAATGCCATTTTTTTCTTCATTTTGTGTCTCACAAAGTCTGCTCTCGCTGCCAGCTTTGAGTACGTGTTTGCATGTGCGTGTGTTTGCGTGTAAAACAAACTCGCAGTGCCTTTGACTGCACCACAATGCAAGCACAGTTTGTGTGTCGAAGAAAAAGAATAGCAAAGTAGTAGCTTGAATGGTGTTTGTTTTTCCACTCCATTACTAAGCTGCCTCGCATCTCGTCTGTTTGCAAGTGTGAGTGCAAGTGTGTAACTCAGATGGTTTTACCTGTGAAAGTGTACACTCCATTCAGCCGGACGGAAACTGAGGGAGTAAGGGTGGAGGCGGGGGAGGAGTAGGAGGGGGTCGCAGTGGAAGGAGCGATGCTTGCGAAGGAGGATGGAGAGGAGTCGGGAGAGAATGGCAGGTCGGGGAAGAGGGCGTTGGAGAGGGTGGTGGTGGTGGTGAATTCAGTGATTGTGGTTGAAACGTCAGCCGCGTAGGTGGTGGGAGAAGGGGAGGCGTCGGTGGTGATTATGTCAGGGGAGGAGGAGAAGAAGTAAATGGGATCAGAGCCAGAGCCAGAGTAGATGTCAGGAGGAGAGGAGGATGGGAAGGAAGAGGAGGAGTAGGAGGAGGTTGAAGAGTCAATGGAGGGGGAGGTGGTGTCCAGGGAGTCTGGGTCCATAGGATCTTGGGAGGAGGAGGAGGAGGAGGAGGAGGAGGAGGAAGACGATGCGTAGGAGGTGTGGGAAATGAGCAAGCGAAGCGCCCAAAAAAAAAAAAAAATGGCCATGGATCGAACGAACGGGACACATGAAAGTGAAGGGAAAGAAGCGCAAGAACGAGCGATAAAGCGGTTGGATTGCAAGCGGTGGCGGTGGTGGTTGTGGTGGCGCGGTTGGATGAGAAAAAAAAACAACAAACAAAAAGAAGAGGAAAGAAACGAAAGAAAATCAGAAGAGAAAAAAGATGGAAGTACAAGCAAAAGCCAGAACAAACGACAGGAAATAAAAAAACGTGATGAAGAAACGTAAAAGAAGAAGACATCCCAATCCTTTCTCTACATCAGCCCTTCTCTTCCCCACCAAACATCCCTCTTTGTAATTTGTTCTTCCCTCCCTCTGGTCATGCTTTCTTGTTACCTTGCACCAGGAGTGTGTACTCCCCCTGGCTGTGTCCGATGCCATTGTCAGCTTGGCAGAGGTAGACGCCATTATCTGATTTGTTGAGCGTCTCGAAGCGCAGGTAAGCGTCATCGACTTTGGCCAGTGGGGGGAGCTCTCCATCCTTCTTCTGCCACGTGTAGGAGGTGGGCCTGAGACAAGAGAGAGAAAGAGAGACACACAGAGAAGAGAATCCTGAGTTGAACTGTACATCGTCCATTTACACATTTTGGCAAAAAAAAAAAGAAAGAAAAAAGGGGAGAGCAACTAAAAGTAAAAATCAAAAGAGGGGCGCAGTGATGAGAGGAGAAGGGAGCTGTGACAAGTGCTGCAGGAGCAAGAAAAAATTGCCAAGGGTGAAGTGGAGATGCTAAGAAAAAGAGAAGAATTGGTCGGAGAAGAGGGGAGGCTGGGGGGAACAAACGTGGAGAAAGAAAAGATAAAAGCAGGACAGGAGAATAAGTCAGAACAAATAAGAGATGGAGAAAATAGAGAAGGGACTGAGCAGAGAGGGGGGTTAGAGCTGTTGTAGCAGACTGTAAAAGTGGGGAAAATGATGGAGAGAAGAGTGGTGCAGCTTGAAAATAGATTAAAAGAGATGGAGGGAGAAGAAGAAGACAACAGAACAAAGATCAGCATTTCAAATCAGCCTGCGTTAAAAAAAAAAAATCCATTCTGCATAACAGATTGTGTATGAGAGAGATAGTGAGACGTGCCTTGATAAAAGAATCAATTATGTAAATGTGCAAGTCCTTAAGCGGTGTACAGTAATTACAATGACGGGGAGTCTGAATCGGGGGACAGACCTGAATGGGTTGCACTGATTAATCGCTCTTGGAAATGTGAAAAAAAACTTCAGCGACACCTAAAGGCGCAATATGTAACTTCATAGTCAGGGAGGACAGGCGCTTATTTGTGGCCGTACAGTGACTGTTAAAGGCAGGAGCATGGCATGTTTGAGACCAAATATTTTAAAATCTATCTCTGAATATTTCTGAGAGACTAAACCGACAACAGCTCTGTCTGTTCATGCTGCTGCTGCAGGGCAGCTGAGCGAAAGCTAATCGAAACATGGGGCGCTCCCTCGACACCTGCTGCTGAGCAAACACATGGGAGACTTACCATGAAGCTCAAAGTTTTGAATATATGTCATCTGAGGAATATAAAACCTAACAATGGTAAAAATGGGTTCAGTCATCTGTCTCGCGGCAAATAAAAAAAATGAACATTTAAGCATAAAGCATTTTTTTTTTTTTAAGCGTGTCTGTCTAATGTTTGGCTACATCGTCTGGTTACCTGCAATAAAATGTAATCAGCTGTTGTACTACACCGCCTCCAAATGCCAGATAATATGCAATTAACTGAACAATTAACTTCACATTTACAGGCTGTAACTGGAGTTGTGTTATTAAACATAATGCTCAAAAGTCAATCTCTATTATACAGCAGGTAGTTTAAGTGCAGGGAGCTGATTGGTCAGACCGCGTCGATAATTTCCATCTCGCATGTTTAGGATCTGGGCTTTTGTTCTCGGCTCTGCTTAAGTGGAAACTTTTTTTTTCAATTAGAATGCATGCATTAGTAAACACTGCACAAAAGTCATGATACGCTTGAAGACATCCCTTATTGCAATTATGGGTACTTTGCTGCCGCATATTCCTCCTCCCCTCAACCCATTATCACGCTAAAGAATTAGCCATTGGGTGTTTTTGTTAAAATATTAATATGGGGATTTGCTAAGTTATGTTAATGTCGAAAATCTTTGTAATCCAACACTTATTTCTACAAAACATATCTATCAAATGATTAGTATTTGTGCAGTTAGGAATTATTAAAGATAAAGAAGTCTGGTGTTTTTTTTTAGCTGAAGTTATTAAGGCTCAGTAGGAAGACTGCTCTCTGTGATGACCTGCTCATACCTATATAAGTCTGTCTCAGTTCTCACAACCCTCCCTCATAAACCCTCTTCTTCTTCTCTCTCCTGTCCCAGTGGGCAGCCCAGCAGCTCAGTGGTCAGCGCCGTGGCCTCACAGCATGAAAGGTATGAATCTTGGCCTTTCCACGTCCCTTCCATGTGTGAGGGTCTCCGCTGGATCCTCCACAATCAAAGACATGCATGCACGTGAGTCTCGACCCCGGGTTTTTAGCGCTACAGCCACATCATGACTCTAATCAAGCTCTCGTTCATCCCCGTGCATGGACTCCAATCATCCCACCATACACAACCCCTACCAACTCCTTTGAACCCTCCACGACCCCTAATCATCTCGCAGAACAGAACCCTCATCTCATCCTTCCTGAATCCTCTTTGCTGACAGAATAAAGCTCTTTTTTTTTTTTTTTTTTACAGCGCAAATGTTTTGTTCTTATTTCCAACAAATCCCTGAGAAGTCCAACAACACATTAATCCAATTACTTTCTGACTTCCCTCCAGAGCCTGTGGCGCTCTGTCCCAAGGCCACCGGTTCCTACGAGAAGATCTACATCACTTTTTTAAAATTAAATAATGGATGGCATGACTTATCACCTGACTCTGCAGTTCTGCAATATAGTTTAATTTACAAAAAGGCTAAGCAGTTCCCTGAAACCACGGGACTCTAGTGAGTCAAACAGGAGTACAGTGCGTTTATTGGGGACCCCTTTGAACTGTAAATGAATGCTCATTAAGTACACTAACGAATGTTTTCAGCAGCAGGACTCAGAATAAAGAATAAACCAGGACGTCCATAGTAACGAGGGAAAGGTCACTGTGCAATGATGTGGCTTGTTGAGTTTTAGCAGCTGTTGGACAACACTAGAGCAGAATAAACTGTATCAACCCTTGGATACACATCTTGTGTGTAGGATCAATCCATTGTTTGTTTTGCTCTTTTCATGGGATTTGTTAACAATAAGAGAAATACACCGTAGAAGGCGGCCGGCGTTAACCTTTCACAGGTTACAGATTACTGTAATCCTGTTACATGTCCCCTGCTGTTTTCTGTGGCCATGACCTTGAATGCATAAGGAAGCTTGCACTTAATAGGCTGTAGTTATGCAAAGCTTTTTTTTTTTTTTTCTAGCTGTAAATGTGTTAAGTGAACAGTCTTACGGAGTTTCACTCGGTTAAATGACTTCAAGCGCTGAAATGTGATGCAATTGCAAGCACTCCCAGCGCTGTGCTGATCGAATAGATGGGAAATATAATAGAATGTAGAGCACAAATTCCTTTCTCTTGTATTAGAGAGCTCTTTCCGCCGGGCGTCAAGGAAACACAGGGTAGAATTTGATACGGTAAGTTATTCTTTTGAACCTGACAGGATGTGACCACGGAGAGAAAGAAATGTGTATCACAGAATGGAGCGCGACATTCATTGAGTTTGATTGTGGAGGGCAGCTCGGGAAGAGGACACGGGGATCTGACTGGCTGGGCGTGTCAGAGGAAAAAGGTGCCGTCGTGGTGATTGGGTTTTGACTGACAACTGCAGGGGGGGGGCAACCTGTATCTGATTTGACTGGACTCTAGCTCATCCACAAGCAGCGGTGCACATAACTGAGCACCCACCCCATCCACCACCACCACCACCACCTCTCTCTGGCATACACAGACACACTGGATTTTTCTTGTTTGCTCTCCCTCTCTCTCTGTCTTAGTCATTCCCCGCTTGTCACCAAATCTTTCTGTCGCCTCTCTGCCCACGCTTTTCTCCACTTTCTCCCTCTACCTCTACCTCTCCTGTCGGCTTGTTTTCCTTCCCTCACTACTCTGTCCTTCCTTTATCTTTTTTTTTCTTTGTGCCTTAGTCTCACATTTTCTCTTCTTCTATAGCCTGCTTGTTTTGTTTTTTTTTAACATACAGCCTCTGCCACTCAGCGGACGCTTTTATCTTAAGCCTCTGTGTTAGGAACATTTTTAGAATGGGTGATCCCAGCAGGAGCTAAAATCCTGAACCCTTGCACTGTCAGGGCCATTTTGAGCTACACAGAACAATTTATTCACCATGGAAGGGTATTTCTAACAAAGAACATACAACATCCACAGAGTCTAATTGTATCACAAATAAATACGCTTCTAGCCTAGGTGGTCCTCGTGGGAACCGAACCCCTGACACTCTGTTCACACCTTGCCTTTCTCCTGTCTATAATTTATTGACCCTTGCAGCCTGTAAAAGCACATACATGCGATGACAGTCACCTCCTCCTTCCCCACCCCCTATCTGTTCCACCTGCCAATCAAAGTAAATGGCTAGTCTTATTCCCAGCTACTCCTGTGATGAGCTGACAGGGGGGGGGCAGCAGGGAGGGTGAGGGTTGATAGGAGAGCAGAACAGGAGGACGAGGAGGAGGAGGAGGAGGCGTGGGGGGGAGTTTAGATGTAGCAAAAAGGTGTGAAGGGAGATAGAGGACAG
Source organism: Miichthys miiuy (assembly GCA_036365135.1). Lineage (NCBI taxonomy): Eukaryota > Metazoa > Chordata > Actinopteri > Sciaenidae > Miichthys > Miichthys miiuy. The sequence goes on along the minus strand of CM071617.1, from coordinate 4,519,207 downwards.
TTATAGGAAAGGATGGGGAGAGGTGGAGGAGGAGGGCAAGGAGGCGTTGTGACAAGGCGGAGAGGAGCGAACAAGCCATGAGTGACATGGCAGCGGAGAGATACCTGATGATGGAGGGATGGAGGGAGAGAAGGGAGGGAGGGGGAGTGGATCGATATGGCTGGTTGGTTGGAGGTTCATCTATAATGCAGAAAGGCCAGGGGAAAGAGTGTATTTGTGTGGGCAGGATTTAAGACCAGGGTTTGTTTCTGTGTGTGTGTGTGTGTGTGTGTGCGAGTGTCAGAATAATTGTGCACACACTCGTATCAGCAAACACGCAAGAGCTTGTACGAGCAGGTGTTTTTCGCTGACTGCGCCCATGTGTGTGTTTATGTACGTGTCATGTTAGAACAAGTGACTACATGCACGCGGAGGGTGTCAAAAGAAATTGAACATGTTAATGTGTGATTGTTTACGTGTGAGTGTGTGTACATCGTAGGTGTGTCAAGGGTTCTTTTATGTTTGTTGATTTGGTACCTGCCGTGTGATTTGACACCTTTTCAGTAGCTAAACGCGGCTTTTGTTTCCACGTTTGTCTGCTTCTTTATATGCTGATCTGAAGTGCCTCTAAAGTCTATTGAGACGCTCTACATGACTGCGGTGGAAGCTTTGATTGGAGGTTTATTAGAGTCAGGACTTCCATCAATCCGCGGTTTAAATAAGAGAAAAATAAAACAAGCCGGGTTCTTAAATTTGGAGGAAGGATCAGCTGGATATGCATGATAACGTATTGGGTTATGTACTCAGATTTATTAGACACAAGAATGATATGAAAAAAACTCACACCTGGTCCAAGTTCAAGGTGAGAGATTAAATTAGTAGTGGCTGAGAAGGATGATAATAAAAAAAAAAGCACCATCAGAAAGGATGCTACATAAAACCTGAACTAAATGTCTGTCCCAGAGAGTGCAGCATCAATCATTTGCTCAAATAGTAAAAAAAATATATATATATTTATGCTTTCATCACCGGCGATCTGTTGAGGTGCTGTGAATGAGCAAAGCTGGAAGTGGCGTGATAGTACAGATCTCAAAAAGTGTCTGACTTTGACACCAAACAGAGGAAAACATTAGTAACCATGATTACCTTTCCCAAACCTTAACCAAACAGCAGATCAGAAATTATTCATGTAAGTAGCTTCAGAAGGAACTGACATTTTCTAATTAAGCTGCGAGGATATGTTGGTCCATCTGCGGTAAACAAACAGCAAACCCTCTAACGAAGCTCATCTGAGAATTGTATTTGCAAGAATCTGCCTGTCATCATACAGATATGCCAAATGAACACTATGGCACTGGCATACAGAATGTACCACATGTACTATTAAGTCCTCTAACTTGCCAGACTCCTGTAAAAATCATCATAACTCACTACTTGTTGGCACAGAGACGAAAAGCTTCAGTTACTGTATAATGCAAACCGCCTGGAAATGTTGGACCGCGCCGTGATTTTATAAAGTGATACTGAATAAAGGATATTGTTTGGATGTTTTGTTTATTTAATGACTTAAATTTGTCTTTAATCATTTTTTTGGTGCCGTTATATTGAAGTCAATAAAGGAAGCAATAATCGTGTCTGTGTACACGTGAAGAAAATTAAGCCGGGAGAAGACTGTGTGTAAGTAAGCATCAGCTGAGTTGGAGTCTAGACAGTGTGTGTGTGTGTGTGTGTGTGTATGTGTGTGTGAAATGGTGTGTGTCTTACTCGGGGTTGCTGTTGCCCAAACAATGAAGATAAAACCTCTCCCCCTCTCTCGGCAGATCGCTCTCAGGCACGATCTCAACGATTGGGGAATCTGTAAGTGGAAGACAAACACACACACACACACACACACACACACACACACTAGTTACATAACACAGGACTCATAAGCGTACAGACATGGAGACGGAGCCAATAGTCTCATTCATCTCTGTCTCCATCTACTCCCATCTGCATCCTGTAGGCGTCACCATCTCTCTGCCTCCCACAATGACATAACCCCCTTACACAACGACATCGCTTTCCCTCGGCGATGCAGTGCCGTCGTCTCGTCCACAGGGTGGCGGCACAGACACAGACTCCGACTTGGCTCCGTTCATAGTTTCATTTCAGATGATAACCTGCTCTTCTTGTCTACTGTGACTCAACTCTGGGCAAGTGCACGAGCAGAGGAAGGTTAAATTCCTGTGCGGTCATTATTATAGGTGGCTAATGTGAAATTACTGGAGCAGAGATCAAACTGCAAAGGGGGAGAAAATGTGCTTATACTGCCCAATAAAAGAGACGAGCAAGGCAGAAATAAAAAAAACAGCAGTTTGAGGTTTCAATGTGCATCCGTCTCCCTCTCTTCCCCCTCAGCATCCTCTGTATCCACCCCTCCCTCCCCACCTTGCCAACCCACTCCATCCCATTTCCCAGTTGACTCACACAACACCCGCAGAGCCTGCTCACTCCTCTTGTCCCCAGGGGCGAGAGAGGGATGGTCGACGGCGCAGGTGATGAGGGCTTTGTCGTCGCTGCGGCTCACCTCCAGGGTGAGCTCGCTGCTCACGTTGTATGTGGGATCGTCTGGAACGGGCGCGACCACGTCTAGACGTCCTGAGGTGGAAAAAAAAGAAAAAGAAAGAAGGGGGACAAGAAAGGGTGGCGGTCAAGAGGGAAACGTCTGCATCTTAACTGGAGACTAGTCCGACACTGGCACCACACAGATACAAAAATACACACCAGCTGTGAACTAAGGCAGCAAAAAATAAGGGTTCTTTTGCAGCGATTAGGATGTGATGCTTTCATGTTGTAGAACTATACAGAACAGCACTGACCCCCATTTGTTCCTATTAAATGAAAAATGCCTTTTCTGTGCAGTTACCTTGTGCCTCTGGGTGTTTTGTTCTGCTATCTATCACTATATGCCACGTACACTGTAGGTCTAAGACTGCATTTCCTCACATTTCTAAAGCAATATCACACATTTCCTCACTAAAAGGATCAATTCTTTCTGCTGACTCATTCAGGGGATGTATACGAATGTTTTATCCCCTAAAATGTGATCACACTGAACCTGCAGGGCTATGTTCTCTTCAAGGTTAGCAGATCTAACAGCAGGTGTGCAATCAATTAGTGCTGGCATGTCGTATTAGTGAATTAGTGGAGCAACAGAAAATTAATAAACAGCAATTTTTGTAATTATTTAACGTTTTAATCAAGCCACAAATCCACAAATTTTTTTTGTTTAATATCGAATATCTTTTTCAGTTTTTGGACTGCCGTTCAGAAAAAGTGAAGTCATTTGAAGATGCCATCTTCTGCTGTTTTCTGACATTTTAATCTATTCAAAGAAAAAAAGAAAAAGAAGCTAATCTTCGGATGAATCAGTGCTGAAAATAGCTACGACCCTAAGTTTGTTCCACTTTCCAAAATGTTGTCAGTCTGGTTGAACTCACTTTTCTATGAAGGTATAAATCATAACGCCGGACTGCGTCAATCAAACATCCTCCCACAACATCTTTGTTCACGAGGAGCCGTGTAAAGAAACCGACTGATTTCACTTACGTAATGCAACATCAGTTAACTGCATGCAGCAAGCTCATGTTTACAAACCAGGCCTGCCTGTGATGTTACGTGCTGAAGGACACCAAAGGGATGAGAGAGGCTAAAGATCTAAAGTTGCTAAGTCCAGCTTTCTCTGGACTCACTCGCTCGCTGTTGCTTAGGAGACGACTTGCATTTCACATGATGTAATCCATCACTGAGGACCTGAGAGGCAACTATACCCAGAACAGAGCTTTATATTTTGCAAATAAAGTGAATCTACAGCATCTTAACGGCAAGCTGTTGCAGCCATATTTTGTTATTTAGTAGGATAAAACAGGCCTGCTTTTATCCTTTGCCTTATAAGTTATTATATGCATAGATTTTAATAGAGACACTTTCTGTGTCTGCTGCTGTTTCCCTTTCTTTCCTATATTTCACATTTCTGGCAGAACCCACAGCAGTCTGTGCAGAATAAAAAGAAGAAGAACTGGGCCGGTGCAGGTAAGTCTCAGCAGCAGCAGCAGCAGCAGCAGCAGCAGCCAGTAGAGTAAGAAAGTAAGTATGAAAGCATAAACACATTGGAGACTGTCATCCGGAGATCGCACTCTATTGTAAGAGAAAATATCAAACTGGGTGGTCAGACCGTGAAAGTGGTTGGCGAATCTTAGAAAGTGGACCGGAACCTTATCACCTTCTCCGTGCATGGACTGACACACGCACACAAACGCATGCACACACAAGCATGAGCACATGTAGGTCAAGCTCATGAATAACATATACACAGAGGAGACAGAGATAGTGGCAGGGGAGCGGATTGGAAAACACACACTCGCTGGCATGTGCGCGCACACACACCTTTTTCCCCAACGGTCTCACCTTTTTTCCTCGTTCTCAAACACACAGATATTACAGACCCTTCCTCCTCCTCTTCTTCCTCCTCCACCTCCTTCTCTAGAGAACTCTTCAAATACCGCTGAATCTAATGATATCTCTCTTTTTATTACCATAACCAGTCCTCTGACCCACAGAGAAAATGAGTTTACTTTCCAGGTGCATTTCAATAATCCCACGCCACTCAGGAGTCTTCTCATCACTATCCCCTCTCTCTTTCTCGGCACACACACGGATATGTACATCTCGTTTATTAAAGAGCGTGGATCTCAAAAAGCAGACTGAGAATGAAGATTTCCTCTTTGTTTACTCGCTGACTCTCGTGTACAGTATTTTTGAGATTCAGTTTTAATAAGTTTTTTTAGGCCCAAGGGGTCACTGAATTGACTCGACGCATTCATTAAGGCCAAAAAAAAAAAACAAAAAAAAAACGATACAGTCCATTTAAGCAGTTTCTCCCAAGACAGCGGTGATGCACATTTATTCATAATTCACATTTCCTCAGCTCATTATTAGATAATCAGGGAAGATTTGCATGTCAGCTGCTGCAAGCGGAGCAGTAACAGGTTGTGTTACACTGGATTAGATACAAGCTGACAGATTCCACCTCTTAAAGGATCAGCTCACACAGATTACACCAAAATGCAGATTTTAGTCAGATTCAGATCATTTTTTGTTTTTTGGAGATATTCTTCCGAACATCTTTTAATTGTAGAGGCAGAAATCTTTGTGACTTTTCAAAATAAAATCTGCATCGCTACAGAAGTTGTAAGTGAGAATATGTGATCCGGGTGAACCAACGCTTTGATTGCGGTTAAGTATTTTCTGTCTTGACGCCACAGAAAATTATCACCTTCCCTGCAGCTCTAGAACTTTTCCTCTCATTGTTTTGATTTCCAGGCCCGGCAATCTGACTGTTTTGTTTAACTCTCACCTCGCTCAGTTATAGAGTTAGAGTTATTTCCAGCAGCAGACAGCTGTTTTCAGCTCTGCTAAGCACACTGTACACTGCCTGTCCAACACCAAACATCAGAAAGACACAGTTGGCAACTAGCTGGCGAACAAAGCAGAGTATTTAGCAGCTTGAGAGCCAAATATTTCCCTCAGGAGCTAGCGAAGATTAAAACAGAGACGAAAGAGAGGGTGGATAGTGGACTAAACTTCATCAGGTGGCATGATAATGTTGCTCCACACCTGCTGAACATAAGCAAATTTTGCAATTGCACCACTTCAGCATAGCAACTTTATGAGGTGACAACATGGCAGTGTTGGTTGCAGCGGCTCCCAAGAGGCCAAAATATCAGGCAGTGCTTTAATTTATATTAAAGAAATCAAGTAGCTGGGTCGTACATGAAGTATAAGTAGACTGTAGCACAGCATGGAGCAGATAATATGATGCAGGGATGAGAGATGAAAATAAAATATAAATATAAATATAAAGCAACACACTTGCAGCACAGCATAGATACATGCACGCCTCTTTTAGAGAGCTTAAGTAGATACTTTTAACAGGTGCATTTAGTTTTATGTAAACCTGCTTAAAGAGCTGTTGTAGAACAGGAAATGACACATCCTGCACCATCAAGTCATGTGTGTGGTCAAATGATATTATAAGTTTATGATATCATTGACTTATTGCATGATTCATTACTATAACAGTCCACAAAAATACCAAATCATTACAAGAACGCATATGATCAAAGTTACGCTTTTAATGACCGATAAATCATTAAAAATAAATATCAATATTAAATTAGCAGAATTACGTGCTGCATTCTCCTTCTTTAATATTTTAGCTCCAGTATACTCACCGGCACCTGCTAAAATTTTTATGTGATGGCCGTACTTTTTTATTAAAACTCCTACAAGGTGGCCAATTCTCACATCCTTGAGACTAAGTTCCCTCAAGGTGGTGATGCCATGCAGATGAGGTACTGGCGCCGCTGATGCGTCAACCCTCGAGTGTACAATCCACCATAAAATAATCACATTAGGAGAATCAAACAACTGGATGCAGCAATTACTGAGTCCAGCATGTTTGGGCCTTTAAGGGTTGAGAAGACTTTCTCGTGACCACAGGGTCTAGATTAGAGCTGAAACAATTAGTCAATTAATTAGATAGTGGATGGAACCAAAATCATTTAGTCTAATAATAAGATGGAAAATGATGTTTTTATAATGAAAAAAAATGAATCTGCTAGCAGGACGAGGAAGCTTTACGTGTTTTTCATGCAAAATAACAAAGTAAAGCCATTTAACAGTCACTCAAGTCAAGCAAATGATTGAAAGATTGTTGATCCAAATGACATTTTCTTTAAATTTCTTATATACATAATAATATTTGGAATATATTCCAACAGTAAACGCAAACAGAGATTTATTACAGTCAAACTTTTTGCATTCTTTGCTGAGTCCGCACCCTCCCATCCACAACAACTGAATCAATTTGTCATTTCAAGACATTTATCAAGTCATCAGCTGCTCTGCTTCTGAAAAAAAAAGTTAGCATTTGCAGCTCTTCTTTGTTTCATATTATTATTAGAAGGCAAAGAAATCAAACTGAGGACCTTTTAAAATGTGACATTCTCTGCTTGTCTCGAATGTCTTCGGGTTTTGGACTGTCGGACGGATAAAACAAGTCATCTAAAGTTTTTGGGATAAGTTTTCTTTTTTTAATCAATAATGAAAGTAAGCAGAAGTTCAAGCTCCATTCTGGATCAAAAAATATCTTTAAAAAAAGAAGAGTTGGACCACTGCAGGGAAGGCAAACTGAATGAGTGAGTAAAACCTCGTTATTATTCAACAGCGTTGCCAACCGAACAAGGCGCTTAACCCCCAGCCAGTGAAGCTGCTCAGTCGCCAGAAGTAGAAGACTCTGGTTCTACTTGGCATCTCTGAGGTGTGAAAACGTGTAACTGCGAATAGACAGTAGCGCATGGCTTAACACCACTGTGCACGCTCAGCAAAAGCTCCCATGGATAAGAGGAAGGCTTTAAGATAATCAAAATAGTCATCACTTTTAAGCTTTAATCAGATTATGGACGGTGAAAGCTCTCAAGTCTGATTTGAGCGTTCATATGAGGTCATCTAATTTGGAAAGAGGTTTAATTAGTCTTGTTACTGGATTACCAGGTGAACATAGCTGCTGGGCCATACTTTTGTCTTCCTACGTCTCTATCTGTACCAGTGGTGGAGGTGACTAAGTCCATTTACACACACTGTTACTCCCTACATTCGAGATGTTAACACCAGAGCTCGACCGATCCATCAGTTGGCTGATATGAAAATGATTTTCTTGTGGTAAATAATTCACATAAAATATGTGTGGTAATGTATTGGTGGGACTGAGCGAAGCACCACAGAGCAGGAGAGAAGAAGCAGCTCTCAGCAATCTCAGCAAAAGACTTGGAAGCGTTTAACAGTGGATTATGTAACCTGTTAAAGAATATTTAATTTAATTATTCTTCGCATTGGTGCAAATTCATTGCATGATCCACATAGAAAAGGGTCTATCTCGGCCGCCACGTCGGTAATCAGTGAATTTCTCCCCTCTCTTAAAGTAAAAAACATAATAATTAGTGTTTAAATTAGTCAACTCATCTACCCACAAAAACATAATTGAACATACCTGACAACAAATGAATAATTGTTTTAGTCAATTATCAAGCAAAGCTGTCACTCACTGCATCCAGTTTTTCTTCATTTTAAATCACTGCACAGTCGAATGTTTTGTGGGGGTTCTGGATGGTTGCTCAGGCTCAACAGCCAATTTAAAAACATAATTTTGAGTTTTGGGAAATGTATGGTAATTTTTCAACTACTTCCTGAATAAACAATGTGATTAATCAAAAAAACAACAGTGACAGATTAATCAATAATGAAAAGAAGCTTTAGTTCCATTTCCCAAAGTGCCGTGATTGTGGTTGACTCGAATTTGCTCCTTTCTAAATGATCGGATATGACAAATCCAGACTGTGAGAAGTGCTTCTTCGGATTATACTTCCATTTTCAACTCTTCTTTTATTTCACATCCTGCCTTCGTTTTATACGTCAGAGCTACTTCATGGTAGTCTGGAAGCTGCAAACGGCCGGTGTTATAAATTATAAATGATTATAAAGCAATTTCAGCGCTGTCATTGTGCAAAGTACTTTTTAACTTTAAGCAGAAATTGCTGTACTTTTTACTTAAGTACGAAATTTTAATGCTGGACTTTTTTGACATTACGTTGCAGCTATTTTAAGGATCTGAACACTTCTTCCACCGCTGTCTGTTTCTCTAATGTCTCGTCTCTGACATTACATTGCTCCGTACGGACACACGCCCATGTACCCTTCGCCATCCGCCCCACGTCCTGCATTATGACAATTTGGGCCGGTATTCAGCCGGCATGGCCTTAAGTGCCACCATAAATCCCCATTATCCCCAATCCAATACATCGATGTCACTAAATGATCCATAGCCCTTTCACACAGTACAACTAATACAGTCTTCAAAGCTCTTAGCCTTTCATTCTTCTCAATTACCACTCCCTTTCCCGCACTCTCTTGCTCTCGGTCTGCACTCCCCTCCTCTCCCCCCCCCTTCTCTCCCTATCTAAATCCTCTTTCCGGATTTCTCTCTCCATTTCGTCAGCCTTCCCTCCTTTTTCCTCCCCTCTCTCCTGTTGCGCTCTCCAGTCCCCTCTTCTTTAAAACTGGTCCCCCTTCGCTTCATCCTCTGCCCCCGGTCTGCGCTCCCACTCAGCCGCAAAGCCGTCTCGCTTCTTCTTCTGTGGTTTTCTTAATTCCCCCTTCTGCTCTCATTCGCTCTCTCTCTCTCTCTCTCTCTCTCTTTCTCGCCTCTTTGCAGCTTCCATCACTCTCTCGCTCACATTCCCGCTCATTCACCCCCTCTCTCTCCCTCTGTTCTCTGTTTTCTCTGCAGCCCCTCACTGTCACTTTCTTGCCATCTCTGTCTTTCACACACACACACACACACACACACACACATCTGTGTCACCCTCATTCCCTTCTCTCTCTCTCTCTCTCTCCTGTTCCCTTCTTCGCTTTACTGTCAGTGAAGCTGTCAGAGAAGCGGTGGTGAGCAGCAGTCTATGGGCTCATCTTTCCAATACAAACACACACACACACACACACACACACACGTAGACTACAAGTGCGTGAATGAGAAGCTGTAATAATAGCATGCTGACCCATAGTGCCCTCCTGCTATCTAGCCGGAGATGAGCACTGTGTGACAGAGTGTGTGTGTGTGTGTGATTATCATCTGTCCATTACCAGTGTTTGTGTGTTAAACCTAAGGGTGTGTGTGTGTGTGCTGAGGGAGAGTGTGTCGTTCCAGCAGTGAGTGATTGGTGTTGTGTGGTGTCAGGACGGCTGGGCGAGGCCTCGAACACACCATCATTCACATCGAGTTGATCTCCCTCAAATCTCTCTCTGTCTGGCTCCATTTTTCTCTGTTCTCCCCTCTTCCTCTCTCTCTTTTTTTTTTTTTAAAGGATCAGTTCACCCAAATTGCTAAACAGAACCAATGTCCCTGTTACTCTGGATGCAACCACACTTGGCAGACAAGACAGTTGATTCAGCAACACCCTGGATTACATTCAGTGACAGTGTTTTGTGTTTATTTTGAACATTTTAATGCCAACGTTTTTTAAAATGATTTATTTATGCAATATATTTGCATAGCAAAGGGGAGTATAATGGCATATAATACATATCTTATCCAAGGATTTTACTCAAGTAAGTACTAATCAGCCAAATAACAGTTGCATAATGTCTCCTGTGTCTCTAGAGGCCATTTTCCCAAGCCAGAAAAACAACCCTAACAATGACATCAGGGTTATCTCAACTTTTTAACAGAAAGCCTGCATTACTAACTAATGCACGGTGCTTCTCATGCTCCACAGCGCTGTGTCAGCGCTGGCTGCACCCATTATCATTCTGGTATTATGGGGCTTGTTTGTTTTTCCTTTTAAACGTTCATAATCGTCTTGGGCGATACTAAGCCCAGGATGCAGCGACGGCGTCCTTGCAAAATAGTGTCAGAGGTGGGGGACTTGTTTTGGTGGAACACTTGGACGTGGGGGAGGCGAGCTCTGGCATTTAAAAAATGGCTAAATCCCTGCAAAGGAAATGGCAACAGCTTTTGGTTTGTTTACATTTATACCGTTAGCGACAAGGTTAGGGGAAGGGTAACCTGCCATTTTTAAATTGCTAGCTACGTGTTAGTTGTTGTTGTTGTTTCCTGTAGCGACAGGGACTTAAATAGTCAGTCGACTTCCTCTGAGTGTTATAGAGGCTATGAACTTTACCAGGGAAAGACGCTGCCAAGTCGCTTCATGGGAAATATATGGATCTATGGTTCAATGTTTTTTGGCGGTTTACCAATAACTAGGGACTAAAAAGTCTGTTCCTTTGATGCTTCAGCTGCATGTATGTGCAACACTAACTTCCCAGAGTACCCCTTTATGGTATGGTTAAGGTTAGGGAAAGATTGTGGTTACACTGGGTGAGAGAGCAAACATTAATTTTAGGGTTGCGACGGAATACAAACTCTGGTCTCCCACGTAAAAGTCAGATGTGCTACACACCCATCCAGCTCCTATAGCTGCACAACTTTAATCTCTATCTTACCCAATAAAGGGCACACTGCTCTGTGCGCCGGCACTGGATGTAAATCACGACGTATAGATATGTGCAAAATAAACATAATTCCTGGGGATAGGACTATTTCTTTTTTAGCAGAGGTAGTTCCTATTAAACCTGCTCAGAGTGAAGGCTGTGGAATATCCAGATAATCAAAACATTGTTTCTGGAAAGACATGTTGCTGCAGAATTTTTTTAATGAAACTTTTCAACGCTGTGAGCAGCACAAGCAAAATTGCATTCACTTCCATTACGTGCTGGATCGTTGGCAGAGACCTCAAGAGACGAATATCTCAAAACCTGGACAAATAAAAACTGAAATATCTGCGTGGCTGGATACTATTTCAGGTGAGAGGGAAAATACATCTTTCCGTGTGTTGGATGAGCTGACCCTTTAAACAAAAATCCAATGTCTTTAAAAAGGAAAAATCTCTAGGCTCCTCTCTCCCTCTGTCTCCCGTTTTTAGTTCAGCTGTAACAAAAAGACCAGATAATCTGTCCTCAGGCAGGCAGCTCTCCCATTCCTCTTTCTCTCTTTGTAGCTTGAGTCCATTCTTTCGATTCATTTCAATCCATAATTATAGCAAACACTAACGCTGCCAAGGCATCACAAGACGGGCATTTTTGCATTACAAAGCCTGAGTGTAGCATTTTCCCATCAATAAATCATTATCATATTATATCATCGTATTATATTAGTATAATTACTGAATAAAAAGCCATTGCAAAGACGATCTACCAGCCCGAACACTGCAGTGTACACAGATTTGGCGGGACATCTGCTGGAGAGCTTTGCAAACAGACAGACAGGGGGCGTTGTTCTTCCAATACAAACAAAACTTAAAGCTTATAGACTTTCTGGTAATGGCAGATGGTGGAAGGAGCAAAAGGGGCGACATAAACAACACTTCCAGCATGTTTATTCTGTTCGGTAAAGCTAAACAGACAACCTTTGACTGACGAAGCAACACAGAAGCAGGAAGGGAAAAACATGGTTGTAATTCAGAGAAACGCTACCACTGCCATTACCACTGGTGTGAGTCAGAGGCTGCCAATCGTCTCCTTCATTTTCAGTTTATCTGGAAGAAGAAAGCCGGTTAATTTGTCCTCTCACGGCATCCTCGCTACGCTCCCTCTGCTTCTCTCTTTCCCTTCCCTGCTCATTTCTCCTGTTTATCTGTAACAAAAGACCAGTCAGTCTGACCTCATGCAAAGCTCCCTCTATCTCTGTTTCTCTGTTCGACCTCATCCCTTCATCCTCTCCTCCGCCCTGCCTTTTATTGCTGGATTCTGTCGTTATCCCCGGCTAGATCCGACCCACGCTATCTCTCGCTTTCTGTTGTGTCACTCCCAGTTGCAGATATGTTGCAGCTCAACGGATGACACACACACACACACACACACACACACACACAAACACACAAATAAAAGCAAACACATACAGTTTCTGGATACATGCATGGACACAAATTTGCAGGATCAATGCACAGAGGAATGATGAGGGAGAAAAAGGACACAAACACACTCACAGCATGCTTCTGCACTCTCTCACACACACACACACACACACAATCAGCATGCCCTCGCACTTGCGCACACATCATATGCAGGGGCAGGTTTAGGACACACAGAGAGGCAGCAGGCGACGTGGCAAGGACACAATACGCACACAGCATGATCGCACACACAAGCTACATTCTCACACAATCAAAAACACACACCAACGCTCGTACGTGATGGATACACATGCACGCCGCAAACATACACACTCGCAAATCCCCCGTACACACTGATTACTGCAGGGTCACAACGGTTATTGTAAACCCACAAACAAACACACAAAGCACAAATCATATCCTTTGCATTCCTATGAAATATTCTCGCGGCTACACACACACACACACTGTCCTACACACAACCACACCCATGTGATTCCTTACCACCCACACACACACACACGCACACAGATCCAGCATGTACAAGCCAGAGTACATAAACAAGACACGTCCAGCACACATTTTTTGACCCCACAACGCACACACACACACACTCAGTGGGTCACACACGCTCCCTGCGTCTCTCACCTTCCAGCTCCTGGTTTCCTCGGTACCAGCGCAGCCTGGCGGGGGGTTTGCTGCCAGTACTGGTGCAGGTCAGGGTGACTTTGCCCCCCTCCGGCACTGGATTCTCAAAGCCCAAGATCTGAGGTTTACCGGGTACACCTAGAGAGAGAGAGAGAGAGGCCGAAAGAGTTATACAGTTAGAAAACTTTTATGCTAGGGGGCTCACCTTGTAGCCTGAAAAAGCAAAAAAAAGTTCACGGCCGGGGGTTGAGATTCTCACAAGTGCTGCAAATGTTTGCAAAGTTCAAATTGAGGAATTTATTCGGTCAATTCTGAAGGCTCTGATGGATGCCGGCTCGGAGAAAAAAAAGAACGATAGCAGGCTCGCAGTGATCTGCCCCAAAAATGGTTGAGAGTCATTGCAGAGCAGCTCAAATGTCTGTGACGCTTCTCTTCACTCTGACCTTCTGGAAATATCAAACCTGCACAAACCTGAAGGGCTCAATCTAAGGTAACAAAACAACAACAATTCTTATTTCCAGGCGATGGATACACTCATGAAAACATACTTATGCATATTATATTCAATTTCTGCCATATTCTGCAAGTAGAGCCCCCTAATTACACTTTGGACCGGAAACATTACATTTTACGATACTATATTTAATGTGAATTGGTGATTTCTTGCCAATAGCAGATGCTTACTGTAATAAGGTCAGCCTCAGATCCGAAGGAGCTGGCAGATTGGACGACGATATCTATTAGCGCTATCAAACGATGAGGTTTTTTGACATCCTGATCCATTGCAAAGCGTTTCAACTGATTGCAAAATGCTATTAGCGATACATATTTCACTGGGAAATTCCACGTTATCGTACAGGCTCTTACTGCATCTTCACTTCTAAGTGCATAACAGGCTCTTGATGAATCTGAGTGATTGAAATGCTGACCACATTTGTACACATGACAGAAGCCTACTAAAGTTGAATATAGAGATGAGCTATTCCCCAAAAATGATTCAAATCCTTCAATTACTTCACATCCAACAGTACTTGTAGCATGCATATTAAGTATTCCAATATATGCAGTGAAGCTCCCGAAAGTTAAGATGGCTGTCTACAGAGATGAACATGGAAAAGCAATTAATTCAATGAGAAAAATAATAATGCATTATCACTTTAAAATCAGCAGCATGAGGTCTGCATTAACTCTGACAGCCTTGGCATTTCCACAATTCAAGTCAGTCTGGTAAATAATATTGTGTGACTGTTCATTCTCAGTACTTCAGGTCAGTTCAAAATGTCAAGTAAATTAAAATTTGCTGGAATTATTAAACACGACTCCCAGAATTCATTAGTTAAAAGGCAAGTTGGGAGTTAGAATGAGTCAGTCAGACTAAATGTTGTTGTCTTTCCTTGGAGGGGGGACACTGGTGCTTTGTGTGAGAGAAAAGCTGAGAGGGACGACTGAGGGATGAAATGAGCCAAAGGTCAGATTCAAACCACTCCCCTCAACAGCCAAACCAAAATTTCATGATACATCCTCCCCTCCCAGAGGTGTTCTTCCAGAATCCGGCTCAGTCGGTTAAAATAAGAAACATTTTTGCTTAATTACTATTCTAGCTGTGAAGTGAGAGCAACAAAAGCGGGAGAAGGAATCTACCCCATCCGACTCTGCCAAATATTTCAGGATCGACTTCACCATCGTGGTCGAAGTCAAGAACGGAGAGAAAAATGAAACTTTTCTCTTTCATCCTCCATCTGGATTCGTTGGCGGACATTACTGTCATTCTACCTTTAGAAAAATAATGAATTTTCGGTTTTGCCGTCTACCGCGCACACACACACACACACACACGCCGCGCGCCTTGTGCATTAAAGCAGGAGAGAGAGTGATGGACAGAAAGAGGAGAGGTAGAGCTGAAAAAGAGAGGAAGGAAGGTAGAGATGGAGAGTGGACACCGACTCATGGAGCGACGCCAGGAGGGAAACTGCTAGATTTTCATTAAAATTGAGGAGTTTTTTCCTTATTGAAATTTCGTCAAATGTCACAATTTTCAGACCAAAAACTAGAAATGTTATAAAATATTTCTTAAATATTCAGGGAGTGTAAAATCTATCTATCTATCTATCTATCTATCTATCTATCTATCTATCTATCTATCTATCTATCTATCTATCTATCTATCTATCTATCTATCTATCTATCTATCTATCTATCTATCTATCGATAAATATTCAGATATAGATTGATGGATGTGAGGTGTCCCTATTTTGCCCATCCCCTGTAGATAGACACATAAGTAACAATATAAAGTGGTGTGAACTAACCAAGGTATACATCAAAAAAATAAAAATGTGGTCAATTTTTAATGTAGCAGTATTTGATGTAGTGCACTGTGTGCGGAAGCTCTCTGGCAGTAAAGTAGCATTGAATATTAATGAGGGAATAATACTGCACATATAGAATTGGTTGGAGAAGCCCTGTTGAGACCTTTTCGTCTACAAGGAGAATAAAAGAGAATAAAGCCATCATAAATTATTCTCTGCTTAGCTCGGGAGAGAGCGGAAGATGCACGCCACACATTTTACACTAACAGACACACAAGCGTTTAAATCTGACCACGCTCAGCAGTTGTGCTCTCGTGTGCGTCCGTCAAAATGTTGCGCACGTCAAAACAGGAATAAAACACACACACACACACGTCTGCCGCTGTGCCAAAACTCTGTATCTTCTGGCTGATTTTCCCATAGGGGTCTGTGCGTTTTAGACATTTTACCATACATTTTTAATGGTTTGGCTCCCTCTCAGGGGTCATGAAATATTTATTGAACGCAGAATACAGTGTCACAGCTGTCAATTACAGCGAATAAAAAAAATGCTTGAATCACAATTACTGCAAAATTGGAAGAAATATGAAGGAGTGACTCTCGTGTTAGTATGAATTTAAAGAGGTAAAGCAGTGCCACCTTCACCCTCACTATGACACACACGTTTCCCCCTCCCCAACCTTTTACACACACACACACACACACATACACAAAAATATGACATTAACATTTCAGGCTGTTCTGCTCATGTTGTTGTCCGGAGCAACTATACTGAATTCTTTTCAATGAGACTTTGCAGCACTGCCAAAACATTCGAATAAATATCAACACACTGATTTATTCAAGGATTATTCCACAGCTGTTGACTGACAAACCCCAAAGGAACCCCAACCCTGTGGCCTTTCAGTCACAGAGCAGGCGTTGTAAACACAAGCCACCCTGCCCCACCCTAAATTTTAAATTTTCAGCATCTCTTGTTGCCACTTAGTGCATTTTCCAAGGGAATTAGGCAGAAGCCCTCTGCAGCAGCTCGGTTCTCATCCAACAATTTGTTGGCAAATTACGGTCTATTGAATTAGGAAAGTGGAGAGGAAATGACAAAAAAAAAAAAAAAAAAATCGCTGAAACCTCCTCAGTATCACAAAGAAGCTCGTGGTAGTAATATATTCTTTGTCCATATCAGAAGGTATGCAAAATTAAGTGATGGAAGTGATTGTTAATAAATGTGGATGTGGGCTTTTTCGTGATCAGCACAAAGAATGACTCAATTTCATTACACAGCAATTTGAAAGTGGACCTGCATGCCCTGAAATCTTGGCCGTAAATCTGCCCACCACAACCTCCCCAGGAATATCAGACCAGCTGTCTCTCTCTCATGTATACAGTAAGTCTCCGTTGTGGTCGAGCGGCCATTAGTTTAGTGCATTACAGCGTTGCCAAGCGCGCTGCTTTATTCTCATCTTCAAGCAAAACCATGAAATACGTCCAGTATTAGCTGACACTGAGGAACAATAACAACTCGCCTAATAAAAATCAATACTTGAAAGTTTGTGGGGGCTCCAAAACTGATTAGGCCAATATCCAATCAATAAACAGACCCAACCACCAGCGACAGGATGGCCGCAATTTATTGCAGGTTGCAGGGAAGTGTCACACATAGGTAATAACATCCATCTCAAACAAGATGAGCGCAGCCAGTTTATCTCCACGCAAGAGTTATACGGGGTCATAACCTTACACAAAGGTTAACGCTACAAGCGGATATGGATCGAATTGGATGAAGGCATCACGGGGGGGAAGGCTATGAAGTCATAACATTACCATGATCTAGCACTTTTGCAGCCTTATCCACACAAGAGACTAAATGTCAGGATATATCTCCACCTTTGCTGCATTCAATATAAGCCTTTCTTTCTAATAAGTCTTTCATACGTCCCCTAACTTTATGGAAGTGCAACACGAAGCTGCTGGAACCTTTAATATTTTTGCTTCATGCCAACAAACCTCTCCTACAGCAGCATGTCACACTTAAAATGGACATCCACAGGATCAAACTATATTTTGCTTCAAGAGAGGGTAAACTCTGCAGGGTAGGTCAGGCTAGCACAATGCCACAGCGGTGCGTCAAGGTGAATTTGAACCACTCTTTCTATATTTTTTCTGCGCGCAGACTGAAAAAGCGTGGTAAAAATTGCTAGAAACAACATGACGGCTGAGGATAAAATAAGAAAAGATGCCAAGATCTTCGAATCATCCATTCAAATTTGTCACAATCCTACAGGTTCGAGAGAGAGAGAGAGAGGAATTAAGATGGACTGCAGTCAAGCTGATTTGCGCAGCCGTCAGTCAGTATCAAACAAGACACGCCAGAGTATGACGGCAAGAACGTCGTTCTGCACCATTAGACCTCAACACAAACAAAGAGGAGCTTCTAAAAAAACTTATACGGGTAATAAAAATCTGAAGAAACCTTACAGTGACTCTCACAGAACGGGATCTTCTTTCAAGGACAGACAGGAAATAGGAAGGTTAGAATTGATAGAATATAGGAGGAGTTTTACTAAAATTATGATGAAGAATGAAACAATTGATTTTGTCTTTCGTATCAAGAACACAGAAAACCTATTTAACACAGCTGTTGGAGACGCACAAACACTCGCACTTCTGTTTCCAGGGTTTATTTCTGGGCCCGAAAAAGTTGCAACCTTTGTTTTTGTGAACATCAACATGACAGATTTTCCTCCGAAACGCACATTGTGTGAATATGTGCCGTGAATATGTGTGTGTGTGTGTGTGTGTGCTTGTTTGACCCACCTAGCACGGTGACGGTGGCTCGGGCGGTGCGGACTGGCATTGTGAAGATGGAGCAGGTGTACTCGCCCTCGTCGGACAGCTGCACGTCGGCGATGGTGATGGAGAGCTCGGTGTTTGTCGAGCGGTGCAGCTGGATGCGGTTATCTCTCAGCGCTGAAGGAAAAAGAGGGACACCATATTAATAATTAGAAATGTGCATATATAATTGATCTGCTTTATGAATTATTTAAGGAGATTTAAGTTGCATAAGGTATGCTTTTTTAAATTATCTATTAATCTATTTACTTATTCTAAGCTCTTTTCTTGCTTTTAAACTTTTAAAACTTCATTACAAAGTTATTCATTGAATTCTTTTTATATTGTAATGGATGTCCAATAGTTGTCACATACGCCATGTACTGGTTTCATGTTCTCATGAAGTTGAAGTGAAAGAAAGGAGGGAGGAAGAGGAAGCAGAGAAAAGGGGGCAGAGTATAAGTAGAAAGAGGAAGGGACAGAAACAGTAGAGACAGAAGGAAGGAACAGTGGCAGAAAAGGTGAGGGGATGACAGAAAGGGTGTTGGAGGAGCGCTGTGCACAGGTAGGAGAAGAAATGTAACATGAGGATGTAAGGGTGACATAAAAGGAGGGAGGTGACAGAGAGATGAGAAGGGAGAAGGCCATAGAGGGAAAAAAATCAGGTGAGGAAGGGAGGAAGATGTGAGACAGGAGGGTGAAAACAGGAACAGTAGGAAGGTAAAGGGTTGAAAGGACAGGAAGAGGTGAAGGGGAAAGAAGGAAAAAGAAAGGACTGAAAGTAGCAGGAAAGGGGAGTTGTAGAGGGGAAGGATGCAGCGAAGGAAGCAAAGAAACGGGGGGAAACGATGAAGGTAGGGGACACAGATAAATGGATGTGAGGGGAGAATTTTAAAGTAGGGAAAGAAACAATGAGAAGAAAAGGAGAAGTGGTGGGGATGTAGTGAGAAAAACAAGGGAGGCGGGGAAAAAAGGAAGAAAGCATGTAAAGGAGGGCGAGCAAGGATGGGGAGGGCAGAGGAAGAGGGGAAAGTAAGAAAGATGATGTGCAGAATTTAAATCATGGGAAAGAGAAAGGTAAAATGGAAAGGGGGAGGAGGAGGAGGTGGAGGGAGGAGGAGAGGGAGGGGGGAGAGGTGTTTAGAGAGAAAATGATGTAAGAGGGAGAGGAGAAGAAGAGGAGGAGGAGGAGGAGGCGGAGTGATGAAGATGAAGCGAGAGAGGAAAGGGGGGGGAAAAAATAGCTGAGATGTGAGTGCGAACAAGGCGAAGAAAAGACAAAGAGGGGAGACGCAAAATGAGCATGAGAGACCAAAGAAAGTGTGGAGGAAAATAAAACAGAGGAAGCATAAATAGCAAGGAAAATAAGAGAGAGACGGTGAGGTATGGGTGGGGTGGGGGTGGTGAAGAGCAGGGAGTAGGTGGAGTGACGGGGGGGGGACATAAGAGAGACATAAATGGCTTTGTCATCAATGAGAAATCCAGCCATGAAAGCGGGAGAGAGAGCACAAGCGACCAAGATAGATGATGATGATGAAATGCTACGAAATAACCGCTCGTTTCCGTGATAGCATTGACCTCTACGGTGTTTGTGCTGCTGTGTGATTGCTGTCTGTCTCCCTGCCTACCTATCTGCCTGTCTATCTGGATGTTTATCCGTCTATCTCTCCGTCTCAATAAAGGCTTTTTTCAGCTTTGTTCTCTGGCGCCATCATGCAGGATTGGCTTCCCCACAAATAATGACTTAATATGTAACAGCCAGGCTACAAGAAGGCAGATACCTGCAACAACAACAACAACAACAAAAAAAACTGCTGTGGTAAATGAAGCGAATAGTCCGATGGATTTGTTTCCACGTTCAAAGTTGTTCAGAGTTCCTGCGACGCTATTTTTGTCTTATCTCAAGTCTTAGCTCTGAAACACGAGCAGTTGAAGTATGAGAAGGCTCACAGATGAGTTAACAACTATATTTTAAGTCTCGCTAGTTGTACTAGAAGTAGACATATCCACGTGGGAGGCTGAAATGACACAAATGTGCGGGGAATCAGTGCAGATAAGTGGCCCCCTTAGTTGCTCACAGAAGCAATTCTATCGCTGTCTCTGCAATTTCGAACATATTCGAACCGAACAGGGAGGGCTGGGATTACAGTTAAATTCAAATTGTAGCTCTGGTGTAGATGGGTTTGTTAATAACAATGCAACCCTTTGTTTTCTTTTGGAAATGATGGAGGCAATCAAGTTTAGTGTTCTACCAACAGTGCTATATTTATAGCTAGCTACGTACTGTAATATGGCCTGAATCTGATGCTAATGCAGCTACTGATGTAAGCCAGAGTGCAAATCAGCAGCAGGACTGTTGATAAGATCAAGACGAGCTGGTTTCAGTGTATTGTCCATGTCTCGAGTTTTGACGTTTAGCTCAGAGGTCACGAGTTGCAACGCATACTGGCATTTTTCAAAGATGAATTAGCATATAACGCTTTTGTTTCATTAATAAAAGATGATGCTGAACTGTGGGCAAAAAAAACACCAGTCATTCACCGTTTTCCAACTGGGACCAAGTTGGCATTCATTTTTGGATTCAGTCACAAAAGCAACAACTTCACACCTTGAATATGAACTCACAAGTTCCATTTTAAGACAGAAATAGTTGCTGTTCACAAGAAAAACAAGCGACTGCTTGCTCAACATCCCAGAGAGGGGTTCATTAAAATGTGGCAAATTCACAGTTTAACTGATCTTCTTCTGGTTGTTGCTGACGCGTGCTCTGTTACACCTGTAACCACACCCAAGAGTGATGTCACAGTGTACTGACCGCACCCCAGGTACACCGCTACGTCGCTGCAACGAGGTGAGAGCTTCTACCAGTGAGCTTCTGCTGGAGCTGGCAACATTTTAAATCATTCTACCATGAAAAAACGTTAAGGAGAGCGATGTGTGGGTTAATAATAGTGTGTTATGGTCACTGTCTGTTTTCATATCTTGCCGTTTATTTGCCTTTCTCAGTATTGAGCCACATCTGTGTCTGTTTGTCTCCTCATCTCTTTGTCTTTCTTTCTGTCTCACTGTTATATCCCTGGCTCTCCATCTCTCCATCTGTCTGTTCACCTGTCTGTCTCTATTGCACACCCACGCATGCATGCATGCATGCATGCACATACACACACACACACACGCATATCCACACACACACACACACATATACTCGGTTTCTCTTGATATTTTTCAGTTATTTTATCCAACACTACTTTATCTTCATGCCTTATCACTAAGCAAGGTCACTGCATTTGTCTTCATGAGCTACCCTGTGTGTGTGTGTGTAGGGTGTGTGTGTGTGTGTATGTGGGTGTGTGTGAGGCATATGGTCACTCACACATCCATCGATGCCCCCTGGACCCTGAGCTCAGATATCACTCTCCTTAATTCTTTTCCCATCATCTCTCCTCAATCTCCCCTCTTCCCTTCACTCTTGTTCTTCTTCTTTCTCTCTTACATCTCACCCATTTCTAATCTTTTCTGACTCCAGGCTTCTCTCTCTCTCTCCGTCTCTCTCTCTCTCTCTTTTGGCTCTGCCTTTTTTCATTATAAACAATGTATATTGCTCGCGAGCAGAGGTGTGATGGATTTTCAAAAACGATATGATATCTAGTTACGGGGGTGTATCGATCGGGAGAGGGCCCTGAAAATTGTACATGTGCTTCGCGTTGTTTAGCCCGCAATGTTGGCAACATAAATGGTCTGCCAATAGGTCACTCTCTGCCGTTTGGCTTCTGTTTCTTCAGTGAAGGAATGTAATGAATTTCTGAGTATTGAGATCAAATTGATTAATGGATGAGGGGTGCATATATATATATGTGTGTGTGTGTGTGTGTGTGTATGGTAGGGTGGAGAAATGTAGCTGCAAACCAGTCCCGTTGGACTGGTTCCAACAGCAGTCCAATCTGGTCTTGGATGGACATAAAAAGTAATAGAGTTCACAAGTTCTGCCTTTTTTCTTTTTTACTTTGGAAACCAGAAGTTTTGTTCCAGTCTTTCTCTACTCGCTGCAGCAGAACATACAAATCCAGTCAGCATTTTTTACAACAGGCAAAACTCTCCTGGTTAAATTACCAGTACAAAAGATCAGAAACTGTACGGGGGAAATATACAGAGAAACTTTCGGGATTACGACCTTCAGCCACAATCAGCCGCGACGTCCCCCGTCTCATCTCTCTTTATTTCTGACGCCTCCCTGCAGTCCCTATCGAGCAAAGGCATAACACGTCTCAAAAACAATCATAGTAAAGAAGGAAATATCCGCTTCTTCAATAAGCTTGTGTACATAAAAACTTAAGAGTCCCGTATATTACACTTTTCCGCTGTTTTATTTGAAGTTTTGATATCCAGCCAAGACATATTTGTGGTTTTAAGTACCGAAAACTCATCTCAGTGTAGTTTCTCCTCTCCCTCTATCTCTCACTTCTCTCTGGAGCTCTCTCTGGCAGGAACAGGGAGTGTTGTGTTGCGTTTTGTCTGATTAATATTAATGAACCTCTCTTCTGATTGACACAGGGCAAAGCTGACCACAGGTAAGCCTACCCAGGCAGTGGACCCAGGAGGGCCATGCTGGGGGCATGGCTAAATAGTTTAACCTTACAGAAAAAAATCTTATAAAACGTGTCGTAGTTTTTCTTCACTTTCATATTCTGTGTTAATTTTGGACGAATTCGGCAACTACATCACGGTGCTTTATTCCTGCTTGTAACAACGGGGTATTTGGAAATTGCTTCAGTTTGCTGTAGTTGCTGTTTTGTGCCTCTGACTGTGTTTCACCATAGCAACCTCAGCTGAGTCACTGCGTTTTCAGCCATCTGCTAAGCAGCCAGAAAAAGTTGAAATATTTTAAGTGTTTTCAGACACAGTAAAGCTGTCTGTTCCACAGCAGCCAAATTTAGAATATTGATACGAGACGTTCAGCAGAGGGTCCTTTATGATCGTTTGATACTGCAGCTGTACTTTAATTGTTTTAATTGCGTTTATTGACAGCACGTTGTCTTGCCGTCCTGGTTTCGATCCTGAACTTCACAAATGTCGCAGGAGCGCCGCAAACTTTGGGCGAAACATGATGAACAGGCAAAATGAAAGTAGTCTTTGTACATAAAGGCAAAGTCGATAACAAATTAACTGTATCATTAAGTGTTAATTTTGTGTCAATTATTGTAGGCAATTATATACGTTCACAAGTGAATTTCATGCTTCATTTCACACTTTAGAGGGGAAAAAATAATAATTAAAATGGGAATTTATGATGTGAATGAATACTTGTGCAAACATCATCTTCTCCTGCAGTTCTACGTGCGTGCGAGAGTGTGAAGGGTTTTTTAAGTGGTGTCAGGAGGGCTTTGAGCTGAGGACATGGAGCATTTATGTGTGTTGATTACCCACCAAGTACAGGATCTACTTATCAGCGCACACACCATTTTGTACACTGTTTGAAAGTGAGTCTTCATGTTTCTGTTACTTATATGTGTGTGTGTGTGTGTATTTGGCCAGACAGTGGTTCTTGTCTGCAGCTCAAACTCGAGATTCGATACTCCCCAAAGGTCCAGCTGTTGATCTGGTCACAGCAGCTATTTTCAACTCCTCGTCTTCTTCCTCCACCTCCCTCTCTTCCTCCTCCCTCGATCTTTCTCACGCTCTTTCAACTTCAAAACATTCAGGATGTGGGGAATTTCTCTCACAACACATAGTGAGTGCACATACATATATTCCTTTTTTTCATCTGCCTCCTGCCTCCTTTTGCCTTTCCAACCAAGTTTCCACTCCGCCCGAAAAAACTCTCTCAAATTCAGATTTGCTTTATTGGCATGATACGGGAGAAGCCTGTGTTGCCAAAGCAAAGTACATCCGTTACAGACCAATATTTTCATATTTCTGTCTCTACCTCCCTCCCAGCTTCTGCATCTCTTCATCTTCCTCTTTGGCTCAACCTGAATCTGCATTTCACCTCTGCCTCCTCATTTTTCCTCCCGTCCAACTGTCTCTCTGACTTCTCTCTTTCTTCTTCCATCTTCCCGGCTCCTCCTTCTCTCATCTCTCAAACCTCTCTCTCTCTGTTTCTCTCTCTCTGTCTCTGTCTCTCATTTTGTTTCACATTTTAGGCGTTTAGCTGACACTCACATCCAAAAAGACTGCCTCCCTTCCTCCTCATCTCTCCTTGCCTCTCTCCCACACGTCCCCTCGATCCTCCCATCTGTTTCTGAATATTCTCTCCAGCTCCCTAATTATCCATCCTTTCCGACAGCTGATCTGGGTTCAGTGACCACGGGCTTTCCTTGATCATCCCATTCCCGCTGATCTGAGGGCGTCAATTGATCCTAGATCAGTGCGCCAACTATGAAAAAGCCTGCTAAACACACACCTCTGTCTCTTTTTTTCCACCTCCTCCCTCCTCCTTTTCTCTCTCCCTCTCAATCCACTTGTCTTTTCTTCCCTGAGCTTCATACAGAATTAAAAAATAATCACTTAGAAGCGGCAGCCCGAATGTATGCAAAATCAACGGAAGGAGGCAAACAGAGCGAGATGAACCAAACTTTGCCCAGGGTGGTGCAAACTGAAGCAAGGAGGCATTAGTTCCAGTTGAAACTTGAGAGAGAGAGTTGTTCCCAACGGTGTATCAGCTTCGAGCAACATGCCAATGAAATCCTGCCATGTAGTATTTACAGCAGAGAAAAATGTCCATTGGGGATTTCTGGCAAATAACACTGACCGATGACACATCCTAAGAGCTAGATTACCTAGAGAAGACACTGCTCATGCTGGCTGCTCAGCCTGGTGCAAGGAGATTAGAAAGAAAGCGCGACAGACTCAAATGTATAATGCTGAAGCATAGCTTATTTTCTCATATTTCCTCACCTTTATAGTAAAAAGAAGTCTGGGAAGGCAATTATCATAAATGCTGTCACTATCAGCCTGCTGCTTTCAGCTGCTTTTGCATGCCATCACATTAACTCGGGCCGCTCATTTTGTAAGTCAAAGGATCAGACTAATGCAACGTAAAGCGGGAAATATTTTCACCCCCTCTTCCTGATGTCTTTTGGTGTCCTGTAGCGCTTTGATCTGATTGCCTTTTCCTCGCCTGTGCTGTACGTGTGTGCAGTTTTCATTCTTTTCTTTTATACAGACCTCAGACAAGAGACGAGTTTAAGGCAAGTTAGACATTTTGGGAAATGCGCTTATTTGCTTTGTTGTCAAGAGTTGGATGAAAGGATTGATACCGCTCTCATATCTGTCCATTAGATTTAAAGCTGGAGCCAGAAAGCGGTTACTGTAGCTTACAATAAAGGCAGGAAATTGAAGCAAACAGCTTCCACCGCTCTGAAATAGGCAGTGACCTAAAGACTCCAGGAAGTCACTTCCACTTCAGTTTTCATATGGATGACACAAACAACATTATCGCAAGCTTTAGAGGTTCAGATTTTACGTTTGAACAGAGCAAAGCTAGCTCTTTCCGATCTCCATGCTGAGTAAAACTAACCTGCTGCTGGCTGCAGCTTCATTTCTTTTCACGAGAGTGCTGTGGAACTATCAGCAAGGAAGAAAATAAGTATATTTCCCCAACTGTCAAACTATTCCCCCAAGGCTGAAGGACTTTGGGATCAGCTTGTGACAGTAAGGGATAGAACTGTAGAAGAACTAAAAGAAAAATGCACGCCTGTTCCAGTGATGTGCTGGCTAGCAGGTAAACATCCCATGACAGGGAAGACTCACAAGTCTGTTGCACTCTTCTATGAATCAATGCTTCAGCCGAAAGAAGGCAATAGTTGCTAAAAACTGAATTGAAAATAAAAAAATATTGCAATAATTAGACTATAGTACCGTAACGTATGCATGCCTGTACTGTTTTATGTCTAATTTAGTGGCTCCTATTTTCATTTCCATGGGTGGGAGGCAAAAGGCCAATTTCTGAATCACACAGAGGATGTTTTTACATTTATTTACTTCATTAACCTCAAGAATAAATTCGATTTTTAACCGAATTCTTTGTATTCCTATCCCTTTCTTCTCCTCTCGCCTGTCTTCCGTTACACCATTATTTTAAGGACACATGGAAGAATATAGAGTTCAGATGATACAAAGAGAAAATGTAGGGGAAAAAAACGTTCTTTTCAAGTGCTGGATTTCAAAAGTCTCTCCTGCAGTCTTTCAGCCCTGTGATGGTTTGTTGTTAATACATTCTCAAGAGAGCCTTCCCAGACACCAAGAAAACTTTGACTGATACGATGTGGATCAATAGTTTTTCAGAAAATGTCAAAAAACATTTCATGCCCTGCATTTGGAGTACCATCTCGCACAGTGTTTTTGAGCAGCCACTGTCAGTTTCTCTTGTTCTCTGAGTGCGCCGAGCCGGGATCTTACCATCAATCCTAATATCTTTTTGTGCTTGTTTCACTTAAGACTGCTTAACACTGAGCTTAGTGTGTTTTTAATGAAATGATTTACAAGTCGCAGTCATTTTTATCACAGTTATAGTGTGCATACTCAATATCCTCCCACTCGGCGAGAGCTTCTCCCGTCCACCACGGTTTGTAAATCACCAGAGATCCATTACCTTGTTAAATTGTACAGAGGCAGATAGCCTGTCTGATATCTGCTGATATGTTTTTATGGAAAGAAAGGAAACCGCATATGACAAATAAATAAAATTATGGGCAGGCTGAAAGCAAATACACATTTTTTTTTTCTTCTGGTGAGAAATTGTGAGTATTTGCTCTGTATGTTTATTTTATTGTCTGCACACTGTGTAAAATATGAGGGTACACCTCTCTATATACCAGACACACACGTGTAAGTCAGGTGTGTCTGGTCTCGTGACAATTTATGGATTGAAAACACCATAAAATGTATATGGTCCCTGCGCATAAAGGAAGAGAAATGAGGAAAGCGTTATGTGTGGTGAGGACACAGCTGGAAACATGATGTAGACTCTGGAGTCCAGGTGTTGAGTCGGGCGGATAAATTTTGCTTTTCACGTCTGATAACCTTGATTCAATTCTTGAATCATACAAAAAGATTTTTGAGTGTGTTTTTCCCCAAAGTTTTTTTATTTTTTTATTTTTTAATCAGGAGCCAACCAACCAAAACAAATATCTTCATTCATCCTTATTTCTCCGGCTGAAAGTTAATCGTTACATAACAAGTTAATATACGGCATCCAATTTATGCCACCGTCTCGTAATTTTTTACAACGGAGGAAAGTCATTGTTATATTATTATTATGTCTATGTCATGCAATGTGCATTTTGAGAGTCGCTCATTTTATGAAATTGTTTTTGCGGTGGCGTCGGCGTGAGCGTTTGACCTCGCTTGTGGTGGGAAAACACAGCCCACCTCTGTGTAGTTTGCCAAGATGTATGTAAATTATGTAACATCAGGCATAATCTTTGCACAAACGGAGAGAAAACACATTAGACGCAAATAGATCTCATAAACAAATAGATTCTCGAGCATCCAGAGGGATGAAGATTTACAATTTCAGTTTGGGTTTAATATAACTGGACCATTAGTTGATAGATTGCCTCATAAATTAATTAGCTATATCTCGTATTAGAGTTAATAGGATAGAATAAAATGCAACTTTATCATCTAGCAAAGTGGAAAAGTGTCTTTTTAACTCAACAAAATGAAGATTAAAAGCGTGCAAAACGTGTACACTAGTTGAAAATGTGAAATATTTAAGGCATAAAATAGTACAGAGCTAAAAAAAAAAAAAAAAAGTAGAGGATGAATCGATTAATAGATCGATAGAAACTTAAAAACGCCAAACATTTCATCATTTCAACTTCATTTTCCTGCTTTTCGGTCGATCTTATGGCCCCATAAACTAAATATTTTTGCCTTCTGGGCTTTTGGTCGAATAAAACAAAGAATAAGATGATGTCACGTCATGCTCTGGCAAACTGATGTAACAATTTCATTATTTTATGATGCAGACAAAATGACCAATTGAGGAAATGATCAAAGGTCAGAGTCTCAGAGAGAAGGGATAAAGCACGATAACTGTCAGGATGCTCCTGGCTTCTATCTCTTTAGCACACTCGGAGTTTTCCGGACTATTTTTGAGACTCACTGACTCACTCTGACTTAATTCTACTTTGCTTTGGATGAGAGCGCAAGCTAAAAGCCAGACAAATTTAAATGTAATGTCCTTGTTTGTTTCCCTTCTCTCTGTCTTGATTCCAGTGTTTTGCTTTGTTTTGATTTCTCCGCCTGTCTTTATCTCCCTCATGTCCATCTTTGTCTCAGTGTCTCTCTTGCTCTTTCCTGATCCTCTCACATTAATGTAAGAACCCATCTGTTTTCATGCTTTCCTAGCTGTCTAATCTCTTCTATCAGCAGCACTGGGTCTCTTTTTTTTCTCCAGTGTATCTGTGATTCCTTAAAAGGGTCTTAAAATAAATTATCTAGAATTAAGTCCTTAAAATCTATTAAAATATCCCGCGTTGGCTACAGCTATCAGATCATTTTTCACCATGGAATGACAGGTTCCCTTGCTCGAAACGTTCACGCTCAGATTAATACAGGATAGGATTAGCTGTACATTTTTCATTGTATCTGCTTTAATAAACACAACTGGGCTTTGTGTCCCTTAACAATTAATTTCCTGTTTTGCTTTATCTTTATCTCCGAAGTTATAGTTGCAGAACTCTCATTAGCTCTGCTCCACTGGAACCAGGCTGGTTTTACAAAATTTGTTCCTTTACTTTGTTTTGTTCTTTGTTTTTTGTTTTTTTTATTTACTTCCATGTCACTTTAAATTAACAAAAAGGGAAAAAAAGGGGGCACTTAAATGTGCCCACACTGTGTCTCTCTCTGTGTGGCATCTCATATGTGCAAAGCAGGGTCAAATTAAACTGATATCAATGGCTTTCCTCGGTTGAATAATGATAAAAGTCAGCTTGAGCTTTCGATCCATCGCAGAGAATTAGATCGAGTTGATGTGACCTTCTGATTACGTAACATCAACATCAACATTTCATATATCACAGCTTTGGCTTTGATTCATCGTCACATGATTTCTTTTTCATAAATGAAATCCAAGGTCTCTTCCCCTGTATCCACAGCATCACTTTTACATTCTTATAATGTCACATCTCCCGCTCAGTTTCCATAGTCTCCATCCATTTTCTTCACCACATCCCCCTCTTTTAGTGTTCCTCTCTCTTTTCCTGTCTCCCTGGCGTCTGAATTCGCCATCTCTGATCTCGTACAGTTTTCCACTCTGCAGTGTGACTGCCGTCACTGTGAGGAGTTGTCACTCATCATTTTCTTCTTCTTCTCCCATCTCTCATCATGCTGTTCGTCCATCCTTCGCCCGCCCCGTTCCCTCCGCCAATCCATTTTTGTCGAGTCTCGACTCTCTAAAGTCTGGTGCATGCTGTGCAGTGTTGGAACGTGGTGCTGAGGAGTCCTGATTTTCTCCCCTCTCCCATCTCGTCTCTTCACTCAACCCTCTTATTCTTTCCCCTTACATGCTTGTTCTTGTACATCCTTCCTTTTCTTCCTTTTCTCCTTCCTCTCATCCCTCCATCTCTTGCTGTATCAGCTCTGAAGCACACAGTTTGCGCTTTGCTGTTCGGGCCAACTGCATAGATGACTTGCTGCTTTCTCTCTATCTATCATTCACAAAGTGGAGCACTGATGAATTTTCAGCCACTCTTTCCCCCCTGCATCCTGCCTCACTTTTTATATCCCATCAGTCTTTTATTTTACTAAATCGCTCTGTCCTTTCCTCGCCCTTTCTCTTCTTGGCTGGACAGTTACAGTAAAATACAGATGGAGGGTCATGTGTGGGAGATGGCAGAGTTCCATATCAACCCAACGGGGCAGAATTGTTTTAAAGAAATGACAAATCGTATTAAAACTGCTTTGGAAACCGTTAATCAAAATGATATTTGTGTGACTTTGACACTGAAACCACTTCTGTCTGAACATTGATTTTCTGGCCCACAATGTTATCATTTCCAGCAGCAACAGGTGGTTTATTTTCAGCAACCTGTTCACCTCTGATAAACCCACTGTCCAGCACCAAACAGCAGACAGACAGAGTTAGCAACAAGGTGGTGATTAGTGGCGCATATAACAGCCAAAGTCAGATATTTCGCTAAGGAGTTGGTGGAGACCAAAGTGGAGCCAATAAAAGAATCTTGGACTCCAAATGAATGCTAACGTTGCTCCACTGCACTGCGAAAACAGTTTTCTAGGGTGATCGATGGTGACTTTTTGGTTTACAGCTTGTTAGGCTGCCCCCAAGTGGCCAAAAAAATCTGTTTAAGCAAGTACTGTTTCTTTTAAGCCTGAAAAATGGAAAACACGCAGCATGTGGCAGCTCATATGCATGACTGTGGACACCTTTATAAGTTTCATCTTGACACTGTACTCTTTACTCTTCCTGTTAACTCTTATTAGTGTCAAAAATGCTATCTCGTCCGTCTCTTCCCTCCATCCTGTCCATCTGCCGCTCTTCCTCCAAAGATTGTTGTCTTCACCTCACAGCTCTTCTCTCCCACCGCCCTTCCCATCCCTTGTCATTGTTTTTTATCTGTCCCACTGTACTGCTCCTCCACTATCTTTTTTATCTCATCTCTCCTCAAAAGACAAGATCTCCAGGTCTCCCTCCTTCTTTCTCTCTCCATCTGAGCTCCCATCATCCGCCTCTCCCCTATCTGTCTCTCAACTCTCTGCTTCCCAAAGTACGGCATCTGCTGTGCATATTGGACCACTGCAGTGAGGAGTTTCTGCTCCATCTATCCCTCCCCCCTATTTCCTCCTCCTCCTCCTCCTCTTCCTTCTCCTCCGCCTCCTCCTTCAATACTCTTCTCAATTCCCTCCAAAGTAGAGCTCGGCCTTTAAGTGTTCTATCATTGCAGAGAAGAGCCTCACTTTCTCTCTCTCTCTCTCTCTCTCTCCTCTCGACTGTAGTCAAAGCTCCATCTGCAGAAAAGGCTTGCTGATCTCTCCATTCCTCCTTCCCCACCTCCCTCTCTCTCTCTCTCTCTCTCTCCTCTCTCTGTTCTCCAAATTGTCTGTTGCGAAAAATGTTGGCCCTCTGAAATAAAAACTTCTGGACCTGTATCCGTCCATCCTCTCGCCATTCTTAACTCCATCTCTCTATCACTTCACTTCTGCTGTTAAGTGTTGTATCACTGCACAAGTGACTCTTTCTAATTCTCTCTGGCCGCCCCTTGCCTCTAACTCTCCAACTCCCCCATCCCTCCATCCATCTGCACCATACTCTCTCCTCTCTTCACTCCCAAGTATCAAGTCTGTTGTGTGATGCCGAACAACAGACTACCAAAAGTTAAGCTAACATTTAAGCTCATCAGACTTGAAGTTTTCTTTAAAATCATTTGACTTTACATTTCTTTTTTTTTTTCATCAGGTCAAATAAAAAAGAAAATGTCTTTTTTTTTATTGCAATCACAGCCTCGCCATGTCCCCTTCTTTATAATCAAACCGACTGCTGTGCATGCTCCCTTTCACTCCCCGACAATGTTTTGAACCACGGGTTTGAGCCAACGCAGTCAAAAGTAATCATTAGCACCAAAGCTCCATATTTATAACGTCAGTCCTTATTTACAGTGTCATTTTTCCCCCGCCACTAGTCATCCCACTTTTTATTTTTTATTTTCAAAATACAGGGTCTGTTGTGTGATGTTGTTGGACCCCGGCGCCAAGGAGTGCGAAGTCTTTCTTTTCAAAATATCATTAAAAGTCGGCCGGCCTTAGCAGCCAGTTCGCCTATCAATTTGTACAAAATGGATTATTAAAAAAGCAGAGACAGGTTTTCTTGGGGAAAAAAAAAAGTTGCTGTTTGAATTGCACACTTTAGCCCATCAGATGTTGAGGTTTGTTGTTGTCCCCTGTTATATTTGTAGCACTTATTGAGCACTTTTGGCACCGTACAATATTACAATAACGTGTTTGCTATCTCAGTTCCCTGATGTCTTTGTTTGGGGCTTTTTTCTCTTGAACAAAGCTTTTGATCCACTGTGTACAAAGTAATTATTAGCGGCTTGTTCAGCAAAGATGCAGTAGCAAACATCTTTATTGCAACCCTGTCTCCTAAAAGTTACATTTGTATGGAACTAATATGCCTGAGCAAATATGTTTAGGAGAAGAGTAAAGCCTCTCTGATTACGTTTTTTTATCGGCATAGACCGTAGTTACTAGTTATTCCATGTACTTTGGGCAGATCAGATCTGTGTAAGTGTAAAACTAAGATGCATTCAAGAAAGAATAAATACCTGTTCATCAACTTACATTCCAGCCAGATGGTGAAAAGGTGTAAACGCATGCAGAAGTTCTCACCAAGCTGTTGAAGCATTTATCTGAGCCCTAATTGGCACTTCCACATAATGATGTATGTAGGTGAGAGAGCACCGATTTAAACTGTACGGGGCGAGGGAAGGGTGTGAATGAAAGCTTGTAGCGCATAAGTATGATTCACTCACATGTGTTGTGTTAGCTCACAGATAGTTTTTATCTTCCTATCTGTTATATCCAGCTGTCAGATGCTGTAACTAAATTTAAAATGCAGAAGTTTTTTTTCTTGCTTTCTTGATTTGCATGTAGCCTTGGAAACCAAAAACAGATTGCAGGCCAACAGGCATGCATATATGTGGGCATATATGCATAAAACATCTCTGTGGTAGAGACGTGTCACACTCTCGACATTGACACCCCCGTCCCTTCCTCC
The DNA here is from genome assembly GCA_036365135.1 of Miichthys miiuy. Lineage (NCBI taxonomy): Eukaryota > Metazoa > Chordata > Actinopteri > Sciaenidae > Miichthys > Miichthys miiuy. The sequence goes on along the minus strand of CM071617.1, from coordinate 4,486,157 downwards.
CTCTCACCTCTCTTCGCTCCAAAGTACAGGGTCTGCTGTGCAGTGTTGGACCATTGCAGCGAGGAGTTGTCGCTCTCGGCCACCCGGCAGGTCAGTGTCACCGTGCCCCCCACGGACACCGTCTCATCTGTGGTCACTGGCTGCAAGGGGTCCTCGTCTAGGTAATGGGAGAGAGAGAGAAATGGAAAAAAGAATTATAAGACAGAGCGATATAGAGACGGCAGAGACAAGTCAGAGAGTGCTCATATGAAAATACAAGCAAAAATAGTAGCACACACCAACACACAAATCAGATAAACCCACAAAATGCATTACTTGCCTCGCTCTCTCTCTTTCTCTCTATCTACCCCCGCCCATCTCTTTCTCTGCTTGTCAGATTATCTATATATCTCTATCTGTCTTTCTGAAAGCAAAGACACAATGCGCACACACACACACACACACGCGGACATGCTGTCAGAGGGACAAAAAAAAGCAGACAAATGGCTATCTGGTTGTATGTCTGCGAGGCCAATGTAAGAGCGATGAGTCAGTAGCAGCCCTGGCATCCAGAGACTGCAGAACCTGTGGGACCAGCCAAGATGAAGAGACCACGGCAGACAGTGGCTTTCGGCAGGTCAAAGCAACAACGAGAGCACTGTCTCATACCTCTAATGGCTTTGTAACCCTCTTTTGTCAATATCTGTGTCAGTTTTTAACACCATGCATATGTATTGGCTGGTACAGAACAAGCTCAAATGGGACAGGCATTATGGAAATGAGCAGGTCAGAGGGAAAGAGAAAAAGAATACAAATGACACGGCATAATGAAGGGATTCTAGAGGCTGGAGCTGGAGCTTGAACACCACAAAAACCACTGAACGGTGAACTGTCTGGGTGTGTAACAGTATTCAAATTGGCTCAAATTATGGTATTTAACAGCACTCCCTTGATAACGGGTGATGGTGCAGGCTAATTCCGCTCTTTGCATTCAGCGAGGGCGGCAGACGATTACGTGAATCAGAACAAGAGATGTATTCTAAAATACGCAAGCCCCTCGTTATGGTAAGTCATGCCCACTATGGCGCTTTTTTCTTTTTTTTTTTGTTGTTGCCATGTTAAGTTATCGCAGCTTTGGAGCCATGTTCAGCCATGCTTTGCGCTTCCCTTCCCTTCCCTTCCTACTCGCTTTGAAACGTGCCAGCGCTCGCTCAACCTAATCTCAAGCAAAACAAAAATATGGCATAATTGACGACAAGACCAAGCCAACGGAGGGAACATCTCATAAGAAGATATGCCTCAAAGCGGTCCCCTCACCCCTGAAAATATGGCGTGTATAAATAGTTTAATTGGAACCAAATTGTCAAGCGGGAGACAGGTTTATATACGGCGTGGAGCGTTATCACATCCTTGCACCGGCGGTAGAATTGATTTTTTTTTCTTTCTGCAGGAAGAACATCTGCTTAAGTGCGCTTCGGCGGAACTCCCATCAAGACATGAAAGAGGGGGAGGCATGCAAAGAGAGGATGCAAAAGAGGAGGCAAGCAAAGTAACTGCGCGTTGTATCAAAAACACACATTTGCAGTACACGAGATGAGAGCAGGGCAGGCAGCGACTTATGGGCATCTTTTTCAGTTCAGCATCTCAGAGAAGAGTTATTAGAAAAGAAAAGAAAACCCTCAGGTTTGCCTCTGGGAGGATTCAGACGCACAACAGGTCTTAACGTACAGCCGTCGCTTGCCAGGATTCAAACAGCGCTTAGAGACTTCCAGAGCCTTTCGTGTCTGAGTAAAGACGATCCTTTGCTCTCTGTGGTGTGTTACTGCAGCCCTGACCTTGTGGTTAGTTTATCTAAGCACCATGATGGTTGAGGGCTGAATGTGTGGTCAAGTGCACCACGGATTAGTGTCTCCTTTAATAGCGTCTTGTGCTAATTCTTGCGGCTGATTGCAAGAGCTCCTCTACTTGGCATGAACACTTTGGGTAAATTGGCTGTCCCAGCGCATCACTCGTCAAACCAACCACAATGAGCTCCGACAAGTTAGCCAAACTTGTGTCCTATCTTTGGCTGCCGCGGAGTGCTGGCATTTCTGACCAGGAACAACCTGTGTTCGAGGCTCGGAGTGACATTTGTGCTGGTAAAACATTTCTCAGTGGTCAATTAGAGGCTCTTCAGCGATGAACAGAATTTGAGGAGATATCTGCCTCTAAAGTGGGCACATTTTCCCAAAAACTATGCAGATAAAAATATTTATACTTCTCCGTGGTCACTGTTTTTTCACCTGTCATTTTAAATATCTTTTTCCCCAGCATGCGGTCTAACGTTTCCAGAGTGAAATATTAAAATCTGTCATGTTTCTTATGGCTTCAACATTATAGTAAAGGAGAAACTTGTAAATTAGGCATAATTTTGTATAAATTTCTTCAAGATTCGGCCTGAAATATTAGGACTCCTTGGAATCTATGGACTAAACCTGAAAACCACAGATAAATAAAGTTTGTGGGCTAGAACAAAGCCTTCCCTCGTAATAAATACCAGCCCATCAATAGGTAGAGGAAAGATGAAGAGGTTAAACTCTCATAAATCTAATCCATAAATGTCATTTCCACACATTTGTTTGCCTTTTTTTATTATTACGTCTATATTTCAAATGATTGATCTGGAGGCCTAAAGGTTGGAGAAGTGAGAAGATGTCTGCAGAATTCTATCCATGGACTGGAGGGGCAAATCTGAAAATAAAAAAAGCAGCGCTTGTAGCTTCATTACCACTGCTGGAGTGCCTTTGAGCAAGGCTTTTAATCCCCATGCTACTCCAGATCGACAGATTGCAACACAGTGCATGCAGTTGTTTACAAAAAGTTTCTTCATCAATTAATGCAAGCTAATAAACAAAGGTTAATCTCACTCTTACCAAGCATACGGTCTAAATATTTTAATAATAATTAAAATGTACTCTGCATCTTAAATCTAAAGCTCCGCTAATGCATACAAATCACTTGACAGGCCGTACGGTATACGAGCATGGCAGCCACCTTGTTAGCGCTATCGGTCAAATATTAATCTCAGATAAGTTTGGTTTCATTTAGTCGGAGCACTGTGCGGGCAGAATCAATCTTTTAGCAATATTTCAAATCAACATGAGCAGTCCTTCGATGGTGAGACAGGCGGGGTTAGCTGCAGCGGGCATTAAGACGGGCGCCAGAGAGATTACTATTTGAAATAAGATAAAACATTCTGTGGTTGGCAAATTTAATTACACATACTAACTGCCCTGATGGTACACCCAACCCATCCGCCGGTTCAAACTCATTTACACAAACACAACAGGCTCGCAGCATACATGACCCCTATAAGCCTCACATACAGCTGTTCTTCTTACCTTTGAAGCTACTTAAGTGCAAATTTAAAGTGGGAGGGTGGGTGGGGGAGTTCAGCCAGAGTTTAAACAGTTAAGTCAGGCTAAACACCCGGGCTGCAAAAATGAAAGAAGAGACCTATCTATCTTTAGCAGACGTTAAGTTAAACACTGTGGCATGCTTTTCTTTCTCCATTCCTCACATCCACTCACTCCTCCACTCCTCCCCCCCACCTGAAGCTATAAGCCCGAGGAAGACACGGGTATTTAAAGCAACACAATTTACACTTTCCCGCAGTGGCAACAAGGTGAGAGAAAACAGAGAGGTAGAAGGCTGACTGGGATATCAAGTCGAGGAGGGAGGGAGGGAGGGTAGAGCATGAGAGGGAAAGATGGATGGATGAGGGTATGTAGAGGAGGGTGGGTGATAAAACGAGGCGGGAAACAGTGAAACAGTGTGTGTGTGTGTGTGTGAAAAAACAGGAGTGTGGGGAAAGAAGAAGCCGGCGAGACAACAGAGGAAGTGTGAAGAGCTCGAGGGCCCTCCAATGATGACAGAACAAAAGCGAGGAGGGAAAAGTTGAAGGAATAGTTTCAACATTTCTTTTTTTGAAAATAGGCTCATTCATTTTCTTTCGGAGACTTCTGAGATGAGAGGATCAATATCCATCTCATGTCTATGCCTTACATAAAGAGCTGCAGTCAGGATGTGCTCGACCTAGCATAAAGATTGGATGCAGGTGGCAAACACACCGACCAAGTGCTTGCTATTAGGGCTTCCTTCACCATCAAGAAGCAAACAAAACACTGTGTCTAGTTAGTTTATTTGCTACACAAACAAATGTAAAAATGGCAATCTGTGGCTTCAAGCAGAATAACATGCTGTAACTAGAGTTTCTAATAACAGAGGCTCCAAATTATTTTCAGTCAGATTGGGTCGAGTAGGTCCCATTTTATTGTTTCTGGTCTCGGACGTGTGTGTGTGTGTGTGTTATTATGTGGAGTACCGATAGAATACCTGGCCACAAGCTGCTCGTTAGCCTGTTTTTGTGGCTGTTTGAGTCCACCCTCTGTGCTTGGGTCTAATTATCTTCAGATTTCTTCAGGATCTGTTTTTTTTTTCTTGAGTTGAAAATGTATGTATGTATGTGCATAGGGTGCATTCTGTTGTGCACTAATCTGCGAGGCATCTAGCTGCTGAACAACATGCTGTATTATAAGAGCCAGATACCGGATTCACTTCCTGGAAGAACTGTAACGATTAGTCGATTAGTCGATTGTTTCAGCCATAAGTGCCCAAAATGTGACAGTTCAGGTTCTCAAATATGAGAAATTGTTGCTCTTTCCTGGTCTTACACTATTAAAAAGCACCAAAGGGGTCAATCAGGCCGACTGAATGACTTTGCAAAGTATTAAAAATGATCCATTCATTTCAATTTCTCAATAAAATGCACTGCTATCCCTGATTTGTCCACTTGGGATTGTACTGGAGGGACAGAAATTAGTTAAAGATTAGTATGCACCAGTCCAGTCTTTAAGCTAAGCTAGGCTAATTCTTAAATCCCGTCTCCAGCTTGGTACTGAACAAACAGACATAAGATTGATATTGATCTTCTCATCTCACCCTCAAGGCGAAAGCAAATAAGCATATTTCCTAAAATATTGAACTATTCCTTTAATAGAAATAGCTTCCCCTGGTTTCTCTCCACTAAAAATAACAAACAGTGAAAAATTCAAACCACCTTGGCTCCATGTTCACCCCCCTCTCTTCCTTCCTCATCCATCTGTCTCCCTCCATCCTTTCCCCCCTCCTCCTCTCCATCTGCCCCTACGTCCTCCCTGGTTTCCTCTCGTCCTCCCTCACCTCTTTTCGCCCTTCTGTCAAGCCTCCTTCTCCTCCTCCCCTATTCCCGATCATCTCGTTTACTTCCCTCCATCCTTAATTCCTTCTTTCCCTCCCTTTTTTTGTTCTCCCAGGGAAGCATTACGCTGTTGCTGCTAATTAGCACAGGTTAATGAACTTTATTTACTGTAACACAAGTGCGTGTGGGTGTGTGCGCACATTCGGCTTGTAGTTCTGGGCTAAGTGTGTGTGTGTGTGTGTGTGTGTTTGTGCAATGAGGTTATTATCCACATGTTCGCGCATACTTGTGTAGGTGTGGTTGCTTTTGCAAGGAGTGTGTATCGTGGACGTGCACGCCTCGGTGTTCCTTTGCACTCGAGTGCAGTTGTATTTGTTTTGCAGGGAGGAATTTATCTGTTTGTGCACAAGTGTGTGAGATGAAGTATCTGTGTGATTTATGAGATGGTTTTTATCTGCATGGGGGTTGAGGCTGCGTGCATGTTTGTGTTGACCACATTCTACTGCAAGATGCACAGAGAGTATACAGGGCTATGGTGTGTGAAAGACAGAGTCATGTGTCTTGTTGCTGCTGATGCTGTACGCATTTGATGGGAAATTCAGCCAACAGTGTGCGGTTTGATATGGCATGGTATGATACAGACCATTACACACACACACACACAAGTGTCCACTCGCTTCCACACACTGGAAGCCTGCTGACACGCCCCCTGAGACGTACATACACACACATAAAACATACAGACAGAAAGATACAGGCATGTTCGTCAAGCACAAACAACAACGCGGCTTACAGGAAGACATAAATAGGTAAAAATGTGCTTAAAAATACATTAGATCCGAGTTTGAAACAAGCAAACATGCAAACACATGCAGAGGACACATTAGGAAAGAAACACACACACACACACACACACACACTGCAACCTCCCCCACACCATCCATCTATGCCCAGCTGTCCACAACTACTCCCCATCCCCCTGGGTGAGTGTATGTGTGTGTGTATCTATGTGCAAATGTGTGTGTGTGTGTGTGCCCTTCTGCCCACCTCTAACCTCATCCTCCCTCTCTTTTTTATCCCTCCCTCCATCCCTTACTCCCCTCGCATGCCTTGTTGTGAGTCAAAAGATGCAAAATCCAAACCAGATATTTGAACATTTGCCCGGTGAATGAAAACAAAATGCAAAACATCTGCACACCAGCATGCCCACCCTGCACCACCACGCGCCGCCCCACACCTCCACCTCCCCTCCCCAGCCTCCTTTTTCACTTTTAGACAAACACTTCTCCGGCCTCTGAAGTGCGAGGCAGAGCAGGTGTATCGAAAGGCTTCGTTTTCCGCCTGATTTTTGTGTGTGGCTCTGCAGCCTTTCATAGAGAGACGGTTGTTGCGATTCTCATTCTGTTGTCCTGCCGCCGTTATCTGAAGGCGCCAAACAAATTGCTTATAATCTTTAAGGGGTGGGGAAGTGGAGAAGGGTGAGGGGTGGGATTGGGCTGTGTATTTGGGATTTAAGGACCCCCGCCTGCCGTCTTAGCACAAACAAACTCCTTATCCCTCAGTTTTTCCTCCAGCCCGCCTTTTTCTCTCATGGCTGAGGGTTGGCGGAGGGATTCTGGGAGACCAAAACAGCCCCCCACACCCTCCACGCATCAAGTACCCCCTGCAAACTACCTCCAACAGCCCTCCTACCCCACCACTCCTCTGTTGCCTGTCAAACATAGTTAGCTCAGCGCTCAGACAATCCCCCCTCCACTTCTTTGGCCCTATATCCTCCATCAAGCACACACACACACACACACACACACACATCACTACCATCACAGCCCAGCAGTGAGTCTGCAGCAGCACTGAGGCGCCAAGCCAGCCGCCCCACCCTGCCACTGGAACAGCGCTATGAGAGAGAAAAGAGAGCGCGTGTTGAAGAAGAAGGGTGGAGGGAGGAGGGAGAAGGAGAGGGGTTCAGCTTGCAGAAAAGGGCAGCAGCATCACTGCTGACAAAAGAAAAAGAATAATGATTTGCCAGGGAGAGAAAGACAGAGGGAGTTGAGGCAGCGAGAGAAAGAGACAGAGAGAGAGAGAGAGAGAGAAAAGCACAGGGGAAAAACAGAAGGGAAAGAGAAAGAAAGAGGGGGAAGAGAGGGAGAGGTGAGCGAAGGACATGGCAGAAATAAGCATATATAGATAGATGAGACCAATGAGGAGAAATGACAGGGTGACTTAGAAAGGGGGCAAAAAGACTGGAAGAGCATAAAAACACAATGAGAGCGAGATGGGGGGAAGTAGAGCAGAGTGGAGAGACAGAAAGTCAAAAAAGGAGACAGCAGGATGGAGAGAGAGAGAGAGAAAAAGAATCAAAGGATGCTGACAGAAGTGGTGAGGTGGAGAGAAAGGGCAGCAGTAAGTGGATAAGAGTTAAAGGACAGAACAGGTTTGGACTTTTTTTTCAAAGCTGTCTTAATGCAGTAAGTACACTGAAAGAGCTATCGGCCCCATCATTTATCCCTCCTCTCGCACAGGTCTGAACTCTTTCAAAAGCAATTTTTCGGTAAGTTACGGAGGGGGGGGGGTTAAAATCTACCAAGTTCAGCTGGTTAATATAACGCGTCAGCAATCTGAGTTATTAAAAATCAAATCCAAACTAAAAGTTTTTTTTTACTATTCAGTGCCAATCCAAGAAATGAGGTGCCCTATTTGTAACGAGCCAGAAAATAGGGGCGTGGAGGTGATCAGACTTTTTTTTTTTTTAATCAACCTCATTCTCATCAGTGTGTTTTTGGTTGCCTTGCCCTCACCATACGCTAACTTAAATTTACATACCATATCCTTGATCCTAACCGCTCTGTAGTCACCCTGCGCAGGATTTTAAAAAGCTTTGGCAATGAGTGTAACTCGGGTTTTTGCAGAACCAGCCATTAGCATTCTTGTCTGGCAGTAAAGTTCTTCTGCATTATTACCTGATTTTGTGGTCCTGTCTTGTAGAGGGGGTGTGTGGCTGGACAGTACACCAGCAATGTCACTGCTGAAACGAAGACACCACTTGATTTGGCTACTTAAGACTCCTAAAACGTCAAATCAGATTTAATTTGTTGGTTGTTGTCTTGTCTTAGGGTTAGAGATCACAGGCTTACAGATTGGTTTACACCCCAGGGTACCGGTTAGGATTAGTGGGTTAAAAGGAAGTGTAGCTACTGTTATAATACAGTAGCTAAAGTAAGTAGTAGGATCTAAAATAAATAAACTTTAGGAAGCATTTCTGCACAGAACACGGTCTACATTTATTCACATTAGGGAGGTATTATTTTACAGCTCGTATCGACAGGAGGAAGGATTAAAGTGACCAAAACCTCTTTCAAAAACATCTGAACCTATACTTTATTGCCAGATATTCGTTATGCAGTCACTCATCATAGAGGAACTCATTAGTCAGCTACTGTTACATCATAATTAGCTCTATAATCATCTCTCTGTAGAGTTTCGAGACCTCCCTTGTATTGTAATGCACTGTAACCCACTTTGGCAATTGTTCATTATTAGGGGCTGTGCCAGCTAAGCTTCTTTAAAAAATGAACCGATTGGACACAGACGGAGACACAGAGATATTTTTGATTTTAAGGAGCCCCTCAGTGCGCCGGTGTGTGTGTGTGCACACACACACACACACACACACACAGTCCCAAAGAACCTCACCCACCAGAAATCATCATTTGATAAGAAAAAGGAAAAGCGAGCTTTATCTGTCTGTCTGCCTGACACACACACACACACACACACAGGAAGATAAAGAGAGTGAAATCTTTAATGCCTTGGCAAACACACTGACTGCCCCTGCCAATAGGCCACTTAAAGAAATGAGTAGTCAATTACCAGAAGTCTGCCCTTTTTACTAAGATCACTGGACCTGCGATGGAGAGAGTCAGACCCGACGCTCTCTCTCTCTCTGTGTGTGTGTGTGTGTGTGTGTGTACAGCCAACACCCATCATTCAAAACAGCAATAAGAAGAGAACAATAACACTCTTACATAAGCATCAAATTGACCTGCACACCCGGTGATAATTTAATATCTTTGTTTGTCTTTCAGAGGAATCATATCATAATGATGTTAGCGTAATTCTGTTAGCTAGACTGATGATTCTGAGCAAACTGTGATGAAAAAATGAATCCGGTTCATTCTTGAAGTTTTACATGTATGAAGAGCTTGGTGTCGGATGCGAAGTTTAACGGCAGGTCACAGTTTATCGCGCTGCTAACGTTTTGCATGTGAGTTTGCATAACTTGCCGTATAAGATATGTGAACAGAACAGAAGTGTTTTATCTTCACGCTGCAGCATGGTTCAAATTTGTTTTGGGGCGGCTCGCTCCTGTTTTTACATGACAACTCCCCCTGTACAGAGAGAGTAAGGTCAAGTTCTTCACTTCACTTTGTTCCCAACATCAGCACTCGACCTCACTAATGCTCTTGTGGCTGAATGGGAGCAAATCACTGCAGCCAGGTTGAAAAGCCTCCCCAGAAGACTGCAGGAGGTTACTGCTGCAGATTAATGCTCAGGGTTTTGGAGTCACATGTCCTACAGTTACATAATAGAGTGATGTTTTGTGTCCACATACTTTTGGCCATGACATGTGTGTGTATGTATATATATATATATATTTAAAAATATTCAAATAGATACCGTGCCGTTGTTTGTAACCATAAAAACCAGCTGTATAAGTGACGCAAGCCACAATGTACGTGAACAGAGCCGCAGGTACACACACACACACACACACATCCCTCTGCATCATGCTCAAAAATGCATAAACATATATGCGCTGACACACAGGAGCAAGCATGAACACACACTCTGACAGACACACACACACACACACCTATCCACTCATAAAACCTTCCGATAACAGCAGCGACTTATACTCCAGGCAAAAAGGGATAGGGCTCTCGATGCCCCAGGAAGGGCCGAGATTAGAAAAAAAAAACGGGAACAGTCCTAAAGCTACAGCAAAAAAGAGAGAGAGAGAGGCTGAGGAGGATGAAGAAAGGGAGCGAGGGAGCGAGGGAGGAGAGAGGAGGAGGAGGAGGAGGAGGAGAAAGAGCAAGGGAAGGGTGAGCCAGTGGAGGCAAAGGGTGACGAGGGAAGATATGCTTCAAATTAAATCATTTGGAACAAAAGAGGATTGTTGCCAAGCAACCCAGCCTGAACAGGGTTACCAGGGCAACCGAGGTGACCCGAAGCTTGACCTAAGAAATGGAGTCGCCCTTGTCGTCCATCGACGCGCACACACGTGAACGCACAAAGTCTCTCTCTCTCTCTCTCTGTCTGTCTGTCTCTCTCTCTCTCTGTGTCTCACTCTCTGTATTGCTTCGGGGTCCATCCAACGAACGCAAACAGGCAGCAGGTTTCTTCTGGTAAACATGGAACACAACGGAAATGTCATCCTGTGGCACAAACAAGAAAACAGAGCTTTCAATCAAGAGGGAGTTATAAAATTGAAAGGCCACGAGGTCAGGCGGCTAATGGATGACGTTAGCCAAAATCAACAGCTAGTGAAGCGCCAACACATAAAACTGTCCAAAGTCCAAGATGAGCTTGCAGAATAAATAAATAGAGCTGTATTTTTTTGGCAGCCCTGTCAGTACACAAACACTGTTTTGAAGCGATGGATGGAACCCAGATCCTTCTTTAGTGAGGGAACGAAAGGATGCATCATTTAGGAGTCTATGAGAGGTTTTATAATGGAAGGCATTTACATTAAAATACTATAGAATATAATAAAGACACCTACTCACGCTGGATATTTGAAGCCGGGGTGGAAATTTAAAGGAAGAAAAAGCAGCTTTAAGTTTGTTAAAATCGTCTCATACCTCTCAGTCGGACACATCAAAAGCCACGGAAACAATCATGCAGTCATAAATAGGATGCTGAACTTTTATCCTTCTATAAAGGCTTGTTTTCTGACCCGAACGTGAGAGTTTGGACTCGCTCGAGACTGCTTAGCTTAGGGAAAAGAAAGTGAACAAGTAAGTGACTATGTATCTTTGAACTGGACTGAACGAAGTGATTCATTCCACCTCCATTGCACCACCCAAAACCTTTCCGAAGTTGGAACTGCATCCAACAACCTTGGTATCTTTCCAAAAAACTGGCAATCTAACAAACCACGGTCCACTCCATGCAGAGATTGGCCAGGTGTTCTGAGGTGAGGAAGTGAGCAGGATTTGAACTTTTTTTCTTCTGAAGCTCTCTCTTTTCATTCGTCACACAGCTACTTCCTTCGCTTTTTTTCTACGCCTTTGAAGGGAGACGGTATGAAAGCGTGCATCGTTTTCCCCATTTGTGCGATTACTACAAAGACACAGAGCTCTTGGGGATGCATCAGGTACATAGCCAGGAGGAGGTTGTAATTAGAGTTTCTCTTTGCTCCATGTTTGAGTGTGGCCATTTGGAAAACACCTTTACCCTTAGATGTGGTCAGACTAACTTTGTTTCAACCCGAAAGCCTTTGAACACACTCAATTTATGAGAGCAGCTTTTACAGCTTTTACAAGAGTCCTGTCAGTGCAGATCTGATCAGAAATCAATTAAAAAATCATCAGAAACCCGTCGAGAAAGTTCTCTCACCACTCCAAACTGTGATACATTCAGGTGCTACTGAAGTCGGCTTCTTTGGTATCATGTCAACTCTCCCGTCTCTCCGTTTCTACTTAAAAATCACACATAAACACGTCCTCTCTTCTCATTGTGTAATTGTTGCTCAGTTACATGAGGCTGGATGTTCGACTAGATGTTTTTTGTTTTGTTTTGTTTTGTTTCAGGCAGACCCCGTTCCTTTCTTCTCATCTCTGTGTCTCTGACTGCTCAGCAACATGACATGAAAGGACGACGAGTGTGTATGGAAGTGTGTGTGTGTGTGCGTGCATGCATGAGTGTGTGTGTGTGTGTGTCTCCCTGGAAATAGCACAGAAAGACAAAGCAAGGTTGAGAGAAGCAGAAATGTTAATGTGGACCAAAGTTTGGCATATCGTGTGCATCTGTGTGCTACTGGAAGGGTGTGTCTGTCAGTGTATTGGTATGCTGTCTTCCTTGTATCCAGGCACGTCCCTTTCCTCCAGGGACTACTTTGAGAATATATGTGCGTGTCCTCCAGTGTACGAGCGAGCGTGTGCCCCCCTCTATCTTCCCCCGTCATGTCTGTAGGAATGTTTGTGTGTCTTGTAACGGCGAACGCCCACTAACGAACGCAACCTTTCAGCCGGCCCCTACAGTTTGTCACTCCCAATCAAGACAATGGAGATCAATGGTGGAGCAAAGCTAGAGAAAGGGAGGGTGAAGAAGATGAGGAAGGGGAGGGGAGGGGTTGCTTTCCAACAATGGCACCACAGACAGAAAAACAATAGAGGCTGGGCAGTTTTTTTATATATATATATATGTGTGCGTGCATGCCGAGTGGCGTGGCGGCTCCAGACATCATTAGGGCGCCCCTCGTGGGCTAATTGACTGATTAGGGTCACTCCACATGGTCTTAACTGTCATGGCTGCCGACACAGGAGACCCATCTGGTGACCCACTTGACACGAGAGATCAAATATAAGAGCAGGGATGCGGAGATTTGAGCAGCGCGTGCGTGTTTTTCTCGTTGACGTCACACACACCGATTATTATCATTAATTCCGATAAATTAATTTCTGCTGAATTAAATGCGAGTGAACTAAAACCATTTATCCAATTTGGAGGAGATGTGCTGGAAGCTCCATCAACGACCCCCGGACCTTAATGGTTTCAAATGCGTGAGCACAGCACACACCTACACACACTATAAATACATAAACCCAGCATAATGCATGGTGCATGATGTTAGAGCGAATAAGAACTCAGGTCAGTGTCAATCATAAGGAAAGGCATCATTTATATAACATATCATCTACTGTGCGTTCAGAGAAAGCCCTGTTTTATTCCTAAAAAGACTTAATGTGACTGACATGCGAGTGATACTGCTTACTGTAATTTATTCAAACAATGTATTCAAACTTAATTCGCCGCTGCTCGGTATTTATATGTACATTTCATTCTTGTCAGCGTGGAAAGGCTTCTGAAACACCACTTAGCGTATTACAGCCCACTAAAAGTCATTTCCTCACCATAAAACTCAGCAGAACCCTAAGATCACCTGACACACTCAACGGCAGGCCAAAAAACGTCAGGGATATACGAGGCCCTTAAAGATAAGAAAAAAAAGAAAGATAATTCTGAAAACAGAATAATTAGAGGAATCAATGCACATGAATAAAATGTTCTTGCACGTGTTCCAGACCAGCATAATATATCTGGCAGTAGCACATATCTGATATGTGGTATAAAAAAGGCCAGATATATCATCCAGTCTTTAATGCGTGCTATAAATATACATCATAAAGGTATACGTCAAGCTAAAAAGACGGGTAAACACCAAACACCCCTTCACTATATCTTCATGCACAGAAGCACAGATGCATGACAGATGTACAGTAGACTGCGCAGATGTGTGCGCACTGTACCATCAATGTCATTTGACAAACTCATGTCACCCTGATCTAAAACTGTCGACGGCTATGAAAAACAACCTGTTTTTTTAGATTTACCACCACGTAGTTTCAGGTACCGTATATCTGCTGAGTTCTGTGAAAGTTTGCCTGAAATAGTTTCTGCGCCTTCTCAGGTGTCTGTTTTCCCTTTTTCAAAAGTCCTTTCTCAACGTTCCCCCTTTTTAAAAATTAATTGCTTTGGCCTTTGGATTAGTTGTTACCACTTTGAAGTATCTATATACTGAAAGGTGAAAACCTCATTTTTTTTTTTTTGTGCTGTTCCGCCGAAAAACTTTCAGGACACTTTCAATGCTCCTTGATTTTCCGCGTCTCCTTGAAATCTACTTTCGTCTAATTGATAATCCTTAATTTAGTGTTTTAATGATGGCGGTGGAGAGCGCTTGTCTTTGTTGCGGTGACTGCAAAGGCCAGAGCGTACGATTCACGCCATTTTCATACTCATCAAATCAGCCTGCATGCAAGGAGCTGCATTCATTAAATTTCTGAACTCATTTATTTGGGTTTTTCCCTGATTTTACACCCTTTACGATACGGTGCTACATACGCGCTTACTTTCACTTATATGAAACGCCTGACAGAGGTTACGGCAAACAAGTTACAACAAAATACATGATGTGCCCTTTAGAACAACAACACAGTGTTGGAAAATGAATCAGCTTCATGATGTAATCATGCTCTGAGTTCGGTTAGATGTAGGAAAAGATCATGGTTTGAGTTAGAATAAGCGCTTAATGGGGTTAGGGAAACATTGTGGTTTGGGTTTAAATGACTACTTTTATGAGGTTATGGGATCTTTGTCGTGGTGACCATAATAAACACTTGGTTACAGTTATAGGGGATGATTGTGGTCATGGTTAAAACGTCTGCTGGGTTAAAGTCGAATGTTTCGCGGCCGCGACATCTTCGCTCGCTCTACTGACTTTGTGGCTCTGTAATAACTTCACCTTCCTTTGCTCCTGCCATAATTGCTCTGGCTACTAGAGGTCTTTGTCACTTCAAAGTTAACAATGAAGCTAATTCTTGGGAAGGACAGTCTCTCAAATGTAGCTTTCCAATTAATAAACCGAAGAGTTTTGACTGTGTGCAGGAGTTTATTCTTCTTTGCTCAGCTCCCAAACTGACTTTTCATTTTGTAAAAGTTTCTAAAGGAACATAAAATCCTTCAACAGTGAAAGGGTCAGTTCCTACAAATTACAAAAGACATATTTTCTTCACTTACTGCTAGAGGCATCTAGCCATGCAATTGAATGGATTTTTGTTTGCTGGGCTAAAAAAAGAGGGATCGATAAATATAATTAAATATAACTCTTCAATGCCGTGAGCGCCTTCCCAAAAAAAAAAAATGAACTATCCATTCACCTCCATTGTACTGAAGTGAAGGCAGAACTCTCAGAGACTGAACCACAATGAATAAAACTATGTGCATAGAGGGGAGTCAGTGTTCTGGTGTTTTGTGTGAACTGAACCTTTTCAACGGTGACAACACACATAAGTGCATACAGTGCAATCATCCAGCGCACAGGCTTGCACAGACACACTATGAGTCTGACTCTCCGGGCTGAGCTACAGTACGGCAGCATATTACTATGATATACTTATGCTCTCCATTCATACACTCAGTCATGACGCTGAATCTTATTTAATGTCACGAGCCACATTTGCTTGGAGTGGAGCCCTACAAGCTCAGCTTCGAGAGGAGAGGACTGAAGTCATCTTTCTTCTCCTGCTGTCTCCCTCTGTTTCTGCTTTCTCTCTCTCTGTATCTCTCCATCTCCTTCTCTGCTGTGATCGCACCCACCCCCCACCACCCTTCCCCTTTCTCTCTCTCTCTCTCTCTCTCTCTCTTTCTTCCTCATTCCGTCTCTTTCTATCTATGCCTCTCCACCTCTCTCTCCCCCTTCTGCAGTCAGTGAATTCCCTCGGGTTCGACAGCGGGAGACTATTACACTCACAGACGGATTCGCTCTCCTCCAATTTCTCTCTGTCCTCTTCCTCCCAGCTCTCCCCTTCTTTCATCATCCCCCTCTTCCTCCTGTACTCTCAAGCCTCTATTCCCTCTTATTTGTTCCCTCCATCAGCATGAATGTGTGTATTTGTGCGTTTTTTCGTGCACGCATGCACAGGTCTTCCAAGCCTCCCTCCCTCCTCGAGTCTCCCTCCTTTCTCTCTCTCCTACTCCTTTTCTTCAGTCAATATAATTGGCATCGCAGGAGTGCTCCCTGCAGAGTATGCTAAAACAGCAAGCACAAAAACAGAGGGAGAGCAGAGAGGGAGGTAGGAAAGGGAGAGAGATGTGGATAAAGGCAAAAAGACGAAGAGAAAGCAAGAGGGGAGGACAGGAAAGCAGAAAGAGGAAGATGAGAGGGAAACAGAAAACGGACTTAAAAGTGATAAGAGGGGAGGAGATATAAATATACAAAATAGAGGGAAGAAAGATATTTAAAAAGAGAGAGGAGGGAAGTGAGAAAGAAAATAGTAAAAAAAAATAAAGTGACTGAGCAAAAATAGGAAAGAAAGGAGGAGCTGAAAGGAGAGAGGGAAAGGAGGGGAAGAAAGAAAGGAAGAAAAGATTATGCAGGTCAGATAAGGAAGAAAAGGAGAAACAAAGATAGAGAGAGAAATAGAGAGGAAACGGGAGAGCAGGGGTGAGAGCTTCAGTAAGACAAAGAACCCGTAAAACAAAAGAGGAAACAGAGAGGCCAAAAATAAAATAAATTGGGATGGAGGGGAGAAACAAAAGGGAGAAAAGATAAACAAAGGAGAAAGAGAGGGAAATTAAGAGAGTCGAGCAGAAAGGAGGACACAACCAGATGCAGGGATGATAAGACAGAAGGAGACAGAGAAGAAAATAAGGAAGAAAAATAGGAGAGAAAAGTCTTGACCATAGCAATCAGCAACCAGGGAAACCAGAGCGCATCCATTCAGAAACCAGCCAGCCACTCAAGGCAAATTCAGCCATATATCTCCTCCTGACTAGACACACAAGTGCCAAACCACATTAGACTGCAAGACAACCATCCTGAAATAACCCAGACCTCAGTCGCAGCAGCACTTTCTGTCTCTGCCTCCACAGGCTCTCTGCAGGTTTCAGAAGGAATAAATGATGATTTTTTTTGAAGTTATAGGCAATATTTTACTGGAAAAGTGCATGTCTTATCAGTTTAAACCACAGATTCTTCACGGGATTCAGTAAAGAAGAGCATTCAACTATCGAGACCTTCTACATTTGTCCTAATTAACCAACGCAATGTCAGTAGCAGGAAATGTTCTTGGCAAACTTGCATTAATCAAAACTCAGTGCAAGAAACAAACACCAGCAAGTATCCTCTCGAGAGAAAGTGGGCTGACGAGCCACCTGCTTGCCAACCATCCACTCATTCGGCAAGAAAAATGCTCATCAGAAGAGTGCAAAGATTACTGACATTACAGTACGTACATTGCAGAAGATTATGACATCACATGGCTTCTGGCTAATGAGATTCGCACTAATGAGCTCATGAATCTCCTGCTGCCGCTCCGGGTTGCTGAAATGAAATGTGGCCTTGTGGAGTCTAAATGTGACACATGTTGGGCTGCAACTAACCTTTGTTTTCGTTATTTTAACCAATCAATTACTTTCTGATTAGTAGATCACTCATGTAGGAAATAAAATGTCAGAAATGAAGACAAATGCCCATCACAACAACACGCCGGGGACTTAAAATACTTACAAAAATCAAAAAACTTCAGTGTCCTCTGTCCTTCTCATCTGTTTTGCTGTCACTTTCCATGTTTGGCTTCATTCTCCTGCAGCCTTGTGGCAGATGCATACAGCCTTTATTCTCTGAGACTTTTTCTTGATCTACTGTAGCTTGGATTGTTCCTCGTTTGTATGTTGTTTGAACAGATGAGCAAAGCTCCAAAAAAGCAAGTAAATGTCAGACTATAGCAGCTGAGACCAGCAACTGTTTAGTGATTTCACTTGAAAATCACTCATTGTCAATATTGTCATAATTGAAGCATCTAAATTGATACTTTTACATCAAATGAAAAATGTCTTCCTCTGCTTTACAGACGTTTATAATGAGTCTCCGCTCATGCAGCCGTCAGGCCCCCCAAATCTGCTGTTTTGGTTCACTCCCACCACTTTTATAGCGTCGCAGCAGGCAGCGGTTTTTACTCAAAAAGCTCTAAAAACCCACAGAACACTACCTGCTCAGCACCAAACAGGCACAGTTAGCAGCTTGCTGGTGAACATAGTGGAGCATTCAGCAGCTAAAGTGCCAGATTATACCCTCCAGGGTTGGTAGAGACCAAAAATCGAGCTACAAAATGAGAGCGCAGGGAGTTTAAAGAAAAGAGAGACAGAAATGCTGCTGTTACAAAGAAGAAACACAGCAAAAAAACAAAAAAACATAAAGGTTACACATTCAGAAGTAAATCAAAGAAAGACTAAGTTAAACTGAATAAAAATAGAATGTACAACATGTTTCCAATGCAGCTTTTCACATGAAATTTATACCAGACATTGGTATTAGGTCAATATTAACTCAATAAAACTAATCACAGCTTCAAGAGGCTTCCTGCACAAAGAAACCAATCTCTCACAGTGCTCAGGTGGGATTTTCCCACACAGTCTTTAAATCTTGGAGATTCAGGGGGTGGGGGGTCTGCTGGTGATCTTCGGTTCTATTGAGTTTAAGTCTGGTGATTGACTGGGCCAATCCAACACCTTTATTTTCCACCTCTGGAACCAGCTCCTTTGTCTCATCCTCATCATCCTGATGGATGGCAACAGATTTATATCGAGAAAGACTCCAGCACATAACTCTATTCATCTTCCCTTTGATGATTCGGATTCTGCAAGTACCATGAGAAGAGAAACAGCCTCATACCGTGATGCTTCTAGGAATGATATCCATTTCTTCTCCAGACCATGCTACAGTCTCCCGGTAATCTACAGCCAAATGTTGTGTAGCAAATTTCAAATGAGCTCCAACATGCCTTTTCCTGGTTGATCATGCATGGAGGCCATGATGGTGGAGTGCATTACCTGTTGTTTTCTCTGTGACAACTGTACCTGCCGCTTGCAGGAGTGGCCCTTGGCTCTTCTGACTATTTTTCCGACTGCCTGGTTGGAAATGCTGCAAGGAGCTCCTGTGTGGGGTCCGTTCATGATGGAGTCATATTCCTTCCATTTGTGGATAATGGTCCCAACTCCCCCAACTCTTTATAGAAGCCTTCAGCAGTTGCCAAATCCATTAGTAACCAGCGCCATTGCTATGTAGCTAACAATGTTGTTTGCAAAGGAAAGCTCTTTGCCTCTACCCATCATGAGATGTTTCTTGTGTGACAGTTTGGTAACAAACTATTATTTTTTCCCCTTCCATTCAGAGGTGGGTAACCCTTTTTCCAGGAGTAGAAGTAGTAACCTACCAATATGCAGTAACCCAGCTGAATCTAATAAGCACAGGTAGGAGAACTATGTGTTCAATACTTTTTTCCCCATTCCTTCTTATTGCACATAATTCTTTATGGACTGAAATGTCACAATTTCTTTATCTGTATAGTTTCATTGAGTTAATACCAATATCTGGTCGAAATTTCCACATGAATAGCTGCATTGGAAACATGTTTAATGAAAACAACGTTGACGTGTTAAATAATTGTTTCCCCAAGAGTATGGCAATATGGAGAGGACAGTGTACAGAGTTGTATATGGTTGTTGTACGGTAAGAAACATGATCCAAATGCTGAGGCAATGCATGAAAGAACCTATATTTGTATTTGTAATCAATTTATCGAGTCTAAATGGATCTTGTCAGCGCAAGACAGATAGCGTTTCGTCTCTTAATGTGTGTATCGCTGGGAAAGAAAATATGGCTATGTTTTTATACTCTAATGCAAACTCATTGTGTTGTTAGCAATCTAGCAGATTTCCTCCAAAATCTGACTTGATAGGACACTGTGTAAAATGCAGCACAGAGGCCCTTAGAGGCTGACAATCTTCCTGGTAATAGTGTCATTTGTTTATGGTAATGACTTTATTGTCAAAATGCGGCGAGGGTTTACAGATGTTGCAATGCTACAAATAGAAGACTGTGAAACTGCCAAAAGCAACTTATTTGTGATTCAGTACAGCTAATAAAAATCTGGAATTATGAATGGACAGTGTAATAAAAAGGACAACATGAAATTATTTGTTTAAGAAACATGAAGCCCAATTTTGTTTACTAAAGCAGAAAAAAATGAATAAAACATTACACAGCCTATTGTACTGCTAACCCTGGACTGCTCTAAAATAATCTAAAGAGGAGACATGGAGGACAAAGGAACGTATCACAAGGTGGTGGAAAAATAAGACCCATAATACAGACATTTCACGCATTTTCACACTTCCCAATGCCTTAAATTTAGATTTAAGGCTTTTGCAATTTTAAAGACCCACGGATGCTCTCTCTTGCTCTGCATTTCTTATTTTCCTTCTCTCTACTCTGACTCTGCTGCTCCCCTCTCTTTATGTGTCTCTTTCCCTCCCTTCCTACCCATCTAATCTTGCTTTCTGAAAAAAAAAAAGAAGAAAGAAAGAAAGAAAGAAAGAGAGAAGAGGACAGACTCTATTCTATTCAAATCCAAAGCCGGGAGAGCCAACTCAAATCCAACCCAATCGCATTTATAGCCGAGTTACGCTCCAAATGGTAATTTGTCGACTGTCTATTGGCTTGGGCACAGGGGCTCCTGTGATTGACACTCCGACTACAACACAGCTGGGGGAAGAAATGGGGAAGGAGGATATGTTGACATGATTTTTCTGTGATTACTTCTCTTTTGTGTAATTATTTGTTGCCTTTGTTTTATGATCACTATATTTCCAGTTATTGCCGCTCATTCAGATTTACTGGTGTTTATAGATTAAGGTCCTCGTTAAACTGCTTTTTTTTTAGCCGCGTTAACGATGTGGCTCGAGAGCTATGTCGTTCTGTTGGATGGCTTACAGCTCTGGGATGGATTGACATTCATGGTCCCCAGAGGATCAATCGTAATGATTTTGATCACCCCCTGACTTTCCCTCTAGTGCCATCGTGAGATTCACATTGGCAGTGTTGAATGTCTCAACAACTACTGGATGATCACCATGAAATTTAGAAGCAATGTTCATGTTCCCCCGAGGATAAATTGTACTTGTAACTTTGGTGTATCTTAACTACATCATCACTTCACTTTGTTGCAAATCTGATGACATTTCCTCCAGCTTCATCTGTACTTTGTGTTTAGGGCTAATTAGCATTAACGCAAATGTCATATGCTTAGCTTTTACCTGCTAATCATCAGCATGTTAGCATTGTCTTTGTGAGCATGGTAGCATGCCAACATTAGCATTCAAAGCACCGCTGTGCCTAGTTACAGCCAGATACCAACCAGCCCATGTTTTGTACAAAGGTTTGAGAAATAACTACTCCTCCATCACATCAAGGGCAATGTGTAGGATTTCAACATCAGGAAAAAAATCATCATAGACATACATTTTTAGAAATCCTTGTCTGTCTATTATAACTTTCTTTCTTACTGACCGTGGCACTGTAAATGAAAGCCAACAAAACTAGAATTCCTTTTTGGCTTTTTGGATGTCTCAAACTCTGACTGAAGGCTTTTGTAGATGACAGTTACCTTGGACATAGTACTTTTAGTTATAAATAATGCGTGGCATAACTTCAGACACTGTTAAGGAAGTTCTCCATCACGTGCAGTGCTACAGGTAGTGAGTTCAAGATGAATAAAATATTACTAACATCAATTTTAAGCAATTGCTGTCTGTCTCAATCTGGAATCATATACAGTAGATCACGGTACTGTGAACCAAAGGGAACTGAAGTCTGACTGTGAAGATGTCTAAAAAATGAGAAATGCAGCCCTGTTAACTCGGATATACTACTTTTGGAGAGGAATTACTGTCATTTCAGTAAGCACATGTCTGCTGTTCAAACATTTCTGTCCTGTGGTTTCCTGCTAATAGGCAATAAGACTGTTTCCCAAAAGACTGACATCCTCTACTGGCCTTTCCAACTCAAATCTTGCATAAAATCTGCTGCATCGCTATATTTCTCTGTGGATAGATCTCTGTACTAACACTGTCATGGTTAGGGATTCCCCCTCGGGCCAGCAGCACTCAAAAATGTATGCAGTCGCAGCTGTGCTTTGGGAGAATAACTCCAACAAATGGCAGGTGTTGCATCACTGTTCTATTTTTCCTGTTTTTTTTTAACGGATTTACTTTTCTGACAGTGAAGGTATTCGTGACTTTACTTTGAAACTACTGTAGAAATAGTAATCTTATCTCATGGTACTCTGAATTATTAATGTTTATCTCAGTAGTAAGCAAGTTGTGTTTTAAAAGGTCCTATTTGAGCGTGTTTTCAAAAAAAGAAAGCATATTATGCATGTCGGTGTGAAGTAATTGCATGCCTTTTTTAAAAACCACACAATATTGAGGTGCTTTTGAAACACAGCACACAAACCGCACTGCACCTTTGTTAATCGGATACATGTGTGTGATGTTGTGTCGTGTTTCCATACACAGATAGAAGGTAAGAATGTTAAATGAGATATTTATGAGCAGTTAATGGGATAATTGTTTTATTGGCATGTCTCTGTGTGAGAGAGTATCATTAGATGACCCCCGGATACAATAAATTGCCCGTATAAAGCGTCCCACTGATTAAAGTTTTGTTAACAAGTATTTCTTGATTGAAACTGAAGATGTCAAGCTCGATTCAGGTGAAGCTTTCAGTTTTCATTTCAAACTGTGCAACATCAGTTGACTGCAGGGAATTAAGTGATTCAACTCTGACAGGAAATTTGAAAGCAGTAGTTTATTGAGGATGAACCAAATGAAGCAAGAGACCAACATTGCCTCCTCCTGCCTTCTGTTGTCACTTCTTAACTATAGTAGCACGTCCCCTGTAACCACCAGTGGTTGTGTCTACATATGCTGTGACAGACGTCTGTTGTTTGGGGAATATGTGCCAGTCAATTTATGACACGAGAGCTGAAGCTAATCGGAGAACGCCAGTAAAAATGATTGGATTTTTGAAGATGGAATTACAGGACGTTTTAACGCGTCGGCCATTTAGCCGATGCTCAAAGACGGATCCAAGCACAACGAGGGAGCAGATACTGGAGGAGTCTCTGCCAAGGGCTCATCTACAGGAGACACATTCAGAGCGGGGCTCAAACGTGTGACATTTCCGTTACTTCACTTGGACTTGACTGCTGTGAAACTTGACTCCATAAAAACTTAATTAAACTTGAGCATGTGTGAACTTGCATGTTAGAAAAAAAACATTCACAAGTCTGGAGTTTTGAATTAGTAAAACGCCACAACAGGAAAGAACTAACGAGGGCTAATTAATCATTTTCATTATTAATTGGTTTATAAAATCCTTCCCAGAGCCAGAGGTGATGACTTCAAATTGCTTTTTTTTTTTACTGGACCTACCTATGTAGTTTAGTATTATGTAAGACAAAGAAAAGCAGCTAATTGTCACAAGTGAGAAGCTGAAAGAATAGTAGGTAGGTAGTGCAGTCGTACAGCTTGAAGCTTGTTTATTGAGCCCTTGCACTGAAGGATTTGGTGTCAGCTATACATTAAACTACATTATATAAAGGAAAAAGTTTTAATAGTCAGATTTCATACTTGATAGACAATCAAATTACTTAAGAAGACTTGCCACTCGGCTTTAACTGGCCTTTAAGGACTTGTAAAGTTGAACCCTATACTTGACCTGCTTAATGCCAATGAAATCAATCTTTTAACATCTCTATTACACAAATGTCCTTGGAAAGTTTAAAGTATAACTAAATAAATATTTCATATTTACTTGAAAGGTGAACTCCATCAAGCGTCATTTCAGAGAAAATTAAACTTAACCACAATACCTGGCTTAGATTTTACAATGGGAATGTCTTGAGGTACAATACTTGAATCCTTACAGATCCACTTTCACATTCGGCACACTGGCTTTTGGTAGGTTAAGACAGGTTGCAATGGTTTTCATGTTTGGTCCACCCAGGTGTAACACACAGATGTACGAAGAAATGTCAGCATGTAGCCATCTTGCCACCGGCAACTGACCCCATGACGTAAATGACCCTTCCTTTTCTTTGCATCCTTTGGAACAGAATCCCTGTAAATTGTACCAGTAGGGTTGATGAAACCAGGCCAGGCTCTGACTCTTTTCTGCCCCTGAGGGGAAGAACTAGAAAATGTCACAGAACCCTTCAAACAACAACAAAAAGATGCTCTCACAGGCACGTCGTCGCTGTCACAAAGTCAAATGCAAACACCTCCCCATGTACAAGTTTATATGCCTCTCCTGCCTGTGAAGATATCAACCTGAAAATAGCTCTGTGAAGCTGAACACTGAGCCGTGATAAATAAATCACAATAATATTTAAATATTCATTGTAGAATAAGAGAACAAGAACCAGAGAAAAAACAGAAACGCTGAGGATAAACCCCTTCTTCCTTGCTTCACGAATCAAAACAGTTTGCCTTGAGGAAGTTCGACTGCATTATCAAATTCTCCCTTCAAGGGACTCATCAAACATACAGTAGCCTGTGTAAGAGGCTGATAGTCGTCACGCCTCGGGCTGCCCGTATGAATGAACAGCAGATAAGGGCGTGTAGCTCATTAACTCAATTATATCGTTCACTTGTGCCGTCTGCCGTTGCGTTTCGCAAATGGGATCGAATTTGCCAGAAGATATAAAGTCGTCTTCATTGACGCAGAGACCATGGGAGAGTGGTTGTATTGTAAATATACAGAGAGCGAGGTTTTCCATTCAGAAACTAGACCACATGGGCCTGTTGAGCCTCACAGCAGGTGCTCTTGTCAATAAATCTGTCCTTAAAAAAAAAAAAAAAAAAGTCCATTTGTTGAAAAGAAGGAAAAAAAAAAAAAAAAAGCCAGAACAATCAAAAAAGCACTCGACATGCAGTGGTACTCTCAGCGTGGAAAAAACGGAAGGTCTGACATGTGCCCCTCAATCCAGCCCCGCTGTTTGCTTTTGATAGCAAAAGTCATAATGACATTCAAGTACTCACCAAGCTGAGAAATGAAGCAGCGACAGGAGAGAGAGAAATGTAGATAGAGACAGGGGGAAAAAAATAAAGAGCATGCACGTGTGTGTCCTCGCAATGCTTGTGCGAGTCTGCGAGTGCAGGTGTAAGCTACTGTACGTGCTTGTACGAAAGGCGCGCGGGGTCGGAGTAAGACATAAGTTGGTTGGATGCCAAGCGGTGCAGCTAGCTGCGGTGGAGACAGCTCTGTTCCACCGAAACCTAAGTCTGTTAATAAAGTGTGTGATTAATTCACGCTGTGTCATTTTCCCACCTCGCACCACCACCCCCAACCCCACTCATTCGACAGAGAGGGCTTGAAGAGCCATTTAATTACTCAGCACTTTGCTCGCTATGATATGGAGAATCCCTGGTTGGACACCACGTTATGGTAGGAAAAAATGTCCGGAAGCAGTTTCAGACAAATGTTCCGTATCAAATACAAACACTGTTTATATAGAAGTGGCAATCTGTGTGAGGAATATACATGCATTCATTGGCTGCCCTGCTAAACACAAACACTTATGCATACACACAGATAGCCGGCACACAATTTTTTTTTGCCCGACAGTCAACAGCTTGGCTCACAGGGGTAGTTTTGTTTAAGTAAAGACTCGAATGCCTTCAAAGCTGCATTTGAATACATGCATGTGTGTGTCTGTGTGTGCACTTGTGCATGTCTTCATACATAAAAATATGTACACACCTCAATTGTTTTTGTGTGAGTGCGTGTGTGTGTGTATGTGTGTGTGCATCTCTGAGAATCTCTTTAAAAGTGTGTCTATTTGGATGTCTCTATGTGTGTGTGCCAACATACAGTCAAGGACTTGCGTGTTCATTGAACAAGGAGCATGTATAAGTCTGCGTGAGAGGGAAGCCAGCTGCAAGACAGAAAGATAGACTGTGTGTGTGTGTGTGTGTGTGTGTGTGTGTGATTGTGTGGGTGCGCGCAAGCGTACCAAGGATTCTTAATAGTCTGCCTAGCAGGCTGTGAGAAAGCAAAGTGAAAGAGAGTGAATCAAAACAAGGTGCGTGTGTGTGTGTGTGTTTCTGAGCACTCTGGCAAAGGTGTGCGTGTCACTGTGTGTAGTAGATTCTCATGCGGGGATAAGCAGCTTAGGAGAAGGAGCATATTCTTTTCTAAGTAAATCTCATTAATTTTAATTAGCTGTATATTTAGCCCATACACCTGGATTGGGTGTAATTCCGTTATATATATATATTGTATATATAGCGACTCGTGAGCAGAGCAGGTGAAATGACTCAGGTAGCGATTATATTGCCGTAGCCGCCTCACATTTGCATAATGTCCTGTTTTTGATTGTGTCGCATGCCTAAGGAGGATATCACAGGCAAAATGTGCATTCCCTTCATTTTCCTATTGCATGCTCTATGTAGCGTGCCATGGCTCGTCCTTTTAAACGTTCACCTTTTTTCTCTTGTGTGTTTTCTCTCTCGCTCCCTACGCTGTTTCTTTTCATTTTCTCTCCGGTCTCTGCACCCCATCATTAGTGAGTGAGCTTGCCTTTTCTTTCCTCTCTCTCTCTCTCTCTTTCTTACAACCCCTCCTCCTCCATTTCCTTGCCCTCGTGCTCCCTTTACTGTATGGATTTCTCTTATTCACGTGCATGCCCCTGTCTTTCTCCCTCTGTCTCCCTCGCCCTCCCTCCTTTCCCGGGTAATCAGCTTATCCTATGTGTGTCCAAGCCTCTATGTCTGCGTTCCTCCTCTCTTTGTTTCGGATTCTTTCAGCAGGGAGATTAGAGATGCCTATTTGGCGCCTTTGTTTCCAACCAGTGCGGTAGCGCTGAGTTACACCGCGCGACGATGGCCTCGCCATAAAAAAATAAATAAATGAAAAAAAAAAAGGCACATCCACTCATCATGTGCTCATCATACCCCGATCAGTGTCAAGGGCCACAGACAGAATAAAAGCCAAGGCAGCACCTGTCCACTGGGCAGTGCGTGAGATGGAAGCTTCATCTCGCATCACAGTGATTGACTGTTTGATTGATCGGCTGACCTTATTTAATGTTTCAAGTAAACCAATAGTATATTCCCTCGGACCGATAGTCAACTGGATAAAATGGATGAATCCTACAAAACTCAAGGATAACAGAATAAAGCCAACAAGCTTGTTTTTGCGCTCAGCGCTAGGCTGCACTCAGAGAATCTTTAAATCTTCCATTCTTCAGCCTAAAAAAAAGAACAAATGGAAGCAGCACATCTCGTGGAAGGCAAAAGATACTTACTGTATAGCTCACAATCACTGCATTCATCATTCAAGTACAATGAAGGTATTCAAACAATGAACAGTGTGTTCAGTGACTATCTATCGAGGCCGTGGCTTTTGATGAAGAAGCACAATCAACACAAAACAAGAAAACTTACAATGGGTAGAGTACAAGAAAGATAATGGACTATTTATTCCGCGTTATGTTTAAAAATGTAGCAGTTGGACCTCATTTAGATGTTTTATTAAAACATGGTGTCTGTGTGGATATTTTGGATCAGAAACAAACATGATGATGCAGTGAGGAAATGCACATTACGATCTGAAAGTTATGCTTCAGACCACCTACAGAGGTGATCAAACTTAAATAACGCCCCCGCAGTGTATTCACATCAACAGTTCAGAGAAGTTTAAACTCACACCGAAGTTTAACATCCATTCAGCTTCTCCGAAGACACCTACAGTCTCCACCAGTTCTAACTACTTTTCCTCTTCCGTAGGATTTATAGTAGTTGCAAACTGCGGCAAAAGACACGTCATCATTTTTGTTGGCTTCCAGGAGCGACTCATAAAGGACGACCTTTTCCACTTCAATGAAAAGTAAATCCAGCCTCTATAGTATGAAATCTAATGATCCTACACCCGTCATGCTTGTTCTTGTTTGACAATGCAAGCTCCCCTAAACCACTTCCCCGCTTTGCACGGGGCGCATGAAAGATTTGATGCAATTACAATGCAGCCATAAATGATGATGAAAACGCATACACTGAATGCCAGGTACTGTATTAATGCAAAGGACATTCAAATAATGCAAACTGCATTTTAATAGCAGATGTACTGTTTATGGAAGCTATGAGCATTCAAGCGTTGTGCTACAGTGCGGTTGTGAGGCATAAGGGGAGCAGCAATGCAGTGGAACCGCAAATGAACTCTGCTGAGCGGTAGCTGTGTTACGATACGGAAACTTTAATAATGGCACCATCCAACAGTTTCGATGCTAAAACCACACCCGAGTACACAATAACATCCATCCGAAACAATAAAAAAGTATGCTGTGTACAGGAACAATATTCAAAACTGCTTCACTACGATAGCATACTTTTAGAATAACTTTAATACGACTAGCACTCAGTCGCTCTGACTCATAATCAGTCAGTCAGAAATAAAACCGTCAAAAACTTTGCTGTATGTGCCAAGACAGGACATGGCCTTGAGGACTCTGTCAGTCTGGCTGCTGATTCATTTTGACATTGGATCAGCTGGTGAAGCACAAGTGCCAGACTCTGCTTCAAACTGTAGTCAATTTACTGCTAAAACGGTGTGTTCCTTACGAAGTATTTCCATCAAAGAGCCATTTATAGTTCCGTTATCAAGAGGGAGAAGTGAAACGGGCGAAAATGCTTGCAGCAAAACAGCATTTCAAGTAAGAATGCAGTAATATATAAAACATTTTGCAAATACCAACGCTGATTCTATATGTGACAGTGCTATGTTAGAGGCTCAATAAGACCCAGTGAATGGAAGGTGATATCCTCAGCAGAAATCAGACTAGAGAGAATTCCCAAGACAGCACACAGGTGAATTAAAATGGCTTTATGGTTGTGGTATCAGCGATAAGATCCCCCCCGGCCCACCTCCCCTCCAGACACACTCCCTACCACCAGCCGAAGTGATGGCATCATCAAAAAGAGGCAATAAACAAGAGCAACCTCTGCTCTTTCATTGGAGGAGCTCCTGCGCTCAGGGGGGAACCCTCAGCACTCAGACTCAATCAATACAAATGCTGTGCTTTACAGCTGCGCAATCGCGTCTTCCGGCACCCTGCCGCCATAGTTGTGTGAGTTTCATACGGCGCGGTGATGGGCTTCAACAAACTGACACACCTTTCCGAGAAGCCTTCGGTCTGATCAATCATGCGGCAGTGACAGGATGGGCGAATTTCAACCCCACGGCAATCAATTAAAACCTCTATGAGAGAATTCCGGCGGGGCAACTGGAGAAAAAGGGTGGTAGGTGTTGGGGCGGTGAAGAGTGAGCGACCCGATCAAAGAAAAATCCAGTTGAGTGTGGAGCACAATAATAAGGGCTCTTGTTGTAAATGAGGCGAATTCATTTATTCCAAGGCTGACGCTGTTATTGTTGTTAGGTTTGTTTAATCTGCTGTGTCTTTGTGAAGTGATGCCTTAAAGCTGACAGCTCTGCAAAAGCTGGACCCCTAATTTTCTCAAACCAGAGTTGCTGCAGACTGATATGTCTTTTAAGAGCACCTGAGAGGAAGCCGAGTGCGTTACTGCTTCACGAAATCTCAAGAGCACTTCTCTCTTTCAATTTCTAAATGGCATTTGGTGTTATTATGATGCTGGCAGGCGAGATTGATCTGTTCTGATGTAATCTCACATTGCCTGAGTAGGTCTGGGTGGATGAGCTCTGCCTCAGATTGATGAGGTCTAATGGAGTCTTGTTTGGGTGCTCCCGGTACCTTTAAGATCCAGTGATACTGGCACGGCACTGCATTTTAATTCAGCTTAATTTAGACACAAATTACTTATCAACACTTGTGCCTTGTTGAGCTGTGAGGCTCTCTTCCCGTCACTGACGCATGTGTAATGTTTCAGCATGTCTGAGGAGCCACATGAAGATAACATGAAGACACGGCAATGTGCATAATGTAGGATGCAAATTGTCCCCAGGGCTGTAGTGCTCATGGTTGAAGCTTTGTTGGGAGTTTAATCAATCAGCCACAGCGCCTTAATTAATCGGCATGATGAACAGGAGAAATAATTGGTTTTCTGCCAGATGTGAATCTGTTACAAACTAATGCCAGCCAATCAGGATCCAATTTATAATCACAAAACGGATCTGGACGACGAAACACTTAAAGGATCATAGAAAAATAAACACACAAAACAATGGGAGGAATATGGCTTTGGATTTAAAATCATCACAGGAGGCAGTTAGTTGGATATATAGTGTCAGACACATGATCTATCTCATTGATTGACATCTGGAGTATGAGATGGAATACGTCATTGTCCTTTTCTTTTATATATATAAAAAAAGAAAGAAAAAAAAACAAACATATTGCTAATTAATTGGCATGATCAGCAAGAAGAGAATTAATTGGGCTCCTCCCCAGATGTTTATGAATGAATCTGCAGAAAAACTAATGAGGGGTGTCTGGTTTTCCATTGAAGCAGCAGATGTCATTAACTGCAGCCCACGTTTGACAATACCGGTCTGCCCCAATCCAATCAGACCTGGTAACCAGTGGCTGAAACAAATGGAAAAGCACTGGAGCCAGTAAATAGCCAGGGTCGAGATTGGAAACCACTGGTTTAGGTCAGTGCCAGCGGAGCCAAATGGAAAAATAGCTTAGGCCTCTTATTAATGTCACAGTGGCTAGGCGGTAATTCCCCCAGGCTCTGTGTACCTCGGCTTGTTAATGAGTCACTGCTTATCAGTCAGCCTTGTTAACAGGCAGAGGCCTCGCATCCAAACCGCCTACTGCTATTGTGTGCTAGCCGTACTGTGTATTAGCCAAATGTTCCCCCATCTTGGCACACAGGAAGTCAACAGTAAAAAACAGAAGCACACACAGGAAGTAGGCATCGAGCCAGCGAGAAAGAGCTAGTCCAGGGGGGAAGGAGCCCATTTTGTGGCAGGATAAAGTAAACCGCTGGCAGAGAAACACACATGCCCTCCCGCCTGTAAATCTTACCACACTAACGATTGGTCCACACTGCTCCCGTCCTGTAATCCTCATTCATTATTGGTCTCAGCTGGAAGCATTAAGGCTTCATTTACTTGTTTCGACCAGCAGAACTCATCGAGGTAAATAAACTATTAGGCATGTTTCTTATAACCGATGCAAACATTCTCCTGGGGTGTGGGGTCAGGCTGCCGTGGAGCTGTGGGCCAAGGTTGGTTGGTGGGAGGCCGCAGTGCGCTGCTCTACACGCTGTTGTGCCCAGAGCTCCAACAGTTGGACCCTCCACACTCCACAGCAGCCCCCGAGGTAACTGGGTCAACAGTACAGAACCAGGGCACAGTCAGCCAATTGCATGCCTAATCTGTGCCCTTCTGTGAGGCACTTTCTGTCCGCGGCGCATGGCTGCACATCCAGCTGTGGAAATGGATATGTCAAATGGCGTGCAATTAGTGTCTCCCCGATTTGTTCACTCGCTCTAAGGAAGCCCGGTCACAGATAAATCCAGAAAAAACAGAGCTGTCCTTTCGCTGACTTTGACATACATCAAATGAAGATGGGGAGTCCGGGGGTGGTCAGGAATTTAAACGGTTATGACCTGCAGTCTGTTGCTCGCTGTTTAATAATCAGCCTCAAAGGGGAAGCTCCTTTTTCTGTCTTTCCCCGTTTGAATGATGAAAAAGGACAAACAGTCTGCATGTTTTTAATCCATCCGTGGACACGGAGTGATGGCCAGTCTGTTCTCTGATGGCTCATCTGCTCTTGCATCGATTTGCTGAGCTAATCGTTTTTCCTCTCTGATACATAACATTGAATTATTTATGCTAAGTAGACCCTTCTGTTCCAGCAGCCTCTTAGCAAAGGAGATCTCCATTATGACGGCATTATCTAACTGCCCACCCCGCCCTACTCCATCTTCGACTTAACAGCTCTGCTGCTCTGTCACAACAACAATCAGACAGATCGGAGCAGATGTGAGCGACCAGTGCAGCTTACAGACATTTACCACTGTGTGCCACATTGCTCGAATGTCTGGAAATTATAGAAGAATGAGCACAAGACTCATATATATACACATATGTATTGTTTATATCCTCTGTGTTGTTGTTTTCTAGTGAGGGAGTCAGTAAATTATCAGTATTTCAATGCCGCCAACACAAATTCCTCTTCTATGTTGATGGAAAAAATGATGCATCCTTACACTGATTAATGCCCTCCAAAGTAGCACAAGAATTGTAATTCCAAACTTTCCTGATTCTAATTGATTCAAAGTGATTTCACTGCAGAAATATTATTAGTTTGGTTGTTACCATCTGATAGCAAAATGACTGGCAGAAAGACCTTGAGTACAACTCAGTGGTCCACAGGATGCACACTGAAACTGTAGAGCCAGCACGCTCCGTCCACGCTTCCCTTCTCCTCTCAATTGCACTCTTTGACGTGTTTTCTCATCTCCTAAACACTGTCAGACGTCCCAGGCTTAATTACTCTCCTTGACTGACATGATAATGTAAAACAGCGCTTAGGTGAAACCAAAGCAGGAATTGGTCATGCATGGTCAGCCCTCCCGCCAGGCACACCTTAATCAAATGTGACGTGCGTCTGAATGCCAGCCAAAATCGTTTTCGGACCCAAATAACGAACCGCCGCCTAGGTTTCAATGACGCGCTACACGATCGGGGTCAGCACTCTGAAGAGAGATTGATATTTCATCATCAGCGCCTCAATCTGGAGATTGTTTGTGCATTTCTCATCGTCAACAGCTTTTGGGAGCCATGACAGGCCCCTCCATTTACATTTGTTTAGCAGTGACCTCATCGCGGCTTCCTGGCACTCTTGGCTTGTTTCTCACTTCTCTGCTGCACTGACCGCCGTGAGCTCACGCTGACAGTCCTCCACTTTCCCCAACATTTCATACACAAATGTGCAGAAACACGGGCATGCATAATGCAAACGGAAAGTAAAAACAGCTGATGTGGATAAACGAAGTGTAAATGTGGTGCGTGTGCTAGCATATCTGTATGCATACACTTGTACACTGTGAACGTGTCCGTGATGTTTTCAGATTTGTGAACGTGCGTGGGTGTGCACAAGTAAGCACAAAGGGCCTCTGAGAATATATATTGCAAATGCAGATCAGGAAACGTCTATTAGAAACCTTCTTTCCTGCTGTATTGTCTTACGCTTCTTTGACAAACATTCAGTGTAATTAAATCCGAACTGTAATGAGAAAATGCCAACAGGATTCTACCTGTGTCAATCAATTTTCTATAGACTGAGGGACAATCGTGATGCGCCACTTCACCATCAGCACGGCTTGCCCTCTAAAGGTTGTATTACCAGCAGCCAGTCACTTGAGTGTTATGTAATTGGAAAAGCACATTGGACAGTGTATTCCTGTTCACTCGGTGCTCACAGCGGGGATGATATCATTACAAAGTGCTTCTCTCATCAAATCCTCGCTTACCGTCCGCTTTCAGCCGCGCCCAGCTCATCACAGGTTGAGCTCCGGCCTTGACGAGTGTCACGTTTTGCTATTTGAGAGGGTGTGCGCGGCGATTACTCGTTATCTCCAGGTTGCATGAACCTTTGACACAGATATATGCTGAGCAGATGTGAGACAGACAGAGAGATGCTGAGCAGGTGAACATGAAAGGGAGACTGTTGTGTGAGTGAGTGAGTGTTT
Source organism: Miichthys miiuy (assembly GCA_036365135.1). Lineage (NCBI taxonomy): Eukaryota > Metazoa > Chordata > Actinopteri > Sciaenidae > Miichthys > Miichthys miiuy. The sequence continues at coordinate 4,452,658 of CM071617.1, read as the reverse complement.
TTCAAGTGACTTAAGACGCCGTGGGGCGAGTGAGCAACTTCCAAGCAAGGACCTGTAGTGGTGCAGGATGTGTGTGTGTGTGTGTATGGAGTCCTCGCACCCACGTGCAGGTCACACACATTCCTCAAAAACAACGGCAGAAATTCCAGTGTGGTGGGAGTGTCCCATGTGCTTATTAACGGCTCTCTGATTCCCTTGTCATAATACAGGAAACAACAAAAAAAAAGCCTCAAGTCAACAGATAAGGGGCACCACCGGAGACAGAAAGAGAGGGTCGGAGAGGTCAGGGGCCCAGGGAGAGACTGGTGAGATAGAGAGAATAGGAAACAGTTAGATAAAGAGGAAGAGAGGTGCTTACCGTAGACAACGTTGCTGTGAGCCACAGCAGCGAATAGGACTGCCAATAAGCTGACACTCCATAATGCGGTGGGGGCTGATGGGAAGGCCATGGTCGGACGCACAGATCCGCCTGTCTCACTGAATCCTCAGGAGGGCAGAGGAGCACTGGAGTTTCACCTGCGGGGGGGAGAGCAGTGGAGAGATAAAGAAAACAAGCAAGGCAAGCCAACTGGTCACTAATTGCGTCCCCTGCCATTGGTCGGGTGCTGCTGAATAAAACGCATGGCCCACCCGTTACTCACGCGCTGCTCCATGGGTATTCATCGATCTGCTTGTGTCATACCACACTGAGAAGCGATTGAGACAGGGAGGGAAGGGAAGGAGGAGGAGGAGGAGGAGGAGGAGGTGAGGGTGATAGAGCCGAGCAGCAGAAAAGATGGTGATGGTGATGGTGGTGGTGGTGGTGTATAGGTGGTAATGAGGGAGACAGGAAGGGTTTCATATTACTGTGAATTTATTCATCCACTTTAACAAGCTGCGCGCATGTGGAGTGAAGAGAAACGAGTGTTTTAAGACAGCTCCAACTAAGTCCCGCTAATTAGAAATAACGCAAAGGAATATTTTCCCCAGTTGGTCGTGGAAAAAAAGAGACAGAAGATAAAAACACACACACACACACACACACACACACACACACACAACAGCGGCGGAGATGTGCACCTGTCGCCCGCTGAGAATACTCGGTGCGCTTTGCACAACAGTGGAGACGTACAGACGTGCATAATAGCCGCTCTGGCACTCATTCTCTCTCCATTTGTCACACGCACTCTCTCTCTCTCTCTCTCTCTCTCTCTCTCTCTCTCTCTCATGCACACATGCCTTAAAATAGCCAGTAGCCTGCACCGAGGTGAGCCCTCCGTCCATCTGCGAAACGTTCCCTCATTGTGAGAGAGGGCGAGGAGAGAGAACCGTGGCTGGATGTTGCCTCCGGGACGGGCGGACGGTTAGGGCGGGGATAGAGGAGTGTGGGAGTGGGGAAAAGGGGGTGGGGGTGGGGGTGGCTGGGGAGTGGTTGGTGTAGGATGGGATGCGATGTAGGGGACTGGGGAGGGGTGGCTTAGAGGGGCTGTGTTTATTGTTGCTCCAGCCCTTCCTGTTGAGTGATGGCGAGAAATGAAAACAAAACTAGAGCGTGAGACGTCAAAAAAGTGGGAAATAAACCGGGGGACGCACTCCGGCCGTGATTTAACACAAGTTACCGTGCGCTCCGGCTCTTAACGTGACCGCCTAATAACAGATGATGCTAATAATAATAATAATAATAATAACAATAACAACAATGATAATAACAGCTCGTGGTGGCCTGCATCGCTGCGACGCACCGCGGGAGCACCAGAGCGATGTTTGCTCAGGTCACAGCCTGTTTCCTAACACCTTCTCCGCGCACTTGCAGAAATATCTCCGCGCTGCTGATGGGATGAGATTCAGATACTCTTGTGGAACCTGTAAGAGGTGGCTGTGCTGCACACAGCGCCTAGTTGTGATGCTTTCTCTCTCTCTCTCTCTCTCTTTATGCGAAGCGACAGAGCCAACGGAGCTGAGGGAGAAAGGAAAGGCAGGCAACAAAACGCATATTCAGAGTAAATTATAAAAACACGCAGGGATTATACAGCTCTCTCTCTCTCTCTCCTTGTAACGGATTACACACACACACAGCCACCTACCCAGAGTGTGCACACACACACACACACATTCCTGGAGACGGAAAAGCGTCAGCACTGACTCCTGTCCGCCCTAACAGTCCTCACATCCAAACACTGGACAATAATACAAAACTGCGAAGCAATGCACGGCAATAACCACACACGCACTCACACACACACACCGTTATATTCCGCCTCCGGGGTCGGGGTTTTGTAGCCGCTGGTCTCCAATAAGGTCCCCCAGTAAAGGTCCCTCCTTTGATGCGCAGCAGTCGCTTGTCCGGAGCCTCCTCTCAATCGACTTTTTTTTTTTTTAGCTCCTTATTCCTCCTCCTGACTCTTTTGTTTTTCTTGCTTTTTTTTCCTCCTCCACTCTCTCTCTCTTTTTCTCTCTCACACACACTCTGTGTTTGTATCTCTATCTCTCTCTCTCTCTCTCTCTCTCACGGCTGCCGTTCACTGCAGCAAAAACAGTCTGTCTGAAAGACGAGAGGGAGGGGAGGGGACAAGGGAGGAAGGGAGGGGAGGGAAGGAAAGGAGGGAGGGGATTTTAATACGATTTGGCCCGTACCATCGGGATAACAGGGCCAGAGCATGGGGCCTATACTGGCTGAGAGCAACGTGAAGGAGGAGATGGAGGAGATAGAAGGAGAAGTGTGATCCCAGAACATGCCGGAAAAAAAAAAAAAAAATCACCCTAATGTTCCCATAATACTCCACAGTGAGTCGACACTGACCTTATCGGGCTTTCTGCTATTTCATTATCTCCTGTGAGCGGCACAGCACTGTAGGATTTCCCATGATAGCTCCTGTGCTCACTTTATCTAAAGGTTTGATATCGAGTAGGGCTAGTTTTTTGGCCTACATATCCCATGAGATGACGCGGCAGAGGTCATCTGAAGTTGTCACTGTTCTCATGTAAGTAGTAAAGATGTTTCTTATCATTGATATTATGGAGCCATTAAGCCTATCTCACAGAGATTAGTTCCCGTAGGCCTGGTCAGCGGTAATATGATGATATATACAGAGTACTTTATGGAGCTGTGTGACTTTTTTTTTTTTCTGTCTGCTGCAAGCCTTTAAAATGTGCAAATTTGTATAAAGCTCCCATAAAGTTTAAAGATCATAATGTTTAGGAATGGGGGCAGTTTTGCATATGCTTGTAAACTTTATCATATGGTACTCTATATAGTTGCATGAGGGAACCAGCATCCACGGGACGCAGATGGGGAAGGAGGTTAAAGGAGGGAGGGGTACATTTTGGCGCGGGGTGGAGTGGGGAGGTTGTTCAACTTGCCAGAGAGGATTAAGGATTAGTTTTACTGGCGGATTAGGTCTGTGTGTGGGGAGGCATGATGGGGTTAAACATGGATGGCGGCAGCCGCGCGGCAGCCCAATCAGTACTGGTGGTGGTGACAAACAGGAGGGCACACACACACACACACACACATGGGCGTTTGAAGGAAATACAGAGTAATAATAAGCCATGTGGAGCGAGAGGAGGGAGATCTTCAAGCAAGCAGCTGCTTTCCTCACTAAAGACATAAACAGTGAAGCTCTGGGCTTCCTAAAGTCCACCTTCAGGGGTCCTTAGAAGGATTTCACTGAGGTCCCCCACTCACATTTCACTACATTAAAAAAAAATGACTATTGCAATTCTCAACTTGCACACATTGGAGTTGGAGTTCAATACAAAACCTGCACGCAAAGAAAAAAATCTTGAGTCGACACCATTTTCTGGCACACACAGTCATTTATGTCTCAAAGTCTTTATCTCTCCCTGTCTCCAAACCAAACGGGAGAGTCGAAATGCAGCATCTGGCATCATTAAACACTTGTTATGAGGACGCAAAAGGCTTTAAAATGTTTTGTTGTTTGGCTCTGCGTTAGAAAAAAATAATAAAAAAAAGATTTTGTTCTGGTTTAAATGAGTGGACAGCCTCAGGTGCTGAAAGCGTGCGCGCAAAGGAGGAGGAGAGAGAGAGAGGAGCGCGCGTGTCCACTGACTTTCACACACCGAGGGGGGCTGGGTGTTATCCTGCGGTGACTACGTGATGGCCGGTGTATAAAAACCGGAGTCTGAGCATGAAGCCTGGACAGTAACAGGCTGGTAACGATGTCCGGTGTTGTGCTGCTTCACCGGAGCACGTTTAAAATATGCATATTAAAGCGATGACCTTTGCTGAAACGGCTCCATGTGATATTTCTATAACAATTCAGTCCAGCTGCATTTGTCTGCTGGGCCTCTGTAAATAAACACATCTCTGGAAATCAGTCTCTCCATCCATCAGTCCATCATGCATTAGTCATATCTGCAGCCTTGTCAGATGCGTACTCAGTCGCAAAAGCAATAAAACACAATCTCTATTTTTCCTCTCTCCATCACTTTATATCTCCTCTCATCCAAAAAGCCACAACCCTTTTCGTTCACATCTCTGCCGGGACTCGAACCCGGAGCCTCTGGATTAGAAGTCCAGCGCGCTATTCCATTGCGCCACAGAGACTGTGACACGATTTTTTCGATCAAAAGCGGGTTTATACTCCCCCTCCCAGCCCTGTGCAGCATCCTCACCATCCCTCAGCATCAGGACCGCAGCCCTGTGGATAATAATCTGCCGCCCGGTAGGGGGTGCTGTCGCCGCTTAATCATTAAGGTCTCTGTACGCCTCATAGAGACTGGGGAGAGCCCCTGCCTTCCATCCCCCATTGCTTTCAGGCAGGTTATCTCGTCAAAACATCATAATGGTGATATTATCGGAGCAAAACCAAAAGACGGAACATCTTACATTGTAAATGCACCAATAACTATGAAAGTGCTCACTCCTCACGGGGGGAATAGCTCTGGTGAACAGCCAATGTTTTTTTATTAGCTCAGTTTGTTAATACTCTGAAAATGGGAAATATTTCTGCAGGGTTTGGTGTGAGCAGACTATAAGCAAAAGCAGTCTTAAAAACCCTGCAGAGTTCCAGCAATTTTCCTGTCAATCACAATCGGGAAAAACTGCACTATGATGGATCTGCGAGCTCGGATGGAAACGTGCTTGCCACATGGATTAGACTCAATGCAGGGAAGGATTTAGGCGTCAAATTCACACACAGTCAGAAAGACACACGGAGAAGGCAATTTTGCAAGTGTTGTTTCCACTGTGACGATTATTTCTGAGCTGGCAACTGTTAAATATAGAGATGTTTGTCTTGCAGCTGAGTTGATGCGGCTCTGAGGAGAATAAGACACTATTAAAGGCATTAAATTGTCTCTTAAGTTTTCTAACCGCTGACAGTTATTGTAGAGACTGTTTGCCGTGTCCTTTATAAGCAATGTGTCTGATCACAAATACATTTCACCAACAGCTATGAAAAGAAATGCAAGATGACAAGCACTTTCCCTTCAAGCCACCAGTAACAAACTGATAAGCCAATTCCACTGGAGCTAACTAAACTTACGTGTTCACACTGTTTCTCGTAAACAGACACATGCTCAAACACATCACGGGTACAGCCTCCTTCCCCGAGAACGTTTACATTGTTTGTTTTTAACCCCCCCTGCTCACTTGTTAGACTTGGTTCTGACATTACATCACGGCTTGCTTTTATTCACGCTGCAGGACGAAAGCTGTTCAGGTGCAGTGTGTAGCTCCTGTGTGGCTCAGTGGGAGGTAAGGCCTGAGGCAGGCTGCCGGTGAGGAGCCTGTTCACACACACAGCTTCCACCGCTGGGCTGCCTCTCCGCATTTCAGCCCTTCTCTTTCCTGATGTTAAAAATGCATCTGAGCTGCTGTGGCATGGGGAAGGTAAAATATGAATGACAGCCTACAGTAAACAGCCGGGCTGCAGAGACAACCGGCAGGCACACTTTAGCTGGGCTGCAAGTGACAGCACTTAGGGCACACACACTCACAAAAAAAAAGAAAGAAAAGTGATTAATAAATCTGACGTCACAGCACGATTAGACAAATTACATAAAGATAGAACATGTAGGACACGTCTAATTTTGGCCGCCAGTTGTTGTTCACACTGAGAACAAGTGTGACATAAACCGGGTCACATTAGCATGCACTTTGCACTCTTGCTGCATTTATTGACCCCAAAGCTTTCCAGAGTATAATTAATTCCAAGGGACAAAACATCACAACACCTTTTCTGCATACAGCATAATATAATCCTTTATTTAATACTTTGATCAAATGGGGCCTGCAACAGACCAGAACAGAACATTTACACAAAACTCCCACAGTGCATCCAGTCCACGATCCCTTCAGCTCCCTCCTCTGCCTTTGTTTCTGCTCATCTCGTCCAGTGCTCAGAGAGAGGCCAAGGCTATGGAGGCGATGATGGAAAGACCAATAACCGTGTAGCCTGTGCGGTAGACCTCTGGGATTCTGAAGCCTTTTCCGAGGTCCCACCACTGATTTAAATAATAATAAGCAAATAAGAGAAGAGAGAGCACACCATCAGCTTATAAATCGTGGAAAATATAATATCTAGGAAATCAGTAAAATGACATAAACATGACAAAAATGATAAACTACCAAATAATCTAAAGTACACTTTAGCATGTGGGGAAAAAACATTTTCTAGGTCTATAAATCAAATTATTGAAGTCTTACCAAGTGACGGATGCCGTTTAAGGTGTGGTAAGACACGGGGAAGGCGATGCCGAACTTGGCCAACCCGATGAGATAGGGGCCCACGGACAGCGAGTGGATCATGTCCAGGTAGTAGGGGTAATTTCCCGGTAATACCAGCGCTGCCATGGCGAAGGCCGAGATAGCTACGCACAGAAAGAAGCAATGAGACCGGAGATCAGACAAGGTGTTTGTGTGAATGGGTGTTGGGAGAAAAATGTTGCGCATGCATGACATTTAGAGAGAAAGATCAACATGCTACAACCATTTATCTTTTTTCTAAATAAAATAAAGGCCAGTGGTTCTGTATTAAACAGGCTTCTCATTGGCTGCCTGCTTCAATGCACTGCTCACAATGGTTCTGTCTGAGCCTCTCTGTCTGTGCTGTCTGGATAACAAGTCTCATGGTAGAAGAAACCTATTCCTTATTTCTCTGTGGAAGCACAAAGCAGGCGTGAATCGGAGTGAACACAAAAGGCAAAAGTCTAACAAGCACAAACAAAAATAAATTAACTCTGCGTTAAAATTCCATTTGCAAAACAGCATTGAAAGTAGTGGCAGGGTACCTAAAAAACATTACAATAAATCAATATTGTGGGTAAAAGTTACTCTCAGCAGGTGATGTTTATTATTAGCCCTTTGCACGGGAGCCTGGAAGCTGATTTCAGACACTGTGATAAGGCATGTGTAATGTTTTGCTGGAAAGATGGGACCGAGTGAGTGAGTTGGCAGATGAGGGCGCTGACCTTTATTGAACCCATTAACATATCAACAAAAATTCGACCCAGCTTTTTACAGCATGGCACATCGGGGGCAGCAGTACTGATGCGCAATGACACAGTAACACCGACTCAACCTTTACGCCAGGCAAACGACTAAAAGCTGTTAGCAGTCCACTGTTAGACTTGATTTTCGCATGCAAAAGGCTTGAATTGTATCGAACAACTTCTGTTTTGCGATGCCAGTAAATGCTCTTAGCAGAAATCAATAGCGGTAGACTAAAATGCCCTGAAGAGATTTTCAGGGTCAATCAAAAGCTGACAGCAGCAGCAGAGCAAGGGTTTTATATAATAATAAATAATAATAAAATCAGGAAAGATAGATGTGTTACCTCCGCTCAGCCCCACTCCGGTTCCTCTGTGTGTGATGGACATCATCATGGGGACGGACCATCTGAATAACACACACACACACACACAAAAAAACATATACTATAATGGCAGATAACTCAAAGTGGTTGAGACACAAGACAAAAGGCAGCTGGAACGTTCACTTAGAGATTCGAATATCCAGAGTTTCTTAAGTAGGACTAACTATCAACAGACAAAAGAGAAGGATTTTAAACACAAGATTACCAATGCTAGAAACAACCAGCGATTAAGAGTGCAAGCGCCAGAGACAAAGTGCCCTGGTATAGATTAGCAATAAGAATGATCCGTGATGAAATGAAAGAAAAGAAACCAGTGTGGAATTGCAAGGCACAGACTGAATAAAGAGTTTCTTTACAGCGGGGGTTAGCATTCTAATAACTGCCTGACGGTACATGAAGGTGCACATTGCAGTAATGTATCCAAAAGTATAGCAATTTCTGGTAATGGTGGTTTGTCCTGCTGTTTCATACGCATAAAAAGGAATGAAAAGACCGCATGATCTGAAAATTTGACTTCAACAGTAATGTTATTATCAGCTTGGATAATGTTCGGCAGTGTTTCAAAGCCTTTGGAAATATAAAGCTGAAATTATACAACAGAAATGGAGCATACAATTTTCCCCTGAACAACCGAGTCATTTCTTTCCTATACTTGAGAATATTTTATGAACAAGATGCAAGCCATACACCGTACTGCATGTGACAGCTAGGTCTAATTTCATTTCATTATTATTTCATTGTTCATGATTATTTTATAGAAGATGTGAAAAATGGAAAACTGAGTTAGTCCATCCCAGTCCGAGGTGATGTCTTTAAACAGAGAAAGGGAAGGAAACCTTCACATTTAAAGAGGCTGAAAACAGCAATTATTTTTCTGTTGATCGATCAATCAGTTAGTCAACTCATCATCGTAGCTCTACATAAAGCGCTTACTTGTAAATGGTGATATGAGGCGACATTGGTCGGTTTAATTTGGCATTTTTGGACCAAAACTTGTTCATCTCCTCCTTGGCTGTGGTCCCCATTGGAGCAGCACTGCAGCGGAGAGTAAAACAATTAGTACATAGGTTTACAGTAGAATAAGGTAATGGCTTTAACATGTCACTGGATCATTAGAATCAGATCAGAAACAAAAGAAACAAGGTGAAAAATAAAATATATATTAAAATCATCAAGAACATAAATATAAAATCGAAACTTCTGAAATGACAAATATGAAATATAAATAAGTACTATGACTTGAAGTAGTTATGTGCATGTCAACCTTGGTGTTCTAACTCTCTCATAAGCACAAACACAAACACACAACTCACTGTCTGTAGAGGACACTGCAGTGTGGTCTGGAGATGCAGACACCCTGACGGGCCAACGTCCTAAAGACAAGAAAGAAATGTTAGAATTAGTGTTTGTGTCTTTGGTCAAATAAAAGAGAAAAAATAACACACATATCTATTACACATCAGCATGACACCCGCTCAACGTACCATGCCTGTGCTGCTCTAAACAGATATAAGTATATCTAACATACAGATGTTAGACATGGTGTGATGGTGGATCAGATGAACAGATCAGGATCAGTACAGCCTTTATTGCCTGTTGAATGGTTCTTCAATGTGCTAATGAAGGACTGAACTAACTAACATGCAGGTCCAGTGATCAGCACTGGTTTGATTAGCCTCTGGGGCGCTGTGCTGAACTTCAGCTGGTCAAGGAAGTGGACAAAGTTGAACAAACACTTCACTTTCCTCTGAGTTAACACACTGTTGATAAAGTCACCACAGCACCTAATGTAATCTGTCAGTTAGCTCAAAGCTAAACCCGCTGAGAGACCAACCTAACAACGGCGTTATTATGTTTGTGTTATTCAATATGAAGGCTAACGGCAGCTAATGAATCCCTTTCAGTCTGTCATTAATGATACTGAGAGTCAAAGTTCACTCCCTGCTAGCTTTCATACCAGAAACACCGCTAGCCGTTAGCCTGCCAGCTAACGTCAGCTAGCGCCGTGTCGCAGCACATTTACGTTAAATAAGGAGAGTAAACAGAGATAACAGGCTACACCCGCGCCCATAGTCCTCAGCTTTAACTTTACTATGCCGTAAACGAGCCTACTAGACATGATAACCCCGAAAAAAGACCCAAAAACCTCATCTCCGAGTCCAAAAAGTGATGTAGCGCAGATGTACTGACCTTAGAAGCAGCGCCATGTTTGACATGCAACGAGCGGAAGTGACGTCAACGGATGTTGTTATTCCGAGTTGTTTGGAGGAGAAGGCCAGGTCCGTCAGAGGAAGGTGAACACGTTTGTTACATTACACATCAGCAGGTATTTCTTACAATGGAGAAGCAGAAAGAAAGTTTTCCACTGCTTTTCCAGCTGCAATAAATAAATAAAGCGTACAAATAATAAATAATGCAGAAGGGTTTCGATTAAATACATAAATATCCAAATAAAATGTACTAGTAGTAGTTCAATTTTTATTTCTTTGCATTAGTTTAGAGCTGAGTTTAAGTTTTTTGTGTGTGTGTGTTTATTAATTTTTAGAGGAAATTATCACACTACAACAAATAATACAGGTGCAAAACATAACAATCACAGTAAGGCTCACCTTCAGTAAGGTAAACATGACAGGGCAGTAGAATGAGATATTTGGCACAGTCCAAAATATAAGTCACACTTAAGTGTCACGGTGGTCCAAAAGTTATAGTTATCCCGAAGAGAAAAGCACTCCAAAACAAACAAACAAAAAAACATAGCAATACTCATTTGTTGATGGTTGACATACAAGGGGAGCATGCCTCCAATGCTTTCTCTAAGAACACAACTAGCTTAAGTTATTAGTATTGATTAGTTCAGCAGATTTTAAATGCAAAAATGCCAACATGTGCTGGTTCTACCATCTCAGTCCCATGTGGTCAAAGAAATAATAAGCACATCTATTGATATTTACATTTACAATATATAATAAGTGCTGTGACAATTCTTAAAAGATTAGATTTAGCATGTATAGTTGTTGGTACTGCTAGGAGAGAAGACTTTTTTTTTTTTTTTTTAAAGGTAGAGAGGGACGCCCCTGCTCTGGTAGAGACGAGAAAAGTTTGGATTGCCATGAACAAACAGGTGGGAGAGCCAGGCGTCGTTCATTGGAGGAGCGCAACGGTCATGAGGTAACATATACCTGTATAAGGGTGTTCAAGTAGGTAGGTGCAGTACCGGAGACAACTTTGTAGGCGAGCATTAGCGATTTGAATTTAATGCAGTGGAGCTCGATGAGCAGCGGGCCTGATATTGACAGTAATTAGTGGTTGAAGCCCTAGTTGAGTTCATCTATGAAAACCAAGCCAATAAATAGCTATAAAGGAATTGCAAAATGAAATGATGCGACACAGTGCGCAACAAAATTAATTACAAGGAAACAACACACAGGGGTATGACAAAATGAGAAAAAGTGGAGTGGTGAAAGTTGGTTAGACATAATCTAAACTATTAACTGCACCACCAACCTAAAAGACCCCAAGAGAAAAGTCATAAAACTCAAAGACTGAACCACAAATTTTTAGTATCCTGTACACTGTAAGCAACAATAAAATGTTGGACGCTGAGAAAAAAAAAAAAATATGCAGCAGCTCCTTATAGGAAAGGAAAAATCAATGCATACAACAGGTATTTTAAGTATTGCAAAGAGCCACACACACAATCACACATCTACATACACACTCAGACAGACAGCAAACAGGTAGTAAGGTTAATGATGCCCAGAAGCAGCCCCAGACTGGGCTCCCAATGGTGTGTTCTGATATTAATGTTGCATAAAGTATTAGAAGAGACCATGTAGCACTCAACCTAGACAAGGTTTAAGTTAGCTATATGAGAGTTGAAACCTCTTTTAGTTTTAGAATATTTCTGACACTACCTTTGATTTCATATTTAAAGATTTTTGTGTATATACCTTCAGCAAATAGCTGAAATGAGAAACTTGGTAGGAAATTCTTTGCTGCCGGCTTGACTTTTCCGACAGTAAGGTAACGAGTGTCTAGTGAATAGAAGACATGAGGACATACATAATGGATGATGAGATCAGGAAGGTATGAGCACAGGAAGAGCCTGAATGACACTGAATTTTTTTAGGGTTTAAAAATCAGATAATGTATATAGCGGATGATGGTTTGATGAGAATACTGAAGAATGACCAACATATGTCATCAAGAAGGTCTTGTTATAATTGAAAAATAACTTTATTCTGGTGAACAAACCATGTAATGGCAAGACAGTTTCCAAATTATTTCAGTCTTGTGAAATTTAGTACAACAATAATTTGTTAGTGTACTCATCGGCTGACTGCTGCGACTGATATATCTGTCATAGTGGTGTTGCAGTAAACCGGTATTGACAACAATCATAATATTTGCAGGTGGTGCTCTGGGTAGCCATGACAGTATATTTAAATGAATTGTTACACATGTGGCACACAGCAAGGTCTAAGGTATTTGACCGTAGGTTGGTAAACAGATGATGTTTTTATTTTGAAAGCTAAAACTATGAATTGGTTTTTTGGCCTTTAGAAAGTTTTTTAAAGTGACAGAACAGAAGATTCAAAGAGTCTACGATGGTTATAGACTTTCTCTATGTAATTAATTTGCCAAAAAACAGAGTTAAAACTAATATTTAGTTTTATATATATATATATATATATATATATATATATATATATAGTTATTATGATAATATAGTATAGTTATTGTGAATTCTTTTGGCTAGCACTGTGTAGCATTAACTGATGCACATACAAAGCCAAATCTGGTTTGAATTTGCAGCCAATAAGGCTGTGGTGTGATTAAAAATGTCTGACAATGTTTAACTTAATGTGGGTAATTAGTGGTAAATAATATGTGGTTTGGAAAACATTGTTATTATTGTTGTCCTGCATATTAAAACTGAACAGTTTAAGGTCTAACCATGAATTAAAAGGACTGCTGTGCAATAAAAGCAATAAAAAAATGATAGTGACCACAAAAATCAATGAAGAGCAATTAAAAGAATATGTTGGAATACATTTTATTTGGTACATTTTACATGATGAATGATATTTGGTATTCCTCTGCAGGCCAAAAGGGCCACAGTACATCACTTTGGTAACAGTTATTGTAAGGCACATAGGTGTACGGTACCATTGTTCTGCTGGAAATGTTTTCTGAGAAAACAAAAAGGGAAAAACTGAAAGCACAATCAAAAGCTTATTTTCAGCAGTATTTTTATGATAATCAGATTTGTGAACTGATCCATGCAATATTACAACTGACAGACACACACACACACTTTCTACCCTCACAGGCGCACACACGCACACACACACAAACACCCACACACGCACAGACACACAATTCAAATTGACATTTTCTGAATGTTAATAATACGTCTCCTGCTCCACCCAACCTGGAAGAGAGAGAGACAGAGAGAGGGAGAGAAAGAAAGGGGGGAAAGTGTCATAGCCCGAAATGACAGGCGAGCAGTTTTCATAATATCCTTTTGTATCACTCTATTTGTATTCATCTCATTGCCTTTGTCTCTGTACATTTCCAAATGAATCCTCTTATAACTCTAAGACTCTGATCAGCAGCCCGTGACACACAGATTAACAGAAATGATTAACTGTCACGATAAATTGTATTTGTCTCCCCATGTCTTGCCCCTCTCAGCTGAAACGCAGCAGCAGTGAACAGATTTTGAGCTATTGTAGTGTGTCCGTATCATGTGTATGATCTTTAGGGCATATCTCAAGAGTCTTCATCAGCCTGCTTTAATTTCCTCTCTCGTCATTCGCTACTTTCTATTGGTGTTTGACAGGTCGGCTTCCTCGTGCACGTTTAACATATGTTCACTGTAAAGATCACCGCCCACATCTTAGACATTTTACACGTTGCTTAAAGATTTTTTATCTTCAGGCCGAACGAAGAAGTCGCCTAATGTTTTTACAGTGAGCTACGATCATATCTCTTCAGTGGTTCCATAAACAAAATTAGAAGTGGCTTATGTTTCCACCTCTTGTCTGTTTAGTCGCAAGATACATTAAAGGACTTTGAGTGCAGATGCAGCCCATGGCCCCAGAATGAGATCAGATTAGATTTCGGTGGCGATGTGGATGTCTGATTGTCGCCGTTTTATGCTCCATTTATCAAATGGTGTTCCCAAGCAAACAGCCAGAAAGCAGTGCATTTATGTGCTACTTTGTCGAAAATCAGACCAGGAAGACAAACAGTAATCAGTCAAGTGTTGTGGAGGCTGCAGCTTTGAAAGCTGGAGAACTGTTCATCATTGAGTGGCTTACTGGATGCCTGATGGTTTACAGCTGCATTGCTACGGGTTAGACCTAAAGTCTCTTTTGTGGTTGAAGCTAGGGTTAATAATAGCTTTTAAAATGATTGCAGTCCTTACTTTAAAATACATGTAAAAAATGACAATGGCCACATTTAAATCAGACAGAAAAACTATGCAAATTGCGAAATTTGCATCACGCACTTCGTTGCAAAAACAAAAAGAAATAAATAAAAAATTGACATTTTTCAACGTGACAGCTGGCACCAGTGTCGAAAAACCATGTTTTCAAACCCACGACACAAAACTAAAGCTTACATCCTTTGTCATCAGTAATCATCTATAATTGCTACCAACATTGTTTTGTAAAATTGGTACTTGTGCTTTCCTATTTGAACTGCTCATTTGAACTAACATTGAACTTGAGCTCCTGCATGTCACCAACTGTCAAACGCTTGCTGGGATCCTTCAGGTCAGATCAACCCGAGCAGAGCTTTGGCGACTTTGTCAATCAGTGTGTCCTTAAAGGACAGTCAGGGCAGTGTTTAGCTCAGGTGGTAGAGCAGACGCCCCATGTGCGAAGGCTCAGTCTTCGCTGCGGAAGCCCAGGGTTCGACTCCGACCTGTGGCTCTTTCCCGCATGTCATTCCCCATCTCTCTCCCCCCACATTGCTGTCACTCTTCAGCTGTCTCTATCAAAATAAAAAGCATGAAAAGGCCCAAAAAAAATCTAAAAGAAAAAAAAAAAGGGTTGGACAGTCTACTCTTTTAGCAAGTGTTCTTTTTTTACAAGGACAGTAGGAAGGCTGAGAGAGAGCTACAGAGGACGGCTTAAAAAAGGTCTTGATAGAAAATAGCACATGTGGCTTCTGAGATAGGAGTGTCAATCACTGTGCCATCACATGCCAATTTTTTTTTTCCTTACAGCTTATTAACAAGACAAAGAAGGCTCAAAACCTTTTAATCTTGGTTTCTCTTAATAACTGCTTACCTCCAGGGTTCCTCCTCAGAATGAATTTACGGACCTCATCATAAATGAAGATGAGTAGACTGTATGGGAAGGCGCAGAACCACCACAGGGTCCTGGGAGGGACGGAAAAAGAACATAACAGGGCAGGGAGGTGGGGGAGAATACAGTAGCAGTGAGTCACAGGCGAACTGTTAAATTCATAGCAGTCATTTTTGAATATTAAGGATAACGTGGTGTTTAAGAAGATCGCAGACTTAAAGCGGAGAGTGACAGGCTAATGGCAGACTATTAGGTCTTTAAGAGGGTTATTTTTCGGTTCGGTGGAGATATGCATATGCAGAGCGTACTTCAGGGGGTACATGCGCAAGGCAACGTCCATTCCAGGGCAGTAGGAGAGGAAGGCAGCCAGAGCGGTCTCAACAAACAGACCGAAGATCAGGATTCTGTTCCTGTTGGGCAGAAAATAAGAATACATCAGAGAGAGGAAAAGGTTTAGTCAACGACGCTTCAAAATAATGAAGACACTCAGGATGACAGAAATGTTTAAAGATGTTACAGGCACAAATTATTGACTGTAAGGCGAATCCGCCTTTTTATCTACTTTCATTCAGGCCTTCATTTCACACCCTTCTAACCACCTTTTACACCGGCCCTCACTTACTTCATGCCCTGCTGGAAGAGGGAGTTCCTCCTGGTCTTGCAGATGATAAGGTCAGCCCACTGGACGACCACGATGCTGACAAAGAAGCTGGTGTGGCAGGTGAATTCAACGATCTTCCTCTGCTCATAGGTCTGCCAGGTTAAAACACACATTATAGATATTTTAGATTTATTATATATGAGTTATATTTTTAGGGTGTGCTTGTTTGTCTTTGTTCCCGCTCCTTACCCATTGCTGCCCGTAGCTGTCCTCCAGGTCGTTGACTTCGCGGTCGTCCCAGTTGATTCGGATGCCCAGCAGGGTCTTTGGGAGGAAGCCGTTCTCAACCAAGATCACAAAGTAGGTGAAAAATCCACCAAGAGCCTGAATCATTCCTGGAAACAAAAAAAAGAGTGCACAGGATCAATGCCACAGCATTCATATATACTCAGTATTCTCTGTAGGGTTACATAAACATATTATATTTTATGGCAACACGGGTTGTTAATTCCATAATTCTTTTCCTAATAAGATGGATGGATGGATGGATGGATGGATGGATGGATGGATGGATGGATGGATGGATGGATGGATGGATGGATGGCGTGCCAAAATAAGTACATTTTGTTGGGTAAAAAGTTTGCCTGGCCAAAAAAAACACTGACTACAAAGAATTTTGTTCAGTTACTGTTACAAAGTTTTTCCATTATTAAGCTGATAACTGCATTGTATCTTCCATCCATCCATTTCTCACAACCGCTTATCCTTATCAGGGTCACAAGGGAGTGGAGACAAGCCCAGCATTAGGCAATGACATTGGGCGAGAGGCGGGGTACACCCTGGCCTGGTTGCTAGTTCATCACAGGGCTGACACATAGAGACCAAACAACCAGTCGCCCCTCACATTCACACAGGGGGAAAACTACACATAGAAAAGCCCCCAGTCAGGACCAGGAACACTCATGATCTTAATTTCTCAAAATATAAAGTGACTGAAAATAGTATCCATATTTTCAGTTTCATGCCTGGTTGCCACTTTTAAAAGTTAATGTTAAGCCCTGGTGCCATTGGATTAGAGTTTTTACTCACCTGTTATATTACAGCACAGCGTAGCAACAAAGGCGATGTTTTCACCGAACGAGTGGGAGAATAACAGACTTACTTGTCATTAGATAAAAGCTATTTTGACAAAGAGGAGCACTAATAATACAGATGGTCCAATATGTTTGTATCATTATTTACAGGATCTCTACAAAAATATGACAAATCAAATGACATTGCATTCAGCCTCCGTCCACCTGGTGCTTTTGCCTCTTAATGCTATTTCAAAGCAGTGATTAAATCTTCCTCCCTCTGTCCTCCACAATGTTGCTATTTTATAAGTAAATGGCTTCAGACAGCTGAGGACTGCAATAAAAGCCGATAGTGAGTTTTAATTCCATGTTGGAAAATTTGTTTTGTCAGAGTGGGCGTAACGTTTTCAACATGATGGACATCTTATTTTAGAGCTTAAGTCTTCGCATATACCAAACCTGCGCCAGTACTGATCAAAGGAGACTATGCTTATCAATCATCTCATTCACCATGTTGTTACATTTAAACCAGGTCAGAGTCTCTGCTGAGAGGTGTCAACACCATTTGTCTCGCTGATAAGAACTGCTGGTTGCATCTGTATTTTCTGCATGCCGTTACTTCGACTTCTCCTGGTTATAAATTTCACTCCACTGTCGCGTTCACTCTTTGTCGCTCTCGATCATATCGTCAGCGTAGATGCTTCAGGACTTGAGGACTTGTAATGTCGGAGCAGTGGCTTGTAAATGTGATTTGATGTGACCTGCAAAAGTTTTGCCCCAACGGTGCTCGTCTTGGAAGAATTATGGGAGTCGATGTGAGTCGCCCCGGCTGTTTTGAGCATGTTCAGCTTTAAATTGTCATCCAATGAAGCCCTGTCATATTTTGACCTATTTAACAGCCTATGAAATTGGGCCAGCCTTTGATTTTCACTATTCCCAAACCATATAAAACCAGAGATAAAAAGTGAGGCTCCAACTAGTGAAACATGACCAAGATTAAGTAGAAAATAGTTGCACTCTCCACTCTCAATTTGCTGTAAATGTCACAACAATTAGAAGAAAATTGTGGTACTCATCCCTGAGTGTCTGCTCACCTCTAGATCTATTTTCTTTCACTGTACGCACCTAAACATTTACAAAGGCAGTAAGAAATGCCAGAAATTCTGGTAAATGTCAATATTTAATGTTTTTATGCCTGTGATGTTTATTATGACCATAACTTTACTACAAAAGGGCTGTCAGAGTGATTCAGGTTTAAGAGCTCTGGCACAAAGAGGTTACGGGGCACGAGTGGACAAACCTATCTGTCCGTAGGCCATGCTGATGAGGCGCTCATTGACCAGCTTGTCCGTTTTGGGGTTCCTCGGCTGGCGTTTCATGATGTCGCTCTCGGCTGTCTCGTAAGCCAATGAGATAGCTGGAACCTGGAGGGGGAAATGGGAGGATGGCAGAGAATTAGCTCACTTCATGCACCTTGTACAAAAAATGTGCAGGAATTTGTCTTCGTGGCAACAGTACAAAGGCACGATGACAGTGCCAGACATGGGGTACCCTAGACATATCACTATTAATGTAATTCAGCATTCAATCACCGTGCGGAAGGAGAAAAGACAGAAAAAGGGCAAGGAGAGGGAGAAAAGAAGCGATGACAATGACAGAGAGAGAGGCGGGGAGAGGAGACAAGAGGAGACTGATAGTGAATTTCAAGACTCTCATAAAACAGGAAGGTAGAAAAGGTCCATGTAATAAAGATCTTATATTGGCTGGTTTTAGCAGGTAAGCAACAGAGCAATATGTGTGACTTTAGGCGGGATATCTCTGCGACTTAGGTGGGATTTCAGGCGGGGGCTTGGCACTGTATGAAACTGAATACAAGCTCTGTGATCTACAAATCCAGTTTGTTTTGGCGTTATACTCCCCTGACCCACAGCAGTTGAGAGAGACAATAGGGAAAAGAGGATGTGACTCTGCCTGGCATCGATTTTTCTTTTTTTTTTTTTTTTAACACCTTTGAAACTGTTTCTTTGTGTGATTGTGTGCAACATCCAAATTCTAGTCTTGGAGCATTCTTAAGAGTGCCACGTCTTGCTCTGATAAACATCTTTTGCAGCCATCCTTTTTCCACATGGCAGTGCTTGCTAAAAATAATCATAGCAGACTCCAAGTGCTGCTTGTCACTGCTAAATCTCAGTAGAGCCCTCAAGCCTGTTGCCTGGAGTTGAACTAAGCTGTTAACAAGCTGTTAACAACCTCACCAGCAGACATGGGAAATTTGTAGTTTTACTTGTGTACTGTACTATAAACACTTTTCAGGTACTTTATTGAATATTTAAATATTTCCATTTTAGGGTTTTTCAAAGCAGACATCCAGCTGTTCGCTCCACCAGTGGTTATTAAACACATGCAGACTTGTTATTTTGAAGAGAAAGTTTTTATATATATGCAAAGCAGGTGCACAAATTAGGTGCTTTTAAACTTCAATCATCGCTTCTTTAAAAGACATCCAGCCGATGAAGAGTTGCGAATATCCCTGTGATCTCAGACAGTTAAATAAATATTTGTCAACGTGAAGAAATCTGTCTTGCAGATAGAGAAACCAAAGAAGTTCATGTTTGATGTGTAACCGCTCTATTAACAATGTAAGCACGCTGCTCCTCTTTACATATAACCTGTGGAGGCTGAAAATGCAATCAAATATGAGGCCACTATAGTCCGTCTACCATTTCAAAAAATGTTTGCCCCTGGCTCACTGGGACGTATAAGAACCAGTTTCAGCTGCATGTTACTGTCTGGTGGCGGAGAGCAGGAAAAATTAAAGTTAAAGTAATAAACACGAGTGAACAAGTCCTTTTGAATATATTCATCCTGTGCTTCCTTTCTTTTGCAATGATGGATTACGCCCCTCAGGCAAGCAGCGTGCCAGCAGCTCTTTTTGTTGCTGCTGGAGAGACTGGCATCTGGAAATGGCAGAGCTGTGAAATGTAAATCTGTATGTGAGCGTCACCCGGTCTTTGTTCTGCTTGAACAAATGGACGTCGGCAGTCAGCCAAAAGCGAATTTCTCCCGCCGAGAGAATGAGCAAATTAAACCAGAGTTTTGTTCTTGTTTTCACCTTCAGGCGCTCATATTTGACACAAGTATTAACACAGGCTTCCCTAATGTCACCTTTAGCTTGTCTGCGGCTATGCAACATGCTAATAATGAGCATCACTTAATAGGAAGAATCACTGAAATTAGCCAACGATTAGCTTTTAGCACTGAGAGTGCTCTGGAATATGACCCAGTAAATGAGATGAATTTAAAAGCTTGTGCTTTGTTGTCATGATCTGTAAATTGAATATGAAGAGAGAAGGTAAAGTTGCCTTATTTTTTCCAAATACAAACACTGAAACCAGCATCCAAAAAAAAGACGTGTTCAACAATTACAACAGAGGCTTGGCAGCAGTCTATGCATCTATTAAGAGCTCATTTTTTAGACGTTTAGTCAAAACTATTGATCGACGTAACGAGATAATGAAGGACAGCTATTGTTAGCATATCTACACGGAGACTGGAGGGACTGAACAAAGGGAGTTCGTTCTCCCCACCTCTTACCATGTCAGTGCCCAGGTCGATGCAGAGGATGGTGACAGTTCCCAGCGGCAGAGGAACACTCGCAATGATGAAGAGGAGGAAGGGCGAGATCTCTGGGATGTTACTGGTCAGGGTGTACGCGATGGACTTCTTCAGGTTGTCAAAGATGAGACGGCCTGCAGCGAAAAAAAGAAACACATGAAAGTAAAATGGGTCCCTGTACAGATGCTAGATTCGTGTACATAGATATATTATTAATACCGGGATATGTGATTAGACTTTGGATGGCATATTGATTACACACTGCCATACAGTTTGAATATCGTCTTCTGGCTGCTGTGTCAGCATGTCCACATCACTGATATTAGCAACCCCCTACTTAAGATTATATACTGATCTTTTGAGGCAAGCCTGAAGTCAAACCATACGTCTGTCAGAGTAATTCTCAAGACCAGTCCTGGAGGCCAAAGCCATGTCACATTCACAAGTCTTAAATAAGAAAACTGTAGGCCATTATTCAGGTCTTTCACGTCTCTGAATGCTGACCATTACAGGAATACAACATTTGAACCTCTTCTTTTCAAAGATGTTTAAAATCGTCTTTTAGCCGAGAGTCCTTTCAAATGAACAGGCAGGAAAACCTGAGTCAGAGTCATGTCAGCTGTGCTTTGAGCTGCCTTATTTCTATATCATTGTCCTGAATTACAAGGTCAAAACTTGAGATTTGAATGTTCTCAGCTCCATAGACTCCATGGCGTTACCCACAGGAAGGTGAACCTCAGACTGTTGCCATTTTGGCAGTGCCCAACTCTACGAGAGGGCAAAGACGTGAAGCGTGGGTGGGTAAGATGTGAGCTGAATGCTGCCTGATTACTTCCAATCCACCTGTGACTGCACGCACCTGTCAATCAAACCACCCGTGTTCTTAATTAAGCATAACTTTAAGCCTTAATATAATTAAAAAGGTGAGTTATATAAAAATTCAGCCTCCGTAGAGCTGTCATGAATAGGGAAATTAGCTGCAGAGACCAAAAAAAGGTTTTTTTTCATCCAGGCTGTGAACATGTTTATTTATGGAGATTCACTGGAGACTCGTTTCTGGAACCAGACTTATGTGGCTGTTTGGGGAACTGCAGTTTCTGGCACTGCCATGTTGGCATTTGCCAGCCATGGAGGTTGTCGCTTGGACAACTCGAATCTTTAGGAAGTCAAGTCTTGAGCAAAATTTTCAAGTATTTATTAAAAAATAATCTTCAGCCTCTATTGCTACATGACAAAAGCCAATTTTATTAAAATTTTTTGGTCCCTTTGTTTCTCCGACTTCCCTTTTCTTTCTATCTTTACTCCTCTCCACAGCACTTCTTTTATTCTTCCGTCACCCTCCACTCGTGCACACACACACACACACTCACCCTCTTCTACCCCGGTGACGATGGAGGCAAAGTTGTCATCCAGCAGGATCATGTCAGCCGCCTGCTTGGACACATCAGAGCCCGCGATCCCCATGGCAACGCCGATGTCGGCTTTCTTCAGGGCCGGAGAGTCGTTCACGCCGTCACCCGTCACAGCCACGATAGCCCCCTGCACCCCCGACAAGGATCGGCGAACAAAAAGTGTCAAGAAGAGAAAGATAAGTACCAAGATTTAAGCTTTTTCTCTCTCTCTCACCACTTCCCTCTCCTCCCCCCCCTCCCATTCTGTCTTAATAATGTCTTTTCAAAGCAGCTCTGGGGAGATTAAATGAAAAATGGAATTGAGTTGCAATCATTCAGTCACACGGAGGGAGAGTGAGTGAGTCAGGGTGAATTGTAGCATGACCTCAATATATGGGTATGTGTACAAGTGAACACACACTTATACATTCCAAGTTTCACACATAAGAACTGATCACATGCATTAAAGTAAAGATATATAGTATGGTATACAGTAAATCATATACCATACACACACACGCGTATTCAACCACTCGCATATGGACTTCCATGGAATGCATACACACACACACACACACACGCACAAAAGCTTTTATTCATCCATTCAACCACCTGCACTTTCAAATGGCCAAACACACACACACACAGTTACACGCACAGTAAACTGTATTCAGCCTTAAGTGGCAAGGACACACACACACGCACTCACACACACACCTGTATTCAACCGAGTCCCCACACTTGGACACATTCAAGCATTCATCCAGACTTTATCACAAACACACACACATGCTTACATTCAAGCCTATGCACACATGTTGCTATTCAGCTGTACGTCCGCACAAAAAAAGGGCCCAAACACACACACACACACACACACTCATTCATGCGCACACACTCTTATCCATTGACCTGTCTCTGGCAGCCCTCCACGATGATGAGCTTCTGCTGAGGAGAGGTGCGAGCGAACACTATCTCAGTGTGGTTCCTCAGCAGGTCGTCCAGATACTCGTTGCTCATGTCCTTCAGGTCCGAGCCGTGCACCACACAAGCTTTGGCATCCCTGAGAAAACACACACACACACACACACACACACACACACATAAACACCAGAAGGAGTCAGTGATACCAGGGGGGAATTATGCAAAAGGGAGCATTGACATTTTCTTGGTTTCTCTTCAAGTTTGTCTTTCTGTCTTTTACACATACACACACACACACACACACACACACACACACACACACACACACACACACACACACACTCCAAAGGGCAGGAAACCACTTTTTCATGCTTTCTGTCTTAAAGAAACAGTTTGCCATTTTCGAGAAATATGCACCCAAATCACTTTTCTGTAGATCCGGATGAGAAGATCAACGTCACTCTCGTGTCTATCTGCTCAAAATTAAACCAGAGCCAGCAGCTGCTTAGCTTAGCTTAGCTTAGCATGAAGATTATAAACAGCTGGCCCAGCTCTGTCTGAAGGTAACAAAATCCGCCTGCCAGAACCTCTAAAGCTTTAATTAATGGGTTGTTTTAATGTTTAATTTGTATTGTAAAGTATAAAAATGATAATTTGGGGTTTTAATGAGGTGTTATGTGCCAGACTATTTCTTGGCAGAGGCCAATCCTGGAGTCTTTTCGTCCCATATCAGCTTAATACTGTCATTCTGATTTTCCATATTGTTACTTTACTATTGTTATTTCTATCTTCTGTGTGCACATGGCATCTGTTGAATATGGGAAATCTGTTGCTCATACTAATGTTTTTCCCTGTTAAATGAGCTTTTCTGTCAACAAATGAGATGCAACATGTTTATTTGTGAGCTTTAGAGGTGCTGGTAGACAGTTTCGTCACCTTCAGACAGAGCCAGGTTAGCCGTTTCCTTCTGTTTTCAGTCTCAGTCAGCTAAGCTAACCACCTCCTGCCTCCAGCTTCATATTCTGGCAGATATGAGAGAGGCATTGAGCTTCTTATCTAACTCTAAAATAACTATTCCTTCACACGCGACCTTTTATGCGCACACATCCCACAGACATATCACTGCCCACGTTCTCAGACATAGTCGCAGAAATAGTTGGCACATAGCCTAAATCTCCTCTGACACACACACACACACACACACACACACACACACACACACACACACACACACACACACCTGGGGTTAACTTGGCTCAGAGGGATGTTCAGTCTCTCAGCGATGTCCTCAACGGTCTCGTTGCCCTCAGAGATGATGCCCACACCTTTAGCGATGGCCTTGGCTGTGATTGGGTGGTCTCCTGTTACCATGATCACCTGACCGCAGACAGGAGGTCCCATAAATCTCGGTATTATCGCATTAAAGCTCAGTGCATCTTATCTGTATGTCATGTGTCTCAGCATGTTTGAGCTACGGTGCTGTATGGGCCTTCTGGGTCTATAAGTCATCCAAATGTGTTGTGCGGTTACACTAAGGAAGAATGGAGCTATCAGGGGTTAAGGGTTGAAATCTGGCAGCGTACTCCAACATGTTCGGTGTGTTTCCAAAGGAATCATACTGGGACTGTAACATGACGTGTGAGTGACCAAAAAGAAGAGCTTTGGTCGTCATCATCCGCATAACCTGGCTGGTAAAACTTCCTAAAATACTTCCTCATCCTAATTCAACAACCTCTAGTACTCCTACAACACATTTAACTGGTTTCAGGCAGCGTATTTTCATTTGTTATACTAGGATTCAGAGTTTAATGTTTAGTTTCACTGTCAGAAGGAAGCAAGGAAGGACTTTTTCTGACATATATTTGTTTTTTGTAATCATCCAAACAAAAGAAACTGACAGAGGCAGACAACTAAAAAGACTTAAAGACTTAAAAGCCCTCTTCTGATTTTTACAAAACTGTATAATGGGTTTTATTCTGTCCTTGTCTGGGATGTTAATCAATAGAACTTTTGATTTTTGTGGCCAAAAAGGAAAGTTATAGACATTAAACTAAAAGTGAAAGTCAGATCTTTGATTTGTGAAACACAGACAGACGCATACATTCATGAAAATCACAAGTAATAACTTCTTTTGAATTTGTGCTGCAGTTTATTTTGATAATCCACCTGCATAGTTTATTGTATTTCTAACATTATAACCGCTTTTCTCTCTCTGCATATTTAACAGCTCATCTCTAGAGTATATGTGAGAATTCATGAATACAGTGTGAATGTTTTTTGTGCCTAAACCTTATCAACCCTTAACCACCGTGCTGTTATATCAGAAAATGGTTGTTAAATCTCAACAAATAAGCTTTAGAAATGTTATAAATACTCTAAACTATCAAAATAAAGTGTTGTGCTGGCATATCGCATCTGAACCTTGTATGAAAAGTTATGTAATGATGAGCTATATAAAGCGAATCCCCAATACCATCATAACCTACAGTAAGACACAGGTTGAATTAAGGTGCAATAAAGATAGAGCACTATATATACACCACTAAAGCCTTTTTGTATTGATGCAGAGGATGGATGCACAGATCTGTTAGTACTACATCCGTTATAAAGTAATTAAAGCGAGGGCATGCGCTCTAGTTTTCTCCTGGGCTGAGTTACCGCTGTGTACAGTATATGTGTGCGTGTTCCTATAGCTCCTCGAACAGACGATACACTTACAGCACTTTATGTCCGATGATGATTATGTATGAAGACTTAGACTTACAGGAGAAGTATAATTATACAGACATCACACATAGGTGCAAAGCACAAAGAAAATGTCTCAATATAATTTAGGGTTAATATCGTCAAAACAAAGATGATATATTAGCAGCTGAAACTTTCTCGGACAGTTCGTTAGTTCTGTAGTCATTTTTAGCATAAACTCCTCATATAGTAACGTCTTCACTCACTTCTGCCTCTAGTTCTTTTAAGCCAGTTACAGTATGTCTTTCAAAAATTCATTATCAAAGGAAGCATGATAATTACTGTACGTGAAATTAAAAATCCCTTTCCCATATTTGTAATACTTCCCCTTGAAATGAGAGCTATTCATTCTACTCATTATCCATTTTTATCTCTGCTGGAAGTTGTTTAACCTTCCCGTGGCCCGGCTTATTACTTTTCTGGCAAAACATCTGCTCTGTGTGTATTCGCAGTTGATTACCGTTAAATGAAAATTTGTAATAAATGTACTGAATATGTATTCTGCAAGAAAAGAAACCTTTTCTATGGGAACATACTGGGTTCAGCTTTTATCACTGAATTTGTCACATCAAACATTTTTGCTGTTCTCAAGATTCCTGACATTTCACTGTGTTTCTATTACTTTTTTTTTTTACACTCCATATGTGATCAGGAGCAAGTCTTCATGAATCTGTCGATTATCTTCTATCAGGCCCTTTTTAGGGATAAGTTGTTGTTTGGACAAATGAAAAAGACGTTTGACACCCAAATCCTAGCCCCCAGAAAAGGCTTTCCAGGGACTACAATGAAGGTTGAACCCATGAAACCAATTACCTTGATGCCAGCAGAGCGGCATTTACCCACTGCGTCAGGCACAGCGGCACGCGGCGGATCAATCATGGAGATGAGTCCCAGGAAGCAGAGCTTCTCGGTGGGGAAGTTCATGTCGTCGCAGTCGAAGGTGAATCCTCGAGGGAACTGGGATGGAGACAGATTCAAGTGGCAGAAGCCTGCAGGAGAAGAGGGATCAGCCAGGTGATCGTTCATAACTGACCGAAATGACATTTTAATATATGCTGCAGTTATTCCAAATAAAAAACCTGTTGTGTTTTGTTGCTTTGACACCAGGTGACAATTTATTTGGCACTTTAAAAAAAAATCCATGACCCCCCGAGGATGTTTTAAGTCCAAAACATCTAATTAACAGTGAGGATGTGCTACTGTATTTCTGCAGCTGTTTACAGTAAAACACTACAAAGAAATGTAAATATGAAAAGAGCTCTCAAAGACACCCACAGAAAATAAATTGTCCTCTGGCTGCAGTGGTTCTTCACCCTACAGTATGCATACAAATCATTTTTAATTTTTAATCATTTTAGATGTAGAGGTTGCAGGTTGCAGGTCTGAAACTCAAATTGAATCAGACACTTTTCATTAATTAATGACCCACAGCCCTGAAATATGTATCTCTCCTGAATCCCTATGGAGCGAAGCAAAACAAAATGCCTGAGATGAAACACTAGGCTCAGTCTCGACAGTGGAGAGAAACCTTCCACCGTCATGAAGAAAAAAAAAACACTCGAGCCATCATCGCCACCCAAGGCGTATCTGAGATTTAATAATTTACACGATTTCAAAATTGGCACTATTCCACATTGCAGTGTTTGAAAAAGTGACACCTTCTCTAACAAAACCATGATAGCTCATAATTATTACCTATGGCACTTTTTAAATGGTGCCAGGTAACTTTTTCCCAGTTGTCAAAATGATGACATTTACAGAGTTTGGATGCTAAACACTTCAGAGATATTGAAAGTTGAACTTCAGGGTAATGATTGTTTTTGTTTGTTTTTTTACCCAAAATGTGTCTAAGGCATTTCACAAGGGAAAATGATATTTCATGCACAAATTTTAGAGCAGCGTTTGAAATAAATTACCTGTCCATTACCTGCTCCTAATCACTACTACATTACATACCAAATTCACACACCAAAGAAAACCCACATTTCCACTGTGCATTCTTCACTTTCATGGAGACTTTTGACTTAACTTCCCCTTTAACCGAGGAGATTAGATAAGGCGACTGCTGTGCCAAACTGTTGCTATGAAACGTACCGAGCACTCTCTCTCCCAGTCCTCCCAGCTCCATGTAGGCACTCTGGAAAGACTCCCTCCAGTTTTCATCAAGAGGATATTCCTGGCCGTGGATCATAATGGTACTGCACCTATAAAACATTTATTAATAACACCTTTACTACTGACTGCTACCTAAAAAACAGTTTTAATGGTTGAAGCGGAGGTGAGTAAACTATCTGTTCGATAAAATACAATAAAAGCTTTGAGACTAAACTCTTATAAGTTTTAATGACACACACAATAAGTTATACGCTGTGTGAGGCTTTATTTTGGCACAAAGATCACACATGGTGGCCACTTGAGCGCTTTTCATCTGACTGAAAGGATAATTGGACTCAGCAGACGAGTACTTGGGCTGACCAGAACGGAAACTGGGCCAAAACCGGTGTGACATTACACATAGTGTGACAATATGGCCAAAAAGGAGCATGGTGCGTCTCATCTGAGCACAGAAATAAGAACAAAGGCATACAAAGGATAAGACTTCTGTTTTTCTAGATTTTTCCCATGTTCGACAAATCCACTGAAAAGACCAAAACCACCACATTGTTAGTGCCTCTCCAAATCTCATCGGCTATTGCCTGACGACGACTTAGCCTCTGGAGACAACAGCCAATGTTTCGGGGCGTCTGGTTGTAGCCAGCAGATATCTGGGCCAAGACTTCCTCTTCCATGTGGCGGTCATTGTTTACAGTACGATTAGCAACTTGAGACACGAGAATGGAGTTGGAGCATGTCCAGAGACTAATCTCTAGTGTCTGGCTAATCTCTGTAAACAGATATCTGAATATGAATTCAGATAAATAATAAAAGCTGATAAAAAAAAAAAGCTAAATTGCCACCCGATGGGTTCTGAGAGTGCGTTTCCACCTCTTTGCTCCCAACACAGACTGTTTACCTGCATGCAACCAAGGCCTGCTCAAACGTGACTGGTCAATACCACCCCAACTATAAAAAGGGACTGCAAATAAAATACTAGATACCAAAATCTTGCCTACAGATTCTGCATTCATAAGCACATATCGGTTTATAAAGTTTAGTGCATCTCCCATACTTGTGGCTCTCAGCAACAAATCCCATTAGTTTTCCACTGAAACGGGACATAAATATATAATTTAATTGATTTTTTTAAAAGGGGAACGTTTTTCCTATAGATTTAACAAGCATTACTACGACAGGAGTAAACTGCGAATTTGTCGGAGACTATTTTCACCAGTGGATTAATGCGCATTTGGTGCTCCAGTGAGTAATTATGGCAGCAGGACGGTGTATGTGGGATCGACTCAAAATAAACTGCAGTGTGCGTGTGTGTGTGTGTGTTCACGGTGATGAAGGGACATGTCAGCAGTGCAACAGGGTGACTCACTGACGTGTTTTTAATTGTTTTTTTTTTAGATTTTCTATATGGTTTTCAATCGTTTTTACTCAGGAATGGAGGTGCATGCCACAGAGGAATAAGCTATCCACTTGTTACTAGAATCAATTCAAAGTTAGTTTTAGTCTTTTCAGGGGATTTGTTCACAATAAAAAAATAAAATAAAAGTCAACCATATAGAATATCACCAGACTTTAAGAGAGTGTATCTTTTTTCATTACGTCCCTCGAAGAGAAGTAATAGGTAAATAAAAAAACAAGAAAAAAAAACGTTGTGCTACTTGTGAGACGTATAATCAATCCATTATTGATTAACCAACCTGTCCAAGATTCTCTCTGGCGCTCCCTTCATGACCAGAATATGACCGGAGGGATTGTCCTCCCCTTCATGGATAGAGAGCTTGACGAAAGAGGAGCAGAGGAGGAGGAAGACCGGGTGAGGACACGACATGACAATCTAAAACGTGTCTGTTTTAGTAAGAAAAAGGCTCGAGACAGACATGCTCCTTAGTACTCACACTCAACAATGAATTTCACGTTCATGCCACCAATCATTTTTTGGGCACTGGTGTCATATTTTTTTCCAAGTGGTTTGAAAGCAAAGTCTTATCGAAGCTGACTTGACTGAGTGTGCATTGTAAGTCATATGTATCCCCTATGTTGAAGGAGCATTCATTCAGAAATGTATTCCTGTGGCGTTACACCGTGCATTACCCATTCCCCACACAAATACACACACACACACACACTACCCCAGGTAATTTGTATCTGAGTCACAGCATATCTAATCTCAGAAAACCAGAGCAAAATTGCTTTTTTTTTTTTTTTTTTCTTCCTCAACACAGACATTCCTATTTTAAGTCAGGGAACAGGTGCACAAAATACATGCAGGAAGTCCTTTGTTTGCTTCAACATCACTGTTGTGTTATTCATACGCTGGTTCAAATCTCCAGACGGGATGGGAAAGACTAGGTGTGGAAAGCAGAAATGTTCCTCTGCTTGCTTTAATTGCTGCAGTGCCCTTGAGCAAGGTGGTAAAAGCTTGATGAGATGACTTTTTCATAGTTCAGTATTCACTTTGAATATTTACCAATGCTGTTGTCGACTCCGACTGGATGTAAAAAGGCATGTAGCTTAATACAAGACCTTTCAGTACTAACTGTTTACAGTAAAACGGCATACAATTGTAGCATCACAATGGAAATCCATGTTGTTGTTGCTGTTATTTATGCAGCAGACTGCTGTTGCAAATTCTGAGACCGTCTCCAATGGAAGTTACTCTTACGCTTTGCCAATTTTATTTAATGTCTGTAAAAGTATTTACATCCATAGCATTAAACCCACCCAAACACTGCTGAGCTTCTCGCCAAAGCCAGTTCAAACAAAAGGGATTTCTGTCCATAGAAAAGCAACAGCGGAGCATCTTCCGAGCAGCCAAAACAAACCGGTTTTGTAATCCACATTTATCCCTCCATCATAAATACCATCGCAACACTGCGACAGCTTCTCTGCAGGCTAACTGTGCTGTGTTTGTGACCTGCGTTTGTTGGGCAAGCCTCCAAGTATAAATGTGTGCAACAGTGTGAATGTAAAGCGCGGTCGTCGTTGTAAAAGAGCGTGCATGTTACAGGATGGAGAAGAAAAAAAAAAGGTTAAAAATGAATATGTATGAGTCACACAAAGCACGTCAGAAATGTGTTTTCCAAACACTGGAAATGCGTTTTAAAACATAATATTGTCAGTTCATGGAGCACTCACAGAGTTAGGGAAAAATACATTAAACACATTAAAGTTGAATGTAATAAGACAAAAAATAATGAATCACAAATGCATTGAAATGTAAACATTTTAAAGAAATGCCATTCAAAACGGTTAAAAAACTAAAAGAATTAAGGTTGGGATTTTACTGTACACTTGCATCAGCAGCGCTTCCAGCACAAGGCCATGATGCAACATTAATCCAGTACCTGGTACTTGTTGGTGGAGTTGAAGGGGATCTCTGCCACTTTGTGGTTTCTGTCTCTCATGTCACGAACACTCCCACAGCACAGCTCGATGCATTTTAACAGAGCTGACTCTGATGCGTCCCCCGCTGTCTCCCTCTGGGGAAACACACACACAGCCGCGCATTAGCACAGTCACTCACATATGCATATTGAAAAATGAGTGTTGTCTGTCTCGCTGCCTGTGTTTATCGCACTGTGGCGGAAGGGAGCTTTAACTGATTAAAGCTGTACCTGAGAGGACTTTCTTCGCTTCCATTATGGTTTTCGTTAATGATGCAGGGAGCCGAGTATCATATGCATCACCGGCTTTACTGTATGTTATCTGGACACGCTGTTTTTTAAAGTTATGTAACAATTTAATGTAAAAGTAATGAAAGTGCAAAACATGGCTTTCTCCTTCTGTTTAGGGGATGAAAAATAATTTGATTAAAAGGTCTCGTTTTTCTTCTGGAAAAATAAAGCTGATTTCTCAAGCGTGTATGCCACTTGCAAGGCTTCTTAGGGGCATTTTCTCAGGATATGGATGTAAAAGTCCCTGGATAAGAGGATTTTACATCAGGTTGGATATATATATTGCTAGAGGAACACATTAGACCATTGCCTATAGGCAATAATCAATAGCAAAATGGTTGCTAAGGTTGTAGCTAACAACTAAATTCATGCCTGAATGAATGAAAACGTACACACTTGAGAAACACAGAAACACACAGATGGTAAGGAGCCTCAGAATTGAATTATCCCCTGTTTGGGTGCACGTTGCTCGATGTTTGTGTGGTTTTTTTGCAGCTTTATCTGCTTTAACTTGTGCGACAGAGTTGCTCACGTGCAGGCTGGAATCATTTAAAGAGGAAAAGCTCGTCTGATAACCTGTAAAAATCCCCTCGCGATAAAAATTCACCCTAAGCAATTCATCCCACTCTTGGAGCCAATTTATTAAAATCCATACTGAACTGATTGACCCGACGCCCAATATACCAACAGGGGCCGAACCAATACAAGAGATTTCTCTTTGTTCCTGTTTATTCATTCATGAACAGCCACAAAACAAGGACACGCACTCTGCAAGATTTGTCCTTGTTTGTGCCTTTTCATGAATGAATAAATAGACCAAGGAAATTCCATTTCTCTGTTATTCCGGGGTGCAGATGGGGACTTGTTCTTGTAATGGTAGTAGAGCCTGGGCCTTGACTGCTGTGTGTTTGAGTGCTGTCAGGAGATATGGCTGTTACTTTATGCAAGGGAGGAAAGACCGGGCACCTCGAGGAGCAGAGAGGTTGCAGTGGCGGGGTCTGCTCCCACTGGAGTCAAGAAGCTGTAAAATGCCTGTTGCTGAGAGCCACACAGAGCATTTCGTCAGGTCAGTGTAGCACAGGTAGGTAGAACACTGGAATATTATTGACTTACCCACCCAGCAGTGTGTGTGTGTGTTTGTGTAACAGTGTGGGGGAGTTATTTCCAGGGGTGCATTGGATTATCTTCTGCGAGTTTGTGTTTATGTGTGAGAGGGACGGCGGGCGCGTAAACCAGTGTGTGTGCTGCACCGGTGTCAAGTGGTATTGACAAATTATTTTTATAGGCTGTTTTTTTCCCCCGTGAGTGCCATGTGGGTGACAATCAGCTGGCCACAGCAGAGAATACAAAGTAGATTTACTCAAGTACCACGTGCACTGTGTCCGACTTTAAAGCGCTTTACTCGAGTAT
This sequence comes from Miichthys miiuy, assembly GCA_036365135.1. Taxonomy (NCBI): domain Eukaryota; kingdom Metazoa; phylum Chordata; class Actinopteri; family Sciaenidae; genus Miichthys; species Miichthys miiuy. Next base: position 4,419,974 of record CM071617.1, on the reverse strand, counting down.
ATCCATGCTGTGCTACTCTATACTGTAAATATTATTCGATTTGCTCCTTTTACTTATTGTTATTTAGCCAAAAGCAGTGGTGGAATGTGCTTCTATGCAAGTGCTGTCCTGTATTTCCATTTTTTTTATATACCTGTACTCTGGGGGAAATACTGTACTTATAACTTTGCTACATTTATATGACAACTACTAGTTATTTTCCAGGTTAAGATGTTAAATATGAACCCATATTATCAGTTTTCATTATACAATAAGATACATTATTATAGACTAGGGATAGAATCAAACTGCTCAACATTATTTAAGTAGTTCAGATAAGTTCAGACATGCTGCATAGATGATATAATGTATGATAATATAACACTGACTCTATAACACACTGAGTCTTTTTACTTTTATCAGTACATGTACATTTTGCTGCTTTTACTGCAGTAAAAGTCTTTATACAATGTGGTATTGCTATTTTTACTTAAGTGAAGGGTCTAGATATTTCATACCATTACTTATAATCCATTTCAGCCTTGTTGCAGATGTCTCTAAAAAGGGGCAATCTGCATAACCTTTATAGTTTTACTTTTATTGTAAACCTTCGGTACAATTTACTGTTAATGCTGCTGTTCAGTTGTATCTTGCTGTACTTAAGGATGACGCTGACATTATTTGATCCATTTATTATCAACAAAACCCTAAAGAGACTAAAACCAACAATGAGTTTAACTTTCAAAAAGATCCTCAAGCTGCAATCTCTGAACCAATTGGCTATTGTCTGATGATGATTTAGCCTCAGGGGACAATGGCCAATGCTTCTGGGCTAAGACTTCCTCTGTAGTCTTGATATATCTCCATATGAATGCAGATAACTTTAAAATAAATGACAATAAAAAGCCAAATCAGTGTCAGACGATACTTGATGGGTTCCAAGATTGTACTTCAGCCAACGTGTTCTGCCTCTTTTGCCCTCCACGCGGACCCGCTGCAGCCAAAACCCGCTCAGGTGTGGCTGGTCAACACTACAAACAGAAACCAGCAACACTTCCAGTGCCAAAATGTCGGCCCCTTGCCATCCACATTCATATGCAGATATCTGTTCATAGAGATTACTCAAGCTGTGCAATATGTCACCGAGGTGTAAAGGTGTGGCTGTTTTGTGTGTTTTTAATTGGTTTTGGACAGTAGTGGAGTTCTGTGCCATGGAGGGATGAGATATATCAGGCTGTGGCCATGAAGACAGTATGCATTGGTAGAATAAATTAATAGCAACTCTTGTAGTTTGGTAAACGATCTGAATTCTTCCACCATTGCTTATTTTTGAGAGGCAGCTCACATGACATTGTCCTGACTTCTCCCTGCCGGTAAATCATGTAGCCAGAATCATGTCTTATGAATAATGTGCATGAATTATTTGATCCTAATCGAAAAAAAGGCCCGCTTAAGACGTCTCCGGATTAAATAAAACCTGCTCGGCTTTAGAGAATTCAGAGGCAGAAGCATCAATGTGTAAGCTTTGGGAAACTGCTGTTGTACTGTTGTGTCTGTGTGTGTGGTGGAGGCTTGTACCATCACGATGGGAAAGTTCTCCTGTCCGGCTTTGAAATCAGCTCTGTTGCACAGGCCGGCCACGCGAGACAGAGCAGACCAAGTAGCGGAGCTCTTGTCAAAACCCAAACCTGAGAGAATAAGAGGAGGAGATGTGTTAGACTTCTTTTTTTTTTAAAGTCGGGTTCATGCAGTATTTATGCTCAACATCTCGGTTCACATAGCAGCGATGGATACTGTAGCTAAATAACAGAGGTCAGTTAAGTTGAGCAATCGCTATTTCCTTGACAAAAGTGATTTTCAGTTTCCCAGTTTGAAAAATGGCATCAAAAAATAACAACAACAACAACAAAAAAAAAATACACGTATCAAAATTTCATCCCTTCGCACCTAATCAAACTGAAAATGACCCTCGCCCTGCTGCCGGCGCTTACATTCATTTTTCATATTAGCCTAGACTCTCTAGAGCGCTCACTGTCACTGTTATTGCGAAGACAGTATCTGATGGTGTCATGCAACATACAGTGCACGGTGGCAAACTGTGGCTGGAGTTGTTGAACTTGACAAAGCGAAGTGCAAAAGGCTCAAAAAAAAAAAAAAAAACCTGCAACAGCTGCAAAAAAAAAAAAAAAAATAGTCTGCACTCCTGAAAAATGAATGCAGTGTTATTTCCTTCAGCACTTTCACTGTTTCAGCAGTACAGTCTTTGTCTGCACTGCTGGCTATTCATTGTGTGATTGCACAATCGTCTGACTCAATACTCATTGGTATGCAAAGAACACCTGTTTTTTTTTTCTCTCCCTTTCTTGCAAACCTTTTGGTTATTGCTAAAAGCTTCTTTGAAATTTGGCTCGATTTGTCGCTGTTTGGTAGGAGACAGGAATCCGATTGGTTCCGCAGCGGCAGCCTTGCTGAGGAACTCTGGGAAAAGATGTGTTTGTTGCTGAGGGTTGTGCCGCCCACCGCATACCGCTGCTCAATTAATCCAAGCAGTAGTGCGAACAGCAATGTTGGTTGGCGGCGTGAACATTGGACAGATGAATTTCAGCAGGTGGTCACACTCCCTTTCTGCATTCCCACACACTCTCCATCTCCCCCTTTTTCTTTTTTTATCTCTCAGAGTCTCCATCTTTCCTCTAAGCTCTCTCTTTTTCCTCCTCCTCCTCCCTTTCTTTTTTCCCCTATCTCACTCTTTCTCTGTCTTACCAGTCTGGTCCTCAGTGGTGTCAGCCTCGTGGATCTGGTTGTCGAACCACATGTGGGCCACGGTCATGCGGTTCTGGGTCAGCGTGCCCGTCTTGTCAGAACAGATGGTGGAGGTGGAGCCGAGAGTCTCTACGGCCTCCAGGTTCTTTACCAGACAGTTCTTCTTGGCCATTCGCTTGGCAGTGAGAGTCAGACACACCTGGGAGGACGGCAGGAGGTGAGAGGGGAGGAAGAGCGGGAGGGAAGAGGATAAGGGAGGGAGGGCGGGGAGAAGGGAGGATGGATGATTGTTAGTCGACGATAGGAGAGAGCATGTGCACGCACCGGTGCGTTCAAGTGTTTGTGCAAGTGAAACCATGCGTGGTCCAGGTGCCTTACAGCATATGAGTGTGTTTGCGTGTGCATGTGTATTTGGTCGGCTGGTTAACAGCAGGTGCATGGGGACATAAAAATTCGATGAATAGACAGATTCCATATGTTGTAAGAGACACGTCAGCGCACATTACTTCAAGCTGACCACATTACTCAAATGCAGGAAAACATACACACACAAATATTTACACACACACAACTCGTGTGTGTGTTTTAAGCAAAAGCAACTAAAGAAACCAGTCACTGGAAGTTAATTTATTTTTCGGGACCAGTGAAATGTCGACTGATGGCATTTCAAATGCCAGCTGGCATGCACCTCAGCTCGCACTTTGTTTATTGTTGCAGAAAAAAACTTAGACGCACTTCAACATTTGAGGTACTTCAACAGTCAGTAATAAATCACCTGCTTTCCTGCATTCTGTGGTATCATTAGAGCTAACATTCACTGAGAGTAAATTAGAGTTAGGAGAAGCACAGGTGTAACTAATAACATTGATGGTGGCTGCATTCCATTTAGGTGTGCCAGTGAAGCCATGACGATGAGCCAGCAGGCACAATATCAGGACTCTAGGACTGGCACGCTTAAAGCTGCACTAATCAATATTTTTATGTTAACAATAGATCAAATTACTGCATGTAATTAGGTAACAGCTGCTCAAGACGACAAAGCCATGAAACATTAACACCCAGCTCTGAATTTCCCACTTAGTTCCCAGAACCTTTCAGCCTCTTTTAGCTTGTTATTTTGATTTGCAGGGCCGTAAACTCATTAACTGCATTTCCGGTAGCTTCAGGCAGGCTGTTTTCAGCAAACAAGCTCATTAATGTACAGTAGGCTACCTGCAACAAACAGCAGACAAGGCAAAGTTAGTGACTAACTGCTGAAGAAAAAAAACATCTAGCAGCCAAAGACTGAGATATTTCTTCTCAGGAGTTGGAGGAGACCAAAACAGAGCTAAACAGAGAGTGTGACTTTTCTTCTATTTATTTCTTATTTCTAAATAATTTCTGTGCTACCTTGTGTATACGAGCCGTCGTGACAAGTACATTTCCACACTGTGGGATCATTAAAGTGTATCTTATCTTATATTAGATGTATAATAGTTGAGTGGCCAGACACACAACTCAAAATGAATGCTAATGTCTGCTGGATGTGAACATTTTCGCCACTTGTTGTATTTACAGCTTGCTTTTGTGCCTCCAAATGGCAAAAAAAATAAATATGACAGATTTAAATGGCCTCCAACCAGCCAATTATCTTATTACTTACATCTGTGACCACTGAATCTATACTATTATGTTTAAATACAAGCTACCCAGATATCAAATTCAAGCCGCTCAATCATACTACAATCCACCTATCAATCATCTCCATCTTCCAATAACTCTTAAGGCTCAGTTTAGTTTATTTTGAAAGTCAAAGTAAATATCTAATTTAAAAATCAAATGAATTAAAGTGACCGTTGCAGTCAGAAATCGTTTTAACCTTTTTGTTTGTTTGTGTACCGCAGCCAATTTATGACCTTTCCCCGTGGTTCTATCCCCAAGAGCATATCATGACCTGTCCTTGCCACGAGGAGACCTTTTTTTTTTAATTCAAACTGGAGTGCACATTGTTTTTGCAGCAGAAACAAGATGAAGCTGTGCTGGAAAATCTCATTAAAAAGCATTTAAACTGACGTGCTCCTTAAAAGAAACAAAAACATTTTTGGGTGAATTATATATAACGAAACTCTCTCATAAAAAACAACAAAAAAACAGGAACACACCCACACACACACACACACACTCACAGTGACAGTAGCGAGCAGTCCCTCGGGCACGTTCGCCACAATGATGCCAATGAGGAAGATGACGGCCTCCAGCCAGGTGTAGCCCAGGATGAGTGACAGGATGAAGAAGCTCACGCCCAGGAAGACAGCCACGCCTGTGATGATGTGGATGAAATGCTCGATCTCTATGTTGATTGGCGTACGGCGGACTTCAAGCTCCGACGCCAGCGTGGCGATGCGACCCATGACTGTTCGGTCACCGGTGGCTATCACGATGCCATGGGCTGTACCTGAGAGGTGAGAGGTGATTGTTACTGCTAGTTAAACGCCATGCATCCACAGAGGCTGGTCAAGTAGATTTAAACATAGATAGATCATTTTAAATGCACTCACTGCTTTAGTGAAATGCGTATGTGAGCAATATGTAAAGAGGCGAATCAGTGTGAGAGACACTGGAGGAGTTGAGTGCTGCAATTTGTAAACAGGAAGGACGGTTGATAGGGAGATGATGGCTGGATAAAGAGTAATGATGGATGGAGGTGAATTACAGGTGTTGGCCAGTGATTGATGGTTAGCTGGACTGAGCAGATGCTGGAGTGAGTCAGTGAGAAAAGAACCTGAATCACACACACACAAAAAAAAAAAAACACATAACAAATGTAGTCCACAGACCTCGCTGTTTCTGTCTGTCTTTACAGGGACTACTTCCTCCCCCCTTTTTGAAACCACTTCAAAGAGAGATCTGTGGATTATCCGCAGATTAACTCGAGGGCATTGTTTCTAGAAAGAAAAATGTTGCTATACTGAATTTTTTAAAATGGGATTTTTTAATGCCGAGAACCACAAACAAAACATAATTTACCTCTATTGTACGAGGATGGAAGAAGAAATCTAAAAGGGACACATCTTCGAAAACCCAGACACATAAAAGCCTAACTATCTGCACAGCAGCTTCACGTCGCTGAATTAAAGCGAGAAAATGAGGTTGTTGCTTCTTTGTTTTGTGAGAAGTGATCCTTTAACACGACCTCAACAGAGGGAACAAAACTGCGAAATTGCTTACGCGACAGCCGACTAAATATAGCTCTCACCATATAGTGTTCACTAATGACTCAGATGTTACACCTTTAAAATAAAAGGCATCATATACACTGAGCAAAACATCACACTCCCATTTTTAATGAGCTGAAATATACGATATATATATTTCTCACCAGTTTGTTGAAAACACATGATACTCTACACTTCCTTTTATGATACCAATTATTTTTTTCCACACACACAGGAAAAGTCATGACCCGCCCTAACTCTGCCTCTGATTGGCCAACCCAGATATTCCAATTAGTACTAACTAATAAAAGGCAGAGAAGAAATTAGTCCTGTGTGGTTCAAGTTTCAAAACAAAAACTGCACATTTTAAAATGACCTTTTGTTGTGACCAGTCTGAGTCACACCTGTGTAGTCATAGTCATGCTGTCTAAGCTGCTTATTGTTATTCTGCACCTGTCAGGTGGATGGATTATCTCGGCCAAGGAGAAGTGCTCAAAAACGCGGATTTAAAAACAAATTTGTGAACAAAATTGTAGAGAAATAAAAAAAACTTTTGTGGGCAGGGAAGAAGCCTTAGATCTTTTACTTCAACTCTCCAATCTACTACAAAAGTAGATTTTTGTTGATATGATGCAGAGAAATCCTGAATACAATTCCACGACAAACTCCCCATAATGATGAAGTCTATGTGATATGATTAAAAGCTATTGTCAACCGTTTTTCCAAGGCCATGAATGAACTTTGAACCTTAACTAAACCATTAGTTGACGAATGATGTCATTTACAAGCTGAATCCTCCATAAATTACAAGTAATATTAGACTTCAAACTAATATATTTCCACAATGCATGTATTTTACTTTGGAAACAAATTGTTTACTTTATATACCACCTACATTAGAATTGAGATGTTGTAGGAGGATATTGATGAAGTGGCATATTCTAATATGAAAGTCCCAATTGAAATGCTTCCTGCATCGCTGTTTAATGATTGATAGCATCTGAAATACCAACTAAAATCGCCATTGGTTGAGTCTCAAATGGAAACCCTCATTAATAACCTCCATGCATTCAAAATTCAGTAACTACATCCTGCGCTATAGGATGATTGCTGTTCTGATGAATCATGCACTGAAACACTTTGCTGAGCTGTAATGTTGAACTACGTTGATCTCCAGATGGGTTTTTTAAAAAAAAGACATTTAAAGGCAATAAGAGACAATCTTGGCCAGATGTGGCTTACTGACCCTCGACACAGTTGGTGGAAAAGAAACCGATGTTGCGAGTCTCCAGAGGATTGTCATGCGTGAACTCCGGGGAGCGTGTCTGAGGCTCGGATTCTCCTGTCAGAGAGGAGTTGTCCACCTTTTACGATGTTGGGGAGAAGGGAAGAGAGAGAGAGAGAGAGAGCAGTGTTAGCCAGTGATACTGAGGGACAGACCCAGGAGAGAGCGAAGAGGTGAGACTGACAGGGTGGAAATGAAAGAAGCAGCACTTATCAGCAACAAGCGCAATGATGTAACACTTGTCACGTCAAAACCGTCTTCTGAGTTTTCTCACGTCCCTCTATAGGTGGAGACATTTATACCGCTGATCACCGCGGTCTTATTATGCTGCTTCTAAATCCAGGGGGATAAACTCAGAAATGAATGCGTTTTGGAGAAATGTTCACACTACAGCTACTAAGTACACAGAAGGAGGGGAACAAATTGACATAAGAGCTAAATGTTGAAATCTCAAAGGGGAAAATGTGCGTAACGAAATGTCCATCACCATCACTAAGGCATTTTGGCATATGCTACTCAAACAACAGCTCTGCCGTGGATGTGATGTGTGTACATGTTGTTTGTTAGCAGCAAAAAGCTTCAAGAGCTTACAGGGATCCTTCGAAGACAGAACAATGTAATGATTTTATATCTTTGAGGAAATTTACTCAATGGAAAATGACCTTTTGAGAGTCAACAGAAACTGTGAAATGTATATGAAGAGAGATGCTGGAAAGGTAACCCGATTGTTTAAATATGGAAGAAGTAGAAGTGAGAACAAAGACACATGTCTGATAACCTTCTAACAACTGTTTGTTCTGTGAAATGTGTCAGCGCGGCTGTCGGTTACTCTACCACCACTTTGGTCCAATGCTGAAACATCACAACAACTACTGGATGGATTGCTGTGAAATTTGGTGCAGCCATTCATGATCCCCAGAGGATGAAGCCTATTGACTCCCTGACATTTCCCCTCCAGCACTGTCTTGACATTTCGGGTTTGGAGTGAAATACATCAACAACTGTCGGTTTGGATTACCATCCAATTTGGCAAGTCCCTTGAGAATTTATCCTAATAACTTTTTTGATTCTCTCGTCCAGTGAAATATCCCAAAATCTACAGGATGGAGTGGCACAACATTTTATATGTTCATGGTCCCCAGAAGATGTCATTTCTAATAACATAATTATTCCATAGTGCCACAAGCAGGTTAGGCATTTTTGGTCTAACCTCTGAAAGAATAAATAGCAAGTCAGTTCTCTGCTGTAATCCCACAGAGACTTCCAGGCTCCCCAGGGTTGAGCCGAGCACCCCTCCCCTACCTTGCATCCGCTGGAGGAGATCACTCGAAGGTCAGCTGGGATGCGGTCTCCCCCTTTGATCTCCACCAGATCTCCCTGCACCACAAGCTCAGCATTGATATGCATCTTCTCCCCTTCCCGAATCACCAGCGCTTGCTGGCATGGACAAAAAGGAAGAGAGAGATGAGAAGGGAGAGGAAGTACGAGGAGAGAGAGAGAGAGACACAGAGAGAGAGAGAGAGAGTTGGGGAACAGAGAGAGGATTTAGTCAGAGGAAGAGACAGAAGAGCAATAAAACAAAAGTGCCCGAGGGCGTTGAGGTTGTGAAAGGGAGAGATGGAGGAAAAGGAAAAAGAGAGCAGACAGGTAAGGAAAAAGGAGACAAGTAGGGAGTGAAAACAGCCTAAATAGATTAAAGAATTAGGCAATCAAAGTGCCAGAGGTGGATAACGCAAGGGGAGTTTTTATGCAAACGCAGTCACAATCCAAAGTTGGCTCAAACATTTATTCTTCCTTTGTGTGAGGTTATTAGGTTTCCACTCAAGTGAGTGTGTAAGCTCTACTTGAGGGATGGCTTATTGATTCAGAAAGCTCAGAGACTACACCAAACACCAAAATTCATCAACTTACCTGTGGTACCATTTTCTTGAAGGAGTCCATGATTCGAGAGCTCTTGGCCTCTTGGAAGTAGGAAAAACAACCGGTGATGATGACCACGGCCGACAGCACTACACCCAGATACAACTAAAACGGGGGCAAACACAAGCCACAGGGGAGAGTCGGCATCATTATCGACTTAGGTTGGTTCATGTTTAAGTGTGAGGGAAAAGGGGGATTTACAAACCCCAAATGGTTTTAAAATGGCAAAACCTTAAATGGAGAGTGCAAGAGAAGAGTTAAGAGTAAGAAAACCTGGGGAAGCTCTGAGTCTTAGTGGAAGATTTAAGAGAAGAAGTCGTCCTCGAGCTGAATTCTCGTGTACTATTCCTGTCATCTTGGACGGTTCATTCAGTGTTAGTCCAAGTGAACATCTGTCTCCCAAACCCAGAAAACCAAAAACCGACACTGATCTGTGAGACCACCGAGAGACACTTTCTGAACTGGAGCCTGGCTTTGTAGACTCATGGTCGTGTTAAGGGATGATTTTTTTTACCAGTGAACAGGCTGTTATGGGTTGAGCTCTCATTGATGCAAACAAGACAGCAAGGCACTTTGTATGAAAGCATCTGCCAGCTGGTGTGTGTACTGTATGTCCTGGACTCCTGGAAAACAAAATTCCTAAACCTTGAAAAGTTTCCTTTTTGGAAGGTGCTGCTTTCATTTGACAGCAACAACAGAATGTTTTTGCCTTTTTTTTTTTTTTTACGCTTCAATGCCTTTTCTTTCTTTCTTTATTTTTTCCAACCGTAGCAGAGCAAAATCTTCTGAACCAGGAAATACATCTGTATCCCCAGAAAATCACTTGTCAGTGTTTACTACATTTGCCTGCAATTCGGTGTTCGGTTTGCAGCTTCTGGTTTTGTCTGCACGCGTTTTCTCTTCTTCTTCTTCTTTTTTTTTTTGCAGATTTAAGCTCAGCTCCTTTGCCTCTTCTCACTTCGGGAGACATTTGTTCTTGTTCACTGGCTGCACAGAATCGTAGGAGCAACATCTGCTCAGGCAGGTGACACATTTGAAACTACTAAAGTTTAAAGGCAAGACTGCAAACAGAACATTTTAACTACCGCAATAAATGGTATAGGCTCAGCAGCACTTTGGATGTTTAAACATTTTCTCAAACTGAAGGAGACAATGCATCTTTAAAGCACAAATGCATCAAAATAATGAATATTCCATTTTAATCCGACAACAGCAATGTGTAAAGTTCTGTTAGGGTGGATTTTTATCTTAAATAACTGCTAGCACATTATGCAGAGTGCCAAAGCTGCAGGCGGTCGGGGGCTTTAAAGAAGCTCACCAGAGCAACCAGCTGTACGTACTCAGTGCTTGAATGTAGAGATTAAATCGTGGGGGAGATTAAACTTATCACGTGTGTGCATACGCCTGTGTCTCTCTACTGTATGTTACTGTATATTATGCAAGAGCTTAATGCTGTCTGGGGTTTGGAGAGCCGCTGAATGATGATTGCATAATGACTCAGAGCCATAAAGTGAAGTATGGGTGGCTGCTTGGCTCCATTTGATCAGCGGTTGGTCTGAGTATTTATCCGTGCTAATGCCAGGAATGATGCCAGTGTCAGCGGTTGTTTTGACGTCACCCTCTGACGGGGTTGGGTGGAGGGGAGGGGTGAGTACTTCTAATTTTATACTCATGAGGATCAAATGGTGCGTTTTAATGAGTTCTACGTGTATTTTTTTATGCCTTTTCTCACTTTCTTCTGTCTATTTTCATCCCCTTAAGTTTTCTTTGTTTCCCTTCATCTTACTCTTTACTCTACTTCAAATGTTGGCTCCTTGCTGGTTCATGTGACCTAATTGTGTTGCCATTTTGGCCTGGACTCTCGGAAATTAGATTTAGATCTCTAGAGGCCACCCTGGTAGAGAGAAGGTCATTTTAAACAGATGAAATCTGAGCGTAATCCTCCAAAATCCTGACACTCGTGGACTCTTGTTTAAGGGTCAGTTTAAATTAAGGATATTTGGAGCTTTAAAATGATTTGATAATAGCCTACCGTTAATTTACTTCCAGTGGATTTGTGACATTGTCTCACTGACAGATGGTATGATCTCTTTTCTACAATTTAATTAGTCCACAGAAGTTATTATTCAAAACAAATGAGTCACTTAAGGTCGCTTTGCTTAGAAGATTCATCTAAATTCTTACACAGCTCAGGCCAGTATTACAGGCTGCATTAAACACCCTTATTAAGAAACAATCTGCACTTCTCCAATATATTAAATGTAATTAATAAGTTGGTACATGTGCATACATAATCTAAAAATGTACAATAATACAATGTGTGAAAGATAAAGCGGAGCCTTTAGTATCTAAGGTGGACGGAGGAGGAGGAATATTGTGCTACAGAGAAAGACAGACACTCCAAAACACTTGAAGGATTTCTAAAGATGCTCCTTCAGTGGAAGATTGCTTTGGAGAAACTGACCCACACCCTAAAAAGAGATTAATCAAGAGATGTCAACCAGTCACAGAAACGAGCCCCTCCAACTATCAACCCTAGAAATGAGTTTCGCATAAATGATTCAGAACCTCAATAAAAAAGATGAAAAACAGGATTAGTTTTTCACATGTGAAGATTTTTCTTTGATACAACGCATTTGATCATTTTATATGTGATTTATGCATGTATCTACCACATCATAATGTATATTGTGACTTTGAAAACACATTAAAAAAATCCACCAAATTAATAAAATATTACCACTTTTCTATTAGAATTAAGATGCATATGAGTGCTTGTGTATCCATCTTGCACATACAGATAAATATATAGGTGCATACAGGTGGAATTGTATGTGTCTGTGTCTCCTGTACTGTAGCTGTCCCTTCATACCTGCATCTCTCCCTGCGCTTGATTAATATGTAAAGCATGCGCTCGTACATGCGCGTGCATGCATGTTTTACAAGCGGTTTCTCACATTGTCATTGGGCGCCTCGTCCTCCGTGGCCACCTGGATGCTGTAGGCCAGGAAGCAGAGGACGGCACCGATCCAGAGCAGGATGGAGAACCCTCCGAACAGCTGACGGCAAAACTTGACCCACTCCGGCGTGGTGGGGGGAGGGGTCAGCGCATTTGGACCGTCCCTGGCCAGAATCTCCACAGCTCGAGCATTGGTCAAACCCTAAGGGAGAAGATTTTTTTTTTTAGGAATGAATGTCTTCCTGCTTGTGCTGAGAGGCTTATTACAACACAACGGCCCCATTTTTACCACAGCTTAAAAAGCAATTTTACTGCTACAGTTGCAGAACATCAAGTATTCCTACCTGGCCTATTTAACACCCCAAGTATAATAAACTGGGTGACTCTACCTCATCTAAGGTTTTATGCTGTAGAACAGTTGGATGTAACTTTATTGAACTTTTTTCCCATGGTTTTATGCCTTTTATATGAGGTCTAATTTATAGGAAATCTGTGTAAATGCCTGAAATACGATCATTAAATTATACTCGGGGTAAAAAAAAACACACATTTTCACACAAAGGTCTTAGATATTTTTACAGTTTGTGATATTTTTGGAGCATCCCAGCTTCTATTTTTTTTTTTTCAAAATCCTAATCCTTAAAGATCAGAATCAGTTTCACCACACCTGCAATGTCAAACTTAAGGCAGGCAGCAGTGTAAAGACTTCCGTGATGTGTTTGTATCTGTCTGTTTTATGGGATTGTAGGAGTTGTTGTCAAAGTGTGTATGTGTGTGTGTGAGCGTGTGATTGAGGGATTAAAGATGAATAAGGCTCAAGCTGAGCTTGGGACACTGTGTGCGGATCTAACTCGACCAAAGTAATGCTCGGTCTCAGTTTGGATGTTGCTTTCCAGTACACAGGCCAGCAGAGATTAAATCTCTACAGGAGATATTATGCCAACTCTTTGTTGTGTGTTTGCGTACCCGTGTGAGGTCCACTCCATAGCGTTTTCCCAGATCATCCAGAGTTATTTTGTGGTCATCCTGCAGGGATAAAATATTCAGTTTTTATTCGTGCTTGAGTCATTTTAATTCACCCGTAAAATAACTTTAAAGGGAAACTGTGTTTGATATATTATGAATGGGAAACTACTACTACTACTACTACTACACAAGCAGTATGGCTGCAACTGTAAAGGGAAGTTATAGATCACGAGGACGTTGCATTGATGCACACCTCCATCTTACTGAAAAAAGTACTTTATTCTCTGTATCTGACACGGATTCAGGAGCTTCATATATATGATTCATTCCTCACGACAGATCAAACCAGTCAAAGACTGATGTCCACACCACCCGCATCTCCAAGCAGTGCTGAACCGAAGGCGAGCAAACTGTTGTGCGGTAGTAAAAAAAAATGTGACCCATTCAAAAAAAAAAAAAAACAGCGTTCAGTAATGCATGTTGCGTTCATTTTGTGGCACGTTTGTATTGTCATTCCTGTCCAACTGTTCAAATGTCACCTCCAGATATTTCCCCCCGCAGAGTTTGGTACAGTAGCAAGGACAAAAAAATTCAGCTCCCAGCTGTCAGGATGGTGTCAGTCCCACAGAATGAAGGGCTATTTTCTTCCCTCGGCGATAAGACAGTGAGAAACCCGACAATTTCCTCACCAACAGTTGCCTCAGAGAACCGCAATGAAATGTAGCGGTAAGTGATTTGGCCACGATTGCCGACATGCCCCAGTATTCACAAAACAGTTTCCAGTTAGGCTTTATTTATATGCCCCTTACACCCAGTATTGATCAACCATTGTCCGGTGGTTGTTCATAGGATTTCTGGGACAAAGCGTAGGAAATCACTGAATGAGGAAAGCTAAGACTGATGAAAAGTAAAATACGGCACTTAATCACAAAACTACTCGAGCGTTGACAGAATTCTCCTCTTTAATCAGTCGCAGGGCAACTTGATAATTGACAGGAGCTGCTTTTATCGGAGATACCGCGCGCAGGAAAAACCTACCCCAGTTTTCATGGGCATCGCTCGGCTGCGTTTTGACAGCACCTCAAAAGAGCTACAGCTCTGCACAAGACAAAAACTCTGCACCACACTGTTGGTGGCCCACAAATTATTCAGTATGTTTCTGAGTACAAAGAGAGGGTGGTAGAATAGATAGGAGAGGACAGGCTGGTTTGGAAGTCATCTCCGACTGAGCAGCCTGGATCGCCATTTTGTTTACGGGCCACTGTTTTCATTTAAATAACCTGGCGTCTTTGGCGTAGCGTTATTTGGGGGAGCAGCAGTGATGGAATCAATCACTTGTGAGCGTGGGGTGGAGCGCTTGACAGCTTGTTTTTCTTACCAAGGCCACCTCCTTTTTCAGATCATCCAAGTCCCTGTCCTTCTTCTTCCTCTTCCCTCCATTCTCGGGACCATACTGTAGGAAGGTGGGGGGGGGGTAAGAAAGAAAGAGATTAGCATACATCAGGCCTGTAGGCTATCATCATACCTGTTGCCACACTGTGCCTATCCATTTACATTCACAACATCGCCACGAACACAATGGACTATCTGTACGCTCGTTCATTTCAATCACACGGCAATATTGGCAAAGCATTCCCTGAATATGGGAGAGAAAATATTTTTTCCCCTCATAGTGTAAGTTCCTCATTTGTGCGAGAGCGGGAGAGAGCGCGTGTGTGTCACGAACAGTTGGAAGAATGGTGCATCATGGAAATCATCTGCCGCTGTCAGTCTCCTTTAGCAAGCACGTGTGCATGTCAGTGAAGGAGGGATAGAGTGAATTGAGAGGAGAGCATGAGCAAGTGACACAGTGAAAAAGTAATCAAAAAAGAGCCAAAGAGGGAGCACGGAGCCGGTGGAGTGCCTGAAATGTGTCTGGCATAGCAATTTCCCCCCACTGTGTGCAAGGAAGATTACCAGGCTGTTCTCCCATAAAGCTAAATGGAATGGGCCTGATGGAGAGAATAAAAACAAAATTACGTAATTACCCAAGTAAACAGCAAGCGGGCAGCAAAACTTATTGAGGAAAAAAGCCATCATCCGAGACCTTACTGTCTCTCAAAAAAACAAAAAAAAACAGAGACGCTCAGAGATATCAAGCCCCGAAGACGAGCTTAGAAATCTCAGTACTTTTCCATGATGCATATCCACGCCATATGCTGTTACTGTACATAAACTACAGTCAGAACACAGTCATGTCAGTCATCCATCTCATTTCATCCATTTAGTTGTGACAGGAAAGGGTTGAGTGTAATTAAAAGAGACAGCAAGAACAGTAAGTTTAAATAAAGACAAAGAGAACTCACCCCTTTGCCCATGCTGGATGTCCAGACGTCGGCAGGTTATAATGTGAAGGACAGCACTCAGGGCCTCGCCACAGCTGAGACCTCCCGTCACCCCCACCCACTTGTTGAGTACACTGGTGGCTTTTTGGGCCTGGCAACCCCACCCACCCACCACCACTTCCAGCACACCAAACGTCCCATTCCCTCTCTTCTTGCTCCGTCCCGTCAGAGGTAACCTGAGCCACACAACCACCCCCGCATCCCTTCCCCACACAACTCCACTCCTATCCCAGGGCTTCTCGTCAACAAGACACCCCACCACCTCCACCAAACACAGCACAGAGAGAGAGGGGGGTTTCTGTGTGTGTGTGTGTGTGTGTGTGTGTACCTGCACCTGCTCAATATGTCCCACGCCCCCCCCCCCTCCGCTCACAACACACATGGTTCCATGCAGAACAACAGCTCCATCAATCACAGCTGTCGACGCAACAAATGAAACCTTGCACTCCACATAACACGCAGTATTTCTAACAAACGTGATAATGAGGGACCAAAATCGGATTTAAGATTAATCATGAAAAGGAAGCGGATGATTCAGCTGTTTGGATTCTGAATCCTCAGGTCTGTTTCTGCAGAATAAATCCTTTGATAAACTCTTTAATCATTCGCTAATTGATCCTCAAAGATGAATTAACATTTGAATATTTTTAAAACGTTTTCTTCCACTTGGATTTATAGTGACTCGGAGCCAACAGGATGCTGCGAGTGAGTGTAAAGTCCAACATATTTACAACATAAGGTGGGTCATCGCCGCCGCGCCCACACAACAGATGCAGCGAATGATCTCGTGTCAGAGAAGTACCAAATGTTTTCTCCCTAGTTGCCAATATTTTTAGACTTCATTTGACGTTCGGACTCGTCCTACATCGCAATGCTTCATTCTAACCTTGCACAAGCCGTACAACTTTGACGAGTCCCTGTAGCGTGCTCCTTCTCAAGGTTTCACCTACTAAAGGATATTTCAGGGATGTGCTTGCTTTCTTGTTTACTTGTCCTTGTCACTAGTCGAACATATATATTTGGTGAAAAGCATAAACTCTGTATGAATGTCTGTACGTTTCTTATTGAAGTTTATCTCACAGGGCAAACAACTAAAATTCGAGCTATTTATGATTTCTAGCTGAGCCAGAGAAGTTCTCAGACAGGTCAGTTTAAACCTCAAAGGGTCAAGTGGGAAGAGAATTAGAAAGCTGACGCGATGTTAAGCTTTGGATTCTTTGCTTCGAACCTAGCGGGGGCTGTGAATCATTTAAAAGATGAAATAACACAAACCTGCACTTACAAAATAAGTCAAATTCATAAGCAATAAAACACTTAGTCGATTTAATTCACTCAGAGTTTTGGCTCCTATACAGCCTCTATTTTTAATAAATATTCAATACTGTTGTGTAACTGACATTTTGCTGACTTTTTCTAGCACTTGCACAACAGTAGTATATTTTAACATGTCACAGACAAACATTTCCAAAAGGTAAAAAAAGCAACTCACTCGAAAGAATGTTGCAAAACTGAGTGTCCTCGTAAGTACAACTTGTGGCAACAGTGGTCACCGGTACGGGTAGGATTTTATCTTTATCTATTATATTATATCTAGTGGTGCAGCTGCAGATCGCAACCACCTTCTGAGTGTGTGGAAGAAACTACGACGGTCACGAAACTCGTGGAAACATGGCGGCGCAACATGGAGGACCCTCTCTTTCTCTTATAAAGTAAAGGGCTCATCATAGGTACCGTAAACACGATTCTTATTTTGAGTGATTACGCTAGTAAAAAAAAAAAACACAGCTGCGCATATTATATTCAATTTCTGACAATAGGATCTTTATAGCCGCTGCATGAATAAGTTTTGAAAATGTCTTACTATCAGTCTGCTGGTAGACAGTGACAGCAGATGATCCATCTGGTGGACATTGAGATGGATGGCCTAGAAGCAACACGCATCTGCAGGCTGCACCTGGGCAGCCTCATTTTTCGACAAATAAACTTCACCAACAGAATAATTTGCAACATTTTGGGAAGTATGCATATTCAATTTCTCGAGAAGAAGATCCATGTCAATGAATGCACTTTAGAGGTGTTGCTAGGCATATTTTTAAACTTTGACAAGAGCCAGGCTTGCTGTTTGACCCTGCTTCAGGTCTCTATGCCAAGCTAAACATGTCCTGGCAGCAGCTCCACACTTGAGCACAGATGTGAACGCCGTATCAACCTTCTCATCTGACTTGCAGCAGGAAAGTGTGTGAAAAGCGAATGTGCACCTCCCAAAATGTCAAACCATCTCTTCCGACTCGGGTGACTCCAAGTGGTAGCATCGATACAGACACATCGGCAGATTGCAATGCCATCACCTCCCACAGCCACCCATTCAGGTGCCGTAGCCGAGCAGGTCAGCGGGCATCAGTTAAAGACCGGAGTTGTACTGTGTGTGTGTCTAACTGTCTGAATGTGAAGCAGAGCATTGCTGAAAAGGTTATGTATGCTCACTGAACCGAGCCGGCGAGTTAAGTCAGAAAAAATTAAGCCTTTTTGAAAATTACACCTCATTTTGTCACCCTGTTAAATGTGAAAAGGTTGTAAATGGTCACCGAGCATTTATTTTCACTTCATCATTATTACTTTTTGGTAGTTGCTCAACAAAGGGCAGCATGAGGTGAAATCATTTTAGTCCTCACCTGCTGCCATGAAGGAGAAGTTTGAAAGTTTAATTCCAAAAACAAAAATTTGCTTTGTGTTTAGGAGAAAAAAACACCTTGAGGTCATTGTTCAGCTTTTAAAACTTCCAAATTAAATATTATGTATACACTTAACAGGGCTGGTGCTATTCAATCAGTTGCACTGGGCTTGAGAGTTCATATATTTCAAATGGTGAATCTCATTTTGGATGAACTCTCTTTTGAAAAGTTCATGAAAGGACATCTGGGCAGAGACACTCGTGACAGATTTACACAATGCTCCGGAAGAAAGAAAGAAAAGACTGTAGACATTTTCAGCTGGGGTTTACTTTGTCTTCTGTCGACGACAGCTGCGCTTGGGGGCTTTTTATTTTTATTTACTTTCTCTTTACAACATATTATACAGAGTCATCAAAAGTGGTTAGTGCTCTGGAATTATCACAAGCATTAAAATAAATGTAAAAAAATGTAAGAAGCTCCAGTCATTTCAAATAAAGGACGGGTTATTGTGCAACTATGACTAATACAGTTCATAATACATACAAAACATCTTTTTAAAAGGCATTTTAATGCTGTCTGTCTTATGTCAGGTGTCTGTGTGGCTTTGCAGGAAAAAGAAGAAAACATTCTAACTAATCCATTTGACTGGATAGCTAAACAGCGACTAGTGAAACAGATCCAGTTATAAAGATGTGGATTTTAGCACCTCCATTCCAGTTATGAATTTAAAAGGAACATTCAAGTCTACTATCCACCCTGCATATCAAGCACGCAGATCGCAATCCATCTTTGGCTCAGGGTTGGGGAAGGAGCACCTTTAAAAGAACGCTCTGGGGGAAGAGCAGGCTCTATCTGTTGTGATACATATGGATTTTTGGCTTGGCTTAACACGCCAGATAAGTCTCTTCCTCCACAGCTTTCTCCCACAGCAAACACCTTCCTCCCCTTGTTTTTTTTTTTTTTTCCTTTCTCCCCAGCCACATCTCGCTGAATCTGAGGCTAACCGAACCCTTATCCACCCCTCATCTCCTCTCTTGACACCGCGCGACAACCTCGATTTCCCTTCGTCTCGGAATAAAAACGTGCACCGTAGAGACAGCCACACAGTACCTTCAATAACACACAAGGTCAGAAATATAATGACATATTCCATCGAATACAATTACATTTCTCCCCTGCCTCGATAAACATCTTCTTACATGTGCAGACATGTAAAAAAATGCCACAGAAAACATTATTTGCTTTACTTAGGGTGACATACTGTTTGTTTTTTTTGCTATATATCAAATCTAATTTTTAACAAGACACACATATACATAAAACACGCGTCGTATTTGCGACCGGAAGAGAGCTAGCTAGATTATAAGTTTCTGTTTGGCGTCTTCAGTGACAACTAAAGGCGGATTTCTGGCCATGTGTTTCCTTCCTTTGCCGGTTGGGGGCAGAGGAGAGCATTTTGGCGTTCGAACCAGCAGAAAAAAAAGACAGTAAGGGGTCGGAGGAGGAAGAAGGGAAGGCGGGCTGGCAAGGGGACATGCCTTTGAGGGGGGAGGTGGCTTTTTTTTGTTTTCGTCGTTTGAAGGGCAAGCGAGAGGGCGTTCGTCGATCATTGGGCAAGACCGAGGGAGGGGAGAGAGATGTCTGTCTCCGAGTTTGAGAAAGAGAAGAAGAAGGACGAGAAGGAGAAGGAAGGACAGAAGAGAGAGCAGAGAGGAGCAGAGCATTGAGCTGTAGGCCTGGCGGTCAGATAAGGAGAGGCTTAAAGAGTTGAGTGGATTGTGTATAGGCCTTTTTCTGTGGGGGGGAATAATGCAGTGCAGAGTCACTAGACGACAGGAAGAGGAAGAGATAATAAAAGCCAAAGACGTGAGGACAGAGAGAGAGAGAGAGAGAGAGAGAGAGACCGAAACGGGGGTTTGTAAGGGTGGAGATGAATCCCAAGATGGGATGGCAGGCAGAGATGAATAACAGGAGGAGTGAAGACAGCAGAGGAGGCAGGGATGGAGAGTGGAAGATGTAGAGAGAGATATCTCATGACCAGCACGTGCTAAAATAATTAGCCCTGGGTTGGCGAGGAGAAACGCGTGGGGCGGATTAACCGGACCTAAAATAACTCTTGAGAGCACGGAAGCTGCACCTTCTTCCCGGTAAGCCCCTTTTGTCGGACTCCTGAGAGCGTCCGCCAGCCCTCGTGGGGGCCGTGACGTCATTCCAGGTTGTCAGTCGCCGGCCGTCGAAGTCAACAGCGGACAGCCTCGTGCACTCAAACAGCACTAGAGCAGGCTTCCCCTCCAAACGCAACCCCACACACACACACACACCACCCCTCCAAACCTTCCCCCTGTTGGCTGAAAAATGTGCAGCTGTTACAGTAAGCCTGTGCGCTCTTATAGGGCCAGAAATAGCCCCCCTTTAGCCAGGGCAGGGACACGGCGACAACCTCCATTAGCTCAAATGTGAGAGGATTGAATCACCCCGAGCTCGAGGGCTTGAACCTCTATCTACGCCGGCTGAGAGCAGGAATCATATTTCTCTCCCACTATCACTCTCCCTCCTTCTCTGTCTCTCTTTTTCTCTATCTGAAGTCCAGAGTGCACTCACAGCTCCGCTCAGTGTGTGTGATTGAGTCGTAAACATTAAAGGGGGGAAGATTCAGGGGACTCTAAACACAGAGAGATGTCTTTCGGGTTCCTCTTAAGGATGTTATGATCGTAGTTAGGCCTTAAACAGTTTTACAGTTTGCCCAATGAGTGCATACAGGGCCTCCGATGAGATGCCGTAAAAATTATTTGACACTGTTGCCACTGATATAGTAGGACTATTCTTACAGCCAGTGCTGTCTTGAAAGAGTAGAGATAATGGGAAACAATGGGGGTTGCATCAGGCTGGGCAGAAAAGGAGGGAGCAGACTAGAGGAGTGGAGGCAGTCATGGAGAAGTCAGACCTTTATCTACAAGAGAAAGAAAGGAAAGAAAGAAAAGAAGGGAAAGGGAAGTGAGAGAAGAGAAGAAGAGACAGGATAGAGCAGTTAGCATATAAATCACTTTTGTAATTTGAATTAACAAGAAAGTCAAGAAATTCACAGTGGAAGAGGAAGAAATGGGAGAGGAGAGGAAAAAGAATGAAGATCAGCGTGAGGGGAGAAAGTTAGAGTTTGACACGGCGCCTCCGTAAAAATAAAAAAAGAAAAAAAGAAAAGAAAGCAAATTGGCTTGTCCCCGCAGCTTGGGATTCTTGATGCGTATCGGACGCACTTCGAGAAAGCTTTTTCGGTGGATAGGATCGCAATGAAAGGCACCAGAAAGGCAAAACCCGGGGAGCAGCTTTTTAGATTTTGTTATCAAACCCAGCCGTCTTTGGGTCTCGCTTCAAATGGCATATCTTATGACCTGACAAAAGTACTCGGGGTGCTGGCTGGTGTAAGAGATTATCACGACATCTTAGAGCTCGGCCCATATAGCTGCGTCTACAGTCATCAGCCTGTGACAAGAACAGATATGATTTGACTCATTTATTCGGGGGGACTCAGGTTGGCGTTGTGGTGGGTGTGAAGTAGGTTTGTGGTTTAACTCTCTTTTCCCACTCTTTTATTCTCAATGGCTCCCCCTCCTCCTCCCCTCTCTTGGCCTCCCCTTGCCTCCCTATTGGTTTGTTACTTGAAGGTGAGCTGGTCGGCGAGCTGGGAGAGGAAGCCAAGCGGTTTGGACCTCCTCATCTCTCCCCCACCACCGGGCCTCTCCTCCGCGTTTTTGCGGGCCAGCTCCAGCTCGATGGTCATCAGCACGCGGCCCGAGCCATCCTCCCCTCCTCCCACCACCTTCTCTGTCTTTCTAACTATGGTTCGCTGTTGCTGCTTGGGCTGGGCCTTCGCCACTGCTTGGCGCACGGGCTGGAGCAGCCTGCCGGCGAGCCCGCCCCAGCCCCTCCCCGTATCCTATTTCTTATCCTTGCGTGACTCCTTCTTCTTTTCCGAGGCGGCCGCCTTCACCTTGGAGGGGTCGGCGGGAGGCACGGGGCCCTGTGGGGGAGGAGGGAGAGGGGGTCGGGGGGAGAACAGGGGAGGAGAGTCACTTCAGGAGGAAAGGAGCGTGAGGGAGATAGAGAAAGAGAGAGAGAGAGCGAGAGGGGGGACGGGGCGAGGAAGGAAGGGTGAGATGGGCACGTTAGAGATGAGAGGATGAGAGATGAGGTTAGCAGGACGGGCGGAGCTGTGTGAAGAGGAGAGAAATAAACATTTAGGAGGAAGAGGTGAGAGTCAGACATACAGAGAGACAGACAGACGGGGAGGGTTGGAGGTAGAGAGACAGTCCTTTTAAGGGAGGGGGTAGCAAGTGAGGGGGGGCGGTGTCCAGAGCTGTAAGGGGGTGACAAAACAGGTAACCATGCGTTAGGATGGGACACAGTGGCAGGCAGGCTCCATACACCTGTGACAACTGAGAGACAATTGATCAATAACACACACTCATACAGTACACACTCACACACACACACACACACACACACAATGTACCAGATTGGGTTCTGGGTATCGTGGAGAAGTTTCGCTGATCTCCGGTAAGTGTTAATTTAGCAACTTGTAGATAAAAACGCTGAAAACTGGGAACACGTTTTTAGATTGGTCAGATTGTTTCAGTTTGAACGACGCAATAATACGAAGTCATGTCGAAACAATAGTCATGCGTAACTGAGATAATTTAACAGCACACATAAAAAAAAAAAAACCCATAACCTCATTTGAATTATTCAAATTTAGCCCTTTCCCCACGTCTGAAATAAATCGCTCTCGCTCGCAAGTTTAGTTTTTAACCTCAGATTTGGTGTCATACTAATGATGATGTTATTGTTATTCAAATTCTGTTTGTTTGTTATTTTGTAATTGTTTCTCTCCTTCTTGTGGTTTTGGTGCATAAATCTTCGAAATGCATAAATTGTGAAAATATCTTGTCAGGACCGGGAAAAAAAAAGGGGTTTATCCTGTTGAGAATTCAACTTTTTCCACCAGAAATGCTGACTGTCATCCATGCACTGGGTCAAAAGGATTGTTTAAGGAGTAGCTGCTCTATAAAGCGTGATGCCCCATTACATTAGAGAGGTTTACAAATCATATAATTGGGCTATTAAATAAATAATTAACGTTTACACGAGGGGGGTAAATAATTAGCCCATTTTGCTGGCCAGAGATGAACTTGCTTCACCGCCTTTGCGTGATATCATGTGCTTTTACCCGGCTTCCTTTTAACTAGCACTTATATAATTCATCCATTCACTCCCACTCATTCTGTATATTGTCTGTGCAGTGTCTAAAAACATCTCGAAGGAGAAATCTATAAAAAGGAAGAGGAGGGGAAAAAAAAAAAGAAAAAAAGGGAAGTAAAGTGAGGCTTCACTTGAGCACAACAAATCCATCAGGAAGGACCGGACAGAGTAGAGATAAGGTCAAGGGAACACTTAACTTTACAATAGCTGTATTCCAGTGCATTAACCTGCGCGTTAACCTATTGAAAAGTATCACAAGTGCACGATAATGCTCTGATGGTGCCTAATGAAACTTCACTCGCGGTGTTCATACTGTGCACTTTTAATACTCTTCCACAGGTTGAACTAGAGGCCGATGCACTACAACGAGGACAGACAGAGTGAATGGTAAAGCATGCTGGATGTGGAGTTTCGGAGACCGAAATAGTTCCTCTAATACATCAAGTTAGTCAACAGTGGAAAGCACACCAGAGGCTGCTTCTACTCACTGAAGCCTCGACTAATAATACCCCACTGATTGCATTAGAACATTTATCATCTTTAATTATGCTCTGTGCAAAAGCAGCACGCACTCTGATAAGACAGCAATCGAGGCGTACGCTGCGACTACCATCCGGCTCCACGGGGCAGCTGTGCAAGCCCATCCGGTATCATTACCTTCGATCATACTTACATTCTCTCATACATCATTGTATTGTTTACCATTATGCATCCCACGGCAGGCTCTAGTTTTTGGTGCACTGTATTGCAGAGCTCCCACGCTAATGACAGGGCTGCCTCGTAAACACACTCGAGCCTGCTTAGGCAGAATGCAGAACCGCCCTTGTTACAGGGGGGCTGCACACACTTCAAAGGAAATGCGGGTACAGTGGCAAAATAGAAGGGACTGGTGGGGAGGTAGATAGAGGTAGTAAGTAGCCGCGTCCCCTGCTGCATACTAAAAAAGAGACGGTGACAGGTGAGGAGGGAGATTGAGAGGTAGATGAAGAGTGAGAAGTAGTGATTTTCTGTCCAGAACCGAAGCTGATCAGAACCCACAGGACCCTGAGGAGGGGAGAAGAGAGAAACTGGAGAGGCAGTGAGGTGGTGGTGGTGGTGGTGGGAAGTGAGGGGAGAATCGACAGAGCGAGAGAGAGAGGGAGTAAGAAGGGAAGAGGAGAGGGGGAATTACAGACAGATAGATGCTTCTCATGGTCAGCGAGGAAGTCAAAGGCACGGGGGGGAGGGAGAGGGAGGAGGAGGAGGAGGAGGCTTGCGACTGAGGAGAGGTAGACAGGGGACCGGATAAAAGGAATGTGAATGAGAGAACGAGGGAGGGAGGGAGGGAGTGAAGTGAAGTGAAGTGGGTGAGGGCAATTGAGGGATGGAAAGAAGAATGGGTGGGTAGCTGCGTGTGTGTGTGCGCATGTGTGTGTGTGTGTGCGAGCTCAGATCGATACCGAGTGCACTCAATTATCATTCCAGTACAGTATGTGTGTTCGTTCCTGCGAGCTCTCTCGTGTGTGTGGCTGCGGGGTAAACTCCTCTCCCACAACTCCACCTAATGGGGAATAGCACACACCACAGGGTTCCTTTGTCTCTCTGTCTCACTCACTCTCCTCGTTCATTCGCTCCCTCACCCACCCACAAGCCTTTTTTTTTTTCTCCTCTCTTTCTTCTTTTTTTGAGATTTGTAGTGCAAGCCCAGCAAACAGAAAAGTAACGAAGATGGCGAGGCCGATACAAAATTGTGTTGTGTCAGCAGAGCCTCCTAATAAGGGCTATTTGATCAAACAACCACTTATGAGCGCACTATAGAATCCCACGAGCCCTCTGCGTGCGGCGTAGCTTCAAGAGAGGAATCAGATCCGAGGAGAAATAAATAAATAAAAATAAGGGAGTGTGAGCTCAGATGGAATAGCTGTTTTCTTCCAAAGCCAAGACTTGCAGGAGAGTAACTGTAAATGACAACATTGTCAAATATTTCAATGTCCTTTTGGCAGCAAGTTATTTATTCATATATGCACTGTCACCCGCTGCAGGCACTTGAGAGCAGCTGACTGCAGCTCAAGAGTAACCTGACAATCACACGACAGTAGAAAGGAAAGAAGAAGACAGAGGGAGGAAGAGAGAAGCTCGGGGGAAATTAAAATGAGCGCTCTCGTTTTGAGGTGAGATGGGAAAGGGTCGGCCTTCGTTGGTGGAGCCCCCTAGGTTTGAGCCACGGGGGCGAGATTGGGCGCGCTCCCACCCGCCGGCGGAAGCCCCGCAGACACAGCTGCTTCCTCATCTTTACATTAGCTCGTACCTGTGGCTAAATGACTCGCCGTCACGGTAACAGGTTTGATCTCCTCCCTCTGATACTTTTCATTTAAAAAGATTTTCTTTTTTGATTTCGAAAAAAACGCCTTGTACTCAAGTCCCATGACTTCCCCTTTATTCCCATTATCAGCACTCGAGCTGTACAGTCGATTACAATACACCCCCGCAAACCACCAGCCCCCACATTACCACGGTAATCAAACAGAAACTCGCCCCTGTGGCTTGTATTCTTTTGTGAATACAAGCCACCAAAATGTCTGATTAATCCACCACTTGAGGCTATCACACTCCCATGAGGAATACAGGAAGAAAATACCCCCAAATCCTTGGCGCGCAGCAGTGTAAAACCACTGATAACAGCCCAGACCATAATAGGCCCAGTGATTTTCATTTGACTCCCAGTGAGCGAAATCAGCAGCACCCCGTCCATTTCGCTACTGCGAGCAAATCGCAGCCTCCATTCAATACAGCAATAGCATTAGGGCCGTGACATGGCCACGGCCATTTCACAGTCGCTGGTTTGATTTTTGCCCCGTGGCTGTTTACTTGCACTGTGCTGTTTTGGCCCCCCTGCGGGAGCTGAAGGAGGGGTGAGGACCGCCAGAGAGAGAGAGAGGGAGAGAGGGAGGAACAGTAAAGGCTTTAATGCACCTCAAACGCTGAGATGGCACTACAGTTTTAACAGCTTGAACACTGTTATTAGTGTTTGCCGGGCAGCGCTTGAATGACATGTTATTTTGTTGTTGATATGTTGCTTCGAGGAGGAGGAGGAGCAGGAGGAGGAGGAGGAGGAGGGGGGCTAAGTGTGCAGGCATATTGGAGCTGCTTGGACTGGCATTGGGGGAATGCGATTATGAAACTGCGCCGTTATGCACTGTCATGTCGGATGTGTGCTATTGTGTGGCTGCAGTGCAACAGAATAGATGAATATCCCTTCTGACAACAGAGCCTAACAAATATTCATTGAATGCTATTGTAACCCCCTCCAAATGGACGTCATTTTACTATTTAGCGCCTGAACATGACAAGCAAACCAAGCTGTTGCGTTTTTGGCGTTGTCAACTGGATGTTTGCGTGTGATGGAACGTGCGAGGAGAGGAGAAAGAGGAGGAAGACGAAGAGGGGGATGTGGGGGAAGGAGAGGAAGGAACTTGCCTGTCTCTGCTGTGATCCCTCTTTCTTTTTCTTGCCATGTTTGCTGGAGGGGACAAAAGAAAGACAATGTCAGGATGTCGAATCTATCTCTCCCTCCAGTGGTCACAGGGCAGCATTGCCTGGCAGCCATCATAAAGAGAACGTCAACTTAATCTACTGGCCCTGTCTCAAACATAGACCCCACCCGGTGCTGGAGGTGTTAAGATCTCATGAGATTGGATAGGTATGAGCAAGATGACGGATCCATTGTCTTCATGATCTGGTGGATTATCCACTCCCCCAACCTTTAAACATCTCTGGACCTATGCAGCTCTGTTTTTAGATTAAATCTAAATGAGAGATCATTATCGGGTCTCTTTCCAGCTGACTAACTTCAAATCTAAACCTCGCACCCCTAACCAAATCAAATCATGGCAAGCCAGCTACGCCAGCTTGGCCACGCAGGTGTCGGTGCCAGGGATAGGCTCCGGCTTCAGCTCCAGTCCCTGGCACAGACCCGACTGGCAGAGCGCCGCCGGCCACAGGCCGGTCACTGACCTGACACTGAGGCTGAAGACGCGGCGCGCCACCAGGAACCTCATCAGGTAGTAGATGACCACAATGAGCACCAGCAGGCCCAGCACCACCCCGATGATGGCTCCGGTGATCACGCCAGCCTGGATGGGCACTGCGGGTGGAGGAGAGGAACAGGAGGGTTATAAGGGAGAGCAGAAGAGAACGACACAGAGGATTTGAGGATAAAAAGGAAGAAGAGACAGAGAGGAGAGAGGAGGAGGAGAAAAGATGTTGATGTAGGAGGGAGGAAATGGACAAAGGAGGATGGCGAAGAATAAAGCTGGAAGGAAAGGAAATGAGAGATGAAAGTAGAATACAAAAAGGGGAGCAAAGGTAAAATAAAAGGTTGAATGAAAGATGAAGAATACAAGTGCGGTGGAAGCAGGGAGGGAGATGTAGAGGAGGAGGAGAGATAAGGTAGAACAAAGGTGAGAGCAGAGAGAGTGTCGCGGAGATAGGAGGCGGGGGGGATGAGACGGAGGAAGACGATAGAAAAGGAGAAAGAACAGAGAGATGGGAAGAGGAGGCGAGGAGGAGGAGGAGGAGGGGGAGAAAAGATGTGAAAGGGGAGGCAGAGATAGCAATCTAAAATAGAGAAAGAGATAAAATTGTAATTGATTTCATTTAACGGGAGGCGTGAGGAATTCTAAACGAGGCAGTGCGACGACGAGTGGTCCGAGCACAGTCCTCGCTTTAGTCTGATGCACAGCGCAAATTGAGATTAATTTCAGAGTTTGGAATGATTCTAACAACAATTGAGAACAGTTGGTTTCTGACTGGAAAAATTCCCCCCCAAAAATATGCCATATGGGCTCAGTGGAGAGCTAATGAGCATACACAGATGTAAGACAATGCAGGAGTTAGGCTTTACATGCTGGGGAATTTGATTTTTGCAGAGAAACTCCCACCGAAAAGGTACGTTAGGTTTAGAAACCTGTGCACCCCCCTCAGGACTCCCTGTACTCCCTCCCATCTCACCCTTCTCAAAGACCAGCAGGCGGACGCTGGAGGGCCGGCCCACTATGTCAGGTGGGTTCTTTGCGTCGCAGGTGAAGGTGCCGTTGTCGCTGAAATCCAGGTTCTTGATCAGGATGGAGCCATCACGACGGCCGGGGTTCCCCACAAACTCCACACGGTCCCTGAATGGTCCCTTGTTGTCGACATAGGCGGCACCACCAGTGTAGTGGAAGATCTGTATAACAACAGACAGACAGACAAAAAAAACAGTCAGATGCTGCGCTTGCTCTTGAGTCATTATGGTGACACCACATGCATAAAGAAGTACAATGTCCTCTCTTGTCTTTTACAGAAGCATTTTGCAGTAGTTGAAGAGCTTTTTTGTGGAGGCTCATTCATAGCTGCACCCTGTAGTGGTTAAAGTTTCATGTTTTATATTGCATGAACAGCATGGTGACAAATCTGTCTGCTCTAGACAAGTCGGGCTAGGTATCGCACCTTTGTCGACACCAAATGAAATGCGCGTGCAAATACCAAAGACTGAAATCAAACCTGGTCTTCTTCGTAATCCTGTTTACTTGTTCTTTGATCACATGGCAGATTCAAACCTATAAAGTTGTCACAGTTAGCAAACAGATGCTTATTTAAGTCACAGATGCTGGGCAAAACTGTGAACGTTTTTTAGCTGCTAAATGCTGCACTAGATTCAACTGTTGGCTTCTTTTTATTATTGTTATCATTTTTTAGTCTTTCTTAGATCGAGGCTGTGGTGTATATAGGCTGTAATTGAATCTGGGTCGCTGTGGTAAGGATTCAGCCTTAATAAATGTGGTGCATGCTCCACCAGGTGAGCTATCAGGGCGCCCCAACCTGCTAGTTTCTATTTTTCCTTTTTGCCTTTTAGTGTACTGGGTGATATTTCAGTGTGAGAGCACCAAGAGTGAATCAAGACACCAAAACAATGAGCTGAAAGGCACTAAAAGGCACTCTTCATAGAGCTGAAGAAAACACACATAACACTCATTTGATCCATTGTTAATGCAAAATATTGATGAGAGCAGCTTTAATGTTCGTTTTATTTTAAGTTCTTTGTGCAGACATATTTTGAACTTTGGACTTTTTTTCTTTTGATGGAAAAAAACAAAAACATTTGTTATATTTTACAGAAATTGTAGCAGCACTAGTGTTGATATAAAAGTCCTCTAAAATCGCAGATGACAGCCAGACTAAAAGCTAATTGATTTCGTAGAAAGCGCGGATGCCCTAGACTCCACAAGGTCAAGGTCATATTTGGTTGATATAGCCGGTAAACAATTAATTTAAATTCCCAACACACGCCTGACGCTTTGAGGCCAAATGAAAGTCACCCATGAATTTCACACACCGCCTTTTTAACATCACATAAACATGTCAGAAACCAAATACGACATCTTAAAAAAGGACAAATGCACCATGAAAAGATACAGACATATGAAATGTGTCCGGGCCAAGACAGAGAGAGAGAGAGAGAGAGAGAGAGAGAATAAATCTAGTTTCAAAGTGAGGGCACTGCAGGAGACGGATGAAAGCAAAGGAGGTGAGGATGGGAGATAATGAGAGAGGAGGGGAGGGACAAAGAAGGCAGGGCTGGGGAGGAGGAGATTAAGGGAGGTGGACAGAGGGAAGCGCAGTCAGGACGGGGAGATAGAGAGATTAGAGAGATGGCAGGACGATAAAGGCAGGGGAGAGAGAGAAATTAAAGATCAGGAGGCAGGTGAGGCAGCAAGAAGCTGCAGGAAGATTAGGAGGGAAAGTTTCTGGTCGCTTGTTGTTTCCTTCCTTTTACGTTAATACATGAATGCTGCACCCGAGTGTGTGCTGACGTTCACACAGTCTCGTATTCACCAGATTTGATGAAATTCAAGTGAAGTTAGGGTGCTCAAAATCCATGAATGTGTCCATCCCGTAGTAAAAATGATCATTCATGTTTAAATCCTGAGATCCTGCACACACCAAGACCGCAAGTGCTGTCAAATTAATCAGATAGCTCGTTTTTTTTTAATAGTTTCAAGGACTTCTCTACCCACTAATCATGTCTTGTGACATCCATGACATCAATACACCGCCCCCCCCCACTCCCCACTGACTATGCTCTTGTTCCTCTTCATGCCTGGTAGGGGTGGAGATGGTGAAAACAAAAGTCTTTTGGCAGAAGATGTAGCCATTGATGGCAAATCTCATGCAAAAGACTTTTGTATTTCCTTCTTAAATATTCATTTGTATCTTTGAATGTGAAAAAAAAAAAAAAAGGTCAACTTCAAGAAGGAAAGCTGCTGAATGCTCAACACCATCTTCAAAAAACTAGTTGTCTGTCTGCTGTTTGGTGCCGGACACGTAGTGTTCAGCGAGTTTTTTTTTTAACTAAAAACAGCTGCCTGCTACAGCTGAAAACGACACAGATGAGAGTTGTAAAACCAAAACAAGGTGCATAAAAATTAACTTTCTGTAGAGCTTACATTAAGTTTGTTCCTCCACAGTCTCATGAAGTGCAGCTTTAGTGAATTTGTTGTAGAGATTTACTGATTTGTGACAGCAGACTGTCTGGTAATTTGACACAACAGCACATCAGATGTTAGTACACCTGCCACATATCAGTATTTACATAGCAGTCTACAGTGTGTGTGTGTGTGTGTGTGTGTGTGTGCATTACAGAGATGCTGTCCCGGGAGCCATCAGGCCTGTATGTCCAGGAAAAGGTGACGTCCTCAGAGGTCCAGCGCCAGGAGAAAAAGGAACAGGACAGCCGGATGTCGGAGCCGACCAGGGCGTGGCGCTCCCAGCCGGTGTAAATCACTATGCCCTGGGTCTGCTCAGGTACTGGGAGACACAAAAGAAGAGAAGATACAGTTAACACACCACCACAAGATTAAAATATTGTGGAAGTTCAATGTGTTTTTGGTTTAATATCAGCTTTACTACATGGTCTGACTACCTGTTGTGGTAGAAAATGATCAGAATGTCAACCTGCAAAAGCTTTTTGTTAGTTTCGTCTACTTGAGTGGACATATGAAAAAATATTCATCAACAAGCGCCCCTGTTTTATTATATTTTAATGTAAATACGCTGCATTGACTTTCTTAAGTCTTAAATCAGTAAATTAAATCCCAAATACTTAAATATGCACGTCCGATAAAATGCACATTTAGTGGTGTCAGATCCACGGCTGATTCAGACGAGCACTCAGTAAATATTTGGATTATTACTGGAATATTGGTGCCAGTCTTTAAAAGTCAAAGGCGAACATCATTTTCTCCATTAATATGGATTATGTTGGTTTAATCATGTGCACTGTTAATGCCTGAATAATATTTAATGATCGATGTTAATTTGGTTTTGGCTGCAAAATCAATATTTTACTTCCCTGGAAAATGCACTCAGCATCTCAAACCAACCACCACAGCCCCTGCGAGGTGCGAACCCACCCCTGCCGCTCCGGCATTAGCCGGAACAACGTTGTTGTTTTCTATAGTACAGTTTCACTTACAACGTGTGAAAAGGGGGCCACCGAGAGTCAAAGTATTCACACAGCAACATTCACATTAATGCTAAAGCGTTCTCCCTCTTTTAGCACCCGGACAGTAAAGTTCACAGCTTTCACTTGCGAGCGCCCCTTGAGCTGAACGCCGTTAGTGTGCAGCTTGGCCCCCCCTCCCGCAAAAACATGTCAATGAAATCACGCCTGACGTTTTTTTAATTAAAATTCTGACAAAAAAACTGCAAATATCTGACAGGAAGGGGAGCAGAGAAAGCAACCTGAAGAAGAAGAAAAAAAATAAATAAAACGTCCTGCCAACCTTCAGTTTAAAAGTCATAACATTAGTCCTTTTTAATCTTAGAGACACGTGCTTGAGAAGAGGAGCACAGGTCCTCTTAAAAAGCATTTATGATAATGCACCTCAGGACGAACAATATCCTCTGCAGGGCTTCTAATGGCTTCAAGTTAAGTCAATAAGTAAATATTAAGATGTTAATTAAAATGCTTTGAGTTAAGTATTAAGCCAGTGAAGAGGGAGATATTACATTTCACTGAAAGATCAATTCATTCTCTGCTAAGCCTATTGACCCTTTTTTATTATCATCATCATCAGCTCAATCAGTTTTCAGCCGAAGCGCTGAAGAAGAAAACACAGAAAAGGACCTCCGTCATCATCCTCGTTTAACCTTTAACCCCACATCAGTGGAAAGATCATTTCTAACGTCTTCACTCGCAGTTGAAATTCAAATTTGAGCTTCATCAACATAAAAAAAAAAAAAAAAAAATTAAAAAAGTTTAAAGAGTCACTCTGTCTGTTTTTTTTTTTTACCTATTCCCAGGAGGACGACCGACGCCAGCGCCAAAAACGTCAGCATGGTTTCTGGCTTCTTACGGAGCTGCTCCCAAAAAGACTGATGCGGCCGCTGAACCCTGACAGGAGTCGGTCGAAGAAAGAGTCCCACTCTGGAGGGAGTGTGAGTGGAAGGAGGAAAAAAGAAAGAAAGACAGTGGAGGGGTGCAGAGGGCTTCAAAACAAGGACGACAACAACAGAAAACCCACTGTCCCTTGGTTTATACCCAACCACACCCCTCACGCCCAGGCCTCGGCCCGGCCCCATTCCTCCTATCCGCACACACACCTCCCACCCCCTCGTGTCATTTTCTTTCCATTCCATCCCTCCTTGAAACAAATGACACGTATTATCATTTGAAGTGGAAGGCAAAAAGGCACCTGTGCCTGTACAGTAGCTGGTTGGATTAATTGGGTAAACAATGGGCAACTTGGGGCGAATTTGCAAACACTGTGCAGCATTACGCTGTGATGAATGTAATACGTGTCAGATTGCACCCTCACTGTGATCTGATTGAGTTGAGAGGGAATGCTAATCAACACTTGGCATGAAGGCGCGAGCGAGGGTGTTTGACAGGGAATCATGACCATCTGCAGACGCTCTATATGTGATCACTGCTCATATGTAAATATTACATGGGGAACGGTGGGAGGCTGTCTCGGCTTGTGTCTGTCTGTTTACAGTGAAAGAGGGAGGAGATGAAGGAGATCCTGCTGCGAGGTCATTCCAGTGCTCTCTCCTCCGTCCCCACCCCTCTTTCTCCTCTCCGTGGACTTTCACCGGGTCTGAGGCCAGCGGCCCAAACAAAGCCCCGTCTCTTTGCTCTCTGTCCTCCCTCTCTCCAGATTCCTGTCGTTTGCTGACGTCTAGCACTTGGAGACAATGGAGAGAGAGGGGGACAGGGGCTGACTGGTGTTTGCCCATCTGTCAATGGTGCTTTCTTCCTCTCCGACCTCTCCCTTTCTTTCTCCCAGCCTCGTTTTCCCCTCCCTGCCGAGACAAAGCTGTGTATTCAAAGCCGTGCGCCCACTCCTCGCTTTTTCCAGTAACACAGACAGCCAGAGTGTGGGGAGAGACCTACTATATATAGATGGGTTGATATGAGGACAAGACGAGATGCACAGACATGAGATTAAGACGGCGGCAGACATGGGGAGAAAATGAGAAAAATGCCGGCGGTGTGAATGAGCGGACACGCTGGAGTGGAATTTTCTGCAAAAAAAAAAAAAAAGCCTCATTCTATCATTTTGTCACATGTCATAAATATGCATCTATTTAGCCGCTGGCATAGTAAGAGTGAATACACAAACAAATTAATGGTCTGCGGGACTCCAGCAGCTTCAGCAAACACACAAGCTGGATTCATTTATTCCGAACATGAAGTGTAAACCATATCAGTCATAATTTGACTCCTCCTATCCTCCCCCCCCACCGGGAAGGTATATATGATGAGAGCGTAAGAAGAGGAGGCACTCGACGAAGATGTCCACTTCACATTGCTATTTCATTGAGCCTACTTATCCCGCTTCCCTATGCTAAAAAAATCTCCTTTGCGAGGGGGCTCTTGGCTGAGACAGCAGCAGAGCTTTTAGCGACAGATCGACTTTTGCTTACATTTGAGACCGCGGCATAAATTCTTGCCACTTGTGGTAAATCGCAACCACTCATTCATCTTAACACCTCAAATACCCTGCTGACGGATCAGCCGAACAAAATGGACCATCTGCCAACTTGTTGGCGCCCATCAACTGTCTAAGCTTTGGCTTGAATGTCTAAATCGCGACATCCTTAACAATTATGGCAGATCCTGCCTTCAGGCCTCAGAGAAACAGGGGGATTCTTTATGAGCCTGGCAGGTGCAGAATGTGGCAAGCGCCCAAACTCGTCAGCGCCGAGTGACGGTAGCGGCGGCAGGCCTCCCATTCCTTCAAGCTGGCAGTGGTATAGCACACTAATGCAGGAGAGGAAGAGCTTATCTGCAGCGACGGAGCGGTAGAGGAGACGGGGAGAGAAACCAGCGAGAACCAGAGAGAGAAAACTCGATCTGTAGAGCCATTTAGAGAATTTCACTAAATTATACATGAGTCCTCAGCTGCATTTTAGTGATATTGAGGTGGACAAGGCTTCATATCAATCGGCGTTATTAGAGATGACTGAATACGCAAAGAACCTCAGGCTTGAGCCACCGTGTGAATGAAACCATCTCAACTGTCTGCCTGTGTAACTCATCAAGCTCGTTTTCACGGGGTTGAGGCAGTGGTCTCAGTTGCATTCGGTGAGGGCATGTTATTAGGACACCCGTAGAAATTTACAGAGCATATTTTCTTGTGATATTGTAATTTTCTTTGACGTAGAATTACTTCCAATGGGATGAGGAAAAGAAAAAAAACATACGGAGCACGCATTCAGAAGACCAGGGATTAATCACAGTCTGGGAAAGCATCCCGAGCTGGAGACGTTAGGGGCTCTTGTCAACTCTATCCATGACTAATTTTTTCAATGTTGAGTATGTTTGTCACAGCTCCGAGTGCAGCCCTGATCACAAGGCGGGCTGGCAGATGTGCAAAATGTCTTTTTAAAAAAAAAAATGTGGAGGGCCTCTGTGAATGGAGAGCGTCTTTGAGATGGGTTTCTTTGCTGGTCAAGACGAAGGGGTGAAAAAAAACAGAAGAGACAGAAGAGATACACACCACAGAGGCTGGTTCACACGAAGGTCATAAGACTAATGACTGTCAACAATGAACCAATGGAGTGCACTGCAGTCTTACCCCCTTAAGCACAAGCCTCTCAGTGTGGGCCAAAGCGAAGCACCGACAAGTGTGTGTGTGGGGGGGGGGAGACAACAACCACTGCCATCATAAACCAATCATAAAGTGGTCTCATAAACGAGTAGATCGGCTCAGAGTTTCTTGCTGCAGGGGTGGGATAATCAAGCGAAACATTTCCATAACCAAATAAGGCAAATGAGCCGTGGCGAGCAATTGGCCAGAAAACTGTCAAAAGTCAAGGCTAGGAGGCAGGATTAAATATAAATACAGCAGTGTTAGGTATTCTAAGACGGCACGGGTTAAAAGTCCGTAAACTAAACAGAAAAAAACTGCCACAATCAATGTGACAGCGTCTTTGTACCTTTGCTATGTTAAGCATTTAAAGCACTGATTCCCAACGAGGGGTTCCTGTAGCCATCTGCAGTCGCTTTGGGGTACGTGGGAAGATTGAGGAGTAGCTTAAGTAATTAGATAAAAGATAATATAATCTGAAATAAAAAATGTGCTCAGGGTGAGAAAAGTACGAGTTGAAACAGTGAGTAATGGATGCTGAAATAGATGGTGTCAATGAGGGGTACCTGACGGTTCATCTGACACAAACAGGGTCCGTCATCTGCACCAGATTACCGACATTCAGCATTTGTCTGCAGGAAAAATGGCTATTTCAAATCAATGTCATTTGTTTTTTGTTACACGTAATAATGAGGTCGGGTATCGGTATCCGATACCTTTAAGGTATCGACTGAAATAACCCAAGTAGTATTGAAGCTTCTCCAGTCAACTGTACGGTTTTATCGTCACTCAATCACCAATTGTTCTTGTATGATTGGCCCAGCACCACAGCTACATACAATCTGCAGTGATGAAGTTGAGTGTTGTGTATTGTGACAGGACTGGCAGTTCAGCGTGTCGAGACGCCACCAAAATGTTCGAAAGCATGAAGGAATATTTCAGGAAACACTCGGACTATGTGCAACATGATAAAGAACCTCATCAAGCATGGAGAAAAACTTCTAGGTCAGCTGCACCAGGTTTGTATGGCCAATGGCTTCTTCAGCAACTGGTAAATTATGAAGTAGCCTATTGGTATCTGCATCACCGATTCTGCCGTATCACCTACAACAGTGATTCAGCCATCTCAACAAATGCTCAAAGAAGCCAAATGTTTAATATTCAAACGACTTTGGTGGTTTTGGTGACGTCACAGAGCACCGAAGAGGGTCAACAAAACATCGGACTTTACTGACTTTAACCAAACTCATGATCTTTCCAAGTATGCTAGCAGCATGGCTCTAGATGATGGCAGTGCAGGTCTGTTGTTCAGGTCAGTCCATCACTTTAAAAATGAAAAAAATCACAACAGCCCCAAGAAGAAAAAAAAAACAATACTTTGGTGATCCCTGGACTTTCCACCAAGCTACACCAGCAGGTCTGTAAATTTCAGTTTGTCCAATATTTTAACATTTTGGAGAAAAATGCCTGCAAAGCTGTACTTTGTTTTGTGCCGGTTACCAAATGACAATTCCTTACTTTGTATTTTTTCCTATTCCTTTATGATATATTGGCCATTTTGTATTGTGCATGTTATTAATAGCTTTTTTTTAAAGAAAAGGTGTTGCAGTTGTGGTGTAGCTGACTGGATCTGGTGCAGCTTGCATGACATATATAAATCTTGCTTTCTCCTTGTTTTACCATAACAGTTTAACACTACTGTTAACACTTTCATTGTCTTCATGCATCCATTCTAAAAAGCAAGGAGCGGCGAACAAAAACATTTATTCTGAATCACATCTGGACACTGCATCTGGAGCCAGCCAACCCCGAGAGTGACCTACACCGCTGTCCCTGTTCAGCCTCACGGAGCAGCTAGAACAGCTGCAGACTCTTGATCGCCTTTACCTCAACCAATCCTTAACCACAGGAGAGTCAGACAAAACTTTCATTTTTTTTTTTGCGATGGTGAGTTTGAAGGCACTGACATGTGATGCCCTCCCAAACGGAGGCTCAAGAGGGCATTTATAAATGCTGTATTTTCTCATTAAACTTTGAGGACTTGTCGGCACAGTCGCACACAACTCGTGCTGGTTAAACCGAGCTGATGAAGTGCCCTGATGAGTCACGCAGAGCACACAATTCTGTACTGTCTCTTATGTTGAGGACCTAATACCGCGTTCGAGTGGAGACTGGAGGACGAGGAAAAAAAAATTCATATAAAGGGCCCAAAAAAAGAAGGGGCCTGACATCATCAAATCCGAAAGGTTACTGGCCAACGCTCGGCGCTCCTGCTCAAGAAAAACACTATTGATATTCCGTGGGTTCGGCTGGGGACAATGGCATGGCCTGTCCCTCCCTCTCTCCCTCATAGCCTGGCATGGCCGAGATGTCACAGAGAGCACCAAACAAATGGATGGAGGGATAGAAAGGGATGGAGGGAGGAGGAGGTGGAGGAGAACAAACACATTGTTCTCGGGGTGGAGAAAGGAGTATTGTGAAAAAGACAGATAGCTTATGTGGTGGAACGGGGTGGGGGAAGAGAGAGGGGCACAAAAGGACGGAGAAAGGTGAAACCTGGCTTTTTTTTTTTTTTTTAATAGATGCCCCCTTTTTTAGTTAGAGGAGTTAGAGGTAATCCATAACCCTGCTTTAGGGGACACTTCCTTAAAACTTTAAAGAGGAACACAGCAGGGACAGTTTCAGCACAGAACATTCATCTTCAGCTTGCCTTTCATCTGTCACATCGCCAGAAATCAGTTCTGGGTTGTTGTTTTTTTTTTCTTGAAATCATGCTCCAAAAAACCCAGAGACACTTCTTAACATGTAGCAAAACACAGATCAACCCAGGCATTGGAGCAGGTAAAGGTTTGCAAACTGCAACTTCCCCTGCGGGACCCCGGCATGAACGGGTGACTTAATGTGAACTAACAGCACAGCTGTTTGAACACGGGCTAGGACCCTCGGTGGAGATGGAGGACGCTGCGCCGCAATGCCCCGCAGGCGTGTGATGTGCACCAGCTGCCCTCCTCGGTAAACATCAGTGACACATATACAGACAAACACACACACACAAACGCGCGCAGTTAACCAGGTACACGACAAAGAGACGATAAAAACAACCCCGTTCACACGTGCACAAAAGAGGACACAGATACAGAAACGTCTCCGCGTGCGGGTATTTACAATCCATACAATTATTCACAAAGACTCTCATGCTTCCTCTACACAATCGCGCGTACACAAATTGGGAAGAGACAACGCTCAGCCGCAGTCAACCTCCAGAGTAATTCACAATAAAAGGAGGGGATCATACAGCGCACACACAGAGGCGCACGATATGGAATTGAATTCATTACATATTTGCATTTTCAATATTTCATGCTCTGTTGCCTGTTTGATTTCCATTAGGGCCCCTTTTCCATCCCTCACACTTTGCTTGTTTCAAGCCCACTTCTAAAAAGGCAACAGTACAAGCTGACAACTGCCATTTGAAATTCAGATTTTAGTCACACCAGCAATTCCCCAGATTCTGTTTTTAAAAAAAAAACGAGACAATGTGATTTGATGATGATGACGATGATATTCAAGATGAGTGTCAGATGTAGCCCAACGTAGCACAGAGGAGATATTTAAAGACCAAACAGGAGAGAAGAAACCAAACAAACTCTTCACATGGACGTGAATGAACACATGATGAAAGAATAAGAGCATGGTACAGATAAACAACAGAGGCAGACAAAAAAGGGATTTTTCGGAGCAATTTCCATGATTATTCTACCACAATGGTGTCGTTCTCAAACTCCCCTTCAGCAGACACAGGACACAGCCCACACACACAAATAACAGGCAAACCACCAGACGTGCAGTATGCATACTTGCATAGAGACAGCATAACAAATAGTGATCTCAAAAGCTCTCCAGTATACAAAATACAAGCCGGGGCTGCATGTGAAGACAGTGACAATAGTATGCCACATGCAGTGCGAGTCACTGTATAAGCTGTAAAAAAAAAAAAAAAAAACTTCACATTCGATGCACGCCTTCTTTAAGCAGGAGAAATGCCGGTCTGCCAACGCTTGCAATCTATTTCCTGCCTCTCCTTATGTTAATTTTCACGAGTAGGTCTTGACCTGATCTATATGAAAAGTGTCCCGAGATGACTCCTGTTATGATTTGGCGCCATATGAATACAATAGTAACCGTTCAGCTCAACTTCCTGCGGCTGGAACTGGAGCGATGCATCAGGGGGTCACCTTGAAAAACAAGGAGCAACAGCTTACGGGCATGTTAGCAGATGTGAGGCTAAATGCTCAAGTCAAGTGTGTTAATAATGAATCAAGCGGCAACATCTGTGTCTGGGAAATGAAGCCGAGGTGCTGAAAAAACTGCAGTTCATTGAGCGGCCATTTGAGGCTGGCCTCTAGAAGTGAGTCAGTCTCCATAAGTCCCCATGTTAAAATGTCTTCACAGCAGAAATAAACATGTTTCGGGCCGCCTCAGGTCCACTGATCATCCACGTATTGCCGATTTTTAGATTAGCATATTTTAAGCTGTCCATGTCTTTATACAGTCACTTTAATGATGAATGTTTTGATGTTTATGTACAGCTGAGGTTGATGGGAATGTCATTAAATCAGATTTAAACTTGGGTCTGATGGTGTCAGGGGATCAGCAAAGCCAAGTTCATTCTGACTTTCAATGGTCGTCAAGTGATTTCACTCAGATTCAAACATCAATTTCATGACTCGGGGTAAATTCAGAGGTGTCACCAAAGTCGCTATGATTCATCCCAAACTCCACGGCAATTGATGCGGTTGTTGTCGAGATCAAACAACATTAGCATCAATAGAGCCAAAAATCGGTGAGCACCACTGCTAACACACTCAAAGTTATGGATTTATTGGCAGCGACGTGAGCCCAACATGTTTGTTTTCAAAGCGGCTCCGTTGCCTGATACGTACCTCAGATTCTCAAGCAGTCACCGGCTGTGTGTGTGTGTGTGTGTGTGTGTGTGTGTGTGTGTCAATGTCACCCAATCATTTCCTCCACAGTCACTCTACTTTGCATTTAATGCGATTCGGAGTTTGCTTGCGGGCTCTCAGAGACAAAAAGGCACAAACACATCGCTAAGCGCCAAGTGGTCCAATCTCCATCGCAAGCACCCCTCACATCCTCTCACATGGTGTCACTATGCAGAAAACTCTCGAAATCCTCTTTCCTCATGTAATAACCCGCCCGTCCTTGGCTCTCAAGCTGCACCCCCTTCCACTACACACACACACACACACACACACACACACACTCCAACACTCTGATTGATTCAGGCTGGACAGTTAGTGGATTTCCATCATCTAATGCAAGCTGTGAGTGCTTCTCTTTTGTCCTGCTGTTTGAGCAACTGTCAGCTCCCACGTCTTTTTTGACTTCTAATAACGTCTCAGGCACACAGCAATCTCCTTGGCATGTCCTCTTATTACCGCGCGGGCTGAATGCACTTCTCTGCCGCCTTTTTTTTTTTGAGTGCTCGGGCAAGAAATCAGGCCAGCTCAAAGTATTGGTATGCTGCCGATACGTTTCATGTTTTGCTGGGCGTTTTTTTTTTTGGTGCAGTGAATTTCTGATAGGGATCTATTACCAGCAGGTATTGCTGTAACTGCTGAGTCGATTCGGGTGTTTGGAATTTACTTGTGGCGAGAAGTCTGTCGGGGATAGCGTCGATAAATCAATAACACAAACGACAGGATGCTTAAAATTGGCAAGGGCCTTTATTTTCATTCAACATTACAAAAGAAAGAAGCTATTTACAATTATTATTGATATTGTCATTATTTATTATTCCCTGCTGGTGACTCCAGATGATCAGTAGTAGTCCTCTTGGTCGACTTTCTCCCCCTGGTTCTGAATCTGCTGCTGCTTCTTGTACAAATCAGCGATCTGCAGAGAGCAGAGGAGATAGAGAGGAAGAGAGGTGTTGGAGGCAAGATGGGTTCGCATGAGAGAGCATGCACGAAAGAGAGAGAAGGGAGGGAGGGAGGGGAGAAGATCATGAAGTCAGGTCAGTGATATGAAGAGGAAAAGCTAAAAATAACAGTTTGATTATTCATATCCTGGGCTTTGAAGTCGGTGACTCCCAGCTGCTGACTGGGAGACAGAGGTTGTGTTCACTTGAGCTCATCAGGGTTGGGGGAGTGAGGAGGTGGAAGGCGGGACAATGAATAATGTGTGAGCAGCATGCCCACCCAGAATCAGCAGCATCAGTACCAGTACAGCAGGATGGCACAGCGAGGAGGAAAACAATGAAACATCACATTATTCCTCCTTCACAGGATCAAAGTAGAAGCTTTGATTCACAGCCTGAAACTTACCGAGTCCAACGCGGGTCTTCGGACTTCACCCTGACTTGAGTGACGCCTGCTTTCATTTAAACTGCCAGCTAAAGCTCAGAACGCGAGGACCTTGTGTGCTGTGGTTCCCGAGCGTGCGCATCCTCGCTGATATTAACTGGCAGAAGTATCATTTAAATGCAGCTGATGTTCCAACCTGACTCCCAACTGAGCACAAATCTACAGACTGCACAGTTAACAGATGGCTGTTAATTCAAGTCAGTGAAAATCCACATTATAAATACGATCTTATAAAAGTTCCACAGGTTTAGACTCCGGGGTGAAAAAAAGAAAATATCCAGGTTTTATCTGGACGTCTCTGGCTTCATAAAAACTCAACATCTTTGTGCTGTTACACACGATGAGTAACACTTGCGTGATGCCCGGCCTGGGTTCGGTTGTCAGTTTGTACATCCACGGTAACTTCTTGATTCTGGCGAGTGTGTCTTAAAAGTTTTAGGAGAGAATCAAACTTCAAAACGGTGGCCTGTGGCTTGTAAACGTGTTCACAGTCCACCGCCTGCTGGTTTTTGTCACTGATGAAACTGAAAGACTCGTTTTGTTTTTTTTTATTTTGGTTCACAGACATAAAAGCATCCTCATATTTAGTCAGTCCAGAAAGAAAACGTGACAATAAACACTGACATTTTATGGTACGCACAGCAATAACCATCAAATATTTGAGAGTCAAGGCATTTAAAGTACATTTGAGGCACTCTGTGTATCCAAAATTAGAGATTGGTTTATTAGTGTTTAATATTATTAATTTAATTCAATAAAAACAGATTCCAGGTGAATCACATTTTATCAGGCGATATCCCAAACGAAGAATACATTTATCGTTTTCTGACATGCTACAGACCGAACGATTAATCAGTTGATGAATTAGTCATGAACATCATAAGATTAGCTGAAAATTCAATTGTTAGCCTACATCAGGAAGGCAAAATATCTGGCTGCAATCCGACGACCACACAGGAAGTGAACTTGAGTGTTGAACAAGTTTTCCGACTTGTTTTCTAGAACATTTGAGTTTTGAGTTGAGAACAACTCTGTAACTCTGAGTGCTCCACGAAGAAAAACACAGTACTACTCGAAAGTTAAATCATCACCGCGACGAGCTTCAACAACGTTTACAGTGTAGAGCTGCAACCAAAGAGAATAATCACGACTTCAGAGAATTCAAGGTGACGTCGCTTTTATCCAAAAAGAAAGAAAAAAATAGGCAAAAACCAAATGATGTTTAATTCAGAGTTAAAAAAATTTTTTTAAAAGAGGCAGATGAAGGTTTAGTCAGTTAATCTTAATATTAGTCAACGAATATTAAAAAAAAAAAATAAAACATCACTGGTAAAGATTTTTATGAGGTGGTTGTTTGTTTTCTTTCTTCTTTCTAAATGTTTCGACTAATCATGATCACTAATCAACAGAGAAATTAATTGTTTCGGCAATATTGATAAAGCAAAGAGTTTAGACGAGGTCACTTTATATAAGATATACTGTATTATACACAGTAACAGTGATGTGCGCACTGACTTGGAATTCAGGTTGGTGGGTTGTATCATAAATAAATAATTTGCTGGTGGGTCAGCAGGCGGGTCAAACAGAAGGATTCATTTTAGAATAAA
Organism: Miichthys miiuy; assembly: GCA_036365135.1. Taxonomy (NCBI): domain Eukaryota; kingdom Metazoa; phylum Chordata; class Actinopteri; family Sciaenidae; genus Miichthys; species Miichthys miiuy. Next base: position 4,376,490 of record CM071617.1, on the reverse strand, counting down.
TAAAAAAAACATGATAAAATTATTGAATCTTCATTAAAGTCTCGTCACCGTGCCGACCGTGCAGCGTGTTCACATACGGAGCTAACGTGCTGACTCAGACGTAAAGGTTTAACGTTATGAGACTCGCAGGTTGGCGTGTTCGCTGTAGGACAGATGCACACCTCTACTGTACGATATAATTCACTGTTTGCTGCCTCGATATATTACCCAGACTCCACCACTGAACTCCAGGGGAGCTGCTTTACCTGACTGTTATAGAGCTTTGTTCACGGCGCAGTGAGTGGCCACTACATAAACCCAGCGCCAGTATAAAAGAATATTGTCCTTGCAGTGTTGTTCACCCTTGAATTTTTACAGGACACTTCTTGTGAGGTGACCGTGATGAAGGTGATGCAGCGTCTCTATACGACACTTCAAGTAACATGGCCAAACACACAAATAATTGAATTCTTACTTGTTTACTGTCATTGTTATCGCACAAGGTCGACCTGGTTTGACCTCGGGGGGCCTCCACACGCGCGCCACAGATAGCATTTGATGTTTTAAAACGTGTATCCGCATAATTCACACCCCTGTTCACCCTCAAAGTGGGCTCACCCTCCCCTCCACCCAGCACGAGTGATGTGATGTACCTGAGCACCAGTCGTGGCGTCCTCGGGCTTCTTGTCGTCTCTGATCCGAAGGAAGCGGGGGAACCTCAGAGAAATGCCCTTTTCTGGATCCACCTGAGGGCAGACAAGCAGACGCAGTCGGTACGCAGCCACTGATGCATGTGAGCGTTTGTCCTTTGTTACTTGTGCTGTGCTGAAAATGTTAACTCCTCTTTTGACTGTGAGGATTTGAATCCCCCCCATTAGTTCAAGGTCTTAAAAACATCAAAGATTGAACGATTAAAAAAAAAAAACTTTCAGTTGTGCAATTTTCCATTTATCTGCCTCTCAAAACTCTCTGATTACCTTCAAACATTTTCCTTTTCAGAATAACCAAGCGTCGGATGTGAATAAATTGCCCTGGAGATGTTTGATGGATTATATGTATGTAGACACGTTCTATCACATTTTATTCAAATGCTGAAGTGGCTCACTACAGCTGCTCATCAGGGAAAGTTGAGTGGTATCATGTGAAAGAGGGTTTACAGCAGGGAACTTTGACTCGAGGCGAGCCGCGTCGCTCACTTTTCTGCCTTCACGGTGGATCAACATGTAAAACGTAAACAGTGAATAAGATAAGCAACGGTTTTACTGACGTCTCTTTAGATTTACATTTAGTCATTCAGCTGACGCTTTTATCCAAAGCGACTTACAGGGAGTCATTTGGGCTTCAGTATCTTGCCTAAGGACAGGTCGACGTGCAGACTGGAGGAGCTGGGGTTCGAACCACCGATCATCTGATTAGTGGACGACCCGCTCCCTCCTGAGCCACAGCTGCCCCCATTAAGGAGAACGGGATGCTACCAAACTTGGACGTGTTGCTTGGATCACCATAACACGCAAAGAGGAGATACAACCAAGAGCGATAGCTCATTTTAGAAGCATCGATCACTGACTGACAGCTGCATACACGGACATCATTATTTTGGTATAGTTAAGATAACAACCTGAGAAAATGGTGCAGCGGTACTGGTAGCGCCGGAATTATCCATTATGCGCTTTGTCCTCTGAAATAGTGTATTTCCTGGCTTATACTGTCGTTTCCAACAATAATAGACTTTTTTTTTTCCACGGCAGCCATTTTGACGTGTCGGGTCAAGCAGGTGTTTCCAATGACACTAATGAAGGCTCCATTCCATTTATGGCAGCAGAGCCTTCCCAGTGAGCCAACGTGCACCACAGCAGAATCCTGACGGCTTGACCTGAATGGAACTCAGCCTTAATTAGCAACACTGGCAACACCTGCGTTGTTTCTGTTTCATGTCATGTGACATGATCTTTTAATTGATCTGACAAATTAGGTTGACGATATATAAAGAGTAGATAATCCTCTTATTAAGGCTCTCGTTCATTGAAAGTTTATTGTCAAAGTTCTACAGTAAAAACACGCTGAGCTCTTTTGTCTTTCCTCCTATAAATGTTTCAACACGGATCGAATTATTTTATCTCAGAGCTGTTTTACCTCAACTGTGTTTAAAATGAGAGTTGTATCCTGTTAATGTTACGGCAAACACTTTACGTGCACCGAGGGGCCGAGTCCAGCATTCAGACAAACACGGGTAATAAACAAGTATCTGTTCCATTAAATCCAGCATCTTTTACAGCATTTTTAATAACTCAATTAAGAGCCGCTAATTGTGACTTTTCACTGCAGGCAACAGACCATAACAGGCAGAATTTATCAGTGCAAACACACGAGGGAGGGAGGGAGGGAGAGGTGGATTAATATGCCGAACTGACCATTCCCATGGCAGCCTTGTAGATGGGTGACAGCGAGAGGTCGGCGCACTTCACCTCCCAAACCTGCACGGCGTCCAGCCACACGTCGGGCTCTGCTGACTGTTCCACGCGGTAGTAGGCGCGGGGCTTTGGCAGAATGTGCTCCTGGTAGAACACAAAAACAGACCAAGACCATTTTAAACTATGAATCAAATTACATTGTTCACTTTGTAAAATACCAAAAAAAAAAAAAAAAGCTCCCGATCATGAGTAAATCTTCACATTTTGACATATAAACAATGTGCGTACTGTAGAAACAACTCGATTCCAAAAGAGCTGGGATGCTGTGGAAAACAAAAACAAGATATTTAATGTTCAAACTGAACTTCATTGTTTTATGGAAACATGCACTCATTCTGAATCTGACGCCTGCTACAAAAACACCTATTTAGAACACTGCACAGTTACACAGTTGATAACGGGTGATAGTATCACGATTGGGTATGAAAGGGTCATCTTCCTTATTGGCAAGCAAGGATGGGGCGAGGGTCACCGCTTTGTGAAAAGCTGAAAATAGTCCAAAAGTTAAAGAACGTTTCTCACCGCACGATTTTGAAGAAATGTAGCACTCTGCACCTAAGAGGCGAGGCCGAAGACCAACACTGAAACTTCGACCCCTCAGGCCATTATTACTACGTGGGCTCAGAAAACCGTCAGTAAACACAGTTTGTTGTTGCTACATCTACAAAATACAAGTTAAGACTCTACCGTGTTAAGAGAAAGCCAGTTATCAACAACATCCAGAAACCCGGCAGACGTCTCTGATCCATCCAGAGCTCCTCTGAGATGGACTGAGGGAAAGCGGAAAGGTGTGCTGTGGTCTGATGAGTCTATATTTCATCATCCTCAAAGAGGGAAAAGGACCATCAAAGCTCACCAAAAAGCCAGCATATATGATGGTACAGAGGTGAGTTAGCGCCCATGGCGTGATGCGTTACCCACGTCTGTGAAGGCGCCATTAATGCTGAAGGTAAGTACAGGTTCTGGAGCAACATATGCCTCCATCCAGACGACGGCTTCCTCAGGGACAATGCAGCGCCACATTCTGCACGTGTTACAACAGTGTGGCATCATAATAAAGTGTGTAGGTAACTAGACTGACCTGCCTGCAGTCCAGACCTGTGTCCCATTTAAAAAAAAAAAAAAAAAAAAAGTGGCCCATTATGAAACCTACATCAAGCAAGAACGGTAAAGAATTTCATGTTTTAAACTTCGACAATTACCGCCCTCAGTTCCCAAATGCTTACTGAATGTTGTTTAAATAAAAGCTGATGTAACGCAGTGGTAAACATGCCCCTGTGCTAACATTTCTGATGTGTGTCGCAAGCATCAAATGACTATATAAAGATATTTAATGTTCAGGGGGTGTGAAGAGAGTCTCCATATTTATTTACATTTTATACAGCGTCCCGACTTTTTTGGAATCGGGGTTCTACATACAAACAAGCACAATGTTAAAAAAATAAAAATAAAAATAGGTCAATGCATTCACAGTGAACCTGATAAAGAGACAGTGACAGAGTGGCTTTGGTTGCCCTGCTGAATCCTGCTGCCGCCTCACAATCGCCTCCCAAGAGACTGCAGAGTTTTCAACACGCACATTTAGATTATACCTACTTACCCGAGGGGGCGAGGGTGATTCCCAAAACCACGCTATCGTACACCGACATTAAAGATTTCACTCAGAGACGCCTTCATATACACCGGTTTGTTGCCGGATATTCACCTCTTAAGATTTAAAAAAAAGCACAGGCCTCCTTCACACTGTTCGTCTTCTGCAAACAAACTGAGAAAACTGTCAACTTCTAAAATATTTAATAGTGCCTTTTTAACTTTGACACAAGCAATCATTCTGTCAGCGTAGGTGTCATGAGTTTTTTTTTTACAAAATGACACCCATCTTGTTTCGACGTCAAACATCCATTTGAGCGAGTGTGACTCTGAAACAGTGAAACGTTAACTAGACTGCCGCAGTGTCCACAGGAACTGGGTCATAGTTAAGTAATGCTGGGGAGAAAGAGAAAAGGCTCCACCAGCTGTAGCGGTGCTGGTTTTCTCGCACACATTATTTATACTGTAGGCATTCAAGTGACACTCTCATGCATAATGAATTACAATGACTGAGCTGGTAGGCGTGTAGTGTCTCATAAAACATTGCTGCTGATGGACACGAGTTAGCGATACACCTTTTATGCTTTATTTGACAGGTCAGACAGCAGCTAGACGTGCCCGATCCGCATTACATCTCGGCACACAATCGCACAACGATGCATTTTTACTGGCCTTTCCTGAACATCAGAATGTGTAGGATCCATTTCGCTTATCATATAATTTACGCCAAAGCCGCTGCATCAACCTTGAGGGCATATCTAAAGAGATGTGTTTAAGGAGCGATTATAATCGAGCACAGGTGCTGCCGTTTCTGTGGGAAGCACGGCGGCGGTTTTGCAGACTGTGCGGCGACAGCGAGCTCAAAAAGTTTGAGTTAGAAAATCTACCGTTTTTCCACTCAACATGAAGGCAAAGACAAATCCCTCTGTGGCAGCCACTCGGTAGACGTTTGATAAACGCGAATGGTCTCTACAGAACGTCACCTGATAGTTAAATAGGGAAAATTCCAGTTTATTACCACTCAGTCTAAGTATATATTCTCCTGTGAAAGCCTTTCGGCTAATAGCTCACGATGGTAGAGTCTCTCCTGTTCCAGGTGAAGTTTAAATGTGGGACGTGTGCAGGAAGCGAGTATGACTTATAAAGCACTTAAAGGATAATTCATGAATGAAAACTGTATTTTCAGAGTGGTGATTGTGACGTGACTGCACCGATGGAAGTGATGATACAGTATTCTGTAATTCTGTCTTATTTGTGTCAGTAACTGAGACATTGGAAAACAGTGACATCGCTAAAAAGACGTGCGACGAGACGACAAACGAGGGCAGCGCGGCTTCAAAACAAAACCTGACGTTGGATTAATGCGCTGTCGAGACTTTGAGCAATCCCCGTTTCACCTCCGTTTGATTTTCTTGACCGTGGTTCTCGCTGTGTGACCTTGTCGTAGCTGTCAATGCTGCCACATTCACGGATCTCAGCTATTTACTTGGTGATGAATCAAAACAGAAACAGAAATGATGGACGGAATTAAGAGCAAAGTTCTAATAAACTGGAGTTTTCTCAACGACCTCTGGTCTATAAAATGTGAGAAAATAATGAAAACAGAAAAATGTTTCCCGGAGCGAAAGACGATGTCTGTCAGGTGCTTGCTGTTGATTTTAAATTAGATTATCAGTAAAAAAAAACTAAAAGAAAATGATCAAATATTTACATCTGAGTGGCAGGTGTGCCAGTGAGTTTTAAAAATAGTTGATTAATTTTCTGCACCAACTAATTAGAGTGGATGTCAAATCAGCATGCGCACTATTGTTCTTCAAATCTTTATTATTATTATTCCACCTCGGTTTTTTTGCCACCTAACTACTCCATGCTAACATACTTTGTCCTACAGAATCCATTCAAACATCACAACGTTCGGCTCATTTAGGACATGACGGTTATTATTTTACTCATTTGTACCATTCATACTTTTTCCACGTTCCACAATTTGTGCCAATTGATTAAAATGAACGGCATAACCTTGAAATCTTTCCACAAACCTTCAACACTTTCCACTTCCACTACTTCTGCATGCTTTCAGCTCCAGACTTCATTCTCAACTTTAAACTGCACAAAAGACTTTGTACTATTAAACTTGTCTTCAACTTTTTTTTTGAAATGTTTTACAGTTTTTGAATTATTACAGTTTAACTTTGATGCCGTTTGCACTTCCACCGTTTTTCAGCTCATTTCACATTTCAGCAGAAGGCATCCACATCACATTTTCTGCAGGAAATGCAGTTTTCTAGTTGATCGATCTCAGTCTAATTCAAGGGTGTGAAACATAAAATGCAAGTGTGAAAATAGAAGTTAATTTTTTCAATATTTCAATAAAAATGCATGGCTATTCCTGATTTCCTACACTGGACTTTGGTCTTTAGTTCTAAAACAGATGTGACTAATTCATGTCATGATAGTAGACTGACATGCGTCCTCCTTTCCGCTAAAAGGAAGGGAACAACTTGGAGGTTTTGCTATTTAAAAAGGTGATTGTGCAGCCCACTTGAGATCAAATTGGGCTGTCTGAGTTTGACACAGCCTCATGTTAGCACTGAAGAACACTCCCTGAACTGAAAAGGATAAAAAGGGGAGCACAGGTTTAAGTTCAAGTACCAGAGTAAACCCTGAGAACAGAGGTGGGGGGGGATGGGGGCTCAGTGTGTCGCTCATTACAGCACAGCACCTCGCCACCCAGAGCGTGCCAATTGTCTCCGTGTCTGGAGTCCCATCGGCTTGCAGCGCTGCAAGCTAGAGTAACACGGCCGCACCAGCAGCTCGCCTTAATCCACCATCCATCACTTTCAGATGGAGGGCTTCATTACAAAGCACTACAGTACAAGCTGGATTGGTGTGGGGGAGGAAGAAAAAAGAAAGAAAAAAAAAAAAGGTTACACCGCCTTTTCAATCACTGTTTCATGGCAATTTTGCACTCTGCAGCAGTTTGTGCCACTGAGTCTAAACCCTTAACCTTTAAAATATTACTTTAAGGTTATTTGATTCCAAAGCACCACGCTGTGTACCACATTTGCACAAGTGAGCATGATCTCACAATTAGCCACTTTCACAAACAGATTTTTAAAAAGCCTCTCTGCTCTCATTTCTGTAAAAGCGGATCTAAATTTAGCCAATGAAGTCAACAGGGTACTCGGATGAATTGTGACTCTCACAACAGCTATCGTTTTCAGAGAGCAGTTGTCAATTTCTTCAAATGCTGCTGCTGCTGCTGCTGCTGCTGCTCTGCTGCTCTGGAACGAGCCTCTTCAAATCTAAATTGAAAAGTCATTACCCGACGTCAGAGCACGCCCGCACACTTACTGCAAAAACGCAGATTTTGTATTGGCGAGACCGAAGTAATTTATGATCTCTGTCCAATATTACAAGAAAGGTCTGAAATGCAAGCAAACACACGCGTACAAGCCAAATTATTGATGTTTCTGTAACTCATTTTAGGTGATATATGGCACGTTGGGAATAGTGGAAAGTATGTGGACAAGCCGGGGGGGAAATAAACATATTTTCTGTAATATCTGAGCTCATTTCTATGACTTCTCTCATTTTGGGCAACTTAAAATAGGTACCTAGAGGCATCATTTACAAAGTGATTTCAGTATGTGAGTTGCACCGTAGAGTGTAGTAGACACAGACCATCTCATTTTGTGATGAAATTCTCAATTTATACCTAAAAAAAAAAAAAAAAAGGTGGAACAGATGAAGAATTAAGTGAGGGAATGATTATTTGTAGAATGAAAGGGCTCTAAATACCTCAGCGACACTCATTAGGACTCTTTTAGCCTAAAAAAAAAGGACGCTGATTCTGTTGAAAAATAAAGCACCTGTTGCTGCAGAGAGTTAAAACCCCAGGTTATGATTTTTTATTTATTTATTTATTTTTTTAAATGAAGGCATCACCGAGCGAAAAACAAGTGTTGAGGTTGTGATTTTTTTACCGAGCTAGTAAGTGCGACAGTCACGCCGTGACACTTTACCTTTAAGAACTTGTAATGCTGCTCCAGATCTTCATCCTTGAAGCCTGTCCCGATCTGCAAGAGACGAAAGATGATAAGAAAGAGACACACACACACACACACTTTTAGATATACACATATTCCCTCATGGTGAGACAGCAGACATTTGGCAGCGAGCTGCAGAACACAGAACAGCAAGCAAATCCACCCCTACACCAAGAGCGCCTTGTCTACCTGCTTCGCCTGAAGCGTCATGTCACCCCTCAAAAGACCCGAACCCGCTGAGACACAAGAATCACCTAGTGGGCTGATGTGCACAGGAAAAGGAAAGAAAAACAAAAAAAAAAGGCTGGTGTATCATACAAATACAGTATTTTCCAGCTCACAGATCGGTCCAAAGGTGTTTTCTGCAGGTGTCCAACGGAAGCTTTATGCTTCTGAGCCCGCAGTCACCATAATAAGGTTTAGAGGTGTTTTATTCAACGGTGGCACCTTTATGGATTCTGGTTTTATCTATCTGGCCAAGCCAATAACTCTACCGAGCCAACTGTAACAACCGACTCTGTAGGTGCCTTTTGTGTAGTTAAGACAAACACAAAGACCTGTTTGTTTTTGTTGAATGACATAATCAGACCCCTACAGCAGCTTAATTTGATTCATACAGGCATGTTTGAGCTAAAATTACTAACAAGGAGGGCTGGATATCGTTAATCAACCCTCTGGGGCTGTATCAAAGGCCGCATGAATTGCTTTTTGCAGTTGTGGGCGATTGTTTGGACACCAGAGGGTTAGACACTTAAAAATAATAAGGTAATTCAAAGAATTGAGTAGCATCTAGTGGTAACCTCTGATTGCAACCCCCTTGTTTCACCCTTTTCTTCCTACTGTAGTGTTGAGAAACTACAGCGACTGTGAAACATACAAAAAAATGGCAAAGGCTCCATCGACAGCCCGTGTTTAGTTTGTCCGTACTGGGTTAGAAACACGGCAGCTCAACATGGCGGACGCCGTGAAAGAGGACCCTCAATATTCTGTATCTAATCTGGACCTTTAACTAAATAGTTTCTAACTTTGAGAATACACACACAAGCAGCTGTCGATCAGGCCTCAATGCAAGTCCATCAAAATTAAAAACACTGCTTTTTATTATACTGGCTAGAATAGAGAAATTATTCTGTGATGTTTGAAGGTTGGACTGAATATAAAGAAACAAGAAACAACCTCAGACGTCCCTGAAGAAAGGAAGCCAGAAGCATTCGGTACAGAAAGCTTGGCGTATTACAGTTTTCATTTTTAAACATATCAATCCATCTGTGTTTACTGTTGTCTTAACACAAACAGCTGTGCGAAAACTCGGCCTCGATAAAAAAATAAAACTTTTGATTTAGATCACAAAACATCTGATCAAAGCAGAACAGACACAGAGATTCTACCAACACATTATTGACATTCAACGCTCATCCCTACAGATAAGAAACATTTCCAATGCTGTTTGTGATTTCACTTCTTGTTATCCAGACGTAAGCTTGTGTTGTTTCTGAATGGACATTCTACACTTTGTTTCGAGCCTCTGATTCACAAGTTTGAGTAGGTTTTGGTGTTCAAAATCTCAGAAAGTCTAGTTTTTTGTTCAAGCTACCCAATACTAAAAAGGTGGAGGGAGAGTAGTTCTGGTCTATATCAGGTGAAAATATGAAAAAGACCCTAAATAAACGACACAAGTGGGATTTAAATCGGATGTTTCAGTGTCTTCTGCCTTTAATAACAGTGTCAGGACCAAACATCCAAACAAATGAGCCATTGGGTGAGTCCATGAGATATTTATGAACTTAATGTAATGTTGAGAGTCCAAACAACAAGCCGTTGCTGTGACTATAACCTAATTGTCTTTTCCGTTTCATTAATGTTCCTCTTACTCTCTGCGCAGGGAGTCGACGTGAACAATGTCTGAGAGGACTTCACAGCAGCAGTTCTGCAGCTGCTCCTGGATCTGCTGAAGACTCGCGTTTCGCTGCAGGGCGTTTCAGCAGGACGTATAGTTAAGATTACATTTGGGAGATGGAAATGTGGGTTATATTCTGCTTTCAGCTAGAACTGAGCTCCTCGAACTGAAGGTTCCTGAAGTTTACCATGTCAAGGGCGATGGGATTATTCTTATGGGGTTTTTGCCTTTGTTTTATGGCTGACACTGAAGAGTGGAAGAGGAAAAGACGGATGACGAGCGGCACGCGGGAACTGCTAGCGCTGCAGTCACATGACACCCTAAACCTCTAGACAGCGTCGACGTGCGACAAGCTTATTTTATTATACGGACTGATTTCATACCACTTATAGAAGATTTAATTACTCAAATCAACTCAAATCAGTTGGCTGATATTTTTATGTAGTGCACAAAAACCTTTGTGAAACTGTCTGAATGCAGGACAAACACATTCATTCAGAAAAGACAAAATAGACACTTACTCAACTTCAGTGCCGGAAGTGTTGAAAAGCATTACAATACAACAATCAAACAACGCTGCGTTCAAAGTAAAGAGGCTGTGACGATCTGTCCTGCCTCGACCTCGAAAAGATCAAGAAGTTTCAGAAGGTGTGAGAACCTTCTTCTACTTATTTAACTTTATTTACTTTTTTTTTAATTTATTCTGCTCTTTTTTTTTTTTAATTTACGTTGCGATATGAAACCTGACGTTCAGCAATTTCCTACAAGACTCCAGGATCAACATTGATTTGGAATAACGGCTTGTAGATGTGGCTAGTGGGAGGGATGTGTGTGTTTGTGTATCACTGCAAAAAAAACTTGTACATTTTATGAACATGTTGCGTCAATGTGATTAAAATTCAATGAATTATACAAAATGCCTCAATCAGAGTATAACATTTATGTTATTGGAATATTTTTACTGATTCATTAACATATTATCAGCATTCTTGTGCCTTTAAGGTAGAGCTGATGATAAACTATTTTGCTGTAGGGCAGTTTGATCTACAACAATGCATATTTCATAAACTGATCATGTGATGAAAGTTAACTCAGAACTACAGATGTAAGTATTCTACAGTGGAAACGCTCAAACTGTACTTTAGCACAATACTTGAGGAAATGTACTTGGAAGATATGACGACATCAGTAGTGGAATATAAGCAAGTTGTTGTTTTTTGCCATATATTTGTGAAGTAAACAAATATTACATGCAACATCCACGGTGTTGCAGGTCACTGAGACATGTCAGTCAACCATTGGCTCTTTATTATGAAGCTAGAGGGCACAGACCTACAGCGGGGTCGGTAGTGCAGTCTTCTATGATATGCGAATGTTCAAGTGCAACCACTCTATATGTCTGTACTACAAATGACTTCTCAGTGAAAGATAACGTGTAGATCTGCCCCGTGATTCTGATCCACTCCATTTAACAGGTTCTTCCTCAGCTCATTCTACAAAACTTCCACCAAATTTCATAAAAATCAGGCAGCAGATTTTCTGTAATCCTGCTGACAGACAGACAAACAAACAAACAAGTAGAAGTGAAAACATAACCTCCTTGGTAGAGGTAACAAACTGATTTTGGTTCTTGTTTTTAAAAAGGACTGCATGCATCTGTGTTTTTTTTTTTAATATTACTAAAGTTTGCTGAGCATGGGGGAGGTAATGCACCAAAACAACTTTAAGAACAAGGTGTAACTGCCAAGTTATCCACACATGGCTTAGATCAGAGTGCCAGCCAGGAAATTTCAGAATGGAAATTTGGATGCTTCATTTGAATGTGGCCAAAATCTGAGCCGAACGTGTGAAAAACAGAGTTAATAAAAAAACAAAACCTGGTATGATTAGATGCACCAGGACACCCGTGACACAATCATACCGTTCTGCAGTTCGGTCAGTGTTTATTTACAGTTTTGCACAGCGAGTGGTGTCTTCTGTTGGACAATTCAAACGCAACATCCATCCTCTCCTCACTTTGCCAGGATAGTCATCTCAAGTGTGAAAAGATTTTATTTATAGAAGAAGTAGTGAGAAGAGGGAGAGAACTCTAGTCCTGCTTCTAATGGCCGCTTTAACGTTGTGCTTGGGTGTGAATGTGTGCAAGTATGTGACAGTGACGCAGTGCTGGTCCACAAAAAAACGGAAGAGTTAGAGAAGGAGAACAAAATATGGAGATTGAAGGTTTTGCAGGATGGAGAAGAAGTGTGGTGAAGTCAAACTCACACATGGAAGTACACACACAGTGGTCACGGACACTCCAATACATGCTTAGCACTTATCCTAAGATGCACCCAGTCACGCCTCCACACACACTTGTAGACACAAAGATTTGAGGGGGAAAGTGACAATTCAAAAGCAAACACACACACACTCTCGCCAGAAACATAAAAAACACCCCCGCAGCGTGCACACACACTTTAAACAGACGTGAAGAGAAAACACTCAACACTCCATACTTCCCTAATAAAAACATCTGAAATGCATATTGCAAACACCAACAAAACACTTTGATACAATGTGACATCAGAGATAAAGTGTTCACACTGCTAACACGTTATTATCAGTTTTGCCTCCCACAGGCTGAATTATTAAATACATGTACTGCTGGAAGCTAGAATTAAATTAGATTAACACTTTGAACTTTACGATTCAAACGCTCCCTGAAAACGTTGACGTGCATGTTGAGGCCAGAAACATAAAATGAGTTTCTCTGGGAGGCGTTTTAATTTGAGTCCTTTGGCCCGGCCGACTCCGGGCATGCACTGTTCACAACATTTGCATGTGCACTAATTCCCCCCGCTGTTATTCAGATGGGAAATAAATACAGTGAATAACGGCGTGACGGTGAGTGTGAACCATTATAACTGATAAAAATGATTCAGCCACATCAAAGCACACCTGCAGCCAAAAAACTGGCACCAATTTTGGAGCTGAGACGGCTTCACAACTGACTTGTCATTTATCCTCCAACTGCCGTTTAATTCGGGCTTGTTTCAAATAAGTAGATTAATTTCCTTATTTCAGAGACCTTATCGTGTGAATTTTTGCAATCAAATTGACGTGAACTTCTCTAAAAAAACAAACACTGTACGGACACACACCTTGCAGACGGACTGGAACTCCTCGTTGTCCTCGTCGTAGCAGGCCAGCAGGAAGCCTCCATAGGTGCCCGTCCTCTTGCCTTTTCCCAGGTAGGCGCCAATCACGCACAGGTCCACCGTGTCGCCCACGCCCTCCAGGTAGTCCTTCTTCAGCTGCGTGGAGGAAAACAGCGTGAGAGAGATATTAGTGTATACATCCTGATGAAGGGTCTAACAATACAGAACAATAAACAAATGTGATGAGAGCGCATCTCAGGATTCATGTTGGATCAGTTGGCTCTAAAAAGAATCTTTGCACTGATTAAATGCCAGAAGGCACAATTAAATGTCACTTATTAACAATGTGAACTGTCAGAGGTTTTAACTGGAGCCTGAAGATGTTTAAAAATCTTCTTGTTCTTCAGAAATTTTAAATCAATTTGAGTAAAAATGATGTTCAGTGTTACCATCCAAGGTGTTTGGGAAATGTTACTCTGACAAGATCAGAGATTTGCTCTTTATCGTCGCGAGGACTCGTCATTGTTACGCTCGACTTTAGCTGTGTGTTGAGATTTTACACAGAAGGCATCACATACGTGCGTGTGTTCACTTCTGTGCGTTTGTGTGATGAGGGAGCACAGGTTTCAGCTGTGTAACACACACATGTTGGGGTCAGTGCGTACCGATGTTTACAAACGGTGCGTAAAGTTACTACACACCTTCAACCAGTTATGAGAGCGCTTGGCGATTTCATAGGTGGCGTCCTTCTCCAGAGTCTTCACCATTAGGCCCTCGCAGGAGTCACACACACACACACACACACACACACACACACACACATATTAATACCCCAAAACACGACTGTTGTGCAGAAAGGAAATGAACAGATTATCTTTCAGATACATGAAGGTCTTTGTCTTCTTCTGAGACACACTCAAAATATTCAGGACACAGACAGACAGACAAGGACACAGGCTTATAACTCATAAACACACAGCGGGAAACATTTCTATGTCACGTCTCATACACAGAGACACACACACACACGCAAGAAAACTCAATTACACAACTCAAAGCTTCTGTCCCTGTTACACACACACATAGACACATTAAAACAACCAACGTGCAGGCCAAACAAAAGACAGCAGGCAGACAAAGAAGTGCACAACTACTACACACACTCAATTTATACATGAAGGCAGCAGGCAGGGGCGCAAACGTAATGGAACGCATACGCAACACACCCACACACACACAAAAAAAGTTCAAGACCCAGCAGGCAGGGGAACAAGTACACAGTTAGCACACACAGTTAGCACACACACACACAAAGTTCAAGACAAAGCAAGTAAGAAAAAGTCTGGATTTGTCTCACACACACACAAACACAAGCGCACACACACCTCGGACAGACTGCTCCAGGAACTCGGCGATGGTCTCGGTGTTGTCGGAGTCGATGGATCGGGCGAACACAAACTCTCCCTCCACCTCTGAGAAGCTTTCTTTCAGCAGAGCCCGACGCCGACACAACGGCTGTCGCACCAGGGACTACACACACACACACACACACACACACACACACACATATATATATATATACACAGAGACACACATCATTACAAATGGCAAAACTGTGTATCATTACAACCATTTCCTCTCCATAGCTTGGAGCCTTGCAATGACAAGGATGAAATGCCATCTCAACTAGCTACCCACACACACACAAACTCACAGTCTCAGAGTATACTCACAGATACACAGTCACGACAGCTTTGGACACACATACAAAACACCCACACACTACACACACACACACTGTAGACTCTCAAACCGGCAGAACACAGAGTCTTGGTTACACACAATCACTATGAGCAGGTTTCCACCACCTACTATTGTTTTGGGGGCATTATATGCATCGGGAAAATGAATTAAAAGGCTTTTTTTTTTTTTTTATTATCATACTGCGAAACAGCGCTTTGCAGAAACGGAGATGCGCCTACATATTCGGGACAAACACTAAAAAGTTGCCAGGTTTCACCAGTTAATAATGTTTGCTGCGTCTGTGCCCTCAAAACAACACGTGTGATGTGTGTATAGGTCTTTAAATCTGCCACGTTCCCAAAAAAAAGCACCAAGGACGTGACCTTGGTCCTCGGTGGCAGCTGTAGTCCCGCTAACAGCAACTAATGATTGGCTGGGTGTTGGCATGGAGAGCCCTCCTGAGGCCAGCGATACAGTTAGCAGTGCTCAGAGAATAGGACTGTCAGAGTTAGTAGAAAAGAGAGATAATCAATTAAAAATAAATGAATTAATTTTTTTTTTAAAAGAAAAAGGGGCAACAGCTCAAAAAAGTGAGACAACAACTGTGCATACAGAGACAAATTAATTCACAACATTTACATAAATGCCATATTAGGTGGGAAGCGGCACAACTTCCTGCTCTTTTAATTCCACAACTGTGTTTGCGTCCACTTGGGAAAACTCACATAGCATTGGCTGATGGAAACAGTCACTGATTTGCATTTACTTTGGCTGACTTTGAGGAAATTAGCTTAAAAAAATGTGTATTATTTAGCATCACACACACACTCTCAATCCCACATTCAGTCACAATTACCATCCACAACACACACACGTACGCACGAGCAGAGGCTGACACTGTCTCAAAAAGGCGCTCTCTCTCTCTCTCTCTCTCTCATACACACAGACTCAGTCAGTCTCAGACAGACACACACACACACACACACACTCACTCACTCAGACACACTCCGCTGGAATTACAATGAGCGTTACAATCATTATCTAGTTACGGCCTCCAGTAGCACCATCATTGGCATTCAGGGACGTTGTTGGCATCTCAGCGGGGTGACGAGCACACGGGCGCGCCCTCAAATAATAAACTTTGTGCACACTCACACACACACACACACAGCAGTTTTAAATGACAACAGCAGCACTGAGAGAGATCTCTAGGTAATATTTTTCTCATCAGCGCCAGACCTTACCTCGCCGTTGAGATAAAGGAGGTCAAAGGCGTACACACACACTTGGACTTTGATCTCCGAAGCATCCACATCCTACAAGGAGACATCAACACATACACAAGTACATTTTAATGTTTTTTTTCCCACCCCCTCGACAAAAACATGCAAATAGACGCATCGCATTCACAAATCGCTACATCAAACCTTGGGACTTGTTACAAAGAGCTCTTTGATTTCACTCCTGTTCATCTTGAAAGTTAACCACCCTTCCTTCCTTCCTGTCTGTTAGTCTCTGCTCTACCTTTTAACAGCCTCGCACCTCCTCGTCTTTCTCCCCTTCGCTTCCTTCTCCTCGACTCACTTCATTCACCTCTTCTGCTTTTCCATCTCCTGCTCTCACCTGTCTTGCACCCGTCCTGTTTATTCCGCTCTTGTTTAAACCTGACAGTCTCCAGAGGCTTGACTCTGCCTTATTACAGTGTTTCCACCCTGATGTAAAATTCCAGGACTTTTCCATAACTGTGCTGAAGCAATGCTGAATTCTAAGATTGTGTTGCAGCAGCCGTTCGTTAGGCCAATACTTTCTGTGTAAAGTCAATCTTTCTGCGGCTGCTGCATAGTTTCAGACTTGTGATTTACTAAATCAGGTTGCAGCATTAAACTTTTAAGATACTGTGTCGGATTTTTCACTATTAATAGCTCTGTGGAGCAATGTTTGAGTGGTCTGTGTGAAACAGTTCTGCCAGTGGATGTATGCTGCTGATCTACAGGTGGTACCACACCAAAAAAAAACAAAAAAAAAAACAGTGTTGTACCAACAAAAGGAGGGAAGAAGAAGAATCACGGATGTAAACAATGCAGGTTTCAAAATGATTTTTGCAATTTTTTAACGAGACGGGAAACGTAGTTGAGATTTCGTCAGCTTCAAGGATACACACGGTGTGTTCTGGATGCAAACAAAAGCTCCGTGTACCAGGAAACTCCACAGATCACCTTGAAGAAATGTCTTCGTCACGACAAACTTTTCATTTGTAATCAGCTGCAGGGAAACACTTGTAGAGCGCTCGAATCAAAAGCAATCAAACTATGCAAACAGGAAGTGGCTGCAGCTGAATTGAGCCATAGAAAGCTGAGCGCAAATCCAGCTCGTCGAACCCAAATCCTTCCAAATCCCGCCGAGTCATTTAGCAAATCTTATTAGGTTTACCTTTCCAAATTTGCAAGTCACTAACAGCTACAATAACAACAATTCAAAGATGTCTAATTACCTTTTGTTGGCTGAGAAAGCACAGAGACTCGTTTTGAGTGGCAGTCTAATTAATGTTCACAACCCTGAAAATGAGACGAGCGGCATAATGTATGAAGTGTACATTAAATTGTGACACATTCAGCTAATGGCTTAGAATGAGAAGCCGGCTACCTTTACGTAGCTCGTTGCTAAAAATAGCGAGCGGGTGTTAAGAGGTTTGATAAGAGATTCGTTAGCGTGGGAGATTAATGAGCGAAAACCGGCATCCGAAATAGAAGCGGCTGTCAGAACTCATCCAGATTTGATCGTGACGGGGGGGGCGAACATCTTCAAAATCACCTACTAATCCTTTTAATCCTGTGTTAAGATGTGTCCATATTTCGTATAATCTTTTAGTAAACAGCCTCGTGTCGTAGCAAGCTTTGTCGTTAGCTTTGTTTCCATAGCTGGCAACAGTCAATATACTTAGCAACAACTAATCCCTCTGTAAGAAGTTTTTTTGTTGTTTGAATATGGTTATGCGTAATTCTCCATTTAGTAAAGTTACATTATAATTAGGCTAAGTTTGAAACAGCTGGTGCGACCGGCTCTTAACACACACTTTTTCGGTGGTGTGATGTGCTCAGGATCACTAAACTTTAAAAAATGCCTCTGCGAGCTTTAAACCTGAAAGATTTCTCTCCAGATTTCTCCCTCTCCTCGTTCTCACTCCCCCACACTCCCCCTCCCCCCCGTTTAATTAGTCCATATCTGGTTTCATCTCCTCGTCTGAAATATTTCATTTCAACCAGAGTGCTCGTGGTAGTAAAACAGTGGAGACTGTTGTTACGAAATGCCGGAAGCGCCTGTACAATCAGTTTGTGCATCAAAACCATCATTACAAATAATCACGATTTCATAAAATCCAAAAAAAAAAAAATCATCAGGATAATCATTTCCAGCCATTTTCATCATCATGTTCTCCATTATTTGCGCTCTCATTTCTCCTTTTCCTAATTTACCAAGAGGTCATCATGCGTACACAAAGGCAAGGTAACGGGAGCCGTTTCTCTCTAATGTGATTGGTGTAGTGGAAAGAGGCCGTTATTCTGATCAAAACTGAAAAAACGCCTCGCTGACATTTGCAATCTCACACCGCCCTCCTCTCTCCTCGATCCATTTTACTCTTCTGCCTCGTACTTATCAATCTCGCCCTCTTTCTGTCTGCTCTTTCTCCGTCCATCTCCCTCCGTCTGCTGGATCATTTCACTCCATTATCTACCTCTCGTCTACCTTCTGGTCCTTATCTCTGTCTTGTTTTCTCTCTTCAACCTTTTCACTTTTCTCTCTGATCAACGTCGCCATCTCCCACTTTGCAGCCTGAGCATTTGATCCATCCTTCAGACCTCCATACCTTTCTCTTACGAGTGGTGAGGACCTGGAAGGGCTGGATCTGTTTCTTCTCGCGATCCCAGGCCACGGCCTCCGAGTCCAGGACGCAGGATACCACAGAGTCCTTCTTCACCTTCGAAAGAAATAATAAAGAGACACATCAAAAAGGGAAGTTATACACGGATAAAGACATGAGATTATATATTCAGTAGAGATATGAGGAGGGCTTTTAAGATTTAAAAAAAAAAAAAAAAAGAAGGATGAAGTTATTTGCCAATTTGCATATGAGCAACATCTGCTGTAGCAATCAGTGGATTGTCTGGAAGTTTCATTGAAGTAAATCTAACAAACTTGGAGCCTTTAAAATGGCATAGATACAAGCAATCAAATTGAAGACATGTTCAGGCTGTTTCAGGACCTACAGCTGCCCTCAATTTGTTTCCAAATGCTTTTGGAAGTCAACACATTAACACCCCCTTCTCCACACTACATTTATCGCTACACTCTTCAGTAGGTATGTCTATTGCTACCGTCTCTTCTACTCAACCAGTTAGCAAAGTGTTAAACCCACCCCCATCTTTTGGTCTGAAGCCCACGTTGTGCCAAAAGCCAAAAGCTTCACTCGAGACGTTTTTTTTTTTTTTTGCAGTTTGCTTCTCAGTTTGTTAGTTTTTTTATCCCTGCATCAACTAAAAGGCTTTGGCAGATGATATTTCCCCCGTGCTGGAAGAACTCTGACAGGGTTTAACCATCTATGGGGCAAGATTATATTGACTATCGCCGCTGATTTTCAAGATCAGACGGAGTGGCTGCTAATTATCCGAGCCACCAAATCGTGCGTGTGGAGATTAGGGGTGTTAATCCCTCGCGGCCTGGTCGATTTGGGGGCCACGAGGATGCTTTTAAGATGTACGACTTGAACCAGACCGAGAGCAGATCAGTGAGTGAAATCTGAAAGGTGATCGGAGCGTGCCAATCACAGTTAACAGACAGATTAGAGGTAACAGGTTGTTTGGAAACAGTCAAACACGTCAGACAAAAGCAGTTAGACTCATAGGGTCATTAGGCTAAGTAACACATTCATTTGTAATTAATGCATTTATATTAATATAAATGTGTGAATGCATTAATATTAATTCATAATTTGAGGCATTAAGGCAGTATGGTAGCTTCAGGAAAATTAGTTTTCCCTCATTAATATGCAAAATAATGCAGCAAGGTGCTGTAAAATCTAATCAGACCATCTTCTCTATGCAGTGTTGGCGTTTCTCTCAGGCATTGTTCGTTGGTTGTGTTTATGAAAATGTGTCCACACGCACACACACGCAGCCATGACAACATAAAGTCAGGACTGAGGATGCACATTTTAATTTAAAGGAGGGTTTCATCAATCATCCGCCACCTTAATGATCATCAATCGATTTCTTTGATGAAAGCTTCGTTTAAACGTGTGACGCGGGTTATTTTTTCACAGCACAATCACGGCAAACGAAATGTCACGTTAAACACAAGAGCTCAAATTAAATATAATGAAATGTTGCCATCGTTTTAAAAGAGGTGCGTCTTTCTCACGGCATGCAAAGAAAGCAAAAAAAAAAAAAAACACCCAAACTTCACTCTTTTTTCTCAGCGTTTAGGCAAGGGTAACGGTGAGAAAGGAAGGCGGGAAACAGCAGAGGAGAGAGGAGAGAGAAAAACAAAACAAGACGTACGGGTTAAGGAGCATCGAGAAAATGAGGAGATGGGAGAGGAGCAAGAAAGGAGAGAGAGAGAGAGCGAGAGAGGGGTGGGAGATGTGCGGAAGAAGAGTGTGAAACACAAATGGTGAGAAGGGAGGTGGGGATAAAGAAGAAGCAAAAACTAAAAAAACAGACAAAAAAAAGTGAGAAGACAGCAGTCATAAGCATCAACAGACGGCGGGAAAAAAAAAACAGAGCATGAGTGAATACGTAAGGTAGAGAGAGGAGTGGTGAGAGGGGAAGGAGGCACAGAGGCAGAGCGAAAAAAGTACGAATCACAGACAGGTTTTATCAAAGTGCTGAAAAAGATGAGAAGAAGAAGAGGAGAGACAGACAGGAGTGTGAGAGGAGAAAGAGAGGTGAAAGGGAGAGCAGCGGGGTAGTGAGGGACCCGAGCGGGTATCATCAAGAAGTAAGGAAGAAGAAAGGAGGGAGGAATGATTAAGACGAGGAGAGGCATGAGGAAACGACAGGTGGACAGAGAGGGAGCAAAGGGGTGAGAGCGAGACAAAGAGTCATGTAGCTTTTAAAGTTCTGAAAAAGGAGCAAAAGAAGAAAAGAAATGAAAGTCAGTGTGAGAGAAACGTGAGGGGGCGAGATGTGAAGTGACGAGAGGAAAGAACGATGGGCGCCGAAAAGTTCTGGTTTTCATATTCTGCCGTGACCTAACCATGTTTGTCGATAGCCGGAGAGGACGGGCGGGGCTGCACGGAGCTGCTGGTTTACCACAGGACGAGCGATGCGAGATAAAAGAAGCTCTTCTTCTTGATGTTTCGGAGGTGTGCTAGTTCAAACTGCACTATGAGCGTCTCAGCAATCAGACTCCACTGACTAAAGGAGCCAAAAAAATCTTATTGTGAAAACGATGAAAACAATCAGTACGTTTCTTTTACTACTTCAAAATAAAAGCCTCCTGTTGGTTTTGTCATTGAAAAGGTTGTTTTTTTTATGTTTTGGGGGGTATTTTTAAGCCTTCATAAGAAAGATGACAGGAAATGTGAAGAGAGGAAGATGGAAAGACACAACCAGAGTCCCTCGACTGTCAGATTCAGGCGGCGTGAGTGTTAATTTGTGATAAATGCTATGAAAAAAAAGGTTTTCTCTCATTCACAGGCTCGCTCGCTCTCGGCGCTGCCACTCCCTCATTCACCGTCTATGTCGCTTGACCACAGCTGTTGCTCTCTCAGACAAACAAACATAGACTGCAAGCCAGACACAGACATAGAAAGTTGGGTACATGAAATAAACCAAGCCAGAACACAACTGGGAGAGCGTCGTAGTTTAGTCCATTAACTCCACGGGATAGCGCCCGTTTCAGTTATATCTCGGGCTGGTTGTGGAGAAGTTTGACAGGACTGATTGTCAGATTGGCCACCCAAGTGTGATACAGTGCTGTTTTTCTCCTTAAAAAGTTAAAATCTGGCCCAACTTCTGTTCGCCACAGGTCACTGCAATTTTTCTTCTCCTGCTGTTACAGCCCAAACACACAACTCCTGTTCAAATGAATGAGAGAACCTGTGCTTTCACCACAGTGCCTGATTTGGTATAAATCAGCCCGAATCCGGAGGCCACCGATGGAAACTTTGAACGTGATGGAGGAAATGTTCCAATATCAATAACTTTACACAGCTCTGATAGTGCTGAAGTGATCAGTAGGCAAAAATAAGGATGGAAAAGTATGAAACTAAACTCTAGACAGCACAGCATCAATCAGTTTTACACAAGACACCATTTGGTTTGAGGGAGGAGACCGTCCCAGGTTGGCCCCCTGCAGCTTTAACAACATGGGTCAGTGCCGTGATCCCCTGCGCGTGGCCACAGCAGCAAGATGAAAGCACGCTATACTGGGCTAATAAAAAATAAATAAGTAGAAACAGCCTACATAGATTCAACTAGCTGGTCGCTCTAAAGCCTCCCGTGGTCTTAAATGTGAGGTTTAAAATACGTAACATTCATAACAACCCTGACAAAGCAAACAAGACCAGTAAGAAGCGTTTCCCTACAGTTATATTCGTTTTCGGTTTGGTTCTCAGCTCTGAGCTCTTACAGGGAGAAGTAATAAGTGTAATCTGTCCACTAAGGATGGATAATGAGCTGTCAGAAAGGTGCTTTAAACTTTTAGGCGATACTTTAGTTTAAAATTAAATTCACCTAAATGGACAAAACATGAGGCGATACTTTCACTTTTTTTTTTCTAACCGCTGCCTTTTTCTTTGTTTGTTTGGAGACACAAACACATCGAAGTGTTTTCTCCAAGAAGAACATCGAGCGAAATTCAGTGCAGGACAAGTGCACCCATTTCCTCTAATAAAGTCTATGTCTTAATAAAGCCTAGCGAAGGGATTTAGTAGTTAAATGCTCTGACAATTTTGAGAATTTATCAGATTCATTAGCGCGCCCTGATAGACCAGATGGGAATTTTCTTTTAATATCGACATTTCAATATCGGCTGTGCACTTGACACGAGTCTTAAAAACAACAGCGGTTGAGTGAGGCAGGAGAGGGAGTGGAGACTTCATTGCAGATCCCTACTAAAGCAGAAAAACATACTCAGCAGGTGTCGAGGTAGTGAGCGCGCTCAGATAACCCCCAGGCCAACTGCCAAAGCTTCAGGTACTCTTTTTCTCTCCCCACGCAAGCAGTAGCTCCCTAATTTGGCGAGCTTACCCACAGCTGCAATTCTAATTTTAACGACTGGTGTTTGTAACATCTGTTAGAGGGATGAAGTTTCACGACAAGCTGATTTACATTTTCCAGCCTTGGTAGACCTGCTCTCTAAATTAGAGAAGTTTAATGGTCAGCGGTGGCTGAGGGGGGGGGGGAACAAGAGGACAAAGAAGGGCAAGGCAAAGGAACAAATAAACCGAGACAGACAGAAGCAGAGCGGAGGAGTGGGCACACGGAAACCTGACAGATGAGTGACAGGATGAGAGAAAGAGGCAAAATAAAAGACAGAGCAAGCGGGATAAATGTGTGCAGTTGTTATCCGCTCCACTGTAAAAGCCCTCATTTGACAATCACGGCTCAGACAGAGTCTCCTCTCTCTCCCGGGGGGGCTGAGCTGCAGCGCTCTGTGCGTTTGAGTGTTTGTACCTTGGGAATGCGAGAGATGATATCGGGGTATTTGGTGGTGTTGTCTTCCTGGTTGCGGCTGAATATTCGGACCTCGCCGCTCTCCAGAATGTGAATCTGCGGGGAGGAATGAGAACAAGCACAATAAATAAATGAAACAGACTCAGATTCACAAAAATCTGATTTGACAATTAAGTCTAGCAGATGGACGAGTGACTAATACATGCAAGAGAAGGTAGAGCTGCCCATTGAAACACATTAAAGAGTCGTGAAATTAAATTCACTCCCTGTGCACAATATACCAAAATTAGATTACACAACAGATTTATCTATTGAGACCATCATAAAATCTTGCTGTGACTTGGCCCAGAGACATGGCAGACTACCAGTTGGACCTCGACCAATCAAAGCTTCCCTTCTTTTACGACTTGCATGAGGTAACGTGGGTAATCACTGAGGATTTCACTGTGCCACCTGACAGGAACGACTGTTTTGTGTGTACCGTGAATACAGTTTTGACATCTTCAGAGCTGCTCCTGTTCTGTCTGACAGACTGTTAAAAACACAAATGTGTTCAGCTCACTTTCAGATTATCCAAAGAAAAGCAGGAAACTGTCACGTTTGAGAAGCTGTAACCACAAAAGGTTTGACAAAAATGAGTCAGCGACAACTCTACGACATCCTTGTATATGCAGGCAGAAGTGTTATTAATTTGGTATAATGCTTGTGACTGGAGGATGACAGTCAAATAGTGACAGTTTTAATGGTGGAGGTTCCAGGATCCACTGTCCTCTCTGTCGCTCTGCCTGAGGATTATACCTTCTCATTTTGGGGAGTTTTTCTTAGAACTCAGCCAAAACTTGGCTGGCCAGTTGAAGCTTTGGCTCACTAATAACATGAACCATGAGACGCTAGCTGTCACCATCTTGTAGTCAGTTTTGTTGATTCCTTTCTTTAATTCACATGGATTGTATCCGCCATGTGATTTTCAGGAGTCCTTATTCATTGCTGAATGTATATTCTATTGTGCGTCTTGTTTTAATGTTCCTACTTTATTAACGTGACAAAATCGGTTGTGTTATTCCATTTTTATAGACCGTTTGTAACACTGAGCCATGGACGTCAACAATAATCACTTACTCGACTGATTAGACACATGCGCTTCTTCCACGAGGCCATGTACACATATTTTGATTCACCAAATGCCACTCATGCAGAAACACACTCTCCTATGGTTATTCACAGAATATACACACATATACACACAAACACAGGAGTGTTTAACCAAGTCGGTGTATCATGAGTCCCTCTGCTGGTCGTGCAAGGTAACGTCCACTGCAGTGAGAGCAGTGAGACCAGAGAGACAGAGACAGAGAGAGAGAGGGGGGAGGAGGACGTCATGCGGCTGGCTCTCTCTGTCTCCATCCTCTCTCTCTGTGTTTTTCAACTCATCTCCCTTCTTCTCAATTCAACTCAGTTCAAAGGCACTTTATTGGCATGACTGTCCAAAATTAACAATACAGCTGCAGGGGTTTACTTTACAATCTCTCTCTTGCTGTGTTTCTTTAGGTCTCTCTCGAAATTTCCTCAGCGCCGCTGTCGTCTCCCCTCGTGTCTTCGTTTTCGCGTCCATCTACCCCCTTTTATGTGTCTCGCCTTCATCGTCTCTAGCCTTTCTCCATCTCCCACAACCCCTCCTCCTCCTCCTTCTCCTCCTCCCTCCTCCTCCTCTCTTGTCCACAACGAAGTGGTCTGCTCTGCCTGGAGGCCCAGGGCAAAAGCAGCAACTACTGTTTATCTTAAAAAAATAGGAACATGCACACACACACACGCTGTATTAAAAACACCATGCATGTGAGCACACAGTCCAGTGAACACACAGCAGCGAGAGTTACAGAGCAGCAATACCTCACGCTCAAAGAACACAGCCGAGAGGTATATGCATACTAAATTCAGCAGGCATATGTTCGGTGCCAAACGCAAGACAAACAAACAGTTGCACTCTGTCACTTCGCCATCTATGTGCGCACAAACCCCACCTGTGCGCGCTCTCCGTCGTATTTGTACTCGCAGGTGAACGCCGCCTCATCGAACCTCTTCATCACCTCGCCGACACCCTTGGTCGGGTGAGCCAACATGGGCCTCAGCGGCACGCCTGGGAGACAGAAGATGCGGGGAGAGTAAACAGCCGAAGACGCTAAAGCAATCCAAACAAAAACATACACAGGCATGCATTTTTCATGAATCAAGAGCAGTTGAGAAACTAACTGAGCTCGGTGAGGAGAAGTTTGCCGCTTCCGAGGACGGAGCGTCGAGTTACAACTGTGTCCGTGACAAAGCCATGGTTGAGATGAGTTTGTTTGTTTGTACTCTCATTTGGCCGCGATATTAAAGTTCTCTGACTCACGTCCCCTTCGGCTGCGCTGCTAAGTTAATCTTAAAGAGGAGCGGAGGAGCAGAGAGAATGAAATATACCAAACTAATTCCTTTAATTGCAGCTTAAAGAGCACGGAGCCAGATATGACAGGACAGTAACGTTTTGTCCAAACAGACTGGTGCTATCCAAAAAAATAAAACTATCCTGCATTTAGAACAGAGCAGCACTCTCAATAGAGATTGTTTACCTGCCAAAATAGCTGCGAGATTTGTCTAACTGACCAACAAGGGCCAATTTAGTTTCCCAATTTAGTCGTGTTCAGATGGTAGCTTGTATTAATTCCCCACCTTGGCGCCAATGCTCCTTATCACAAATAGCTTGACAGCAGTGTAATTGGGAGCTAATCCTTAGTTTAGTGGTATCTTATCTTTCGGTGATAAATGACTCAACTAAAATAACTGACTCACCTCCGCCGAATGGATCAATAAACACACCGGTCACCGTTTTGGAGCGTATAAACTTCCCCTGCACCGACAGGCTGCTTACCTGGAGTGAGCTTGCAGTGATTGGGTAGCTCGTCTATGCCCTCTTTTAGCAGAACTGGGATGAGGACGTCGTAATTGGGCATCTCGCTGGACAGCGGAGTGTGTGGGGAGCGAGTGGGAGATGAGATGTGATTGGGAAGAAAAACAACAACAAAAAAAGAAGAAAAATCAATATGAGCCAAAATGAAAGCAAGCAGAATGAGTGAGGCGGAATGAGGGACGTGGCTTAAGGGACGGAGGGGAGGGGTGGGGTGAAGCATTGTAGTGGTGCCGAGGAGAGGCTGCCGAGTGAAACGAGGGAGTTTGTTTAGGCTTCAGTTACCAGTAAGTCTGTTTGAGAATGAGACTCTTTTCTTCAATCCAGGCCCGCCTGCTCTCGGCGCTCATCCCTTTCCCCGCGTCGATCACAGCTGGAGGGAACTCTGTGGGGAAGGAGGTGGGAGAAAAAATGCATTTCAAACAGGTCCATGTATGTGTTTGAACATTTGTATGACCGAACATTTGTTGGATGAAAGTTCTGAGGTACTTCAAAAGACCAGGAAATATACAAGACAGAACAGTGTTAGGACTTCTGCAGAGTCATTCCTGCAATACCGGATCAACCTAAAAATGCAGCTTCAGCCCAACTGTGGTTTAAGATGCTTAAGATGATAGAAACTTTAGCCAAATGAATTATTTTGTTTCCCAGTTCAACATTAATAATTATGATTAATTTAAAATATGACTGAATACTTATTCAGTCTAAATTATTCATTGTAATGATCCACTTCAGCCCTACAAAGAATTTGCTCTTATTTAACCTGCCTGATTAAATAATGGTTAAATAAATAAAAATGTTAAGAAAGAAAAGAAAAAAAAACACATTTCCAGACCAGAACACAGATCAATGCAAATTTCCCTACCGTGCCTCTGGTGTAATCGACTCTTATTAAAGCATACCTCCAGTCGTGAGTAAGCCACGAATACTAATAAGTTCAAGAATGAATTTATTTAATTTGATGTAGGTAGAGCTGGTGAGAGCAGGTCGGGGTTTGTTCTGAAAAAGAGAAGCCGTCAAAACTATCGCCCAGAAAAGGTGATGAATCCGGCGACATGTTTGTGAGAGGTTTTGTCGACTTTGTGCGCCCGACTACGAATCTGTTTTTTCTTTGAACCAACTGTTCTAATGAATGCAAAGAATATTTTCACGCCGTTTTAATAAGTGGTCTATTAATAAAAGCTTTTATTTCTTGCTCTAACACCCCACCTTCCTCTCTTGCCACGTGACCTCCCAGTTGGGTTTTTATTTAAATTTGATAAGGGATAATTCCATCATACCACGAGTGCAGAAGCATCTCATTAATACAGCCAATTTAAAATAAAAAAATTAAAAAAAAAAAGTCTGCCAACGGAGTTGGAGGACAAAATCCACAGACCTCAATCCCTGCAAAAATATATTCTCAAAGTTTTACGTGGAACTAATACGGAGGTCTGAGTTAGACAAATTAAGTGGATATCTTCCAAACTAGTATGAAACTGACTGTTAATAACTCCCCCATTACTTACAGTCGTCTCAATGGCAAGTATGAAGACAAAGACTCATTACAGCAATGAAAAACTTTGGTACATACATAAGATGGACTTTGTTTAGAAACTCTGGACCTTTAAAATTCAAGATTACCTTGTCCAGGGGGGGTCAGACACACAGCCTGGCTCAGTGCTGATAGGACACTCTGCTCAGCCAGGCCTATCCTCAGCTTCCCAGCCAGGGACCTGTCCGTCAAAACCACAAGACCAGCAGCTGTCAGTGCCCATTTGCACCCACTGCCCATGACAACACGCTACACGCTTGAACACACACACAAGGAGTTAAGAAGACACTGCGATATCTTTGTTTTTATATACATGGAGGAGTGTGTGTGTGTGTGTGTGCGTGCGTGTGTGCACGTGTAAGAGAGAGAGTGTTATTTTACCTGACTATGTAGCGGGCCTCGGAAAAGCGGCATGCCACAAAGAGGCCTTTGATGATGTCGATTTTCTTATTCATGGCCTGAGGCAGGCGGGAGGAAATTGAGATTCACAGAGGAAGAGCGAGAAGAGACAGAATGCAAAAAGACTGAGGTCACTAGCGAGTACAAACTCCATGTTCAATCCAAAGTGTGAAAAAAAAAAAAAAAGAGCAGCAACGAAGAAGAAAAAAGGAACTAATTGCTTGAGAGATTTCAGCCAGGTGACGTCTCATTCAAAGGCTGAAAAACTACCCACTTCCCTCTGAAGTTGACAAATAAACTAATAATTTCTTGTTCGATACACAATCACATTAACATTTCCTTTATTTTCCCTCCCTGACCCCAATACCGAGAGGCGAGGGGGGTGAAAACAACATTTGCCTGAGACTGCTTTCCCTTAATGAAAATGTTATTCTGTGGCTCACCGAGTTCCCACTCATGCTGGCAATTTCCTTCAATTTCCTGAACACGCCCCCTGCTGTCAGACTGGCCGGTTGGAACATCATGCGTTGGTTGCTACGGGAACTCTCGGCCACGAGGCCCAGATCTCCTTTCTCTTGCGCCTCTGCCTTGATTTTGTCCAATTGTCGCCCTGGAAACAAGAGCAGGACGGTAAATAGCAGTCGCCTCGGAGGCTGATGAGCGGGAGAAGGATGGCATTAGCGGTTAGGCTGAGAATGCACAAGTGTTTTGGTGCAACAGGATGGTTAAAGTGCGTGTGCGTGGGCCCATTACCAGTTGCTTGAGCAACAGCTTTCATCAGCACCGTCTCGCCAACGCCAAGCTCCATCCCCAGGTGGGCAGGACCCAGCTGGTTCAAACATAGATACACACAGCACAGCAGGTCATCTGGAAAATAACACACACATATTTTATTGCATAGAGCACATACAAAGGCAATAACACACACACGCACGCGCACACACACACACACGCACACACACAGGCCTACAAAAAGAAGCAGACACAAAAACAGATGCCAACACCACACACACACACACACACACACACACACACACACACCAAGGACACAAGCATAGACACAGAAACACACTCACATGACCACATTCACTCACAGACCAGCCAATGAGAGGCACAGGCACACCATCAAAAAAAAACACACACACAAAGCAAGACTTCAACGCAAACACACACACATCAGCGGAATCCCACAGGTATATGCTCTACACACACAAACACACACACACACACACACACACACACACACACACATCAATGAACTGAGTCATCCTCCCACTTTTATGTGCAACCTGGCTTCATCATCATCTTCTTGATAGAGTGGCTGGCAGCCAGCTGCCTGTGTAGCTACATCAGCATGCATTATGGGAGAGATAAAATACCATTTACCTGGAGAGAGCAGCAGCACGGAGCGAAACAGGTTCGACAGCGTCTCGATGTTTCTCAGCCTAGAAAATGACAATGGGATCGCTTTGAGACAAGGAAGGCGAGTTAAACGAATTTTAAAGCCATCCTGTAAATACTGGGAGGCGGGAAATGAGATTTGTCTGAAGGTTTTAATCGGAAATGGAATATGAAACGCTATACATCAGGTGCAGAGCGTGGGGGATGAAAAAGAAATACACGTCATCACCGGGAAGTTTGTCATTCAATACCCTTAAAAAAAAAAAAATAACAAGAACGTCTGTGAAGGTGATGTCGGGCAAGACACTTAAGTTATGAATCATCTTTGAAATGGATGACCTGGACAATCGCACGCACTTACTTCACAAAAACACAATCTCCTTGTTACTTTCTGGTTCGAAAATAAGTCATCAGCCGTGTTTCCAAGAGAGTTGTGAGGAATAAAAGCTGAAAACGACCATTAAATTTAACCCAAGTGTGACAAAAAGTTGCTAAAACATCTTCTTGAGCATTCCTAGAAAGTGACCCAATTGTAGAGTTTCTCTGTGTTCCCTAACCTCCCCAGAACATTAATCCAATTTCCTCACTTTCCCTGACTGAAACACACTTCTCTAATTATATTCCAGAAATTCCCAGTAGGAAGCTTAGCCGAAGCGGAGTGGTAATTTTGTAAACTTTCTACTATTTGAATGAGCAGCCAGCACTTTCTCCTAAATGGTGTTTCTCTCCTTCTGGGATGTAAATAAATTCAAATAAATAAATAAGCAAACAAACAACACCTTGTCCCTCCATATGGAGCACTTACCTGCCAGAGTCCTCTTCAATCTTCTCAAAGGTGCGAGCCACAGCCAAGTACGGCACTCTGGAGAGTGATGAACATGTAGTTAGCAGGCGAGGCATCTGCAATTTTTTTTAAACACATTCACGGCTTAAACGCCTGACTCAGCTGCTCGGAGCAACTACCAATTAACGGCGACAGTAGAACGAGCGCTGAAGCTTTGATTCTGCGTTATCAAAACTCTGTGAAAGCAACAGCAGGGAGGACAAAGGTTAGAGCTGCCATGGTGGGAAAACGGTGTCCTTACAACCATGTTTGATATGGGGAAAAAAAATGATGTATTACACCTCATATGAGGGGAGGCAGTGGGGCAAAAAGGATAAAAGAGAATTTTCTATCGAGTCATGAGAGTTTTAAACAGTCTTAGAAATAAATCAAATTACCATCAGCATCCGTTTTGCAGGTTTCCCATACTGAATATGTAAAACATATTCAGTATGGGAAAACCTGCAAAAATGTGCTCCTGTTTAATTAATTACAGAGAAATTTAGTGACTTTTCTCCCAACATGACATGCACAGTAGTTGACCCGAGTCTGAGCCCGATCTAAAGCAGCAGCACGGCCTTGATGTAGAATTCTATGATTTTTCCATGACTCCCCCATTACCAAGTCAGAGCTCTTCTCCGGTCTGAAAAATTAATTTCCTCAGAGTTTCTTAAAGTTTGACTTGCACAGAGGAAAAAAAAAAAAAAAACGAGCTGGTTTCTACGACAGTTTGGCTTCAAGGTGAGAATAAAAAAAAACACACTATATAAATACGATTATCAGCACTGTTGGGAGAAAACCTTTTTGATCTTAGATCTTGGTTACTGTTTCAGAATATATTAGTTTGGGGAGCATTTTTTTTTTTGCTTTTATTTGACTGTCAGGAGTAAAGAGTGAAAATAAATATTGGCTGAGAAAAAGATGGAGATTCATTTTTAAAGAAAATGCCAAACGTCGTCTCGTTCCAGATCCTCAGCTGTGCAGATTTGCTGCTTTTCTTCAATTTTTTCTGACAGTAAAATGATTATTTTTCGGTTATAGGCTGTTGCTTGGACAACACAAGACACTGGCTTTGAGAAATTGTGAGTTTTCTGACATCTTATAAATCAAACAATTTGTCAAAAATTAACTGGCCATGAAGTAAGCAGGACTTCGAGTTCCCATTTCTGCATGAGGCTGTCGAGATGAGAGGTGAGTGGGCAGGACTTACTTTTGGCCCTGCTTCCAGCAGGCATGGTCCACAGGATGGTAGTTGGGCCTGGCTGGATTGTAGTCTGTTTGTCCTGACTCACTGAGGAAGAACAAAACAAGAAGAAAAAGAGCAAATTAGGAGTCGAGCTGAATGATGGTGACAGATCTGTTACAGTCCCTGAAGCCAACGCAGATCTCTTTGAAATGTAGTGACTGTTTTTGAGGATACTTTGAAAGCGTCGCTGGAAGAAGTTTAACTACAGCAAAGTTCAAAAACTTCAACTTATTTCATGGAAAAGCGTTTCGCACGTCAACAATGTTATGATAATTTATTCCTGCACCAAACACTGATTAGGGTAGTTAGGAAGTTATGCATATCTTGCAGTATATATGCACGATACGTTACATTTTCTTTGCCTCAAACAAGGTGCAAAAGACTAGTTGAACAGAATATCGTCGGCTGAATTCATTACGAGGAGAGACAGTATAGACGTGAATCTTCTTTTGTATGCAACTCCTGTCACTTCTACATTGTCACACACGAGGCACATTACAAATGACAAAGCAGTAATACACTGCTGCAGGTTTATTTACATGTTATTTATTTACAGAGCAGTGCTTTACACATGACAGACTCTCAGAGGTAATAATAATAATAATAAATAGAGAAACTGATTGGCTCAAAGGAACAGTGTGCAGGATTTAGAGGCATCTAGCCGTGCCTCCTAGCATGACGGAGCAGCAATGTCCATTTCGGCTGAAAGGATCACTCAAAAACATGATGAGTCATATTTTCAGGCGATAACACAGGTCAGAGAAGGCAGGCCTGAGTCGTCTCTAACTTCCTGTTGTTCTTCGTCTTACCCTTTGGTGTCTTTGCTGTCCTCCGCTGAAGTTTTCCTCTCTGCACTCGTCTTTTTCTCCCCTTCACTTTTCTCTGGTTTCTCTGTCTTCACTACAGCTTTCCTGGGAGCTTTTGGAAAAAAAAAAAAAAACATAAAAAGAGGAGGTGAGCATGTAGCAGAGGTTGGGGCAGAACAATATTTTTCTGTCTTTCCTAACTGATAAAAGCATAGCACATTTACCGACACATTTTTTTTTTTTGTGCAAGCACAGAGCTATGCAAATTCCTCCTCACCAAAGAAACTGCTGATGGGGGCTTTCTTGGGCGGCTCCTTATCTTTCTGCTCTTTTGCTTCTTTCTGCTTTCTCGCCGTTTGACTTTTTGGGCTCTCTTCTCCTTCTCGCGTGTCCTTTTCAACCACCTCCTCTTTGGCAACAGCAGGCCCTTTCTCATCGTCGGTCTTCTCCTTTGCTTCATTTTTCTTCATCGCCCCCTCAGATTTATTTTCTTTCTCATCAGAGCCCTTTCTCTCCACCTGCTCCTCCTCCTCCTCCTCCTCCTCCTCCTCCTCCTCCTCCTCATCCCTGGTCTTCTCGCTCTCCACCTCCTCATCTGGGCCGTTGGCCTCGGTCACAGCCTTTTCAACTGCTTCTTCCTTTGCTCCCTCCTCCATGGGTTCACCGGGGTTCCCTACACAGGGCGAGACAGAAAAGGGAGAGAGGAGTCACTGAAGAGATAAATGCCAGCAGGTTGACTGAGGGCGACCCAGTTTGTTTGTGAGCCCATGTTTGAAGACGGTTTTTTAAACCTAACAGCCTTTTTCAGTAAATGCCGCAGGTTATATTTTTTTAAGTTTCCCTTTCACCCAAAGATAGTCAGGTAGAGGAGAAATCACTACTGACAAACTTGTAGCATCGAGTCCCGGTGGACAGAGCCGAGGTCATGATACCGGCTGAGTGACGAGCCAGATATGAAACTTTAATTTTCTCATCCACAAGTTAAAGTGACTGGGGAATGCAGTTACTTTTGGTACTTTACCACCCAATTTTAGGAAAGATAGGGGCCATTTTCCTGTCTTCTATGCTGCTGCAGGTACACATACCACTTAAAAAAAAAAAAAAACTCACCAGGTTTAGAGGTGCTGACTCTGGGGAAACTCACTCAGTAATTTCACTGGCCTGCTTTTGCACAGTCATCACTGTAATTTTGCCCCCGTATCAGACACCATGTAAGAGACGCAGGCAAACAGATTACGCAAAGCCAAAGTGAGGAGATGGATGTAAATTGGATGGATGATGTAAATTTCCAGGAAAATGTGGGTTCACATTAGTTGTTCAGGGCAAAAGTTACAAACAAAAAGGCAAAGAGAGAATGAGAGTTTCTACAGCTGGCTTTGAAAATTCAACTTTTTCCATTCATGACTACATTTTTTTAGAACAAAACAGAGATGTTTGGCATTGTAGTGGCATCTTAAAAGGAAGATTAAACAGCGGCAAGTTTATAATTGTAATTACAAGCGATGACTGACGAGAGCTGACTTTCTCTTTGAGCTGTGTCGTTTGGCGTTAGGGCTACAACTATCTATTATTTCATTCATCTATTATTTTCTATGAATACATTTACTGTTTCTCTGACAATTTCCCCATCTGCTAATTGTTTGTTTTTGTCTGACCTGCAGTCCAAATCTCGTTAATTCACAATTTGACAAAAAGGGAAAAAACAACAAATCCTCAAATTTGTGACGCTGGAATCAAAGAGGGCATTTCGAACAATTATTAACAACTTTTTAAACAGCCACTTATTAAAATCGGTTGCAGATAAATCTTCTGTTGATTAATTGAGTAACAGTTTCAGCCTCTTCTAATGCCCACAGCTCACACCAAATGTGCAATATTGACAAAAGAAGTAGTCGAGGTACGATAGCTGGGATTAATTTGGGGTGTGAATGTGATAATAATGCTGCTGTTCTCTCAAGGTGATGCACATCGAAACGTGACGACGAAAACAAGACGCCACCAGAGAGTGTGTGTGTGTGTGTGAAACATCAGACAAGCGTCTGTGTTGACATGCAGGTGGTACTTTAAGTTCAAGGATATTTTTTAATGATGGAGACAATTATTTATATTTTATAAAGTCCTATGTGGATGACTTGAAGGTTACATATTTCCATATCTTTCTGTGCTTTCCAAATAAATGTGTTTACTCTCATGGGAAATATAGTAAATATGTTTTAATGTAGAATTCATAAACTTTCGTAGAAAACAGGAACGCTCCACGTTCAACATGATGTTTATCCAAGGTTTTATTTTCTTCTTTGCGCTGAACCTTTTTCTGAACGGCACGGAATGAATTTATGAGAGAGACCCTGTGAACTGTTTTTCTACAAATGCAGGAAAGTTCAGTTGTAATAAACTAGCTGACAGACAGGCAGTGTGGTCTTTGTCCGTTACACACCACACAGACTTAAACATACTACATAGGCCTTGTATTGGATTGTACGAGTGCTGCAGTGATAGAGGAATTATGCTGATGGGACAAGAAGTGTATTGATATTGTAAAAAAAACCCCACAAAGATCATTTTCTATTGATTTTGTCAGTCTGTCCATGTATCCAACATGTTTGTGCACCAACTTCATCTTCCATTCACAAAGAGCTCCCAGCCCCCGTGCAGGAGGCTGCACTCTGTTACCAGACCCGCAGCAGAGGTGAAGGCGTACCTGGGCTGCTGCCGCCGCTCTCCACACGGGGTCGTTTCTTTTGCTGACCCTGCGCCTCCTTGGCCTCGGCCTCGTCCTTCTGACTCTCGCTGCCGCTCCTGCTCTCGTCGAGCTTCCTCTTCGGGAACGTCTTCCTCGCTGCGCAGGTGTTAAATTAAAAAGGAGGAGAGAGGAGAAGAAGAAGAAGGAGGAGGGGGAAAAAGTGAGAGGCATCCCAACTGAAATCACATCATGATCAAACGTGGAGAGAACGTGGAGCTGAAAACAAGATGAGTCTGCTCTCTTATTGCAGGATGTAGGGCGAGGGAAAAAAGAAAAAAGAGAGAGAGTATCACAGATACGTACTTTGCTAATGAAAACACTAATTCCATCCTGAAAGATATTATGCAGCACAGCAGCTTAAGGTTCCTGTGTAATTTTATGCAGCGTTATGTGCTCGAGGGTAATTCGAGTTTTGGTTCCACATCCGCCTACGTTGTTTTTTTTTTGGTCCTTGTTAGGGTTCCATCACAGGTAGCACCTGTGAAAACTAATGTTTTTATTCTTTCTTGTCGATATTATAATGAAAGCATTAACGCAGCACATTAAGAATGCAATTTCTGGTCAAATTAGAGCGCTGCTCGAATGTTTTCTCCAGCGGTTGATGGAAGCAAACACTGCGACCATCAAACGGAAACAGAATGGGATGATGAAAAGAGAATGAGACGGCTTCTTTCCTGCTCAAGGAAACAAAAGTGAGAGAGAGAGGACGTGCGTCCCAAATGAAAACAAAGCTGCGATGCCAGAAAACCGTGTTACTATAAGTGGCTTTAAAAAATCTCTATTGAAAATCCTACCTGACATGAAAATACAAAGCGCCGCTTTAAAAAAAAAAAAAAATGACTTGGCCATTCTCTTTCATGTTGAATGCACGTCGTTAACACGCACAGCTCATTTAACATGTATCGATAATGAACATGTGGGCCAACAGCCGCATCAGCTCGTGCGTGCGTGTGTGAAATATTCCGGCTGTCATGTACTGTACAGTCTGCAGCTATAGAATAATAAATCACTTTACATCATATGCTACATCCATGATTTTTTTTAACAAAGTTGCAAAGGCCAGCAAACAAAAAAAGAACACTGACAATGATAACACAATAATAAGACGACTTGCTCCGCTGGTTCCATCAACGCCCACTCAGCGGAAACGATGCGCCGATAATATTACTATCACGTAAACGTAATGACACGGGCTCAAAGAGTGTGCACTCTTGGTTGAGACCCGTCCGGACAGTCGAGAGATAAATGAAACAACAGGGTCGAGAGTGTGCTTCGCTGCACTTTGTGATAAATGTCTTGTTTTCCCCCTCCTCATTGTGAAATAATGAGAATTTGGAGCCATTAGGCTCCTGCTAACAAGTAATCAAGTAAAAATCGCCCGAGGCAGAAGCGCCATCAATCCTCGGATGGTGTCAAGGTTCAAAAGTGCTGCAACTTTCCAGAACAACTCGGGGATCGCAGACTCAGAGCAGAGGAAAGAAGAAAGAAAGAAGAAATAAATAAAATCTGACCGGTCTTGCGTTTAACAATCCCAGACGGGGAGATGGAGTTCGGGGTGCTGGGGGTCCCAGGTGAAGCCGAAGAGGCCGGGGTGGCCGGAGTGGCGGGCGTTACAGGGGTGGCCGGGGCTGATGGAGGAGACAGCGGGGTGGGAACTGCCTTAAACACATCGTCCTTCTGAAAAAGACAAGAGAAGTTTTTGATGCCTCAGATTGTGGCACCTTCTGTCTACATAGAGAGGCAGAAAGCTCGACACAGTCTATGAGGAAAAGTATCTCCGTGTTTTAGGAGGTGTGGGAAAACAATAGTGCAAACCCTGAACGACACACACCTCCATCAGTGAGGAAACAAGTTTGTTGTTCGATGGAGCGCGTCGTTTAGAGAGGAAGGAAAATAAAAATCAGGAGGAGGCAGGAAGCGGTGTAAGCACGGAGGCTGTCAACCACTTCTAAAAGTCAGTGTTGACTTGAGGCCTGTGCTGTGCATGAAATGTCTCAATATTCCCCAATTAATCATGCTGTATGCTTGTTCTTGCATGAACTGAGACTTATTTAGAACTGTGCAGTACTAACACTGCAACACAAACAGTGGATATAAAGTACGTGTAGTTTGTAGTGGTCGTAACTCCAGCAGGAGGTCACAGTGACTCCCAAACAGGGGTACATTTACATCAGGGGGTACTTCTGCAGCTGCCACGGGGTAAAAGGAACAATAAGGAACACAGATAATGTGATAAAACATACACAAACTGATGCTGATCTTTAGTATGTTTATTTTCACAGTAACAAATAAACTACCAGCTACAAAAGGCCAACTGGTTGGGACACTTCTTCCACCAGGTTGGAACACCTGAGTGCCACATGCTACGATTCAGATCAGAAAAACTAGTTAGAAAATACGCAAATAAGCCAAAACGGAACTAAAAGTATCAAATAAAACCTCCAGCTTCTGCTACTCTAACGCCAAAACACCACCGGGCACGCCTCCGCCATGACGCTGTTTTGGTCCGTCCTCAACACGACTCATTTTCTTATGTGTTTCTTAATATGTAAACATGCTACTTGTCATGACCGGCAGTTTGCACGGGGTGTTTTATTTTGAAAATCGACTGGATTCTCTAACTGGACCACGGCAGGACCGGTGGGGCTTGAATGGCCGTGCATAGCTCCGCAAGCCGCCATGTGCACGGCTGGCATCCGTGCCTGGTCAGCGGTACTAGTACGAAAGCAAACCTGAATACAACTTCACCATGCTGTATATGATAAACAGAGTCTACCTTTACAGAACCCAGGGTGTTAAATAACATCTACTTCAAAATGCAGCCTAATGAAGACATTTGGGATGTGACAGGTTCTGTTATTTAAGCTCGTGTGATGAGCTGTGGGGGGTCCGTCAGACCAAAAAGGTTGGGATAAAACCTGTTTAGGCTGCTTCCTTCTCCTTTTAAGTGAAAGCGGTGACAGAAATGTTGATTTTTAATCTGCTGAAACGATAATAATGCTTTAGAAAATCAATCGACAGCAAGTGATAATCGATTGTTTATCGAGTGACGCGCTCTCTGGCTTGATCTGGAAGTTTTTGTGATTGGCATCATTCACAATTAATCCCAACCAGAAGACGAAAATAATAATATTACTTGCCAACTTGTTTTTATCTCGGGTGTGGCCAGCAGAACAAGAGTGCATATATTATTAATATTGGCACCTAATCATAAAAAATGTATAATAACCATGTGAACGTGATGCTGAGTGTGTCCTGCTGACACACACAATGTATCCGTCACAGATCTCTTCACTCAATGAACAGATTATTAATAATTTCGGACATATTACAAACAAAATGAAGGGGGCCGTTAAGAGAAGTGTTTATCAAACAACAGGTGGTTGAGCGACAGCCAGAGCCGATAATCAGGTCTTTTCATTATGTGGCTTATTGACAAACGCATTCAACATGGTGATTCACCATACAATTACTGCGCCTTTGTGCAACAGTGATTTTCCAGCCACTGAATAAACAATAGACGTTGATACGCCTACAAGAGCTCTAACAGTCGTATTATATTCGGCTCGTGCAGGTTTAGAAGATTTGATGGGTTACATGCTGCTTTAATGACTTACAATGTGCTCGTGACTGCTCTCTTACAATTATAGCATCAGACTTTCGTTATATAAAAGTAGTCTGCTTTGTATTTCAGTCACAATGGCTTCCCTTTAAAACTGCCAATTTCTTTTTTTTTTTTTTGCACAAACGTCACTGTTCATTCACAGACGCCTGCGTCTGAATCAGGAAGCGCGAGGTGCCGTTTACCTGCTC
This sequence comes from Miichthys miiuy, assembly GCA_036365135.1. Lineage (NCBI taxonomy): Eukaryota > Metazoa > Chordata > Actinopteri > Sciaenidae > Miichthys > Miichthys miiuy. The sequence goes on along the minus strand of CM071617.1, from coordinate 4,337,243 downwards.
CGTTTTGCCGCCAGCCTCTTTGTCTCCCTGTTCCTTGGTGGCAACTTGTTCTTTAACGGCCGGCGGCGCCTCGTCGTCGTCGCTGTCCAGAATCTGACGGCTGCGTTTGGCAACCTTCTTGATGGGTGAATCGGGTTCCTGGACGCCGTTCTGCACCTTGAGGGGCTTTTGGCAGGCCTGGAGACGAGCACGGGGCAAACGTGTAAGACACCATGTAACTCAAATAATAAAGCCACGAGACTCATTTATATTAAACTGTTCAAGAAGCACAGCCACACGGTGTAATATTAAGTATTTAAAGAGGATAAATTCAACTGCAAAAGCATGAAGAAGCTGAGAAATATGAAGGCAAGGGTCAAGGGTTTTACTGAGTGGCAGATCTGTGACTTCAAGATAACTGGTCATACTTGAACTGTCAAAAATATGTTTGAATATTAGCTCAGGATTTATTATTCTTCCCAGACATATTGGCCAGATTCAATACATATTTCTGTCTTACAAATGCAGGTATTTATTTGTGATATATTCGTTAATTTGTCAACTTGACGGCTGTTCTCGGTCGTCCAGTTCTCAGTTCCTCAAACAGCAACGTAAGTAACGGGTTCAGTCGAGAGATTTATGTACATTTTGCGCTACAGATCTTCATCCGACAGGGACGTTTGTAGTGACAGGATCAAATCAAGATCAAACTTTAACTGTTTCTAGGGAGAGAGTTGCAGTGCAAAGTACGGAAGAGGGCAAACACAAAATATCAATACAGTGCAAGTGTATTATAGTCAATAAACAGAAAGCCAAAAATATAAACAAGGTTGACAGAAAGGATCATAAGTTGCACATAACAGATGTGGCATCTGTCTTACACCATCAGCGCTCAAATCCAAATGTTGACCAATTATATCCAAACCTCTCCATCACATATGTAGAGCAAACCTTTGCATACATTATGATACTTCATAATCTCCCATTCTGTGTGGCAGAAGAGAAAAAATCTTACTTCTTCACCGGTGCATCTGCACTTTTCTTCTGGATGTTGTTGTCCTTGTTCTTGGGCTGAAAGAAGGATCTGATGGAGGACGAGCACAGGACACGGTTAATGGCCTAATGAGTGTTAGCATGCTTGTATACAGCCATTAAAACGACATGTTTAGCCACACACACACACACCTGACGTGTGTGTAACTTTAGGTTAGTGAGCTGCACGGTTAGTTATTAAACTTAGTGCGTAGTGATCTTAGCTTTAACTTAGCAGCCTCGTGTAGCTACTACAGATCTTATGGTTGTTCTTAACGCTTAAGGTCGAGCACACACACACACACGCACACACACACACACACACACACACACACACACACACGCATGATGCATTAGTAGGAACTTTTATCTGACAGGAGTTTGTCGTCTGTCTCCACTGTTGGAGAAAAGTGAGTCCAGATGCTGCAGACTTACTAACGGAAGCTAACGCTAACTTACAGGCAGTGCTGTTTAACGTTAAATAACTCTAGCTAGCTCACGTTACACGCTCCCGTGAGCGCGTTAACAACACCCTTAATACATAACTTATGTTACATCACACTGTTAGTTAATGTTGACACGGATACAGACATCACCGAGCTAACGTTAACACCGACAGCAAGCTAAACAGAAACTACCGCTACTTCTCCACTTTGTACTCACGCGATGCTCCGCTGCATTTTGCCGTTAAACTCTTCCTTCACCTGCTGCTCAATTAAAGACTAAAAGTATAGTTATAAATGATAGCACACAGGTCCAACATCTACACACATACACACACAAAAACTCCCGCGCTGCAGGATGATAAAATAGTTGGAATATTCGGCGCCAAAATGACATCCCCAGCCGGAGATCGTCAAAAGAAGAAGAGTTGTCACGCGTTAGCTAAAAATCTGAGCTGAACTCGGCCGTTAGGATTAGAGGCTCGCGCTTGACCGTTTGAATTTTAACGGTCAGAAATTCAAACGGTCAAGCGCGAGCCTCTATCCTAGCTAGCTAAACTGAGTTGTTACATTTAAAAGTGAACAAATAAACATTTTATCACTCACAAAAAGTGTTAAATAACCTAATATACTAAACTGTAATTCACCAACAGCCACTACGTGTAACTTTATTTGTTCCTTATGAGTTATTTGGTGTTTGTACTGTTGAAAGATAACACCTGTAGCAAAAATGTACCAGAAATTAGCTTTATGCTTCTACTTAACCCATTAAAGGTACAGTGTGTAAGAGGGCTTTCTTTTCAGAGTAAGGCAGACATGGAATATAATATTTATAACTATGTTTTCATGCATGTATAATCATCTGAGAATAATAATATTTTTATTTTTGGTACTTTTATGTCTACAGTGGGAGCGGGTCCTCTTTCATGGAGACCGCCATATTGAAACATTATTTTGTTATGGTAGCCCAGAACAGACAAACTAAATACTGACTCTAGATGGTGCCTTTCAAGTTTTGTTTGTCCTTTACACTAGGAAGGCGGAGATTTAAAAACAGAGATTAGACCACTAGATGCAACCAAATTCTTTTGCTTTATTTGTCCAGTTTTGCCATTGTGTAGACCTAAGACATATTTTATAAATCAAAACAACTTTAGTTTCAATAATATGTCCACTGATCCAGTGTAAATCTGACATTTAACATACAAAATAAATAAAAAAGAAAATAAACTCAATCTACCAATTAGGGCTCATAAGTGACAGAAATTTTTAAAATTTTGTTATGTGTAGCCACATGTTGACAGTTTCCACAGCAAATCTTGTATTTCCACCACCTAACAGAAAAAAGTACAAAAACATTAAATAATGTAATATGATATAAATATATTTATTTCCAACAATAATAACAAACATATAAAAGTTAACCCTCTCTTGCAGCTTTCCCACTAAACTGAATACAGGGTACCCGGAAAATAACCCGGAGTGACACCTCTTTAATTTTTTACCCAGCTCTGACTCTCTCCCGGGAAAAGCAGTGAAAAGTTTAGCGGCTACCAAAGATGCAGCTGCCCCCTGCTGCGTCGGAGTGGTAACAGCAGGCTGACACCAGCAGGCTGGTCCTGATGCTGCAGAAGAAGAAGACATGAAAGCTGCTTTCATGAAAATTTCACAGTGCCTGTTTGTATGCATCATTGATGCGACTCTTATTATTTTCATGAAGCCCGAAGGAGGAGGGCGAGGAATGCAAGACAAACAGCTGAATAATGTAAGTTGAGTGCACTGCTTTATTTACTCAAACACAAGTGCCATGTTGTTAATTGTTTACAAGTGCAATTCCCCTACTGTGGCATGAAGAGCTGACAAAAGAAAAGCAGCTTCTTCAATATTTCCATCAAAAAAAAAAAAAAATACACACATCATGGTCCAAATGAATAAATACAAAGTCTGTGTATCACAGGCTGGGAATGATAAACTACTGTACAATGAGCCTATTTGAGAGATTTGAGGAGGGAAAGCAGTCCATCTGTTATAGTTTGTTCCCCTTCTTCACTGCCTCTCCCCCATCTGTGCATCACTCCCCACTCTCCTCTCCTCTCCTTGAATTTCAGTCTGCTTCACTCCACCAAACAGGCTTCGACTGATGTGGTTCAAATCCCACCCGACGGGGCTCTTGTGCGGCCAGCCGTTAGCGCTGACGTGGAGGGCCGACTCCCTCAGCTCCCTCAGGTTGGCTCCCGGACGTCCAGGGGTGGAGATGAAGGGAAAGTGGCCGTGGAGAGCGCGGGGAGTCGGGATGGGCTTAGGGAGGCAGCACGGGAGTAAGAGGGGGTAAGAAGGGACAGGCTGGACCGCTGTCAGGAGACACAGAGAGAGAGTCACGTCAATCACAAGCTGGAAGAAGTATTCAGATCCTTTACGAGGTGGAGCTGTTTTGAACTACACTGCAAACTAATGAATATTTTAATTATGTTTTAATCTGATGACAGTTATCTCCATTAATCCATGAATTGTCACTCTGAATCACCCACAGCCCAAAGTGACACTTTAATAACACCTGTTTTAACCAACCAACAGTTGAAACCTCAAATTTATTAAAAAATAAATATAAAATTTTAAGCAGATTCTCACATTTGATGATGTAAAATCTCCTTTTTATGGTTTGTTTTTCTTTTTTTTTTTTAGTGTATTCATGATGTCCGCTTTGTTTCTGCCATTTGTCTTTGTCCTACTGTGAACTGCAACTGTCTTACTGCACGATAAAAAATAATCAAAAGAGGAGTTTCCAATGAAAAATTACAAAATGATTTGAATGATGACTGATGAATCAACCGGTTCTTTTTAGTTGCACTTGTGCACTAAAGTAACTTGTAACTAAATCTGTTGAATCATTGTAGAGACGTAAAAAACTGCATCACTTCCTTGTAGTAAAGTAGAAGTACAAAGTGCCATGAAATATACCTCAAATTTGTACCAACAGTACATTACATTTACATTTACAGTACATTTTTTGTATTCTATAACTTATTATTTTGCTTTTATGTAATCACGAGCTGCACAACTGATCAGCTTCCAACCAGTAACTCAACACACTGAATAACAAACCTGACGTATCACAGTATTCAAGGTGCACAGGAGTAGTAGTAGAGTTGTTTTTGTTGTTGACTCTCAAAAAAAAAAAAAAGTTACATCCCAGATGCTTGAATTTATACATTTTGAAACCCCCCCACAGAATTTGTCTTCAAGGTCAGGATTGAACACGCTCCTGCATTATTTTTCATCCCACACATCATATTTGACCTTGAAACAGAAGAAATCACACAACAGCGGGTAACCAGTGGTTTTTACCTGCGACTTGAACTAAGAGAAACTCGTGAAATCATTTGAGCATTTGTGAGTTATGTGATGACAAAGTGAGTGAACATGAAGAGGATGTGACAGTCACCGGCGATCCTCTTGCATTTTAACAGCAAAGGTAGATGAAGAGCTTTCGGAGATCAATCCGGCTGATACCGCAGTTACTACGTTTACTGAATACTTCATCAAGAGGACGCCAGCGGTTAATTGATCCAAACAGGTTATTGTCTGTGTAGCCGAAGTCTGATCCTATTCATCTGTGCCACGGAGCTCCTTTGTTGTCTAAAAACGATTAAAAACACAACATGCTACACTCATTATGTCCTTCTGCCGCTGTAAATGTCAAATGTGTATCAATCCACGGCTGAAAGTAGTCCCCAAAAAACATGTGGGTAAGTGTTCAACAGTTTTGTCTTTATATGTCGCACTACTGCACGGCATCGCAGTCATCGAATGTGCCGATGCCTGACCCTGTTTACTGATGTCTTTCCAAGCTGACTGTGAAGTGAAGCCAATGTGTGTGTGACTGCAGTTCCTCAAACGTCCACTTGAGGCTGGCTACAGAACGAGTCTCCATAAGTCCCCATGTTAAAACTTCACAGCAGAAATAAACATGTTTACAGCCTGGTACAAAAAACAGTTTTGCTCTCTATGGCTAATTTCCCCGTTCATGACAATTGTACTGAGGGTGAATTTATATACAACTCACCTGTTCAGATTATATTAAGGCTTAAAGTTATGCAGAATTAAGATAATTTAGATCAGCCGAGAGGCGGCAGAGGCAGGACTGCCAAGACGGCAACAGCCAGAGCCACCACACTGTGAGCTTCACAATGGCTCTTCAGACACCTATGGGTGACGCCACGGAAACAGTGTCCATGTTTTATACAGTCTATGTCTTTCCCATACATATAAATGCAGTGGAGTTGCTGTTCATATTGAAACTCCAGCAGTCTTTGTGATTGAAGCTCTTGCCTCTTTCAAAGTCACTTAGATCTTTTCCTCTTGCCATCTTGTTACAGAATCGGCTGGTCCTGCTCAGCATTTTTATACACATCACAGAGCATGACTGAATGTTAACTGTAGCATGCAGTGCACCTGTGTGAAAGCATCTGTATTCGTCCACTCGTTTCTTCGAGTTTTTTCCTTTAATTTGTCACCTGTCGGGATACGGCAGGCACACTGTGTGTTTAGATGTACCCGAACCACTGATGGATGCGTTTCTTACCTCTGTCCATCACCGACCCTGCTCCTCCACACAGAGGAAGACCGCTCTCGGCGGGGAGGAGAGGAAAGGGAAGAGGGCCGCTCTGTACAAGCTGGAGGGTGGACGGGTGGAGGATGAGATGGGAGGATGGATTGAAATGAGAACATGGATCTTTCAAAAACATACAATCTGACGCTGCGTGCACAAAACATCAAGAACACCGGGTGAAGTTTGGGATCTAGAACAAAGTCGATGTAGCTCAGAGGAGGCAGAAAAAAGTTAAAGAAGCACTTTAGATGATTAAGACATTAATCAACTTAATAGCAGAGAAGTGTTCCTGATTATTTTGTACACTGGTGGCCTCATTTAAAATTGAAATATGGTAAAAAAAACTTAATTACAATACATGATAGTAAGATTTTTATTCCAAACTTGGATGGTATTTCTAAACGTACTGCACTTACACAGCACTTTTCTACCTTCACACACAAAGCACATCCCTACTAATCCCGACTCTAACAGAATGAATCATATAATTAGACAAAGTCTTTATGAAACGTAACCTGAGCCCTCGGTTTGCACACCGACTCCCCTCTATATTAGAGGATCAGTCAATTTCATATTAAATGATAAAGTCTTAGTAATGATTTGTATTCATTTCAGCCAGTTTTATATTAAATGATAAAGTTGAATTAATTGTTTCTATTAGAGTCGGCCCATTTTTTTTTTGAATATTAAATAATTAATTATTTTTTGTTTAAGTGTTTTTGGAATAAAACTCTTCTTAAAGGACTGAACACATGTTTTGGAAAACTGATCCAAGTACAGCTTATAGATTAAATCATTTTATATGATATGGTGTTATATGAGCACACAGTGAAGTCCTTTAAGTTGTGATATGTAAAAGACGTGGTGATGACCTGATGCCCGGGCGCTGCTGGGTGTCCCGGATAGTTGACCAGGATGAGTTTGCTGAAGTTGAACTTGTAGGTGAACCTTTTGCCTTTGGTCTTGTGCAGGATGCGTTTGTTGTAGTAGTATCTGCAAGTAAAATGTTCTCTGTGTCAGACTACACTCTCACTGTGTGTGTGTGTTTATATGCAGGCTGTAATGTCTGCAGCATATGCACTCGTGTTCCTGCCAGGCACTTCAGATAAAAGTGCTTCCAAAATGGCATGTGTTGCATCTGTGGGCATTTTAGATTTCAATTTTTCATTTGACAGCATACGTTTGGAGAGGAGTACATTTTATTTACAGCATCAGCCCAAGGGAGGATTACACACATTCACTGTTAAAGAGCCGCAACCCGGTTGTTGTGCATGAGTGTGTGTGTGCATATATGCTGCTCGACTTCACTCGTGCATTTTGCATCACCTGAGTGCCCGGCTGAGCTTGTCGTAGTTCATGTGTGGTTTGCCCTTCCTTTCCCCCCACAGCCTTGCGAGCCTCTCCGGGTCCCGGATGACAAACTCGCCCCACTCCCCTCCCCAGCCGATGGCGCCGCCCTCGCCACGCCCCAGCAGCTCCAGCAGGAAGTGCCACAGCTGCACCTGCCTGGAACCGGGCGACCAGGCCGGTTTGTAGGCCCAGTCGGGGAACAGCACTGCTGGAGAGACACGAGGAAGTAAACGACGGGAAGTCATCAACATGTTAATGTTGATGAATAATTTGAATGAAGTGGTGTGGTATTGATGAGTCCCTGCCAGCAAGTTAATTTATTCATTTGTTTGTCGGTCGTAGGCAACAACAAATCAGATTCTGATGAAGCTTGGAGGAGTTATGCATCTCTGTGTTGTTAGATGAGGCCACTGTCATATCTGTGCAGTAAATATGAGACAACTGAGCGAACACGATAACTTAATTAGTGAGCTTCAGATGCTGAGAGGCAGATTTTGTTACTTTTGGACAGAGCTAGGCTAGCTGTTTCCACCTATTTCCAGTCTTTATGCTAAGCTATGCTAAACAGCCGCTGACTGGCATATTCCAGTCTGTATGTAGTATTTTCATTTACTGCTGCTTTTTCTGCTACTGCTATATGTCTTAGTACACGTCGTTACAGAGGCAAGTATTATACTTTTTACTCTCTTACATCTATTTGCTAACTTGTCACTTTTTACCTTCCATATTCAGATTAATAATACAAATAAATTGTGCTCCTGCTTGACGTCCACTACAAATACTATAATTATTATTATCTTTATTACTAATATGAGTCATATCTCCATTGAAATGTATAGTTTTATACTTCCTGCCTCTTAGAAGAAGCTTTTCCTTGCGCATGGTGGGAAGTGTTAGGAATAATCTCCATAAATAATACTATAAAGAATATGCTGCAGAGCTGCTCTATGTGGAAAGTGTCATGAGATAACTTCTGTTATGATTTGGCACTATAGAAATCAAATTAATAATGATGTAATATTATAGATTAAGACAAAACTTGACTGATCCCTGGGGGAGATTTACAACAACTAACAAGCAGTAAGGACCTAAAATTTACAACCTTCAACATTAAAGTGATGAATATTAAGTTTTTAATATAATAATAATTAATATTAATTTTGAATTGGGCCTCCTGCATCTTAAGTACTTTTACTTTAGGAACTTTAAATATATTTTGATAGTATTTTTGTACAAATTTTTTACTAACTACTACTTTTCTACTAATTTTTGTATCTGAGAACTTGTTCCACCTCTGATTCATTTTAAAATGACACACGTCAGTACTTAAAGCAGGTCTCCATCAGAGTAAACACACATATCATAAATTAAACAGTGTCTGCTCCTTTTATAACATTGTGTTTCAGATCATGCCTCTGATGTCTGGTTTGATCTCCAAGTAGGCTGATTCCTCCATCCTTACTCTGGATTATTGTTTTTGTTCGTCCATATGTTCATTAATTAATTAGTACAAGAATGTGTCACCAATTACTTTTTTCCATTGTTGGCAACACATGAGAAAATGAAACATTTTACTACTTGAAATTAGCAATTAACGTGATTTTTGAAGCAGAGAAGTTGGTGAATAATTGTTTCAACACGACGTGTCACACAGAAACATTATCTCGGGCCGGAGAGGACGTGTAATTATTTCTTCCATTATCTTTTCTTGTGATTGTGAAGCTTTGTTTTCTTGTGAGCACAAACTAATCACTCCGTCATGATGGGGGGGGGGGAAACTATTTCAGGCTCATTATGTTGAGTTCACAACGTGACCATTTGTTACAAAGGTTCTCGCAGGTGAACACAGATCTGTAGACTGTCGGTGTGACGATTTAAAAAGGGAGACGTGCACCTCACGTCTTGCTACTTCAAACCTGAAATTTGATATAAAAATCTTATATCTCATGTTTTAAAGGTACAGTTTGTCATTTCTGCCACCAAGGGCGTCTCTCACCTCAAAACACTAACAAAAATGTAGTTTAAAGACATCGTGAAGTAGCGTGGGATCATGGGAGTTATTGTCTTCATAGTTAAACAGCCATTGCTGTTGTCAGGCAGAGGTCGCCACAAGGTCAATCATATATTGTTATAAGTTTTATTCATGCCACGTTTAGTCACATTCGCAGACTTTCTTTACTTTCTTCTTCACTTTGTCCTGTGTTTACCTGGATGTTATGGCAACAAGAGGCAAACCCATCATTACCTATAAAACTATGGATTTCTCTGGGTTTGAACGTTGCTAAACATTAAACACAATTCAACAAAATATGTAAAATAGCTCTCGGTTTTTAGACATTTTTAATCTTTAAAAGATTAAAGCATGTGTCAAGACTTGATGCTTTGCAGCAGCGATTACCTCTGCTTACCTAGACTCACTCAAGGAAATCATTATTTTGTAACGTCAACAAAATAACTTTATTTCCTAATTAGGAACACAATTTTTAACGCCCACTTTGGTCCTCCGTGCCTCGATTTTAACTCACTTTTTAAGTTACTGCGATTGAGCTAAAGGGGGCGCTAAAAGTCACAGATCAAAACGGGGGCAACTTGCAATATTGGTTGCCGATTGGTCAAGAGAGGGGACTGCATCATGTGCTGCCTGTCGCTTTATTTGTCACGATTTTAATCATTGGCCTGCGCTAAAAGCAGATGCACATTGCGACATAAAATCTCCCGCACTCGTAATGAAAACACTTACTTCTACTCCAGTAAGGCGATGAAAGGTGTCCTACTGAAGAGCTACAGCTGCACTGCATCTGAAAACACGACACACACACACACACGTGACAAGAGGCGATAAAACTACTGAGCATCTTCATCACTGTGATCATCATCAGGCTGAAGTTAGAGAGGCGAGAAAAGAGGGGGAAAAAAAAAAAAGGACGCTTAAAAGAAATATTAATTAGCTGTCGTGTGGTGCTAAATTAGCCGTCACAACAAAGGACAGATGTAACTGATTACAGCAGCTTCTGCTCTCAGGAGCTCTTCTAAAATAAAATGAAATCCTCTTCACACAAATTAACTCAAGAACAAATCTCAAACCCACTGACTGTATAATGCACCAGGATCACTATAATTGTAAATAAATAAAAGGGGTTATAGATCTCTGTCGGTTCATAATGTGCTTGAAATTATATTTACTAATACCAATAGCCAATTTGTTATTAAATCAGCATTTTCCCTGCAGATACTGTTTAGTACTTTCAATATATTCCATCCTATAAACGCACACACCGTCCCACGGATGCAGTGACCTTCCCGGGCGAATTTCTGAGCAGCAGAGGCACCCACCATCTTCCCTGGAAGGCTGAAAACTCATCTCTTCAAGAAGTACTTCACATAACCCTTTTCCCCACTGAATGATGTCTCCTCTCCTATAAGCCCTCTTCCACGAGCTGTAATATCCTCTTATCTCGGAGCAACAACAACAACAACAACAACAACAGGGGAGAAAAAACGATGTCTCCCCTTAGCTCTTATTTTATTTCCTTTTCCCATGGAGCACTAACACTCACACATGATCGTTGCAGGGTCGGAAGGGACATTATCGGGAAAGTGAGAGCTGAGCCAAAGACGTTTTACTTGAAAACTCTGCTTTCAACGGACATAACAATTAAACACAAGAAAACAATAAGAATACAATCAGGCTGGAGCAGAACTGCAAACAAAGGAGAGTTTTTTTTTCCTGCAATTTCATGCAATCTTTCGACTCTGACATTTGCATCCCTCCCTCCTTTTTTGTTGGTCAGCTACAAATTAAAGCTTGTCCTACTGGATAAGAGCATCAGCTGCGTGCCTAAACATGCAAATCTAAACCCAACATCAGTCTAATGACAGCCAGAATTACACTGAATGCTGCGATCAAGAATAATAAATAAAAATCAGCATGCCAGTCAAGCACTCAAGGCCAACAGAGAGGGCTTTTTTTTTTTTTAAAGCGGATAAAGTAATCATAATTTAACTAATCACTGACAGGAATTCTCCCTTACAATCATCTTGTTTACAAAGAGCGAGCTAATTAAATATTCCTGCGTAAGTGTAATAATAACTCAGTTGGTCCTGTTACCTTGATTGGAGCTGAAGTGTGTGGGTAAAAAAAAAAAAAAAAAAAGCTCCGTTAGATGAATGACAATGATCAGTTTGTCTGCCGGCCCTCTTCAAGTCTGGGAGGACTGAAGGATGGATGGACCGAATCTTAAACCCTCTATCTCATCTAACCCCCCCAACCACACACACACGCTTCCACCCCTCCACCCCGTCTCTCTCCAACGACATCCCTCCCCCATCCCAGAATTAGGGAGTCAAAACTAAAAGATCTTATACTGATCATGTTCCTTCTAAGAAAATAACATAAAAAAAATGTGCCTTAAACTCTAAAAATAACAAATCACAGAGCGAGGAAAGCTCGAAATCCTCCCAGATATTGTTTTCTGTCAAGTATCGATGTTAATTCGTCAATTAGCCGAGCGACAGACACTTAATCAACACCAATTTTGATAATCGATATATATATCATCATATATAACGAAGAAAAGCAGCAAATCCTCCTCATTTGAGGCTTTAAAACGTGAGAATGTTTGGACATCTCGCTTGAAAAATGCTAATTAATTTTCTTTTAATCGACAAATACCAGCTAATATTTATTAACTGAGCCATTTATCAAGCCGAAATCTAAAAAAAAATAGTGGTTATAACTTCTTAATTGTGATGATTTGTTGCTTTTTTTCTGTTTTACATGAATGAAATTTGAATATTTGTGAGTTTTTAATCTGCTGGTCGGACAGAAAACCATTTAATGATATCAACTTTGACACATTTTTCTTGATATTTTATTGACTCAATAATTAATCCATTCATCCCAAAAAAACAGCTGTGAGATTAATTTAGAAACCAGCCCGACATGGATGCTCACCAGGAGTAAGCAGACAGAGTCTAGCTGCTATAAGGTGAAAAGGGCAACATTAAAATAGGTTTAGATTACTATCATGAGGGTGACAGACTGACAGAGGAGCACAGTGGGGGAAAAAAAGAGAAATAAGGTGGGTGGAAATAGGTGAGGGTACTTTAATACGCTCAGGATTGGTGCGTATTACTGTGAGCCGTGGGGGAAGATATGATTGAGCGGAGTGAAGGTGACTGGAGGTTTTCTCCTCGCTGAATCGAATAGGTGATGAACTCAATACCAGAGCTGCACTTTAACTCCACTACAGCTGCTTTTTCGCTCGACAGGCGTGACTTTGGCCAAGGTCAACAGGCTGTTCAATACTCCACAGCCACACAGGCTCAGGAGGCTGTTAGAGGTGGAGGCAGCGCTGACGCATTTTTCTCAAGCAGACCTCCTATACTACTGGTCCCTCAAGTACTCGAGTACTTGTCTCACTTCAGTTACACTGAGGGTAAGATTACAGAGCTGTAATCATGTACCTAATGTTTTATTACTTTTTCACATTTAAAGTTTGGGCAAGAAACTGTTTATAAGAGTGTTTAATAGTCCAGAAAATCTTTGCTGCATGGACATTATTCAATTTTTAAGCCCCAAAATGGCTCTGCTTAAATTATTTGGACTCAAAATATCATGATTTTACATTCAAAAGTTATTATTTTTCACAAAAATCAGCATCGAAAACGAGTATTGAACGTCATCGTAATCTTGTTTATTTATTCTTTGATGAATTCATTTGTGATCAAGTTGTTTGAAAACATTTAAAACAACATTTAAAATAATAGTTTTGATATTTTGAGGATATATTTTCACTTTCTTGCAGAGAGATTGATTCTGCTGTCATGGTTTTAATGGTAAATATTAAGCTGTACTAGTAGCATAGCACAAAGACTGGGAATAGGGGGACGTGGTTAGCCTATCTCTGTCATAAAATCCACCTCCTGTTACCTCTGAAGTTCCAAATTAACAAGATTTATGGGAGGTTATGTGCTGGGTTAGGTCTCGGCCTGGTTGCCCACATGGTGATGACTGGACAGTGCTAGGCTAGCTGTTTCTTGATGGTAATAAGGTAACTTTGCAAACTCAGACGGTACATCTGACTCATCTAAATCAAACTCATTTATTCAATGTTCAGAGATCTTGCAGTAACGTTTCGTTTTGGTGCGAGATCGAAGCTGCACTAGTATCAGAGTCCCAGTCATAAAACAGGTGAAAACAATAACACGTAGATAGATTAACTGGATCTGAAAGTTTGCGTCTTACAAAGTGAATTCAGTGAGTCGTGAGTTACGAGATCATTCTGGACTATTAAACCCGAACAAAGTGCCGTGCTGCCGCGTTTGTAGTTAGATTAACTGTGATTTAGTTTTCACTGCGGCAGCAGAGAAGAAGCTCACACCGGCAATCCATTTAGGCTTATCATATACACGCATCCCTATACATTCCCCCTTAAACACACACACACACACACACACGCAGACACACTTATCATCCCTCAGATGTGATAGCTGACACCGGAGGCTTTTAATTCCAGTGTAAATACAAATACTCTCCCAGACAGCTATCAATTATGCATGCCACTAATTGAGTTGAATGTTGTGCTTTTAGCAGCCCGGGGACTCTGGGTCACATGCAAAAAGCCTGAAACTAAACACACACACACACACAGAAACACACCTACACCTACTTACATACTTGTGAGGACCCGATCATGCATTCCCTATCTGCTGACTTTAACCTTAATAGAGCATGGTATTGATTTGACATGTTTTAGCCCATTTAGGACACTTAATGTCACGGACGATGATTTTGCCGCGGTGTTTCCACGCCGTGGTTTATTCATTAATTCCCACATGATATGAAAAATCAACTGGAACATGGTAGAAGTATGTAATCCATCCGTTAAATGTTTAAATTCATGCTGTTTTTATAGTTTATATCATTGTTGTGAGATATCAGTGTAGACACTGCACTTAAACCTCATCAGCATGTAACAACGCAGGCAGACCAAGATGAAAATATAATAACATACAACCCGCTCTGAAAACGACACAGTCAGCTAAAACTTGCAGCGGTACTGTCCTGTAACCGTCACAACTCTAATTTTAACCCTAACACTGAAACCTGCATGGTCTTAAAGGCGCTGGAAATCAATGTCTTCAAGAAATCACTTACAATATTTTTTGCAAAATTCACATTTTTGTTTTTTTCTGCTGAGAGTTAGATGAGAAGATTGATAGCACTCTGTAATATGAAGCTGGAGCAATAAAGGGATGATTAGCTTAGCTCAGCATAAAGACTACAAGCAGAGGGAGGGGGGAGGGAGAGAGCGGCTAGCCTGGCTCAGTCCAAAGGGGGGGAAAAATGTGTCGATCAGCACATCTAAAACTCACTAATTAACACAAAGAATGTTAGAACTAAAAATTTGTTATGTGCATATAGCGCAACACAAGATGTGATGAGCTTTAGAGGAGCTGGCCCAGCCCGTCTGCAACTAGCACCCCCGAGGTCGAGCTCTATAAATACCAAACAAATATAAAAGTGGTGCCAATTTTCTCATCTGCCGGCGAGAAAGCAAATAAACGCATTTCCCAAAATGTCAAATTACTCCTCCAGTCAACTTTTTTTGAGGAGAAGAAGAAGGTGATGTCAGGTGTTTCCATCACTGTCTATCAAATCTGATCAAACCACAACCACAAACTGTTACACATATTATTATTAGAAATATTTCATCTTTGGATTTGGATTATTCTTAATCCTGGAAGCAGCAGCTGACTGAATCCACTTCACTCCATTGTTTTGGATGGTTCGACCATCGCGGGCTCTGCGGTGGCAAATTTATTCATTATGCTTTTACGCAACTGTTTTGTGTTTTGCTAAACTAATCTTCCTGGGAGGAATGTGTCTACAGTTTACAGTCTGGGTGGTTAAAATGATGCCTGGTGTGACTGGCTGTTATTCACGTGAGTTTCAATGGGTAGTGCCTCTTTAACTTGCAAAGCTAGCATCGGGACAACAAGTGAACTTCAGCTGAACTTCCAGCAGAACGTTCCATGTTCACACCACGGGCACCGCGTGCATGTGAGGATCTGAGTTGTTTTCTTTGTAATGATGCTCTTACACATTACAGCCGCATGCTCTTATTGTCTTTTTAACCTAATTTTATTCATTTCATTTGAGTAACTTTGTTCATTTCTCTCATAGGATTGTCCTCCACAGTCTTCATTGTCAAACTTTTCAAACTTTCCATTATTCTGACCCCCAGTTGACAAAAACTTGCTTGTTCTGGAGCTTTTGACCGCATTACGTCGTCTTCGTTAGCAGACGCTCACTTGTTAATCTGCACAACAAGTTTCTTTGCTCAGTTGTTGTCAAGTTCAAGTTCAACACTCTGCAGTTCTGTGACAACTGAGCAAAACTTTTCCAGTGAAGTCTATGAGATACTGCTGAAAGCTCCAGAATGTGGAGTATTTTCATGCACTCCAGCCCTCAAACAGTCCTTTGAAGCAGCGAGCTGCAAAAAACGTCCCGACTTTCCGAAAAATGTCTTCAATCTCAAGCCACCAAAAAAAACTCAAATTGGTCCTCTCATGCGCAGAAGTACAAGAGGACGCGTACAATAAAAAGACAGCGCTGCTCCCCGTGGACTTACACATACATACTGTATCTTTGTACACACGCTCGACACACAACAAAGGGAAGAGACCTCACAGTGAGTATAAAAGCTGACACTTTGGAAATTGAGCCTTCGGACTGATGGAGCTGCCCGGCGCAGCATCCAGAACCAGATGACAGAAAGAGAGATTTACACAAAAGGGTCTGAATATTGAGGCGAGCGTCGTTGTCAGGGGAATATTACTGTAAAGATGTAATATAAACACAGAACTGTAAGAAGCAAAAAAGCCTCTCCTCTGCCTTATTTACTCTCACTGCTTGTGTGTGTTTCTGTGCCAGATATTAGCCCAGTTTATCACCAACAGTATCTGCGGAGGGAGAAAAAAACAAATATAATGAAGGACTTCGGCCTGGGTATAATAAAACTTCACATTCCCTGAGGGGCAATTTAGGTAACGCGGCATAAAAACGGGCTCGGAGACAGGAATTTGCTTTCCACCGAGATTGTCATCCTCCTCCTCCTCCTCCTCCTCTCCTTCGGCGAGCGGCATTATCTCCTCCTGTGATGAACTGTGTGTGTGTTTGTGTGTGGATAGAGGATGAGGAGGATGAGGAGGGAGGGAGTAAAGGGGTGTGGGGAGGGGGGGTTAAGTCTGGATTTGATCCCCACTAAAAGGACTGTTTGTTTTACAGCTGACGACCCCGGAGTTTAATCTGGTGCTTAGCCGCCTGCTCAATCTCTCCTCTCCTTCGTCTCCCTGCATCCTCTCCTCTTTTCCCCTTCATCTCCCTCTTTCTCACTCACTCAATCGTATCATCCTCTCGCAGCGAGTTAACCCCACTCCACCACCACCACCACCACCTCCATCATCCTCCTCTCTCCATCCTCCTCCATCCCTTGTCATCTCCTTATTCCTCCTCTCTTTTTATTTGCAGCGCCGGGAGCGCTTGTTCGCGATTTACATTTAACTGAATCCATCAGGTGGTGTGTTATGCGTAAAATTAAGCACTGTTACATCATATAGTACAGTGGGTGCGTGTGTGTGTGTGTGTGTGTGTGTAGGAGGAGGAGGAGGATGGGAAGGAGCGTTGCGACGGTTTCAGGCCCTGAAATGTGTCCATGTATGTGTGTTAGAGCCTCTAAATGTTTGTGTGTGAGAGACAGGAGGACAATAGTGAGAGTGTATGTTAAACAGGATGATGGTGTTGCAGCAGATGAGGGTCATGCTCCGGGACTTAAGGGTCAAATCCTGTTAGAAGTAAGAGGGATCAAGGCTTTAGCAAGGCACTGCCTTTTTTTACTGCTGCAATATTCACTGACACTGTGCAAGAGCATTTCTGTGAGTGTGTGTGTGTGTGTGTGTGTGTGTGCGTGGAAGAGCTTAAAACTGCTTAGTTTGATTTGGTTGAGCTCGGTTGAAACATGTAAGCAACAACACAGCGGTAGACGAGAGGAGACTTATTGTATCAGGGTAATCCATCCGAGATGTATCATCGTTAGATAAAAAAATATAATCAGTAACTTTCCCTTCGAGGTAAAAAATCCTTTTATTCCACTCAGACAGTATTGTATATTCTCTGAATAAACTCGTTCCAGCTTTTAATGGAGCGACATGTTGTTCAGACTGAGTGAAATATAGAAGATGTGATTGGACGAGAGGCATTTCATGAGTGCTGATATAGAGTATAACAGCACTGGGACGTTTAACTGCATGTGTCACTGTGCTTTACAGCTGTTCTAATATTAAAATGACATTAATGTTATGTTAATGTCATTTATCTTAG
The DNA here is from genome assembly GCA_036365135.1 of Miichthys miiuy. Taxonomy (NCBI): domain Eukaryota; kingdom Metazoa; phylum Chordata; class Actinopteri; family Sciaenidae; genus Miichthys; species Miichthys miiuy. The sequence goes on along the minus strand of CM071617.1, from coordinate 4,319,446 downwards.
ATTGTAATCAATACACAACCATTAATCAAACCAATAACTAACAGCAGGTAACGTCAGGCAACCTTATCATACTTTAATAGTTACCTAATGTTTCTGTAGTGTTGACAAAATGTTTAAAAATAAACATATTAGCAGTTTGAATTAAATTAAAGCTCCCTGCGCTGTCCTACACCAAACTCCCTTTGGACATTTGAAGAATTCATTTACGTGTCCGTAAAAAGACATCGCTCTAGAAACACGAGATAAAGGACGTCACATGTCGACGGTCTTCTTGTCAGTTCATCCTCATAAACTGTGTTTCTGTGCAAACTTTACATTTTGAATATTGTCATCTCAAGAACTCGCTGTGCTGATATTCACTATAACAGCACTCGCTCTCGTCTGATATTGCTTTTGAATAAAAGGCTTTTATTGTTGTTGCACCATGTGCAATGACAAGTGCAAGCACTCCACATACTCACACACAGATAAATAATAGTGAAACAAAAAGGGGATTTAAAAAAGTTAGTACAAAGGCAGTACATAAAAACTGCTATTGCACCTTGAAGATATTACTGCATGTTATACAGAGATATACAGTATAGAGATGTATTGCACATTCCTCACCATGTTGAAAACTGTCCAGTTCTTTGTCCTTTAGTGTTAAGTGTTGTGATGATGTTGGGATGGTGGGGATCGGGGTGGTTTGAAACTCAAAATCTGTCTCTCTGGCCGCCACCGTGTTGGCCGTCCCGCCTTTTCTCCCTCCCAGCTAGTGTCAAAACGGGCAAAGACGTGGATCATTGGTGGACGGGTGCTCAAACAAGCAAAGTACCGGCATGTAATTACAGAACATGTCAGTCTCCATAAGCCCCCATGTTAAAATGTCCAACTTCACAGCAGAAGTAAACATGTTTACAGCCTGGTACTGGACCGGCCTGGCTGATTTGTTGGCTGGACCACCAACACGATGGCGGCCAAAGCGACCACACTCTGAGCTTCGAAACGACTCTTCAGACACCGAACGGGTGACGTCACGGACACGCTGTCCATTCTTTACGCTGTCAGTGATTGTCCAACCTCATATTTTGTTACATAATCAGTTGCTTTATTAGGCTCTCTGGATTTTGGCAGCAGAAACACATATAGCATCCAACATCAAAAAAAGAGCTTTGTCAAACGTGGATGATGCAAAGTCATTACCATTCAAACACTGGCTTTGTTGCATTGCTGCATTTTAAAAAGGCTCGAGTCACGTCGCTATAAAATTAATTCTCGGTGAGTGGGTGGGTTAGCGAAATGGCAATTAGCAAAAGGTTAATCAACTGCTAAGCACTGTGTGCAATCATGAAAATTTTATGTTGCAGTACAGAGCATGTACAGTATATTGGCTGGCAAACTGAATGTAGCGGTGACTGAAAGGCACAAATAAGACAACAAAGATAACAGCAAATAAGATTTTCTTCCTCCTTCCTGCCTCATAGCATCTTATGAGTACCACATCAGTTGAATTGTCACTCAAGTACCTCGCATGGGAAAACTATCAAGATGGCAGAGAGAGAGAACAAAAGTAAAGGGCTGAGAGACAGCAACGTTCCCTGAGGAGGTAAAAGCTGTGTAATATGAAAGAAAAATTAAGTCAATAAAATGGAGCTGAAGCAGTATGGAGGAGTAGGAGTGTGAGTCCATGTGAGGAACAGGCTTGAGTGTTTGTTGTGTTACAGAATGAAAGCGAGCTGATGCCCTCACATTTAAAAACCAGAAGGTTATGGGACCAATTGTCTTCCCTTTTGTTTTTTCTCTCTCCCTCATCTTAGCCCTCCACTCTCTGCTCTCTCAGCCTCCATGGTTCGTGCTGCTCTCCAGGGAAGCTGTGGTTTCTGAAAGGTTTCTCGATGTCCTTAATCCCTCCATCTCTTTGTGTCCAGGCAAAAAATATATCCGCATGAAACTCAAGAGGACGACGGGGGCCAAGATGTGTGAGAAAAAGACGAGCTTCTTTCCAACCATTTGTGGGAACAGAAAAAAAAGAAGGGAGATCTACTCTTTCCAGAAAGAAGAAAAAAAGTAGATAAAAACCAATTTGGCTTGTTTTTAAAGAGAAGCACAAAGCTTTAAATAAGTGCTTTGAAAATTGGAGTCCTTCAAGGTTCAACAAAAAGTTTGATTTTTACTTGTTTTAATAACTGAGAATTATCCCAATTAAAATGGATGGCAGCTTTAATCGTGGGTTTTAGTTTACCATCATTATCTCCAAACCTGCTCGATATACAGTTTTTGTTTGTTTCCGTTTAAAAATGAAACAGATATATCTGAAAATCATTACAGATGATGGCTGTGTCTGTTATGGGGTCTGTGGAAAGATGGTGAATAGTGTACATCAGTAATTACAAATCAGGGGTAATTCATTTGATTTAAAACAATATTTGTTGCACAGAGCACACCACCAACTTCGGTTAATCTAGTTAGTAACATATAATACCATGTGTTGCAGCTTAGATTGCATGAGAAGTATATGAAGCGAGCAGAGAAGTTGAAATAGTTATAAAAGTAACAGATTAAAGGGTTGGAAAAAGTCAGCTAAGATTAATGAATAAAACCATTGAAACAGATGGCCAAAAGTAGTGGCTAAACATTTAGCAACGTCATAGATAAGTGGTTGAAATTATATTCTGAAAATCACAGAAAAAAGGTCGGGAACACTGGCGTTCATGTCGAAACCGAATGTTAAAACAGGAGCAGAAATAAAGCAGAACACACAGTGAAGAAAAAGATGCTCCACAGTGAATATAACAAGCTCCCAAAATACTTACGATTCACAGTTTGACCTTCAAGATCTTCAAAAATGCTTCACCACAGAATCGCAGGATTTTACCGTTAATATTTCCTCTACTTCAACAGATCCTGCGTGTCGGTAAATAGAAATAACTCGGTCTCTGTTTTGTACATCATCATGTCTTTATTTGTGTGTAAACAAACTCTTAAAAGAGCATCAGCCAGGTCTTGATTATTGGCATTAACATGATTGATTTCTTTTGCAGTCATGGATAAAACATGATCACTCCACTGCAATAAAAGGGTCTTATTGAAACAAGTCATGTCATCTTAAATTCTGTCCAATCCGGTCCTACAATCTTTATTTTTTTTTCCCCAGCAGAGTCTTAAAAATGAACGCACTGACCATAACTTGAAACTGGCAGATTGAAAAAAAAAAAAAAGAAAAGCTGTCCTTGGTCCAGTCTTGAAGAAAGTGAAGTAATCTCACTCCATCATAAACTTTTTGGACAAATAAGATTTTAGGACTTGATGAATGACTTATTCGTTAAAGGGCCTTTTTTTGCAGCGTGTTTATAATAAATAACATGACACCGTATGAACTGTTTGCGACCTCAGTTCTGTCTAACTTCATCTCATCTTGCTTGGTGTATGCAGTGTTTCTCACTACTGTATAAGGTGCTGGGTGTGTATACGTGTGTGTTTGTGTGTGTGAGACAGAGATATGAAATGCCATCGCTCGGGAATGTTATTCAGTCGTAATGTTCCGAGTGTGTTGATGTGTTTAAGAGTTGGGACACGACTGGGTGTCCGGAGGCTTATTAGGTTAGTAGCTCGTCAGATCATTAAATATGTAACAGGTGAAGAGTTTTGCAAAAATAACTTTCTTAAAAACAAACAAATAAAAACGTCCGCGGCGATCACACGTCACAGCAGTAGTGTTAAGCTCCGAGTGCAACATAATTCGCTTCCATTGTACATAAACGACAAATATATTTACAGTCAAAACAAAAAAAAATACAGAATTCATAAACAAAAAGAAACGTTACCACATTCAGAACCACAGACACGTCGTTATGGGCTTACACTGAGTGAGAACGTAAAGTGTAGTGTGGATTTATGTTACTGACCATTTCTACTCCACTGGCCTTTAAGGTGAACGCTCCATCAGTAAGAAAAAGCTCAGGACCAGCCTCCGTCTTCAGTGACACATTTTCACCGTGAGTGGTCCCAAATGGACTCAACGTGACATGGCGCACTGAAATTTTAGGGCTGTTATCAGGAGCTATAAACGCCTGGAGAGTTGGTAGTTTTTAAGGTTTGTGTTCACAGACTGAAGCTCAGCTAGAAAAACTTGTAGTGTAGTTTGTATGAATGAAAATTCACAAGCAACACCGGAAAGCAATTCCCAAAACTACTTTACACTCGCGGGGTTTTCTGAGTATAAAGACGATATCCCACCGGGCACGACTCTGTCATGTCGCGGCCACAACAAACCCCACCAGAAGCACCTCAGACCACCTGACTCACTCAGATTTGGTCATTTTATTTGCCGTTTGCACGGGGTGTTTTATTTTGAAAATCGACCGGATTCTCTCGTTTCTCTGTCTGACTGGTCGCGTGGCACGTGGAACATGTCGCAGCCTAAAATTTGGTCGTAATGAGGCAAGAGAAAAAAAGCCAAGCAGAGGTCGGAGGTCAAACCGAGGTTAACGCAAAAGATGTATGCGATAACGTTAAACCCGTCTCTTAAAACCGGGAGGATTACGCCACATTTTGCTGTTTTCATGTCAACAGGAATTTCCGCATAATGGGAAAATAAATAATAAAAAGTTTAAAAAGTAAACTTGTCGACTGTAGTTTGAATGAAACAAAAAAAAAAAAGAAAGAAGCTGCAGGCGTTGTTACTCTCCTGCGGGACCAGAACTAAATATCCATACTTTAATGCGACGCGGCATCAATGTTACGTCCTCCTCACTGAAATAAGGACAGTATGAAGTCTGTCTTTGAAGAGAGAGGCTGGGGTGCCTTTGACAAACCGGTTTCTGAGCTGTTCAAACTCTTTAAAAAAAAAAAGAGCACCCTCCTTTTGTTGTGTGCCGGTACACATTCATGTGTACGTGTGTGTGTGTGTATGTGTGTGTGTGTTGAATCTATCACACCTCCTTTTAAGGCTTTCAAGCTGCTTTGGATCAAAGTCAGTCCCAGGGGATAATTCAGCATAAACATTGAGTTCAGAAACATCACAGTCTACCTTCACATACTGCTGAATTCAATTTTTCAGACACATTTCAACACCTACTTGATCTTTTGATTTACAAAAAAAAAAAAAGGGGAGACCGATGGCCCCTCCAGCCAATCATCTGCTACTGGCATCGATTTGTTAGCTTCATCTGACTTCATCGCCGCTTTTACAAAATAATTTGATTCTTGTTTAAATTAAAAAACAAAACAAAAAAACAAAGTTAAATGCTCAAATACTAAACCTAATGTCAAATTAGGAGTGAAGGAGGAGAGAGAAAACAAGGGCAACATTGACATCTAAGACTTCGTCTTTAAGCCCTCGTCTTAGAGTGCAACAGATGTGCCACAGACTAAATCCAAAATGTAGAAACAGCGCAGGGAGAAAGAGAAGAAGAGAACTTGTTATAATGTTAAAATGAACCCCACACTGGCCACGAGATTAGAACAGATAAACAGTACATTAGGCTATACGCATCATCATAATTACCGATAGATATATAGCAGTCGCAGCCACCGCCATCCAGTTTTAGAAACACACTTGACTAAAAGGGGAGGAGGAGAAGGAGGAGGAGGAGGAGAAGGAGGTGGTTTTCTTTCTGGATTTAAATAAATATTCTGTTTTTTTTTTTTCTTTTTTCTTTAAAGCCATCATCCTCCTGCTTGGTGGGTTTTTTGAGGGGTGGGGTAGATTGGGAATGGGGTTGCGGCTTGGTCGGAGGAGGCTTTTATGTGAAGTTCTGGAGGGGCTGGCTGACCCTCATGCAGGCCCAGTAGAAAGCCCGAGCCAGGGTGACGAGAACCAGGAGCAGCAGCACGGCCCACGAGGCGTAGATCCCCTGGTAGGTCTGAGCCTTCGCCCACGTTCCAGCCTGAAGAGAGGGAGAGGGAAATAAATAAATCAGATGTTGCTCAAAAGCGTTGCTTTTTAAAAAGAGAATTACACATCTTGAGTGCGTTATGTTGATTATAATGAGCCAGCTCAAGTCCAATCACGCTGAATGCAAAGAGCTACAATTAGGCTCGAAAATGTTCTGTGAATTTATTATGTGACCCATTTTATCCCGTCACGAACCGTCAAGCAGCCAGTTAAAACATGAACCGGCCTGTTTTTAATATGACAGCAAACAAGATTCTCTTGTGAGTGTATTTTATGTATCCATAGACTGACGATTAATCCACCTGAGCCAGGCTGACGCACTGACTGAATTTTACCGTCTGAGACGCGCGCACACGTTTTTTTTTTGTGTGAAAAGATGTTCGATAGAGTGACTGAGGGGTAAGGGAGAAAATAGCTTTCCCATCAAGTGTGCAGCTGCTGAGAAGAAAATTATTTAATGAAGATGGCAAAAGTGACTTTGAGAGAACCCACAGGGAGAATATGGAAGTATATTATATTTTTTCTGAAGATATGGAAATGTGAGTTCCCCTTTCAAAGTCACAACGGTATAGCAAGGATAATATGGGTATAAAAAGTCCAAAGAGAATTGTTTCTCTCATATATATATATATATATATATATATATATATATATATATATATATATATATATATATATATATATATATAGGAGGATTCATGTTATCTAGAATAATGTCCAGTCGTTTGCTACACGTAGCCAGTGGAGCTCGATGAGCAGCGGGGTAACGTGTGACCTTTTGGGTTGATTGAAAACCAGGCGCCGCGTTCTGGATCATCTGAAATGCTTTGACTGTGCAGGCTGGGAGGCCCGTCAGGAGGGCGTTACAGTAATCGAGGCGTGAGATGGCCACAGTCTGTACCATGTTGAGTCAGGTAAGCCTGTCTTTCCTGCTGTAAAATGCGAAGCGACACGACCAGGGATGGCGGTCAGTTAGTTTTATTTTCACCAGCTTACCATGCCATCAGTTATTTCGCTCTTTAAAGTCACCAGACTTCATTGATAAATATCATAGTTTTACCTTGTAGCGACTGCTGGACTACCACAGCTTCAGTCCACAGCAACTAACTATAACATGATAAAGCACAAGCGTCACGCAACAACACAAACGAACAGCGGTGGAGCAGAAACTCACTGTTCTGTGAGGTGAAATTATAGTTTTTAAATCAAGGAAGTCCGGTGGTTGGAGTGAACAAATGATATAAATCAGGGTATAAGAAGAAAAATGAGCTCCAGACACAGGCTGGTTGGTAGATTTGCGTCACTCACCAGCCCAAAAAAAGAAAAGAAAAACAAAACAACTGTAATATAGCGAGCGGCTGGTAAAATCTGAACATCCACTTGGCCGGCGGAAACAAACACTTCAGTCTCCATTGAAAAGGGCTGCCTGCCACCAAGGCAAAGCTGTGAAAATATTCTAAATATAGCATACGCTTGGACTGATATTGATTTTTCTTAAGGTGACTAAAATACATTTTGTTGCTGACCTTGTCCAAAGCAGTACATTGCTCACTTCCGTGCTGGGACTCTGCTGGGTCTGCTCCCCCAAACTGCAGGAGCACCGACTGTCTACTGGAGGTGATATACTGACTGTGGATAAGCGCCTCATGCAGCTGGACTGCCCTTTTAACAAATTAACTGCCTTCTCTTAAGTCGTGCTGCTGAGTTTGGGGGACACAGCAAAGCTCCAAAACATTACAGCTGTTTTTGGTTCTCAGCTACCTCCGAGCACTGTTCAAACCACTGCTTCTTTAATTAAACGAAGCCTGGAAATGAAGTTTGCTTCTCTCGGGTTGTTGCCGATAAAGTTTATTGACGCGGCGTAGAGATTAAACTGTCAAAACGTGTGCTCTCGTGCCATTCTTAGAATGAAACAACCCGGTCTCATATTGTGACATTTATTGCCACTGCAGCGGCATAATGCAACGCCAATGTCAATACGGTTTATTTATCGTGTGCACATTGCTTACTGCTCTCCATGCTGGCAGGCACGTATGCATCCCGTGTTCGGTGTGGCTTTAGTGCAGGGCGCCGTTTCGTGTTCATCTTGCACCCTCTGCTGTTTGTAAAGCAGACTGTACCAAATATCTTCTCTCTGTGTATCCACGTTTATTTCTAGACTTTTACTTCTTATAGGATTCATCTATAATTGGGAGGTTATTCTGCTGATTCACTCTTATTTTAACCATTTAAACGACAGCAACAAAAGCGCTGTACGCCTCACACACACACACACAACATAAGAGTGAAATAAATAAAAGCTTAAAATTAGCTGAGAGTTATATAATGTGTTCGGCTGTTCAGTAGGTGTTAAAGGCAGAACACTGCTTACAGTTAAACGAGGCTGTGTTTGTGCTATATCTTGCTGACAAATAGAGGCCTGTCACACAGTGTCTGGAAAAGCGGCTGTGAGGTACACACCCTCCATGTTAAACAAGCGACAACAAAAGCAGAGATTGTATCGTGGCGCTTCTTCTTACTGGCTTTGTTTTATCTGCAGTTGTGAAGTTTTCACATAATAAAACAAACAAAAAAAAAAAAAGGGAGGACAGACTCTTTTCAGCCTACGAGCCAGCTATTGATGATCTCTTATTAATACTGAAGAAGAGGTTTCTATCTCTGAGATGTTTGTAAGGCGTCCGCTCACCATCAGCCCGGCGGTGGAGATGCTGAATAGCAAGCAGAGTAGAAAACACCACAAGCTTCGCCTCCGGGGATACCTCTGACCGATGGAGGAGCTGCAAGACCAACAAGAGACACCAACAGAATTAAATGAGGTAAAAACACAATGGTACGATCCTGTGTTGTTCTGTGTCACAGCAGGAAGTCTGGCTTGTCTTAGTAGGATCACTAATAACTTTAAAGATGGCTTTATTTGGTGAGCTAGCATGCACAAAACCAGGACCCTGAAACTGAAGCAGCAAATTACACTTGGCTTCTTTTAAAAGCACAATAATTACTCCGGGATCAATGATAATTGTACTTTGTATATATTGGTGGGTTTATGAACTCTTGCTAGAAGTGCAGAGCTAAAAGGATGACGATGAAGATACACCTGCAGGAATTCAACATCAAGCAGCACCTGTCCAGGTTCAATTTTAGATTTGATAAACAAGTCTGAGGACTACAGCTGTTCATAAAGATGGTGATGGCACACCTGAGTATTGCATAAAATACAAGTGGTGCAGCTCTTTTTAGCATCTTGGGAGGTAAAACTGCAGAAAATGTACATAAAGCTGCAGGTTGGCTTGTTTCTGACAGATTCTGGTTATGCTTACTTCTGTCAGGATTTTCCTTGGACGTTGCTGCTAACCACATTCCTACATGACTATCACCGTAAGCTTCTCAAGGTCCTAAAATCTCACAGATCAGAAAACCCATGATGTTATAAAGACACATGTAAACACCGTGAGGCTGCTGAGGAAAATGTGTTGCAGCGTTTGAGGTCAGAGACAAAGTCACACAAACAGGATTTGACAGGTTCAATCCACAAAATAAAAAATAAAAAAGTGTGTGTGTGTGTGTCCTGATGTTGAGAAAGACCCTGAAGCCACTACTCGCTCATTCTTTGAGTTCTTTGAGTAAAAGCTGCAGCTGGAAGCCCGAGGATGTAAATCTACGACGTGAGAAGGGAGGTGATGTAATGGATGAATTGCTTACAGCTACTTACACTTTCCTGCAGTGTGGGCACCTGGCCAGCGTTCGGTCTGTGAACTCTGTCCACTGGAATTAAGAAGAGAAAGACGTGTGACCTTCAGCTTTCGGCTAACAAACAACATGCCTCTCTGTCAAATAATCACTTAACTTCTAAGTAGCAGCATCACGTTCACTGTAATTAGAACTGACCTACATTGGAACAGCAAAACATATTTTCCTGCTGCTTACACCGTGCCCTCCATTTCAGACTTTTCCATCCTAAGGAAATGTAACATTGTCTCTGGGTAAATACAACAAATAAGGCTATAAGTATGACTGTGCAGGAAAAAGTGCACATTTGTGAAGGTGTTCAAAGTCCTTCACCGCTTGCTTATAACATGTTCGCATTTGAATTAGAGATTTATTTGATGCGCTTGTCCCGGCCGCGAGGTTTTTATATTAGTGACCTGATCGGAGGCGTTGGAGATGTGAAGGGCTTTGTATGAGGAGGGTTGTTTGCCATCTAACTGACTGTGAGTAGAGATCAAACATGGATATTGCACTAGAACAACTGACTAATAGAGAGAGTGTCATGGGAAAGCTTTTTTTCTGGCATTTTATAGACTTTAAAGAGAATTAATCTGAGCTCAAAGTGATGACTCAATCTGCTTCCAACAATCTAAAATTCAAACATATTCAACTTGCGATGATAGAAGACGGAGAAAAGCAGTGATTGTTTGCCATTTTTTGCTTGATAAACGACCTCAATAATCAGCTGTGGACACATTTTCTGTTGATTAAATGTTATGTGAGCGCTTTGACTGCAAGACAACTTAATGATGGATTCCTCGTCGAATTACAGATGCTCTTTAAATCGGATCATGGATTTAAATGCGCTCACTGCTTCGCGGATTGATGACATATTTTACGGAATTCAACGCAACCGTCCGAGTTCTCGCCAACAGGCGCCGCACGGCGTCCAAAGAAATGAGAAAGAATAATAGTCTTCTCTCAGAAAGAGGGCGTTTATTCCATCCAAAACGTTACGGCGTGATACATTTGCAAAGCCTGCAGAGCAGAAGGCACGCTGTACATTCTTCTTGTTCTGCATGTGAAGCACAGAGAACATTATCAGCAGATCTGTGACAAAGAGGATCGCCGCGACGCCACCCAGGGCACAGATTTGTACTTTCCTTCAGCCATCCTGTCTTTAAGCAGGAAGGAAACGTCCGACCGAACGCTGAATACACTGAAACATCCATCTAACCTCTTTTTATAACTCTATTCTTCTCTTTCTATGACTGCCACCCTCCTCTCTTTCTCCACATATCCAAAATATATTTACCTGTCCTACACATTGTTAAAAAGCAGTAAGTTAAACCTTCAATTCCCCTTTTGCACAAAAAGGTCTGAATATATCAGCAGAGAGTTGATAGGGGTTATTGATCTACACCAGTAACTCAACATTTCCATGGCCTGGTGCTGAGGTGTTTTGACTTTTCAATAATTCACTTTTCTGCCTGTGCCACATTTCACAAGACAAACTTTTGCAGGCCGACTGAAGCTGTCACCAGATATTTCTGCTACAAATAATAAAAGATTACCTCGAAGGCCACGAAAGAAAATGCCAGAGCAGGTTTAATCTTGAAAAGTAATGCATCACCTCTTCATATACATTTTTATTGAATCTTGGCTCTCTATAGTGATGGCGATCTTAATGGTTGTGTCTTCTTCAGACACGTGTCGATCAGAGGTAGCGGAGACGTGGGAACCCGAGCCGGAGACTTAATAAACAGAGGTTGTACTGATGCTGCATTTCCTACAGATCGTCATAGAAGTTGATAAGGGCAATCCGATAATGGATTTTTAAATAACGCCTACAAATGGCACCAGTGTGAGATTCAAATCTCACAGAGGGCAGGTAAAGAAGAAATTAACTCGAGCTTGAACTGGCTCAGGTGTTGTGAAATCGGCTCTTCAGAAACCTGTGGGTGACGTTACGCACACGCCGTCCTTTCTTTATAATGTCAGTGGTCGTTTTATGTACTAACTTTTTGTTTGGACCAGTTGTTCAACATTTTGGATTTGCCTTTTTGCCAGGTGTTAATTAAGAAGATTAAGTAAAAACCACATAGTGTGATTGTATAGGTTTCATTATGTGCCAGACTATTTCTTGGCCAGCGGAAACTTCAGGAAGCCACTGCACCCATGCAAGGAAAAACTCTGGCATCAAACCCAGTGTCATTTTTACACTTTGATTTCTGTATGGATCCGACAAACGAGATATAATGTGTGAACTAGTGAGCTTTAGACGTGCTGGTGGTCCCATGAATGAAAAAAAACCCTTCTTTTAAGTTGATTTAATGTTTTTTTTGTACCAGGAAAGTGTTGCTGCAGTGTCCACAGGAGACTCGGGCTCCGGCTGGCTGGGGGTCGGGACTGGCCGGACCAGGATGGACTGGACCCAGATTAATTATCCTCTTACTGCAGAGAGAAAGACACACAAAGACAACATTGACACCACAAATGATTTAATACATTATTCAGTGTAAGTGCAAGTTAATAATGATTGCCTGAGATTGGGAGCAGCAGGCGTCTCATTCTGACAGCGTGGAAAGGCTAGAGACACTTTCCCTTTCTGGGATTCATCAGCAGTCAATCCTCCTATTACCACTAACAGTGCTTCTCCACAACTGACTTCCCCAGACAAACTACGGTAGCTGAGAATCACTGATTAGACGGCAGAGCAGGGATGTGTCTGGTTTAGTCAGCATGTCTGGTTTGAATGCAAAGCAGTGACAGTGGAGGTAAACTCTCCACAGCAATTTAATGCAGGAAAGGTGGCCTGCTGGGAATATAAACAACCTTTGGCATCACTTTAACTAAATGGGTGACCTTTGTTGACAGGGGCTAGACCTTTGCGTCCGCCCACCGCTATCAGATGACTGATTCAGGTCTGGCATCGTGACATGAAAGAGCAGTTTCTACGTCAAACGTATCGATCCAATGAGCACCGGCGTGGAGGTGGAGTACTAACCTAACACGACATTACATTCAGGCGGATTCATGGGCTCAAGAAAATCATTAAAATGTCAGACTGAAGATGGAAATGGAGTGTAATGACTTGACAATTTTGCCTGATTTCAGGCAACAACCTTTGGTCAACTGTAATAAAAGCAGAAATGTGTCACAGCAGAAACATGAAGAATCCACCAAGTCGACTATAAATGTGAAAAGTCTGCAAATGTCAGCATCAGTGATACAAAACTCGCAGTGCAAAGACAATATTTTCAATTTAGGTTAAAACTGAAACTCATTCTGGGAACTGGGATTCCTTCTTCGCTGCTGAGGAGCAATAACGCCGCAGTAATTTGTGGAATGTTCTTTCAAGATATTAGAAGACTTCATTTGGTTTGAAAATTACAAACTGCAAAATATCTAAGCATGCCTCATTTAACCTCCAGTCTTACCTTCTGATCTGCTCTGAGGCGGACAGATCTTTATGACAAGAGACTGTGATGCAGTGTTTGAAATTATACACATTTACATCGCAGCAGAGAATTAAAGAATTAACCTCCCCTCCCCCCAAAAAAAAAAACGATGGCTAAAAATGTTTCCCTTGCACATTTTACGCCTCGGGCATAAACAAGGAATTGTATCCGTCTTCCAAATTACACTAGGATGCAGCAGCATGATGTTCAGATGAGCTGCCAATGCCGCACATTTTCAGTGACTGACATCAGCCCTGTGTTTTTTTTTTAACAACACTTTGGCATCTGTTTAACTTGTAAAAAAAGAGTTTTGTTCAGCTAATTTCCTGACAGAGGCCGACTCAAACTTTTCCTTCCCCCAAAATGTGTTTGAACTTTCAGCAAACCGGTAATGTTTTCTTCATGCACCTAAAAAAAAAAAAAAAGCCATGCGGGAGACGTTTACTATAACTCATGGAAAAGCCTAGTGTGCTGTATGATAATATATGAATGAATCTACCGACTGTGCATTTGGTTAGCAGCTACTCTGCAGGAAGTTGGTGCATAATTAAAGCAGCCGATTTTTTTTTTTTAAAGCTTGATTTAAAATGAAACTTCGACATAATCCTTCCATAATTCCTGAATGAAATCTGGCCCAGCACGGCACACAACACATACTGAATATTGCAGACACCCCGCTCGTCACGTGGACAATATGCTAAAAAGTGAAAACACATGATGCTGCTCTTCTAATGAGGCTGTTATTTCCTCATCCAGCTCGCTGAGCACTGCATGTAAACTGCGCTGGGAGCACCACCTTAATTGAGGGACTGCTGCTCCCGCTGCACCTTGTTTCCTCTGCTTCACTTCGCTCTCGCACAGACACGCGGTTGTACTTCACAGCGATGTGTGTGTGTGCATACATGCACACATTTGGAAAGAATGTCTCACCAATATGGCCGGGGACAGGCGATCCTCTGGGAGGTGACTTTGCAGATGAGCAGGCAGTTGCAGGGGCAGCGGACGTACTTCTTCCCTGCTGGGGCGTTCTTAATGGGCTGCAGAGGGAGACAGAGACACGCAGGAGGAAGAGATAAGACGACAGTAGCACAACGCATTAGAATACGAGTAGATAACGAGCCAATTATTCTTGAAGGAAAGAGAATTAACCAGTAGTGTGTGAGAGAGAGGCGCCTAAAAGTTCAGCTCAGGAGCTGCTTGTTGCTGTTGAAATGACACAACAGACATAATTATACAATTAGTTTGTCATATTTACAGATGAATGAAGACTCGAGCATCAAGTCCTCAGTGTTTGCAATTAAAAACACACGTCAGTAACACCTTTCTACCAGTATATGTGCTGTATTTCTCTCTACATATCTGTCTTGATTGAGGCCAAAATCATCCAGTTATATTCCTATAAAGTAAACACTGTATGATATGTTCTGTTGGTGCGGCCCATTTTGTATCATCTCTCAATACCGCAGGCTAAAAATCAGCTGTCAAGGACGTTGTTTGAGCTCACGCAGCGGAGAGTGGAGACTTTAATCGTACAGATACGAATCACACACCTTGCTCTGGGCTTAATAGAACATCGTGCCGTCTGTCCCGCTGATGGTTCTCTCTCTACGCTGCATCATTAAATTTTGACTAACCAGATCAGGCCGAGCTCTGTGAGTTCCCTGCTCCATTATCAGTTTCACTCATATGAGCTGTGGGAGTCAAGTTTGTCTCTGCACAGTGGCGAGAGAGGTAATGACAGGGAGTGACTACTGATATCATAAGCAATCATTGCACGGTGAATCGGCTAATTTCAGCCACCTTTAGCCATTAAAACTGTCATATAGAGCCGTGCCAGCCTTAATGTTTATATTACTTTAAATGCAGTCGAACACAACAATAAATCCTGCTGTCATTTTGATTCAGAGAATTCAGCGGTGTAATCTATTAATCCAAAGAAAATAAACGTGTGCTGTTCTTTGTGATTAAAGAAGTCGTGCAACTTCCGATCTGCTGACATCTCAATATATAATCATCGCTTCCGCCGTCCCGGCTCGTCCCGTGTCGCCGCTGCCGAGGCCGCTCCGCCTCTTGATTATAACCATTAATTGCAATAAAAGATATGTTTTTTGCGACATAATTCTGTGACAGTGAAATAACCATTTATATTGTTTACTTGTATCAACTGTCAGCCCACCTCAGCTGTCAAATCAGAGCTGGATTAGACGAAACTGTTCATGTCAACTAATTTATCAGTCTAATTAACAACGGAGGGGACTGACACGAAGAAGAATGCCCCATTAACACGACTAAAGACCCTCTAGATCAAACCTAGCAAATAAAAATTGCCGCCTCGCAGATGTTAGTTACATATTTTGCTTCCTGTCCACGTTCCTGTACAAATATTTGGCTTTGAGCCACATGTCTGTGATTTCTAGCGACGCATGTTCGCACATCCTGACTAATTTCCCTCTAAATGCAACCTCATCTGTGTGCCTTATAAGGTTGTAGCCAACAATCTGGGCATATTTCTCCATGTCTGCATATGTTCCCTCCGTCTGTAAATTGCTCATACTGCCACTTAGGACATCTGGGAATGTTTCATTTTTCTCTTCCATCTGTACGCCGATCAGCACAGCTAGTGATGCACGCTCGTGAATCCACCCTCTTCAACCTGCGAATGTGACAGTGATGCTTGTTGAAATTACATGCTGCATTATGTTCAGACGATTGTTCCGATCGTTTCCATCCTTTCTCTCTGCAGGGCCCGTTTCTTCAAACAGATAATTAAAGCTTGATAACTATATTTATCTTCAAATGAGTGAAAACTTTTCATTAATCAGCTATGCAGAAATACATCTGGTTATTTTTTTTTCCATCTCGCCACACCTGACCAGTAACGATGCATCTTTAGTTAGAGGCAGCAAATGCAAAACAGCAGCGTGTCACTGTCAAATGAACTGTGATACCTGTATAATTACAACAGAAACATAACGAGACCATTGTTAAGATGACAAGCAGGCTCCATCTACTACCTTCGGGTGTTGTTTGTTTGTTTCTGGAGAACTTTTTGGAACTTTTTCCTCCTGATTTTCTGTTGGCATGTCACTGAGGCTTGGTCAGAAATTCTGGCACTTCGACTGTAGACTTATACCCATGATGGCAAACAAGTTATATGAACTTTCAGGTGGCTTATTTACAGCATGCGACCTGTCATGATGAATTATTATTCAGTTTTATGGCACGAGTAAATCAAAATCCAATTTATTGACCACTGGTATGAATAAATCAGACAAGTGCTTTCAGTCTATTTCTTGTCTAACAGATGGAGCCGCAAAGAGATTACTAAAAAATGTCACATGACTGTGACTGGACTTAAATACCAGATTAAATATGTAATGTATGTGCCAAGTTTTAGATGAACCCAATAACTCCCGTTAGGCCACATTCAGACAGGTTTAGTCCATGAACTCGAGCAGGACAGCGCTCAGTTTTAGTAACATTTCAGGCTGACTGTGGAGGTCTGATCGGCAGACGCAGCGTGACATTGGGCTACAGTTTTCCAAGAGTTGGATCCAGCTCGACATCTCCGCCACTGCGATCCGCATATTTAAAAAAGCACAAACAGCAACAGAAGTGTCACTGGAAGTACTTTCTACTGACGAACATTTTCATGGGGATTATAGGGACTATTAGCGACCTCAGTGTTCTCTGTGGATTATCCAGAGTCATGATGATCCTGTGGCATTCCCAGAACAAAATTATACCACTGTATTGAGGTGGAGGCGGAAACAAAACCTGGTAGACACCACTAGAGGGGAAAGAGGATACTGGGCAAGAATTTGTGCATGTGTGTGAAGCAACTGCATACACTATATAAAGAGTGCGTGTTACACATGGCAATACAGATTCCTCCAGAAACCTACCGTAGCTTCATTGCAAACCCCGCACTTCACCACATGCTGGTGGATCTTTCCCTCCACAGAGATCAGGCTCTGACACACCCTGCAGCTGATCACAGGGGCGCTGCCGCTCTCCGGGGAGGTGAGAGGGGAGTAAGGCGGCGGGTCCTCCCCTAGGAGCACAGAGGGCTGAGTTGGACTGGGGAACGGAGGGAAGCCTGCACGAGGGGAAAGAGAAGAACAGTGAATACAAAAAAGTAGTACAACCTGTGGCAGATGAATAGATTGCTGAGGGAACACAGTTGCGTAAGTGACTGGGGAAGGAGGGAAAAAAATCCTCAATTCCCATGACAAGTAACCTCTTACGTTACGAATAACAAGATAATAAGATCTGGTCTCGAGTTCAACTGAAAGGAGCTTTAGAAGAAAAACACTCCTGGAATGCGGAGCAGGGTTAGATGCAACAAATAAGAGTCTATTTATCAGCGACAGAGTGCAGATGAGAGATCTGATGCAACATATAGTACTACCTGCTCTAGATTTCAAGCAGGCAGGCTGAATAATTCCTGTTTAGAGCTGGTTATGTGAGCAAAACATAATTAGGAGCCATATTTCATGCCCTTTTCCCCATTAATGGATTTAGACACAGTCCCTCCCCCTCTGTGAGCTGCCATTGGTCACAGCTCCCCTCTTAGAGCAGCCTCCCTATTGGCTTCCCCGTGTGTCAATCAAATCAGGTGTTCTCTCGAATGCTAGGCTAGCTAAAGCTAAGCGTTACAGTTACCTTGCTTGCGTGGACAGTTTGTACCTTTCGGCTGTTTAAACACACGCAACAAAACGTGTTAGGCAATGTAAATAAATTACAGTTAAGTGATAATGTTACTGAGCTCCACATTTGAAGGTTTGAGGGTGCTAGCTACGGCAGCTAGCTACCGAGCTAACTGACATAACGGTTGCTAGGTTAGCTCGTTAGCATAAAGCTAATTCCCCCCTCAGTCTGTGCTTCACGTCATGGTTGCAAAATGTCATATTTAATCCCCAGAAGAGGTGAATGGGTGAATAAATAAATACACTAGAAGCTCACATTGTGTCCCGCACAAGCACAGTCACGACAGGCTCTTTGTCGCTGTCACAGCGGAGCTAGCAAAAGGCTAACCAGAATGCTCAGTCAGTGGAGGCTAACGTAAAGCTAGGCTAGGCTAACCCTGGGTGGAGGAGAGATGGAGAGAGCTCCATGGATACTCACTCTGTGGTTTGTTGGGCACACCGTAGGGCGCTGCACCGGGAGACACCCCGCCGTTACCGCTACCAAGAGCACCATCTCCCAGATCTGATAGTAACGGGGACCTCTCGCCGTCTGCCATAACCGAGAGCGAGGCGAGGAGGCGTGGGAAGGGGGAGAGAGTAGGTGAGCGTGAATGCAGAGACCGATAACGGTTGTTGTATTGTTGTGTCGGAAATGCAGGCGTCACATGATCACACCACCACCACCACCACCACCACTACACCGCCGCTGATGCTGCTGCTGCGGTAACGATGCTCGGAGGTGTGGCACTGCACACCCAGGGGTGCTCCCGATAAACTAAATACATAATTAATGTACCTGTGAAACATGTTTTGAACACTGGGCTGTCTGTGCTACTTTTAAACTTCTCTGTAATATAGTGGTTCAACCCTTAACATGTAACTTTATCAGGTGTCTACCTGTACCCCAACACTCCACTTCAAATACTAACATCATATGTGATATGTGTTTATATAAACCATATTGATATTATATATCATATTTATACAATATTCTTATCTCTTACACATTCTATTAACATATTTATATCCATAGTATATTATTTAAAGTATGTATATCTTGTATCTTGCATATACTATATATCATATCATACCTGTGTATATATACATATATTTATACATGTGTATATTCTGTGTTCTTTTTTCTTTTTTCTACCTCAGTATTTTATTCTATTGTATTTTTATTGTATTCAAATATACCGGACTGCTGCTATAATGACCTATCTATCTATCTATCTATCTATCTATCTATCTATCTATCTATCTATCTATCTATCTATCTATCTATCTAGTTTTTCCATATTAAAGTGGGCTGCTTAAATAGCTTTTCTACTTCCTTAAATGTTAAGATTAAAAGGTGCCGTGTGGTTGGCAGCCAGTTACAGTAGTTCACCTTAACAATAAACTGAGAGACTGGGGTTCTTTGGAGTGGGCAGGACTCACAGTTAAAAACTTTCAATGACACTGTGGTGGCATCTTTATTATTCTATGCAGTTGTCTGCTGGAGAAGGGGAAGCACGGAGAGAGACAGGAAAAGACTGAACAAACTCAGACGAAGAGGTCCAGCTCTGTCCTGCACTGTGCCCTAGACTCCACAGAGGAAGTGGGAGAGAGGTGGATGTTAACTGCGGGGGCCATAAACAGCTCCTGCAGCAACAGACTGCTACTCCCACCATGTAAGAAGGAGCGCTAGCACAGGTCTTTCATTCCAACAGCTGTCAGACTCTTTAACACCAGCATGACTTCATGACTTTTCTAAAATGATAGGCACTGCATCTGTAACCATCTGTGGTGATCCAATAATAAATCAATCACAGAATGAGACAAAATATTTGTTAGAAAATCCTATTTTAATACTCACAGAATCAGTGGGAACAGGTGTAAAAAAGAGTATTAAATCAACATTTACTGAATGGAAATGACAGAAAACAAACAGGTTACGCATATACTGATAAATTGGCCCGTAAACAGTGTGTGTCATCTCCTCTGTACACCGGTTTCACATCTTTGTCTTCTCCTCTAAGGCATGTTGATAAAATCCATGGGGCGTTTCATCGGTAGAGTCACCTCCAGTTCCTCCCTCTCACTGAAGAACTGAGCCTTCCCCCCGTCGCTGTGGGTCGGATGTGGCAGATGAAGACCCAGCTTACTGAAGAGAGGAGAGAAGACAGGTTTAAACAGACGACAGGCGAGGATGTTAAGGGCGGCTCAGATCATGATGTGAACATCTGATTAAAAGGAAATGTCTGGAAATGGGAGCGTTTGGTCTGAACTGCTGCCGCCTCATCTAGAGGGCATTCGAAATGAAAGAACATTTTCAAAGCATCTCTTACTATTGGGATGTCCGTAGATCAAGGAACTTTTCTTTTACATCCAGGACCACATCTGTAGCTTTAGTATTTGGTAGTTTGATCTTCACCTGTAGGAGTGGGAGAAAGTCAGCATCTTTAATATTGTACTCTGTGTATATTTTAATCTTTACTTGCAGGATATCACTTGTTGTTGTGTCTCACTATTGTTAACATGTACATAGAAGTCTGAAAAAGTATTAAGATTGTATAAGTACTGAAATTTCTCTCCTGGATTCTATCATTGTATGATTAAAAAAATACATTTGTAATATTTAACTCACTTTTTAAACCATTACTTACTCACCATTACGTATACCAGCATACTCTGCCTTGTCTGTGCTGTTTAACAGTTGGATTTTAGGCCCTTAACATTTTTATAGTGTCCACAAAGTTTCAAAATGTTTATTAGCTCCATTGAGTCTCAAATGATAAAATAAAATTAATTCTCCGAATCCAGCCCACACTTCCTTTATCTATTCTCTTTTCTTGCCTCATTTTGTGTCTCACGCCATGATCACATCCATTTTTCAGTGTAAAAACAAAAACATTGAAGCATAAAGTATAAAGATCCTGCGGTCGATAAGTTACCAGCATGGCTTCACAGCACATGGAGGACGGATCCTTTCCGTTCAACCCCAAGAACAGATCCTCCGTCCCCACGCTCTGCTTCAGGATTATTTCATACCTGAACACAAAGGTTACACACACATTTATGCAATCAATACAGTATTAATCTCTTCGAAAAATCTTTTGACATCACATCAGACAGAATCGATTTGAAACAGCAAACAGGGAGAAGCAGGCTGAAATTAGTGTCAGCTGAGGTCAGTGGAGAGTGGAAAATCTGCTATCCAGTCTCGCCCTGCCTCATACTTCTATAATTAATTTAGGTTAAACCCTTACATGTGACGGTTTTGTTTTCAAGGCGCAAATAAACTGAAGAAGTGACAATGAAGGCTTCTCTGAGCTCAGTGAACGGTGCAATCTCAGTGAGTTGGAAAAAAGTACTAAAGACGAGATGCTTGACCCCGTCTGTCCTGTCGTCTTACTCAGGCTGTGGCCGCTGATCAGCAAGATCATCATACTGGGAGCCCTCGGCCACTTCCTCCTCGCTCCAGATATCCTTGCTGTTCTTCTTCACATAGGCAGTGGTCACTAAACGAACAGCAACACACACACAAATACTGTTTGTACCTTTCTCGCTGGAGTTGTTTTAATGTCGTGTGTGTAAGAAATACAAATCATTACCTTCTTTATCTTTTTTGGGTGGGGGGCCAATGTGTCCAGGATCCAGCCGTGCACAAGCTGGCACATTCTGTTGAGATTAATAATAAGTTTAATTATTAATAAAGCAGCTTTAAAAGCAGAGAGACAGACAAAGCACAAAGAGGATCCTCAAAGCAATATGACAACAGAGAGCCAGACACTGAGGCCAAACGGAGACAAGACAAAATTAAGATTAGAAGAAAACATAGAAGGAAGACGGTGATGAAAGATAAGGAAGGTGGGAGCAATAGCCATTTAAAAACACAACAATAAAAATAATTTCTACTGCTTCACCATCAAGAACAACCGCAGCACAAGACTGCAAGGCCCTGCAGAGGGTCGTTCATTCAGATGCAAAAAACAAGGCTAGGAGAATATTTAAGGATCCAAACCACCCAGATAAAGGCCTCTACTCCCTGCTGCGATCAGGGAGAAAGTTCTGGATTCACCAGGGCAACACCGAGAGGCTCAGGAAGAGCTTCTACCTAAACGAGGACACTGAAGACCGCACCTTTAAATACTTTTCTGAATCACTTATTCACTCCTTAATACTATTATATATTTGTTATGTTTTCTGATCTTATTACTGTCCTATATTACATTATTTTATTTATTTATGTTATATATGTTATATGTTATTACTGTCCTATATTACACTATTTTCACTCACCATTGGAAAAGCAAGCACACTGTAGGAAATACATTAAACTGTGATTGTACCTTTATGTTTATACGTGACAACTGAATTAGATTAAACTAAAAATACACAAATAAAAGAGAATTAAGATCATAAAAACAATAAAATGTTACTGTAAACTAACAGAGAGTTTAAACCTTAGGTCAAATAAACATTAATGGCGTCCAGTCATTCAATCCGCAGTCATTATTATTTCTTACTTTACACTCTTCCTCATCATCATCATCGTCCTGCTGAGTTGACAGCAGAGCAGACAGAGCCTGCAGGTTGTGAACGGATGACACTCCGACACAGTCCATCACGGAAAAACACAGAGTTGTCCAAGAAAAAAGAAACTATGTGAGTAACTATTGGACGTATTGACGTGTGGACTGTTGTCGCGTTTCCCTGGAGACGACCAGGCTTTCAGGCTGCCATGGGAACCGGTGACGTCAAAACAAGGAAGCCTTTTGCACATGGATGGATGTGATAAATAAAACCTAGAGAGGCAGATGTCTTTGAAAGAAATCTGTTAGACTGAACATAGAAGACACAGCGGCGTGATAAACACAAGCTAGGTTTGGAAAAAAAAACGCCTAAAAACTACAAAATCCAACTTCCGGAAGGGGAGGACGTATTCCAAATAAATTAATGTACAAACAATAATGGGTTAAAAAGAACACATAATTCAAGTCAAACTAAGTAAAGGTGAATAATATTAATGTAAAAGTCTTAAAGTCTTGTTTTATTTTATTCATTTATGCATTAACTAATAACTAACTAATTGACTAATAAATTAACATGTAACAGCATTTAAATACGGAAATCTGTTTGAGGTGGAGGCAACTGCATCTAATATAGAGTTTAATATTTAACAATGCATCATATAAAGAGATCGGGTTTGGTATTTATTAAAATATTTGGAGTAAAAAGTGCAATGTGTATTAATTAAATGCAGTAAAAAGAGGTATAACGTATTAAAAAGGGGGGAATACTTCATTAAAGTACCTCAGAATAATATATATAATAATAATATATCATATTTTCCACCATTATGTGCCTATTGAATAACCTATATATGACATAACCTAAATATCCTGATAATTAATAATTAATATGTAATTACAGTTCATTAATAATCACTTGTAAACATACGAAATTGGTGCATTGAAGCGTAATAAAAACGTTTGTCAACAGAGAGGCGGCGTGATTCCCGCTTCGACTAGCAGTCATGTCCCTCCCCGGACACCATAGTGAATGCATGGCCCGCAGGGATCATGTTGAAGGTGACAGGTAGTGCCATGCCGGCAGCGCTGAGTTTGTTGCCGTTCACCGTCTCTGCTGCGGCTGCTGCAGCCGCTGACGGGGAGAAGGAGGCGGCCGCACCGTTACACCGGGATGAACTGTCTCTGTACACGGCTCCTCCTCAGCAGAAGTGTCGGTATGTGGAGCCCGAAGCGGGTCAACTGGAGGAGAGTGTCGCCACCCTCAGGAAGACAGCAGAGCCATACACGGATTGGTGTCAGGGCACTTACGACAAAATTAAACCCAAAGTTCAAAGTGTCGTCCGGTTTGGGAACGACGCCTACAACTACTTGAAGAACCCGCCGAAGGAGTTCTATCCTCGGGCAGGAGTTATCGGCTTCACCGGTGTCCTGGGGCTCTTTCTTGGCAGAGGCTCCAGGATTAAAAAGCTCATCTACCCGGCGGCCCTGATGACCGTGAGCGCCTCCCTCTACTACCCGAAGCAGGCTGCGGACATCGCAAAGTCAACCGGGGACTCCGTGTATGACCGCGCCGTGCAGAGCTACGCAGCCCTGGAGAGGATTGTGAAGCCTCAGAGCAAAGCTGCAAAAGACCCAGAGACTAAACCCTGAGGATCACATGCAACGACTCAGCAAGAACAAATCAGCATTTCCTGTTTCTGCAATACTGACATGCGCTACCTAGGCAAAGATCTGTGTGTGTGTGAGTGTGACTTTCTCATGCCCACTTTTTGCACTAAAGCTTCACATGTAACTCAGGCCGGGCATGGCCTGTCACAAGAGGCTTCTGCTTCTGATCTGAATGTATATTTATGTAGAGAATGAATAAAAATCAATGATGTTACTTGAAAATCTTAACACAGGTTTGTTGGCTTTAGACTGTGGAGTGTTTAATCAATTACAAATGAAACAATGATTCAATTTATTGATAAAAAAAGAAAATAATCTGCAACTATTTGTCATTTTTCTTGAAAACTGTCAAATGTTTGATGAATGTAGCCAAGACTAAACTGAATATCTCCAGGTTTGGGACTTTTCTCATGTTTTATAGACCACAAACAGTCAATTATTTGGCTATTTTATTGGCAAATGAATTGATAAGTAATATAATGTTGTGTCACGTTATAAACAAACCATAAACAAGTCGTATTATTTGTAATTACAACATTAACCGAGGACAATGTCTGGAAGCCGATATGACTGTTTAACATCTTTATTTATCTCAGTCAAAAAAAAAAAAAAGTATACAAAAATTAAATATGAATCACTTTGAAGAAATCCCTTCAGAGCAGCACCAGCTTCTCATTTAGAGCAATCTGTGCTTGGGTGAGGTTCGACAGGTAGGTCACCATCAACAGGTCCTGCAACAACAAAACATTTTGTGTCATGTTCACGGTGATAAACAAGCTTCAGCAGCACTATGAGGTCGGAAAGACAAAGAGCCCTGACTGCAGATGTAACAACAAGTGCTAAGTAACTGAGTCAGGAGAGGACCAACAACAGCTTCCTGTAATCAGAGGGTTAAAAAGCCTGAGTGCAGCTAGCGGATGATAAATGGATGCCTGAAGGAGACGTACTAAAACAGCCGTCAGCCGTTGTTTATGATCTATTAATGTATATGTATGGGCACTTACATTGATGTTGGAATTGAGCATGTTCTCGAAGTCCTCGGCTGAGATGGTGGGCACCTTGTTGACCAAATCCATCAGGAAGCGGCCCACGCTGTTATCCGCTGCCACTTTGCCGGACTGAGACAGATCGAACAGCATTAACTTCACAGCCACTCCGTGTGTTAAACTTGATTACTTCATAAATGGGCTCTAGAGACAGCGCGTTGATGCAGAGAGGTTTTTTCTTTATCATTTTACAACAGTGGATCTGATTCGAGCTCACCAGCACATCCTCAATGTATGCAAGCACGGTGGTCAGCATGTCCTGCACCCTGGCTGCAGAGCCAGCCACCTGGGACAGATCAGAGGTGAGCCCTTGGTGCGACTCGAAGAACACAGTGTAACACGTGTCCGCTGTAGAAGGTCCACTGCAACAAACAGGCGGGAGTGTCAGAGTGTACAGTGATACAACGGAGTGCATCTTAAACCAGCTCGCGTCCACAGAAGGTGGTGCCGTTTCTTTGAAATCTCTGAATCTTTTAAATGATATTATATTAAGTGTAGACAATGGAATTCTTTGCAAACGTGGCACTATTTGCCAGCACAGTGTTTCACAGAGTGCCTCTCTGGGATGCTCTTTTTACACCCGATCATGTTACTAACCTGTTGCCAGTTCACCTCATTAATTGTGAGAAGTGTTTTCTTTCAGTATTTCACAACTTTTCCAGTCTTTTGTTGCAACTGTTCAACTTTTTAGAAACGTGTGGCTCACATCAAATTCAAAATGGGCATGCCATTTTCCAAAAACAATAAAAATTTCTCAAGTTTTAACATTTGACATGTTGTCTTTGTGCCATTTTCAATGAAATATGTTTGTTTCTGTTTACATTTTACACATCGAGCCAGCTTATTTGGAAACAGGGTTGTGTTAGAAAATATGCTCATTGACATCTGAACACCATACATTGACATCTGAAATATTGGTAAAAACTCAGTTTCATTTGTCTTCTTACCGCCTATCCTCTCAGTGTCATAGTAGATATACTTGACAGTCAGCGGGGTGAACATCACACCGACGGTCTTTCCAGGAACGCCCATCTGCGCACTGTGTGGGAGACACACAAACGCATTCAAACACGCGTTCTCTGGCGTATCACATGAACAAAGAGCCTGTGGAGAGGAAGGTCGGCCAACCTGACGTAGGCGCGGATGTTCATCTTGCCGCTCTGCAGTGCTGTGTCCATGGTCAGGTGGATGGGGTTGGTGGCCTCGCGGCTGTAGTACTCGTGAATGAGCACAGAGTGTTCTGTGATGTCAAAGCCTGTGGCGTACCTGTGAGGACAGACGTCACCGCGGTGAGCGGAAAAAAATGTTTTTTTTTTTTAATTTGATCTTTGAAATTCAGAGTTTAATCGCCTGACGCACCATCCAATGATGACCTCAGTGGGTGACACCCTCTTGTGGAGCTCGTACATGTTCTTAGCGAACTCCATGTCCACGGCAACCTGTTGGCAACGAAGATACATTTTAACACGTGGCAATTACATCTCCAAAGCAACACGAGGCAATTCCCTCACTAGTAATTATCTGCACTTAATTTATCCAATATTCTCTCTTCTATACAACATACAGCTTCCTTGTTTCAGTTGTGAAAGAGACCTGTGGAATTATACTGTTACTGTGCAGGTGTTACAAAATGTCCTGAGGGCCAAGTTATGGTGAAATTTGGAGACTAAATTTGGACTATCTTGCGGGACATATTTACCTTGTGCAGAAGATTCTGCAGGTGTTTTTTATGCAAATCTAATGTGAAAAACTGCCCACTACACCCTGAACGACCTCAACAATCTGCACATAACCAGAACCCTGAAGAAGGCCCAGTCGGTCCTGGCTGACCTCAGACACCGCCCTGAACTCTGAGTTTGAGTTGTTGAAAAGTTGAACCGTCAGGCCGCAGATACAGTCTGCCAAGATGCACACACAAAAACTCTTTTGTTCCTGCTGCCATCGGCCTCTTTAACAGCTCTATGCGAGTGTATTGTTTTGTGTCATGTATGTATTGTTAATTTATGTTTATATATGTTTGTGTTGTTAGTCCTGCTGCACCACAAACTGCCCCTCTGGATAATAAAGACAACCATGACAACTTTATTCGCACTTTTGCAAGTGCCGTCACTCCACCATCCACATTTGCATGTGTACATAAACATGTGTGTTAAAATGCATGTCCTCTTTATTCATTAACCTAAAACAGGTGACCATCATGCTGTGAAATAAAGTGTAACAACATACCTCATCTTCAGACTCATTGTGGGGGACAGAGAAGCAGTTGGTCACCTCAATAGAGTGCTTGTCAATAGTTCCTGAGGAGGACAAACATTACCAATCAGTTATTATTATCCAGCTAGCCACTATAGCGTCGTTAGCAGGCTAAACTGATGACGAATCATCACCGTTTAACATCAACGCTAATATTAATTACTGATAGCTACGTAGTACAAAATGAACGGAAAAGGCTAAATGACTCAGCAGACAGTCGAGTTTTACACCCGTGTTGCCATTTTAACAGCCAGCTGCTACAAGCGATGCTGCTAACTGTAGCTAACGTTAGCCAGATGTAGCTCACTGAGCCGAGCATGCGTTAGCAGAGTTAGCATGCTAGCACATCGTCACCAGTTCCATCATCGGACGAGCCGCCAACCGGACGACAAATATATGAACTCTCTGCTTACCCAACAAGGTCCCGATCACACGGCTCGCCCCCTCGTTTCTCCGCTCGTAAGAGTCGCAGATAGAAGCGAGAACGACGGGGTGAATCTTCACCACTGGCCCGTACACCGACATCTTGGAAAAGGATGGAAGGACTGCTCACACCGGCGTCAGTGAACACGAACACCGCCACCCAGAGGCCGGAGGCCGCATAGAAATGAATGAATACGACGCTAATTATAATGAAGTAACTGAGACTATTAATGATACAATGTGGCACGACTGGATCTGATATCAGCTTATTAATTAATTCACTAATGAAAAAGTTTCATTAGTGAATTAGAGGCCACAAATGCACAAATATTTACATTAAAATGAAACCATTTAACGAAAAATAAAATCTATTTAAGAAATACTATACTATCAGTCAACATTACATACGATATATTTGTGTTATGACACTGTAAGTGAGTCACAAAAAGGCCTTTTTCACCCCCCTCATCTGTGCAGTGTGTGTGTGTGCAGATGCAGGCGGTCCGCGCAGAGGAAGGAGAGAGAACACACTGTTGTGGAAATGAGGATCGTCTGAAGCGGGCAGGGTTGATAGGGGGGCTGGGCTGATGACAGCATCCTCCGCCGCTCAGTGGCTCCACACCTGACTGACTCCATCAGATGATGCACAGATGATGATGGAGCTCTCCGCGCTGCCGGGTTATCCTGTTGCCACCATTTCGCATGTCCACTCGCCGACACATGTTCTACAAACGCCGTGATCATCTGCTCTGAATTGGGATTTTATTTATTTTATTTTATTTTATTTTAATGATTCATCATTCGGCGGATTTAGTGTGAGAAGCTGAGGTCGGATCCGAGGTGGTCTTTGTTTTTCCTGGAGGAAAAAAAAAAAAAAAGGCGAGCAGGAGTGGACTGATGCTGCGTCGCTGGTAAACACCAGAAATGGGTGTCATTGAACCAAAGCTATCAATCGCGGTTCGTTCCTGGACCAGATCCTCGTTTTTCTTATGATAATACATCTGCACAATCCAGGTCTTTATCATCTGCAAGTTGCTACACTGAGCAGGTAAGATTTAGTCTCTTTCTTAAGCTCGTCTGACATGAATCCACAGGCTTTAGAGGGAGCCTATTGGCCGGCTAACAGGCACCCTATAATAGAGGCTATTTCTGATCCATCCATCAGGCGTAGTGCGTCATCTTGACTGTCACCATCAGTCTCTCCTCTTGCGTCCGTCCGCCAGTTTTGTCCAAAAGGACGCACATTATTCAAAGACACAGGACTCCATTTTACTGTCTCAGTGTCCACATACATATTTAACTCTTTGACTTATGTGCGACTTATGTAAGAAATCGCAGCAGGCCTGGTTTAACATAGCCTTAAGTGCACTTATACAACACACATGCATGGACCACACACCTGCTCCAAAGGTGCTTTATGAAACATCCAAACCAGGTGAAGTGGCTCTAATGTGCAGATGCAACACTGTGCACCAGGATTAGACAAAACTGTGATTCATTCTTCTTTTTTTTTGTTGCTTATTTTGCCTTTAAAATGCTGAAACAGGCAGAGACAGGAAGTCCAGTCTGTGTGGTAAACAACACATAGCCTACAGGCCTTCATGTAGAAGGAGTATCTTAAGAGGAATTAAAGAGACAGACTGACTAAAAAAACTCCAGAGCTTGTATTTATTTTCAGAAATCATTCATCAGTGAGTGACCGTGACAGATCTGTGTGTCTTCTCTTATATTCCAGGCTTCAGTCAAGCAAACAAATGGTCCAATCAATAGCCACTGGACAGAATTTGCCATAGGGAGGATATCAATAACACGCTAATACACTCGACACACACATAAACACACACACGGGCCATGGCTCTGGAGAACTCGGTCTTCCCCTCCCTCCCGGACTCCCTCTCGCTTCCCGTGGAGGAGAAGGGGGAAGGGGAAGATGTGGAAGTGGCCACCGAGGCTACCGCCTCCACTGGAGTCTTCAACCTGTCGGAGGAGCTGGGTCACGTCGTCACCACGGAGACGGCACCGTCCCCTCCAGTCAAGGTCAAAAGGTCGTTCCAGGCCAAGCTGGCGGAGAGGGAGGCCACAGCTAATCAGACCAGGAAGAAGGTCCAGCAGGAGAAGGAGAGGGGGCGATTCGGGTGGGGTGAGTGAGCCTGCATGTGATTTTTCCATCATTTTTCCTTAATGATGGAATAAATGTCTCATTAACAGTGATTGGGAGCTGTCGACTGACTCTAGAGTCTGAATCAACACATACTGTATACTGTGTGTTGACTGAACTTTTGCACCTCCCTCCCCATTTCTCTTGCAAAAGTTGTGAAACTCCTCTAATTTGGACCATGGTGCAGTGCTTCATCCCTCAGCGATTCTGACAGTCTTGCACATCTTTTTTCATTAGACTTCTCCACCAGCTCTGCGCTTCACTTGCTCCGGTTTCTCTCCTGTATCGCCGTACATCTTTTGTGAAAGGAAACAATACACCCTAAATCTTAACACACTGTTTGGACGTTCACTGTTTTGGTGCAAGGACAAGCCAATTCTTTCAAATTAAGCCACAGCGGACCTTTCAGAATCAGAGACATTGATGGCAGATGTCAAGTTTGGTGTCACTTTCTCAAAGAGCAAGGGCTCTCTACATGAAAAATACCATTAGCTGCCTTCAGGGTTGTCCATTAACTGAAGTCCGATGTCGTAGTTCTTCTTCTCTGAGTGTTTGATGATGTTGTCTTGTTGTTCTTCATCTCATCTCTCCTTGCCTGTCTGTTTTCATTTCTGCTATCCCTTCTTCACCAGCCTGACTTTCCTCTGAGCCACACTGCATCTCTCTAAGTGGTTTCGTCCCCTGTCACCTTCTTCTGTTTATCCTCCAATGTCTCGACGTGCCTTCATTCAACTCGCGTCCTCTGACTGCATCTTCAAAACAACTAAACCTCTCTGCAGCCTTGTGTGCATCTTTGAAGTTTTCTAAGCAGTTTTGAAAGAGTTTCTTGGAACACAGGGTTATGAAAAGACTCGTCTTCAACCGTATTTCGAGCACAGAAAAACACCTGCAGCACCTCAGACTCCCCTAACACAAAACTTCTCTCTCTCTCTCTCTGTCACCTGTTCCGCATGTCACCCCATCACCTCCATCTCTTCACCAGCCCGGGCTCGGCGTAAGAGGCAGCGCTACGTGGAGAAGAACGGTCGCTGCAATGTCCAGCACGGTAACATGCGGGAGACGTACCGCTACCTGACTGACATCTTCACCACGCTGGTGGACCTCAATTGGCGCTGCTCGCTCTTCGTGTTCGTCATGGCCTACGCCGTCACATGGCTCTTCTTCGGGGCCATCTGGTACCTCATAGCCTACTGTAGGTAAGACTGTTGAGCAAGAGGGTGGGACAAGTTTATTTATTTAGATGTCTGAGAGCCTTTGTATGGTCAATACAACCAACCATGTATGGTTTAACCCATACAAACACTGAAGTAACATACACGATAAAACATGAGGGAGTTTTAGAGGCCCTGGTAGGCAGATTATGTTTACCTCTGGAGACAGCCAGGCTAGCTGTTTCTTCCCCCTGCTTCCAGTCTTTACGCTAAGCACAGATAATGTATGAGAGTGGTATTGATCTTCACATCAAACTCTTGGCAAGAAATGCAAGAAGAAAGTGAATAATCATATCTCCCAAATTAAATGATCACAGAGCACCGCTACCTTTTCAGCTACTCAAAGATGGAGGATGATGTTGCGACTGAGTGACCAGCATCGCAAGACATTTCTGCAACGAAGGCAAACGACAGATGACAAAGCAGTATTAATATTACAGCGTATTTCATCATGATGTGTTACCTCTTCACAAGAGATGTGTCTGCTGGATCCAAGCTCTAATTAGCTAACGTATTCGTCTCGTAAAAATCACGACCTCTTTGGATCAATTATTCCAGACGGGGGCACCTTAAGCTGTGCCAGAGAGAGCTGTCGGTGTTGCTGCAAGTCCTTGGTCACCAACACAGGTCAATAAAAGTCATAGATTATATAAATTACTTAACACCACTTTCATTAATTAGCTCTCCATCTCTGGCTGGAGTTGTGTTAATCAGGGACATTAGCCCGTGTAGTGAGTAGTTTGAATCTGCAGACTCCTCTTAGTGGGACTGCACTTGAAAAACCAGCAGATATAGTGAAGACGCTGCATGTGATGATATACGATGGAAAAAGTAGGTTTTTGCAGCATCGAGGAAAAGTGACAGCATGAACGTGTAACGGTTAATCTTTATGGTATACATGAGGAGCAGGATTACTTTGTGTTCATTACAAGAATTAGCTGAAAGGAGATTGTAAATATAAAGGGAGAGATGAGCCGACATATATTTCTACACCTCCGTTCTTAAAATATAAATCTTCTCGCTCTCTGTCTATTTTTCCCTCTTGACACCCACTTTGTCACCCTCCCTCCCCTCCCCTTTCTCACACATTCTCCTTCTTTTTCTTCCCAAGGGGTGATCTGGACCATCTGGAGGATGAGACGTGGACGCCGTGCGTCAACAATGTCAACGGCTTCATCTCGGCCTTCCTCTTCTCCATCGAGACGGAGACGACCATTGGCTACGGCCACCGCGTCATCACGGACCAGTGTCCGGTGGGCACCATGCTGCTGCTGCTGCAAGCCATACTGGGCTCAATGGTCAACGCCTTCATGGTGAGCTCCAGAAGCTGGCTCATGGCTGAGAAATCATAAATGATCAGATTCAGATCTTTTTGTAGGTGATATGTTTTGTGATTAATATTATAGATAAAGAAACGTATTGTGTTAATTTGAAGAATATAAAATATCTTATGGAGAATTTCACTTCTAAATCAAAAGTTTGAGGACAGAATCATATATGGTGATTATCATATTTAACTAATATTATAGCATATTATGATGCTAACACATCACTTTGGTGAGGATTTATCTAATATTTACTGTATGTGAGTTGTCAGTTGTGTTTGCAGATCTGGGTCTAACACTTATAGCAATAGACTTTTTCACAGCAGCCATTTCGACATGAAATATTAGGGTCAATGCAGGTGTTACCAGTGATACTAATTAAGGCTCCATTCCATTCAGGTCAAACAGAGTCAGGGTGCTGCTGTGGTGCATGTTGGCATCCAAGTGGCAACCGCTGTGGCTGGGAAATGAAGCCAATGCCGAAGTGCTAAAAACTGCTGCTTGAGTCTCCATAAGTCCCCATGTTAAGCAGCAGAAATAAGCATGTTTACAGCCTGGTACAAAAAACAGTTTTGGTCTCTATAGCTAATTTCCCCGTTCATGACAACTGTACTGAGGGTGAATTTATATACAACTCACCTGTTCAAATTATATTAAGGCTTAAAGTTATGCAGGATTAACAGCATGACACTCTGACTGAGAGAAAGGTTACAGGGTTAGGCTTAGAGCACCCAGGCATCATTCAGCCCACCTCAGGTCCACCAATGATCCATGTCTTTGCCGATATTTAGATCATAGAGGGGAGGCAGGACAACCAACATGGCGACAGCCAGCGCTGCATATTTTCAGTGGAAACCTGTGGGTGACTCAAACGCTGTCCATTGT
This sequence comes from Miichthys miiuy, assembly GCA_036365135.1. NCBI lineage: Eukaryota > Metazoa > Chordata > Actinopteri > Sciaenidae > Miichthys > Miichthys miiuy. Next base: position 4,286,231 of record CM071617.1, on the reverse strand, counting down.
TCATACTGTCATTGATTGGCTCACTGGAAAGTCTCTGCAGCAATAAATAGAAAAGAACCTTTTAATTAGTATCATTGGAAACCTGCGTTGACATGTCAAAATGGCTGCTGTGGAAAAGGTCTGTTGTCAGACCTGCTGCAGCACATCAGGAGGTTCAAGGAAAATAAAATCAGAAATTCGCTTTCAGATTCAGATGATCTAATTCCACCTCGCCTTTGTGAAAAGCAAAGCTACAGTTTGACCTGAAGTCAGTCTGATTAGAGGGAAGCCTCCTGCCAGTTCAGCTATACACATTTTTTATTACCACGCAGACGGAATGACGCTAATTCGGTGCAGATGGTGTGCCTCCTGGAAAAAGAATATTTACTTTCAAAGTGCTGATGAAGCTCGATTTTTCCCACGAAGCACTCTTTTGATGAGGGCGAATCCACACACCGACGTCCAAGTGGAGTCATGTTTATGCATGTTCGCTAGCTGGAAAAATGCCATCTTAGTAAGTGGTTGGAAATGTGGGATGTTTTACTACGCATATTAAAGGAATCTGAGGTTAATTCAAGAGTCAGTTCTGTTTTTGAACATTTCAAACTGAGAAAAGGAAGCAGTATCGAAGAAACGCTGTTTGTATTCAGCACTCATAATTAATGTTTACAGCTGTGCAGTCTGCATTAATTATAACAAACAAGATAAGTCATTTTTCAATAGTCCTCTGCTTTCCTGGTTATTCTAAATGTCTGAGCCTTTTTCCACCCGCTCTGTCTGTCTGTGAGTTTAAAGCAGAGTTTGTTTAACCTCTCCTCTAACCTTTAAAACCTCCGCTCTCTCTCTGTGTGCAGGTCGGCTGTATGTTTGTGAAGATCTCGCAGCCCAACAAACGAGCAGAGACGCTGGTGTTCTCCAAACACGCCGTCATCTCTCTAAGAGACGACAAGCTCTGTCTGATGTTCAGGGTGGGCGACCTTCGGAGCTCTCACATCGTCGGGGCCAACATGAGGGCAAAGCTCATCAAGTCCAAACAGACTCAGGAGGGTGAGAAAGACTTATAGAGTTACATATTTGACTGCTTTTAGATAACAGAGCATTAGCTGGCAATCCTTTTTCTCACCTCCCGTTTTGTCGCCTCCTTCAGGTGAGTTCATCCCGCTGGACCAGACAGACATCAGCGTGGGCTTCGAGACAGGCGACGATCGTCTCTTCTTGGTCTCGCCGCTGGTGATCTCCCACGAGATCGACGCACATTCGCCCTTCTGGGACATGTCGCAGTCCCAGCTGGAGAAGGAGGACTTTGAGATCGTGGTCATCCTGGAGGGGATGGTGGAGGCAACCGGTGAGGAATGGGTTAATAATGTATAAAGTAATGACGACACAAGCACTGGCATTATTTATCTGTCTCTGATAAATCATTTTGCTAGTGCTCCATGTTAACGGCTGACTAGTATTTAAAAACAGAGCTGGATAAATAGATATTTTTAAAGGTTATACAATGAAATCTGGTCGTTTTGTGCACAAGACATATGAAATAATCACAAAATGCAACATAAAAATGGCAGAGCGGGAATGCATTTCCATGTTTGCATAATGATGTGAAAATGTGGGCGACGGGAAAAACCAGATGCCGCTGAAAAATCAGCGTGCAGTGAATGAATATACGGTTACTCACTGGAAAGAAAAATAAATGTAGCTTTACTGAGCTGATGATAATTACATTTTCTAAAATGTATCAAGCTACAGGCGATATTAATTATACCGTAAACAATATGTTGTTACTCAAGGGGTTTTATATGATTGGATGTAGGCGATCCTGTGATTCAAAATGTTATGAAATATAACAACTTACAGTAACCGCATAGGATTGTACGGGTAATAATACCTCGCAATTTAATTTGACTGTAAAGTTCTAATGGACACTGTGTTGTAAATGCATGTTTGGCTGCAACAACAAGAACTGAGCATTAGGAAATTAATCTTGCAGATGCATGCAACTATATGATATTACAGTAATACCATCACTGTTTTTTTACAGAAAGCAAACGCTCTCCAAAAGTGTCCATTAGAAAATGAAACTCTCCTTCCAGGATGTCTGTCGGTTTGAGAGCTCGCCGTCTCTCCTCCGTCTCTCAGGAAGCTTTTAGAGCCTTGTGATGTTGTGATTACGCGGGGAAATGTACAAATATTTTTAGGCGGGAGCGAACAACGCGTTGTGTAACAGGGAGAACAAAAGCAGAGAGTAATCACCGGAGTGAAGCGATCTTTTTAAGGACACGTGGATGTTTTTTGTGTTCTCATACTTGATGTTCTCGTCGCTTAACCGTTGACTAAATAATCTATAATCTTTTATTGTGTTGTAAGATGTTACATCATGTGCGTCCTAGTGGGCGGAGAGACCGTCCACAACCGTATCCATCCACATATGTGTGTCAGTGAACACACATCTGCCCTTGAGCAAGGCACTGACACCGTATGCACTTGATAATTCATCCGTTAAATGCTGCACACTAAATGCAATACTTCGGATTTGGCTTGGGACTCAGACATATTTTAGTTTTAATCTCCGAAGCTCAAAACACCCACCCAGACTCGAGAGGGTTTTTTACTGAATTTGTCAAAACCATAAGAGGTTTGGATTTACAGTACACTGAGTGGGAAAATCATTCACACCAGCCGGGCAACACATTATCTCTGCTCGTAAATCCCCTCCGAGATGACATGTTTAGAAGCAGAGTTTGACACCTGTATAATATTTATGGCTGTATTCCATGTCGTTGGCTGCATTGACTTGTACTTGTCTGTCTTAAAAACTACAAAATCCAAACACAGAGTCTGGCAGGAACAAGTATCCGGTTACCTGCACCTCCTGGAAGGATTTGGACAGGTCATGTTTATCTCTTTTGATTTTTTACGGCCTCCTCGTATCGCCTTATGTCAAATTCATTCTGAGAGGATAATACACTCACCCGTTCCTCGCCGTTTGGCAGGAATTCAGGGTATCAGAGCTATTCATGATGCGTCTCCGTGAGGTAAAGGTGGCCTCTCTGCCTACTCCAAATATTGATTTTCCTGAGTCAGAGTGCTGTGGAGAGTTACAAAGAAGTAGCTGACAGCCATAACTCGGCTGCGGAGAATATTCATACAAAGACAGCTTGCCAATTAAATTGTTGCACAGACGACGCGAGTCGTTTCCTCTCAGTGAATTCATGTACTGTGCGTGCAGGGATGACGTGCCAGGCGAGGAGCTCCTATCTAGCGGAGGAGGTGATGTGGGGTCACCGGTTTAGCCCGATGATGTCACTGGCGGAGGGCTTCTTTGACATTGACTACGGAGCCTTTCACCACACGTTCGAGGTAAGATCTTTCGAGGCTGGGGTAATAAGGAAAAAACTACAGGCTGATAGTCAACTCTTATAACCTCTCAGGACAGACACACTATGTAATATCATGCCCATATATCAGCTCAGACGTCGCAGATAAGAATATAACTGCGTGTAAACTTTGAGTAAAGAAAAACTGGAACAACTTTTGCTGTTATCCCTATTCCTGTCTCCACCTACATGTGTAAACAACAGCTGAATTTCTCACACTTGCTCTCCTGGGGTTGTTGAAAGGCATGCTGGGAAATGCAGGAACTTGTAGTTATTTTGGTAGGTACAAAAACGCAGCGTGGACCAGTGCCACACACCAAAGCTTTAATCAGCTATGCCTATACATATGCACACAATACAGAGCGCAAATATAATAAGAATGAGCACATGATCAGCCATGACTACATGTTTGACTCCATTTGAAACTGTTGTGATCCTGTTCATGTTGCATTATGACTTCTGTCGGTGACTTGTTCCCCCCAAAAAATACACACATTTGCTTTCTTGCTGAAGTGACCACCAGCAGCTGTTTAGCTTAGCTTAGCATAAAGAATGGAAACAGGGGTAAACAGCTAGCCTGGCTCTTTTCATAGGTAACAAAATCCACCCACCAGCACATCTAAAGCTCACTAACTAACACATTATATTTGATTTGTTGAAAACCAAAGTGTAAAAACGACACATTTTCTTTACTGCTCACGAAAGCCACTGCTCCCTTTACACTTAGTTTTTACATGGATTAAACAAACAGGATTCAACATGTAGTCTTTGTGCTAAGTTTGTTAGCTAGACAGATCAACTGCAACTGCAGCTTCATATTAACTCTACCTCAGCTTCATGCAGTATCAATTTTTCTCATGTAACCCATCAATTAAGTGCATTTTCCAAAATGTAGAACTAATGTAACTATATGAAGAACTACTTCTTAAACTAGTATTTCTCAAACTTTTACACTACACACTCCTGATCCACACTTCTCTTCTTAATATTTCCTGCTTGGAGGCGAGATTGCAGTGATTTAAATTTGAGTATTTTGATAGTATAATATGTTTTTATTTACTACCTGTAGCACATGTACCATAATTTGAGAACCGTTGTTTTAAAGTAACATATAACTCCAGGAATCGGGCTTCTTGGCTAATCATCATCATGTTTCCCCTCCTTCAAGGTGGTCACGCCCTCCTGCTCGGCACGAGAGCTCTCATTGGCCGCAGCCAGACTCGACGCTCACCTCTACTGGTCCATCTCCAGCAGGCTGGATGAAGAACCCACTCTGACCAACCAGGCGGCCAAACAACCGGACAGCGGCTCGGCCAACAGCAAAGGAGGGGAGCCGACCTTCATCGTCGGAGAGATGACGGACATCCAGGAGCAAACGGGACTGGGCGAGCTGAACGGCAGCGTCGCCACCGACCAATCAGAATCAGAGGCCTAGGACAGAGAATGTTTACAAAGACGTTCAGTATATCACCACCACACCACGATTAGTGTTAGCACATCTTTTCTTTCAAAGCAAACGAGTAGTTTCATGAAGCTCAGTTCTACAGCATATGCCATATCTTATGTTACCATACGAAGGAGTTTATTTCTTGATATTTTTGTCTTATTTCTATGTTGATCTTTGTTACAAGTGTACTCTATGTGTGATATCTAATTTTCGATCTGTTGTGTCAGCTCCAATCACCCTTGCCTATATCAACATTTAAATGACAATACTATGCTTTAGGTGGGGTCAACAATAGTATATCCTGCGGACCGAGGCAGATAGAGGTAATTTGTTTCGACGAGGTGACAAGGTGGTTGTTTGTGCACATCGTGGGATTGTTCACATTTAAAAAATAGGTACAGTGCATAGACGCTTTACTGTCACCTGTGCATGAATATCACTAGATGATATTGAGGTATAGACTGAAATTGTAGTAACCTCAAATTTCTTTAGATGCGAAGATTGTTTTGAAGATTTGTTGTGCATCAGGTGTTAACAGGGTGGGAAAGTAACACCAGCCCACAGCCGCTGGTATATTTGTCTACTCTGCTACAAAAAAACTTTATCTGGTAACAAACCAAACAAATCATTTGGTGCTAGAAAAACATCTATTTGCCAGTGGACAACAAAGCTGGTTTCCTGCCCTGGTTTAAACCATTTCAGTAACACTTCATAAGGGTACAAATCATATACTTAAGTGCATGACGATGATTTAAAGTGGGATGTCTCACGGTTGCTCACCGTTAACAAATGATCAAATCACCGTGAGTTACTTCATTTTAGTTACATTAAACTTTATTTCAGACCCACATGTTTGCATATAACATATTCTCACAAATATATGATGCTATTTTCCTCATCAAAGTGGTCGTACATACATACATAACAAACATAAATACATGTTTATGTCACTGGAATCTATTGTTGACTTCATTTGTTAGAGTTGAGCAACAAGAATTCATGATACATCCAGCTTTAAATCATTAGTCATGCATTACTTAAGCATTGAGTATGTGCTTTATATGATTTGAGAGTATTACGCTAAAGAGTGGCATAACATCAGGCTGAAAACTGCTGTTCTGCTGCCCTCTCTGGTCAAAATGTGCTCTGTTGCACCTTTAACCACACCCAGCAGTGATGCCACCAGGTCCTGAAGTACACCTGTTAAAGTAAAGTTAAACCACCAGAGGTCAGCACAAAAGCAAAAGAACAACACTAATATGAATTTGCTGACGTTCCTAGCTGCACTTTCACATCATGGTGAATAGGGTATATCTAAAACCTTTAACGTAGAGACAGTCCAACACTCGAGTGTGTCTGTGGTTTTTCGTTTTCACATACGACGTGTGTAGCACAAGGATTATCTGTCTTTTGTCCCCAGCCAAAGTAGAAATTAAAAGCACAACAGTGTCCTGCTCAGTTCAGCCCAAACACCTGCTTCTGCTGCTGCGTATACATGTGGCCATTTTTACTTGATGTTTTTAATATTTAATATAACACATCTATTAGAATTAATAAACTGCATTATATTCCAGACCAGCTGTGTCAGATTGTGTCATATCCTGTATCATAGATATGATACAGCCTCCTGTAGCCTCCTATATCATTTTTAACATCCTGCATGTACGTACTGTTCGTCTTAAAGCTTTGAAATCGCCGTTCAGGAATATAATTTGAACTGAGTGAGATTAACTGACTACAATCCAAAGATGTCATCTGACAAATGTGTCAGGACACAGAAAAGGCTGAATCCTATACTATATCACAGAGCATCGGCTACAACTTAACATACAGTAAGATATATTAACATATATTTGTCTGGTCTTTCTTACCACAATTCTTTAATTTAGCGATATTAAATCAATACTGGAATGTAGCCAGTTAAATTTAATCAAGCACCGTACTTAAGCACAATTTCAAGGCACCTACGCTTCACTTGAGCATTTCCATTTTATGCTGCTGTGCTTTGTACATTTATTTAAAGCTACGGTTACATATTAAACTTAAGGTTTTAAGACTGCAGATTTTATGCACATAACATTTGGCCATTTTATAAAATATAATGAATTGCTACTCAACATTACAGCTGCAGTATTAAAACACTGCTCAGACATCATTGATGATATAAAACACGAGCAAAGGAGAGACACTTTTGCAGTGGTAATGGAGTGTTTGTACATATTGTGGTACTTTTACTTAAGTCAAACATAAATACTTCTTGAACTGTATGAAACACATAAACAGATGCAGTATGGAGAATCTACCTAATCTTATTTGTGTTCTTCAATATTATTAGACGCACAAATGAGGAGTTACTAAGAGAGAGAACCTACTGTATTAATCGTTAGGTTACTCAATAGTTTTCTAGTACAACTGTATTTACTTACTTTCTCGAGGACCTCAAAAAAGATTTGCACCTCAAGCTGTAGACTCCAATTAATGAAATCTAAAATTTTGTCCGATTGAACCTGGTAAGATTTTTATGTTATGTAGTAAAAGAAGTGGAGGATAGAAGAAGAAGAAGAAAGACTCCAGATGATTTAAATGATTAGATGAGTAAAAGGAGCAATAACACAATAATGATATATAGTACCAGTAAAAGTCATGCTTTTAAATAAAAAAGGTACTTAAAGAAAATGTACTATTTAATGGTCGTTGTCATTGTTATTATTTACATATAGCATTATAATATGCACAATTTTAATATAATAATTGGTTGAGCTGCTTTTATATATATATATATATATATATATGCTGATTTATATTTATATATATTTTTACATATAAAACCTAAATATGACCAATAGCCATAGCTGTTATATAGCACAATAAGTACTATATGTAGTACGATTTACCTCTGAAATGTAGTGAAGTACAAGTATACGGTAGCATAAAATGTAAAATACAAGTACCTCAGACCTGTATTTAAGCACAGTGCTTAAGTAAATGTACTTAGTTACTTTCTACCATTAGTGTTAGCTCCATCTAACCTCTTTATGATTTACCTCTTGATGTATCAGAGGAGTCGCTCTTTTAAAAGTGTGATCTTCTGCTCAGTCACAAGCTTAAGTTGTTCTCATTTTGTACAATCAGTGATTACAGCGTAGGTTATTACTTCACTAATGGCCCATATTGAAGTTTTCATCTTGTGTAAAGCCTCGCCATACAATGCATCTCATTATAAATTCAGGGCTGGATTTCAGCACCAGGAGAAGTCAGCATATTGGGTTACTAGGCAGAATCTTGGCTTTAAAAAAAAAAAAAAAAAATGTCTTTCTCTGTCTTGGCTGCTAGATGGCGATAAAGATCCCATGTTTCCTCCTCCAGCCAGTCACACAGCCCTATTGGTGTGTAATGAGATGGGGTCCCCAACTCAGCTGTCTCCTAGGCAACCGGGGCTGGGGACAGGGAGAGGGCAGAGTGTGTGTGTTTGTGTGTGTGTGTGTGTTTATGTGAATGTGTGCATGTGTGATAATGTGTGTTTGAACTGGACCTTCACAACTGATGGGGGAGTTTATGAGGATTGTCAGAGAGTTGATGTGACGTTACAGTTTGATATTTGTGTAAGAATGGGCGATGATGATGCACAGCAGTGACCTTCAGGTGGAAAAGAACGAATGCCCTTGACATTGAGAGATAAATCATAAAAGATATTGATGTGTTTGAATTTTTTCTGTCACAACAGAATAAATTTCTCATAGAAATATGAGTTTTAGCGTCTGTATAAGTCAGTATTTGGTCGCTAAAGAGGATGAAACAGTGTGTTTTCTACATCTGGACTTCAGTGTAATGCCGGAAAACACGTCGTTGGAGATGTCATCGCCGTTTTGTTTGGGAGTGAAAGGCTAAGTGCGAGTTTAATAGTTTCCAGTGATTTTCAACTCACCCCAGAGTTGAACCCCATGTGCCATTTCCAACTTCTAATTATGATTTTAATGAGAGGCTGTTTTGCATGATCCCCGCTGAGCCGAAATCAATGTTTCTCTTCATGGAAGGAAGTCACGACGATCTTGTTTGAGTCTACACAGACAGTGAAAGGAGGAGAACATTTTAAAAATAGAAGAATTAAAATGTTACCTTCAACACACTGACCGCCACTTTGTCTGAGGCAAGGCTAAACCAGTTTTTGGAGCGCACAAAACTCCTCACACATGCTCTATATACAACACCATGCTAATATGACAGCTGTATTACAAATACCAGATCAATACCGGGTCATCATTGCCTCGTGATATTTCAATCACGGCAAATACGAACAGCTCAAGTCTGAAACAAACTGAGAGTCATTATAATAATGTTGCATAATGACTGCTGGTGGCAAACCTGGTTGGTTAATCGTTATTTTTATATTAAATATGGATCAAATGACTACATGTAAGGTGAAAGCGATCGCTCATAGTGATTAACGCAAGAGGAGGCTCAGATATATCAACTGTACACTACCTGTCCAGCACAAATCAACTGACAGACAATGTTTATAGAGCATTCAGCAGCCAAAGACGTTTCAGAGCTAAATTCTAGCGTTGCTCTGTGACCTGCTGGATGTGTAAACTGCTCGCTAACACGTTTGCTGTATGATATCATGGTGATAAAAATGTCAGTGTTATGTTTACAGCTTGTGGCGCTGAAAAAAAAAAAAAAATGCAGCTCCTGTTTAAGATCCTGTGAAGAATGTGAACAGAACAGCCCAACGTGGAGATACAGACATATGGAAATGACTGCAATCGAGGAACCTGCAAGAAAGCTTTAGACGACCACAGAGAGGTATTTTCAAAATGATAGAGCAGGTCTGTGATTTGTCCTCTTTTCACTTGTTCACATTCACGACCATTTCCTTCCTGCACGAGGAACATAGTCATCAACCTTCCTCAAGTCTTAAACGACCCAGTCAGATCTTTCTTTCCTTCTGAATCACCGATGGAAAAAACATGCAGCAACACCTCCTGCCTGTGTAATGAGTTCAATCTAAAGTGAGACATTCACCTCCGCTTGACAGCTGCTCTAAGAATAGGCACGTTTGAAGCACAACAATCAATTCATGTACTGAACTTTTTGACAACATCTCAAATCAGAGTGCAAACAGAGGTTCAGTCAAAGTTCACCATCTGATCCTAGAAGAGGCCTCCACGCTTCCACTCGTCACGTCTTTGCAAAGAGATTTTTCTTCCACTGTGTCTATGAGCCCTTTAGTCGATTACATTTAAAAGCAGTAAAACAGAATCAAAAGCCTCCACCCAGTAAAAGTCAACCTGCCATGTGAGCAGAGCTGATATGGGTGTTAGACCGCCCACTGTAGCGTGCAGACATAAAGATATAAGATATAAAGTACAGACTGTTTCTGAGTAAATCTCAAGACCACACTCAGTCATGTTCCTGCACAGAGCAGGTGTCAAGGAGATTAAATCCTGATCGGAGCAAAGCGAGTTTTACTCGAGATCAAGACCAAGACCAACTTGACAGAGAACATGACAAACTAAATAACCTTAAAGTAGCTATTCATGAGCTTTTGATTTACAATCCCATGACCCTCGAAAAACTCAATTTGCTGACGATGATCACGCCACAATTAGGAGAAAATCTGTCAAACATCCATAAAAATTATCAGTTTTTTTTTTTTTTGGTTCTACAAATGCAGAAAAAAAAAGTTGAGATCCATTTCTGCTTGAGAGTCAGAGACAAATTCAGCACACACGACTAAAAACATCAAAAGCGAACAATGAGGACACCGTATTTATTTATAGACTTGATATTTAGCACCTCTTCAAGAAAGTTAAAAGGTACATTTAGATTAAACAAGCTGCTCATTAATAATTCAGCGTCTCTCAGGTAAAATGTTCTGCCAATATTGACCCTTTCTGTGCGCTGGACCGGCCTTCGCTTCCCCTTTGGGCAGTTGTACTAAAAAAGAAGCACTCAAGCACTATAAGGTACACGAGCATCCACCAAATGACATATGTGATGTTGCCATAGAGATGGGTATTGCTGGCAGTGCTTTGACAATGTGGCAGGGAGCAGGAGAAGAGCTGATACAGTGGTTTGTGTTCAGCAGGTATTCCTGGCTGGCAGCATTTAAAAATGACCAAACATTCAACACAAGGCCAGTGCAGGGAGTGGTGGAATTCAGATTTTATATTAGTCTTTAGTGTAATTAGTCAAACAATACGATGATTTTAATAGGTTACATTGGCTGTGTAGCTTGAGCTTGCTTATATGTTCAGTCAGGCGTGAGGAGGTAGTCAAACCATTTACTTTTCTACACGTTGTACACGTTTATACTGATTGCACATTACTAAACAACAGTTTAGAGATTTTTGTGCACATGCTCTGTTTAACAAGACACAGAAATCTACGATGAATGATCATATTTGAACAACAGAAGCTGTTTTTTTTTAACAAGATATGAACATTAAACAGCCTAAAACTAAAAATTAGAGGAAAAAGACGTCTGTTGAAGGAAGTCAATAACTGTAAAGATGCAGTGTTTTGCTTAGGAACGGACTGGCTTTTGGCTTTTGCAGAAGTTATTACTTAAATTGCTGATGGATTATCATGGTTCAGCACAGCATCAGTTGAAGCGGGTAGATAAATTTGATGACATTGATTTGCAGAAAACACGGATCCATGAATTAATGGGGGGGTCATCGTGAAATTTCCAGTCTACATTTTTCCAATTGCTTTAAAAGGAGTGTGTCTCAGCCTTCGCTGTGTTATAGGTATGATTTACATCATATTGGATTTAAGATATATAAGTGCTGCTGACACATCAGCCTCTTAATGGTACTTCTAAGTTAGCATGTGGGAATTTGTTATTGATCCGTCTTAAACTCTGAATAAGTAAGTGTAAAAAAAAAAACATCTGAACTCGAGTTTCACAGGTTTTGCAGAGCTTTAAACCAAATCTACTAATCCACCAGTTCCACCAGTTTAAATAAATAAATCACAATTATCACTTTAGGATCTTCATGTTATTACAGCTCAACTCCAGTATGTTGCACTTTATGGGCGCGATTCATAAAAATGATAACCCAACCAACTCTAAAACTTTTATAGTTTCATTACACAGCTTGGTTGAAAACTCAAATGTGATTTCTCAATTACAGTCCGTTATTTCTGTATAACAGGATATTGCTATGGACATAGTTCTCATCATAGAGATCATCTGAAGGAACAGTGGATGCAATAAAATCATTTTTTAATCAATAGTTTGTGTTAAATTATTGATTTCTCACAGAATAAACGGGATAATGTACAGCAAGCATTACATGAATATGAACGTTCAGATGAATTTTAGGCACACACAAACACCTTTTATTTTTAAGTAGGTTTGGGCAGATATAAAGCAGAAAGGTCATCGGTTAACTGGACCGGGTGGACGATCTGGACTCGAGATTCAATAAAGCTGCTTCTGAAGCTGAAATTCAAAACTTTCTGCACATTTCCTGATGATGCCTGAACTGGTGCAATCGTGTTTGAACTACTAGGAAGATAGCATAGCTATTTGGATGTATGCTGTTAAGTTTGATGTGTGAAAATGGTGTGAAATGGCTTCCAAGTGCAAGCCAGCCATGTCAGGCTGATTGCAGTGCAGAGTGTCAGCTGACTTGGATGTTGCCCGGTTTTCACGTTCAGCTTTGTACTGAAGATGTAGTCTTGGGTAAATGTGGAGTGAAAATCGGCTGCAGTTAGCAGCACTCAGGTTAGCTCTGGGCTGGGGGTCAGCCAGGTGCTTCATTTATCATTTTTTCTGACAACAGTGTCCTACAATCAGGCCGGTGCTGGGTCAAGGCATTTGGGCTACTTGGGATCACTTAAACTTCACTGTCTGTGTTCTTTAATATTGAATTTACTTTGCCAACCAGGACAAAGGCAACCAATCATCATTACTCCATACTAGAGTCTGAAAGTGCCTGCATCATCATTAATCCATTATGTGTACCACCTTTCACTTGCTGGCTTGCTCAGTTGCCACTGGACATCCAGAGCTGGTTGCACAGGTCAGCTCCCAGATGTGGATGCATGTCAATTAAACCCCTTCCTTATATAAGTGAAAAAAGTATGGACCCCTGAGGTCAGGCTTGAACACTTTGTCATCAGCGAGTGGATCTCTGGGACGTGTGCGTCGCCCGACGCCCAGTCACACCTCCGAACGAGGGATCCCTCAGAGTGCAGCATGTCACAGTTGGCACAGGAAGGCCTGAGCCCAGCACATTTAATTAGCCAAGCTGTCTTGGCATTGGATGGGAGGGGGGGACACACACAGTGACGAGTCATCAACATCACCAAGGGCGCGGTGCTGCTCGCTTGCTGTACTGCACATCTAAAAAAACTTAACGGGATGGGGAAAGAGACGCATGGGCCTTTATGTGGAAATCAGTCGCTGGGAGATGAAACGAGTAATGCAGCAAAAAATGAGGCACGAGCACTGACTGACCTTTCTTGCAGAAACACACGAGGTGTGTTCCTGTCAGGATTTAATGCACCGAACATGTGTGATTAAGAACAGAGGAGATAACACAGACCTCCCTGCTCCAACATGTCTGTAGTTATCATTCAAGTCAATGTGTCAGATTGAATGAGAGAGAGAGAAAAAAATGACTGTTGCTATGAAAAAAAAGCAAAGTTAGGAGAAACAGTTTGGAAGAAACCATTCTGACATCCCCTCTCTGTAGCTTGCCTGCATGTGAGGAGCCCACCCCACCTCAGCTGTAGTGAGGAGAGCCCAGTCCAGGCAGCCAGCAACCAGCGCGTCTCTGCCTACCAATAGGCATGCTCGGCTCAGGCTTCTGTGCAGTGCTCTCAGTCTCAGCAGCTAAAGCTGGGCGCAGGGGAACTGCGACGGCCGCGCCAAGCATCTTCCCAGGTATGCGTCTCTCTGTCGCTATACGCCCTTATTCATTTCTTGCAATGTTATGGCATCTTGCTGCATGCTATTTCCCACTCTGCCTTCACTGGCTTATTTCTAGGGAGGGGTTTGCTGTGTTTGTTTGTTTTTTCTTAATGTAATATTCTTGATTATATATATATATATTTTATTATTTTTATATTTTTGGGGAAGGGGTGGCTCACGTAGCCTTCCACGGTAAGCGCAGGGCAGCGGGTCTTGGTAAACACTCACAGTCAGCGAAGACGCATCTGCAAAAAAAAAAAAAAAAAAACGTCAACTTGCACACACCTCAAAATGTTCGCCCTTCGACAGATCAGCGCCGAGCCTCCACCAACCACCACCACCACCGCTGCTGATGCTGTGATGCTGATGCTGGTGGTGGTGAGGCGGTGGATGTGCGCTCGCTCGCTTGCTGCTGCTGCTGCTGCTGCGTGCATTTCTTGGTGTTGAGCAGCGGGGAAACATTTGCAACGAGGTTATGATTTGGCCAAGCGGCTTTCGTCTAAACATGACCGCAACTTGCAGAGCGTGCAGGTAGATAGAGAGAGGGGCTTTTTTTCTCTCTCTGGTAAGAGGCGCTGGACTTGCGGCACTAGGGGCGAAGCAGGTATTTGGGAGCTGATCTGAAAAATCATTTCATAGCAGTCAATTTAATGTAGGCTGTGCCATATAACACTGCAGCAGGCTATAGCAAGGCTATAGTAGGTCATACTGTGTCTATGCAAAAGGCGGCTATTCCTACAACAGTGATGTATTATTGATAGCTATGTGTTGTGATACAGCGGATGTATTTCAAATCATTATTCATTCATACAGTGAGTTATCATCCAGGGGAAATGATGGTGATGGTGATGGTGATGATGTTTTTTTTTCACTTAGTTAACATTGTTTATCATCATAAACTGCTGAAGTTGAGCTTGAAATCAGTTTGCATAAGCAGGTTTTTTATTTTTATTTTCTATAATTTAGCCCTCCTGCTCTGTGGCGCTCTGTTTTCCCTGTCACTAGGTAAAGATGTAGGTACACTCCCTTAGCAGTTAGGGTGGTGCTGCCTGCCTGCCTGCCTGCTAGTGCTGATGTGTTACAGTGGCCACTACCTGTGCATGCAGTCTGCAAGGCCTGGCTGTACATTAGGGTGTGTGTGTGTGTGTGGGGGGGGGACTCTCCCTCCCTTCAGCTACTGGGAGGGGTTGTGGTGATGGTGGTCAATAAAAGTACATTTATAAAAGTTTAAAGTAGACTCAACCACCGAGTTGAAGTTTTTTTTTTTTAATGGCCGAGCAGGAAAGTTATCAATGAAAGCACCTTGCATAAAAAAAAAAAATGGATTTATGTCCCCAAAGGCAGAAACAAAAGGAGTTGACTCGTAACAGCAGCAATTATCAGCAATCGAATGACCTCAACTGCAACTTTTACAAGCAGCTGACCTTATTGTTATTTCTCCTCACGCGTAAAAACTATCACACCCCCCTCAGCGTATCAGTAACGTGCGTGTAAAAAAAAAAAAAAATCTGCCTGTGTTGTAATTATTGATGGCACTTTTGTTGTTGCTATGCAAAAAAAGGCTCATGTGCTATATTTTCACTGCAATCATTTGAAGCTGTGACCTTGTCAAAAAGGGCCAGTGTGTGTCTGCTTCGCTCTGGTTTCCCCCTGATAAAAAACTCTACGTTAAAGGGAGATACTTTTTCTATACGGGTTCATCTTCACCGGTCATGGCTGCTCTTGGATTTGGCTAATTCAAGAAGGGTTGTTTTTTTTTTTTTGCTGCATTTACCCACACTACCTATTCACTCCACTTGAAGAGCCTGGGATAGTTGGAGGACTTCTACGTCAGAAGCTCTGATTTGAACATGCTGATTTTGAGTTTTTGGATGCGTCTGCTCAGTGAATGACATATAATAATCCATTTTCACATGTGTTGTCCTTGAAAATATGGTTACACACAGTGTGGTCTTAATGTGGAGATTTTCTGCTGAGCCTTTACATCTGGATAGTATTAATTATCTCCAGGTTGTATGTGAAGTGTTATAGTGAATCAGACAGTATGAAATAAGCTCCAGGGGCCGGGGGGCAGCTCCTAACTGCAAAGTGGACAAAGTTAGGCAGTGAGAAATGTTAAGGTCACCTTAAGGTCAAGAGAAGAGGAGAGAATATTTCCAAATTATTTGAACAAAATTGTAATTTATATAATTCATATTTTGCATCTCGGATGTAAATAAAGCAAAAGAATAATTTACTGACTATTTCTTGGTTAAGGTCAACTTTTTTTTTTTTTTGGAAATGTTTCCTGTGTGTGCAGCTGCAGCGATTAGTCGATCAAAATAAAATGAATCAGCAACTATTTGGATAATTGATTAATCGTTTTGGTCATTTTAATACAAAGATTTACTGCTTGTGTTTATCATATGTGACAGTAAATGAAATATCCTCAGTTATGGACTGTTGGTCGAACAAAACAAGCACTGTGAGGATGTCACTATTGTTCCATCAGTGTCTTACGCTAAATGATCAATCATTAATTGTGACAATAGTTAATCGTTAATGAAGTCAATCATTAATTGCAGACCTAGTTCGGTTATTATTAAAGTCAATTTACAGAAGTTTGATGTTTTTTTAACACAAAATACA
This sequence comes from Miichthys miiuy, assembly GCA_036365135.1. Taxonomy (NCBI): domain Eukaryota; kingdom Metazoa; phylum Chordata; class Actinopteri; family Sciaenidae; genus Miichthys; species Miichthys miiuy. Next base: position 4,269,874 of record CM071617.1, on the reverse strand, counting down.
AAAAATACTAAATTATTTTTATATTATAACATCAGTATTTATTGATTCCAGCAAACAGAAAACAAAGTAGGTGTTTTAGATCTGAATGTTTTTAAAGTGAATATCATTTTAACATATTGTGTCACTATAATAAGTAATGATAGGAGTACTAATTATAGAAAAGAACAGAAAATTCCTTTTTAACAGCTTTTGAGGTAAAAAGATCTTATATTACGATTGTTATATAAGATCATTCATTTGTTATTAGCATCACATTTGTTGTTCATGGTGATCTATCAATATGAAACAAGTGTAATTGTTGTGATAACTGGTGCTCTGCCCGGGGAAACTTTCAGTCAACTTTTCAGTTGTTATCTCTCATGTTAGATATTATTCAGGTTTTTATCTTTCGCGTTTGGCTGGTCAAGTGTCACGTTCAAATACGATGTAGCTCTGTCACATGACCTCTACCCCGATCATAGATGGAGTATTGTAATCTCAGTTTCTTTTGAGCAGTTTTAGCAAAGTGCCACCCCAAATTAAAGTGACTAGTAGTTTGTAAGTCTATTCCAACACTTACATCTTTGATTCAACACTGTGCTCGTCCTTTAAGTGACACCTTCATAATGGGAAATGAACAGCGAGCCACTATTCAAGTCCAAACATGATTAGCCAAAATGCTAATGTGTGCAAAGCCTTTGATCGCTGCGTTACTGTTTTATAAGCCATCCGCTGTCATCTGCAGGCAGGACACACTGTTATAGCCACTAATTAATATATCAGACAGGCAGGGCTGCTTTTGCATTCACACACACACACACACACACACACTGGTGAACCAGCAGAGGAACTTAGGAGAATAGACTCTTTACATGAAACTTTTAGACTGCGTTAAAGAGGTCATAAAACAGCGTCATCCTTTGAAATACTGGAATGAAACGGTCGATCGACAGAAAATTAATCATCGATTATTTTAATGGTTTCAATTATTGTTCCAGCAAAAGTACAAAACATTTCCTAAGCTTCTAAATGCTGGTTCAGTGAAGTCTTTGTGATAGTAAACTTAATATCTTTGAGTTTTGGACTGTTGGTGGAACAAAAAAAAAAAAATCAATTTTATGAAATTATCATGCCCGTTTTGATGGGCGTTTTTCACTATTGTCTGTCCTTTCACAGATCAATTAAAATAATCAGTTAACTAAGAATAATCTGCCGATCAATCGTTCATGCACATCATTTTGTGTATAAAACACAGTGACCGCACTCTGAGAGAAGTGCTGATCACCTAAAAAATAGATTAGTTGCCTTGTTGTTTAACAGATTCAGTTATGTCCATGTCAGGTGTGGTGGCCTGGAAAGTTTAGATTAAATTAGGAAACAGATTATGTCCTTGTATATTTTTTTCATTAAGGGAATTAAATGTTGAATATACACATTTCTACAAGTTTAAATCTTGAGGGAAGAATGATGAATTCATGTTATGCGAGTTAGTTTGTGTCATTCTTTTAGCTTAATCTTCACTTCACTTCTCTTTACATGCATATTTCATGTTCACTTGAGTTTTCTGTTAACACTGCAACTTAGACTTCAACTTTGAACTGGATTTTATGATTCAGGAGCTGAATCAATTTAATTACATGCAATAAATGGACCATCTTTTTTCCTGATGCCATTACGACAGAAGAAATACTGGCAAGCTAAGAAGTTACACCGCATGGTGACGCACGGCACAGAGACAAAGAGCTGTATACATCATGTACAGCAATTCATATCGAATATTCTGTATTAAGGCTGTATTGAGTTGCTAGAAGGACAAATATGTGGTGTAAACTATACTTAAGGAGATTACCTTAAGAGTGTTAGTGTGGTGAATCTCTCCTCTTTACTTCATGTTGAAGAATTGCTTTGTGGTTTCTGCTAATATACTCAGTTATTCTTGTCTATTGAAGGAAGTACGGCATTGTCCACGTGCATAGATTAGTGCAGCTGTCCAAATGCTGTCTGGAGAACAATAACGGTGATTGTATTGACTGATGACGAATGTTCCACCTAGAACTTGCTTGTGTTCACGTTAAATCACATTTTCCACTGTATTTATCCCAGACAAAGGGTAGAGAAATCATTATGCAGGCTGTGGTTTAATGGATGGGAACAGCTCTCAGTTTAGAAATATATTAGATAATGCTTTTTAGACTATTTTGGAAAGACTAGAAAATGTCTCCGGGAGGACGGAAAGGGTGTGGCAAACAGCGTGCACTTTCTGGTTTCTGGAGAGAATTGTATGTTCAGAAATAATGACACAGACTACAGGGTAAAAATAAAAAAAGACAGTCTTAGATTCTGCAGTGTGCAAAACTTCAGTTGTACAATCCAGAGTTGCCCTTGGAGACACAATAATGTCTGCAAAAAAAGCTGCGTTATGTTTAGCACATGTTCATGTTTAATTTAGAACACTGACTGAGCTTTCAACAGAGCGCATGCTGAAAAACGAACGCATTCACACATCTGGAAAGATAAGGCAAACATCTGCGTTGACTTCAGCTAGTGTGTTGAAAATGACACGTCCTCGATTCGGGCGCGTGCAGGAATAATCTGTTCACATGTTACCTCTTCCCTCCCCTGTCCTCCCTTCCCTTAGTGATGGCCTCTGCTGAGCAACCGTGCTCCAGCTTCCACCAGCAGCACTGCGCATAAGGCAACACACCCACCTTTGCCCTCCTGCCCAGAAGTGAGAGAGACACCACCATGTACAGTGTGGAGGACCTCCTCATTTCGCACGGATATAAATTGCCCAAGAGCGGCCCTCCGTCTGCCATGCCTTATGACAAGCGCCCTGCTGATTGCCAGCGTGAACTTGTGGACAACAGGGCTGGCCGGGGGACACTGAACGGGTATGAGGCGGACCGGGGGACATCTATCACAGGCATCTATGGCAGCAGACAGGCACTGGTGAAGGGCTACCCCGCCACAGACAACGAGAGTGGGGAAAGGAACCAAAGGAGAAAAGAAGCCGGTATCGGTATCCTAGGTGACGCTCAGCCCTTGGGTGATTCTCTTGCCACAGATAGTGGGTGAGTGTTTTTTCCCTCTCTTTTGCGATCCCCCACACCCTTTACCTTCCCTTTTTTCCTCTCCCCTCCCTTCTCACAGGGGCCCTTTGGTATTGCATGCAAAACTGAGTCTGCACTGCGCAGGGTTTTTTTTTTTTCTCTCCTCCTCTTCCCTTTCCCCTCCTTCCAGAGCTGCAGAACACTGTGGCTGCAGCAGCACCACTGACATATCTTATGCTGAGATATGAGGAATTATGAAAGGTGTCTTTGCGCTTGTTTGAGTTGTTTACGTGGCTGTTCAGAGAGGTGGCTTGTGTCACCGTGCAGCCCACCCATGCACCGGTATCGTCTCCACAGCCTCCACCAGGCAGGCAGATGTAAACAGCAGCACTAGACAGTGAGCAAACTGAGGAGGACTGAACATGCCTCAAGACAGGCGCGTAATCACTCCACTGTAAACACTGGCACACTGAATCACGCCCAGCACGTGCTCTGTGATGTAAGCATGTTGCTGGGCAAGTGTGCACAGCGCGGCTCCCCTCAGCCATACAGTAGCATATGCTGCTGAGGATGATCCATTGACTTTGCTGCTTAAATGAATGAGTACAGTGACTAACACAGTGACTTAGTGCAGTGCAGATATACAGTAAGATGAAGCTCTTAACAGGGTCATTGTAATTCATTCTTTTTTTCCAGTTCTCTTTTATTATTTAGTAGACTGGCTATTTTACAAACATATATTGTAATATGTATTTTTGATATTTTACGGTTAGATTTTTCTTTGTTTTTTCCAGAGCTGCTAACTGCAAATTATGGCTGTATGTGGCTGAAAATACAACTATTGATTTATTTCATTCCTGAGATCTGATGGTTACATATAAAATTTCCATTTCAAGGATTTCAAGCACACTCTCCCTCGTTCCTTTATAACTGAATGTCATCAGGGCGGCTTAAAACATGCTTGGATGTAGCTGATGACCTACAGAAAATTCATGGAAATCACAGTATCTTCTGTTTTATTCAGCACTGCTGTTCCACGAAAACTGCTTGAAGAAATTACAGTATAATTTAAGAAAATGGAAAATGACTTCTTGGACACACACACACACACACACACAAAAAATTGAAGCTCTGTTTTTTAGACTTAATCCGTGATTGGGTATGTTATTTCTAAGATAATTGTTTTGGCAGTGCAACATGCATTACAGCCATATCCTGCACATAAGAGGTAAATATGGAACCATAACTAAAACCCTCTGTAGGCAGCATTGCTTTATCACAACACACTGTAACCACTGTCTTGAACCTGCCAACAGTCACTCGTCACACACTTGCCATTTTATGTTAAATTCAGCAGGCGTTTTTAAAATTATAGCATTGTTTGCGGTATTACATATTAGCCCTAGCAACAACCAAAAAGGCCATCTTCTTCCTATTCCTCTGAATTATGTCTTATTGTGACATAGTCAAGCAGAAAGCTTTAAAACCTGATTGTTTATCATACTGTATTTCCCATAACAGAACAGCCAATTGAGTTATGTGATCAATTAAATAAAAGGAAAGAGGTTTTGCTTTCATGTCAGATCGGGTATAATAGGGATCTTGTTGCTTAGACTTTCTTTAAGAGCCACAGTTGCTGTCCAGATGACCAGCTTCCAAGATAAGGTCAGCACAATTTAATATGCAGATCATATTGCAGTAGCATCACAATTTCATGGTTTCTTCAAGGGACTTGGAAGCCGCTGACTTAAGCACTTCTGTCTCATATGTGCTGGCTCTCCTTGATTAAGTTGCGTTGGAAAGCCAATACTGCCAAAGCCAAAACACATGCTTGAGACTGGCATAGACGTGTCACTTTTAATGTTTGGCAATTATTAAGTCTCAAAAGGGTGGTGTTGCTTCATTACTTTATCACAGAAAAATGAGATAATAGTCATTTTGATTTATTGTGTTTTGGGAAAGTCTGTTTATTTCAGATTCCAGATTTCACTTTAACGAGATCAGTAGTTTCTTTTTATTGTTTCTATGAAACAAACTGTCGATATTATTAAAGAATATTGCCTTTTAGACACTATTCTGTGTTTATCTGTGTCTATACCTAATGACTGTGTGTAACTTTAAAAACTAGATACACTCTCCTGTAACACTGTGAATGTCTTATTCATACTGAACTTTTCGGTCTTTGCAGGTTCTACGATGTTCCCAGTTTGACTTATTCAGAGCCACTGAGCTATGACGAGAGGGATGTTTCCTACTGGCGGAGACGAGGCCAGGACTTCAGCATCCTTCTGGACTATGCTGATGGCAGGAGCTGAGGGCCTCTGCTGGTGCATGGAGGCCACAGGCCCTGATTGCAGCAGAGGAACACAGAGCAGAGAGGCAAGCGCAGCAGCTATGGGAGGACATTTCCTGGCTAAGGGACCTGGACGCAGCCCCTGGTCAGCTAAGGGTGACTGGGGAAAGAAAGTGCCAGAGCCTCGGTACAGAGGAGTGGAGGCCTGCTGTGGGCCTGGGAAGGCAGCTGTCGGATGGGGATGGGGACAGGTGGGCTCATGACCAGTACCGCCTGAGGACACCGGAGGGTTTTTTTCACCCGAGAACTAAAGCAAAGTCTCAGTCTCTCCCCAGAGTTTTGTCACCTGATAGAACTAGTGGCAGAGAGCTCATTCCATCTAGGCCTAGCCTACCTGATAGACAGAGGTTAAACAGTACTGTCTTCTCTGGGCCCTATAGTAGGTATATCTATAGTGGTGCTCTTGTCAGGGACCGGTGGGGTAGGAATGTTGGGCCAAGCAGCCATGTTGCACTTTTACCAAAGCCCAGGTTCAGCAGGCCTTTAAAGCCTCCGTCATATGAGATTCACCAGCAGACTAGGGGTAGCGCAGAAATGCTTGCTATTGAACAGGGTGCCAAACAAAAAGAAAGGCCTATCTATTATCCAAGCAGAGGGGAGCTGAGACAAGACTATTTCGCACAACACTCTGCCATCACTGGAATGGAGCCCCCTGGCTACATACCACCCCCATCTTATAAAAGAGCCCTACCCCCAAGAGCAGTTTCAATCAACCGCAATGAAATGGCAAACCTAAGATGGAGGGCGGAAGCTCTGCAGATGCCCCACTCAGATCCTGGAAGGTGGTTTTCCAGACAGGCAAGTGGTTCATGGCTGGAACATTATGGAGAACGTGCTGCATCCTATCGAAAACAGGTATATTCTGGACATGAGGAACAACAACAACAACCACAACAACAACAACAACAACAACAACAACCAAGTCATGTCCGTCAGTTACCCACTGAAGACCCAAGAGTGAAGTCAATCTCAGGAGGGCCTAGCGGAAGTTCTCTCACTGACTCAGACAAGATCCGTAACATCAACAAAGAGACTCCACCCGCTAAGATTTTAGGACAATCTACACATGACAGTGCCTTTCCTCCCCAACAGGGGTCAGCTCCCAATACCGATGGCCGCAAAACAGCTCTCAATGATACGATCGAAACCAGTAGTAGTAATCGATGGTGCAACAGGGGACTAAACAAAAAAAGTGACAGTGTAGCTTCTAGTCAGTTTTTTCCTTCATCTATTCTGGGTAAACCACCACCTCCCCCAATCAAGCCGGCTGACCAGGGTGTCTCTGAAACTGTGACAGAAGTAAAAAAGGTGGAACCGCCTGAGCCACCAGAGAAAGACAAATCCAAGAATCTAAAAAAGAGACTTAGTGAGACAATTTTTTGTTTGGTGTCTGTCCCTGTTACTCCGCAGCTCACTGGGACAATCCGTGATCAGAATAACAACAATGAGAAGTCACCAGACCCAGCGGACAGTCCTAGTGACAACAAAACTGGCCATTTAACAAACCAAAGTCTCCAAAGCACATCTTCAGCTGAAGCTGAGCTGCAAGCACTAACTGGTAGCATAGCGAGCAGCAAAACAAGCAGTAGAGCAAGCAGCAAAATGTTTAAAAGAGTACCCTGTAGACCCCCTAAGATAAACCATTACAAGGAGATGAAACTGTCGGGAACCTGGCCTGCAAACCAGTATCGAGACCAGGAGACACAAACTAGCCCAGAGGCTCGAAAACCTGCCCCTGAAAACAAGGAAGCACAACAAGACCCTGCCACTCCCGGCACTGAAGTCCCTCCTGATAGCAGCGGTGTAGTGGGCACTGCCTTCAGTTTTCCTATAAAGGGAGTGAAGAGCCTGAAACTGTCAAGCAACAGCGCCTTCTCCCTGACATCCACCTTCTCCAACCAGCTGAACAAGAGCACAGCTCAGCAGCCAGCAGTACCACCCTCAGGAAATGCAGAGGAGACTAAACCAGCAGCAAATAGTGGGCAGGATTCATATGAACAGTTCCTGCTGAAACCGGCCAGTCAGCGACCATGGGATGCTGTCAAGGAGCTGGAGTCCATCAAAAAAGAAGTCCAGGATCAACAGCAGCAGAGCAGCAAACAGCCCAGTGTTGACAAGTGCATAGAGGACCTCAATGAGGCCTACAAAGACATCTTGGAGCTAGGCACTGCCAGCAATAAAGTCCCAAATGGTTCTGTTCAAATTCCTGAGCGTATTAAAATCCGATTGACATCAGAACCACTCAACAAGCCCAGCAGCCTTAGGCGCAGTGCAGTAAGCTGGTCTGTTGACCCAGAATACAGGGAAGTCAAGAGCGCCTTTTCCAGACCTGCAACAAAATCGGTAACCTTCAGCAAGCAGCTTAGGGAGGAGCTCCCCGTCCCACCTCGGGAGACAGGCTTCAGAGAATACAGGGTTGTTGCGCATCTTTCTGCGCGAAGACGAAGCAACGATGGCAGGACAGTGAAACTAGACCTGCCAGATGAGCCTATCGAGACACCACTTTGTGACTTCAGTCCAACAACGAACACTGCAGCAGCTGAGGTGCCGTGGGCAGATAGACAGCCCATGCAGGATGCCTCTACGCTCACTAGTCCTCCTGATTATGAGGACATATGCCAGACTTTGCGTCAGACTCGTGACCCGGCAGATGTCAATAAATCAGGCAATTTTAAACCTAATGACGGAGAGAATCTTCAAGACCCCAGTGTTGATTCAGAGGAGGAGTGCCCTATTTGTAAAAGAGAACTTGAGAATCAGATGAGACAGGGTCCATTGCCTCCACTTCACGAGGAGAACAGCTCGGACAGCTCGGCCAATCAAAATGGCAGTCCACCACAACGCGCTGCATTAGAAAGTCCAGCAGAAGAGACAAAAACAGAGGAGTCAAATGACTCAAATTTGAATCAGTCAGGGTCTGGCCTGTGTGCCGAAACAAGGGAGCAGCATTCATCGACAGAGGAAAATGTGGGAGGGGGTGAAAAAACAGACAATGCTCAGGCAGAAAACTTGGACAATTTGTGCACAGTTAATCCTGCTGAGAGCATACCAGGGGATGGAGCTGCAGAGGAGAGTGCATCCACAGTATTAACAACTGATGTGCCTGTAGACCCCAAAGACACAGAGGAACAGAGTGGTAGTGAAACAGCGACTAAGGAAGTAGTAGAGTTGGAAAGAAGGAAGCCATTTCAGGAGAAACACCTGAAGGCAGTGCAGACAAACAGACAGCTGAGGTGAAAAGTGAGTGTGAGGGACAAGACAGTACAATGCCTGATGACAAGCAGGAGCAAGAAAAGAAGCCATTTGCTGTTGCAGAGCATAGACTTAGTTTACGGACTCATCTGGGGCGAGACCACCCAGAGTTTCCAGAGTTTCCGCCAGATAGACTGCCACTTTCAGTCCCCCCAAATTTAGACCGCAGGCTGTCTCTTAGCTTGGAGGGGGAGAGGAGGAGCAGGGGCCCCGCCCAGCGAATGGAAGCCCTGCAGAACAAGCTCGCGATTTCTCCAGGTCGGGTGGCAGTCGAGCGCCTGGCCCGGATGAGGGAGGTGGATGTTATGTATCGTATGAGGCGCCTCAGCATCAGGAGTACTGACTCTGGGGAGGGGGAGGCAGAGACAGAAGGGGAGGGCAAGGACGAACAAGCAGAGGTGCCCCTTCCTGCTCCTCAGAGAGACAAGGAGAACGATCAAGAGGTCACCCATTCACAGCAGGTCTCTGAGCAGACAGTGTTGAAAGATGAGGAGGAGTCATCTCTCTCAGGTAAGATAAGAAAATTAGAAGGAAATTAAACTTTGACGATCCTTGTGGAAAAATGTGTTAGAGGTGTGTCAGCTTTACAAATGTACCCACATTTTGACATTATTAAAAGTAAAACATTTATTTCTTATGGTCTACACAGATTCAGTGTATATTCAAACCAATGCAGTTTTTCAAAATGTTGGTTCAATGCATCAAACAATCTCGCTCTCCCTATCCACAGATTTATTATGCATGCTTCAGGATAACTGCAGACCAATCCATGAGTGAATCAGATAATTCATTTTAAATGCTGACACATGTATGGATAAAACTGACTAACTGGTTGCTTTGAAAATATTAATGTGTAGTGAGAGCAAATGATAAATTGCTGCTTAGAAAACTGAGCTATCGTATCTTCATGGGCAATTTGACAAAAAAAAAAGTGAGGGAAACATCAAACTGTGTTGAGAGAGATGACTGAAACCATATTTATTTACTGTTTTTTTCCATACTTTATGGGCATTTTTCTCACCAATCTTAGAAACATGACGTTTGTGTGCATAAAACTGCATTGTTCATTTATTTCTGGAGGTTGTTAAAATTGAAGAGACTGTCAGTGGGCCTTGCTGTTAAAGACATCTCCACAAGATGGTGTCAGTGTTCAAAGATCTTATCCCCTCCTCAGAGAATTCAAATCCATTAAACATATGACTGACATTTATGTCACTGGAATACATAGAAACAACGCAAAGCATACTTGAAAACACCTTTTACTGTCCTCCTTTTCCACTGTGATAGATTGTGTTTTTTTGTCAATGTTTCTGCACTTTGCACCTCACTACCCTTCCTCAGTGTTATTATTATTACATATTTAAGTTGAATCATATAATATCATACTAAATACAGATAAAAATGCACTTTCCCTGAATGAATATTTTTCTTCTCTACGTCCCAGAACCCCATGATCCCAGCCGAGTGGAGACAGTGTAGAAAGACTTCTGCGTCCATCATCTCCATCTGAGGTTTTTAGCTCCAACACTGTGACCTGGCTGCCTACTAGAATGCCTTCATCTCATCTTGACACTGAAATGGCCTTCTTGTCCGACAAGAGCATTGTGTACACCCTCACCCTCGGCGCTGCGTTGACTACTAAGAGTGCTGTTCCACTGCCAAAGGGAGGTGCCCCTTTAACTTGTGGGGCAACTTCCACCCTGAATCCCTCCCCAGCCTTTCCAAACTGACTTCCCACTACCCCCATCTGTCCTCCATCCCCAAGCCCATCCTCTTATAGGGTTCCTACTAGTTAGTCTTCTTGTAGCGGCTTGTCCTTTCTATTCTATCCTCCCTATGCTTTTCTCATTGGCAGACATTATGCAATTCTGTCGTGCATACTAGAACTTCTGAAATGTCCATAGTGAATACAGTTGAGACATTTTTCGCATACTGAACGAATCTGTTTGTTTACGGACGAGCTGTTAAGGATATGAATGTAAGCATTTATGTTTAAGCTAACGTAGATATAGAAGGGTTATTGTCACAAAACCTGTTCTGTTGCATTTAAACTACACCAAAATAAACTGCGCATCTGATTGTCGTGGTGAGGCGACAGCTGTTTTAGAACTGGACATCACTGTCTCTGGCTCAAGAACTGTTTTGATTTTCAGATGAGATCAATCAGCCTTTCTTTTTAAAAATTCAATGACATTGTGCCCTGTCTCATTGCTTTTGTACACACTGCAACCATAACCCATAGAGCTCTTCAATGAAGAGTGACTCTGCACCACACGGACATGATAGATCAGTGACCTATTATACGATACATTGGTTCTACGCTGGAGAGGGAGAGTTGCCTTCTTTAACCAGATAGTTCCCCCCCCGAATCAATCCGATGTATAGCTCCCATTTCCAGGTAATTTCAGGAAGCAATAAAGGCACGGATTGAGTTGAAGAGGTGATCGGCAACTTTGATTAAAAAAAAAAAAAAATGAACATGGATATTAGGGATATATAGAACAAAAAGATACGTAGAGCAATATTGTTGTACAAACAGCTCAGTGGTTTAGTGGAGCTACCTGTAGGAACCATTGTCAGGAGTTTTAATGTGAACGTGTCATTCAAATCATATTACAGGGATATGGATTCGTGTCAGGGTATATGGGCGCTTAACAGGGGGTGGGTGCTTTACTTCATGATATATATCTATGTTCATGCATCTGTATCGCAAAGAGACATTTCACGGAATATTTATTTTTTTTATCATCGAATTGTTAATCAGTTTGCATAATGTACAAAATAAAGTATATTTTAAATATTTTAAGAGATATTTTGTATTTAACCATGAAATTTTATTTCTCCACACTTTAAGCTGAAAGTATCATATGTCTGTATAGTATCATATTGAGAGTACACATAATTTTCTAGTGCTTTAAAACTAAGAGAGCGATTTAAGATGGGATGGCCCTGTGGTGTGCCTTGATCACACGATGCGGTTTTCAGTGAGTGGTAGGGTTCATCGGTGCCGGTGTTTTGACGTGATGGAAAACTTTTTTGATTGTGCCATGATTTCCTATTTGATAGTGCTTTTTCATACGCTAACAGAGTCAATGTTGGACGCTCCTTGTGATATTTGATACATCGATCCATCTCCAGCTGTATTTCCTACGTTGGTGGTCAGACGTGGCCTGTGTCTTATTTCTGTCTTTGTATGTCTTCCAATTCGAATCATGTATCGTTCTGTTTGTTGTTTCCTCGAAACATGTTTAGAAATAAAATTGGGAAATTTTTTTCTTTTCCTTCCTTTCCACCTTCCCTTTCTTCTTTCCTTCCCTGTCCTCCTTCCTTCCCTCCTTTCTTTGTTTCACTCATTACACAGCGTGTTCATCTTGTGTAAATTGTTCTGCTGTCCCTAATACTTATTGCACTAAAGGAAACAATGCAGTATGCTATTTTTGGCTAAAAACCACGTATTTGCAAAACGTATGAAAAAAAAAAAAGTTGTTTTTTTAAAATACAGGGGTTTTTAATGAATTTTAAATCATAATCGAAAAGAGAAATAATGATAAAAAAAAAAAAATCTTCTTGTGGATAAAAAAACAAAACAAGTTTGCAGTTATGTGGTTTTTCCACAACAGCAGCGCTGCATTGGTGTAACGTATCAACAACAGATTTGTAAGAATCCATCACTGTTTAATCATCAAGTATCACTCAATTGTTATGTAGCATTTTACAGTTGTAGCATTTTATCAGCTCAGACTTTGTCTTAGAATTTCAAACATTTCTTGTAAATTTGGAATAATCATGTCGCCTTATTATGTGTGCATTACATTATACTCCAGGCAATGCCAAATACTAACGTACTAAGCACTGTTTCATACCTTAGGTTTTTACAAAAACAACTTACTGTTCTGCCACGCCTCTGGCTGGAGAGGTACAGTAGCATTGTGGATAGTTTCTGGTCTTCATGCTGTTTTATCTGTAGGAACATTGAATCAAAACTGTGAATTTCAAATAATACAAAAAGCATCGTTTTAAAATAAAATTAAAAAATAAAAAGTACAGGATGAGATTCAGTGTTTCAAGACAAGCCCATAGTCAGCATCACAGGGAGGACAAGCTGGCGCGCCCATAATTACTAACACATCTCATTTTCAATTCATTTTGAAGACTCGAAGGCCTCGCCTCGGTCTTGTGTGTAAACTGCCCCTGACGACATTTAAATAGCTATTTCAGTACATTCGCCCCCTCCTCCTAATAATTGGCATGTCAGGTACACTTGAACATAGTGTCATTTGACTTTTTGTACTGCAGGTTACGTGCAACATGAAGTAATTATGCACACTTGTAATATTTTCTATTTTCATATGAGATTTAAGTGCTTTTTGTACTCACTGACATCTTTTTTTCTTCCTTGCATGAAATGCAAGAGAGAGGAGGAAAAAAAATGTTTTTCATAAAATATATTTGCATTTGGTACTCCAATAGTAAAACCGGTGGGCAAAACATTATGTTTCATAATTTAATTTACAAAACTATGCCAAGTATTTAAAAGCTATTTTTAGAGTAAATCAAAAGAGAACTCATTCATTTTTTTTCCTTTAAGACATGCCTTTATCTTTGTATCTATAAATATGAGCATAATCCATAGTCATATGATTGTGCTACTGTTGTATGATACTGCAGTCTGATTCATAAATAAACTCTTTGCATGAAATAAATGTGTTTGTGATCAATTGCCCCGGGGCCATCGACAGTAAGGTTTACAAATCCACCAAGGAAAATAATACTTCTGCAGTTCTTTGAAGGATATTTTAAAAATACATAACTTCCTCTCTGTGAAGTATACTGCTGTACGGGGAGGACAAAAGGAAGCAAGACAAGTTCAGCGAGAATGCTGGTGCTGGCATAATTGGTCTCATATTTTTCAAAGCAAAGATGTTTCTTAAAATGAAACTCCCATTAGAGCTGACGTCTACTCCTGAAGTGTAATATTAAGGCAACAGAAAAACAGTGTATATGCACAACTGTGTGTGTGTTTTTCACACATGTACACTTGTGTACTTGCAATTTCAGCCCAATTACCCTGCCAGACTGTCACAGTGAGCTCCACTTGCTCGATCAAAGCGTTGGCAAAGACAATACTTGAGCTGAACCTTGTAAAAAAGACAAAAACAAAAACCTCCCAGCACGCTCTCTCCGAGGCTTGGATGTCATCCATCCTCCGACGCTGCTCAAATTCCTCCGTGTGCCATCGTCTCCTAAAAGGAGAGTGAGAAGTTTGATTAGTACCTCCTCTGATGTGATACTTTATTGATCCTTGTATAGGAGCGTCGTACAAAGGGATAACATTTGTTGTCACATGCAGCATTTGTCTTACATATTTAAATGAAATATTTAGCAAATTAGATTCAACTTTACAAAACAACTTTTATATTGCTTAGATGTATGCACCCTAAATTAGCCAACGTTTCAGTCAAATAACCCACTTTAAATGAAGAATTAATAGATATATAGCCATATTACATAACTGTAACAGTTCATTCAATGTTGGTGCTGTAAAAACACCCGGTTTGATCAATTCTATATAAATTCTGCCTTTTAATATAGCTAACATCATACATTTTGCCACAATTAATTTATTAGACATCTGTATCAGTAAAAGTAAATTCAATATTAATGACGCTGACCACCACATAATCGTTAATGCTACAATCAAAGCTAATTAATACTGCTTTTAAAGAATTATAATATATTGCTTTAAGAGGCAATTTTATTATTACTGTCACAAGCTTAATATCATTATCACTGAAAATAATATATGTGTAGGCTATTGAACATTCATGTAACAGCACCTGGATCTCTACATCATCGCCAGATGTCAGTTAAGCTGTTAGCTCATATTAACATACGCATACAATAATATATTATAATATGATAGATAATGTACGTATCAGCTTGGCTGCGACAGCTTCAGAAAATCAGTTAAGAGGCTTTCATTAACATAGTTACACCGTTTTTTAAAACATTTAAGTATAACTGTCAAACACTAGCTACCGTTAGCACTAAATTTCTGTACTTGCATACAGCATATTTCCACATAATGTTCTGTTGTGCTCTTACCTTTGCTGCTAAATATAATCCAGAACATATTTTCTTTAAAAACTGAAGTTATCTGTGACATGTGCTGTAGAAAGCAGGCTGAAGCTAACACGCTCTCTTCAGACTTTGTATGTTAACCTTTAACCGCCAAGATGGCCGCCTGTTGTAACCGTTGATAACGGTCTTCCTCAGGTAATACTCTTGAAAAACAGCATTTAAACTGTTTTATTTTTTTACTTTTTAACATATTTAATAATGAAAATATTCCATATAAAATTTACAAAAGTTTCAGTTACTACTACTTCTGTTGTTACTATACTGTTGTGGCTACAAAGTAATGAAAATACTGCGTTTACTAGTATTTTTTTATCACTACCATACCACAACTAGAAGTATTATTGTACTAGGTCTTTCTGTTAGACTCTATACCGCCAAAACTTAGTTCACAAATATTGACTTTTTTTGTATAGTTTAGAATAATATAATTATAATATCATCACATAAGTCATGCAAACTATGTAAGTGTCCATGTATTCTAAATATCTAGTAATATGCCAAGTACTTCTCACTACAACTTCTCACTATGAACATGTTATGGCGTGGAAATGAAGCAGTCCCCCTGCCATTAATCTCCAGCTGTCTGTCCGTCACAGCTGCCTCGGAGCACAGTAAGTAATCTACATATCTGCCATTACTCTACACCTGCCAAACATACTCCTCTGTTGCTCGGGGAATAAGTAACTCCATTAATGGCATAGCGACAGATGTCCTCCTTCTTCGCCGCTCTCTCGCTCACACACAGTGTGCATTCTCTAAATGTGCCACGCCCCAAATGAGGAAGAAGATGAAACTAAAAGGAATAGATTACTTTCTTTTTATTTACATTTGTTTGTCTAAACATCTGAGATGCAATCAACTGCATATGTCTGTCATTATGATGTCCACAAGATGGAGCCAAACTATAATAATGCAGCAGCAGAAACACAGAACTGACCCTGCTCCCTCTCCACCAGAAGATGAGAGCGAGAGTACCTGTGCTTGTTTATTCTAGTCCGTTTAGTTATAAAGTCACTTATAACGTATGTAGGTGCAGACACACACATCCAGACATGCATGTCAACTGCTCGTA
Source organism: Miichthys miiuy (assembly GCA_036365135.1). Lineage (NCBI taxonomy): Eukaryota > Metazoa > Chordata > Actinopteri > Sciaenidae > Miichthys > Miichthys miiuy. The sequence continues at coordinate 4,254,027 of CM071617.1, read as the reverse complement.
TTTACATTTTTGTTTAGTTAACATAACTTTTCATAAACATTTACACTGTGTCATCGTGCAATGTGTCTTTGTGTAGGTGTGCAAACCCAGCATGAACAGCCCAGAAGAGATCCTGTTTTATGCATCTCACAGCTGTCCTGCAGTGAGCACTTTGGCGAGCATCATGATCATGACGCATTGTGTGTGTGGAGATACCGCAGACTTAGGTAAAATAAAACATCTGTCAGTTGTGGCCTTCAAAACCACACAGAGTGATTTAAATGCATTCTACTGTTGGATACATTGTTGGTTATTTGACTGAGCACGTATAAGGTGCAGATAAACCATGCTTTGCTCAAATTGAAGTTTATTCCAGCTCAGCCCAGTGCTGTAGTAGCCCCTGCAGAGCCTGGATCACACTGTAGTGCTGCTGGATTGTAGTTTAACAGCTGATTCGATCCCCCCTGTGCTGGGAGCACGGCGCTTCTTGGCTATTTATGGCAGATGCCCCTCTATCGAGGCCGCTCTCTTCAGCCCTTACATGGTTGCTGTGGGATGAGGTTACCACGCCGATTTTGGCCCGCACTTCCCAAACCCTTTGGAGGCGAGTGTTGTGTCGCCTCTCACTGTCAGTCTCTAAACTATCAGACCAGGGTCCCAAACCTGGTTTACAAGAATGGACATTTTAAGTACCACAGTTTTGACTTTTCGGAGTAGTTTGAAGATCCACTTATTGTAGGACTATCAGCCCCATTTGTGTATTTTTTTTTCTTCTTCATCCCTGCCTCTCTCTCCCTTCACCCCTCTCCTGCATACCCCACTCCCTCTCGTTCCCTCGTTCCCTCTCTCCCTCTTCTTCTCTTTCTTCTCTGCTCGGCTGTTCCTGGACTGATTTATTTGGCCCGGTGCAGCCAGCAGCAGAGCTAGTGGGAAAGCACCAGGCTATATTTGTCGGCTGCTGAGGTTGGACCTGCTTCATGGTGGATGACTTTGGATCCTCTGTTTGGGTTTACCTGCTCAACACCTGTGCCTTCCTGCCTCCTCAGCATCTGCTTTGCTCTAAATAAGGAACTAGTGAAACCGTTTGTTTGGTAGTTTTATATCCCTGAATTCTGCTGTCAGGATAAATGGACTTCACCTGTGAAGCATCCCTCTCAGTCCCTTGTTATCGGAGCTAAAGCATTGTAAGTATTGTTTTTTCTTCCCTATTTTAAACTCATGCACGCTTTGATATATATAGCAGGTCAGAAGGTAAGCAGATAGTAGTTTTATGATGACCCTGACAGCCAAACTTTGTGCTGCGATTTGAAGTTTCTTGATATTATAACAAGATATCTGGCCATTATTTTCTGCTTCCTTGTGACTTGGACATAATCTAACCTGTCATCTAGCATCAGATGGGGTAATGAAAGAATCCTTCACTGAGGTTTTTATGCGCAGAATTTGCCTCAAAACTGATCTGGTAGACGGAAATCTGACGGGTAAATTTGCTCTCTGTCAGTTTGATTGTTTATCAGCCATTGTTCGTCTTTTTCTCTTCACAGTACGATGAATAAAATCTGAATCCAGGTTTTGCAAAGTGCATCCGAGTTGATGCAGAACCCGGGACAAATAGGACAGCGTCAGTCAGAGATTTCAAAGTTTGGCTGCCAGTTTAAGTACTGCACGTACTAAAGTGTCACACGCACGTTAATCATTATTATTTTCGCCAAATTCAAACCAGAAGGTGGAGGCAAACTTTGGTGCCAAAACTCCTGGTGCAACTTGACCAGTGTCTGGTTTAAATTCCTCCTCCTGAGGACTGAATGCAGTGTCCCAACTAAACCTCCCTCTTGTTGCTTTGCACTGTCTCAAGTAACAACATTGGTATTGGCATTCCTAGCTCCAGATTATGGCTATATGGTGGTATGTGTGTGTACGTGTGTGTGTGTGTGTGTGTACAGATGATCTGATCGGCTATGTGTTGGGGCTGGTGTGTTGTTCCAGCAGTGTCCAGGCGTCATTTCTCAACAGTTTTGTTTTTATAGCGTGCGTGTGACTCGGTACGGGCAGTTGCTTGCACCTGCTGCACCCATCAAAATGAATAGACAGGTTTACAGGCTGGCCCCATGCTTGACCTCATGCCACCGGATTCTGTTCGCAGAAAGAATACAGACTTGCACACAGATCTCTGTTTGTGTTATTACCCAGCTCTGATACATGTTTTAATCCACCGAAGGCTTGTATTCTTTATTAAAATAGGTTAAAATATGTATAAACACATGCATATGCTTTGCTACGTCTTCTTAGTTGAACATCAGGACAAAAAAGCTTCCATACAAAGAAGTTTCAGGTAGATTTGTACTTTAGAAAACAAGTGCAGATTCTTGCACTTAATTGTGAAATATAGCTTTCATGTTGTTGGTGGTGTTTGCAGGGTGAGAGATGTTGGAAGCACCAAGCTGTAGCAGCAGACATCTGTAAGAATATCTTTCTTGTAAATGAAAGGGCAAGATTCAGTTCTCAGAACAGCAACAGGACTTTGAACAACTCCAGCTCCTTGCAGCAAACAGCGGTCTTCTTTTACATGCTTTCATCATCCTTCCTGCTCCTACTTTAAAGGAGAAACTGGTGTGACACGTTAAATACGGCCCTCATGCACCAGTTAATTTGTAGCTTGTACTCATCACCATCTCTGGTTGTCCCCACTATCTGCTGTTACTAACACCACTTAGTATGTCAGAAGTTGGCAGGGAGCTGTCCACGGGCTCCCGTCAGGCCTGCTAACATGGTGACCTCCTTCTGAATGTATGACTGCTGTTTGGGTTACATGTGACATTAATCCACTACATGGATGAGTCCTCTATTCTAGGATGTACCATGTGTAATTACATGGTCTTTTTTTGCATCATTTTACTTTTGATTAAGTAACAAGCATCCTGGTAGGATGCAGTAATTGGAAGCAGTGGATCTAAAACACTGGGAGTTAATATGTAGTTATTGCTGCAGTTGTATAAAGTTGTATAGGTGCCACTAGACTATACTATCATACTGGTATTTTGAAATACTTGCCATAATAGTAAAAATAACTGTACAACAGGCAGCATATACAGAAAATGTCCGACAAACACGGGTGAAAATGCAGTGGAGAAATGACTAAATAAAGTCTGTATGTCTTCTTGAATCATATTTTCATATATGATGGACTCCTTTCTGGCTACTGGGAGACAAAACAAGGATGGATTTACCATAGTTTCATAACAGTGACTCTTTAAATATTTAGTTTGGTTAGTTTATATTTCATTTTCTGTGTCTAAAAGGAGAAAAACAACAGAGATGACTCTGCAGTAAGACCATACCGATACTAATGTAGCGTGTCAAATTGAACACATGAATTGATGTGACTCTCTTGACGCTCATGAGTTACCTTAAGTTACCTCATCATGTTACATAATGTGAAGATTATAATGGATGATGAAACCTCAGGAAAAGACAGCCAAATCCTCAAGTAACCATTTCTGGCATGAAATCCTCCTCCTCCTTTACTCTCTCCTTCTCCTCCCTCTCTCTTGCTCTGTCTAAGAGTTGCAGAACTTCTTAAGTGTCTCTCCTCAGCACCGGGCTGTGTGCTCATCGATATCCATATAAGAGCAGAGCAGGCAGATTTCTGTGCCGCGTGTCAGGCACAGTTGATGCAAGGCAGCAGAGAGGAACGCGGATCTGGATCTAAAGAGTGAACTGCCAGAGTAAATGTTTAAGGAAGGAGGAAGGATGAAGGTCCTCACTCTGCTGGCTCAGGCTCTCACTCGACCCATGTATCTGTGTGTGAGGGAGAATTTGGGTCATCAGCATGTGTGCGCATGTATGCCTTAGTGTGTGTGTACAAGCTAACCTAAACAGAGAAGGTTTCTCCTAATAAAGACAGACTTGCTCGGAGCTCAGTGTTGCTGCTGCCCAAAGCGCAAAGAAGTCTCTAAAATTAAGAATTATTTTCCTGATAACACAATAAAAAAGTTTGCTATTCAAAACACCAGTTATCTGAGAACAGTTGAGTTGAGAGAGTCGGTTGTTTATTAATAAAAACACATAGAAGAAGTGAGTATTTAGCATGCCGGTAAGTGTCAGAAAACCTGATGTTGATTCGAATACAGACATGCTTCCTTAAGAACGACCTTAGTTTTCAAAGCACACAGTCAGTACACAGAGTGAGTGCCAGTTCTTCTTCTACATTGACTTTTAAGGTAGATGATGTCCACAAGCAGTTTCTTTGGAAGGAAAAAAAAAAAAGATTACTAACGCCAGCTTTGGCAGCAAATCTGTTGCTAGGAGAACAGTCTATGCAACACACCTTCCAGTCATGTGTCCGTTTCGGGGAAGACATTTATATAAGATATAAGGTTACTCCGGGGACAATAAAAAAGTATCTCTTGTAGCGTCTTCTATGTTTCCACATTTTGAGTACACAGGGCTCAAAAGTAATTTTTAGAAGTGGTTACTAGGCTGACAAACATAGTCATCAGAAAATATGGTTTGTAGTTACTTTATATTTTGAGTAATTAAGATACTATGCAGTTATACATCAGCTTAATAACAAAAAAGTGACATAAAAGAACGTTTAAACGTTTTTTTTTTTTTATAGCAACCAAACAAATTTCTTTGTGTTCGTATGCGCTGTTGATGGATTAGTTGTAGTAACCCTCCACTAACTGTGCACGCTCGAGTTAATACACCAACACACATGCAGTGTTAAATATCACTAATAGTGACAAATATTAACAATTTATTCATTTTTGGCTGCACATTTGGCTGTTAGCTGCTCCTGTTTTTTTAGATCTTAAATAGTGGCTGCCACTGCTCACAACCAAAGGCCAAAAATGTGTTGCCAATGGCAACCTGGCAACCGTTGCTGTCGAGCACTGGCACATCACATTTACACAAATGCTCTGTCTCATCCACTTTGCTCACCTGGCATGGTAAAAAAAATACACCGTTAAGAGAAAATAATAATGTATCATGTAATGCTTCATCATGACTACAACTATCTGTTCAAATAACTGGAGGAAACGTGCAGGCAATAAGTGCAGGGAAGTGCCCAGAGCCACTGGGATTCAGTTTTATTGTGATTAATATTGTACTGGCTGACTTGTGTTAAAGAAAAATGTTCATGGCAGCAAATTCCTCAATCTATCACACAGTAACTGGAGAATCTCGAAGCCAGTGGCTCTCCCCACATGGAAATCATTATAAGAATGTTTTTCAGTAACTGAGGATGGTCAGGAAAGTTTACGACTTTGTCTTTGTGAGTTAAAACCCCAGTATACATACATTTGGCCTCTTATATCACTTCAAGACTTAAAGCTCAGTAAAGCTCACACTGAAACTAAGGATCATGTGGTGTTGGTTGCCATAGAAAAAAAGTCCATCCCTAGCTGAAACCCCTGTATGACTAGTGTGCTGCTGAGCTCCACAGCTTAAAGTTTGATTAGCAAAGAGATGCTTTAATGTTGAGTCACGGGGGATTTGTTGAGGTGCTTCACCTCGTGGTGTTTACGTGATGTCCCGGGTGTTGAGTTTTATTGACAGCCAGTGTTGCAAGATGAAATTGTTGAGCCGAGTTTCACATTTTTATTTGTCCTCGACCCGACGGACCGAGAGACAGTTAAAGTCAGAGCAAGTGGCATCAATGGTGAAGGGGTTTTTTTTGGAGCTGGTAGCAGGTCAAGATGAGAGGACAGTTGACAGAGAGGGGTAGATCTGACAGCAGAGATGGTGAGTTTTAGTAGTGAAATGATGTACAGATATATGATTTATGTGCAGGTATAAAATGTCTTGGTTGTAGTAGTATATTCTCACAGCGTGGTTTTATTAACATTGTTTTCTCTTTTTAAGAGAGCAAGAGAAAAGTTTGAGTTAAAGCCAAGATCGTCAATATTCTTTACATTCAAACAGTTACAGGTTCAAGGCTCAGCGTGTGAGATTTAGGGCGATATATAGGCAGAATATTGCAGAAATGGAATGTAATATTCAAAAGCATGTTTTCTGCAGGGTCTCATCACCTGAAAATAATCATTTTTATATTTTTGTTACTTAAAATTAGACTTTTGTAACTACGCCACACTTCCTCTTTCACAGAGTCCGCCATGTTTCTAAAAGTACCCAGAACAGAGAAACTTTACCGGCTCCAGATAGGGCCTGTCGTGTCGTTTCATGCATCGTAGTTTCTCCTCCACGCTAGGAAGGCGAGGAAGGTAGATAAGTTGGTTGCAATCCGCAACTACACCACTAGATGTCACTAAATCCTAGACGCTGGTCCTGTAAGGAACAAGAGCTTATTTATTGTACAGAGCAGCAGTGAAAGCTGTTGATTATGCAAGTGAGATGCGAAACTCTTAAAGGGCTTCTTAAAATAGCCACCCTTAAAATCAGAGAGCTAATTTGTCAACAAATTACTGTTAACTTATAATATAGACAGAAGGTCTGCAAATCCAGACCGTGTGTCATGATGTCTGACACGAGTTCCCGTGTTGTCACTCGACCCATAGTCTGACAATTTGGTTACTTGGAAGTATTATGTCTTATGACAGTGAGCTGTGCTTCTAAAAACAGCTTTACAAATGCCTGTTTTGAATGAAGAAAGTTAAATGTATGCAACCGGCGAGACAGAGCCTGGATGACAGCGTATGAATCATATTTGTTGCTGCACAAGCAGGCGAGGGAGTTGGCAAAGGAAGGAAGAGTAAACAGGGATAACAAGTGAAGTGGAGAGAGACGCGGAGGAAGATTAGATTAGATGCTTTATTGTCATTGCATGAAATGCGGTTACAAAGACAAAGTTATATGCACAAAGAAATGTGGTTTGGCAGCAATCCACTCCACTCCAAGGAGCAAATAGATCAAGAAAAAAAATAAAACAAAAGAAACACAAAAGAATGCAAGAAAGAAAGAGAGGAGGGGAGAAGGAGCTGATAGGAATGAGTGGGAGGGACCAGAGGAGCGAGCGAGACGGATGGCGAGTATGACAAATCTGGGGAATGAAAGGGAGAAGGAGTGGGAAAGAAAACAAGGCAGAGCAGAGAGCAGGCGAGGAGACGGTCCCCTGGTAAACACACGCCGGCTGGCTGACAGGGTGACCTCTCCCCGAGGCAGCCACTCACAACACATGTTGCCTTATTAGGGGCGTCTACAGGGAGCGAAGGCAGACTAAGGAAGGTGGTGGTGGGTGTGTGGAGAGTTTGTGTGTGAAAGGGTGAGAAAAAGCATGAGTAAGTGTGCAAGTGAGCAGGACCAAAAGTGTGCGACGAGAGCAACAGAGCTGGCTTTTTATCACGAGTGTTATGAGATAGATTTTAGATGATCTCACCTGTCCAGTGTGACATGCTGATCTTACATCTTTTATCTCTGCACATTTATTCGTATTGATGCCCGAGTTCTGGAGGTTATTCTGTAATTCCTTCTATTTATGGAAATTAATCTCTAATAGGTGGACATAAAAATGGCAAACTGATGATTTTTGGATTCAGTTTGTTGCACACACACCGAAAACAACAAACGTTTATAAGTTTGGATTATTAAAAAACACTTCTCGCTGCAGAACCATGCATTCTTTCTCTTTGAGGAAACAGCGCAGCCCACACGCTTCCTTTAAGGGCTACAGTAACTGTGACTGTGCAGCATGTGATGCACACTAGGCTTTTTGTGCCAGCCTTGGTGAACATATGTTAGCATCGACGGCTAATTCTTTGGGTTATATTCACACACTCACGTCTATCAGTGTCTTCAAGCCTCTGCTGGGAATCACATTACAATTATTTTTAGGTTTTGATTTGAAGGAAAGGTAGCTGTGATCTCGAGTTAATCTTATTTAATTCTATATTTATTTCACTGAGTTGGCTCCTCTGGACTCTGTACCTACTGAAGGTGTTCTCTGTGGTCCTCTCCACGGCTATTCATTCTAATATTTTTGTGGGCCTTCCTCACATGGAGATCCTTTCTACCCCTTCCCCTCCTCTCCAGTACTCGGCTGCACCTGTAGCCCTTCTCCTTTGTTTCCTCACCTCACTTCTCTAAATTGTGTTTCTGTATTTGATATCGACGTAAATCTAATCATTGTCTTCTAAACTATAAATGCCTGATTGCGCTGTGTCATTACAGTGTTATGTTTTGAAATGAATCCTGATTTACTTGACCCAAGAGCCTTATTTTTTAAAGCGTACACGCACGTCTGCACCTTTTCTACTAGTTTGATTCAGTGTAACTGGCTGTAAATGAGCCTAATTTACATTGTCTCCGTGATCCAAGCTCCACAGGCACCACTCTTTCTTTTTTTGGAAGTTGGCAGTCCCTATGATATATTTTTATTTCTGTAAAAAGTTGTAAAGTTCAAAAAGACATCGGCTAAAGATAGAAGGCTTCATCAACTGTTAGAAATATCACCATCAAACTCCAGGAAGACACTGACTGCTCGAGCCCTCACTCCTCGTTTGACTCCTCCTCCTCACACTACCTGATGTGATGACTGACACAAGTGTGTTCTCTTGTCTGTTAGATGAGATTATGTCTGCACCCACTCTGTGTGATTGTGTGTGTACCTCTGAGTCCAGGCTAAATTGTGTGTGTGTGTGCACATGACATCCGCCAGTAACAACCTTAAAAACCTGATATTATTAAGGCTTTTAGTTTTTGGACGTTTGATGACACTTGGTCATCATGTCTGAAGCATGTCTGATGTGTGCATGTGTTCACGATACCATCTGACTTCGTGTAGTTCGCGGACCCCATACCACCCCCTGCAGCCGTACTGGCACCGTCCTCCAATCCTGTTCCAGAGTTTTTATCATCAAGGCTAATTTCTGCCTGTAATCTGATTAGGGCTCTGAGCTGCTTTAGCACCCTGCTGTGCTGTCTCTCTCTCTCAGCTGCCTTGCGTGCACACACGCACACACACACACACACACACACACTGTATGACATCCAGTCTCTACAGCTTGCTGAGTGGCCGGTGCAGTCACTCTGCTGTGGCTGTGCGCTCGTCCCTGTGTGTGTGTGCGCGCGTGTGTGTGGTCGTGTAGCCACCTCCATCCCTTGCCTGTCTGCTTGCCGGTAGCAACCCTCGCCTCCACGAGACTGCTGTCCACCGCCGTCACCATTGCTGTGAGCGGAGGGGAGTCATAGCAGCGGGGCATCCTTCCGTTTTTCTCCCTTAAACATGTTTCGTAACCCATGGATCTCCGGTTACCATGTGAACCATGTGCAGCCCTGTGGCCAAGGTAAGGCCTTTGAAAGGGGAGGGCTTGGTCTGGCTATAGGAAGACTTGTTTAACCCACTTGAATACCCTTAACTCTATAGACTGCTCGGGGGACTTGGTTAATGCAATTTAGCTTCTTACTGAGAGAAATGACGGAGTTTGGTGGCTGATACTTTAGCAGGAGGGTCCGGCTTGACAAGATGGGCTAAGAGGCTGTGAAGTTTCCTTGGCGTCTCCTTATTTTGCTTCTGCTTGCTTGGTTGGATCGGCTGAAACGATGAAGTGTTACCCTGTCTCATGCATTTAAGGATTTTCGGGATACAAAAAGGTACAAATAGATACAAAAGGTTTATCTAGCATCAGACTGCTTCGAATGAACGGGGTGTGATTGAGGACTCGTTTTTGTGGTTGTACGTTCAACAGGTGTGTGCTTATCTGTTATGCTTTTTCCTGTTTCCTCCTCTGTGATAGTCAACCATGCACTCTTATCATTACCTGATGAGACAGAAAGCTGTTCATGTTCAACCAGCAAACCTTTCCTAACAGATTGTGTGCAAGCGAAGGCCCAGTTCGCTCAGGGAGTCTATTTTGCACCTCTGAATATTTATAGAAAATCCCTCTCCTTACCACGCTCACTTTGGGACCGTCAGCAGCCTAAGCTGCTCTCTGGCACTGCCAGCCTTGAGTCTTGTGCTGCTTGTCTTGTTGACAACCCGGAAAGTAGGACTGACTTCTGCACAAGGGGCTTTCCAGACTGATAAGCAGACAGATACATGCACACATGCTGGCACGCGGACGGGAGATGAAATAATCCTATAAAGGGTTATGACATACACTATATGGATTTCAAGTATGGAAATAGAGTGCCAAAGTTGTCACAGCCATGTAGGATAAGTGCTCTACATCTCGAGGAAAACATCAAGACAAAATCAAGACCCCAAGTCCAGATTTCTTGCCTCGCTGATGTCTTGTGTCATGCCTTAAATCAAAACATGTCACTTCTGAGTCCTTGAAATTCACCGGGTCACTTCACAAAACACAGAGAAGCCCTTGAACCTGCTGTTTCAGTGACTCTCAGGACTCTGCTTCTTTTCACTTACACTTACCTTCTGTCCTGCCAAACGTTCCCGCTTGTATTGCCACACAGTCAGAGGCCAAAATAAGCCGGAGGTGTTCTGAGGCGTCTGGAGCGGTAACACAATCTGTCTCCTGTACCGGGCTACAACTTTACAACAGGCAGCTGTGGCTGCGACATAAGAGCGAGAGCATCAGCTATCAGCTGGGAACTGGATGTGAACTTTCTGAGTAAACTTTTCTGACAGGTGACTCACACTGACGCTGGAAAAACAGCACGTTGTTGGTGTTTTACTGAGAGACGTGACTTCTCTTCAACTTGAACTCTTTGCAGCACATATGCCGAATGAATACTGTGGTGGTGGCACATAAATGATGCTCATTATGTGAGCAATTAGTAGGTTTTCTAGCGATTATACAAGGGGTTGTAAAAGATTCAGAGTATACATTTCTTGCATGGGTAGGAATCAAACCAACATCAGGTGTTTCGGATCAAAAACAACAAGATGCCAAAAAGACGATAAGATATGATTCAGTCCACCGTGAATGTGGCCAACTCAATGCTATGTGGAATATCATTGCATTGTTTTAAGCCAGGTTTGTTTTTTTGGCTCGACAATCCTACATTTTTGTCCAGACTCCTCTGCGTCGGGCTGTGCTAATACAAATATCTCTGATGAAATGAATCAGGGGGATGCGTTGTTATCTACTGTACATCCAGAGCCACAGATGTACAGTTCATTTTGACAAGGTTAACATGTTCCAACACTCCCAGTGTCGACACAGACATACTGAATATTGAATTTAAAGGTGGAGAACGTTGATTTGTTTGTTTCTCTTTTTAGGAATTGGAACTCAAGCTCCAACAAAACTTTGCAACTCAACCTCGTTGCCAACAGACGCCTTAAGGTGAGCTATATGTTTGCAATCACCACCCCTGATTTATGATTTAGATGTATCGATTTAACTTTTTGTTACGAGGACCAACAGTTTTCTGTAGTTTAAAGGCAAAAATGGAAGGTACATTTACCATTGGTCTCATTTTTGCCTTGTCATCAAGACAGGGATATGTAAGGCTATAGGTTTACTACAGTGGAGCGCTTTAGCTTATCATGCGCAGTAAGCATTTAAAGCTGCAGATGCCTGGAACAGCTTATCCTAAGACACTTTTTTGTTCACATGGCATTAGAGCCATAATTCCTCCTTAAGGGCCACTTTGCATAAAACCCCCTTTTGCATTAGTTGGCAGTGTTTCTGCTGGCTGTTCAGCATTAGACCTTTAGCATAGTAAGCAAATTACCGCTCCACTCCTACAGAAAATGTAGGCCAAAATTCACCAATGTACATTTTTCAAAAACAATTAAAATAAAAATAAAGTTTAAAATTAAAATCTGCTTTTTAAACATGAGAAACATGATTAACTTTTTGATGGATTGGAGCAATTTTATCTGATGCGTTCCTTTAAAAGAAATACTGTTGGTTGAAACGAGCTTTGTAGATGCGCCTCATTAATAGATAAAGAGTTGAGAAGAAATGAGAGCGGGAGTGAGAGGTGTGTTTTTTTTTAAATCCTGGCTTGTGTGACTTGTTGATTGTGACACGTAAAGACGTTAAGAAGAAGACTTGATTGTCTGTTTCCACTTGGAGGAGAGTCAGAACTCGGTGGCCTAGTTCTTAAGCTGGATCGTGTTGGGAGTGACTCCAGCTGAGTTTGACCTTTACCTGCCAACGCCTCTTTAAGATCGGGCGTTTGAGGGGATGGCTGAAATAAGCAGCTAGGCTACAATTTATACTTGGTGTTGAACTGCTTTAATTAAATATTTATTTTGCATTAAATGTAATAAGTTTCATCCTGATAGCAGGTTTGTGTCTTCTCGTTCAGTTTTCAGAGTGACTTCTCCTTGGGTGACAAGACCACCTTGGTCAAGAGTGTTTCAGATACAGATGCCAAATTTCTGGCTGTCCTTCCCAAGGGTGTGCATTGGTTTTAAACACACACACACACACACACACACACACACACACACACACACACACACACACACACTAACTCAGACTAAAACAAATACATTGATGCTTTTGACATTTGTACTAAATTTATATTTTCTCCTCTAATATTCAGTTTCAGAGTTGAAGAAATACTTTGAGGCAGCTGACACCAACGATTCGGAAATGAACAGGTATCTTCGGGGCTCACTGCACTTCATTTTCACATGAACACGTGTAAGTATTTTTTAGAGAGACTAAATCAGCTGCTCACGTCTTGTCTCTGACAGGAAGGAGAGGATAGCCCGGCGCCTGGAGGGGATAGAAAGCGATGCTCCGCCTGCACTGGTGCCCGGCGGTTTGGTAGCCAACAGAATGCTGGAGGAGGATCCTCCGCGGTATACCCGCGCCTCAGATCCCTGTGAGCCTTGTGTGATGGGTAAGCATGGCACGATGCACTGCAAAACATATGATTCTGCCTGATGTGGTGATTTAATATATTGTAAAAGTTGCATTAAAAGCAATCCTGGTTACTCCAGTGGAGCTGCCCTGTAGCCAACAGTTATATCAACTCATCTAGTGGTGATTCTGGGCAGCTGGGCTGGTCCAGTGTGTAAGATTTAGGAGGATCTTGATATAATATTAATTAGTATGTTTTCATTAGTATATAATCGCCTGAATATAAGAAGTGTTGCCTTAAAATGCCCCCCTCTGTATCTACAGAGAGAGCGGGTCCTCTTCCATGGAGTCCGCCATGTTGAACCACCATTTTTCTACAGTAGCCCAGAGCAGACAAACCAAACACTGACTCTAGATCTGAGCTTTTGCTTTTTATCTAATTTCACAGCCAGAGTTTGTCCTACATGCTTGGAAGGAGAGAATGAGGCGTGGGAGAGTATTCAATTGGTTGCAATCTGCAACTTCACTGCTAGGTGGCACTAAATTCTACACACTGGACCTTTAATGAGTGTAACTGTGTGAGTGAAAACAAGAAATCAGCTGTTGCATGTTGTTTTGCATCATTTTACAAGAAGTGATGTGATGTATGGTGTGTTTTGTGAGAATGCCACATTTGTGTAGTGAGTAGTAGTAGTAGTGAGTTGTCATTAGACAGTTGAGTGTTAAAAAGTACTGTGCATGGTCGATACCGATTCGTTTAATTACCTTGACAGCTACTGGTCTGTAGCTGACATGGCAGCCATATTTGTTTACCTTTAGGCTATTGTGCACCTCGTCGGATATCTCTGAGCTTTTGCAAATATTTTGTCCAGTCGAAATTGTGACTCGGAGGTTGACGTGGTATTTGCACTAACTACCACATGAATGTGGCATTAATTCTTGCTTTTCAAGAAATGTTGATTATAAGTAATGGAGCATTTCCACTATTTACCACAGTGAGGCGCTACAGTCGAGAGGAGCTGGAGGCACCCCAGAAGCAGGTGTCATCTCCAGACAGATCGCCTCAGGTCAAAAGCAGTGTTGGCGGAGGCCGTCAAGAGCCAGTGTTGGTGTATGTTGACCCAGTATCGTTATCCAGCTCCTCTACGCCCACATCCGGCCCCGCAGACCCCTCCAGCCTCAGTTCCAAGGCTGAACGCATCGCCCGCTACAAAGCAGAGCGCCGCCGCCAGCTGTCAGAGCGTTATGGCATCCTCCTGGATCAGGAGGCGGACATCGATTACTCACCACGCTACCGTTCCCGGCGTGATCCAGAGGTCACTGATCGACAGCCAGCTCCCAGGCGAGACAGAGACAGACAGGAAGTGGAGGAACAAGGACGTGAACCCAAGGTGCCGTTCCGCTCTGGAGTGGGCAGGGTTTACATGAGGACTCACCCCGAACCTGCCACTGTTTCCACCTCCACCCCCGCCCACTCAAACCAAGCCCCTCCCCCCACACAAGAAAGACAGAGAGGATTCTCGGAGCGGGAAAGAGCGATGAACATCGAGAACCACCGGCGCGGTGGGGCTCAAGAGCGCTCAATCACTTCTAGGAGCAGAACTCAGGAACTGCATCCGCCCCCGCCCCAACAACAGCAGCAGCACCACCATCAGGACGACGCCCACCAGGAGTCAAGCCCCGCCTCCACCAGGGATTACAGCATCGCGGCGGTGCCCAGCTCCCCTCGCACCGCCCGCCGGGCATCGCTACCCTCAACTCGCTACGGCATCTCACCTGGGGATTTATTCATAGAGCAGCAGGCCCAGAGCATCCTCAACAGGCAGGGGTGAGTCTAAAAAAGCAATAGGAAAATACTTGAAACTCCAAAATATGAGTCTACACCTTTAAAGTCTAACTTGACACTAGAAATCACATTTTTTTACAGTGTATTCATAGACACAGATGATCCTCTTGCTGCAAATATTAATATAAATAATTTGATTTGTGCAGAAATCCAAGTCAGAGAGATATCTTTCCAAAATTCATGAATCGGTGCAATTCGGGCTGTCCACTTGCCTGCTGAGCTAGCTAGCCTTGTGCTTTTACCACCATGCCAGTATTAGATCTTTCTAGACCGTGTGTCCAGCTCTGTCACGCTTGTCCTGCTCTAGTTTCACATAGAAAAGTGCTCTGGGGAGCTCATCAGGAAAAGGTTGTAGGGCAGCAGGGTAGATTGCAGGGTTGGTTTTTGGAGGGAGGGTGGCGGGATATAATTTCCCTCCTTGCCCCAAGAGGTAACCCTGATTTAACAGCAGCTTGGTTCATTAGCGAAGAGCCTATGTAACGTTCTATTATTATTAACTGCCACAAACGGAGAATTATCTCATCTGTCAAGTCAATGAAAGAGAATTTGACTTGATGACGCTGAAGCAGAGACAAGTGACATACTGTACTATGACCTGAATGCTATAAATAGCAAAAATAACTTTTGATCAGCGCGTGCGAAGCGCACGATACAGCAAATTTTAAACAGATCATCTGCAAATACTCCTGATGATGGTTCAGCTCACTTTGCTCTGATCTTTAAAAGAACGATCAGAAGTTTCCTTCACGGTTTGACACTGTCACCACATCATCCTGTAGCCTGGCCGCCCTGTCAAAGAGCGACTGGTCTCTCAACACAGACTCAGAGAGTGACACTCAAACAGTCTCCAGCTGGCCTTCAAGGTACTGTGTACTGCTCAAGATGCCATCGGTGTGAACCCTTTACAAAGCCCTGCAGTCCACCGGGTACATGTGTTAACGCTGGCAGCATTCAGGGAAATGAGTCATATTTTCAATGTAACCACTGAAAACCTTGCTGAAATTTTTCTTTTCCTTGCACTCAGATCTCTTTCACATATTCTTTAAAGTGTTGTTATAGTGTTCAATCAGCAGACATCTTGCCACAATACTGCTGGGGACACCTTAAAAAAAAAAACAGGAAAGCAGCTCGATAACAAGCCAGCAGTTTAAAACACATTCTCGGTGGACATGCAGCTGACTCATTCCAGTAGATATACCGGTAAATATAACATCCATTCAGTAATACTTCCCGTTTTAACTGGTGTTGTGGTCTCCCTTTTTAACAACTCTTTCAAGTTTGTGGATCTCAGTCAATTTTTCAATTGACCAATTCACATCCCTACCTTCATCTTACAACTTAACATTTATTCATCGAAAGATTTATTGAATACAAACACTCATTTTCCCTTTATTCATCCCGTCTACATCTCAAGCTCATCAAACTACGACTTTTCTGGTTAAACTCTCGCTTCATTACATATAAAGCCTTCGACACCAAGTTCCCTTAAAACATGCTATCATTCATTGAGCAAAGAACACTCTCTGTAAACTCAATACTTGTCCCTAAAAGACCCACTTCATGTTACAACACTTAAGATCATGCTCTATAAACATCTCCACAGTTCCTCAAACACAATAACCGTCCTCTGCCCCTACATCCTTATCAAATTAGTGTGATTGTATGGCCTGGGTTTCATGAACAGTTGAGTGATGTTCATGAACCAGAGTTGATAGGGGACAACATTAGTCAGCTCGATACCGTGACCCAGTCGCCAGTGAGACACAGACTGACTCAGCACTTGTCAGCTGAGGCTACACTCACGCCCCCCCCTCCTCAGATTCTGGCCTGTTAACCCCTATGAAATTACATCTAGTCTTGTACCCTGTCGGTAAGTTTGACAATGTTGTTGCATAAGACATCCATTTACCCTTAAGAGCTTTTGACCTGATGTGTTTTCCAGCTGAAAGGATTATGAAGTGAAATCGATGACCAGAAATCTTTGATTCTATCTGAATGGTCTTGCAGGGTTTCCTGTTCAAGTTTTAGGTCCTTGAGTACGTGTATTTCTGGAGTGGACCGTGACCCGGATACACGATATAGCTGGCTTGCTGATAGCCTATGAAAGGATGAGGGACCTCGGTCAGACTTTGAGCTTTATCGACAGGTGAAATTCAAAGAGGAATGGCTAGCTTGGTCAGATAGACCTTACTACAGTGTGTGTGTATTACAAAAGCTTGATTCTATTTTGCCTTGATTCCTAAATGGTACAGTTCAACTTTTTCGTTTTCCACTGCGAAAAGTGGTGGATAGTACCTGGTAAATGGTACTTTATTTTGTATCATCTCAGGTGAGGTTCCAACTGAGCTGAGCTGATGCTAAACAAATCGAGTTACAACACCGATCGGTCAAAGAATCATCGACACAGAGCAAACAGAGTCGTCTTGTTGTCTGCGATCTGATGGGTTTCCCAAACTCTCTTGTTTTTCAGCATCTTGTCATGCTACCTTCAGTGTTTTCTGAAACAAAATTTGTCTCCTCCTTGCTGTGACAAACAGCCATCCCTTCAATATCTTGTTCCTATGTTTGTGTCACATTGGTCATATCATGGAAGTTTCGCCATGACGATCATCTAAGAAACTTGTGTACGTTGAGGGCGCTGAGGGGGTACTATCTGCAGTGGAAAATGAAACCAAGAAAAGTACCTGGTACCAAAAATGAGTGAAGTTGAGCCCAGTCATACCATGCACCATACATGGCCTTTGATGCGCATTTGTAAATATTAAGTAAGAAAGTAAAACCAAAAAAGAACATTCTGATCCCTGTTGTATGCCACTGCCTTAGTGGCCTTATCAGCTGCTTATTCTAGCAAGTATTAGTGTGTAATCATGTACTGTAGCACAAGCACTGTGTAAGTCCTTCATGCCATGTCAGATAAAGCAGAGGCCCATCAATTATGCCCGGCTTAGTGGTCTTGAATGAGATTAGAGTAAACTTTGGCTACAGGGGTCAGAAGGTTGCAGATGAAAATAGTTTGGCTTACTTTTTTGGCACGGAGACGTCACAGAGAGGGAGATGTTTCAAATTTATAGTCAGGACATGTTGCTACATAACCTTGCTGCAATTCTAGAGTAGGTTTAGGGGGGGCTCAACTTGGTCCTGTGATAGTCTCATGACATAAACCTTTGTACAATATGCGCTTGGGGACACACATCCTTGATGAGATTTGTGAAATTAGATTGAGCAGAAATCAAATAATTATGATAAAAATTGGTCAAATGCTTATAGATTTAAGTTGAGGGTGTCAAGTTTGCCCTTTTGAGCACCTCTTGTTTGAGTTGAGTTGAGAGTGACGTACCTGAACTCAGTGTCCCTTATCCATTCCTTTCCCCAAGAATCCGGGTAAAGGAAAGATTGTCCAGGGATGAAACTGCCCAGAGGCCACCTGACTGGAGTCCAGACAGGCACCAGGCTAACAGACATCGTACACAGGCTAACGCTGCTCAGTACACGCCACAGCGCTCAGAACACGCCCAGCAAAGGACTGTTTCCCAGCTTCAGCCCAGTCCAGGCCACCATCCTGCCCATGGCCAAACAGCCTCTCCTCCCTCAGCTCCTGAGTACCAATACTCTGGCTCTGCTATGGATTCTCAGCCCTATTTGGCCATGCCTGCCCCAGGGACCGCCAAACTTCCTGGACCTCCTGAGGTACAACCAAGAAGGAGAGTGAGTGCCGACCAAATCTATGCCAACCACAGAGAGGCAAGATTGGAGGTGAAGCAGGCCCTGAAAGAAGAGGTCCATACAGAGGGCCTGCTAAAGAGCAGGAAAGCTGTGCTGCCCTCAGAGATCCGCCGAAGGGAAAAGAGTGTGGATGATCCTCACAGGGGCCGGCATGAAGACATGGACTGGCAGAGCTACAGCCCAGAATGGAGACGGAGGAGTCGAGGTGAGGAAGACTTGGATCGGGAGAGAACGAGGGAGAGGGGGAGGGAGAGGAATGTCGAGAGGATCAGAGAAAGAGGGAGAGAGCACCTTTCTAGCCATGACAGCCAAGAGGATAAAGTGTTTAGATCTTTGCAGCCTTCCCATACATCTGTGCGCCATCAACCCAGGCAGCATCAATCCTCAGAGCCTGTGTACCATCAAGAGCCCCGAATTCTGGAGGAAGACCCTCCAACGCAACAACAATATGAACCCACGAGGAGACAACATGGTCCTCAAATTCAACAGCAAGATCCTCAGAGGCAACATCAGTATGATCACTCGAGACAGCCCCAAGAGCCTCTAAGACCACAGCAGTCTCAAAGACAGCAGGAGTACGAGCCCCAAAGACAAGAGCATGCAAGTCAGCAGCAAGACTCCCAGAGAAAACAACAACAACTAGATGAAGACCTGGAGCCACAGAGGCAGCAGGATCCATCAGGGCAGAGGTTTGACTCCGCTGTCTACCTCCAGAAGGGCCCTGCTTTGCCTCAGGCCAAACACAGAGGCACGGAGATAAGCGGAGGGCCCAAACCCAAGATACGAACCCGCTCCATGTCCGATATAGGGATAAGCCAGCATGCTCCCATGTATCGTATGGAGAGGGCAGCGGCCAGCAGGGAGACGCTGAGAGCCGTCCCTCCATCAGGGATTGCTAACGGAGAGATGGGCACCCTGGACACAAGGGTGTCGGTAGCACAGCTGCGACACTCTTATCTGGAGAATGCCAACCGGAAACCAGAGCTGTAGGTCCACTCGCATGGGCTCTGTGTTGCATCGCTAAATAACTGGCTAACTCTGCATTAGTAAAAGCTGTTGCAAATAAATAATCCAATGATCCAAGGTAATAATACTGTCATTCTGTGGCATGACATGTGTCAAGGTGATATGTACCATTACGTGTCTGCAGTTTTGTTTGACGAGCTTAACTTACTTGTGCAAGTTGAATCAGTTGGAAGTTGTGCGCTGTTGCATGTTAACACTGGGTGATGGCTCTTCACTGTCAGGTTGCAGTTAGGTTGTGCTTTGCGTGTGCGGCAATATCAGTGTGTGAGACCTGGTTCTCAACTGCTAGTCTACTAAAACAACATCAAAACAACCGTCATTAATAGTTTTCTTACTTCTACTTTCCCTATTTGTTGTCCTCGTCAATCTTTCTTAAATCCATACGCCACTCTAAAAAGCGAGCCTACTAAAGTAGATCTGTCAACAATGGAGGTAGATCCGGCTAGCGGCAGCGATCGGGACAGGGGTACACGGAAGCCTCGACGTTACATCACTCCAGGAGACAACCGCATGTCGGAGAGGTTTAGGACCCAGCCCATCACCTCTGCAGAGCGGCTGGAGTCAGATAGGTACAGGAGGGGCTGTCTGTAGAGATCTGCAGGAGCTCTTCAGAATCAAATGATCAATCAGTCATCTAAATGCTGATGCTTGATGTATAATCTCGACTTCCGCAGGTCTCGTCTAAGTCCATCACAGCTACAGGACGTGGAAGGTAAGCTCAGTTTGTTGCATATACAATATATATGCATACTTCTTTATAGTTGACATTTTTGTGTAATTTTCCAGAAGTTTAAATACAGCTGAACACAATTCTTTTTTTTTTCATGAGATGAAGAAAAACTGGATGAGAGAGCCAAGATGAGTGTGGCTGCCAAGAGGTCTCTCTTCAGGGTACATTTCCTACTTTATGTACATTTCAGTCACGAGGACAGATGATTCATACTGTATACTTCAGAGTTCACTGTTATGGCCTCAACTTTTAACCAAAGTACTGATGCATGCCTGACATATTCTTCCAGGAGCTAGAAAGGACATCAGAGGGATGCATTCCCAAACCACGCTCTCGAAACGTTGCGGTGGAAAGGCGTCTGAGACGAGTTCAGGATCGCTCACACACCCAACCCGTGACCAACAAGGAAGTGGTCAATGCTTCAAGGTAGGTTTGAAGATCATATACTATTGGGCTGTTTTTTCCTTTTATTTTCATTCCTTCCTCTTTATTTTGTTCTTTTGTTTCTTGTCTGTAATTTCTCCTCTTTGTTGCCTCTTCAGACACCTCTGTTAATCTCTCTCTGACCCCCTTCTTTTTCTTTGCCTTGCATTTTCTGTATTTCACCTCCCTTTCCCTCTTTTTTTTCCACTTTCAAGTGATCCTGCCACATCGTCACAACCTGTGGGCATCCACACTAATGTAACCCGTGTCCCCAGCCCCACTATACTCAGCACCAGTGTGACCAACATCAGGTACAGCTGAGCCCAGGCTTTGCATCTATATATGTGTACGAAGTTTCAATGATTTTAAGTTCAACGAAAATATTATAAGTGGAGTGACCATGTATGAATGCATTAAATCTAGTATTGGATCCACTTTGTGATGTCAATGCAAGTATGTCTCCCTCTCCTGGTCACAGAGCTGATCTGCTCATCCAGCTCACCTTACCTTGTTATTTCTGCCCGCTCATGTGCTGGTTTCATAGTTGTGTGACTGTGGACCTTATACGGGAAGGAAGCCGGTGTTTACGCAATAACTCATTCAGTACTTTCCATGCCCAGTCTCTGAGCATCTCATACTTTTGCAGTGTTTTCTCACACGCAGGTCACAAATGTCAGTTACATATCTTGTCTAAAAGGTCAGAGGTTGAGCCGGTTAAAGCCCTCTGCATGTCTGAGTTCACGTCCTGCAGTTTGTTTACCAACCCTGGTTTATCTTAGCACACTGTTGGGAGATCGCCATATCCCCTGCAAACATCTGAGTGCATTATATGATTATCTGGCATATGCGTGCTGATCTACTTATGTCTCTGTTGCTGTGCCTGTAATCTGACACAGTTGTCACAGTTATTTACCTGCGAGCTGGTTGAGTTCTTTGAGATTTAGCAGAGGAATAAATTCATTTTTGATACCTTAAGACTGAATCTTTAGTAAAAACTTTATATAATGACTATTTGAGGAGAGACACGTTACAGTTTTTTCATTTAAAACTGAAATTTAACAGTAAAAGAAGTCAAAAGCGACTGGATGCTTCATTCTTGACATCTTGTCAGCACCTCCTATCGGTGTCTTGTTTAATTTTAGACACCTTATCCTGTTATAGTTTAGAAACCCAATATTTCATATATCCGAATGTGGTAATGGTGATAATGTCTTAATATTTGGAGATTTAGCCATCAAATAGCTGTGAGAAGACTTACTTTACACCCTTTCCTCACCCACTTGACATCCTTCTGTCACTACCCAGCATCCAGCCATCCTCCCAGCCAGGCTCGGCAGGACAGGATCAGGAGAAGGAGACCCAGGAGCACCAGAAACCAACTCAAGCTCCAAGCGCCGGGGCCGAGGGAGATAGCCACGGGCCTGTCTCGGACGAGCCTGACCTGTCCACCCTCAGTTTGACTGAGAAGATGGCCCTCTTCAACCGCCTCTCTCATGCTACGGGCAAGAGCCCTGAGGCGGCCAGAGGAGACACCCGTCTGCGCAGGGCCAACGCCCGGTTTCAGACTCAACCTATAACCCAGGGAGAGGTGGAGCAGGTAAAAAAAAGGTTTTATGTCATGTTGTGGGTCTCAAAGGCCAAACGTTTGAGGCGCAAGCACCAGTGTGAAGCACAATAGGATACGGACAGTGGTGTAGAGATTAGCCGAGTAGAACAGATGTGCAGAAATGAATTGAAATGAAGAACACTGCATCTCAGGATTATTTGGATATAAGATCTTCTTACACTAAACAGGCCTGAAGCAACAGACGATTCACTTCCAGGTCACTGTACACACTGTACTGAGTGTGTTGCAGTGCTCCAGTTTCCATTGGTGCGTGATGTGGATGAATAACGTGGTTCTCTGTGCAGCTGGATGACTCTCAGATAACAAGGGTCACAGAGTTTATTCTGCCTTTTGCTTTTTTAATACAGTGGCCTCTAGATGTCACAAATCACTAAAAGTTCACACATGGAAGTTCAGAAATACTCTGTATAAGGAAGCCATTTTGTCAGTCGAGTGTTGCTTGTGTAATCATGAAGGAATATTCAGTTCTGGCTCTCATTTTGTTGCTGATGATGATGTTCCGGATGGGATACTTTTCCACCTACGTAGCCGAAACATCGCCCGACTTGTCACAGCCTTGCACAGATATATTGTCCTCTTTGCAGAAATTGTATTTTGCATCCTATAATCCCCTACACTGACTTGCTTCATACTCTAAATGCACTGAAACCCAATAATGCTGTCCCAGGAAACACGGTGTCAGCTGCTTCGTAACAGGTTGACTTGCACCGTATTCTCAACACTGAGTCATAGTCAATTACCGGTGTCCACACAGGAAGCTGAGCCGCCGGTAACCTCTGCAGTGTGTAACGGTGACTTAGAGGCCAATCGGGGAGAACATGTAAGACGCCCTCGCTTGGTTGCATTGAATGACTCCACTATCGATTGATCTGATTGGTCGTGCTAGTGACCAGTGTTGTCCTGTCTTGCTTACAGTAGATGAACGGTAGATGTTGCTCTGTCACGACAAATTGATTTCAAAGTTTCGGATGCCTTGTTTGTTTTTGGCTCCTGAGTTTTGGATGTAAGCGGCTTCTGTGACATGCTTGCTCACTGAATAACAAGCATGGGATTATTTGACTGAAAATGTTGCATGCTAGTTTATTCAGGCTTCCTTCCAATCTGAATAAACTAGCAAAGAAAACGCTTATCTGGGGAATAAGTATGCGGACGGATGCGGCCTTGATATCGAGCTGTGCGCAGCAGTGTGTGAGGGTCAATACAGGCCTTGTATTGCAACCAAAAATCAACTGACAGCAGTCTGTGAGTTTGAGCATCTCTGCTGGAGCTGATATAAGAAGAGATGCAATGCACTAATATTGAACATGATAGTCATACAGATGTATGTATGAGTTAAATGACAAACAAATGTCTCAGTCTGCTTGCCCGCTTAGCTTTTATCGAGATAAAGGTACTGATTTCTTCATTTTTCTTGGAGATCACATCACAGTTTCTTCATTCTGATTACATATTGTCTGAAAGCACCACTTTTATTGTCACATTATCAGCATAGAGGTATTAATTTTGTGATTTTGTAATCATCATAAAGCTCTATCTTGAAGTTAGGTACTGCTTCTTGCTCAGGGGTACATTAGATGACAGTAGTTATCAAGATTTTTCTTCATTTTACTCATGCAGACATTCCTGATGCAATTTAGCGTGAACGACAGAATCACAATGGTCACATTTATAGGAAATATATCAGAAATATAACAGAGTCAAATTTGTTACAGATCAGATCTGGAGCAGATCCAAGAAAGATGAATGCCACAATAAAATAGCTTGTGAATGACATAGTTTACATGCTTATGAGTGTCAGATGACCACTGCTGTAAGTGAAATGTTTTGTGTTCGTGTTTCAGTTGTGTTGACGTCTGTGCTTCCTGCTGCCATTTTATGAATGACAGAGTTGCTGCAGCTTCATGAGCAAACCTGAAGTGTTTTCTCTAATTAGCTTTGATTCCTGCCGTCCTTCCCCTCATCCATCCATCCATCCTTTCCTATCTTTCATCCTCTTTGTCATCCCACTTTATTCTTCCATCCACACATCTGCTCTTCACACCATACCTTCTGTAACATCCACACATATCTCTATTAATCTCTAACCTCCCCACCTTTAATCCATCCCTCTCATCCCTTCAGCTCTCCTGTTGTCACTCTATCCGTCCTGACTTTCTGACATGATTCCTGCTGTCCCCGCAGCTGAAAAACGGAGGTGAAATCAAGCTGGAGCCCCTGTCAGCCTCCCTTGTCCGCTCTGTGGCCGCCGTCACCTCCCAAGCCTCTGTCACCACGGTAACCATGCCAGGCAGCAGCAGCGGCATTGGCGTTGGCATTGATGACGGTCTCCGTCCAGGGAAGTCCACTGCCGTCCCCTACATCCCTGCCCAACAACAGTCTACCAGCACCACAAGCAGCCACCAGGAGAGGGCGTTGAGGTATTTCTCTATGACCCAGAGTGGAGACCCAGGCCACCCTGAGCCCGAGCTCAACTCCTCCCCTCTCCTCTCTGAGAGCCGAGAGAGACTGGGGGCTCCTCTTCCTCCCACCTCCGCTGCTGGTCACAGGCAGCAGGGGGAGGCGGCGGAGGAGGGCAGGAGAGAGCGTCAGGAGGAGGAGGTTAGGGGGAGACAGCAGGGAGGAGCCAGAGAAGAGAACCAAGGCATTAAGGGAAAGCCGCACTCCCCCGAAAGGGACCGGGAAGGCAGGCAGCGGCATCAGCATCCCCAGCTTCAGCACTCTGCCGAGTCCTCTTTGTGGAGGGGCGAGTCGGAGCCCCTGCCCAGCTGGAGAGCCGCAGACGGTGACTCCCAGGAGAGAAGGGAGAAAGCAGAGGGAGGAGGAGGAAGAGGAAGAGGAGTCTACCTGAGAGAGACAGCTCACAGCTCCTCCACACAGGAGCCGGAGAGGAGCCAGGCTGGCATCTCAGGTAGGATGCTTCTCCGATGGCTTGCACAGAAAAGAGATGGAGACGAGTGAGGGAAAGAATGACAGAGAGGTTTGAACAGCTGATGGGGGGGAAGAAGGAAGGATGTGGGAGGAGAAATTAAAACAGAGTGGACATAAAGGGAGCGACATAAAAAAAAGAGAAGGAAGCGATGTCTAGGGAAGGAGCTGTTCTCATTATCCTCATTGTCTTATGCAGCGTGCTCCCACGCACGATCGCTTTCTGCCGGCTGCACACACACTTGTCCCGGCCGGGGGTGTTTGATTTGGCTGATACAGAGAGTGAGAGAGTGTGTGAAGGAGAGACAGACGTCTGTGGCTGCATCTAATTAGCATATTTTTCAATGCTTTTTGCCTCATGGCTCCCTTTGTCTAGAAAGAGGAAGCCCCCTTTCCATGACATGCTATTTGTCAACTAAGACACGTCAAGCATTTTTAAATCGATCTGTGTGCGCTCACTGTCATGGCCTATAAAGGGGCTGTGGTCCCCCTTGCACCACATTACGCCTGTGGGTTAGCCGTGCTCATGCTACAGCATAATGGGCCTGACCTGTTTTTTTTTTTATGTGGGTAATGCAGAGTGTCTCTTGGGGTGGTCTTTTCTCATGCATGCACACAAAAAGATAAAAGCACTCAGTGAGAGAGAGTGCAGAACAATTGTCCGGCACTTACATAAAGCAGGTAGAGGACAGGAAGGACACAATGAAAGCCTTGTCTGCAGGCTGTACTCTTATTTAGTTCTGCATGGGTAGATCTTCACCAAAGTATAGCCTTTTATACTGTAGTGTCATGAGGTTAGAAGGATTTACACTGAATCCCTGGGGACCCCTAACACCAACCCTGACCTCAACAAAAGATGAGTCACAAGCCTGAGGTGTGATTTTTGTCCATTAATACAGATTCACACCTGATGTAGACCACACAGCAGGCTCATCAGATTCCTTCCCTACAAAACCAGCTGCATGTGTGCATGTGCATGCATGTGGTTGATGGATGATTACACGGGGGGTTTAAATTAATCAAACAATAATTAAAAAATGGATGAAACGGGAAGAAAACAAACAGATTTGATCACTTCCACTGCATTGTGGGTGTATGCAACCTGTTCTTGATTGAGATTCTTTGACCCTGGTATTAGTTTTGTTGCACCTTAGAGTGGACGAATAAGATTGTCCTCAACAAACTCACCAAAGAGAGTTTAAATAAGTCAAAATAACCCTGTGTGAGCGTGCAGGGTCATTAAACCCTGAGTGAAATGAGCAGAAAACAGTATTTGCACATGATTATACGCCATATATTTTTCTTTCAGACTTGCCTGATCATCCTGCACCACTGAGGCCACTCATAGCTAAAGTGTCATCCAGGACAGTGTCTCACGTTTCAAGCAGCCATCAGCAGCAACCCAGCATCCAGCCTCCTCAAACTCTTCCCAAACCCTTTGCACAGCAGCCTCCCCCAACCCTACCCAAACCTCAGCTCGAGATCCAGCCCCAGCCGTACTCACAGCCACCCTCCCAGCCACCGCCAACGTACCCCAAACCTTTCACCCAGTCCCCACAAACCCAGCCCAAACCTCAGGGATTCATCCAGCCTCTCCCTAAGCCTTACCCGCAGACAGCACCCCCGCAGCCTCAGCCCAAACCCCAGGTGCCTCCGCAGACACCTCCCAAACCCCAGTGCTTCCCCCAGGCGCTGGTCAAGTCCCAGTCCCTGCCCCTGGACCACAGCGACGACCTCTCTGGAGATCTGCTGTCCCCCACGGAGTCTGGAGACCAACTGTCTGACGGCATGTCCTCCAAACAGATGTCCATCAAGGAGAGGTGAGGGAAGGTTTAAAGGTAGATATTAAAAACACATTGTTAATCAGGTTAATTGCTGCTGCCGCTGTGAAGGTTGGCTGGACGAGTTGCCAGGGCTGACACTGGCTGCCAAAAACACTGAGACTTTTTTTTTTTTTTTTTACTCAGATTTTATTAATTTTCGGTATATAACAACATTAAAGAACACATTACAGCGTCAGTGGGGTACATGTTCTTAATAATAATCCTCAAAATGCCTCTGACATCAGTCCAAGTTTTCGGTGGTGTCTCTGCTTTGAGATTTATGGTCTGTCCATTTTTCGCATTTCTTATCAAATTTTGTTTGCTGGAGTCTCAATATATACGTAAATCTTTCCATATTGATTATCTCCTCAACAGTGTCCAGCCAGTTCCTCCGAGTGGGAGGGTCCTCTCTACACCATTTCCTGGTGATGGCCTTCTTGGCCGCAGCCAGCAGAATTTTTACCAGATATTCGTCTTCATATTGTACATTTTCCTTGTCAGGTTACACAGGTATAATATCTCACATGACTTTGGTAGTTCATATCCCAGTATTGTTTTCAATTCTACCCACACATCACCCCAATACTTTCTCATTTTAGTACATTCCCAAAAACATGAGTGTGACCTGCATTCTGCTCTCCACACCGTCTCCAGCATGTTTGTTGTGTAGTTGAGATTTTGCTCTTTGTTTTGGGAGTAATAAAGAACCTGATCACTTTTTCCAGCAAAATTCTTTCCACATCCTGGAGCTGGTGGTGGTTCGCTGTACATCACATATGTTAAACCAGTCCTCTTCAGTTAATGGCATTTTACTTTCTTTTACCCATCTGTCTCTAACATACAGTGTAGAAGTTCCTCTGCTCTTCTCTAGACCCTGGTACAGTGTTGAAACCACTCTTCCAGTATTGTTTCTATATGCATTACACAGTGTTATAGTTACTTTATTCAGCTCCTGGGGAAGATCTGGTTTTATTTCTTTCTCAAAGAAGTCTCTAACTTGGTAATACAACACTGCAGGATGTTTGCTGTTGTGTTATCTTCCTGGATGGTTGACCACATTAGGACATTGTAATGCTGCTCTAGAGTGTGTTAGCATTTTTTTTTTCTCCACTATCCCAACCAGCCTGGGCAGCCGACCAGAACCGAACCTCAAAACATTTGTTACCAGGATACGAGGGTTGATCTGGCAAAAAAAAAAAAAAAAGCTGAAAGCTGAGAGGTTATTATCGGTTATTTTTGTTGGTCCTCACTCGACAACAATATACTGATTTTAACCAGTCCAAGCAGTTTAAGAAATCTGTGTGCTCTACTTTAGTGCTGCTGTGTTTCTTTAAAACCTAGAAAGGAACCACAAATAAATACACCCTTCTCTTCTTGTCACCCCGTCACTATGAGATGAGAGAGACACAAAACACAAATAAAACAAAACTCAGGTTATTTGTGAACAAGCATATGAACCTGCAAAAGGACTAAGGATACCAAAGAGACTCCCTGTCTAAACTTATCCTCCGCTGGGCATACTAATGGAGTTTGGAGAACAATTACCCCGCTCTTGGCCGATCCTCAACAACAATGTCGACATAAAAAAAAGGTGCAAAAAAAAGACTGAAAATCTTTGAAGTAAAGAGATGAATTGGTGAATGTTCAGAGAGAAAACACAGAGCCAGAGTTCGCTCAGATGTTCAGCAGTCGTACAAAGTCTGAGAGACATTGTAGGAGAGACAAACAAGCCAATTATTTCCATCAGTGTCACTTCACACATGAATTGTGATCAGCGGTAAGGACAACATCTCGTGTTGTTCGGGCCTCTAATAATAGCCCGTTAAAGAAAAATGAAGGCATAAAGTGCTCCTTAAATCTGCAGGCGCACGTTAACCTTGATTACATTCACAAAAGGTGAAAAGTGAGATGTCAGCAAAGATCAGACACAGACAGAGTTTTGTGTTTTTTTTTTTTATATTGTGCGCAGCCAGCGCCTCATAAATTTGCAGCGTTTGACAGAATGAGGCAGAAGTCACCGTCTGCCCTTCCTTTGCAGTATATAGGTTTGTTCCGCCTTATTACCATTTTTGGAGGTGAGAGAGAGAGAGATTCATTTTTAGCAACATTGTGTTTCTCCTCCCAGCCAGCAGAGAGCTGTGTGGACCCGAGAAATCCTCGGAGATTTGGCAGATTCCTCCTAATGCCCTCATTTCTGCCCTGTCCACACTCAAGCTGCAGAGATGATGACACACTTTCTTTTACCCCTCAGCCATCCTTTATCAGCGCTTTATACATTTTTTTTAAATTTTTTTTTACAACAGTCACGTTTGCTGGCTGTAGAGCTGAAATGTCCGACCTGGTTTTTCACCCTTGAAGATTGTTTTCTTGTGACCTTCATGGAAATAATGGAAGTTTTTCTTCCCTTTGTTGAACTGTCACAGACTAAAATAAATGCTGTGAAGAAATGTTAGCACTGGCATAATAACTGACCTAATACAGCAAGACACGGGGTTAAAATTCAGTACATTACTTTGTGCTATATTTTAGGGCAATCCGCCAATATAACCATCACTTACATTAGAGCCAAGGTGTATCATAATATATAGATCCTGTTCTAAATGAAGCAGCAGCAAACACAGATAGTTATTATTAATTAATTTGTGCAAATGATCTTACTGGACTTAAATAAAGTAACCTACAAACTAAATCTCATTTTACATTCTTCTCTCTCTTCAGATGAAATGTCCTCATTTCAAAGGTTATGAAAATAACTGTACATTACTCACATGACTGCTGTTTTTCGACAGTATTTAGCTTAAAAATTATTGTTATTATAATATTATTGTGTTATTATATCATAAGTTATTGAGCTCCATGTTTCTCCTGTCTGATTTTGTTATTGTAGTGCAGAATTTAAACCGTTCTCCCACTTTAAGTAGCTTCAGTGTTGGGAAAAGTTTATTGGACACTATCAGACAAACATTTCAGTAAATCATCCACCTATTTATTGAAGCTATATGATGTTTACACTCAGTGAAATATCCTAACCCAAGATAATGACCATGTTTCCCCCAAAATCCATCCTGACATACAGGATGTCGAATCTAGTTTAACAATGAGTTTTAAATGGCTGACCCGTCTGTGAGTCTGTTGAGTTAAAGTGTAGTCAAGGACAGGCTGTTATTAAAATGATTTTTTTCTGTCATTTTTCTGTCAGAGTGGCACTGCTGAAGAAGAGCGGCGAGGAGGACTGGAGGAACAGGATCAACAAGAAACAGGAAGTGGTTAAGGTGGCGTCCACCGAGCAGCAGGCTCAAGTATGGGAGACAGAGCAGACCTGCCAGAAGAAGGTCAGTCATTGATTATATTTGGTCACACATTTCTGATATCTGATGACAAAACTGGTCCACAATTCATTTTTGAGTTTGAGTTGTTTCCTTTTTTTTCTGGTTTACTTTGTTCACAGCAGCGTCCAATATACCAAACAACACAAGCAGCTAAATAAACGTGTGTCTGCTCCAGTTTGAGCCTCTGATGTAATTTTAGTTCATACCAGTCCCACAAACCGAGACTGTCTGTGGGCACGACGTTAGATCCTGTAAGACTTAGTTGCACCGGGTTGGGTTGTTGTCTTTGCAGCTCAGTGGCTCAGCAGAGCCACCTGTCTCAACAAACATACTCTTATTAAATTAGAGTTTTATTATATATCTTTTCAAAGTTACTAGCTGGTGTTGTTTTCTCTAATGGACGTCAAGCTCGGTTCAGTAGATATCCTTAAAATGTCAGGTTATATTTAACTTTAATCAATTAAAATGAGCAAAAAAACACATTTTCTCCTTTTCTTTTGTATTTTTGACCCGCTGTTACATTTCTGGGTATTTAACGGCTTTACCAAAGTAACCAGAGTGAAACACAAACGCCACATCACAGCCCGCTGCTCATCGTTCACAGTTACCATGTCAGCTCGCTCTTTTTTTTTTTTTTTTTTTAGCTAAGTGCTCCTTTCATTTCCATTTCAGTCCATCTGTTGTTTTAGCCCAGTGGTCCAGATCAAGTGTAGCATCCGGCCCCCATAAACTGTAAACCAGGAAGCATATGGGACAGTCTGCTTGTAGAATTAGCAGTCTGGCATTTTGGGAATAGATTCTCCTTTTTTTACAAGATCAGATTTGAAGTTTTAATAAGAAGGAATCACTTACATGTATTTATATGCTTCTCTGTTGGTTTAAACAGCAGCTCCTGTTAAATTTATTTCAGGATTTACACTTTTTACTGCCGCTCATCTACTTCACATTAGTATTCTGTTGGGGCGAAACTGCCTGCTTAAACCCTGGATGGTAATCCCTCAGGCAGTCTCACCCCTAAACCCATTACAGCAACAATGGTCGCCCCCAAGCCTCCCTCTCTGCTTCCCTCTCATCGAGTACTTCCCTTGTGTTTAACCCCTCAGGAGGAAGGGGTGGTCGTTCAAGACTACTCCGCTGTGTCTGAACAGCTGTGGGTAAGACCCGCACACCAAACCCTAAACCAATCGGCTTCATGTGGGACCTGTGTTGTCCAATCACGGCTTTTGTGTGGACTTTGTGTGTGATTTGCTTCGCCTGGACTGTGGCTCTTTGAGTGCTCTTTTACTGCACAGTCTAGTAATGCTACTAAAAAGGTGGAGAGCTGCTGACGCTGGAAGTTTTCTTTTCTTAAAGAGGCATTAAGTAATCAATGATATGAACATGCCTGAAGAAAATAAAGTATTAAATCTATTTTGTCCAAAATAAGTTATATATTAGTTATTAAAGGAGATTTTTACAGTTACAGAAACATTTATAGTTTATAAAAAGAGTGAATATAGAAATGTTTTCAAGCAGAACAAAATGTCTGTAACTATAAATCAGTGGTTCAGTGGGTCACAAGATAAATCTGAGGGGAGGTAAAATATTTTAACTCTTAAGGCCTCTAGAAATGATTCAAATTAAAGAATCTGAGCTCACAAAAATGTGTGACCTTTGACGAAGGGTTCATGAGTTTAAAAGCAAGTTTAAAAGTCTGTCAATAGCCGATATAGATATAATATTATAACCAACTATCACTTAATGGACCTTTAAGCTTTTAGTTGTGTTTTCACTGCACTGTAATCTGTGACCTTCTGTTCCCGTGACAAGCTGTGCTTGTCTCAACTTACAAAATACCAAAGGGAAAATGGCTCCTGAAGAACTATATTGTATTCTGCAGCCTTTTATGGTTTTAAGTGCATTTTTATTTTGGGGGTGAATGCAAGCAATCAAACTGACAAACTGATATTCATATTGTGTGTTAATGTTCTAATGTTACAGAGCTTTAAGGTCAGACAGCTGAAGAATGTCAAATAGTCATGCTGCATTTCCAGTTTCTCGCTTTCTCTCTTTGCATCCCATCTTCTTTCATCTGCATGCTCATCGATTTTTCCTTCCGTTTCCTCCTTTCTTTTTTTCCTTTCTTTCACTTTTCCATCCACCTCTACATCCTCAGGAACCTGTCTTCTCTTCCACCTTTTCTCCTCCTATCTCCCTCGGTCAAAAGTGTCAGTACATTGACCATCATAGTCAGGTAAGAACATGGACCTGGCACGCATGAATGCGCTGCTGCATGTACTGGGGATCTTATCTTTTCTGCTTGGTTTGCAGCTACTGGGTGGTGCTCTGGAGTTTAATTTGGTTCTGACTGCATGAGTAGAACTTGGTGTAAAGCCATCGCTCCCACTGTGGACTAATGTAGATTATCCAGGCTAGAGAGGACATGCACCTAGCACGCTCGAGTGCGGCGAATCTTTTTATATCTGCTTGGTTTGATACTGTTGCTACATGAATAATTGCTCCTGAGGGGAAGTGTGGAGACACAAGAAGTTATAATGAAGCTGTGTGAGAGGTGATTTAGTTCTCTGACTCTTGGATAGTCGATGCAGTCGTGTCTTGAAGCTTTTTGGTTCTTTATGATCTGATTTAAAGCTTTAAGGCAGCTGTTTAAAACTCTACCTTGACTGAAAATACGCTGAAATTATAGCAGACAGTCAGCTTCAGCGTGCAGAGTTTATTGCTTTGCATGCAAGACTTGGGACTTTAATCTAATAATCTCTCCATAATTGAATAATTTCTCCGACTTCCTCTCGTCTGTGCAGAAGATGGGAGAGGAGATCGAGGCCCAGATGACCATCGAGGAGAGAAAACAGATGATTTCGGTCCGTGAGGATGCCTGGAAGACGAAGGGCAAAGGAGCGGCCAACGACTCCACCCAGTACACCGTGGCCGCGCGTATGGTCAAGAAAGGTCAGTGCACAAACCTGCTGTTGTCTTCACTGAGGTGTACACCATTTGAAAATGCCACAGGGGATGATTTTTATCCAAAAACACAACCATTCTGTTGACTAAAAGGGCAAACAACATGCACTTTTCCTAACCCTAACTCAGGATTTCGATGCCCAATATTATCAGTTGTAGAAAAGAGTGAAATGCAAAAGTGTCCTCATTAATTCAGCTTGTTTCTTGATGCCATATAGTTCTGCTAATGTTTAAAGTTCACATCTGCAATTTCAAAAGAGACTCTTCATGTGAAAATAAATGTGATTAAATGTAAGCATACTGGTGCGGACAGAAGTTTATCTCTCCACAGTGACAGATGTGTTTTCCTATCCCATGTGAATTTTTCCGCCTGTGTGTCCGCAGGCTTGGCAGCCTCCTCCTCTGTCATCAGTCCCATCCTGTCGCCGGTCTCCACCAAACTCAAGAGCAGCACGCCTGCTGTCACCAAACCACAAGAGGGTGAGACAGATTTGAAAGTCCCGTGTCATCACTGAAACGTCAGAGTCAGAGGATTTTTATCAAGCAGTGTGTTTTAATCCTGAATCGATTAAAGTCGATTTTTATATTTGTTGTTGATTGTGAAAAAGTGAAACGGGCTTTCACTTTTAAGCCTTTTATTTGCAAAATGAATTAAAGTTGGTTAAAGAAAATTGAATCTTGCATGTCACCATATTTCATTTCTAGAAATTGAGGCCAGACCAAACATGGAGTCTGATAAGAAACTAGACAAGTTGGAGAACTTCTTGGGACGTCTGAATAGCAAAGGTGTGTACTTCTTTTCTGACTTTAAGCTCATTAAGTGATATTTTATTAAAAAACAATGTCTTGTGTCATCTTCACCTGCTGTAGACCTCAAAGTAATCTGTAAACGTTTAATTTCTATTCGTTTGGTGGAGGTTCTGCTGAGCGTATAGGAAGCCTTCATCACCTCTCGAACTTCTTGTCATGAGACTTCAATTCTTCCCTCATTGTGTATCGATTTTTTTATTTTATTGTATTAGCTAATCTAGTTTCTCTCCCTTTTCTTCACTGATCAGTGGCAGGTCTACAGGAAACCACCATAACAGTCACCGAGAAGGCAGTGAAGGAAGTGATGAAGCTGGATGATGAAATCTTCTCCAAGTTCTACAGACGCGTCGCTGAATTTCCACGCATGCCCACCAGGATCGAGATCAACGAGGATTTTGACGCCATCTTTGGTTCTCAGGGTCCAAAGTAAGAAAAAATAGCTTCTGATGATGGCTGACTCGTACACGTCAGACACCACCTGCATGTGTCCTCATGAGATACACATGCTTTCCTTCCTTTCCAGGTTGACTTCGGCCATGGTGCAGCATAAGCGTTCGGTGCGTCCGTCCAGGAACGTCCAGGCGTCCAGAAACCCTCTGAAGATGCTGGCGGCCAGAGAGGACATCAGACACGAGTACACCGAGCAGAGGTTGAATGTGGCGCAGGTGGAGAGCAAGAGGATGAAGGCTGAGAAGAGTGAGTGTAAGGATGACGGCGTGGAGTTTGTAGATTACAGCTTACAAAACTACATTTCCACCTCTTTGTTTATTGGGTAAACAGGACTAATTGGAGTATAACCCACTTCTGTAGCAGCGTTTACAGCAGGGATTTAGTTTCCTTAAATTTAATGAAGCCTTTGTGTTATTTTTCTCGCCGCTGTAGCTCTGTATTTTTATAAAACATGAACTCTCTCTCTCTCATTCCAGTCAATAAAACCTCCGAGTACTCTGAGGCTGCTCTGGCCGGTCTTGCCAGTAAAGAAAACTTCAGCAGCGTGAGCCTTCGCAGCGTCAACATCTCCGAGCAGATGTCCAACAATAGCGCCGTGCCGTACAAGAACCTCATGCTGATGCAGATCAAAGGTAAAAACCCGGTTTGACTGTGCAGAGTTATATTGTGTGGCTGTTTTTACCTGCGTGACTCGTCTTTTGAAGCTCCTTCCCTGACACCTTTAGTTAAAACCTGGACTAAACATACAATTTAAA
This sequence comes from Miichthys miiuy, assembly GCA_036365135.1. Taxonomy (NCBI): domain Eukaryota; kingdom Metazoa; phylum Chordata; class Actinopteri; family Sciaenidae; genus Miichthys; species Miichthys miiuy. Next base: position 4,218,937 of record CM071617.1, on the reverse strand, counting down.
AGGAATAGTTTGATATCTTGCAACCTATTTCTTTCCAGGATTCCAGATAATTACTGGTCCGGGCCAAGAAATAGTCAAGCACATAATTGCCCATGAAACAGGAAATTGTTGTTTTTACACATCAGTTTCAAATAAATAAATAATATTTCCTAAAACTATTCCTTTGAAAATGCTATGTTGCCATGAATAAACTTAGAAATGCTCTAAAGGAACTCAAACTTATAACTCAGCACATTAATATCTTTATTCTTTCCAGGTCGCCGTCACGTTCAGACCAGATTAGTGGAACCGAGAGCGTCATCGCTGAACAGCGGCGACTGTTTCCTGTTGATCACTCCGGAGCACTGCATCGTCTGGATAGGAGAGTTCTCAAATGTCATCGAGAAGGCTAAGGTGAGCGCTGCACCTGGATCATTACAGGCTGTGCCTCATACTCAAGAGCTTTGGTTTGTCCAGCATCGACGCTGCTGTTGTAATATTGGTGTTTGAACAAAGATGATTCATTAATGATTCTGCCTCTCATTTCCATTTCCTGCTCAGACACACACACACATACACACTGGCACATAAACCCATCTGTGCTCCCCATCAAACACATGCTTTCAGGCTAGTCTACAGCTCTTCCATATCCCCAAAGGAGGCCTGTCTAGACACTTTCTAATAAACGTCTGTTTCTCTGATCTGCCTTCTTGTTCAGGGCTGTTTACTTATTTTAGTATGCACAAAAAAAAAAGCCCCAAAAGTTTCTCTTCAGTTATTAAGTTGTATCTTTTCTCAGAATTTGTGTATAAATTAAGAAGCAGGATGTTGCAGAGGTCCGTTCACCATCCCTGGATTCATCTGACAAACTTTGTTTCTTGCCTGCAGGCGATGGATCTGGCCACCTTCATCCAGACGAAGAAGGACATGGGCTGCAGGGCGAACCAGGTTCAGACCATCGAAGAAGGGGTCAACCCACAGGGTCCAGATATGCAGCAGTTCTGGGCGATCCTAGGAGGGCAAACTGCTTACCAACGTAAGACATGAGCCCCTAGTACTCAAACTGGCTTGCAGGTTGTTACAATGAGTGTACATATATCCTCTTAACACTGGTGGTGCATTTGGATGCCTGCAGACAGTCACACATGTATGATATGTCTGATCGTGATATAGCGGCGGGTCCACCAGAGGAGGATGAGCAGTTTGAGAATGCCATCGTGGAAACCAACTGCATCTTCAGACTGCTGGATGACAAACTGGTTCCCGATGATGACGAGTGGGGGAAGGTTCCTCGCAGCTCTCTGCTGGAGTCCAAGGAGGTCAGTGGCAGTCATTTCCTGCAGGTCCACAAAAGCCACTCTACTTTCTTGTTTATACTTTAAGAAACTAACTTAAACTAGCACTACTTTGCTCTCAGCTGCCCTTTAGCTGTTTTTCTGTTGTCACTCATTACACCAGAATAACTCTCCGTCATGCTATAATATAATTAAGCTTAAAAGTATACGATGGTGGGCTTTTCTTTTAAAGCACAAAGCTCTGAATGTCAACATTTATAATATTTCAGTTTGTTAAGAGGAGCTCTTCGCTTCAAGCTGCTTTTAATTTGTTGCTTAGCAACAGCAGGTGCCACGGCGAGCACCTCCTACATCCATCTGTGCACTGCTGCTGCTGAAAAAAAATAAATGGCTTCAGGAAACTGGGGCCAGGACCAAAGAGTGCACTGCAATTACATTGCTTACTTTGAATATAAATGACGGAGCATTTTACAGTCTTACTTTTGCTTGGTGCTCGCAGAGGCATATTAAAATTAAAGCACTGGACGGGAACAAACAAACCAGAGTGACTCATTGCTTTCTCTTTGTTTCTGCTGTGGCGCTGTGCATGCTGCAGGTGTTGGTGTTTGACTTTGGCAGTGAGGTGTACGTGTGGCACGGTAAAGAGGTGACTCTGGCCCAGAGGAAAGTGGCCTTCCAGCTCGCCAAACACCTTTGGAACGGGATGTTTGACTACACCTGCTGTGACGTCAACCCGCTGGACCCTGGAGGCTGCAACACACTCATACCCAGGTGGGAAACACACACACGTTTATGATTTGCATTCATTTTCCAGAGGCTTAACCTCTTACCTGTAAGTAAGTGGACTAGTATCTCTGTGTCCCGACATGGGAGGTGAGTCCCCATAATGTGACTGTGTGATCATAGGTCCCAACAACACATTATTACAAGTAAACACATGCACACACGTTACATGACACCTTACCCTCACCTAAACTTCACATTTCTTCTTTTTCTTTGTGTCTGTTTGTTCATTGACAGGAAGGGCCAGGGCCGTCCTGATTGGGCGATATTCGGCAGGCTGACAGAGCACAACGAGACGATCTTGTTCAAGGAGAAGTTCATGGACTGGACCGAAGCAAAGTTGCCATCACCAAAAGAATGCGGCGAGCTCGTACCTGAGCTGAAGGTACAAATCCAGCGCTTGTTTTTTGAGGATAATTACATCACAAGTCTCACAAACTCAAGCTTAGTCAATGTTTCCAAGAACTGTCAATTACACACTGGATCGAAACAAGAATAAAAAAGTGGATCTTTGCCTCTTTTCTCTTTCAGGAGGCCCCGGGGCGAGAATGCCGACCTTACGACGCCACCCTGATGCTGCCCGTCCTCCAGACGTCCATTTCCACCATCATGGATGGGGTGAATGTCGGGCGTGGCTACGGCCCGGTGGAGACCGAAGACCACATGAGGACTCAGGAGATCAGCACAGTTTCAGTGGACGTCTGGCACATCCTGGAGTTCGACTACAGCCGTCTGCCACGCCAGAGCATTGGCCAGTTCCACGAGGGAGACGCCTACGTGGTCAAGTGGAAGTACATGGTCAGCACCTCAGGTTAGTCACGGTGGTATTTATACTCCAACATCTCTGTTGCAATAAGAAAACATTATTTTAACCGTACTGACAGTTCAGAATGATGTGTTCATTTTGTGTTGTGTGTCTCAGTCGGTCGTAGGCAGAACCCTGAGGCAAGGAGCAGCGGGCCAGGGAAGGAGAAATGCTGCTACTTCTTCTGGCAGGGTCGGCACTCCACCGTCAGCGAGAAAGGAACATCAGCGCTGATGACGGTGGAGCTGGATGAGGAAAGAGGGGCACAGGTACGAGAGACAAGGCCACAAACTCCAAACAGAAACTACATATGAATAATGAATGATATCCAGATGTTTCCTGATGTTTCATTGGTTTCATAACTGGCTTTCTGTGTCTCACAGGTTCAGGTGCAGCAAGGAAAGGAGCCTCCATGTTTCCTGCAGTGCTTCAACGGAGGGATGATCGTCCACGCTGGCAAGAGAGAGGAAGAGGAAGAGAACACTCAGAGTAAACTTCTGCTTTTTATTCTAGTTATTTATCTATCGCCATTCCTGATTCCTGACATTTTTGTCTATGCAACAGAGTCGTTGTTTAGTGCTTTAATGACGCAGGTTGACGAGTGAAATACTCAAATGAAACCCTTCTTATCTGCGTCCAGATGAGTGGCGTCTGTACTGCGTGAGGGGCGAGGTGCCCGTGGAGGGCCACCTGCTTGAGGTGGCGTGTCACTGCAGCAGTTTGCGCTCCAGAGCCTCCATGATCCTGCTCAACATCAACAAGGCCATCATCTACCTGTGGCACGGCTGCAAGACGCAGCTGCACACTCGCAGTGTTGGAAACACGGCCGCGCTCAAGATCAAAGAACAGTGAGGAAATCATAGATTAGCCTTCAAGATACTGACCAATTAAAAACTGGTTAGTGGTTGTGTCATTAAATATTCTGTTTCCCTCTTGTTGCTCTCAGGTGTCCACTGGAGGCGGGTCTCCACAGCAGCAGTAAGGTCACCATCCATGAGTGTGATGAGGGAGTGGAGCCTCCGGGCTTCTGGGAGGCTCTGGGGAGAAAAGACAGGAAGGCCTACGACTGTATGCTGCAAGGTACAGTCTGTACTCATGTACTTAGTGATATACACTCGCACATTTACTCTCAGTCGGAAATAATGGCTCAACTCAGACACAGCTAGTGGTTATTTTTGACAGAAATTGGAGGGATCATTTATTTTAGGCTCCAAATAAAGTTAAGGAAGTCAGATTTTTAGTTGCCAGTGATTCAAAATATATAAAGTCTTCGGTGCACGGCTCCATACTAAACTTGGAGGAGTGATTCATCTTCTCATTTTCTTTGTCAGATCCCGGTAAATTCAACTTCACCCCGCGGCTTTTCCAGCTGACCAGCACTTCTGGAGAGTTTGTGGCGAGCGAGTTCTTCCACCTGTCCAGAGCTCCGGACCTGGTCAGCTCATTGCCCTTCCTGCAGGAAGACCTGTACAACACACCACAACCCGGTGAGGCGAAGTTACACCACCGATACACCACGATGGAGTGCTTGAATCGGTCGGATGTATACATGTTTCACAATAATGGTTTCTCTCCCTGACAGCATTGTTCCTGGTGGATAACTTCCACGAGGTTTACCTGTGGCAGGGCTGGTGGCCTCAGGACAGCGAGTGCACCGGCTCGGCTCGTATCCGCTGGGATGCAGACAGAAAGTGTGCGATGGAGACCGTGCTGCAGTACTGCAAAGGTTAGGCCGACAGCTTAAACTTGGTATAACTAGCAGTTTGCAATGAAGTTATACTTTCATACCCTGCCTGAATATATTAAGTAAAGTGAAAATGTGCTACACAATCCCCAATTTTAATCAAACTTGTTGAAATTAAGCGTCAGAATTTAGATGCGTGATTGAAGATTTTAGTCATGCCAGTCATTTTTTTTTTAGAACTTGAGGTCAGAATTATTTTGTTGATCTTCTGCTGCAGAGAAAAACGAGAAGAAACCTCAGAAGTCGTATCTGATTCACGCCGGCCTCGAGCCTCTCACCTTCACCAACATGTTCCCCAGCTGGGAGCACAGAGAGGACGTGGCTGAGATCACCGAGAGGGTCAGCACCAAGCAGATATGGAACATGCTCTCATTAATGTCATATTAAAACCATGATATCAGTGATGTCACGCAGTATCCTCTGTACCGGCTGCAGGAAGCGGAGGTGTGTAACCAGATCATCCTGGTGGAGGACGTGTTGGCTCGGCTCTGTCAGAACACCTTTCCTCTGGCTCAGCTGCAGGCCCGGCCGCTCCCAGAGGGAGTCGACCCGCTCCGCCTGGAGATCTACCTGTCAGACCAGGACTTCGAGGTCAGTAAGCCCACAAGCAAAGCTGCACAAAGCCTGATTTTTTAAAATTTGTGTTGGTTGTAATGTTGGAGGCAGGGATGAAAATAAAAATCAGTTTTGGTGATTGGCGACACTGTATGTCGGTGATGGTTCATAAATCAGTGGCGTATGTCATAGACAACTGAGCAAACCTTGACATTGTAAAGCTACGTCAAGAGGAAACTTGCATTAAATCCATCATCACTGAGGCAGAGATACATGCAGACTGATCTGAACGACACTCATCATCATAAATCATCAGAAAATAAGTTTAAACTGACCACAGTTTATATATAAAATAGTAAATTATATAAATAAAGTTGGTTGTGGTTGGTTTCCTTTAAATCTATACTCACCTCATTCATTCATGTCATCCATCCTAACTCCATCTAACTCTCACTTTACAGACCAAGTTGTAGGTGGATTCAGGTAAGAAGAGCCACTCGTGATTCATTCATCTCTTTCTCTCGAGCACGTCAGCACTCTCGTTTCTCTTTCTGCGGATCTGAAAAACTCACCGACTCACTCCTGTTTCACTCCCGACTTTCTGAGTGTGTGTGCTGCCGGCTGAGGAGGGAAGAAGTTTTTTGCGCTCGGCTGCACGATCACGTCTGAAAAGATCATCCTGATTACTCTGTTTATATCAGCCGACGTCACGAAGGATTTAGCGCTGCGGCTTCTTCACGCAGTCGATGACAAATATGAAATGACACATGAAACAAACGTAGATCCCATTCCTGAAAGAGATTAAATATTAGGAATGATTAAAGTAGAAACTAGAGCAGGAAGGCAGCTTTAAGTTTTAAAATAAAGTGTATGTGTATGTAAATTAGTCTGTTTATTTATCATAAATTATTCAGAATCTCTTTTGATAATCGATTATAAGTCATTCATCAAGACATAACACTAAACACAGTTTGTTTTTAGCTTCTCCAGTGTGAGAATTCGCTGCTTTCCTAAATTTAGATTCAACGGTTGTAACACGCTACGTTAATGTGAACAACCGAGGGTGTAAATTAGCCGTTTAAACACTCGCGTGTTAATTGAGACGTTTAGTTGTGCAGCCATTGTTTCGCTCTTCTTCTCCTCTTTAAAAAGGTGTCTGTACTCAACGTCTTTGACTGCACCGCACTCCTGTACACTTCACTGCTGCTGCTACTCTTCTCTTCACACACACACACACACACCTGAAGGCTCTTTCCTCTCACTTGAAATAAACGCACTTGTGATTCACCGTCAGCTACACTGCAGTCTGACTCACTGTCTGTCTGTCTGTCTGTGGAGCACAAAATGGAGACATGAAAACACTGAAACAACTAAACTGCAGACTTTCTTTGATGAGATTTTGGTCCACAGTAACAACAACATACAGAGCAGTGCAGAATTAACATTTATATTATAATACAAGTGAGGCGAAGGGATTACAATGCAGCAATTACACTTCTAGATGATACTAAATCCTACATACCGGTCCTTTAACAAATGTTAACATTGAATATATGCACCAGAAATTATACCAGATTTTACTTTATTTTGTTTTATTTTATTTTATTTAAGAAAAATCAGCCACTCAGGTTGTTTATTGTGTTTCAGTCCTCTTGGCTCTTGGTGCTTTCACAGTCAGACGTACCCGACAATAATAACATTATCGACAAAACGAAACATTTAAAGACATTTAAAATCTGCTCAGTTTGAAACAATATGAAAAATTGCAGCGTCTTTAGGGTGATTACACTGTCTCCTCATTATCTTTAAAAGTAGAAATCCACTGCAGGACATCGCGCACATTTGCAACTTACAGCCCAGCTAACAAACTGAGCTAACATCAGCTAACATCAGCTACGGTTGACAGCAGTGTTTACTTCACTGTACATCAGGAAAATGAACCGACAGCTCTACACCTATTATCAGTTTCAGGAGAAACATCAATACATCATCTTCCTGATTAATGAACTGCATGTGTGTCTTCTTACGATTGCAGAAAGCTTTGGAAATGAAGAGGGAGGAATACGAAAGTCTACCAGGGTGGAAGCAAGTGAACTTAAAGAAGGCCAAAGGACTGTTTTAAGGAAGTTTTTTTTAATCGAAGATGGCGTGCGAAGAGGATAAAAAGTGGACAGTTGAGATGGAGTCACGGTAAACGCCACAAAAACCTGTTTTTGTTTTTGTTTTTTTTTGGTGGCGCCATGCGAGGACGCTGGGATAGAAGTTCAAAAAACGTACACGAAGGATGAGACTGGAGATGCACTCGCCTTGCTTATAGTCATGTTTTACCTTTCAACTTTGTCATTACATAAGAAAATTAAATCCAGTCGGTTTAAGAGGAGGTGCAGAGAACACCTCGCTTCGGTTCATACGTGATGTTTGTGTGTCATTCGGAGTCTCCTCCAAACACTAAAGTCACCCGCTCATGGACTTGAAGAAAATGTGCGCACTAGGGACGCTTGGTGTCAAGAGTGCCATGCTATGGTTGTGTATGTATGTGTGTGTGCGATTGTATATAATGTTTGTATGTGTGTAATGTTTATTGTGTGCGTAGGTGCGTTTGTGACTTTGTATCTATGTAAAAACAAACCCTGTCACGTCAGATGTTGTGAGGAAAGTTTCTTTTTTTTTTTGTCTACAGTGTCTGAATGCCGTCGGGCCACGTAGGTAACCCATGTTGCTCGATTGCTCGTTTGAAACTGCTGAAGTGACTCTGACTTGCTGAGCTCCCGAGAGCAGGAGATGTAAGAGTTGTAATTTAAAGTGTTTGACTTTTACGAAAAAGAGAAGCAGCAGCTTGATGAATCTGAATGTATAGTGCCTTGCTTTTTGTGTACAGTTTATATACAGAAATTCTAGTCTGCATTTTTAAAGACTTTCTTTGTGATATAAGACATAGTGAATTAAATCACAATAACGCTCCAACTCAAACCACGTGTCACTCTGTGTCTCCTGCTTCATACATTTAAACGCGATTTCAGAAAATGTTTTAAGGCTCGCTCCATGAAGAGTGCACAATCTGTTTACTTAATACTTTCTATATACTCTTTGTTTGACACGTAGATCCAATGAGGACAAGTCATCTGAAAATGTTTACCATAGCATAAGTATATGATTTATCCTCCTCCCCGACAGAGGATTACGTAGAAGATAGCAGTTGCCATCACACTGCCATAGAAAGTTTTTAACAGGACGTCCATGTTGTCCATCCAGTTTATCGTTGAGGTGAACAACCAGGTATTTGTATGCTCCCACCATCTCCATATCCAATCCATGGTCTGAGCGTTTTCCTCCAGAAGTCAATCACCAATATCAGCAATATCTCTTTCACCATAATTTGCCAGGAAGACGTTCGTCTTCCTGGCAAATTATGGTGAAAGAGATATTGCCAGAAAAAAAATCAAAAATACAAACTTAAAATACAAGTTTTGACTGTGCCTCAAAGTTACAGCTGATGACATGGTGAAAAGCAAAGTTTAGAAGTGGCACTGGCGACATTTTTCCATCCAACGTGTTCAAAAATGAATCCATCTCACTGAAAAGCAATTAAAAAGTCATGTATAATTTATTTAATAGCATGAGAAATACACTGTATATGTATTTGGGCCATTATTCAGGTCCAAAAACTAACTAAAGGTTTCAGACGCATTGCTGTTCGCCTCACCCACCACTAGAGGGCAGCAATGTTTTTCACTGACATTAATAAACTCCATCTATGTATTTATAGTTATAGTTATAATAAACTTATACGTTTAATCTAATACATAACTTTTAGATCGTTATAATAAATAGATATTCCACAGTGTCCTGTTGACCTCACCTGACCTCAGGTGTCTGTAAAGGTTAAAGTGAGATTTGACGGCGTTTGCTTCCTAGTGAAGTAAACACACAGTACAACACGACACTTCCGGCCTGAGCTTTCACAATAAAAGTTTCCCGCCATTTTAACCGTTATGAGATTTTTATTGTGAAACAACCACATCTTTAATACCGACGTTAGCGACCGTTACTTAATGTAACACCGTCCATGACGTAAGCGATATAAAGCCCTGTTCAGCGTTATATAAGTGTAGTTATGACAGGTCATAAACAGCCATCACCTCGACGTTAAACGACGTTTGCCGTATCTGCGTCACAAGGCTGCCTCTGCTAACACCGCAGGTATTGTTGTTGTAACATCAGACTCTACAGAGATTCAAACGCACGACACTCACCGTGAAACAATGCGAAAGTAAAACAACAGCACAAAAATAACGAGCGTTCATGGCGGCCTTTTTGGATTGGAGTCCAGAAAAACAAATCAACTCACTTTGGACGACCTTAATAGCTACTTCCGGTTCGCTAAAACTAAAAATAAAGTTATTAAAGAGGCAGTACACCAGGGATGTCCAAAGTACGGCCCGCGGTCCGAAGCTTCATTTTTATAATATTTTATTTATATGTAACTTTTATTGGCAATTTGCCCCCAGGCATCTTCACATTGTCAACCTCTTTAAAAAAAAAGTTTGGACACCCCTGGTGTACGTAGACAGACGTTACTTCACCTGGACGTAATGACGTAGTTTCAGTACAGTTAAGAGAGTCTGGACGCACTTGTACTTCTCAAGATTTGCATAGAAAATAAATATATAACTGTGTTAAGAAGTTAACCCGTGCTAAACATCTATACAAATAGAAAACTATATAAAAAAATAGAAAGTGACCGTAGAAATAAAAATGGGGATAAAGGACTGTGTGCAAGTAAATGAGGCTGTAAACAGATGAATGAAAGTCACAGCATGTAGCAGATTTAGTCAGAAATGACAATGTGTGCAGTCTGATGTTCAGGGGGGCGAAAGAGTTCCTCAGTCTGGTTGTGGAGCAGGATTGACAGTTTTACCTCCTTGTGCCTTGTACAATTACTTTAAAGAAACAATCCCTCTTTGGTGAAACTGCTAACAACTGAGAGACGTCTGAAATGCAACAAAAGTCCCCAACTTTCTTGTAGATCTTTATAATCTTAATCTTTAGTTTCAGAAGAGATGTCCTCCCAAGTCAGACTGAGGCTGCTGCCGAGCGCCAGATGCCTGTTTGATGAGCCTATTCAGGTGAAGGTGGCCGGGCTGAAGTCCAAACAGGTGGTCACCATGAGAGCCAGATCGACTGACGAGAAGGGAGTGTTGTTCAGCTCCTCGGCCACCTACAGGGCTGATGGGAACGGGGAGGTCGACCTGGAGAGAGACCCCTCGCTCAGCGGGAGCTACGTCGGGGTCGAACCCATGGGCCTGCTGTGGTCGATGAAGGCAGAGGCTTTGCACAAACGGTTTCAGAAGATGAGTTCACTGAACCCCCACGTGGTGAAGTTCTCCGTGCACGAGGAGGAGGAAGGGGAGGGCAGGATGCTGGCAGAGGCGACCAATGAGAGGTTTCTGATTGGAGATGGAGTCAGCCGGTTTCCCGTCAAAGAGGGGAACGTTCGGGGAGTCCTGTTTACTCCTCCAGGTTGATCTTCTGTGTTTGAGTTAATGCTGGAACATTCACTATAATTTTTGATGCCTTTTAAAATGTGTCATTTTGTATTATGTGTCCTCCAGGTGAAGGTCCATTCCCAGCTGTGTTGGATCTGTACACTTTGGGTGGAGGTTTGTCTGAGAAAAGGGCCGCTCTGCTGGCCAGTCGAGGATTCGTGGTCATGACTGTCGCGCTATTTGGACAGGACGTCATGCCGAAGAACAACCTGGTCCATCTGGATTTTTTTGAGGAAGCAATAGAGTTTTTAAAAAGACAAGATAAGGTGAGTTCAAATCTCTGAGAATCTGCAAAGAGCCAATCTGTGTTTGATTTTGTGGTTTTTAATTTGCTTGTTTTTCCACAGGTGGGCAGTAAAGGAGTCGGTGTAATATCACTTTCAAAAAGTGGAGACCTCGCTCTTTCAGTGGCCTCTTATCTGTCAGGCGTTGATGCCACAGTCTGGATTAATGGCTGCTGCGCCAATACAGCTTTCCCTCTCTACTATAAGAAGAGCAAGATCCTTCCTCCGTTGATGTTTGACATCAGCAAGATGATTCCCACTGAGTCAGGGGCCATCATGGGCAAGTATGCTCTTAATAATCCCCTGGCAGAGGAGAACAAGGACTGTCTGATCCCTGTCGAACAAGCCAAGGGACGTCTCCTCTTTGTCTCTTCAGAGGACGACCTCAACTGGGACAGCAAAGCTTACGTGGACGTGATGGTGGAGCGACTGAGGCGTCACGGGAAGGACAACTTTGAGAGCGTGTCTTACCCCGGATCAGGACATTACCTGGAGCCACCTTATGGTCCCTACTGCCCCTCAAGTTTGCATAGTCTTGTGGGTAAACCGATCCTGTGGGGGGGTGAGCCCAGATCTCACGCAGCAGCTGAAGTCCACATGTGGAAGAAGGTCCAGGAGTTTTTCAGAGCTCACCTGAGATGTGATGGCGCACAGACAAAAGCCAAATTATAGATAGGAGTATTACGATATCCTGGCTGCCAGTTAACATGAATTATTACACAGCTTTGTTGAATACTTGATTATGATGGCCTGTTTTGTATGGCAGGCCGGTGCTATGAACAACAGAGTGAAACTGATTTCTTTATTAAGTAGCCATGTAATTAGCAAGATAATCTACAAACGAGCCGGGTATTGTTGTGTAATAAACCCTGACAGGATGATGCAGGTCTGACGGTGACAACAACAAGCTACGCTTTATGTTTTGTTATGAAGAGAATGATTTAATGTCTGATTGGCCAATCCCAACCTGATGCAGAGTTGTTACTCTCCTCTACACTGAGAAAACATGCCAAGATTATGTTGCATTAGTTGGGATAATTGGACTATATTTATATTAAAGCTATCAGCCGTTTCAGGAGTAGGACCACACTTCAACTGTGCCACTTCAGACACAACTATAACCTTTCCTCCTCTATCACTCTTGTATTCTGTACCTCTCTCACCCATCCCATTTCTTTCTCCTCTTTCTGCCTCTTCATGCGGTCCCGAGGAGGTCCGTTGTGCCTGGGTGCTTCGGCAGAAACAGACCAACGAAGAGTTCAGGCTTCATTCACAATCTTGTGGTGTGGTCCCTGCCTAAAAACTGAAACTGTAAATGGAAAATTATCAAACAGGAACACAAGACAACAAGCTTACAACATGCACATGCTGCACATGTGGATCATCAGGGTGCCTGAAGCATGTTGGAGCACAGTGGCACTCTATGGACACCAGAGGGAGTCTGCCAAGTACTGCAGCTCAGGTAGACTGCTAAATTTGAGGGGAAGGAGCCTTCACAGATAGTGTCCTCTCTCTTTCAAAAAACATAATGTTTACACTGTTTAACACACTGTCTATCTTGTTAACTGGACTGCAGCTGTCTCTTCAGATTTGCACAGGACATCACAAGTGCCTGTCACTGACATGTCAGTATACACCCGTTAATGTTTATCTATCTTTATTATTTTAATAAATACTGGACTGTGATTATAAAACTGTAATTTTATATATATATGTACGAGTAGTTCTTTTTTTTTTTCACAAGATGACGTCATGGAGTTGATGTATCACAATCATTCAGTGCAGCTTCTTGTAATAAAAGACTTCAAATAAAATGTAACGCTTGCAGTATCATTGCCATCTAGTGGCCACAGTGATGATTGATAGACTCCAAGACAAGGGCAGTTTATTTATACCGAATAGCATCATTCAGACAAGGCAATTTGAAGTACTTTACAGGAGTATTGTATGCTAGAAAGTATTGCAAATTTTATGCAAATAGATTCACAAAATCTGGCACAAGAATACAACTTCAGTATGAGTGTAATAAACCCTGCTGACCGTGTAGTAAAAATCAGTCAGTATCAGGATGTTTGCTCTTTGATTGTGTTTCCCGTTCAGCCCGCACTCCCTGCTTCCTTGTCTTTATTACTCATTAAAAATACAGCAGTTATAGCTCATGTACACAAGGTGCCTGCAGCCTCAACCGCAAAACACAGCGCCGTGATTGATATCCTGTCAGAGGCCGACTGGCATTTGTTCTCAATCAGAAAAGCAATGACAGACTCCTGTAAGCTTAAATTAAAGTAATGAAAACAACAGTGTTGTAGTATGAGAGTGTAGTTTCTCTGTTTCTGTTTACGCTGCTGCTGTGACTGTTGGAGCGATGAGATTTACGATGCAAGCAGCACACCAGGGAAACCACCATATGAAAGCAAAGAAAAGCCACCAGTGAACGCAGTGAGGACTTGAAGGAACAAGTGAACATATGACAGTTCAAAGGTGACTGTAGAAAAGAAACAAGCCTTACTGTTAGCCTTATCTTTGTTAAAAGAATGAGGTGCTCACATTTTATGATTCAGTACAGATTTTATATCACTTTCAATCAGGTGCAAGAATTTGACTCAGATGTTCTCTGTGGATTTACAGGAAGGCTTAATAAAAGAATGATAGCTGTAAAAACACGGATCTGGGAGCCAACTAGTAGAAAGGGCTGAACAAGAACTGCAGTGCTTGTGTTTCTACTACATGTTACTGTATCTCCACACAGGTTCTGACAGGAGCTCGGTTCAACCTCAATCTTATGGTCCTGATGCTTGCACTGTACATCTCTTAGTGAAGGTACAGTATTGGAAAGGCCAGAGGCTGATGAGAGCTCTGTCGAACTGAAAGGGAGCAGACAGATAAAAAAACTTGCACTGTAGCGAGCCTGCTAGGGACAATAACATGTTATCTCTCAAGAGTGAATGAGATAGAAAGATCAGGGTGAGATAGTTAGCGATAAGTCATGTTTTGTTTCCTGCCTCTCATTTCCTTTTCAGTTCTCTTCTTCTGTTGTGTTTTGCCGAGGTTGTTTCGAGGTGACTAGCAGCTGAGTGTAATCTGATGGGTCTGAAGGCAGGACTGAAACATTTATAAAGCGACAAAAGCTTCACAATTTTCCATCAAATGTTCTTTGAATGTCTGGAATAATGAAGAGGAATATGTGGTGGTACCTGCCATATTGCTGATTTAAAATATCTGTGTATGGCAGTGTTTTTGAAAGCGATATTATGCTAACTACTTGACTGCACAACTGTGGAAAAGTGCCTCAGGGTTCTGTGTTGGGTCCTTTATTACTTGCCATATATATATATACCTCCCTTATATTTTTATGCAAATTTAAGGATATCTCTTATCACTTTTATGCTGATATGTTATCAAGCTGTACATCTCTTTTGAGCCTGATGAGTCTGAAAAACTGAAGTTGTCTGACTGTCATTAAAGACTGGATGGCTGAAGTCAAACACAGAAACGACTGAGGTCTTTATCATTGCTTCTGATTGCATAGTTTCAGAGGTTGATCAGTGTACTGGGTCCCTCTTTCCAGCTGTAAAATCTAGTCTTAGAAATCTTGGTGTAATGCTTGATCTTTTAGTACTTTGAATATAAAACTTTCTTCCTTTCATCAAACTCAGAGCTGGAGTATCATCCCAGCTAGATTACTGTAATTCCCTTTTCACCTGCCTCAGCACGTCATCTCTAGACTGTCTACAACTGCTCCAGAACGCTGCTACGAGGCCAATCGACCAAATCCAGAAGAATAACTCACATCACACCCATCTTATCTGCTTTACACTGTCTTCCAATCAAGCTCAGGATTCATTTTAAGGTTTTTGTTTTCACATATAGAGCCCTGCAGGGTCAGGGTCTTTGTGTAGACTTAGCAGTCTTGGCCTCTTAAAAATCAGCCCAGGACTCATTCATTTTAACTGGCCTTTCTCTCTTCTGCTGTGTAGTTGTTTTAATGTTGTGTTGTTGTTCATGTTTTATTGTTTGCTTCTTTATATTCTTCTGTTCTTTCATTTTTAATATTCTGCTCCAGTAAATCACTTTGTGGCCTTGCTCCATGAAAGCATCTATAAATAAACTTATTATTGCTAGTTAACATTACACCCAGGAGTTAAAGATGCAGTGTAAAGTTTCTCTAAATTCCTCCCAAACATCATATTTTTGCCCAGTAGAACATATTGTATTATGTAATAACAGAAAAGGGAGTGAAGAGGATACAGACAGTATAAATTCCCACATGAATCAGTACATACTGTTCTGGTACATTGAGAGGACATATCGCCATCTAGTGGCCACAGTGATGAATGACAGGCTCGTGAGCTCATACTGGGATAATTACAGCAATTAGCAGACAGTCTAATATGATATTAAGATTCTGGGAGAAAGACAAACAGACAGAGACAGATTTCTGATCCTTTTAATAAAACATTGCACAGGAAAATACAGTGAACATTACTCATTTCAAATGCGAACATGTGGCAACTATAACACCTTCCAAGACCTTTTTGTCCTGCTGCAACCAAATTCAAATGTGATGGTATAAATTGTAAACTAAACACACAGCCCCAGATTGCAGAAACAACAAAGTGACATTAAAAAAAAACAGAGAATACTGTTCTACAGTGAGCCTATTCAAAGCTAGAGAGGCTGCATTTTAATTCTTTCATTCTCTTCTTTTGACCGACAAAGTAGTCAAACTAAGACAAAAAAAATAGTTATACAACGTGTTTAATTATGTGATTAAAATCGTGAAGAGACAAATACTAGCAGGTCTGTGTTGACACATTAGTGGAGACACGTACAGTTAATACAGTTGATGTTAGAAAAAGGTTGTGTTCAAGTTTAAAGTCATCAGTCAAACACTGAATCATTTGCTTTGTTACAAAACACTGATTTACGGTTAACTGGCAGCCGAGACGTCTTCTGTATCGTAATATCTGTATCTATTATTCTATCTTTGTTTATTCTTTATTTCATTTTGTATCTTTTGTCTGTGCGCCATCACAGCTCAGGTGAGCTCTGAAAAACTCCTGGACCTTCTTCCACATGTGGACTTCAGCCGCTGCGTGAGATCTGGGCTCACCCCCCCACAGGATCGGTTTACCCACAACCACATGAAAACTGGAGGGGCAGTAGGGACCATGAGGTGGCTCCAGGTAATGTCCTGCTCCGGGGTAAGACACGCTCTCAAAGTTGTCCTTCCCGTGACGCTTCAGTCGCTCCACCATCTCGTCCAATGATGCTTTGCTGTCCCAGTTGAGGTCGTCCTCTGAAGCCAGGAAGAGGAAACGTCCCTTGGCTTGTTCGACGGGGATCAGACAGTCCTTGTTCTCCTCTGCCAGCGGGTTGCTCATAATATTTTTGCCCATGACGGCCCCTGACTCAGCGGGAATCATCTTGCTGATGTCGAAACTTAACGGAGGGAGGATTTTGCTCTTCTTATAGAAGAGAGGGAAAGCTGTATTGGCACATAAGCCATTGATGCACACCGTGGCCTCGATGCCTGGCAGATAAGAGGCCATTGAAAGAGCGAGGTCTCCACTTTTTGAAATTGACATTACACCAACTCCTTTGCTGCCCACCTGTGAACAAAACATGAAAAACCAATCAACAAAATCAAACAGAAACTATTAGCTGCACAGATTGGCTGCTTGTAGATAAAAATGTATGGAACTGTGGCAGATTCTCAGAGATTTGAACTCACCTTATCTTGTCTTTTTAAAAACTCTATTGCTTCCTCAAAGAAATCCAGATGGACCAGGTTGTTCTTCGGCATGTCGTCCTGTCCAAATAGCGCGATAGTCATGACCACGAATCCTCGACTGGCCAGCAGAGCGGCCCTTTTCTCAGACACACCGCCGCCCAAAGTGTACAGATCCAACACAGCTGGGAATGGACCTTCACCTGGAGGACACACAAGAAGAGAAGATCAAAATGATGTTATAATAAAGCAGCAACACCAACTACAACTGCATATCTGGCTATGGTGGCCTTGAGGGTCAGACAGTGATTGGTTGCCTGACACTCCACTGAGAAAGACCAACCTGGAGGAGTAAACAGGACTCCCCGAACGTTCCCCTCTTTGATGGGAAGCCGGGTGACTCCATCTCCAATCAGAAACCTCTCATTGGTCGCCTCTGCCAGCATCCTGCCCTCCCCTTCCTCCTCCTCGTGCACGGAGAACTTCACCACGTGGGGGTTCAGTGAACTCATCTTCAGAAACCGTTTGTGCAAAGCCTCTGCCTTCAGCGACCACAGCAGGCCCATGGGTTCGACCCCGACGTAGCTCCCGCTGAGCGAGGGGTCTCTCTCCAGGTCGACCTCCCCGTTCCCATCAGCCCTGTAGGTGGCCGAGGAGCTGAACAACACTCCCTTCTCGTCAGTCGATCTGGCTCTCATGGTGACCACCTGTTTGGACTTCAGCCCGGCCACCTTCACCTGAATAGGCTCATCAAACAGGCATCTGGCGCTCGGCAGCAGCCTCAGTCTGACTTGGGAGGTCATCTCTTCTGAAGCTAAAGATCTGTAAGGAAGTAAACAGCAATAATCAGCATAATGACACAGAAAATGTTAGTTTCACACCATGTGAAGTGATTTTGGTGCATGTTCTTCACTAATCTGGCTGGTGAAAGTTCTACGCTCTCTACTATTTTCTGTGTTTTGTTCATATTTTGTACTGAAAACTCTTGTGCTACTTGCACACCACAAACTAGGTGTAAATGTGCTGAATGCAGCTGATAACCAGGGTCAAAATCCTTGTAAATGTCAACATGCCTGGCCAATAAAGTCAACTCTAATCAGATAAAGTCACTCCTTGAATTTAGTGGCTGTGATGTTTGTTGTGTGATTTGAGGAACAAAGGAAAGGCGTGACGGCGCTGTTCAGACATGTGTTGTTTCAGTTCTGCTTAGTTTTATTTGTCATATGTAGCTCAACACTGGGTCAACAGTACAATCAAATGTGTTGGGAAGAAAAAAACAGGTCAGCTCTAGACTCAGACAAAGGAAGCACCAACACCTCTGTCTAGTGGGGACATATCTCCTTATTATAAAGATTAAACCAGTGTCTCACATCCTTTTTGGCTTATTGGCAAGCGTAGTTAGAGACTTTTGTTGAGTTGTTAGCAGTTTCACCAAAGGGTGACTGTTTCTCTGAAAGTTATATATCCATTATCCAATATTTAACAAAGACTCATCAGATTTATTTTGTGGCCTGACCTCTAGTTTGGGAACTGTTGAACCAGACCTGTTGAATAAGAGAGATGCAACACTTCCAGAGACTTATACTATAATCAGAAAAGACGCATGTTCACAATAGTTCCAGCATTGAACGCCAATCAGTTTTTCACACACGCTTCCTGATAATTTGATAATATGGCTGCAATTTTTGACATTTTACCACACTGGCTGCTCATAGATCTGATAATAGGTAGCTGCGGAGTCTAAATTTAACTCATCCATGACCAGGTTTCAGCCTTGGCATTGAAAAGGGACTTAAACTGCAAAGTCCTGATTCACGTCCGATGAAACAGTTTAGTCAGTGTGAGGATTTAGCACCTTAGATGCAATAAATCATGTGTAGTCTGCTGGAAGACCACCCTAGAGGCACTTTACTGTGTTTTACCTACCATAGGGGCATCCAAGAGGGCAAATCTGTGATGTTTTTCAAGCATGGGAGCACCATGAGGGGCAGTTGCCACACCTCCAGAAAATCTAATTCTGTCTCTCTGCCACTCCCCAGAAGAAATGCTTTTATAAAAAAATAAATGCTTTTATATTTGAATATATGAGTATGTACTATACATTAGTGCATACACATAGAGTTCAAATTTACCTGTGAGTGGTGGTACCATCATAGTGAAACCACTCACCACCACCACCAAAGTGAAATAAACCCACAGAAAGTGTGCCACCGCCGCCCGCAGCTGCTTCCCCTGAATAGAGACGCTCTGAACTGAGCTGACCAATGAGATCGTTACGCACTGAACGTAACGTACACCTTGACTCGCATCCCTCCACGTGCTGCACAGCTAAGAAGTTGAATTTCTGCCCAAATGAGCAAGACATTTTTAATTTTTGAGACCAATTATCGCATTTTAATGAATAAAATAACGCGGTATAATCATTACACACAGTTCTCGTGAATAAGTGCTATACGATACATTTGGATACTTACTTGAGACGGTTGACGGAGCCTGTGAGGTCGGTACAAACAGGTAGATAAGGCGGCGACGTCTCCAAACTACCGTTACTCCAACTTATATAACTCCATCTGAGGTAAAGTAACGCTCCCTAACGGTCGGTAAATTAAACTGAGGCTCCTTCGCAATAAAAGTGTCACAACGGTTAATGGGCAGAACACTTTTATTGTGAAAAGACAGACTGGAAGTGTGATGCTGTGTTGATGTAAGCATAACTAGAAAGCCCCCTCCTCCTCCTTCCAGACAGAGCAGCCGAGCTGACTTCCAGTAAAAGTCCAGGTGACACACTGGAACAGATGATATGAAATGAAGTCATCTTTACTCTTTCTAGACTATTCATTTTCTACAGGCTAATTTCATTTATATATTTATATATATATATATATTTTAATCCTTATTTTTTATTTCTAAAGAAACTACTTTTTATATAGTTTGCCTTTTGTAAAAAAAAAAAAAAAAAGATCTTTGCACAGGTTTAATTTAAATTCAAATTTATCTTTATAGGTCTAATTTGAATGCATGTTTACTGTGTGTGGATGCTTCAATTCCCCTTCTGCATCAATAAAGTATCTCTCTTTTCTCTTGCTAACATTATAGATGTATTACTACATCATCACCCTCGATTAGTAGCTAAATGTCATTGCAAAGTTGAACAGGTGCTTTTGTTTTTGTTTTTATTACAATGCACAACAGTCAAAAGGCCCCAGATGAAGCTGCTAACATCGCCAAGGGTCTTACTCACTATCAGTGAAACTGATACTGGTACACATTTTTACTGTATTATTTATATTGTATTTTAATAAAAGAAAAAGAGCAGATCGTGAATTTGAGCACCAACTGTGGGCTGAGCAGTGCTCCCGTTTGAGTAGCATTTGTTGAAAACTTAAGCACTGAGCTGTTTAAGAAGATTACTGAACCTCTAACAAAAGTGAAACCGTGTTTTTATGAGGCGTTTCAAAAGAATTGCATGTTTAGTTGGAACTACTGGGTCTGAAACGGTTTGCTATAGACAGGCTAAGGAAGTCAGAAAGTAATGAAAGAGAAAGAACAAAAGACTAACGCACAAGATAAATTATTTATTTATTTAGGTTTATATATCTTCTAAGACAAGAGGAGATGAGATAGAGCATCATACATGCCGCAGAGGCATCACATTCTCTAGTCGCATGGCTTTCACTTTCTCTTCACAGTGTCAATAAAAAACGTCATGATTAATGAGTTCAAGCTGTTTAATTACACTCAGTTGGGTGGAGGCAGCTTTCATTGTACTCGGTGAAGCGGTACACCAGAAAAGAAATAACAGAAGAAGATAGGTAGCTGGGCCTGTATAAAAAAGAATTTCCCCTCAAGAGATCTTTTCTATTGACAGATTTTGATATCATATGATACTGTGAAGTGAACTCGCTCCAGCGGGTCATGCTCATATACAGACTGAGTGCACATTTAGATACAAACAGGAGCCACTACAGGTACAACATAACAGAAACATATTCTAACGTGCATCCCCACCACTTATTGGTCCCCCCAATGTCTAATTGAAGGTTTCGTCCTTGACCATATGCATGATGCATGATATGTCGAAGAGTTTAATAAACACCTATTCAAGGCTCCAATTCAGTGCCCCCTTTCTAATATAAGAACAGCCAAATCAACCCTGCATTAATGTTTGACATCAGTAAGATTATTCCCACTGACTCACGGGCCGGCATGGGCAGGTAGCGATGGATAATGATCCCCACAGAACAAGCCAAGGTTTTCCTTTTTGTGGCTTCAGAGGACGACCTCAACTCATGGACACTTACATGGACAAGATGGTTGAACCACTTTATGGACCTCACTGCTACTCCAGGCTGTGGGTAGAGATATGATGTTGGACATGATCCCATATTCCAGGCACCAGCAGCTGAAGTCCTCATAGGGAAAAACCTCCAGGAGGACTGCTTGACATTCGAAGAACATTTGATGGAAAACTGTGAAGCTGTTGTTGGTTTATGAATATTTCAGTCCTCCCTTCAGACTCATTATATCACACTCAGCTGCTCATCATCTCAAAACAACCTCGGCAAAACACAACAGAAGAAGGAGAACCAAAAAGGAAATGAGAGGCAGGAAACAAAACGTGACTTATCGGTAACTATCTCAGCCCCATCTTCTCTATCTAACTCTTGAGAGATAACATGTTATTGTCCCTAGCAGGCTCGCTACAGTGCAAATTCATCAAGATAGCAGAACCAGCCTTGATCCGCCTGCTCGGTTTATTAAGCAGCATTGTTGAAAAGCTCTTTCTCTCCCTATCTTCTGTTCTTTGTGTGTGTGTGTTTTTTTTTTTATCTGGCTGCTCTCTTTCTGTCATTTCAGTTCGACAGAGCTCTCATCAGGGAATTATTTGTTCCTCTACTGTGCTTTCGCTAAGAGATGCACAGGAATCAGAAACCTGAGGCTGAGCTTGTATTGAGCTGTGTGGAGATACAGTAACATGTGACGACAACAAGACCGTCCATTCTTTATACTGTCAGTGAGCTGTATGCCTGTTTACCCATGTAACAACGCATTATGTAATAACTGTCTTTTTATTACTTTTATGTCGACGGCAAACACTGCCCAAATTTAATTTTTGGGAAGCTAACAGTTAAAAATCATGTACAGATGAAGACAACCATTTTGGTTGGTTATTACATAGTGTACCATACAACGGTTTCATCATAAAACTTCCACGTTATGTAATAACTTCTGCAATAGGTAATTTACAAAATATGGCAGATTACATAAGACGCTGTCATTATATAATGAGCTGCACGTCTCTTTTCTGTAAACACAGCTAGTCAGATTCTTGCACCGGTCACAATATTTATCCAATAAACTTGATTCTGATTTAAAATCTGCACTAAGTCATAAAATGTGAGCGTCTCATTCTTTTAACAACAGGTAAAACAGTTGCTAACATGAGAGCTTGTTTCCTTTCTACAGCCACATTTAAACTTTTGAACTTTCTGTCATACGTTCACTTGTTCCTTCAAGTCCTCACTGCGTTCACTCGTGGCTTTTCTTTGCTTTCATATGGTGGTTTCCCTGGTGTGCTGCTTGCATCGTAAATCTCATCGCTCCAACAGTCACAGCAGCAGCAGCGTAAACAGAAACAGAGAAACTACACTCTCATACTACATCACCACACTCTTGTTTTCATTACTTTAATTTAAGCTTACAGGAGTCTGTCATTGCTTTTCTGATTGAGAACAAATGCCAGCCTGTCGGCCTCTGACGGGATATCAATCACGGCTCACGGTGTTTTGTGGTTGAGGCTGCAGGCACCTTGTGTACATGAGCTATAACTGCTGTAAGAAGCAGAGCTGTGCTGGACTGAGCTGTCTCTGCCGTGTATCATTAGGCTGTATACGTGCAGCACACAATGTGTAATTAGCTCAACAGGCTATGGGCAGATGGGAGGCATTTATTTGAGTGACTGTATGAGACGAAAAGGCAGTATCGTGAATGTTTCCATCTCTCCTGTATTTCAGATTATGCTGTGAATGAGCAAAACTGGTTTATAGATGATGTTAGCATCAGACAGCAGGACAGGGTGACATAAAACACTCTGTAACTGTAACTTTTTAAAGCCTCATATCTTTATATCCCAAATTTAAGAAGAATCTCTTGCACTTTGCTCAATAATGCATCACACGTCAACCTCTTTATCTTCTTTATCTCCTCTGGTTTCCATCATCTTTTATCATGATTACCAGCTGAGGGAAGATCCCACAGACGGAACTGGTTATTTTCATCCAACTTGATGTCATCATTACATTTGATAATATCCTTCTGATTAACCGCTACGTGAAATAAATTTCTACCACAGAAATGACCGTCCCAACCTCAGCTGGGGCCTTTCTGTGTGGCGTTTGCATGTTCTCCCCGTATCTGGATGGAAAACAAACAAAAGCCACAAAATAAAAAGGTATACAGGGTGAGGAGGTCCGCCAAACATTGGCTGTTTTATGTATGGAGACCACCGGGTCCAGGTGTGTCTCATGCTGCTGATTAAACTCCTAATTCGGTCTGCAGCCCTGCAGATAAACAAGGGAAGAAACGGCAGAGTGAACAAGCAGAGAGGCCGTCACACTTGAAGGAAAATATAGACTACAGTGTCCTCAGTGGACGCTACTGTACGGCCTCGGCTGCCAGTTTGGATTCGTCTTGGTCTTGAAAATGTTTCATGGTCTGACTGTAACGACTCATGAATAAAAACCTTTCTCCCTCTCTCGCCTTTTAATTCATAAAAGGCACAAAAAGCATTAAATTCACATCCACTGTTTTCATCCAGCAACATGAATTGCCTTTTCATTTGCATAACCAAGAGCAACTCTAAACCTTTTTCCATCTATGGTCCTTGTTTCTTCCCCTGCATCCAAAACAAGCAGAGCTACCGTATCATCTCCCTTTAATTCATTTAACGAGGACACAAGGAAGCAGTGATTCCAGAAACATTTATTCAAATCCCTCCACAGTTCAGTGGCCCGTGTGTTTGGCAGCGCTCCTCAGGCCTTCGCCAAGATGCAGACGACGAACCGTGTGAGCCAGGCTTTGAAGAACAGCGGATCAAAGACTTCCATGTTTCTGGTAAAGGCATAAAAATGGCTTGTTCGTCCCACGGGTTCAGTCGTTTAAACTGATCCCAGTGAGACCTGCAAAGGTTCACTGAGACTCGGGAACATGCATGTCCTGCAAGGATTTCCAGGCGTCAGAGCCGCATTAAAGGGGTGCGTATTTATAGTTTTCTGAGTCATGTCTGCTAATCTATGTAGATTTATGTGTTCATGCAAAAGTAAAGTAGATGGGGATAATAAGAAAATGCACTCATGTGATCAAATCCATAAAACCAGATTTCCATGAATGTTTCTGCCTCTCAGCAAGTGTTCTTATTTTAAAGCCAGGTCTTTATTTTACTGCTGTCTGCACGAAGTTTATTGCATGTCATGTGTTAACATCTTCAGCACCGCCGATGTAAAAATGTTTATCTAATGATGTAACACTGTGCACATCCTCATGGGGGTGCTGTAGTTGAACATTTTGAGCTTGTGGAGGTGCAAATGCTCCAGTTTGTGTGTGGACCTACTGCATGACTTATAGACAAGATCTAAATTAAGATGTCTTGAATTCAAAACTACTCGAGTAAAGTGCAAAAGTTGCTCCCTGACGCTGCTGAGAGATACTGAATCAGGATACAGTCAAGAAATATGATCTATATTTGCAGCATTTTGCCACAGTTTTGCTGATACTTCTGTCATTTTTCTGACAAAGCAGGGATTATTGTTGCTGTCCAACAATCCCAACTCTGGGAGGCTGACATGAATGGGTCATCTGATTCAGCTGTAACGATCTAAATGATATGAGAGTTGATGAGTGTCCATTAAAGCTTCCACCGCTCCGCCAAAAGTTTTTATTCATCAGCTAACTTGATAAAGCAAGAAAAGTTTCAGCAGCGAGTAAATGTAATTAAAAACTGAACTTCTGCCTTCGTCTTTCTTTGTCTGTCTCATCGTTCTTCAAATCCAGGTACCCAGGTGACGGCACCGTGCAGGTGCATACTTCACATCCCTCTTGTTCCCACTGCTGTGCAACTGCAGAATTAGGACGTGACTCTGCATGAAGGACTCTCAGTTAAGAGAACCACAGATGAACAAACTGATTACTTTCAGCTTTGAGGAAAATTACAGAGTGATAGTGTTTAAGAAGTCTTTCTACGTTTACAGTATCTGAATCCGCACAAACTGATAGATGAGTGCACTGGTGAATGGTACATTATAGTTATTATATGTGAATCTGAGAAGTGCATTCACATTCTGGACATTTCTCTCTCTCTCTTTTGTCTCTATGGGATGGATTCCCGTGACATTGCTGACATTTAGCGCTTAGAGTCACAGAGCTGTTTTTTTTTTTACATTTAGGTTCAAAAACTGACCTCATTTCCATTCACCAGACGCCCTCAGGCCTTTCCAACATCCCCTCCAGTCCCGATGACCTGACCTTTCTGCCCACCTCTTCACCTGTTCCCACTTTCCCTCATCAACCCTTCTGTTGCCTGACCTTCGCGCCCACTCGCTCACCTGCTTCCCATTTCCCATAACCAGTCCAGTCGTTGGAAGTGGATAGTTCTGAGTGGGTATAGATCTTTTCACAGCGGACGTTTTGACTTGTCAAAGCAAAAAAAAGGAAAGGTGGGTTGCGCATGCTCTACAAGGCTTACAGGGACACTTGTTACGTATTAGTTACACCTGTCTTTGCCTTGCCTTGCTTTGACAAGTCAAAATGTCTGCCGTGAAAAGGATCTATTCCTGACTCCAGGTCTAAATGCGTCCCGGTGCATCTGCTCTGCAAAACAAGGACGCCTGCAGCAAACTGATGTTTGTAAGTCTCCGAACAGTGAAAGCATCTACTCAGCACAGCTTTGAAAGAGATGAGGAGCGGGCTAGTGTTTCATGCTCGCAGGCCTTTTTCTTGGATTGCAGCAATATACTGGTTCATTTCCACCAGTGCTTTTGTGTACTTGTGGTTTCGCTTTCAAGCTTCAGAGCCTACCAGCCTACCGGTACCTGCCTGTAATCCTTTGACCGACAATAAATCACTGAAATGATCTCACCTGCCTGCTTTGTCGGCATTTTGGTCATGAGTCGTGACGGTTATCAACTTCTTTTTCTCAACACGTGTACCTCTGGCCTCATTTTTAAGAGCTTGTGACAGCTAAGAGACGAGAGTTCAAAGGCAGTTATATAATGAATCCTGTAAGAATAATAAAAAAAGGCAGATGAGGAGGTGTCAAGAGGGAAAATGTCTCCATTATATAACACAATCGTGAGGGCTTGAAAATGGCAGTGACACTTTGAAAATGACGGCGTTGCTCTCTCATGGCTTGAAGATAAAGTCACTTGTGGGATTTTTGCGCGCTTGAACATATTAAATGAAGTTTTAAACCATCAAAATAATGTGATTTAATAATGTTATCTGTTATGTGTCTTACTTCAGTGGCTCCCATCCTTCTTTTACGTACTCCCCTGAAATGACTTCGACCTTTGACGTCTCATGTCACCACGTCACGGTGATTGTCCTCTCACGTTAGCCAAGTTTCCATCCAAATGTAGCGCACATGACAACGAAAGTTTTAAAAAAAAAACTGCTGAGTGTATTAAGATTGTTTCATTGAGATAAACAGCTCCATGCGTCAGTCAGGTGCCATTTTAGCACAGTGGCAGAAGAGGGAGCAAAGTAGTTCAAATCACCTCAGATGTTGAAAACATGACTTGCAACTTGCAGTTTTGGGCAACCATAGTGTCTCCTTCACGCTCTGGAGGAGAGGGGTGAAATGAGGGGGTTGCAATCAGCAACTACACAGTAAAATGCTACTAAATCTACACGCTGGTCCTTTGAAAACTAGCTGCAGGCTGTTGTAAGTTTTCACTCAGATTTAGGGGAAATATTCATATTAAAACAAACTCCAGGACTCTGAGGAATCAACCAACTCAGCCCAGTTCAACTAAAGTAATTAAATACTTCCTTTTTACTCTTTTAGTTTGATCTCATTGTTAACCCAGAGCAGAGAGTCATAAAACCGCCGGGATTTCAATCTGTAATTAACATTTTCCAACGATGTTTTTTTTTTTAATCAAGCATGCAGAGAGAAAGTCAAACTGTCAGTGTGGATTTGTTTAATCACCGTTAGCCTCTCTGCCCCCTGCTGGCTGTTACAGATCATGGCAATATGTAAAGGTGCAGACAACCGTGCATTAGTCTCTAGTTACTTTACAAATTGATCATAATAATTTGTTCATATGAAGACAGCAAATATGATGAATTTAACAGTATATACACAAGTACAGATGAAGCAATTAGTCGATTTAATTAACTGGCAACTATTTCATGTATAAACATGAAATAGTTATAATAATAATAATAATAATAATAATAATACAAGTGTATGTGTGACACAGAATGCCCTCTTTAAGCACAACATGTGAGGATGAACGATAAATTATTAAAAAGGGAACAATTGATGGACACATACATGAATACACTCAGGTCCAAAAACACACACACATTCATATTCAAAAGTGACTCAGTGAAGGTCGATCTGCTGCATATTAAACACTTCGAAAGGCACGATATCTCTCCAGCAGGCAGCTGCCTGACCATTCTTTGTGTTTATCCGGACATTGTTAGCAGACAGTTGGCGCACGCACTTTTAAAATCCTTTCACCTCTCTTTAAACCTTTCAGTCAAATCAGGAATTAAGTAGCAGGCGCTGCATCCAAATGTCAGGTCAGCAGGATTTACTGCCGCTCACTCTTTTCACAAACATAAATAGGACATTTTAAAAAGCGGAATACACACATTGGTATGTTTTTAGGACAATGAAAAGATGCATCAACAAGTGAATGAGGAAAAAATAAAAGCACAAAACTTAAAGGATAAAACCAACAATGTTCGTTCATCCGTCTCGATACTTTGACTTCCCTACTATGTCCGTGGCTCCAAGCGCTTACTTAAAAACCTGCTACAAATATTAACACTAAAAATATATATATAAATGCAAGACTTTTGGTTTTGCTGCCACTTTTTATGAATTAAAAAGTAAAACATCTAAGACTTCTTCTATGCACACAAAAGTTTAATTTCTCTAAAATTGTGTTTGAACTCCAAATGCACACTTCTGCAAAACTTGTGACATCTGTGACATTGTGCTGTGTGATAAAACTGCAGATTTTAAAGTGGCCTTTTGTTATGACCAGTCCAGTGGATGGATTATGTTAAAAGAGGAGAAGTACTCACTAACACAGATTTTAATTTTAAGTTTGTGAGCAAAATTTAAGAGAAACAAACCTTTTGTGTGCATCGAAGAAGTTCTTGGTGCTCCACTCTGTCTTTTTCTCTTTCTCCACCCTGCCCTCACCGGCCCAGCAGCACTATGTCAGTGACATTGCATGCACTTGATAACTAGTTAGCTTTATCCAGGTGCGTAATTTTTTCCCCTGATAATAGAAAAAAATCCCAAATCAGTGTCGGAAATAGCTGTTAGCAGCCAGTGTGCAGCAGAGTCGTTCAATGTGTTTAGAGCTAGAAGCTAACGTGTGCTTCAGTGTGCTGGTGCTCTGCAAGTAAAGCTAACGTTGAAGCTCATGAAAAATGTTTCACTGGAGTGTAATCTGTCAAATTTAAGAATCTAAAAAGTGAGCTTGACCCCAAAATTCCAGGCTTAACTTTAACTCATGATTTTTATTTTTATTTTGGCAGCTGGACGGTGTGTGTGTGGGATTAAAACAAACTTCAGTGTGTGTGTTCTTGGTAATGAAGTGACATGTCACATTGAGCAGCAGTGTGGCTCATTTATGTGTTTTTAATAGTTTTTGGACAACAAAGGAGATGCATTGCACAGATGAACAAGATAAATCAGTGTTTGGACACTCAGGCAGTCACTTCACGGGATCTGACTGTTTTGTCTGGACTGCACCTCCTCTGTAAGATTTGTTAAAGGAAAACTAGAACAGGCAACAACGTTTGACTCAAATCTGTTATGATGTTGCAGCAAGTACGACCCAAACGCAGGAGACAGATGCAGAGGCGAGGTGAGGTCATGAAGGTTTATTGTAAAGGTGGAGGTGAAGATGGTAAATGGTCCACACACACACACTGCTCATCAGGAGGAATCCAGCGCTCACAATGATACTACACACACAATCGCTGTCACGGTGGATGACACAGCCATCGGGAGCAATTTGGGGCTCAGTATTTCGCCCAAGGACACTTCCACCTCCCTGTCTTTCACTTCCCCTCTGCCCTTGGTATTACAACATATGTTGCTCGGAGGACACTTGGACAGCTGAGGGAAAGTGCGTAGGGGGGAGGATTAGATGGAATGCACTAGCCCTTGTTCCCTTTCAGCCCAAACTATCATGGATCGTCCGCCTATTGTTGACGTCGCTCTATACTGCTTTTCACAAATCATCATGCATGCCAACGTGGCGAAGGCGTCCTCTGCAGATAACTGCAATGCATCGGTGCGTCAGTTTGATTTGGAAAGTTCTCCGTCTGTATCATGGTCATCATATCTGTTGCTACAGGTTTATGCACTGATAATGTTGGGAACAGTGCAACACCTAAAGTAGATTAACTGCATTTAGTTATGAGATTTCCGTCTGCAACCGCCACCTAACTCTGGATGCATTCCTCTTGCACCGAATACATGCAACTTGCAATGCATTGTGGGTGACATACACCCCAAACTGACTTCAGTTTTTCACACAAATGGAGCGACACTTATGATGGCAGCAGGGATTCCCCTGAGGGCAAGGCGAACGACTAATGAAACGCAGCCATCGACCGGATTGGGGAGGGTAAAGGAGCTGGGTCTATCGAGCGTTGCTGGGCAGTCAAATGTGAAGCAATCCTGAGTCACACAGGGGGGGAGAAAGACGGTAGGTCTCAACTTTAAAACAAGAGGAACAGTCCTCAGGATAACAAATAACCAAGAGGCCCCGAAGCAAGGTAACCGCCACGGTATCCGAGAGAATGATCTGGCGATGAGTGGGAGAAGAGTTCATATAAGAGGAGAGGCAGTGAGCTGATGGATGGCAGGCGTGCAGGGTGAACAGAACAACGACACACATGCATACGAACACAGAGAGAAATACACCGAGGGAACAACACGGGGGCATCGTCGTGCCTCGTAGCTGTGACAAAATCATTAGCGAGCTTCATGAAAATGAAGTATCCCTTCCCATTTTTCTCTCGTGTGTTCATTTACTGTGACAGAGACATACCAATTACTCTCATGTGTTTGACATTTACAGTGTTTTCTGAGAGAGCGGCTAATTAGCTGAATGAAATGATGAATTATTGATGGGTGGATGGCTGCTGCCATTAGGGAATTTGTCTCAGTGTGACTCGTCTGAATAGACCCGCAGTGTTTGCTGCCAACATAAGAGTGTCACTTTATTCTTCACCGCTGCTGCCGTCGCTGCTGCTGCAACCCAATTTCCCCACTGAGATCATTAAAGTTTCATCTGATGTTATTGCTTGAATCGAAGGCGCACACAGCCATGAGTGGCGCTGATGAAAGCTATTCAAATTCATTTTTATAATTTCAAAAATCGACAGGTATTCGGAAAATATGAGTAGATGATTACATGAAATTACATGAAATTGCAGTCCTGGGTATGCATCCCCTGATTTTCTCTGTGTTGCAGAGATGAGGTTTGAACCCACAGCGGTCATAACTCGGCGTTCGCGTAGTCGGTTTGTGTGTGAGTGCAATAGACTGCGTCCTCAGGTGTTTGGGAGAGTCAGGTTTGGTAAGTGGATCTCACACCTCACTGCTCAGAGCTCTCTACAGAGGGGGGGGCGCTCCGAGGCTGCACAGGAGAGGCCGGAGGATGGACATAATCTAATCACTACCAACACACATGTCCATGTCTGTACATGTATGTGGATACTCTGGAGCCAGACACAGAAACTATATCCAACAAAATATTGAGTGTTATCAGTTCTCCTGATAAGACACGCTTTACCGAATCATGTTTAAACAATTTATTGAGTTCACAAAGGGAAAGAGGTAGTGCAGGTGGAGATCCCTTGTGGAGGTTTCCAGAATGGTGCATGGCTGGTGGTGACCGGAATCCAAGATGAAGGTGTGGAGACGTGACAGGTGAGTAGCCAAGAGGGTTTTCCTGAAGCACGAGCAGGTCGAGGTTAGACAAAGGTTCAGCAAGAATAATGCTCTCCAAACAAACACTAGTTAGCCGTAGCGTTGTTGCCGCGTGGGCGACTGAACAATCTAGCGGCATCTGGTCGGTTGAGCGGCAGGTGAGTTGAACAGGTGATGAGGTGATAAGGCAGGTGAGAGGTAAACCGGAGGCCACACCCAGCAACACACACACACACACACAACAAAGAGAGACAGACAAGACAGAGAGAAACACAAGGTGAGGGGATGACAGGAAAACACTGGGAGAGGAGGCGAGCAGCCTCCACGTGAGGTTACATTAGCCGCTACTCTTCATCTCCAACCGAAGGTTTGGCAGTGAAGTTGAATTGTGGGTAATGTAGGCAGCAAGTTTGGTCCGCTGTGAGTTTGACAATATTAATAAAGTGTAATACTAAACGACTGAGTGCTTTTTTAACGATTTAATGCTGCTTGTTTCATTTTTTTGTTGTTTAAACTCGATGCAGCAGATTATTCTAGTCAATCTGTGCTTAAACTGCATGATCTAACACAGGTAATGTAACATTAATGAATCAGTAATGGTGATTTCATATGATTACGACTTCATATTATTAGAAACTAAGCAGCTCAAAGCAAGTTTTAAGAACTAATTTTTAAAGGAGATTCATGGACATTCTGGCTGGCAGATAGAAAGAAGAGAAAATGTATCCAGAAAATCTAAAATGGACAAATATCATGGACGAGTTGTAGTTAAAGAGCTGAAACTTGAACATACCAGCACGGCCCTTTAAATATATCTCATGTTCTCGTGCTTCTCTTTGTGATTGGTGACAATTTAATGAGATAATCATTAGAAAGAGAATTTTGCTTATATATATCCTTCAGTCGTACGCACACAAACACACAAACAGCATATAAGCTAAGAGAAAATACGTACACACACAAATAAACAGTGTATGCCGTCACACACACACACACACACAGACAGCCACGCCCTCGCCTGACTTTAAGATCAGCAGGAAGGCCTGTAAACACAACACTGGTATTTTTTTTATCAGCTGTGTGTGTGTGTGTGTGTGTGTGTGTGTGGACTGAAAGGTCTGGAAATAATTAAGATAAGGGCTTGAGGGGACGGTGAAGGGGGAGGAAAAAGGGGGGAGGCTGACAGACATGCATCTCCTGGCTATATTTAGCTGAGTGAGGTATTCAGAGGCCGGTCAATTCCTCTGTTGCTGCAGAGGTTTTTTTTCCGCTCTGTGTGTATCTAACAACTAGTACCTGAGATCCTCTGATACATTTCCCACAAAAGTAAATGCAGAAAACAGATCGTACGGAGAGGCGAGGAGAGGAACGGAAAATAAAATACTCCCCTCCACCTCTGGGCTTTGATGATGTCAGACTATCAGAGAGCAGCACAGTGTTTACACATTCACAGCATTCTGCACTGCACTGTGTTTGTGTTATTGTTGGAAGCGGTGCTAATGAAAGAGGTAGTGTAGAGTAGCTCTACTCACTATAGCAGTACAAGATGTAGTATTGGTAATATTAGTAGGAGACAGTTGTAGCAGTAGTAGTAGTAGCATAAATAATAAGGCCATAACAGTAAAAGTAGTAGAAGAAGTGCTGACAGTAGGCGCAGTAATAATTACATTAGTAGTATTAGTAATAACAGTAGTATTAGTAACATTTGTAATATCAATAGTAGTAATAGAAGTACAAATACTGATAGTATAACATATAGTAGTATTCATGTTGTTATCAATACTGAGTGAAATGAAATGTTCCAAAGTAGTAGAAGAAGTATTGGTAGTAGTAGTACAGATTTTGATAGTACAATAAGTAGTACGGTTCATGATGTACCCATAATAGTAAAGTAATGGTAGTATTGCAGTTGTACTACTAATAGTAGTAGATGACAGTGGTGGGAAAGGCAGTAGTAGTAATGGTTTCGATAGCAGTATTCAGTATTGTGATTACTAACAGTAGAAATATTAGCAGTAGCATTAATCATGCGGCAGTAGTAATAGTAACAGTATTAGAGTATTCGTAGAAGAATTCATCATACTGGAAATACAAGTAGTAGTAATAACTGGCAGTAATGTTAGAGGCATAATAAATATAGCAGCTTTCAGTCAGCAAGGATGCATTTGTAGTGAGTAGTACAGTGAACAATGGTATTCAAAGTACTAGTAGTAGTCCTGATAGTGGTGGTTGTAGTAAAATCAGTCTGTTGTCATGGTCACAGTAGTAGCAGTGACTCCGATGGTGGAGTGGGTCACTTTGGATAGTGCTACATATATTTTACTGTTGCTGATGAGCAGTGTGCACCTTGGATGTGACAAGTGTTTAGTGTAAAAGTGCTTTGATCGGCCGGTAGACCAGAGAAGTACTTTACACATACAAAAGTCCATTCATGAGTATGCCTCACATCATCATCTTGTACTTTACTGATAATATATGTTGATGTATTTCTGTGTAATTTGACCTTCAAAGCAGATTCACGATGTCTGACCTCATGCACAAATGATGTTTTCTGTCTGTCTGGTTCATCTTTGTCATAATCTGTCTGAAGAACACAGAGTTCTTTGTGTCATTATGAATACCAATTTGCATTTGCTGGCCTTGAAACAGTGTATACAGTAAATGACTTCTAAAGAACAGACACTTACGATGATTCTTTTATAATTACTGGCTTTCCTCGGGGGAGAATAACATCCTCATTTCCAATTAAGAAATATCATATTGAGCTGTGCCAATGCTGCTGCTCTTCCACCACACATTTAACCCTCTGGAAAGCCTGAAGCTGCTACACTGAATATCGACACAGCTACTGTCATAATGTTTTATTCCATGTGACTGAAACAGAGAATAAAAAGTTTAGTTGCTGAATTTCCAGCCTCTTCATCCTCCAAGTAGTTTGCCGCAGGCGTGATACGTTCACTCCTGAGATCGTATGTTTTGTCCTTTCCACCAACACACTTTCTTTCTGACATAAAAATCAAATTGCAGGTATTGTAATGCAGCGCTGCCGTCAAACATTGTGCTCAGCAAAGCAGGTCTGCGTCTATTTTGAGTTGAGGATCAACATGGAGACTGTGTGCCCCGAGGCATCGTAACCAGCACGTTGTAAAGACGGATGACTCCACCTCAGCAGCATAAAAAACCGGAGAGAGGACTGCATTAAAGAAACAGAACGACAGAGGAGGAGATGGAAGGGGAATAGAGGGGATATATGCGACAGATTGCAGTTACAGTTGGGTGAAAGGCTGAGAGAAAGAAATAAAAGAAGTTTATATTAAAACTTTTAGACAAACTGCAGCTGCAGGCCTGAATCCATGTATGGCAGACATCTAGTCTGATGTTTTATGAGTGTTTTCCTACCTTCCAGGCAGATCAAAGTTTCCATTTCAGCAGCTCCACAGTATGAAAATCAATATGCAACTGATATGTAAAACAATGCATACGTATTGTTCTGTGCAGTTCAGACTTCAAAAACACAAGATGAATTCATTTCTTACTTTTAAACCTAAAAGCTTTCAAGCAACTGTAGGACTGTAACTGACGTGACTGGCTCTTTGAAAAGCAGGCAGAAACCAAGCAGCAACCCCCGTGGTGGTGAAATGAAGCCAATACTGAAGTGTCAAAAACTGCAGTTCCTCAAACGTCCACTTGAGGCTGGCCTCCAGAAGTGAGTCAGTCTCCATAAGTCCCCATGTTAAAATGTCCGACTTCACAGCAGAAATAAACATGTTTACAGCCTGGTACAAAAACAGTTTTGGTCTCTGTAGCTAATTTCCCCGTTCATGACAACTGTACTGAGGGTGAATTTATATACAACTCACCTGTTCAGATTATATTAAGGCTTAAAGTTATGAATAATTAACATAATTTCATATAACTTTTACTAAACCTGGAAAATCTCAAAGGACCTGCAAAGTGTCCCATGAATGCATCCTGTGTTATGTGCTTATAAAAATTCCTTATGTGCCTCAAAATTCATCTTTTTAATTAACTTAAGGTGTCAAATGGGGTTTCAGGTCCCACTGCAGTTATTCACTGAAGTTAAGCTCGCCGTTAACGGCTTGTATTTGCAGTAACTTGTAACTGTTACTTCAAATCTGATATAATTCCAAAATGTATCTATAAATGTGTAAAAAATGTAATGGTAAATAGTCATAGATACCCATACAAGAGGATGTAAAGATGTAAAGATGTAATGTCTGTGTGTGTGTGTGTATGTTCATCCCTGCGTGTGTTTGAGTGCAGTCGAGTGAAGAAACACGTCTGCAAAAGAAGGTGAGAGTCTGAGATTTCTGATTTCCAAGTAAAAACACAAGCTTGCAGCCACTCACTCACCTGGGAGCTGCAGGGAACTGGGAACAGTTCACATCAAGACCATCAGCCAACAGCCTGGGGAATACAAAGCAGGAAACATGAAACCCAACCTCTTCCTGTCCAACAACTGTGTGTGTGTGAGAAAAGAGAG
The DNA here is from genome assembly GCA_036365135.1 of Miichthys miiuy. Taxonomy (NCBI): domain Eukaryota; kingdom Metazoa; phylum Chordata; class Actinopteri; family Sciaenidae; genus Miichthys; species Miichthys miiuy. The sequence goes on along the minus strand of CM071617.1, from coordinate 4,183,523 downwards.
AGAGAGATCAAATCATATCATGTCCATATGATTATGTGTATGTATGTTTAACATCTTAATAAGGCTTCAAAATTAAAATTTGGTGTGCATATAAATAAATGATGTCTCAGTCATTTTGTGTTTTGGTTTGGTCACCGTTTTTGTTCACTCTACCCGCTCTCGGTGTTACTTTCGGCCGCAGTAAGGAGCTGTTTTCAGCAAAAAGCTTTAAAACCCAACTCTAGGTGTTTCTGCTGCCCCCAAGTGGCCAAAAAATTAGTGCGGCTTTAAAGGAATTCATTTTAGAGGTAGAAATGTCTCAGTGTGGCATTTTTTTGGAAATGTTTTCAACATTTTCATGTTGTAAACAGAAAAAAATCTCAACAACAATTGCTACAAAATAATAAAACTCTCTAGTCAGCTTTTAAAGTTGTTTTATAAGCACCGGTGATGGTTTTTCTTGCCAGGTGTTTCATGGAGTGTTCTCCAATAAATACATAAAATAAAGTCATTTTTTCCATCAATTACTGGTTACTTCACCTCTTCTGAGTCATCATACATGTTTCAAAAAGTTTTCACATGCCTATAAATGTTTGTGAAACCGCTGCGAACCTATTAATCTTTCACATCGAGTAAAATCATGACACATCACCAGCGTGGAGCCGTGAGGTTTTCACCTTACGACAGCGGTGTGTGTGAGAGCTGCAGGTATGACATGCCTGGAGGAAAGAAAAACAAAGACATGTGGCTTTAATGTGGAGCAGGCCTGGAGCAGGGACCTCCACGCAGCCTGGAGACCTTGAAAACACACCTCAGGATGGAAAGCAGCACGGCACACACACACACACACACGCATTCCTTCAGCCAGATATCTCAAGTATGCACCGCAGCATGACTTCGGCTCTTACCTGCAAGAGGCTGAGACAAAGAGCTGAGAGCGTGTAGGTTTGGTAATGATTTCAACATGGTTTCCTTCACTCTGTTCGACTACATCCGACCTGGGTTAAATGGTTTTTGCATACATTTTAGAGAAATGCAGCAGAAAGGAATAAAAAAATTTAAAATAAAGACTGATACCACCACACACTTGAAAATAAATTCAAGGAATTATTTGTAAATGCTGTTTGATGTATTGGTTGTTGAAACTCTTGGATACACGTCAGAGGCTTGTGAGAAATGCTTGTTTCTTCCCCCCAGAGAGACACAGTCAGATAAAAGCAACTGAACCGTGATTTTTTTAGATACAACAGGGCTGAGTTGACGTCTGCGCTATGAAACATACATGGCAGGATTACAAGAGAAAGTTCTTGCTTGAGTAGAAAAGACATTTTGATGACATTTGAAATAAATGTTTTAAGTGGAGGTGGAGATGAATTGATAATGTTTAATTTCATTCCAAGTAAAGTTAGTTCTCAAGATTGGGCTCAAGATTGTTCGGAGCCAGAGGCGGGATACATTTCCATCTTTTGTGGTCTTAAAAAAAAAAAAAAATCATCATGTTGAGAATTTTTCCATCCCAGAACAGAACTTAATATACCAAGTCTGCAATGTTCATGTTCTGGAAGAAAAAAAGCAAAGATACATGCTCATGCTCTTCAAATCTGTCTCGGTGTGTTTGGGCAGTTTTCACACTCAAGTTCAGTACATGAAATAACGTGCAGACAAATAAGCACTACAATGAGAGCAAGTTTTGGTTAGAAAAAAAAAGAAGTGTCTTTTTTCATGCAGTAAATTTGCTGCTCTCGTTTTGACTGACTGCAGAGTTTAGGAGGCCATTAAGATAAGGTCACCGTGACCCCAGGTGACTGCGGATTAGCCTATCGCTCGTATAAAATTAACAACCAGCATTTAGCTTTTTACAGCACGCACTCAATCTTACCTCTTAAATCTCGTTCTTTCTTGAGAAAGTCTATAAAAACAATTTCAGTCCAACTAAAAAAAAAAAATGAATGCATCATTTTTTGTGGTGTCATTTCTGCTTGATAAATTTGATGTTCTCCAGAAGACGTGGACAGTCGTGAGCCACACGGTGAAAGCTACGTTTGAAGACAGACGCTCGTTCTTTCATAGAAAGGTTATATTTGTGTAATGTGAAACAGGAAGGTGTTTGACATGCAGGGTGTTTGGGGACTTTGGGAGGTGTTTGTATCAGTTCCTCTGTGACTGCCGGTTAACCTTAACACCCTTAGTATATCTGCTTACATTTACATGTAACGCTTAAAGTTTGGCATTATGGTCTGTGGCAATCTTGTTTATTTTTATCCAGAAACTACCATATTTGGACGATTGGAGTAGCAACACTCAACATGCTTTATCTTCCATTTTACTCAAAATGGGATCATCATTTACAAAATAAACATCATGCTGTGTGGAAGAAGACTTAAAACTAGCGATCGAGAAACTTAAACTCTTGAGGAAAAAGTGTACTGCGGTGATAAATCACATGAGAAGTAGGGTCATTTTATCATAAGCTCATAAATAAGACTTCTTTTTGCAACCAGTGAAGTTGCCCCCTGCTGGCCGTCTGAAGAATGCAGACTCAAGACCCTTCTGCATTGGCTTCACTTTTCAGACCTGGAAGTTCTGTCTACTTTTTATACTGTCTATGAAATCTTTGCAGAACAATAATTTAAGCTTTGGCTTCATAGTGCTTCGTTCTAATCTACAAACACTGTCACATGCTGTATCTATCATACTGTATTTGGGTTTCAAACCAGTGTCAGTGGTGAAAAGTGCTCTTGCTAATGTAATTTTGGCTGGCTAGAGAGTTAGTCAACATCATAAAACCTCCTTGAAAGTCACGATCAGTCAGTTTAAATACCGTGTGGTGTTCCTTACCTTGTGAGTTGAGCGACTGTAGATGCTGTAGATCTTTAAAAATGGCAGAATACTAGACGTGTTCACAACCACAAAAAGCTTATAGACATACAAATGTGGAGGGATCGGCAGCCATGTAGCAGCTCCCTGGGAGCAGTTCAGTGCCTTGTTCAAACGCACCTTGGCAGTGGCCGGGAGGTGAACTGGCACCTCTGCAGGTACCTTGAACGGTTCCCCAAACCAAGTCCCTACAGACTGAGCTACTGCCGTCCAAAGTGTTTTACAGAACAAAAAAAGAATAAAATTAAATACGAGCTATAAAAATGAAAAAACATAAGACACACTGAAATGTTCTAAACCATAAAAGCCATTTTTAAGAAGTGGATTTTTAAAAGATGAGTCAGAGTTTGAAGCCCTTACCTCCTGAGGCAGGTCAATCCAAAGTCTAGGAGCCCTAAATGCAAACGCTCTATCACCACTGTGTATAAATCTGGACCATGGAAGGATCTCAGGGAGCAGGATAGGGCACTAAAAGATATGATATATGATACATAACTTGGGACTAGGCCTCTCAGGGCTTTGAAAGTAATCAATATTAACTTGAAAATAACAGGTAGCCAGTGTAAGGAAACCAGAATCGGTGAAATGTGATCAAGTTTCCTAGCCGACAGTATATATGTCTATTATTTGGACATATAAAAGTCTCCAGTGGAGCTCCACCACGATGGTTGGAGACAATGTTGGCAGGATATTTGTAATGCAGCTGCAAATTCTTCAGAAAATAAAATACGGTGTTGTCAAACCGCCACGGGATCGTCTACCTGACAGGAGGAGAGAAAATCCCAGCTCATGAAGTCACCTCCGGTTTCTTTCTCAACACTCGACAAGTCAACAGTTTTCTGCTGGGAAAGTACCAAACCAGGTGAACACAGAAATTCACATATGTTTAAGTCATCCTCTGACCTAACGTAGGTGTAAAGTTTCCTGCTGTTAGGAGCAAACACACACACACACACACATGGTGAAGATTTCTTTCTGTCCAGCTGGAGACTATTAGTGTTTCTCCGGCCCACAGGAAGTCAGCCATCATTTCAGGCTGACAGGTACATGGAAGGATCTCACCGGCTCTCCGCTCTGTTGTTCTGTTCAGACATCACTTCTGTAATTCTTTACAGCGCCCTGGCGTTCGCTGTGATCATCTGTGTGATCAGCTGAAGTGAAACAGCTTTCTTTATGGAGTCGTTTCAACAAGATGAGAGCAACGCCGACTTTTTTTTTTTTTATTACCTGTGTTTATCCTGGCATCACCCCGCTCCACATTCATACACATGCCAGTGACACATTATCATCTGCTGTCCAGTCACTGAAGCAGTCGGGGGTCGGAAACATTATTTTTCCACACGTTGTTCAATCATGACGATTGATTCAGCTGAAGATGTCATAAATTAACAACATGACCTTCCTGGAAAGGAAAACTGGAGCGATGTAGATGTATGACATCACATATAACAGCTGTGGAGAAGGCTACATCACTGGACAGGGGACTGAATGAACAGACGACATCAGCTGTCAGAGGAAGAATGGTCACGGTATCGTCTGGGAAGGGGTCAAAGATCATGGAGGACATCCAAGAACATCCAACACCGGAGACCATCTTCTCAAGAATGACAGCACTTTGTGTCCTTTTATAGTCAGTGTTAAGAGATGTGAAATATTTCAGATAACTTTGAATTCATTTACGAAGACATGAGTGACTTGGATTTGCCCGAAAATCCTTTAAAGATAGATAGATGTTATTTCTTTCTTTACTTTGTCGCAGCATTGTTGCTGATGAAACTGGCGATCATAGCTATTGAAATAAAAGCCCTGTTGTGATAATTCATCTTGTTATGTAACATGTAAAAACATCAGCTTCCCTGTGGCATATTTTATATCATTTAAGGCCTTCTTCATGTAAATAACTCAGCTGTTGCAGAATTAGTTTATCACTTCGGCTTATTTGTCCTTTTATGACATGTCCTGAGCTGACCTGAGTGTTTGAACATCTGTATTTGGATTTATTTATATTCCGATAATGAATAGTACGAAATCATTCCAAGCAACACCTGGATTATCGTGACCTTCATGGAAAACCCTCTCAAACAGCGCCAGGTCAAAGTAACCTACTCAAGATCTCGATATTTCCTAAAAGAGGCCAAGCGATGTTGCTGTGTTTGTCTCTTGTCTCTTCAATTTTTATTTTGACATATCTGGATTGTTTGAGGCAAGGCCGGACATCTTTGCTCCTTCAATCAACTGACAGGCGCCAAAACAGGCGATTCTGTATCTCATTACAGATTATTACATACCGTGATTGTTACTTGACTGATAAATGCGTTGATTAGTCCGCTCCCCTCAACAAAGAATCCACATCTGAGGCGTAGGAGGATGGAGGAGGGTGGCCCGGAGGAGATTGCTCCTGCTGCTGATGTGTTTTAATTGTTATTGTTCTATAGTATTTAATTTTGTCACCCTCTGCCGTGGCGGTTATGTAATTTCACAGCAAGGAAAGCACCAACTGAACTGAGCTGAGTTGAATTACATTAAATTGAGGTTAGCTGAACTGACATAAAGAGAGGGAGGAAGACATGTTTTTAAAAAAAAAAAAAAAAGTGTGCGTGTATTCACATATGCATGTCTAATAATGCTCAAAATGTGCACTTGTGCTCATCACACCAGACTGAGAAGCTTCCAGCATCCTTAGAAACATCTGACACCACAGATGGCTGAATGAAACAGCTGGTGCACACACACACACACACACACACTCAGCACAACATCCCTCTTCAGGAGGTCATGGCTACCTCTTCGTATTAATTTGCCTGTAAAAGCCAGCGTAGCATGTCGATGCTGAGGCAGAAGAAGAAAGAAGAAGAAGAAGAAAGAAGAAGAAGAGGGCAGTGAGTGAATCGGTTGCTCACCTCATTACAAAATGCTAATGAGAAACCAAACCATTTACACAAATTACCTCGTTAATCTGAAAAATGGGAATCTCCCACCTCAATTCTCTTCAACGCTTGTGAGATGTCAAGTGTGTTCAGTTGTTCCTGAGGCGCAGATTACATTTTTTTTCCACTTCGGGAAGCGTTCAGCTGACCAGCAACCAAAAAGCTTTAACAGCAGGAGAGATTATAACTATTGACAACTGGTGCAGAAGGTGAAGGAGGTTGGGTTTCACCCCTGAGTGGGAGTGGGGTCTTGCAGGAATATTATATTACATCTATTTTCAGGGCTCTTAAGGTTGCACTATTGTCACGTATTGTATTACAGAGTATACCTGATGATATTTGAAGGTAAGCAACATCAACTGAATGGCATCAGCCCTCATCCCTGCAGCCTTGATGACATTTTTTCATCAAACCCAAGGATGAGCTGTGATTAGTGGCTCCACTCTGCAAAGAGCCTCCAACATATTAGCTCCGGTACTTCAAGCCAAACAGGGATTTCTGTTAAATCAGTCTGGAGGCCAACAGCATGCACTGTACTGAGGTAGTTTCAGTCAAATTTATGTAAAAAGAATGATTAATTTAGATTTATTTCAAGTATAATTGCTAAAGATCTCTAACCAACAATCTGATTGCACTGAGCAGTTTACTTCACCTGTTTCTATCCAAAATAGTCCCCGTTACTGGGATCCAAAAGTCTCTGACCACATTGAAAATCTGTAATATTTTCCCACAAACATGGAAATAATCAGAAAGTTTGAAGATTCATTGAAAGTGTCAGAAGTCAAACTGTTTTTCGAAGCAATGAGGCGCTTTCTCAGCATCAAATCATGGCTAGACTGAAGGTTTCTAAGGGGGGGGGCTTTAAAATGTTTTCCAGAAACTGGATCAGTTGTAGCCAAAGCACGATCAGGCAGACCAAAAGTGACCACACCATCAGGAGATCAATACATCAAGCTTTAATGGCTGAGAGATAGAAAAGCAGCCTCATCACAGCTAGAGAATTTGCTAAATAAAGAACGCAAGGCTCCAATCAGCAAAAGTGTTGTAAAAAGAAGTAGGGAAACAAAGCCAAACACTAAGAAATATCAACATTGAACAGTGGATGACTGGAAAAAAGTGAGATTCATGGCATTAACAGAGGGGTGTATGTAGGGAGAGTTGGACACCTGCACAGAATTGACTACACCCTGAGAAGTAGCACTCTATTCCTCAGAGACATGCTACACCCTCTGGTTTGCATCTCTGTAGTGAAGGATCCATAATGCAGCAGAATAATGAGCCCAAACACCTCAGTGAGCTGAAAGACGGTGAAACACTCTGCAGACATAGTCATATGATGCATCTTTGATATAAAATATTGGTCAGTGCAGCTTTAAGGTTAAGGAAAACTCGAGGTCGTGCTGTTCAAAATGTCAGCGCTGACTTGAGAAGATTCGTGATTTGAACCTGAGTCAAGACAAAGTCGAATGTTTTGTCCACCTGATCTCATACTTCCCCCTGAAGTATTCTGCAGGAACATCACACTCCTTTCTATACCGAACTGCAACGCTGATGCAAAACAGATGCATATAAATGAAATATTGGAGTTGGAGACACATGTAGTTTTAAAAAAAAATACATACATACAACTTTTTAAGGCCGAACCTCGGAAGACTGAATGACTTCTTCAGATGTCGGTTGTTGCATTGTGTAGAGGATTTCTAGAAAACATTCATATTAATTAAACAATACTATTGAAGAAAGAAGGTTATACAGGGGAATCTGAACATATCTATAGTTTATCTCTTGGTTATAAATATGCTTAAAGAACTTTTGCAACACATCCACATGTTTGCAGGAGAAGTGACATTTTTGGATTGTTTGTCAGTGCCTACAAAAAAGCACTCTGATAATTTGAAATTTAAAACATCTGCCACTCAGTGGCAACTTGGCAAACCTATTCTGCTGAGTAGGATTGTCTAATATGTCTGAAAACTTCACAACAGACCATTATTTACTGCCAGGCTATGATTAAAGTTTGGTGACATTTACACAAAAAAACAGCGCTTGACTGAGGTTGGGAAAGATGGCGGTCGTGGTTAAAAGAAAACAAACAGGAAAGCCGCAGCTGTGAAACGGCAGGTTCACGAGCGAAAACCACACAAGTTTGTTGTCGTCATGTCGTCATGTTTCTAACTGCCTTTTTTCTCATATTTTCCACCACAACCGACTGTGTCAGGTAAATTTAAACAACCAACCAACCAACCAACCAACCAACCAACCAACCAACCAACCAACCAACCAACCAACAAACCAGATACCCTGTTCTAATGCCTGCTCGTAGCATAAATGTGCTACAAGCTTGTGTTTGTTATCTAACTTTGTCTAATGATTTTATGACGTCACTGACGATATTAGAAGTCACATGAGACAGTGACATCACCAGAGGAAGTACATCATGACACTGATGTCATCAGTTGGTCCTATTCACCACAGCACAACTGGAGTGTTAGTGTTTGTACCACAGGTTTTTTGGATCACCGGGAAGAGGTCGGGACCAGGGTGTAGGGGAATGCCAACGAGGTGTGGCGCCAGAACAGGAGCTGGGCAAGTGGGCAATGAAATCATACTCAGCAGCCTCTATGGACATAGTGACAGAGGAGAAGAGACTGAAGAGAGAGAGGTTTTTTTTTTTAAAACCCCAAATATACTCATATATGTGGATGATTCCTGAAAATACACATTAAGTTTTTCACATGAAAATAATAAAACATGCTCACATAATGCTGCAGTCAGAGTGCTCTCATGTGACAGTGGCACTGCAAAGGACTGGATTCATTTTCAAACGATTAAAATGGCTGACACAGTCCATCCAGTCACTTTTTTTTTTATGTTGATGCTCTTTTTAATCCACATAAAGTTACTTTAGAGCCTCTAAGGTGACAACAGCCATGATTTGCCCATTTCATTAAACATGCCAGTGTGAGACGAGCCCCTTGAAAGCCCCCAAAGTGCAATTATCTGCAAATTAAATATGCTGTCATGCTATTATCACAACCGTTTTCTTCTGCCTCGCTGGATCTCCATTCATAATTTAATCTTTTATGCACTTCCCCTGTTCTAGGTGTTGTGCCGTCGCTCCTGGCAAGGTATAGGCAGGAGAGGAGCAGGCAGGAGATGTCCTGCAGGCACAGGGATGAGTGGCTGGCCTTGTTGTGGGTCAATTAGCCTTTAAAGTGGTTGTTCTTGCAGTGTTGTTTACACGTGGGTCGAGACTGTAGCTGGAGAAGAGCTGCTGGGTGTTTTTATGAGACAAAACCAAGAGAGCAAGAGGAAGAGGGATGGGTGTATGGTTGTATGGGTGCTTGGTGAGCTAGCCCATATCATTTTGGAAGCAAGTTCAGTTTATCGTATTAGTATTATTACAGTAATGTATTTATAATAGAATCAGTTATTTCCTGCACATTACAAATATTCCTTTAACTTGTGAACTTTTGCACAGTCCCTGTTATGTTTAAGTGTTGTGTTTAGACCCAGGATCCAGAGACTGAGGCTGATACAGTTTAAAAGGAGTTTATTAGTTAGTAACACAAAAAGCAGATGGTGGAGGCTGAAGGCTGGCCGGTGTCACAGGTGAAGTAGGCCAAGCAGATTATAGGATTCACTGAAGAACACTGGGAGAACACACGAGAATAATACTGGTCAATGAGTAGAGAGGTTCAAAAAGTACAAAAGTTTAAACCACTGCACTTTACCGACTGCAACGGGGTATGAATACGGGATAATCTGGCGCAGGAGCGGTGACTTGATCGGGCTTTTATAGCAGGAGTGATGGCTGGACACACTGCCAGGGAGAGAAAAAGAAAAAGGAGGGGAAAAGCACAGAAACAGCACAACAACAAGAATAACTATGACATTCCCAGGTCATTACATTCACATACAGTGTGAACAAATACATCTCCTCCCTCTTGTCTTTCTAAAGCACAAACAGTTCACATCAGAGACGATCTGAAGTACTCTATCTGCAGGATCTACATGTTTAAGCCTCGCTGCTTGCTGGGATTAACGATAAACACACGTTTGAGAGTGCTTCACTACTGGACTGAAAACACCGCAAACACAGAGGCATTCCTGCAAGCTCTTGATTAAAGATGCCAGCAGTAATACACCGCTCTTCGCTGAGGTCTCAACTTTGAATTTAATTTGAGTTTAACACCTAAAAATGCCAGCAGATCTACACTGGTTAGTGAAATAACAACCATCCATTAAATTAAGTTTTATTTGTGCATTAATAAGTGTAGTTTGAAGAGAGAAAGGCGTTTTATTGCTGTGATCACTGGAAAGAAAAGAAATATTTAAAGGTTACCCCTTAAAATATACGATAAAACACTATAAATATTGGACAGAGTCACTAATACAGCGTCTTCTTTTTCTGAATTCATCGCACTGAGATTTTCTTTCAAATAGAAGAGGCTGTTGCTTCTTTCATACTGATCGACGTCAGGAACATCTCAGCAAATTAAAAAAAAAATCTAAAGTCTGTTTCTCTAAATGATGAAAGTGAACAGATAGTTATGATTGACGTATTTTATAACCCGGTTCCTCTTTATTTTAGATTTCCAGACTGTTTTTTTCGTAGAAGAAATCATCATCGGTAATCATGCACAACACACCACAGAAGTACATCAAACGTTGCGGAGAGAGTCTTTCCACTGTTACCCACTTTGAATAAGACTCGGCAGATTAAAGTGTGAGTCTGAAGTTGAGAAGAGCAGAGGAGGTTGAGGATGGCAGGTTGGGGAAAAAAAAGAGGTTTGAATATTAAATTTGGCTTTTATCACATCGTACTAGATACCTGTCTGTTGTGCGAGATATGAAGAGCCTTTCAGTGACTGTCAAGTGTCAGAGTGAATGTCGGGGTGAGCAGGAGGAAACACTGTGAGGCAGTTTGATCTCAACAAAGTGCAATTAGTGTCACAACAGTGAGGAGTTGGAAGGAAGATGGTTTCTGCTGATCTGAAGATGATGACAGGGTGAGGCTGAGTGGGGGTGTTACCTGTATGATGATGAATGGTGCTCTGTGGATTGAATTTTAAGTGTGTTTATGTACATGTACAGGTACCTATCAAGAGCTAATGGGTATATCTAATGGAAATGACCGGATGTCTGTCACTATCTGTGATTTGGTGATGGTACTAAAACCCTATTTGTCTGTTTTATCGTGACATGAACAGGAAACAGGTACATGTTCTATCTTATAATATTCCTCTATGCTTTTTGCAACATTTGTGCATTTTTCTTTTTTTGTCAACAAATAATTTATGATGTTACTTATGCACACGTACTGACAGCGACAGAAAATACACACTCTGGTATCGCCTACTTATGTACGTAACTTAATTTAGTGGCAACTACTGGAGTATTAGCTGATTGCAACCCCCTCACCTTGCCCTCTCCTTCCTAGCATGGAATTGGGAAAAGCTGTATCTAAAGCCAGTTTTTAGAAGAAACATGGCTGTTCAACATGGTGGACTCCAAGGAACAGGCAATACAAAAGGCTCTTTGTGAGGTCAGAAAAACATCCATCCTTCCATCTTCTGTAACCGTTTATCCTCATCAGGGTCGCGGGGGTTCTGGAGCCTATCCCAGCTGACTTTGGGGCGAAAGGCGGGGTACACCCGGGATGAGTCGCCAGTTCATCGCAGGGCACGTAGAGACAAACAACCATTCTCTCTCACATTCACAGCTACAGCCAATTTAGGGTTGGCCAGTTAACGTGTTAAGTGCATGTCTTTGGACTGTGGGAGGAAGCCGGAGTACAGAAAGACCCCTGCTGCTGTGAGGAGACAGCGCCAACCACCACACCACCGTGCCACCCATCCCAAAATGATTTTCTGGTGATTATACACCGATGTTGTATTTAATTTCTGCCATATTCTGTAAATAGAGGCCCCTAAATCTGACACACTGGACCTTTAACTGTAATTAAGCTGCTTACTTTAACCCAAACCCTGAATTTTTCTTAAACCTAACCAAAGTGTGGGTGGATGACATGCAACACAGAGGTCTCTGGCTGGATTTGAACTGGAGATGTTGACACTGATCATTTTCATATTAACAATATGATATTCTCTCTGAACATTGCCCAGTTATGAGATCTAAGAATAGACAGATGCTATGCAGATTGTAAAGCCCCTTGAGGGAAATGTGTGATATTTGGTTACATAAATAAAACTGACTTGACTTGACGACTGTCCAGTCACCAGCCCAGGCGCAGACACGATGACGCGCTCATCTGAGACATTCAGTTGTCACCATGCTCTCAGTACAATAAGCTTAATGTGCAGCAGTGAGTGCTTTACAGACTCATCCTGCTCTTGGCTTCACCTCTCAGGCTGCCCTTCCTTATTGATGAACTCTGTTAGGGCTGTATCCGACCTGAAAGCAGTGCTCGCAGACACTACTCAGGGCTGAGAAAAGCCAGCGGAGTTTTTCAGGTTAAAAAAAAATCATTTTCAGTTAATGTTCTCCTGAAGAGACACTTGAATTGAGTGCTGTCTGTGGGAAAGACACAAAGACCACGTCGTTAATCTGAATCTATAAATGAAACTAAAATTGATTTAAATGTGGTCAGCGCATCGACAAATCAGAGCATTTCTATCTTTGTCCCCGCCACAATAATCAGTTTCATCATATTTTTGCAGTAATGCAGAAAAAAAGCGCATATTTTTAGTTCGGTGACTCAATTTCTGCGTAATGATGGATGATATTCCATCACTGGGTTTCAAAATGACTTTAAACAGCCTCGTTCCTGCACAAGCTGAACTTAAAGAGACAATCTTTTCAACCAAAATAGATTTACACTGTGTGTGAAACGAGTTTTTCATGTAACAATGGCGTAATCCGCATATAAAGAAGAGCTGCTTTATAGCTTTACAGGAGAGCTTCTTACAAACAGCATTCAAATCATTCGTAATAATTCTATTAGCTCAGTTTATTAATAATATATGAAGGTTTTCTTCCATTTCTTTGATCTCCTTCCTTTTCTTTCCTTTCTTTTCTTTGCCCTCCAGTTAGTCTGACTTTCATCTTGAATAATGTCAACTGGGATGAGTCATGGGGACGTCTTAGCAATGACTTTGTCCCCACTCAGACACGGAGCGCTGCTCCCTATCCCGTCATACGCTGGGGCTGAGGCAGAGTGAGGTCATCGCTGATGGGATGTGAGACCTCAGGGGACGCGTTAGGAGAAATAACATATTCTGCTGCTGAATGCTGCAATAAAAAAAGAGGGATGGGATTTAAGATCTGTAGAAACCTGTACACAAAAACACAAACACACCTTGTACAGAAATATCAGGTGTTTCAGGATTGATGTACTTACATGACTTTTCGTCATTCACAGTGCATCCGCAGGTTGGCGTTCAATAATTCCTTTGCAGTAGCACCTGTTACATAAATTTCCACTTTTATGCATAGAAATTTCATAGGTGTGTGTACATTTTGCCTTGGTAGGTGGTTTAAATCAATGTAATTTGCATGCATGCCCGCAAAGAATGTTTCATCTTCCCACGCATGTGCCTACTGAGCTTATACTCAAAGGCAGCACGTACTCCTGAGGTGAATCTGCGGCAAAAAGTCTAACGTGATTAAAATGGCAAGAGAGGTGTCTGTATGTCAAACACTGCGCACGTTTAAACTGGAGGAAGAGAGTATAATAGGATTGGAATTAGGATGCTCCACCCGAAATTTTGTTTATGTGTCACCAGAGATGGTTAATAAAAGAGACGTCTCACTGAAGAGACTCTTAGCACAGATTGTCAGTGATTCTTTCTCCTCGCTGAAGTCACTGAAGTAAATATTGGACACATTTTTCACAAGCCACATGTCTTCTGAACATTCTGACACTAAAATCATGTTTTTTTTTCAGTCAAATCAGAAAAAAAATGAACTTCGTTTGAGACCTGTCTCTGTCCCAGCAGCAACACAAATATCTATATTCTCTCTCTCTCTCTGTCGTTCCTGAATCGTCTGTCTTTTTCATCAAAGATGATCTATAACAACTGAACTAAAACTTTCCGAATCATCTCTGGTACAACAAGGTCTGCTTTCATCCATCCACACGACGTTCACAACACTTCCAAACCAGATTTTGAGATTCGGGCCAAGAAGATCGCGCCCACTCAGGAGACCGGAAGTGTACACTGTTTCATATTGTCGGTGGACTCTGTAACGCAGTATCTTCTCTCTCTTGTAGAATATAGTTGGTGTCACTCAGCCAACCACGAACATCCTGTGGGATGTAACTCAGGTCTTACTTTTGCAGGTCAGCCCTGAAGAGCCAAAGCATTACTGAGATGTCACCTTGTGTGACGTGCTGGAAAACATTTGAAAAGCACCGTAAAGTTCAAGTGTGTTGGGGTTCTCCTGAGAGGAAGAGACAGTCGCCTCATGAGTTGCTGAGAAAAAGGCTGTGATGGTTGCTCATGCCTATGCAAGTATCCGGCATAGTTGCTTGGTGGAGTCCTGGAAAGGTCAGCACTCAAGTGAACAATGATGGAGAAACCTGGAGGTGGGTGACTGGTTCTGAATCTGAGTGGTGCTTTGTTACTGGACTTCCATACCAGTCATGAATTGGACAAACCAAACACCACGTTCAAGCATAGGTTGATTCAGAAGTGTACCAGGACACTTTCAGCTAAAGATCGATGATTGACTTTGTGTTCCTCTACAGCCATATGTCTTAGACATTCAGGTCAAGAGAGGAGAGGTTTTGGTTTAGCTAAACGTGTGGTGAGGGTGAAATGGAAAGGCTGGCTCAGGGCCCCGTCTGCAATGTCTTTAACCCCCAGCTCCAGAAGAATTTCTCATTTATCCTACAGGAGGCTGAGGGGAGTAGGAATCCGAGTGGGCTACTGAGTGATGCACTGAATAGACTGTGCAGTAAAAGAGATTGGGTGATAGTCGCCACATCTGCTGTCAGCAGCACAGCAGGTGAGCCATTTTTTTCCCTCTGAATGGGGATAGTAATACACACTTTATCTTTTTGTAGTGTGACAATTTGATAGTCTGACAATCTGAAAGTTTCACTTCACTGCTTGAGATTTCTAAGGAATCAAAAACAGGGTATCTCAGTTATCTAATTTCACCTGAATCCTAAAATTGGAGATTCAATCTGAAAGAAATGTATCTGATATTTTCACGTCTGTGTTGAATAAAGTGAGAATCTCTCTACAGCTCCCCAAAACTTAATGAAATAACAACACGGAGACAGCTGCTTGCGAATCCGAACATAACTTTACTTCACCTCTTCACAACCTTTTATAACCATAAGGCAAAAAGGTTAGAAGCCACTGCACTAAAGGAAGTAGAGTTTCCTCTGACGCTCAAAACGGACCCTGTGATAATAAGGTCAGCAGGGTCTGTAGCAGGAGGCTTTTGTTCCATATGGAGTTGGGAGGGCCTTTTAGTCATGTGACATCCAATGTGTCCGGAGCTGCAGTGCTGCAACAAATGAGGTCAGCCTCCAGGTATTGGCTTGAACAGCAGGCAGCGCCTCAGGTTGAACACTGCTTTACACACATACATACACACAGGCATGCTAAAACCACACACATCTATGCATGTATGAATGTGGCACAAGCTCTCACACACATGCACCAAACGGTGTGGTCTGGTCCCAGTGGAGATATAAAGCGATGCAAAATGACATGAGTCGCTCCTGTTTCTGCACGTGACTCATTACACTGCAAACAGGCCAAGTTATCACTGCACACATCACCTGAAGTGGACACGGGGTCTATTGATCTCCACAGTGTGATGTGAGGACGCTGATGATCGCTGCACAGGAAATGAATGTTGTGCAAGAGAGAAGAAGAGGTGGGGGGTTGAGGGTGTTACTGTGTCATTCAGAGTGAGGTGTTGATTCATTTGAAGGGCAAGGACGTGCACAAGGCCGGGCTTAAGTTGCCTGAGCAACAGCCTGTTTGCCCTCTTTGGCTGAGCTCCCCGTCTGAAGCAGGAACATAATAATAGTAGTTTTATTTTTAAGATAAGTGATTGCTAAAGCTACTGTATACCAAATTAAATCGGCCTATCATCCAAAATGTTATTACTTTTTGAGAATGTATCAGCATTCATATTTTTGGTCAATATGTTGCAGAAATGACACAAAAACAAGCTACCAGATATACAGCTACCAATATCATGAGTTTATAAAGTTTATGGCTAACCCGTTAGCAACAACTGCCTAACCAGAAAACACAAAGAAATTCTAGCTTTTATTTGAAGCTGTCCACATGACGAATTTCAGTCAAACATCTGGATTTCTGGCTCTAACCTTAGCGTAAAGTGGGTTTATATTGTATTTACACCTTGCAGACTGGTTGCCCCTAGTGATAGCATGGTATAACACCTGGAAGTTATCTTTATTTTCTGTTATTTATTAAAATAACATACAAACAGTTTATACTTATTATATTGCATTTTTAATTAGCTAATTTCACTGTACTGTTAGTTTTATTACCCGAGGTGGCTTTGTGCTACATCTGCCACCGGTTTGTTGACATCAGATTTACAGCAATTTTCCCAACTCTAATGCTCATAGTTAAAATCTGTATGATATGACGTGCATTATGTGAGCTTTTGTGCTAGAAATAGCTGTTAAGCGTCGATAGGAATGGCTGTCACTTAACTAGTGAGCTAAAAGAAGCTTAAAAGCTCCATGGGAGCATTCGTAGATAGTTAGGTCATGTGAGACAGACATGTTTTTAAATCCAAGGAAACCGTTTAAGTCCATTTGGTGTTTGTACAATTGAATAAGTGCATGTCTTGACACTGAGAAGTCCACGTCATCACTTTACCTATTACCTGCTTTCCTGTGGTGTTATCACACAGACAAGTAGAATAGCAAACACACACACACACACACACACACACACACACACACACACACACACACACACACACACCTGAGAGAGTGACCCCTGGTTTACCTGTCTACAGCCAAAACATCCCTCCAGACTTTGTCCTGTCAAACACAGCTCTTATCTCAGGTATCAGGAGCAAATGAAAATCTGAAGCTCGGGTCGAACTGTCTCAATCAATGAGTAATCAATAAAACAGTGCTTTGCATGATCGGAAACCCAATAAACATGTTTTTAAAATACCTGAGGCTGTTTTCACTGTAACAGAGCGATTAACGAGTCACCTTATAGAATAATTATAGCCGCGTCAAGACATTTACATGCTAGGTTAAAACTGAAC
Source organism: Miichthys miiuy (assembly GCA_036365135.1). Taxonomy (NCBI): domain Eukaryota; kingdom Metazoa; phylum Chordata; class Actinopteri; family Sciaenidae; genus Miichthys; species Miichthys miiuy. Next base: position 4,166,496 of record CM071617.1, on the reverse strand, counting down.
TGGGCCTTCAAACTAACCCTTTAATTAACCTTGTCATAAAGTAAACATTTCCCAGCAGAGAGTTTCCTTTATTCCAGGTCCATGCCCTTTCGTTTATTCATAATGCCATGTTGCTACACAGCCTTTACAGTGTATCATTAATGAGAGGGAATGACAGAGAGAGGGGATGAATTATCTCCCTCTTTCCTCCTGCCTTATAAACCCAACGTGAGGACTCGCCATTATCAACTCCCCAGTCACTCATTCAGACAAGTGATTTGTGCCCGCATTACTCACCCTGACACAAAATTACATTATTCATCTGTTGGCCACAGAGCCCCTCTATGGTGCTGAAGAACAGTAAAGCTGAATTTAATTGATATGTCCGGAGGAAATGTTACATGTTTGGGCTGATTAACATATCAGAGACAGAGCTATACAGTACACCTTTGTCCTCACCTCTTCTTCAGAAGCTAAACACTAACATACCTGATAAAAAAACACAAAACACAGAGGAGGAAACCAACAGATTTAGCCTGAGAGGACAGACCAGCTTCAAAGGACCATTACATGACATTAAAATGAAAACAAGACTAACATTAAAGTATAAAAGATCTCGCATGTTGTGGCATCAACATGTAAGTTTATTACATTTAACACTTCCAGCATTTAACATTAGCATTTGAAAGCACTCCTATCTACTCTTTACCTGAACATATATTTAAGTGAACTTTACCTGACATGAAGTGTACCACTTTGGTCCAGACTGGACTGGTTGCATACAAACATTCATGGTCTCCAGAAGATGAATCACACTCTAGTTTAGTGATCCTACTGACTTTAACTGTAGCACCAACAGCTGGTGGAGCCACTGCACTGAACATGATGTATATAGGCATGCTATTGTGCTGGCCTTTAATTCACTAAAATGAACCTCCTTTTTTTATTAGTTGCTTCCCCAATTATTGTTAGCATTGTTATTGTGCACGTGTCAGCATGCAGCAATGTACAGCCTCAAAGAGCTATTAGCATGGCTACAGATTCTCAGGGCCGGGTTACGTTTGACAAGACCTACGTTGGAAGGCAAAGTCAGTCATAGAGGGAGACGAGACATGATATAATTTAGGCGTAGCCTCTGCTGAGAGGCATTCAAGACGAGAGCTTCAGGTAAAAATTCAAACTCTGTGGATATCAAATTGTCAAAAATCCTCAATCCAACGTTGGAGTCGGTTTCCAAAGCTAACATGTGTTTGAATGAGACTATCCTTTACCAAAAATATTCCTTATTAAACATTAAACATAACAGACAATCAGAAACACATATTTGAATAAAGTATATGCACTCATCCTTCCATGTATTGGTTAGAGAAAGGTCCTAACACTGAGAGGTTTAGGGGTTAAATTCCCTGTTTATCCCAGTCAGGTCCATAGCTTGACTGAAGGTAGAACCCCTACCTAACGCATGACAAAGGAAACTGCTGAGGAAGGAATAAAAAAGGCATTTAGCCCGAGGGTTCTCCTTCAAAAGAACAATACTCATAGTCTCTTGGCTGACTACTCTATTGAGAGGGGCTTTCCAGCAGAAATACAAATGAATTTACTAAAGCCCGATATTCATGTCAATACCAAATTAGCATTGAATAATGGCATCCATTTCCTCTCTCACATCACGGGGCAGCAGGACAGCAGTTGCCTGTAGAGGCAGGAGTCCCCAGATAGGAGAGGATTCTTTAGGCCTTCATATCCTGCCAGTGGGAGATTCAATTAAAGCATTACTGATGTGGTGAGGGAGGGAGTGGAGTGCTGTGGTTAGTTCAAACTGATGGGCACATCATCTTTCTAACAAAAAGTCGTGTGGATGTGTGTTAGTGCTGAGGGAAGAGACAATCATATTTTGGCTGCATTTGAACCATCCAGACATGTTTAAATGTTTATATCAGAACTGCAACTAACGATTATTATTATCACAGTCTGTTCATGTATTTAAACAACAGCAGTACGTACTCCACTACTTTTATCTGACAGCTTTAGTTACTAGTTACTTCCCAAATTTCTCATTTTCAATAAAAGTTTAGACAGAAAACATACAATGTTTCTAAAACGTTACATTGTTGAGGGGCGAACTAACAAACGTATATAAAGTAATAACAGTGATAGTTAATCTGAGAATACAGTACATAATACAGTAAAATTACAATAACAGGGGCTATTCTGCTGTCTAATGAGTACTTTGTGTTGCTAATACTTTAAGTAAAAGTCTTTTTTAGTGTGATATTGCTACTTTTACAAGTAAAAGATCTGAATACACTTTTAAATAATCATCTTGTCACATGGGGGCGTTATATTATTCTGGGATGGGGGAGTGTCATTGCTTTAACTCCATAGATTAATATTTTTAATCTACATAAATAAAGCTGTTTGTAACACACCTTTATATTATTCCATTACATTAAAATTAAAGATGTTCCATTTAGCTGCTTTAGTTTTAGGGCTGGGTCCCAAATCACTTCCCTACTCCCTACTCAAAAGTTTAAGATTCAGACACATCAACATCATCATCTTTCATCATCACTGACTCTGGGATACTTGAACATATATACATATATATATATATACTTTAACACTAGTTTTGCTACTTTCACTGAAGTAAACGATTACTTAAGAGTACTTCTTCTGGAGCTATTTTTCTGCCCTTCGTGTTTTCTTCCTTCACAGTCCAATCTGAGCACATTCATGTTGTCACTGTTGAGTCAGGCAGCTGAAGTCACCTCAGCAACAGTGATGCACCTTTAAATAATTACATATAATCTTCAGCTCTCTGTCCCCTTGTTAAACCTCTGCAGTTTAATTTAAGGATATCCAGAGGAGTCCCATTTGGCTGTGAGAGGCTCCCAGCAGCACCTGGTGTGTCTGGACTGGAAACCTGATCATGGGCAGGTACAAGAATAGCTCGACAGGACCGTACGGCCACTCCCCCGACCTGCTGTGAACTGACATTGAACTTCTGTCCCTGCTGTTAATAAAGCTGTGTTTAGTATTTGTGTGGGCATGCGTGTACCTTTGGGCTCAGGCAACATGTTGCATTTTAACATCAACACGTGAATTTAAAGATGCAGTATGTTTATTATTAACAAAAAAAAAATAAGGCTGAAGCGAAGCAGCATCTGCTAGCCTCTATGATTTTACATCGCAGGTGATTACGTGTCCTCTTTTTCAGCAACATCCACATAACATCAGACATCTTTGGGACAAGGAGCTGCATCTTTAATTTGTCTTTGAGAAGAAGCAACAGGACAGAAACGTCCTCCTAAAAAACATCTTTGCTTCTCTCACTGTCGTCTGGCAGGATCGTGGATGAATATTCATACGTTTGCTTCATTTTCTTTGTTTAACTTGGTCAAAATAATTGTTCAGGCAGCAGGTTATCATCTAAACACCCAGCAGATGTTTTCCAGAGTATATCTTGTAACAAAGACTGAGTTACTTAATGAGTACTTTTACTTTTGGTGACTTGTTGATGCTAATTACTTTTGTACTTTTCCTGATTTATTTCTACACCATGGTATGTCCACTTTTACTTAAGTGAAAGATCTGAGTACTACTTCCACTACTGAATTAGTCCACAAATACTTTGCAGATTAAGGATTTACATACCAAATATTAGGTAACATCAGTTACTATTACTGCACTTTTAGTTAAAGAAAGGACCAGTTTAATTTGAACTTTAGTTTGTGTTAACATCATGTTAAAGTGAGATGATGGCATGTAACTAAGCACTTTTACTCAAGTACTGTAATGTAAGTACTTGTATTAGAGTATTAGCATTTTGGATTACTTTATACTTGTACTCCACTACCGAATTTTACTTCACATTAGCAAGCAATAGTTACAATTATGCCCACCTTGACAAACTATAACAGTTAAACGTTAAATGCTACTTACACATCAGTGCACCTGTCATAATGAAGTACAAAGGTATTAGCATTAAAATGTACTTAAAGTACAAAAAAGTAAAAGTATGTGCCCGGATTATAATCAGTGGTGCATTCAAGTGTATATCACTTTAATGTTGCAGGTTGTAAAGCTCATTTAAATCACCTATATTCACAATAACTGCCTTCAAAATAAAGCATAACATGGAAATACTCAAAGTACAAGCAGCCTCCTTTTTAAGTACAGTACTTGAGTAAATGTACTTAGTTACAATCCTCCACCTTCTCACTGACACATTCATTTCCCTCCAGCTCTCTGCAGACGTATCTCTACATTTCCACCTGTGGACAAACACCTCGCTGTTATATTTCTCTTTTCCTCCTCGGTCAGGAGTCAGCTGACAAAGTGAGAGTCCCGGGACGACCCTGACAGAGCGGGAGGGCCACCGCTTTGGAAACACACACACACACACACCCATGTGCGGCCAGTAGGAGGGGCCACGTGCTGAGGTGTTTGAGAAGGTGATGCCGTAAACGGGTCGTGTTTGTCGCAAACCAGGTGTTGCGGGGGGAAGGTGATGTCGTAAAGCGGACAGGGGCGAAAAGGGAGGGGTGAGTTGTGTGTGTGTGTGGGGACAGGAGGAGGAAGGAGGGAGGGAGGGAGGGAGGTGACTCGCGAGCGGCTGCGCTTCAGACTCAGCGAGAGGATCATGGCGGATGGCCCCAGGTGTAAGCGCAGAAAACAGGCGAACCCGAAGAGGAGCAGCGGTAAGTCCCAAACTCTTTCCCCGTCACCACCGCTGGGGCGAGCCGGGGCCGGGCTGCCCCGGGGCGAGCTTTTCACTCGGTAAACTCTCTCTCGGAGTGAGTTGGAGCACGTTTAGAGGGAGTTTTTAGGGCAGTATTTGGTGTGTGTTCATATCCCAGTGTGGTGGCGGTGTACCGTTATACCTGTCTGGCTTCTCTCTCTCCGCCTAGCGGTACATGGGGGCCGCCTTTGCCTGACTTGAGTGAACCGTTATCCGTCAGTTAGAAGAAGCGCTCGGTAGTTCTCTGTGTTTTTTCTGGGGACTTTCTTCCACTTTTTCTCTCTTTGTTTCGGGTACTTTTTCGGCCACTTTTCCACCCATAGCAACACTTGGCGGCAGGTTGCGGGGCTTTCACATAACAACGTGGCCCGGTTTGAACGCAGTTTGTAGTTTTTTTAAGTGTATTCAGGGCGAGGTTGCTTGCGGGGCTAACTTGCAGCTTCTCTCGGCTCTCGGCTTCGGTGCAGTTTTCTCCTTTTTTTTAAAAAAAAATCAAAATAATTCAACTTTTCAATCTTGTTTGTGTTGATGGCCGGATGGGAAATGGTGCATGAGGGTTTCTTTTTGTGTGTGTGTGTGTGTGTGTGTGTGTGTGCATCGGGGGTTTGGTTTGGTCGGCTTCACTGGCTGCTCCTGTGATGGCAAAGGAGAGATGGGATGTTTATTTTATCTCCCACTTCTTCACCCCTCCCTGCTACAACTGCACCACCACATGCTCCTTTTTTTTTTTTTAGTTAAGGTAAGAATGTATTTTAAGTCCTGCTGATGTTAGATTGCTGAAATCATCTTTCATGCATGCATTTCCTCATTGCATGCACCAGTTTAGCTTTATTATTATAGCGCTTTTTGTTGTTGTTTGGGGTTGTTTATTGTCTTGCAAATGCAGATTTTCCACTATTTCCTTTTACACCTGTTAATTCGGGTTCGTGCACCTCTAGAAAAACTGCATTTTTTTTTGTATTATAAGGCAATATATTTAGGTTTTATTGCGACATATGAACATTATTCAGCTTATTTCAGAGGAACATAGTTGTAATAATCCTTTAATATCACCTGCGAGGAGTTTATTTGTATGACATCATTATAAATATGATGTGTTTATGGGCTGGACATCTCCCCACACACACGTTAGGAGTGTTTTAAAGTGCACCTGTTATGAAGTAAAGGATGCAAAAATAGATTTTACATGCAGGTTGTTGGAGTAACTTTAAAATTTGCACCGTCCCTCCGGAGCCCTCGTCTCTGATTGGACGGTTTCTTACCTGTGCTCCCACCCCCCCCTTCCCTTCTCACGTCGTATCAGCCAATAAAAAAAGTAAACCCGATAAATTTATATATTTTTAGACACCGTTATGTGTGTGTGTGTGTGTGTGTGCGAGCCGAGGGGGCCGGAAAGCACCTTTTCTCGTTTTTAATCTCCCCTCTCCACCGCCACCACCACCACCTCTACCTCCACCACACCGCTCTCCTGCTGACGACACGACGGTGACTCTGCGCGTCCGTACAGGAGCCATCATCATCATCCCCTCCACCCACCCACCACCTCCACCACCACCACCACCATCATCATCATCATCATGTTTACCTGAACGCGGATAACAGGGGAGGAGGGGGGGCGGCTGACAAATGGCCTAGAAATAAACAGAAATAACACCTGCGGCTCTCGACCCGAACCGTTAACGGAACAGGATCACGCTCACCGTTACCTGAAAGGCTCTGTGTCTCGTGAGGGAGCCAGGAAAACCCGCTCCAAATGTCAACTTGTGCAGGTAGACATGATTTTTTTTTTTTTGGTCACATTCACATGGATGTTCGCCTCCTCTTCATTTCTCGCGGGATTTATCTCATCGACACGCATTTCTGACCCACTTGTGCACGTTTTGATCCTCGTGTTTATTATGCATTATTATGTATTTAAATGCGTGTTTGGTCGAGTGCACTCCGCAGCTCTCTGTGCGTGCGTGTGCGCAAAATGTGCGGTGCATAAGGTGGTCATACCTCTTGTTTTTGCAATAACTGGTGCTTACGGGGGGTTGCTCGCACCGACAAACCCGCTCGTTTCCATCTATTGTGTTGCGGTAATTCGTTATACAATTTCCTGAGCGGTGTTGTGTGTGTGTGTGTGTGTGTGCGGAAGAGAATGGCGGTCAGTACCATTACTGCAGTGAAGGCGGGGTTGCTGTGTGTGTGTGTGTGCGTGAGTGTGTGTTTTTTTTTTTTCTCCCCTGGACCGGAGACAGCCAGGTACGCAAGGTGATGCAACACCTTTAAAGGTGTATTTTAACCGATTTCCACGTGATATCGTTTCCGTTAAAGGTTCAAATACTTGATGGGAATATTCCCGAGTGTCTCGTTTGGGTTTCATATCCAAACATGTATCACGTTAAAATGAGATCAGAGCAGGAGATGAGCGCATCCTTGTCCGTGTGACGCGGAGGGAGGGGCGCGCAATCAAGATGGCAAAACGTGCCTTTCATCTGCTGCGTGTGTCACTCACCTGACCTCTGCTCTGCGTTTCGTTTTGCAACCTGCCCCAATTCAAACGTGTATTTTTATTAGTTTTCACACACACACACACACACTGCTGCCCCCCCCTCTTCCAGCCTCCCTTTGAATTTCAAAGGAGCTGCTGTGCCAAACATTAGCCTGTGCTAATGTACCATGACCTGCAGCCTGTCATCACCATGATGTGGCAAACAGCTGCTGATCACATCAAGTATGCTGTAACAAAAAAAAAAAAAAAGGCCTGGGTACAGTTCATAAGTGCACCTTACCTGACTGTGTGTGTTTTGTGAGTCATTCACACACAGGAGGTGGACAAACTTTGTGCCATGTGTTCAGACTGATAACTGATGTTCCTCAGGTGACACATTTGAGCGCTTGAAGTAAATCTCCCACGGATTGTTTGATTTACCCATAAGTGTCGACAAAATGTGAGATAAAAGTGAAAAATGTACCTTTAATCTCCAAGATTCGAAGGCGAAATATTTCAAATTGGTCAGACAAAGCAAGTCGTCACATCTGAGGAGCTTTAACCAGAGAAAGATTTTGCATTTTCGCTCAGAAAAACGACCGATTAAACGATTATTTATTACCAAAATAGCCAATTGAGTTCCTGCATTAATTGGCTAACTGCTTAATCAACCTGTAGTTTCGCATCTCACTCACAGTTTTGCTCTCGTTTATCATCACAAATCACAATCGGAGGACATTATAAGTTAAAGTATTACACAGTCGTCCCTTAAAATTAAGGCACATTGGACGCAGTAATCCAGATTAAATTCAAGATTACGACTCATAGCTGTAGCGTACACGGTGAAACGGCACGTGCTGAGGTCACACTCGATTGTTTTCTCACGTCCAAACCATTTTTTTGTGGTTTCCGTTTCACTTTTCGCAATTAGTGAACCAGAATCGTTAACGAAGTCATGAGTCGACCGTTAGCAGACGGATTTGGTAATCTGTCACTCTTGCTGGTTGGAGGCAGAGGTGAGTGTGTGGATGTGTGTGTGTGTGTGGTCCATGTGATTTAATCTAAACATAGCTCTTTGCTGTAGTGACTCCTCTGGTGTTTAAAGAAAAGGCTGGATGTGAGCAACAGTTAGCCTGCAGTCTGTCCTTGAATATTTTTCTTTTTCTTTTTATGCATGAGCACCGCTGGCCTATAAAACCTCGTGTGTTTTTTTGGAGTCATTTCCTGCAGTTATGATCTCATTTATGACGGCAGACATTGCAGTTTTGTCCGAGAGGGGACTGAGACTCCCTTTCATGTGTCTCTGTGCCATTTCAGCATTGTTCTCACCTAACTAACCCCCAACCTGGCGTCTGGTGTTACAGACAGTCAGTTGGCTCTGCTCTACTTCTTCACAGAGACTATTTCTCATCAGGCACTAACTGTAAACATGGTGGTATAAAGGCTCAGGAAATGATGAGCGACGCGTAGCTGCAGGCTTGCACAGACCTCCAGCGACCTTTATTCTTACTGTACTCGAGATGGAGAAAGTTGTTTTTGTTTTCTCCCCAGCAGCCTTAATGAACTTGTTTTCAGCTCCGCCTCATGTTGATCGTCTGCAGGCCTTCGGTGAACGGCAGGTGTCGGCCCTCCGACGCGCCGCCTTGTTGGTGTTGCCACTTCGGTGACGGCTCTGTCATCCAACGCCCCTTTTTTTTTTTTTTTTCTCCTCCCTGCTTTAACGGCGCTGCATGTTTGTGTGCATACGAGTGCGCTCTCAGCTGGGCTGTAATCTAACACTGCAATTTAGGGACTACAGGAATGCGGCCTGGTGTTAACATACCTTGACAGGATAAACACAGCGGCCTACTCCCAGGCTTGGACCGCTCATACGTACAAGCTTGCCAGCGCCTGAGCCTTCACCAGCGTCTGTCCGTCTGTCCCGTGGATGAAGGATAAGGAAAGCTTGAAGGGGCCCATGTGGAGTTTTCTCATAAACAAACAAACGTCGTGTTTACTTTCAGAGTCACTCACCAAAAGGCATTGTGTGTGTGTGTGTGTATGCTTGAGGTCTAACAAATGTGGTGAAACTTGCATGTCCCGCCTCATAAAACGTCTGCAAATCTGATTTGAAATCCAGCGTTGTTGACATCCATGTTTACCAGCAATCGGCCTCCTTCTTTTCTGCCTTTGATGGCGCCCTGCAGCATATTTCGGTGTTTTACTGCCACCCGTAGATCAGTGGAATACCCGACCTCGTAAAACATGGACGTCGTATCTGTGACGTCACCCACTGGTGTCTGAAGAGGCGTTTTCAAGCTCAGTGTGGTGGCTGTGTTGTCATTCCTGCCTCTGCCTCCTCGTGGATTATCTAAAAATGGGCAAAGGCGTGGATCGTGGCTGCTCAAACACGCCACCTGTCAATGGTGTTATGCATAACTTCAAGCTTCAGTACAGTTGTCACGAACGGGGGAATTAGCTATTGCAGCTAGCCTGTAAACATGTTTATTTCTGCTGTGAAGCTGGACATTTGAACATGGGGACTTATGGAGAGTGACCGGTTCTGTAGCCAGCCTCAAGTGGACGTTTGAGGAACTGCAGTGTTTCTCTTGGCTTGCACAAGATAAACAAAACGGGGACCCACTTGTGGAGAAACATCTCCGTATCGCCACTAGAGGAACCTTTAAGTTGAGGCGTTACGCTGAGCTAAAAATGATCATATTCATCATCCTCTGACGTGTGTTTGCGTTAATCACACGGAGGATTTTCCCTCGCGGCGTTATTGTTTGTGGCAGCTTTCAAAGACTCTTCACTGACTGCTGTTTTAAGAATTACCGTTAAAGGAATACTCCCGTCTCTCTGGTGATCGGCTGTTTGATCAGCTTACTGTTGTTTGATGCGTGGATGAGTCACATTTGCTCAGCTGTAATGCTCCATTAATGCCTCGCTAGTCGTAGTCGAGCGTGCTTTGCATCCGCGGTCCTTCAGCTGAACTTCAAATCAGCGCTGCGTAGTTCTCTGTGTGTATATCTACATTCTGTTCATCTGATCACAATCTCTCAAAGGAAAAAAAACTCTGCAGCGTGTTGCATCTGTCTTTTGTCTTTGAATGAACCATTTTCTTGAGGTGCTCCAGTTACAAGCCGTCCTACAGAACCGAGGAGTCATGTGAGTGTCCTGCCTTTGACACAGCATTTATTTGCAGCTAAGCGGCCTTGCCAGAGGCTGAGTTCACCCCCGTGCGCTCATTTCATTAGTTAAATAACACATAATAGATGTTGTAATGTTGTCTAATCATGTTTGGTAAACACAATTACATAACATCCAACATGCTACTCTGTTTATCCAATAACCGAAGCAAGAGTGGTGAGGTTTAGTGATTAGTTAGTACACATGGCCATTTTTGTAGTTTATTAGAGGAGCAGCAGTGTCAGAGGGTCGGCTGTGTTCAACAGTACGTGTCGATTGATCCACAACCATCGGTCATTCATGTTACTTTCTCCTTGTGCTAAAGAGCCTGGGGCTGTGTGTGTGTGTGTGTGTGTGTGTGTGTGTGTGTGCGTGCTGTTTCTCTTCCACAAATGGGCCTGTGGAATGACAAAGCACTACAGGATGTCTTTAGCGAGTCAGCATTAACCCCTCCCATCGCCTTTTACGGTCCGGAGGGGGAGGTGCGTCAGGGCTACTGATGCTGCTTCTGTGACTAATTGAGTAGTGTGTGTGTGTGCGTCAGAGCGAGAGAGGGAGAGTGTGTGCGTTTGTGTGTGTGTGTGTGTGTTAGCATCAAGGTGGGAAACTGCTACTTTCCTCCGGGCTTTTGCATGACAACACAGGCCCGCTTCTCTGGATTTACATGCATTAACATGGCTGCCCCGTGAGGAGGGAAAATGAGCGGTTCCTGCTGATGCTGTTGCGTTTCAATTAGATGACGTCAGCCGATAAAGGCACCTTGACAGACGCAGGGCGTGGAAAGATGACTCAATACGGCCTAATAAAGGCGTACGCATCCGATTTGAACAGGAATACACACCCCCGCGTCTGATGTGTACAAGGTTCTTGCAGCTACAGCAGGTTAGATTAGATAAAAGGAGCGTGGATCAGTTGATCCATCATGCACTATACAGCAGCTCAACCTATTGTCATCGTTTTGTGATCCTGATATGGATCACGGTGTGTCAGGGAAAGTATCTGAGGTAAGCGTCCCCCAAACAAAAAGAAAACCACAGAAAGTCTTCTCAATCACATGACTTAAAAAACATCAGCCACGGCGCACGGCTGTTGTCATGCAGGTGCGACGACTCGTGAACGCTCAACACGAGGACTATTTTTAGTCGGGGTGGAAGGGAAATGGCACGCTGCCCTCTGATCTGATACGAAACCGAGAATAACTGATTATGCCATCCACGCAGCGCTGCACACAAGGAATAAATGTGAAACATGCATGACATTGTGGCTTTTTGAAAGTTGTTGGCAAGATTTTAGAAAGTAGTCCCACCACCACCACCACCCACAACCATCCACCCTCCCTCCCAGTCCTCCACAGAGAGGTCAGAGGTCAGTGGGACAGCCCTGGAGCTGCGTTACCCCCTGAAAGCACATGTGAGGAGGACCGTGGCGACTTCAGCGTTTACTCTGCGTGCTGCGTAAAGATCACACAAGTGAACACACGTAAAATATAAGCGCTGATAGCTTTTTTTTTTGCATAAAATCATCACAAGACGGCGTGTGCATTCAACCGTGAAGCTAACTGTGTCTTTACCGCGGCGATGTCGCTTTTAAATCTCTGAAATGAAAAAAGCGTCCAGACATAAACGTGTCGAAACATGTTCTGCACATGATGTTCTGTCTTAAGTCACCACAGTGCTTCAGCGCTAGCTCGGGCACGCTTTTATTAATTTAGGACTAAAACGACAGCTTAATTAAAATCAAGTCTGCACGATTAGAATTGAAATCTTGAGGCAGGTGAACCTCGAGAACAATAAATTTAGGTGGCATTGTTGTCAGTTACTTGTTCAGTGTCTGGGCTGCAGAAATGGGTCTATTCACACGTTCAAAACGATATTCAGATTAATGTAAAGCCACTGAAGAGTACTTCATTCAGCTGAGCTGTTGCAGTTAGAGTAATCTCTGCTTTCAAGAGAAATCAAGAATCTAATGTCCGCTCTCTCTGGGTAATTCAAACTCACTGCTGCCCGTTTGTTTTTCTAATTTAATGAAAGACGTTCAACGCCGCCGTGCCCTCATGAAAACACATGAAACACGCTTGCCACACTAAGAATGAAGAGCTCGCGTACGCCGCGTGACGTCAAAATAAGATTATAAGCAAAGCCAGCTCCTCTGAACTCACAGTGCTGTCTAAAATCGATGTCATGAAGACGGCGTTCGCTCACTGCCACCTACGCTCAAAAACAAAGCCAAAATGTGGAACCAGAACTGAAATTTACCTCCAGCTCTGCTGGTGCAGAAAATCTCAGAGGAACTGCCAAACTCGTATCAGCGCTTTTCTTAAAGGTGGCCTAACCCATTTCCACGAGTAACCTGCTTTGCTGTTGCCTTTCATCGTTCTCATTAAACCACCTGAATATTCATGCGTGCAGGAGGCTCCCCGAGCAGCTAAAACTTTCATCTGTGCTGCGGCGCTAACCAGGACCAGCATCGCACCTCACGCCGTGCATTTACGGGCTTCAAACCCTACACATGCGTGCATTTGCAGCGTTAAATGAGTTCATACATGTGTTTGTGTTTATATGTTTGTGTGTGATTGTGTGTGTGCGTGCAGGCCAGTGTGTGTCAAAAGAAAGAGACCCATTCAAAATCCTCTGTGTGTGTGTGTGTGTGGAGAGAGTGGGGGTGCACTCTTTCACACTCAGCCGGTGGGAAACTCCTCTCCTTCTCCTTTGGTGGTGGCACAATTTGCATATCCCACCATTCTCCATTCTCTTTTTTTTTTTTCTCCTCCTGCCGCCCTGAGAAGCAGAACAGAGGCCCGCCGGATCCTCGAGCTCAGAGGAAATCGGTGAAAACGCAGCCCCCAAAGCTGCCGCCTGCCTCCAGGCACGAGCACCGAGCCACAGATCCGGGCGCTGCTGCACTGTGGTGAGGTAAAGCCGGCAGTCCCCGTGCATGTCGGTCATTGAAGTGGAGTGCCGCTCGCCTGCGATGGGCCGCTTGTTTTGATCTGCTTCCATTAAAATTGGAACACATCTCGGAGGTAAACCAAAAAGAAAGAGTTAAAATGAAAAGAGACGTGGCGCAGAGAGGAGAGACGGAGTACAAAGCGCAGTACAAAGTTAAAGCTCAGTTTAACATTCGATCACGACCTCCATGTTTGTCCCTGTGCTGAAATATTGTTCCTCTTAGTAAGAATGTGCGTTATTCAGCCAAAAATCCTAAACTTGTGAGGAGTTTCTGCTGTCACGTATCTTATATCATAGGACCTGAACATCTGAAGATGTCATTTGAAGCTTTAAGACATTTTTCACCAGTTTTATAGACTTTAGATCAGACTGCGGTGCGTCTATCAGTGGCGGTACTTGGAAGAATCTCCAGAATCATTTCTGAAAATGAAATTTAAAACAAAATACGGTCAAAATTCTGCGCTGGAATGCAATTTAAAACAGGTTTTTCATTTCTGCACACGTTCATGAGTAGAAAAAAACGCTGCAATGGTGGCTTCAGACGGAAAACATTAGGAAGAGAAGCGCAGATCAGGAGTAGCACTTTAACACCAAATCAGCTCTGGTTCTTGAACAGTCAACAACAAACAGAGCCAAATGTCTTCTGAGGTGGTACGCGGCGTAAAAAGTTTGAGTAATCGATTAATTGCGAAAGTAACTGTTAGATGAATCAGTAACGAAAGTTAGCCGCAGCCCTGCTGTTTGGGGATTACGCTTGTCCTTATTTTGAATATGGGGATTTACTTTTTGAAGGGCCGCTGAGCACATTTGCATAAAAAAAAAGACAAAGGATCCAACAAGTGTTAATAATGGACACCTGACTTCAGAGAATTCAGGCTTAGTCACTTGTCGGAAAAAGATGCAAATCACTGTAATTACTGATCCTGTCGCTTGTTTTGCGAAGAGGTTTTAAGACTCAAAGCTGCAGACCTGCTGAGGTTTCTATCGTCTGCCTCGGCGCCGCTGGAAAAGGTTTTAATCGAAAATAGAGCACGACAGTGTACAGTAATGGAAAAAATGTTTCTTTAGGCATGTAGCATTGCATATCCTTTTACCCCGCTCAAATGCCTTTTCACAGGAACCACATTATTTTCATAGGAACACGTGTATCAAAATAACCGAAAAGAACCGCAGCGGCTTATTTATTCTGATATCACGTTTGATTACTTTAACAAACGACCCGAACTGAAGGATTCTTGGAGGATTTCACCTTGTTTGTGATTGAATGAAGCAAAAAGAAAAGAGAAAAAAACCTGCAGTCAAAGCAGAAGAAGAAGAGACCTGCCTGCAGTCTCAGGAGACATAAATCATGAGCGGTGGACAGGTGGGTTAGGAGGAGCCTGGACTCACTAAAGACCCCCCGGAGACCTCAGTGGGTACAGCAGCAGCAGGATAAGTGGGAGTGGAATAGAGAATTAGATTAGAAGCACAGTCGAGGGAGTTGTTCTCCTCTTGATTCGAGTCTTTTTTGTCTCTGATCACAGAGAAAATTTGCTGATTTTCATACTTGCTTGAAGCAGAAAATTCAAGTGGACAGCGCTGAGAATGTGCGACATGTTGCGCCAAGTAAAGAGGAATTCACTGTTGAAAGCTTTATTTATATACCTACCATTTTACACACCTACCTTTTGGTTTAAAATCGACCACGCCCCTCTCCGGGGTGTTTTGGTTAACATCTGTTCCTGCTAACCTCTTTTTCACACATACGGACGCAGTTGAGTTTCAGGCTCTTTCTTTTGCTTCTCACGAGCCCTGAAGTGTGTTTAACATCCAGCTTTTATCTCCGTACTTATTTTCTGCCGTTGCCGCCAGCGCACAACAAAATAGTTCATTTCTCCAGGGATGCGTTTCCAGGCTTTTCATCACATCCAAGTCCGAGCAGTTATTAAAGTTTTATCTCGGGAGCATTGACCGCGACGTTTCCTCCGTTTTGTTTTGCTTTTTTTTACGCAGTTCCCATGAAGATTAAATAAACGTGATCGGCTGTCGGTCAGAGGAGATCTGCACCTTCCTCATATCGCTTTGCTCGGTAACTTTTGAATCTTTTTCAGAGCTGAAACAATCAGCCATTTAATCAGTGTTTTGATAACTGATCATTTATTTGTCATTTTTCATGCCTAGTTCCAGATTCTGAAATGTGAAGATTTGCTCCTTTTCTCTGCCTTTTGTCGTCATATATTTAAAATCTTTGGGTTTTGGCTTGTTAGTTGGATGAAACAAGCGATTATCTGGGAAATTAGATGCACATTTTAATGCCCAAACAATAAATAATGAAGACGATAACTGCTAGATGAACACTGCTTCCTGATTGGTCTCCTTCTGGGTGGTGCTGCTGTTTAAAAATCGCTCAGTTTTGAATAAATGTTTCCTCGATGTGTGGACCTGTCTGCCAATAATGATGCACCCCCAGACTGTGGCTGTGTTTACGTTCAGGTTTCTCTCTATATATCAAGATGTCATACTTGTCAGATAGCTGCTGCCGTCTCTCTGTTTTCCCTCTCCCACCGGGCAGGGTGGACGGCGGACAAACACGCTGAAATGGAACAGAGGATTTGATTAGAAGCCGAGTCAAGATGTGGTTGATTCTCTCTCTCTCTCTTTGTGTCTCTCCTCCATCCTGTGTCCTGTGGGCTTGATCCGAGGAGCCACAGGGATGATATATGACGCTTGTAAAAGTGAAACACCGGGAGGGAGAAGGGAGACGAGGTGGAAGACACCTCTCGCTCGCAAAAAAAACCCAAAATAGGCAGTTCTATTCGAAGCCCTTCATAAACTGTCAGCGTAGATTTAGATCTGTTTGACGATGCAGGAGGACATTAGCGGCCGTCCTTTTTAAAATCACGCAAGCAAATTCACGGATGAGTGAAAGAGAGAGCCGCAGAGGCTGAAAGAAAGGGGAGTGTTGTTATTGAATTACAGGTGATGGCTGCTAATTGGACCCTCTAGAGATTGTGTGTGTGTGTGTGTGTGTGTTCAGTGTGAGTGTGTGTGTGTCTGGCTGTAGGGATGCAGAGTTGATGAAGCTGTTAGGGTAAAGTGCGGGGCCCCAGTGCGCTCCCTGAGTGCTGTGCTTTAGAGGCTGTCCTGTCCCTGCGGAGGAGCGCTAATGGAGGCCACCCAGCCCTGATGAATTACACCCAGACTGGAGGAGGGGCGCAGAAGAGTGTTCGTTTTTTTTTGTTGATGAGCTTTGGGCACGAAGCAACACGTTTGCACCGGAGCTGTGACAATAACAGCATTACCACCCCACTGTGGCTCTTGGCGGGGTGTTGGCAGGGCCTAAAAAATCAAACGGCATAAGCGCTTTAATCTGAATACATGTTTTTCTACCATCAGCGATTCATGTGACACAAACAGCGCCGCCGGTCCATGAAATAAAAAAAAAAAAATGTGACGTTTGACGTCGGATCTCTGGGAACGTCCTCTGAAAGTGCGTTATGTTTACTGTTGTTGCAGTTTGTGCTGAATAAATAGAGCAAAATCTGGCAGCTAACATGAGCCACTGGTCCTGAAATTATTTAGGATGGGTAACAATCAAAATTTAAATAAAAGGCTAATTAAAAAAACAAATATTTGCATTCTCCACACTCCTTCTACATTTTATAGACAAAAGAAGTGATTCAGGTTCTTCTCTGCCCATGCCCGATTGATTGGCTAAACACACCTGATAGAACAGGAAAATATAGAGAGGCTATAAAATGTTTTTTATTGTCGTACAACTCTGAGTCAAAGCTGATTTAACACGGCTGTTTTGACACTGATCAACAGAAAAATACCGTTTAACGCCAAAGTGAAGACAGACTCTGCAAAGAGAGATAAACCAATTCCAAAAGTATCAGTCAGTATTTAGTAGCTGCATCTTCGACAGTGATTACAGCCGTGTCTGGAAAATATGCAGTGCCGAGGCTCTGCAGGACTAAATTGATTATCTAACTAATAGCCAACAACATGACTGAAAAGAATGCCACCTTCTCGAACTCCAAAGTTTCGTCTTAAGCTGAGTAAGAAACAGGAGAGATCACAGACTGGATTTCAGCCTCCCGTAACATCATAACAACACTTCCCAGCTCGCTGTACGTTGGAGCTCTTTCATGTAAAATTGAGTCTCGTGTTTCTCCGGATATTTTCGAGGGGAATTGTTCGGCGCCTCCGTTGCTTCGTCCTGTAACTTTTGAATCATCGACCATGCGATCGATGCTTTTTTTCAGGTTGAACTCGCAGGGGATTACAGCTGAAACAATCAGTCAGTTAATCCATCAGTCAATTAACAGATTGATCAATTATTTGTCATTTTTCAAGAAAAAAATACCAAAGATTTGATAGTTCCAGACAGATTTGCTCTTGTTCTCTGGATTTTTTTTCATGGTAGGTTAAAAATCGTTGGGTTTTGGAGAAAACAAGTTTGTGTTTTTACAGGATATGATCAGATATGACGTGTGACCCTTGTGTAATGATAACAGCACCGGCGGTTCAAGGTTTTAGGTTGTTTTCCTTCTGTAGTTTGGAGCTGACACAATTTATTGATTAGTTAATTGACTTACAGCAAATTCAGCTTCTCAGCTGTAAGAACTTGCTGTTTTTTTTGGTCTTATATAATAGTACATTTCTTTGGGTTTCAGATTAAGTCACGTCGGGCTGATTTTCCAGATGATTTTTCACTGTTTTCTGACACACAATCAGATTAATTGAGAAAATGACAAATAAATCCATGATTGAAATAATCATTAGTTGCAGCTAATCTAGTCTCATGGAGAGTATTGACACAGTCTCACAGTATTTCTGCCCTTTTCATATTATTATATGTATATATACTGTATATCTCCTCCAGTGTGCCTCCCCTCTGTAGCTGTTATTCTTTATTCTGCTGAGGCTTCAGGATCTCTGCTGTCACTGAGAACGCCGCCGTGCTTATCCACTTTGGTAGATTTCTGTTGATCAAAGCAGTTTTGGCATCAGCGCTGTTCGCTGCAGCGAACGCTGCGACTGCTGAGGCGTCAGCTGTTCAGTCTACAAGAGATGCGGACAAACGACACTGCGGGCTTTCTCGTCATTTTGTTTCTGTGTTCGTGTCACCGCCGCCGCCGCCGCCGCCGCTGCTGCTGCCTCTCACAAGGGATTTTGGCTCCCTCTACCTACACTGAGGGAAACCTGTGGGGCCACACACACACACACACACACACACACCTTAGTTATTCTGTGCATGCGTCCTGTACGTCAGGACATTTGCGTCAGCACTTGTCGTGAAAGTCTTACACCGAAGTTGTCGAACATAAACAGTGATGTGTGTGTGATTGTGTGCCTTGTTTACTTTGAAGGAGGTGTGTCTGTTATGGCAGGATGTGTGTGAGGGGGTCTGCTGTGTGTCCCTACAGGGTTTCCTCCGTATTAACGCCGTAGAGGTGGCAGGTTGGGGGGGGTCATTATGAGCCCACGTATTGCAGCATCTCAACAAAAAGCCGATCATCGTCATGCTTTAATGCATTATATATCTGCAGCAGTGCTGAAGGGGAAACTGTGCGTTATCTTGACACCTGCGTAGGTAAACTGTCATCTTCACTTTGCACCGTGAAGAACAAACATCAGATGTCAAACCACATAAGCAGCCTTACGGTTTATCTTAACAGTTTACTGACGTGACGAAGTGAAATGGAAGTTTTGTTTACAGTATTTTCTCTCCACGCCGAGTGTTTTTAAATATCGCCGAAGCCAATCCTTACTTCTCTGGCATTAAAAAGATTTTGGATCAAACACACAAATCATCTGTTGACCGTCGGCCAGTGTAATCGATGGGCAGAAAGTTTAATTTCCTGCCCTCATCAGGTATGTAACTTAAGCAGAAGTCTGGCCGAGCTGCAGTTTTCCTTTTTGGGTTAACGGTATAAGAGAATTGGCACAGGTGCAGCTCCGAGGCTGCAGCTTTCTTCTTCTTTTTTTTTTTTTTTTTAACGTTCCTGACTGGGTTTCATCAGCGCTGTTTGTTTTCCCCCTCTGGTCTCATGCGGCAGGCATCTTAATGTGAGCTCAGAGATACTCGGGAGTTAATCTCACCAACCTGTAGTGAGCTTGCTGTAGAGGTTCATTAGTCAGCAGTTTGCTTAAGATGCCCACAACTCAACAAAAACAGCATTTCTACAGCAGCAACATGTAGTATGTGTACAACAAACTTCAATATCTTTACTACTGGCTCCATATACAGCAGGGACGGCTTAAATTAATGAACGGAGTCACAAAAATCTCTGATCTGCTCGAGTTTTAAACAGAAATCTGTTTTTAAGTCGAGGGATACTTTGTATCTCGTAAATGATGCTTTTGTTTCATTATTTTCATAAGTAAGACAATAAGGTGCTTCCAGTTTAATGCCGTTAACTTGCTGTGTACTCACACACCTCTCTCTGCTTTTCTGTCAGACAATGAGCCTCATCAAGACCAGCTAGCCTAGGTAATTTGCAGCTCAGCGGACAAAGGACAGGAAACAGGCAGTGCTCTGAAGTAAGAGCCAAAATACAGTTCATGCTTTCTTTTTGTTGAATCGAGAGGAATCGAAAATGAATGCTGAATCGAATCATCGCCAAAGAACGTAACCAATGCTATTAACTGACTGATCAGTTGACAGAAAATTAATTAGCGGTTGTTTTGCCGATTGATGAATTTTAAAGGTCCAGAGTGGAAGATTTAGTGGCAACCTAGTTGTGTAGTTGCTGATTGCAACCCCCCCCCCTCTCACCTCAACATCTCATTCCTAGAAGTAAAGAGAGAAACCACGGTGTCCAGGAAACACAAACACGACAGGTCCCGTTCAGAGCCGGTGTTTGGTTTGTCCATTCTGGGCTACTGTAGAAACATGGTGGAAGAAGATGACCTGAGGTGTCTGTAGTTTCATCCTGAGGTAATAAAAACATAACATTTCTTATTTTTAGGTGATCATACACTCATGAAAACATAGTTATGAATATCATATTCCGTTTCTGCCGTATTGTGTAAACGGAGGCCTCTAAATCTGACACAGTGGAACTTTTAAATATCTCCATTAGCAAAAATGCCCCCCAAAAAAGTCACATTCCAGCTCCTGTAGTGTGAATATTTGTCTTTGTGGTAGTAAATTGGATATCTCTTTCGGGTTTTGGGCCGTTGGCCTGACAAAGCAAGCTCTTATATTATACTCATATATATATATCACCGTCTTCTGACGTTTTTATGGAGCGAATGGATAATGGAGAAAATAAACGGCGGATTTATTGATAGGTTAATCATTAGAGATTTGAGTAAAGCGTGACTGCTCTTGAAATAAAGTCATGCTAATTTGGAAATGGAAAAAGGTGCACATAAAACTAATTAATCCAAAATAGGATAGGTATGTAGAAATATGTTAATGGGACGCGACCTCAAATTTAAAAAAAACGGTTGAAGCCGGCCTCTTTTCTCTCCGTGTCAGTCCAGTATTTACGCCGAAATGAAGCTAAAACAACAACTCGTGGATATACTGCCAGAATGTGTGTGTTTGCGTGTTAATATGTGTGTATATATACCCTTCCCAGCGTAGCAGGTGTGCCTGGGCTCCAGCCCCATTACAAGTCTCATAAATACCACCTGACACCGTTACAGCAGGCAGGCTTCGATATAAAACTCTCCTCCCGTGGCGTGAGCATGCAGCCCTTCAGCACAATTATATTATAGCACACTTCAGGGGAGGGAAGCTACACCCCTGACCAGAACCTCTTAACAAAGTGAGGCAGCCTGCAGCACACACACACACACTCCCTCTCGAGCTGCATCTCCTGACTTCAAACCTGAGCTGTTTTCATGTCTGCATTTAAAACACTCGCCCTCTCTTAAAAGCACTTCATGAATTAATTCGACTCGACCTCAGCTGGCTCCTTTTTAGTTATTTTTAAAAGTGGATCCTTCCAAAACTATAACGTGTAACGTCTTTGAGACCGTAACCCTGGCCAAAACACACACACACACACACACACACACACACAGGTACTTAAATACACACACGCACACACACAGTTTCAGAAGCATTTAGCGTGCATCAAGTTTAATGGCGCTTAATGGAAAAAAAACACATCCTGAAGGTCAAGGTGCTCTGCAGTTTATTCCTTTAATCGTTCAGGCAATTTGGGCACATTTGCGGCCACAAGGTGTTTTGTAATTATAAATATTCGTCTAGCATTCGCTTTCATGCGGCTACACCTGTGCAGTGTGTGTTCCTGTTTAGCCTCTTTGCTGCCTCGCCCGGATGACATTTGAGTCAGCGGCGGCGGCAGCGGCCGATCTGAACGTGCTTGACATTTTGCTAAACTGCATTCGGAAGGTCCGGCCTGTCCCTGTGTTTTCCTTCCCCTCCCCTCCTCCCTGCATTGTGTGACTGGGTAAACAGGCACACACACACACACACACACAATGAAACACATGCGTACATCCTCACGGGCTGCCTATAGTTTGCTTTGCACGCCTGCAGGCTTTAGGATTACGCCTTTTTGTCGTTACCGGCCACAGCGCACAGAAGAGCCGTGAGATGTTTATTTTTGACGTTTTCCCTCAACACATCTGTAACGAAGAGAAAAAAACTAGGCTAGTATCTCGTTATGCTGTCTAAACAGGTCAGAATTTCCACACTCTTCCTTCCTGCGCCCAGACATTAGGAGCTTTAACGCACCAAATATAACCGTTTGATCTGCTGGCATGGAAGTTAGTGGACCAAAGATCATCTAAGACTCTTTGTGAAGGTTCCCAGACTGCGCCGTGAGCGCTCTGTGATCAAGCTCTCTGAAGATATCACGCCTGTAGCCATGCCTCCTCCCTCCAACCCCCAGAGGTTCGGTTGAACTTTTTAAATCCAACGGCTGGAAAGCATATTGAGATCGTCTGTCTCCCAGCTCTGGTTCCGTGCCACTCAGACATGAAGCTCTCTCGTAACCCGGGCCACAGTCTCATCTCCCAGCTTGACGCTTCTCCATCGCTGACAGCCGTTTCAAAAGCGAGGTAGCTAGCCGCCACCGGCATCCAGACGGCAGCGGCATGGTCTTCATTTAGCGAGGACAGAACGGATCATGCCAGGCGAGGCTACGTGCCAGTGAGCTGCCCGCAGAGCTCGCCGCGGCCGCTGCCAACTCCCGACATACAGTAGACGGGCGGTTTTTGCACCGGCGGTGCCAAAAATACGATAGCCTGATTAAGTAATATGATGTAAGATGGTGGGATGCTGTGAAGTAGCCTGCTGGATTTTGGAGATGGAGATATTGTCAAAGCGGGAGGCAGCAGATCTGTCCGTTCTCCATCTGTGTTCTGATTATGAAATTAGGCTGCCGACTGGATACACAGACCCATTCATGAAGGCTTAATCTGTGAGCAAATTGGGACTTTGCAGTTACACAGGTGGATTAGTGGCGTTATTACAGCATGACAGTGATGCCATTTTCTTGTAGTGTTTGGATTTCAAATCTCCCGAAGCAAATCAGCAGAAATGGAGTTATTATTGTTGATGCTTTTCAAGTAAAAGTTGCACATTTAAAAGGTTGTTTTGATTTTATTTAAAGGTCCAGTGTGTATCATGTAAGGATATCTATTGACAGAAATGTAATATCATATTAATAACTATGTTTTCATTAGTGTAAAATCACCTGAAAACAAGAATTGTCACCTTAGAATGAGACTTTTATATCTACAGAAGGAGCGGGTCCTCTTCCACGGAGTCCGCCATCTTGAACCACTTTGTTTCTACGGCAGCCCAGGAGGGACAAACCAAACACCGGCTCCACACAGGGGCCGCTGTAGTTTCTCCTTCATGTTTGAACCTGAGAGGGAGAGGTGACGGGTTTTCAGTCGGTTGCAATCTGAAACTTCACCACCAGATGCCGCTAGATTCGACACACCGCACCTTTAAACTGTTTTTATTCGCGTAGATTATGACAGTACAAATAAACCTGGAGTGAAATGAAAACATTGGGGCTTAATTATGAGAGATGCAATTCCCCGAAAGAGGCACGATTTAACAAGCTGTTAGATCAGGAGAGAAATGGATCAGTCAGAACACCTTTGGACTTTTGGAAATGTAAGGAATGATCACAGGGGTTCGCCGTTTGCCCCGAATCACATATGACTCGAGGAAAGACATGATTTTTGATGTGTGAATACTCAAAATACTTTTTATGCCGTCTTCTGCGTGTGTGTTTCAGGAGATAAACTGGCATTGAGTTTGCGTTCGAGCTCCGCTGACTGTGCCCTTATTCTCAAAGCAACCATTTTGACCGATGCTGCCTTACAGTTGACCTCGGTTTGCCCAGACTACTGAGGTCAGCACTGTTACCCGAGAGCATTTCTGACATGACAGTGTGTGTGTGTGTGCGTGTGTGTGTGTGCATGTTTTTCCCCTAAAGCTCTGTGCGTATCCACATGAGGCTTGTTTGGTGTTTAGCATAGCCCAGTCAGGTGAAACACAGATACGCACAGATACAGAAGCAGCTCACGGCGATGCACACTTCCCCACACGCAGCTAAACACACAGATGTCATGTCTCGCACATCACAATACTCAGCTTTTCACTGATGCTAGGCAGCTTTTTGTAACCCACTGAAAGTCTACAGTACCCCCCCCCCCCCGACCTATTTCCCAAGGAGTTTTGAGCCAGAGAGAGAGAGAGCGAGAGCTCGTGCGATATGAATACTGAGCAGGTGAGAACAGGAGGGAAATGTAGGGGAGCTGGTAGTGAGTATTAGATCATGACCACAGCGGTGCAGCGGTGCCTGCTGGGGCATAAATCAGGCTCACAGAGATTATTATTGATAAGATGGAAGTTTTTTTTTTTTCCTGTTGAAACTCACCGTGACCAATGTAAGGGAGAGGGAAGATTAATTCTGCAGGCAGGGCTTAAAAGCAGCAGCAGCTTCATGCCTTAGATGAGAAAGCCACATTTACGCTGCTAAAAACAGGCGAAGGGGGAAAAAGATGTTGAATGTTGAATATATTTTCTGCTCCCTCACGGAGAGCCTGTATTTATGAGGAATAAACAGAGACCGTTCGGAGAGGAGAGGGGAATCATTTCAGAAATGTATGCATCGTCACGTCAGTCATCGTCGGCCTCGTCGTCTCCGCGCGGAGGGAATCAGCTGGTGACTGTAGTTCATCGATCAGGCGTATGATTAGCTACATTACCTGATTGCCTATAGGACGTCAGCAGCGGGAGAGAACGCTAATGGATGTTAAATTAGTCCTCTTCTGTTGTGTGGAAAATCAGGGTGTGGATTGAAACACAAGACGTGCCCTCCACTTGGTCCGTGCCGTTATATTTTATGATCATCGTTATATTATAAATGGTTTTTAGGGCTGCAGTAGGCAGGGGCGAATCTCATGGAGTGTTACATGCAATTAAAGACTTAATAGGTGAACCTGAATGACATTTCCAGCGCGATAACCTCGACGGTCTTGAAAAGGAAAGGTCAGCGGAGACGACATTAACACACAGAGCAGGAACCGAGCACGAGTTGAGCGCTGCCATTGTTTCTCCGAGAAGCGTCGAACTGTCCTTTCAGATTTCCTGACCATCTTTTTCCCTCCTGATGAAGCAAAGCTCCACCAAGAGGATATTAACCTTGTTGCACGTACCAAAGAACATCCCAACCCCCCACTTGAAGCGTTTAGAGTGACAGGAGAGATGGAAGACAGAGAAAGGGGGGAGGGGGGGTGTGTCGAGCCTCGTGTTAAAGGTTATGAAGCGGCGCTGCACCCACAGTACGGAGGAGAGTACGTGACACACGCCACGGTCCGCCGAGCAGGCCGGACAGATCGTCTCCGTCACCCCGTTTCGTAATATTGTCCAATCTAATGCGTGATTGATGCCCGTTGGAAACGTCTACCTCTTGCACACAGAGGTCAAAGGTCAGGCTCGGCTGCATAACAGCCCCTCTGGAACAAGAAGGGATTTACCGTCAAGGACACTTTAGCAGGTTAGGTGAATCCAGCTGTTTGTTCCCCACAATGTCACTCCACCGTCCAGAGAGTGGCCCTGAAACTGTGGCTGAGTTATTGTGCCGCAGCGACGGTATATTAACGTGTCATATATCTTCACGATTAATTAATTAAGCTTCTGGTCTAGAGCTGCAACCTTTACTCAGCGATTCGGCTAATTGATGAGTCATTTTTCAAGCACAAATCCACTTTCACTTAACTTTCACAGCTGCTTTTCTGAATGTTACCTGATAGTAAATTGAATATATTTGGATTTTGGACTGTCAGAAAGGAAATTTGATGATATCAGAGTTTTTAAAGGCTTTGTTTACTATTTTCTGACTTTCTTTGGCCCAAACTTCCAAAAATCCCCAAAAATATTCAGTTCACTATCACAGAAGATGAAGAAAACCATCGAACGGTCACATCCGAGGAGCTGCAACCAGCGAATATTTGGCATCTTTGCTTGAAAAACTGGTGTAAATAATTAACAGATTATCAAATTTGTCGCAGATTAATCGTCTCTTCAATTAAATCGTCTAATTGTTTCAGCTCTACCGAAAACATGTAAAAAAAAAAAGGTAGGGCCTAACACGCGCGACATCTTTCCTCTCTCTCTCAAGGTCGCGAATACAGACAATTAGCTCATCCGTCACATTTCAGCAGCATCATTATCAGGATCACGATCGCTCCGGCGACTGTGTACAATAAGAAAGGAGGTAATTTGTCTGCTCGAAGCGCATTCACAGGACGACACGCAGACCTGCTCGGCGCACAGATAACACAAACAGACCCGGCGAACGCTGGATGACGCGTGGCAGACAGTAGAAAATAACTGTAATTTAAAATAAAGCACGGGTGGTTGACTCTGGAAAAGCACTGCCATCGAGCAGGTCTGCCTCCTTCCACCAAACTTCTGCACAAACTTTGCGAAAGCGGAACAAAAGTATCACGTTTATTTAATTAAAACCTCGCCGAGAGGCCGATGTCGTACGTAATATTCACCGTCTAATTACACGGCTGTGCTGGTTCAGCTTTCGTTTTTTTTAAATCACCACAAGGTATTGTGTCAGATTGCTAAACTTTTTTTTCATCTGAGGAAAGTTTGCTCAGCACACAAGCTCAGCAGCTTACAGCCCACATCACATTCAAACAGATGGACACATTCTGGAAAGTGCCCAGTGTAATTAGGGCGTGGTATTTTTCCACTTTCTAAGAAGTTTGAAGTTTATTAGCTGCTAAAGGAAGGCACGAAGAAGTCCAGGCCCTCAAACTTTATCGTTCAGCTTTCACCTTTGATGATTTATCACAACCAGGTATGAACTCCGTGTAAACGACGATCTGCTCTCTGAATATTCTCCTGAATGAGAGAGAAATGCGACTACCTGCTGACAAGCTCGACACAGGAGATGAGTTGCCAGTTTGTGGCCTGGAATGTGCATGCACGGGGAGAAACTCGCATGCACAAGTTTGGAAAACCACCGCGCTGTGAAGCTACTGGGTCAAATACTAATGCTGAGCATCCAAAACACAGCGATGACCTAGATTTGCTCCCACCAATAGCTGTCACTCCTGCAGAACAACAGAGAGATCCTGAGGGGGCTGCAAAAAAACAAATACAAATCTCCCCCTCCCGTTCCTCCGCCGCTTTAAGAAAAGTGTCATCGGCTGCATTTCTGCCTGTTTGTTGTTTGTTTTGTCGACCGTCTTTGTGACGGCAGAGAAAGTGACGCGTAGGCACGTTTCACAGGAATCTGGGGCTGGATAATAACACCGTTACAGGACTTCCTGCTCCAGATGTGCGCCAGGTCTTGACAGACACCGGAGGCTCTGCGAGCTGTGTGTGTGTGTGTGTGTGTTTTTATAGTGACATTTAAAGCATTTAGCGAACACTCATTGATTTGGGTTAAGAGCAGAATGAATGTGTGTTCGTGAAGCAGGCTGCTGTGATGCAAACAGGATCAGCTCGTTTGGAAAGCACAAACAAACTTCCTCTGGCTCTGCTGGCTGATTAAGCAAAAATGTGTATTTAAAGGCCGGTAGTGATACAAAAATAGAGCTGAAACAATCAGCTGTTTGAAAGAAACTATTTTGATCGTCAAGTAATCATTTAATCTTTATTAATGAACCTTTTTTCAAGCGGAAATGACAAAAATTTGCTGATTCCGGTGAGAATTTTCTTTTGCTTTGCTTCTCTCTCTCTCTGTTTTGACAGTGAACTGATGTCATCGCGGCTTCTCGGGAAGCGTAATCTGTATTTTTATATATGAAATGATTAATTGAGAAATGGATCTGCCAATAGAAAACATTTTGTGCCAGCGCTCATTATCTCTTTATGTTAATTTTTGCATTTTTCCACCGAGAGCACTGGCAGAACACATTCATTCATTTTAATGCAGTTCGTTAACAGACGCTTTAAGGCAAGGTGACCTACTCACTAATTCATTCATGCAAACTTTATATTACATTAAATTAAGCGTACATTAAGAGTAGTAAATTAAGAGAAGTACTATGAAACTGATGTAGATTATTTCCATAAATACTAAAGATTCTTAAGATGTGCAGACAAAATAAAACTGCCTTAAGATTCTTAATCATATACGAGATATTTGCTTAATTCAAGGCCATGACTGGCAGATTGATATATAACATGAAGACAACTGGACAACAGGACAAGAAACTTAATGTTCACAGGATCATACTCGGGCTATAGTGTTGCATAACCCCCCAAATTCCACCGGACAAGGATGCACCCTAACCCGTGTGCGCCAGAGCTACACGTGGCCGTTCTAGTCAATGTTTGAAACCTCACAGTACTGCCGTGGCCCGTTTAAGAAGCTTCACAGAATTCTTTCCATTTTTGACAGGACGGCGCGAGCAACCCGCGTCAAACTGCACAGAGCAGCTCGAGCTGACAGGAAGTCAGACACAGAAACAGCATAGAGAATCCTAGTCGAATTTCAAAATAAAAACACCCTGTGCAAACTGACGGGAAACAATTGAACTACGTCGCATATTTACATATTTAGAAGCACGTGAAACAAGGAAAATGACCCAGTCTGAGAAAGTTTTGCAGGCAAACCACCCCGCTTCTGAAGCATCATGCGTCATGGCCGCGACGTAACTGAGACATGCCCGATGGGGTTTTGGCAAAATGTTGCTGTGGCCGAGTGGTCTAAGGCGCTGGATTCAGGCTCCAGCTGTTTAGATGCCGTCGGCACTCTTTCATTTCAACAATAACCCTCAAGATAAATAGTGTCATATCTTATCTTATAGAATATTTATAAAGTTGCAGTGATATTGTAACAAAGATAAAACTGCATGGGAGTGAACAGACTCATGTTGATCTGAACTCATTGGTTGATATTTCATAAAAGGCCATGATTGATGATTTGACCATTACAGCTCAGTGAGCTACTCTTACTACTACTTGGTGGGAGTTGAGTAGATGAATCTTGGTGGGAGCAGTAGACCAGGAACACTTCTGTATATTAACACCAGTACTGTTGCATCCCTGGTACACTTTATACACTTTATACTTATCCATGTGAAAAAAATAAATTATACTCCCTGCTTAATGTCTGAAATTGTAATTTCATGGTATGCTTAGAAATTGTGTAAATTAGAAAGTTTGAGACAGCATGTGGGAGTTTCCGACACATTCTGGCAGACGACTCGGCCGCTCGGGCTCCAATACAAAATCTCATGTAACGCTACTGTGTAAATTGTGTCTGTGCTGATGCCACCGGGGGAAGATTCCCCTGCATCTGCTGCTGCATAAACTGATTTATATTCAAATGAATGGATTCAGGAGCAGCTCCAGCTCAGCATTGTTGCATTTCAACCACAAATAGCCGCCCTGCTTTCTTCTCTCCTCCAGTGTGTCATGTGGCGAGAGGCCATGTGCTCAAAGTATCTCCTCCTCCCCCCTTTCAGCACGGTGACCTGTCCTCCTGCCTCCTGCCTCCTCCTTCTCCTGCCTTCTCCTCCTCCTTCAATGAGGTGGCCTCTCCATGCTTAGTCTCCGCTCGTTCCCAGTCAGTGGTGGCGACCTTCACGACCTCTTTAGTGCCGTTTGGTGAAGCGCGACTCTCGGCTTGGCTGCACTCTCTCCTCTCTGGCCTCTGGTCTTACACTGAAACTGCTCGGTGGGGGGTGGTAGTGGCTGTTGGTAACCAGCAGCATGGTGGTCACCAGCTGCACTTCATGCTCTTCTACTGTCAACTAAATGTGTTGTGGTGTGCATAAATTGCACTTTTTATAGTGGGTAATTAGCACTCATATAAACACTCATTAACTTGCCTACCAGGTTAGTTCAAGTGCATTAAAAACCAATTAGAGTGGTAAAATAATAAATGTGACTTTTGATATATCATTATCCAGCAACTGCATCTAAACTACCATCATCCAAAGTAAGGTGAACTACCTACATGTCATGAGATTGCGGATGATGTTTATATGTGGATTGATTGATGACTAACAGAAATTACTGAAGCTCAAATAGCACAGTGTGTAACCAGCGATGCCACGACGGCTGACACGCGTCCGCTTTACTCCTCGGTCCTCCTTTAGCCTGCTAGGCTGCCAGTCTGTTGTAGGCCACGTATAGGCCTTTGTCATGGCTCAAAAACTGCCATCTATACCCAATATGTTATGATCCGTCAAAGTTACAAGACAAATAAATCCTCATATTTGTTAGTTTTGCCGCCATCTTGACTGGAAGGGAGCCTGCTGTCGTTTCCACTCTTCGTCGCCATATTAGAGAGGTCAAAATCCGCTAGTAAACAAACACTAAAAATGATGTGCATCATTGATTAGTTCTTGCGATCTGCGATTGATTGGTCAGCCGATAGGAACCGCAGGTGATCGACAACTGCTAGGCTAGAAACGAGGCGTGTTGTAGGTCAAATTTTGGCCTTTACTGTGGCGCCGTCTGGAGAAACGTTTGGCCTTAACTTGAATCGAAGCATCTGCAGATTAATTTCATAATAACAGCGTATAAAGAAGAGACACTGAAATCTCTCTTTCGGTGTCAGTTTAGGAAATCTTGGCCCGTAAACAGCATCTTGGAAGAAGTTAACACATTTCTGTTCCTCTGTGTCTTACTGTAGGCGAAACCTTCAGAGACTGTGCAGAGCACTTGAAAAGGATTGACCTCGTTACCTAAAAAAAAAGAGAGCATCAGACAGAATAGAAAACAGCAGGTCTGACCTCATTAATCACATGTATTGATCCGGTGGAACTGGAATTGGTGTAACATCTGCAAGAAAATCGGTTACTAAAAAAAAACACCAGCACATCTGGGTTGGATTTAAATTGCTGATTCACTAAAGAAAAACTCCTTTTTTTCCCAGATGTTCTTTACTAACACTCATGCTATCAGAGCAGAGCCGTCCAGCAGGAAACAAGTGTTGGACAGCAGCGTGGTTTAGCTCCCAGGCTGTGTGGAGAACTCAGTATTCCCCCGACCTTCTCCTGGTCCAGGTGCCGGATCTCATCGTCTTTGAAGCATAATTAGGCTTTCCTCCCGAAATAGTGTTTTCAGTAGACATGTGGAAGGGGATCTCCACTCTGGAGACTCAAACTGAAAGCTGTTAACATGGTTGTGTAGTTCTTTTTTTTTATGTCTCTTGTGTACGTTCTGAATCTGTTCGGTTGCCGTGCTTGTGAGTAAAACTGAGAGTAGCGGAGAGGTCGAGGACCCACGACTCTCCGGGGAACAGAAAGTGAAAAAGAGGCAGCAAACCAAGTGTAGAAATACTGTCACTTCGTTGCCTGGCACCAGTTGCAGTTTTCGCATCCTCTGTTTTTAATCACTTCGAGACAAGATGTGACGTCACACAGGCAGAGTGACAAGAAGGTACAAAGCTATGAGCTAAATATCATGTCACCATGTGATTTAATGGATGGATCAGCTGTTTCTTTTGTGCCAAACTCTATTCATGAACTGTCTCCTAGCAAAGGAGAAAAAAAGTACATAAAACAGGCTGATACATCGCCAGAACCACAAATGTCCCTCCAAAAAAAGTTCAGCTAAGGTGTACAGTCAGCACAAACTGCTTTGGGACATTCATTAAGTGATAGAAGTTACGTGCTCTTCTGTTATGGCTTCTGCACTAGACCGTGAGGAGGGTAAAACCTTAAAGTCAGTGTAAAGTAAGAATAAATATGTGTTCTGAGTTTGTCAACCCCAAAGAAGAAAGTGTTATTAAACATCCAGCCAAATTTGAATGATTAAAAATATCGACAAGTTTATGAAATTAGGTGTCAGAATCAGGTAAAAATGAGTTCTCAGCTCCAGGACTGTGGGGGCGTGTCCTCTGAATGTGCTGAAGCCACGCCCACTCGTGGGAGCAGTCGAGCAGCCATTTTGAAGCGACTGAAACGTGTCAGATGAGTTCAGAAAATGACATGACTAACTTTGAAACACTCTGAGCGAGGTGAATTCTTCTCTATCTGTTTAGCTCAGGGTGGCCTCAGCGTGTCATCGAGCCACCCTTTAAGGACCGCCCACAAAATCCTGGACTGAAAAACAGTTTGAACCTCTAACTCCACATTTCAGTAATATATCGTTCAAAGTCTTTTCACGTGTTTTCAGCAACTATTTTCCAACATATTTAATGTGTTTTGAAATCTCAGAATTGCCTTTACATGGACTGTAACCTACTGCTACGGCGAGCAGCGGTTGAACAGGGAAATGAGTGTCTGAGCGGCTTTCTAAAAGGAGCCTGTTTACCGTGGGCCATGCCGCACATGCACTGCAGTCTATTTGTGCCCCGTAATGAAATCAAAGAGCCTCAAGCAGGTGAATGTATGGATAATATATAGCCCGAGCGGCCGCATGCGCACACGCGTGCAGTCATTTAGCAAGCCGACAAGATTTAATGTCCGAGTCTTGAATCTCATGTCAGCCAAAGTGGAGACCTACATAAAAGTGGAATTACAATAAGAAAGAGAGAAGAAAGGAGTGCTAGTACAGCAATTTCTCTTGGCACACACACACACACACATATATATATATATATATACCCCCGTCTCTCCCTCTCTGTCTTTTTGAGTAACAGCTGAGCTTCTTAGGTAAATTGAATCAGTCGCTCCCGGTCGGTTGGGCTCTTGTGTGGCCCCTGGCGTAGAAACTCAAGCTATCAGATTGATTTTTTGCCCTCTCACAGTCGGCCTCCTCCTCCTCCTCCTCCTCCTCCTCCTCCTCTTCCTCGCTCAGCCTGGTGTTCCAGGGATGGTCTGACTAGTCGACTGGATCCAGCAGAGTTGAAAGCCTGGGCGGTCGCTAACTGGCTGCCGCCCGCTGGACCAACAGGAGCGTCCTCTCTGATTTGTCTCATCTTATGCATGAATTCTGTCACCGGTAGTGCATGCAGTATGTCTGCACTATCAGCCAGTCAGTCTCTCACAGTGCTGCCATACAGTGTGTGTGTGTGTGTGCGTCTTCGGGGAATAGACGTTATGTAACCTCCCTAGTCTTCTATCCTCACGGGTCTGCTTCAGAGACTTGTAGAAAACGGGGTCAGCCCAGCTCCTCTTAATCGCTAATTCTCGGCGAGGCATGCTTGAGACGCCGTGCACACACACATGCACTCACACTTTGAGCTATTTTCTGCCTGACTTCAGGTCCTGCCCTCAAACCTGTCCTCCATCTACAGCCTTCAGACTTTGAAGGCTATTAAAGAGATATTTCACCAAAATCCAGCCTCTTGTTCCCCGGGCTGTTTGTCAAACTGCAGGGAAGCGGGTCAGACAGGCAGGCAGACTAGATCACTGTGATTAGCCTGCTAGCCTCTTACTCATGGGTGACTGATGTTACACCAGCAGAGAGCCCATCAGTTGCACTGTTTGTCCTAAATAGTATTTTGAAGGTGTTCTGGGACTTAAATAAAGCATCAGGCGTCGGAGGGGGTCCACAGTAATGTACTTGGCCTCTCCTGACCCGGCCCTCATGCTGCTAACATCAGAGCTGTCTGTGTTTATACGGATGATGGGCATGATGCACATCTGTGGTGAATCAGTTTTAATAGTGTTAGATCTGAAATTGGCAGCGTTCTGGTGATCAATAAGCAAAAAAATCTGCTAATCGATTCATGGTTTAAGTCATTTCTTCAGCAAAATGTCAGAAATTTTTCAATATTTGAAGATGTTGCCTTGATCTGTGGGTATTACGCAAGCAGCAACCTCCTCAGCTGTGAAACGAAGCCAGTGTGAAAGTGCCAGAAACTGCAGTTCCTCAAACGTCCACTTGAGGCTGGCTCCAGAAGTGAGTCAGTCTCCATAAGTCCCCATGTTCAAATGTCCAACTTCACAGCAGAAATAAACATGTTTACAGCCTGGTACAAAAAACAGTTTTGGTCTCTGTAGCTAATTTCCCCGTTCATGACAACTGTACTGAGGGTGAATTTATATACAACTCACCTGTTCAGATTATATTAAGGCTTAAAGTTATGCAGGATTAAGAGCGTGGAGGCTTTGATTGACAGGTAGTTGTTGTTAAAGATGGCTTAGTGAATAATAATAAAGTAGATTCGTCGATAATAAACTTGCAGCCCTGAAGTGCATGCACAGATTTCATAAAAAGGTGCATCGTTCACTTTTTCTACTTCGGACTTCATCTTCGTCATTGTTCTTAATTAACAGCCAGTCCAGCTTTGAAAGTAACCACCGTCTTTATATGATAACATACGAAGCTCTTTCAGTGAAGCCTCTTTTTTTTTTTGCTGCTGTCAGACCTGTGAGATAAACTCTTTGTTGTAACCATGGCAATTTCTGGTGGTAAATTAAGCAGAACGTCTTCATTTAGAAGCTGATTTCTCTATTACATATCATCCTAACCGGAATATCTCGGCGTTTTGGGCCGCTGGTCACACAAAAACTGGTAATTTATAGTTGAGAATGGGCTCTTTGGTTTGCGTTTTCTCCACTTTAGAAATTATAAAAAGGATGAAAAAGTGATCAGTAGATGAATCCAATGCAAATGACAATCTGTATGACAGTGCAAGAGGTCATTTTGAAAATGTGATGTTGCCCGCAGCCATCTCATTAACTCTGACCTTGTCGGCTTCTGTCTGCAGCTTCACTCCGCGCACTGGAGCCACCGGGCTTTACCTCCAGCGCGTCTGTGAAGTTACAGATCAAAACAGTGGCCGTACACAAGAAATCATCCACGATAGATTACCATTTAAACCGCTTTAATCCAGATGTAGAGCTGGGTATGGATGGCCTTTTGGCGGAAGGCTTAGTGCGTGTACTCCTGATGCGGCAGATTAATGCGTGTACTATGAAATTAAATTAGAGCTACAGTAGGTGCTCTCCTCTGCAGCCGCTGTGGTGAAGGAAGGGAAACGCCCTGCCACAGTGGCTGTATGAGTGAGGACGTGTGTGTGTGTGTGTGTGGGAGGGAGTTTATGAGTGAGTATGGCAGTGCAGCGTTATGTGATTGACTGCCTGCCCGCCTGCCTGCCTCATCCTTCACACACCTCTCATGCACACACACACAGTGACAGGCTGCAGGCTTTTAGGTACTCATTGTTTTCAAGTGAGTACTTCTGTTTCTCCTCCCATGCATTTAAAAGAACTGGACTGGCAGCGGGGAGTTTCCAACCAGCGGGCCTGGTGTTATTATCGATGTTCTTCTCGTTTCCTAGATGTGAATCTGAAGCGAGCGGATGACAAACGAGAGAGGAATCGGCCCATTAGGCCAGAAAACAGTTACAGACCTGCAGCCACAGCTCTGTGACGCTGCCTCTGTCATACTCTGTCTCTGTCAGGTCGGTTTATGTCTCTAAGAACTGATGAAAAGTGACACAAATATCTGTAGATATATTTGGAGGGCTGTATTCTCGACAGTACTAATTACAGCTGTGTGTGTTTTTTTTTTATGCTGGTGATGAGTTTTATTACCAGAATTAAAGATTCTTTGTTATTCTTCCTCTATCTTACCACGACAGATCATTTGATTTAAGAAAAGAGGCCAAATTTCTCAAATATAAAATGTCCATACAAGAATTTTAATTAAACCGAATAGTCTTGTTTTGATTTAAAGGTCCAGTGTGTCAGATTTAGTCGTCTCTGTTTGCAGAATATGGCTGAAATTGAATAAAATATTCATAAATATGTGTGTCATTACCTGAAAATAAGATGTTGTTAAATGTTGTCGATCATGTTGAATCACCAACGGTAGCTAAACACTGGCTCTGGATATCATCTTTTGTAGATTATCCTTCATGCTGGAAAAGAGAGGGTGAGGCGAGGGGCTGCAATCAGCAATTACACCACTAGATGCCACTAAATCCCACACACCGCTCCTTTAAATCAGGAACTCTCTTATCAAACAGAACACATTTAGAGTGTGCCGTGAAGGTACTGAGGTTCAAACTAATAATCCACGTTTGATTTGTGGAGGATCGGGTCGTGTTTCCGTGAGCGGTTTGTTCTCTTTATGCTTTGCTTGCTCGTTCACGTGTCGCTCTACGATCGCTGGTTGAGTTTTGACCTGAGACTTGATGAAATGCAAACCTCGCCGCTGCACGTAGAAGCTGATATTAAGTGACATCATGAGATGTTTGCTCACGTTCAGTAAGTCATCGGAGCTGATAACGGACCTCGTTACACAGTTAGATTCAGACTTTTTGTCATTGTCATTATTAACATCCATGTAGTCGCACCAGGTGCAAAGTGTGCCACACAGTGTCGACACCCTGAGTCAGTATCAGGAATGAGAGAGTTGGATTGGTGCGTCCATAATTTTGGATTTAAAGTGTCAGAATTAAATCATAATTTCTGGCCTTCACCTTCATATTTATTCACTGAAGTGTTAAAAATATCAGCTAAATGTGCCTGTAATGCCCATTAAACACTCAGCAGTGCAGGAGGGAGGAAGACAGAAGGGAAGGTACTAAGGCAAACAGGAAGTGACCACTCACCACCTTAACCCCCGCACTTCCCTATATGTCACATCCTGTATGTGGACTGTGGTCTGCTTATTGTAAAAGCGCTCAGGTTACATTTGTCAGCAAGACTGGGGGGAGAATAGTCCTGTCACTGAACCAGAGGTGTGTGTGTGTGTGTGTGTGTGTGTTATGCACGACAAGTTTAGACTATTAGCCTCTGATATGTTGATATGTAGGTCAACGCTGCGTTTATACTGTACGTCTGTATATATACGAGTGTGTGGGAGTAAAATCTGAACAGTACCGTGTTAAGCGTGTGACCCAGTTGTTGTCAGGCAGAGTTAAATCCTGCTGATCCTACACACACACACACAGTGGAGTGTGTGTGTTTTGTCAGGCAGGTAGCAGTAAATCCGTGTGGCAGGTGAGTGTCAGAGGTGCGTTTAGATCACTTTTTACAGACTTCCAGGCTCAGTGGGAGAAACTGGAGAAAGTCCAACTCTCCTTCTCACTGTGGAACTCTCGCTCACAAAAGCATACTTTCTTTTGTCTCGCAGAGGAGGTCGGAGGTCAGAGTGCAGGTCGCACACAGAGAAATGCAACTGGCGGCAGCAGCAGCAGCAGCAGCATTTGACTTTTCAGCTGGAAAACCTCAAATTATTCACACTTTTGATCAGTTTACTGACCGGATTTTGTCTTCAAGATGAGACAGAAGCATTTTTTTGTCAACCAAACACCTGTCAATCAATTTGTGTTTCATAGCCTTCCTTTATGTTTACATTCAGATCAGCCTTTCTTCAGTTTGTTGGTGCTTTACTAACAAAAATGGGCTTCATGGAGTTAAAAATGAAGTTCCTGTTTTCTTCCTCTAGTATTAGTTGAACACTCAATCTGAAAACTTTATCGACATTTAAAAAAAACAACAAAAAAACAGGAAGCGATCAAGCTTTAAAACTTTGGCCTGCAGATTCTCAGCACTGAAAACAGAGATTTGCTCATTGTCGGTGGATTTATCGAACGCTGCCGATGCACGCGTGTGTGTGTGTGTGTGTGACATACGTGAGAAGTAGCAGTGCTGTAAAGAAATGTATTTTTAGAGAAAGAATATAAACTGGTTTCGG
The DNA here is from genome assembly GCA_036365135.1 of Miichthys miiuy. NCBI lineage: Eukaryota > Metazoa > Chordata > Actinopteri > Sciaenidae > Miichthys > Miichthys miiuy. The sequence continues at coordinate 4,129,180 of CM071617.1, read as the reverse complement.
TTTGACTCGCGCTTACGTTAAACAGAAACCGAAAACTTCAGGTGAACTGAAACAAACTGTTCTTCTTCACCTGGACTTGTTGACAGTAAAGTATGTGTGTGTGTGTGTGTGTGTTTGCCCGTCTGCTTTACCGTCATGCACGTGCCCTTCTTATTCTATTACTGGCTTTTTTTTTTTCATTGTTATGACTCATTGAACTTTGCGCTTCCTCATTTGAACGCCTGCAGTAGTTTATCTGATGCTGGAGATATTTGGGTCAGAGCTGCATCATTGGTGGTTTTAATCTGGTTTCCAATTTTAGGTAATCTGTGAAGCTTTTTATTAAAAGAACAAGGGAGGAAATTGTGTAATGTCGTCGAGGGCAGCTCACTGCTTGTTTGAAGACCTTTAGGTTTGAGTCACGTCAAGACTTTTATTTAAAATGCTCGAGAGTCCCCTCTTCAACTTTAAGGGGCCTTAATGAGACAGGAGGGTAGACGTCTAGCCTAGAGCAGGTTCAATCCATACCTCCTCGCCCATTAGTGTTTATATGACTCACTGATGAACTCCAGTTGGTTCGACAGATGATGATATAGCACAGAGGTGCAGTGAAATCTGCAAGCGTTTTTTTTTTTTTTTTCCAGGCAGCTGTAACAGAACTGAGATCAGAGCTGAGGAGCTTATGTAATACCCCAGTGCACTGCCACCCCCTGTAGGGCATGAGTCATTAAACACACACACACACACACAAATACAGCATGCCAATGTACCTTATTAATGTGATGCATATCGTCACTCTCAAAATGGACTGATCTCACACAAAATACGAATGAATGGCTGGAAGGATCGAGCGTTTTTGTGACACTCATGCAGACGCTGCAGATGATGATTGAGCAAATCCATGTCAGCTCTGACCTCTGACACCTCAAACACAATGCACACAAGCGCTGCATATAAAAATAAAATACTAAATATGGAAGCAGATGCATGCTCTTGTATCTGAATGTCATGTCTTGAGTTTACGACATAAGTGGTGGCCACAGGTCGGCGTTAAAGCGCTCACTTCATTTAATCCCTTACTCTTTCAGCGCGCAGACTTCGGCAGCAGTGTCGTCAGGTGTAGCTGCTCGTCCTCTGAGTCACCGCCTAGTCAGCTGCATTTGCAGTAAACGGAAGCTTCGGGGGGAAATTACATCAACCACGGTGTCATACCACCTGTCACCTCTAAGTCACCCAACGACGTCTGGGAAGTTTGAAAATGATCTAAGAGTCACTTTAGGCCTTTTAAGAGCAACTCTGCCTGAAATAGACTCAGAGGTAATACTTACCTTTTGGAGACATTAAAATAGACTCTGAGAAAATAACATGTTGTTAATATTACGGCGAATATGAATCATTTTAAAGGGAGCTTGTTATGTTGGAATTTATCCCTCCATGGCTCTCTGCCTCCTGCATATATATATATATATATATTTAATGTAGGCATGAAATTTTAAGTTTGTTTGAGTGGTTCACATATTACATGCATTTTAAAATAAGTTCCCAGAGTTTGACGGCAGAAAATGGTGCAGCCGACTGCCGCTTCACTCCGGTTAGGACATATCACGCCCGTCGAATTACTGACCAGGAGCTGAGTCTCCGGGTAAACGTCATTAGTTTTGTTTAGAGGCTAATGGATGTCGACGGTCAGCTGGTTAACTTTGATGAAGATTCACGAGAGATGAGAATTAGCCCCAATTTCTTTGTTTATTAGCTCCGACTTTACTCGTATCAGTTAATGCTGTTAAATTAGAGATGTTAATTTAGTAAACACTTCCTGTTTTTTTTGCCTTTTTTTAATGAAAGCATTAATATTTTATTTCTTATCTTGAAGGTTTTGAGTGTTTGACTGACTGCATCTACTACATCTACTGTAGAAGTACATTAGTGTGCCCTCACTGTGATTATTCGGCAGAAATACTCACTTCTTATAATCACTTCGAGTGCATTTGAATTGGGAATGGTAAAAACTAAATAATATTAAATCTTTCTAAACTTCTGCCGTGACATTGAAGCGTGAACTTCAGGTATAGCGTTTGGTTTTTTCCCTCCGAGTGCAGGGGAACTTTTTAAAATCAATTGCTCAACACTTGGCACTCGTGACAGCGTGCTAAAATGTCTACCTCGATCGTCGATCTCTGCGGGACTAACCTAGATTTCACGGTGATTCTCTCTCTCTCTCACACACACACAGACTTGAAGTGGGAAGTGCAGGTAGTCAGTCTCTCAAATTAACCCCTTTGGTAAACTGCCAACGCTGGTGACGGTAAATAATGGATGAAATGCGGAGAATATATTGTTGTTTTTCATGCAGCGCTTTAGTTGTTTTTATATGATGAGAACATTCATGCAACATAAAAATGAAAAGGACACGTTTTACTCACATATTTACCTAAGCAGAGTGCTCTGCGTGGAGCACTTTTATTGCCATACGACATAAAGATGTGTTTTATTCTGAGCGGGGTGGAACGTCTTTGTCGTTTTTCTTTTCAGTCTCTGCCAGCGAACGTCTTCTTTCTCTCGAGTGAGTGAGTGGGTGAGGATATGACTGTGAGAGATACACTGTATCTTAGCTTGGCCTTTAATATCTCAGCAATGCTGGAAAGGAAAGAGCAGAGTTTTTTTTTTTTATAGCACACGTATTTTATGTGTCTTTTATGTGAAACCTGCTTTCGTTTAAACCAAAGTCTACCGCTGGTGGTACGCAATCTCCCTCTAGTGGTACATGGAGGACATAAAGTTAATTTAATTAATTACACTATCAAAATATTACAACATTTTGAATGAAAGTAAACAATAAGATCGCATACATCCATGATTATGATTGAAAGGTGTCATAATGGTACTTTGAGAGCCTAATATTTTTGTGGTGGCACCTGGTTAAAAAAAAAATCGAATGAATAATTTAACATTTGGTAAATACACTTACGCACTAAATACGAAGCTAAAGCCAGCGTGAAACTAGCCTAGCTTAGCATTAAGACTGGAAGTAGGCGTGGCTAGTTTGACTCTGTCCAAAGCAGCTTAGCAGCTAAGTCAACAGGTTATTTCTCGTTTGTTTATTAAAGAGGAGTTTCATCCAGGAGCTCTCTGCCCCGGCCAAGAAATCCTTCCAGTTATTGGGTTATTGCACCAATTGAAAAAACAACAAGTAATTGTTGTTGTAGGACATCTTTGGACAGATCCAGGCTAGCTGCTGCCTCCTGGTGGTACAAGAGGAAGATTTACTTTATTAATTCTTTTTTTTTTAATGTTTTACACAAAGGACTGAGTGATGTGCTGCCACATAGCAGCACTCAGGGAGCAGTCAGGGGGTTAAATGTATTGCTCAAGGGCACCTCTGCAGTGCCCAGGAGGTGAACCAGTCTACACTCCATCCCCACGGACCTGAAGCACAAAGTGTAGGATATTGTAGAACAACGCAAAATGTCAAAGTATTGTTTTTAGGAGGCTTACGTGACAAACCTTCTGAGCTCTACCTGTTTACCATGCATGCAAATGAGGTCATAGTATAGAGCGAGAGAGAGAGAGAGAGAGAGAGAGAGAGAGAGAGAGAGAGAGAGAGAGAGAGAGAGAGAGAGAGAGAGAGAGAGAGAGAGAGAGAGAGAGAGAGAGAGAGAGAGAGAGAGAGAGAGAGAGAGAGGTCTGATGGGGTCTGATTGAGCACCTGGGCCGAGCAGGAAGCAGCTGGACAGTCCTGATTACTCTGTGGACACACACACACACACACACACACACACACACACACACACACACACACACACAATTCCTGAAACACGTTAGGCTTCAGTGACTTAGCAGGCTGAATTATAAAGATTCACTGTACAGTTATTAATCACACACACACACACACACACACACACACACATGAACATACACGTGGCAGATGCTCTGTCTCTTTGGGAGGAGGAGGAGGAGGAGGAGGAGGAGGAGGAGGAGGAGGAGGAGGAGGAGGAGGGGGGAGTCCCTGCCTGGCCTCTGGCTTACATTGCTGGCTTCTACTAGGGGGGCTTTCCTGTGTGTGTGTGTGTGTGCGTGTGCATGCGTAGCTGGTGCATTTATAGCCCTGCAGCGTGCGCGCTCGTCCAGAGGTTTGTCGGCTGCATTAAAGCAAGGTGGGCATGGAAACCTGGTGTGGTGTGCCAGGGAAATAAGGGACCACACCCTCCTCCTCCTCCTCCTCCTCCTCCTCCTCCTCCTCCTCCTCCTCCTCCTCCTCCTCCACCTCCCTGTGCAGATGACGCAGCCTCAGTCTTACCTCATGATGTTGACTTTTAACAGACACATTAGGAATATGACTCAGTGCTTCATACTTAACAACTTCCAGCCCTGCAAACCAGGCCTGTTTTATACTGATGTAGCTGTTTTTGAACCTGGAAGAGAGAATATCTTAATATCTTTACAGCGCGCGTGTGTGTGTGTGTGTGTGTGTGTGTGTGTGTGTGTGTGTGTGTGTGTGTGTGTGTGTGTGTGTGTGTGTGTGTGTGTGCTGTGAGGGGGATGCTGTTCTTCCACTGTTAACACTAGTAAAAGCATTCAGAGATTGTGGTGGAAGGAAAAATCAAATGGTTTATGGGAGATGCTGTCTTCTTTAACAACTACAATTTTCATTATTGATTTAATATGATAATTAGTTTACTCAATTAATTATTCCATCTATAAAGTGAAAGATTCCCCCTCATTGTATTCGACAGTGTAAAACTCAAAAACGTTCAGTTCACTGTCGTAAGAAAAGGGTCACATCATGACGTTTGAGCAGATGTTTGCATGAAAAATAACTTAATAACGTCAAACTGCTTTTTTTTTTCTACCATTAATAGAAAATCTAATTAGTTGAGTTATTGGTTGCTGAAAATGTTTGACGGCGGTGCTTTGGGTTCTGGGAAACTGATGGTTGCTTTCTATTTACTACATTCAAGATATTATAACTGAAATTTTCGATTATAAATCAACATAAAGATAGAAATATATAAATGTGAGCTAGATCTAGATATATAAGTATCATATAAACATATTTATGTGTATTTTATGTTGTACATCAGCCCCGGCGTCACGACTGTTCGCCTGAACAACCAGAGTGACATTAAAACTCTTAAATCTTTAATTATCCTCAGATATTATCATTAAAAATAAATGACCCGGACTGATGAATCAATAATGAAAACGATCTTTATTTAAAGCTTGAGTTAATATTATATTTATATTCTAAAATTCTGGACCTGTCACCTTCACGTGAACGTCATGAACCTGTTGTATGTGATGAAGAAAATGTGCGACTGTCCCTTTAAGTGGGCTGACTCCCTCTGCAGCTGCTCACCATGTTAAAGTCTGGTCACATCTAGTAGCAGACAGACAGCTTCAGTGATGCACACTCTTGTGTTTGGTGCGCCACACACACACACACACACACACACACACACACACACACACAGTGGGATAATTGTCTGTTAGGGGCTTGGCAGAGGTCCCATGCTGCACAGCTGCACTGGGTCAATACACACACACACACACACACACACTTAGCAAACTAGCTGTGTTGTTGTTATGCCGTCTGACGTTTCGCTCACACGTTTTTTTTTGTCTTTAGTCCTTTCAATAACTCATCATTAATAAAGGAGTCGACTCTTTGTCATTCATGAGTGTTTAATAATAATAAGTGTTTGCTCAGCTGTGCGAGGCGATCATCGAGTCTTTATGAGTGGCTGATGGTCAGGAGTTACTCAGGATTTATCAGTTAGCTCGTACTGCTAATTTAAGAATACGCAAAGCCGAGCTGATTGATGATTTATCCACGCGTGTGAGGCGGCTCGAGAGACGTCTGTCACTTCGGTCCAGACTGAAATATGTCGAGAAGTATTGGATGGATTTGGTACAGACATCCCTCAGGAACGAATTTGAGCAACTTCTGTGATGCTTCAACTTTTTATGTAGCGCCATTATCAGGTCCTAAAGTTGTCCAGTACTTTGGTTTATGACCAAAGTACCTGCAGAATTAGCTGCTCCTAGCTTTGTTATTAAGTCCACTTTAGTCCTGACTTACTGTATCTGCACTCTATTTCTAGCTTGTCCCCTCCTCACTCTCCCTCCTCCCCCTCTTCCCACAGCACAGCAGCCGACCTTTGACCCAGATACCAGGCCATGCGGTCCGGTCCAGGGTTGTGTTGTGATCCGTCAAGACACACATGATTTCCCCGTGTCCTGATGTCGGTCCGGTTCACCGACGTTGACACTGAGGAAGGCAGACTCTTTGCTGCTCGCTCGCTCGCTCACGCTGTATTTTTATTTTCCCCAAGAGGAATTATTATTCATTTTCCCCCTTTCAGCCATTGAAAGGTGAAAGGAGACTCTATATGAAGATGTAGTTCAGAAGATACAAGCGTATACGCTGCAGGGTGGATGCAGAGGCGGCGTTAAGGGTGATGCTTATTTTTGGACGTGGCCGTTTGTGATTTATTTTTTTACTTCATTTCCTTCCGTGTTCATCGAGGTGACCTTGTTGTTTATCACAGCCGCTGCTTCCTTGTTAAAGTCTAACTTTTTTTTTTTATTTCACTCAGACTACCTGATTAAAAGAAGGTCAGCTCGAATAAAGTCAGATGAGGCCGACAGGATATTATGAATTGCATCCTCCGACTTCCTGCGCTCGCCCTCTTTCTGTTTCTCTTTTTTAATTGAGGGGAATTTTCACCCTGCCTGCAAAGTGCTGTTGGCTGTTCACCTTGCAATTAAAGCGCCATTTTATTATCTATGTGTATGCGTCTCGTTACTGGAAGAACGACGTGATGCTGAGTGTTAAAAAGCAGAAAAAGTACAGGTACTACTGCAAAAAGAGTCAACACAAGCCTGGTGATGATTTTTCTTCTTTTGCGTGAATTCAAGTGGCTTCAGATGAACTAATCTGTTCTCCTCCATATCGTGTTCATAACTCCTTCACTTGTTTTGTTGCCTCTCTTTGAAAGCTGCTTCGGTTTCAACACATGCAGTATGCAGTGATATGCAGCGTCGTGTCTTCTAAGCCAAGAGTCGAAACACGACTTCGCTGAACGAACAGAAGAAAGAAACGCTTGATTTCAAGACTCGAGGTGGCAGAAACGGGCGATGAGACAAAAAGAATCTGAACAAACATTAGTTCACAGTAATAAGAAAGGGTCCAGATTCTTAATCAGAGAGATGGACGGCAGGAAGGGAGGAATGCTATCGTCTAGACTTCCCTCTTCCTTTCTTAGCTGGCCTCTCTCTTCTCTGTACAGACCTCCAGATGGAGGATTAACAGTTCACTTGACGCATTGTCGTGATGATGTGGACAGGTCTCTCTCTCTCTCTTTCTCTCTTAACAAACACACACAGAGGAAAAAAAAGTTGTTGCAAGACTTTTTGTCTGTCCTGGTCTGCTCAGTGCTGCCACCCGTCTGCTGTTATTTTAACTACGCTCAGGCCAAGAGAGCAGAGGAGCAGGAATTATAAATTCCTGGATTATTTGTCATCATCATGTCTGCGTGTCATTAAACGTCAGGATGCCTTCAGACGGCGGTCGTGTAGGTTTGCAGAGTTAACATCTGACTTCAATACCCAGAAATCCTGAAATCTGATGTCATTTCATGATGAAAAGCATGTGAACAAATCTGATCAGTCTAATCCAATCCAAAAGAACGAGAGAGGCGTATGATCTAATGTTTCTGCACCAAGTTTCTCAGGACAGGGGAGCCAGTTTGATATCATACTTACATTTTTAAGCACCATTTGTATTCAGATTCTACCTCAGACTTCTTTCTCTCTTCCATCCTCTGAGATTTTGTTTGCCAAGTATGGAAATGTAGAGAAGAAGAAGTCCAAGAATCAAACCTTTAAAAGTTCAGAGTCACGTTTGAAGTCTGGATCGTTTAATCACGAATAAATATGCAGGTAAAGATCCAGGCGAAAACCTCCGACCCAAAGAGTCCAAAAATTGTTTTCACTTTTTACCCGCGTACGATCTGATATGATTCAGCCTTGTGCTATTAAAGCACCCATTAGATACTGTGCAGCATTTTGTTAGAAAAATCTTCAGATTCAGCGAAGGGATTAATACAGAATAGAAATGATCTGATGGCCAGAGCTCTTATTTATCGCCTCCTCCTTTATTCTTTATCATCAGGAGCTCAGCTGCTTGCCGTTCCCTCCAGCGAGCACTGTTAAGAATAACTCTGCAGAACAGACACGGCTGTTTATCTCAAACTATAGACCTTTCTGTTATTGGAGTTGCCACCAGCCTGTCTGGTTAATAATGTGTGTTTTTGTCTGAATGAGGAGAGACGCTTTGTTGATTTTTTTTAGGGACTCGCTGCCTGCAGTAGGAGTGTGTTTAGGCTGCCTGTCTGCGCTGTAGTTATGAACTACTCAACTGATCTGTATCTGGCCGAACCACAGAGGGTTACACAAGTTACCATGCAGGTTTTTTTTTTTTTACCATCAGCTGGTTGTAAGGTGTTGCTAAGTTGTGTCCTCAGGAAGGAACAAACAGCGACTCTTTGACCATTTATTTCTCTCAGTATTTGGTCTCCTGATAACATTACTGTCTTTATTTTAAGATTAAAACGTGGACAGGGGGCTGTAATACCCGCAGCCATGTCAGTCTCTGAATGGCAGCATGTGGAAGTGATCATGTGCAAAACAAATTTGCGGTTGCAGAGGGAAGCTGGAGCCGTTATCTGTTTTTATTTGTAGAGCCAAAGGAAGGCAGCTTTGTCTTTAGTGGGACTAAGGGGATCTTTAGGGTCTGATAGCAGGTCGACAGTAGATACCACACAGAAGTGATATACATCATCTGAAAGCTGAGGACATGAAGATTAATTTGAGCTGCAGCTCAGCCGTGTGTGTCACGTTTTTCCTCTCATAAATATGTCATAAACTTTGTGTTTTGTTTAGGCGTCTGTGTATGAAGGCTTATAAGCACATTACGACTGAAGTATATGATCTCCATTCATATGCTATGTTATTGTCATTATCAATGATTGGATGGCGAGCACTTCTGTTCTGGAAAGCCAAACATCCTCTGAATGCCCCACATGTATAGTTTGTGTTCGTGAAGTTTCATGAAGATGTGATTATCCTTGAGGTCATTTTATACAGTGAGGCCAAGTTTTAATAAATGGTCTCACTCAGATACTATTCAGAGACTCTAGTATGCAGAAATATTCAAATAGACGAGGTGAAACTGTCATTTTTACTACATGGAAAAAAAACAGTGTGGTTTTTGCATGGGATTAGAATAAAGTGAGCATGTCTGTGAAGTGTAGCATGTGTAGGATTCATTTTCATTCAGATGTCTTGAGGTGAGAGGCGAAGGGACCGCCATGAAAATGTCATTCAGTCTCCTTTCTCACAAGCTGGCACCAATGGTACCTTGGTCCCAGATGTACAGCCTTGAAATGAAAAAATGAAGTCATGTCGGTCGAGGTTAGCAACTTTTTTGATCATGAATTTATTGTTTCAGTAAATATTTAAACAAACTGCTACAGTACTGGTCGTACATGTGAACATTTGCTGGTTTACCTGGTCTGATGTTCAGGTTTTAGACATCTGGTTGGATAAAAAAAGACTCTTTTCTTTCTCACCATTTTCTGAAAGTTTAGAAAATCAGGAAAATGCAGCTCTATTTGGCTGATCAACCACAATTCTCTCACAGTAGACGGATGCTGCACTGCTTTTACTGGTATCTATAAGATACCACGTACGTATATTTCTGTACTGGGCTGGGATGAAGAGACGCAGCCTTTAACGTACAGACATGTCCGAGGATTTGAAACAAGCAGCAGAAGTTCTGTCATGTTTCTCTCCTTCATCTGGCTTTCATGAAACCCCAAACCAGACCTCCTGAATGCAGACATGTTACGCTCCTCTCTGTCTGCTCCAGCCTCGCACATCGATCCAGTCTTGCATCGATCTCACCCCTTCACCCCCTCGCACACACACACACACACACACTTACGTACTCAGACATTTTTGCATTCCCAGCTTCTCTCGTCTGTCTGGAGCAGTGACAGAACTGTCTCCAGAAAGCACCGCATCACTCCTGGCAGGGGTGACGTACAATAGGAAGATGTGTGTGTGTGTGTGTGTGTGTATGCAGTGCATGTTTGCAAGGGAGCGTAAACGGTTAATGGCGCTACTTAACACAGCTTCTCGTTTCATGCAGAACTACACTTAGTGCACACACGTAGAGCTTGTTTTGTGGTTTGGGACTTGTGTGTGTGTGTTTGTGTGTGTGCACCTGTCACCTGTGAACAAACAACCCAAGCTTTCCTCCTCATTAGGCGTCTTCAGCACCTCCGCCAAGACGTACAGCTTCCCCGTGGAGAGGATACACACACACACTTGCACACACACTTGTGTTCGCTCACTTACATGTATACTCGTTGTGCTCACACACACACACAGTCACAAGCGCACACATGCTGACAGAGAAAAAGCAATTAAATACGTAAATCATAGCACTCATCATCACCTCGATCCCCGTACACCCACACGTCTCTGTCATTTACAACTTTTTTGCTAAGCACCCAAACACATCCTGCTAAATTCATTTGGACCAGTCCGGCTGGCCCATTTTTCACCCTGAGCTCCCGTTAAGAAGTCGTACCCCACAGACAAACTCACCGACCGCAGCATGGCGTAAAATAGATTTGCTTTCTGAGGCTGATAAACAAGTGATTATTCCCCGGCTGCAGTTTTTTATGTCGTCTCCGTGCACCATGAAGAGAAAGAAGTAGTGTGTGTACCTCCAGTCTGAGATGGACTGATGTGATGAAGATTATGTTCTTGTGGTTTGGAGCAAAGTTTGGAGCAAATGATGGCGTCTGGATTGACTGTTTCACTTTGTTCGGGCTCGTTGAAACTGTTTTTTGGTTTTGGCTCGGTTGATCTGGAGTTCTGGGACGTCGGCGTCAGTGAAAATTCAAGTTTTCCTTCTCCTGCACGAGGTTTCATCAGCTATCACGAGCATACTTTACTCTGCTGTGGCTTTTCAAGTGAAAGACAACTAGAGAGTAAAAACTAAGAAAGGACGAGGATGTTTTTTATATTCAGATCCAACATTTTGGCCCGTGAACAAACTTCACCTTACTTCACTTATCTACCTTTAATATAAAAAGACGTAAGATCTGACTCATTTAAACGGATGCAGCAGATAACAGCTACTTAACCTGTTGGGCCGAGGTGGGCTAATTGAGGCCGCGCTGTGCCGCTTTTCATGGATCCACCTTTCACTTATTCATTAGCAGGGTTGTATTAACACTTGGAGCGCAGGTGCTGGGGTCTCCTCTTGGTGAAATTACCATAAAAAAGGTTAGAGCCTGACCGATATATCAGCGGAATAATGCAGAAAAAGAAAATTTCCAGCTGGGTATCCAGTTGGCATTTCGGTAATCTGTGAAGATCGCTGTCGTTTTCACAGTTGTAACTATTACCATAACTTACCTCATTGTATATTCAAGTCCAGAACAGCTCAAAGGCTGCTTGTGTTTTGGGTTAAAGACTTCCAGAGGTGCCATCTACGCCAGAAATGTATGTGAGAGGGGCCGATCAGACTGGACTCCCTTCCTATAGAGGCACATTGTCTTCCCCACTGCAGCTCAGATGCTGATCACACTGATGTCATGTTTGGCAGTCAGTAATCGCAGCTAATTGCCTTTATTCCGCATCTCAGATGTAAATCAGACACTGATTACAGCCGCGGGGTGCCTGCTCCTCTGCACAAGCGGCTATAAGTCGTAGCTGCTAAAATCTTAGCTCATCTTCCGTCTCTGTGTCTCTCCTTCTCCGCAGTGACAAACTTCAACAATGGCTTGGAGGCCAGTTCAGACTCGGACGACGAGGACAAGCTACACATTGTGGAGGAGGACAGCCTGCAGGAGCACGAGGTCGCCAATGCCGACGGGACTACGCCGCAGGACAGCCATGACGCCACCGCGACAGTATTACCCCACAATGGCTCCTTGAACGGAGGTGAGACGCCGTCATAGAAGCGCGAAGATGATCTGTGTGTCAGTCTGTGCAAGATGTTTGTCAGAGTAAATGTAGCTGGCTTCAGACTTCATTATATCTCTTATTTCTGGGAAAGTTTGCTGAGCATGTTTGCTCTCTCTCATCAGTGTCCACACATCCTCTGCTGGGAGCTTCCCAATACACCCACAGGCTTACACAAGCTGTTTCCACACAGCTCTGCAGGGAGAGAAGTTAAACTTTTAGCCAGGTACACCTCGGTGCTGTAGTAGCAGTGCAGCAGGAGGGCTGACTGTCACTTTACTTGCTTACTGAACCGTAGCCTGTTCCTGCGACACTCAGGAATAGCCAGATTCGGTGGCGATAGCCAATCATTTATCAATGTGTCCAGGATGTGTGATTCATCTGTAAATAAACCTTAAAAAGGTGCATTAATAATGGAGTGAGTCAGCTCAGTGTACAGTAGTACTATCATCTTTATATGGACGCGCGTTGGCTCGCCTGTTTCAGCGGATACATCAGAACAGGTGGTGAGATTATCCACGCAACTGTTGTCGAGTGGAACCAAATCAGCACAGAAGCGGACTTGTGTCCGCTCGCCGTGGTTATTGTGTAACAGTGCCACATTAGCTAAAAAGCACATCTACAAATGCAGCTTAAGTCCACAACGTGACTGCCAGAATAAAAAAAAACACATTAACGAAGCACTGTGCTGCACAGAAAAGAGCCGAAAGGACGAGTCAGCCGAACGCGATCACAGCTCAGCGTGGTGTGACGATTTCGGGCTCGACGTGGGAGAAGTGAAGAGCGATAGCAAGGCAGAGAATGTGAGCGAATGAGAGCGCTGGAAAGAGGGAAAATGTGAGGTATGCACATCGAGAGACGGAAAGAGACAGAAGGAGGGAAAGTAAGCGTGTCAGACGAATAGACACGCTTCAAATGATGTATAATCTTACCAGTCATGCAGAGGTTTTTCTGTGTAATATCAGCTTTTACATCCTGGCTGTTCCCTAACACACCTCTCAATAATAAAACACTCTGCCCTGGGTCAAATCTTTACAGGCTGTTCATATCATCTCTATACAGCACGAGTTCCTTTTTATGACTTTCTTATAGATTTTCACTTTTTAAAGCACCAGAAATTGTTTGCTGCTGCTGTGGCGGCGGCGGCGGCGGTGGCAGCACCGTCTGCTCTTCATGAACACGACCTTGTATGATGCAACTTCTACACCCATGAATAATGAACCAAAGAGATTCACAAACAGAGCAGAGATACGCGCCGTTATCTGGGTCAACTGTCTCTTTTTTTTTTTTTTGTCTTCCTTTTATTGTTCGATTTGATAGCAGAATATACGAGTTTACAGTTCACCGCTGTGCTTCACGCAGCGTGCAGCGCGATGCAAAGACACCTATGAAGAGATGGTGGGATGAGATTAGGGCTCAGATGAAAGCGATGACTGGTGGAGTGAGAATCAGAGTGAAACTGTTGTTCTGTGAGAGAAAGTTGTCCAAATTCTGATTTCAGCTTCTCAGAAGTGAATATAGGTTCGTTAAGTCCTCTGTGACAGTTAGCTGAACATCTCTGTGGTTGTGGGCAAAACGACATCTGAGGGTGTCGCCTCGGTCTGTGGTAAACATTTTTCAAACTAATCGTTTTATCGAGAAAATGATCGGCAGATGAATCAATAGTTGTTAGTTGCAGCTCTACAAACAAGTGAAGCTTGTATAATATATAGAAATAAGAAATATTTTGTCAAATGGCTGATTTTTAGTACATCAATATTGATCTAATATTCTTTTAATGAGGGACATACTTAACACTTAATGTTAAAGGTCCCATATTTTATACTTTCCCAGTGTTTTACTTGAAGGTTTGATACACATAGGAAGATATATTTGTGGCTTAAAGTACCAAAAACCATCTTAATATAGTTTTACATGTCCTCTGTCATGCTTCTCTGTGGAGCTGTGGGTGTTTTACATATAACGCATTAATATTAATGAGCCTCTCTTCTGATTGGCTGACTGTTCAAGTGACGCACGGCCAGGCCAACCACAGGTAAAAGATTGTAGACTATGCAGTTGGCAGGTCTGGGTGGGCCGTGCTGAGGGCGGTGACTGTATAGTTGTGACATCACAACATTATGAAAGTCCTAACAGCTCGTTTAAAGGCGCCTTTCTGCATACAGGCTCTGAATATTGAAAGTTTTGATAGCCTTTCACAGCATTTCTACAACACTTAGACCTTCTTTATAATAAAAACAGACATGGAAATCTCTTTTTTTTTTACAATATACAGGACCTTTAAGTCTTTCCTGTATTGTATTTCAGCCTTTGCAGGTGTTATCTTTGTTTCTCTTTGTGATGTGAGAGTTTGGGGTGTTCAGATGAAGGCTGACAGATGTGACAGACACTGTGCTCCGACTCGCCTTCAGATTGAGATCGCACAGTCTGACTCAGATTGATTTCAAACCTTATCTCGCAGCGTGCCATGCACTGAACCCGCAGCATCACATCTGTTTACACGCAGAGCGAGTGTATTCTTTACTGTTGATTTATTCGCCCGTGTACATCTACCTGCTCGCTCTTTGATCAGATTATTTCAGACCTCCTCTCGGCCTCGGGGGAATGCCTGCTCGCTCCACGCAGCCAGATGTTCTGCTGCCTCTCATCTCTTCTCTGACTTTCTGTACAACGCTACATCCCGAAAGGCTAATCTGCCTTCAAGACGACACACGGACTAATAGAATTGAACCCGTCTCTACATCATAAAACTCAATCATAAGCTTCAGCATCATTGTTTGTCAGATAAAATATCAGTTAAGATAGGACTTGATAATCAGTAACGCTGTCTTGGTGTGTAGCTGTCTATGTTCTCTCTATATTTATAGATTCTGATGTTCTTTGCTGCATAAATTAACATGTTAACAAGGAAAAACAAACACCTACTAATATGTTTTTTTTTAAATATGCGTCATCTTCTCAGTAGGGCTGCATCTAGCAATATTTTAATGATGAGATCGAGTTATCTGATGTCTTATTTTGTCTGACCAACAGTCTAAAACCTAAATACGTTCAGTTTTCTATCACACGAGACAAAGAAAAGCAGCAAAACGTCACATCTGAGGAGCTTGAACGGAGAATGTTCGCTCGACTCCACCTGTGCGGTATAAAAAGACATCAACGTTGACTGAGGCATTAGTGGAATAATGTTTTTAATGAGTTTCCTCATTAGTGCTGCTGGGATTGTGTTTGACTGCGGGGACTCGAGTCAGCTGAACTGCCTCTTGTTTGTCTGTGCTGACGGGTTTTTTATTTGCACTGCAACTCCGCTCGCAGGATGAGCACAGAGCAGGTTTGGTCACGCGGGATGCAACGCGTCTGCTTTGTCAAACACGGTTGGACCTTTAAGTCGCTTATCAATCAATTTCCTGCCATTCTTCCTCTTATTGTGTCAGAAGCGCAGACAGAAATAGACTTTTTTTTTTTAAAGCCAGATTTCTTTCACGGAGTTTGAGAAAGCTCTTCAGTTTAAACCTTCAGATAAGCTGTAGTAGGAAAGTTTGCAGGATGAGCTCAACCCGTACAAGCAGACTTTGAAAAAAAACATGACGCCACGGCATACAAACCAAACAAAAAAAAAAAAAAGTAAGATTTAATAAGCAGAAGCAAAGCCGAGTCTGCGTTCAACAGCAGAGATTGATTGGCTTGTGTTTACGCCGCTCCGGTGCCCTTTTAATCCTCGATTCCTCACAAACAGCTCAGCCTACGCGAGCATCTGCCTTCATCTCAGCAGCCAGCCAGTTACAGCCAAGCAGGAAATACTAAAAACCATGGAGACGGCGAGAATGTGACACTCAGAGATATTGCTCTCAAGGCTTGTTTCATTGTTTCTGAATAAAGCCTTACATGGTGTGAGCAGTGCTCATGAGAGCCCGCTCGCTCTCTTTCACTTTGTTGCTCTCCCTCTCTCTCCTTTCTCCTGTGTACCCACCATTTTTCTTCAGTCACTGATCCCTTTTCATCTCTTTGTGTTCTTCTCCCCAGCTTGCCTCTTGCCTTTGTTTCGCCTTTTCTTCTCCTTCTTCTCCTTCTCCTCTGAATACAACTACAGATACTGTGTGGAAGCCTCCCCTCAGTGTTTGAAGCGATAGGTGCTGCTCCGACTTTGGATGTTATTAGTTGTTAATTATCTACAGAAGGCTTTGCTGAGCTGGTTGTTGTTCAGTAAACCTTGACTTTAGCTTATTTGACTCTTTTTGGAGAAAGTTTAAGAAAACTTTTTAGGCCTCATCCTCTCGTTGCTGCAGCAGTCGGGGGCGGTGCAGCGCATACAGCCGTGGTTATTAGATGTTTACGGTGACTCTTCAGATCACATGTTGGTCACAATTCTTAGATCCATCCTGCGTCGGTGGTAGTTCAGTCTGTAAGGATTTGGCTTGGGAACCGGAGAGTGGTGGGTTCAAATCCGGCTTAGACCGGGTGTGTGGTTGTACTCCTGCTTGTGTTGTATTTCGGGTAAAAACTATCCTATTTTTACGTGTATTGGCTGATATTTTGTGATTGGAAGTCTCCATGTATTGATCTATACCCGGTATCGGGTTGGCTGTAATCAGTATTCTGTTTGTTTTACTTTATTTAGAGCACTTTGTCAACTTCTTCAGATGATAAATGTGCTCTGTTACTTTTACATTATCCAGCTAACCAACATGTCGACAGATCAATACAGCACGTAAGGATGAACCAGGGGAGCTGTGAGTGAGTCACCAGTGCTGCAGTAGATGTTCGCCACATTAAGTCTGTTCCTTAAGGACCTCTGCTCTAGTAAACCAGCATACTCGTCTGTCAGTTTCTAGGACTCTGATCAGTTTTAGATTACTTCACTTCCCTTTAATTTCTGTGGGAAAAAGTGCCTTTGAAGCTGACCTCTGCGGAGGCTGAAACCAGAGCAGAGCTGGTGGAGCCACAGCTGGTGCAGCTACAGCGACTCACTCGCGAGTTAGTCAGCAGGAACTTAAGCGAGATCTGAAACCTGGATGTTTGTGTTAACTAAGCTCGCGGGTTTTTCATAAGAAAGCAGTTCTTTCTGGATGCTGCACAGACATTTTACAGCTCGCAGACGCTTTTATTCGAAGCACTTTTTAAGCGCAGAAATCGAGAGACCCGGGTAAAACATGCAGCGTTGAGAGTTTACTGCCTGAGTGCTGTGTTGTTCAACCCTTGACCTTTGCCATCACGTGCCTCTCATGTAGGATAGTAAACCTACATCTCCATGTAGGAGAAGTTACATACCTGACATGCATGAGTGTGGTGATAATAGCGACATGTTTTGCATATTTATAGGCCGACACATCTCTGATTTTATAAAGGTTTATCCTTGATGAGGACCGGTTCTTTTGGTGGCAATACATTATGTTACACTTGTGTAACAATCACTGTCACTTGACTCACACATTTATGGCATTACCTGTTGTTTTTCCAGCCGCACCTGCGGTAGAAACCAGCCTGTTCGTTCACTCCTCTAGACAAATATTAACAAACCAGGAAGGAGTAACGTGTGTTTAGTGTGTGCAGGAGCAGCTCCGGCCGTGTTGGAGGGAAGTCATGGAAAAGTCGTGAAATGTCGAAGCGCTAGAGCCACGTCGGGAACCCTTCAAAGGCTTCGCGTGATATTTTTGGATTGTCTGACTTTGACTCTTTTCTTTCCTCCTCCCTCCCCGTCTGAGGCGAGAGGAGAAAGCGAGGGAGAGCAGCTGGTGTTGAATTGGTCCTCTGGTGAGAGATTAGTGTCTGCTACTCCCCCTGCAGTCTGGGCCGCACTGCAGCTCCAATCCATCCTGCCTTATAAATTCACCACGGACTCACAGTGACAGGTTCTGGCAAGGTATACAAGTGCAGTCAGTGCTCTGTGTGTGTGTGTGTCTGTAGTGGGTGCTTGTGCTTGTGAATAACTCTGTAGGCTTGTGCACATTGAGTGTGTGTGTGTGTGTACCACATGATTTCCTGTTTTCATTCCTTTCTGATATCCCACATATGTGTGTGTGTGTGTGTGTGTGTGTGTGTTGCAGGGTCCTGGTCGTCATTACTGCGTGGCTTTTTTTTTTTTTTGTGCGGCGTTTAGTGTAATTGTAGACTGTGGTGGGAAAATATGCAGAGAGGTGTATCAGCGAGGCAGGAGGAGGGTGAGAAGCAAGAGTGATGGAGGCGAGGTGGAGCAAAGAATGGCAAGGGAGGGAGTTTAAAGAGAAGGTGAAGGTGGAGAAACAGACGGCGGTAAATGTTACAAGAGAAAACGTAGAGATGAGAGAGACGGGCAGATTCCCTGATCAATACTTTGTACAAAATCTGTACAGCTCTTTGATTTTAATAAGTCATATTATACATATTTCTTCATATTTTACTGTAACGTTTCTGTTTTCTATTCATGCTTCTTGACTTACAGTGCTCACTTTTTATCTTTCTCCATATTTTATACTTACTATTTTTATTTCATATGCATCAGGAGACCGAAGAAAATTCCTTGGATCTGAAAACGTACTTGGCGATAAACCTGATTCTGATTCTGATATTGAGAAGTGAGAGAAATAACAAAAAGGGGTGAAGAGGTTGTGGAAAAACAAAAAGGGCGATGCGATGGAGGGAAGGGAAGTTAACAAGAGGTGAGACGGAGGTCAAAAGGTGTAGACAGAGGAGAGGTTAGGGAACAAGTAAGACTACATCCATCACTTTAAATAGCTGGTCACGTGTAAAACCTACATCCACAAGCTAAAATCACACCCATTTCAGATGTCAAACAACCAAAGTGTATCACAGCTAACGTCTATAAATGCCTCAACTCAGGAAATCCAAATGCAGACGAGCAGGCGGGATGATTTCAGTGATTTAACGACACAGACAGTCTTATAGGCAGCATGGTAGGTGGGCTCCGGTTAGGGTTAGAGTAGTGTTGCATAACTAAACCTCCACACAGTGCTGGAGAAAGGTCTGGCTGAACCCATTATCATTCATCAGACCAGAGTTCGAGTGGCAGAAGCTCAAAAGCAAAAAACAGAGGGAAAGAAAACAACGTTGAACTACGATGAACCTCAGGCGGAGTGGGCTGACAAGGAAATGAGATATGTGTGAGGAGGTAGGTGGGTGGGGAAGGCCCGTCAACTGTCGAGCAGTTGTGTGAACAGGTGTGTGGATGGGTGGGGCCAACAGGTGATGTAGAAAGGCGGGAAAGTCTGTGGACATCTGGTGGACAGATGGAAAATAGCAATGAAAGGGATCAGAGAACTGGAAACATGGCTCGAGAGGACGGACAGACTGTGAGAAGAAAACTGGAATGATCAGTCGATGGACAGAAAATGTATTTTGATTTTTTTTTTTTATTAATTGTTTGGATATTTCATTGTTCCAGCTTCTCAGTTGTAAGGATTCACTACTTTTCTTTGTCTCATGTGATTGGAAACTAAATATTTGTGGGTTAAGGAGAGTTGGTGAGACAAGACAGCGATGCAGAGGTGACAAATGTTCAATATTTTTGCCTTTTTACGGACTAAATACTGACTCGGTTCCTCTGTGGACTGGTTAAACCTCTCATCAATAAGTTGTCCGATAGAATCAGCACACAGTAAATGCAGGTTAATGACATCTGTAGTGTGTGTGCGCTCATCTATGATTACAGAGTGTTTAAGTGGACTTAAAGTTGTCGTGTTTATCTGCTGCCAAAAGTGTGTGGAGGCCAAAACAGAGAGAAAACAACAGGAGTCGTTTCAGCTGTATTTTTCAGTCTCACTTATCTGTACAAAGATGCATTGATTACACGATCGATTCGTTCCATCAAAAGGTTCGCGTTTCACTCGTGATACGCACAGAAAAGTATTTTTCCTCTTCTTCCATTTTATGCATTTAACTACAGTGATTGTGTGTTGGACGTCCGCCAGAACGTGGGTGACGTACACTCAGTACTGAGCCTGAACACATCCTGTGGATACAGGCGCTGAAGCACTGAAAAAAAAAAAGAGGTAGAGATGAGGAGAAAGAGGGGTAGAGAAAGGAAGTAAGGTAAGAGGGAGAAAGGAGGAGGTAATAAGGGAAGGAGGGATGAGTAGAGAGAGAGAGAAGCATGAAAAGGTAGAGGAGTGTGTCTTTGAGGGAGAAAGAGATGTGGAAAGCTTTTGGATGAGGTCATGGGAAGCTGAGATCTGTGTGTTTAAAATGAGGCTTAACAGGGCTCGGCCTGGTCCCGCCTCTTCTTTATGAAGACACACACACACACACACACACACACACACACACAGCTGCACCTGTCCCTGACAAGGCTCGGCAGGCGGAGGCGTGGCCTTTGGCACCGGTCCTGCCTGCATTTAAAAATGCTTGATCTCCATGGCAACGCCGGTCACAGTTTCACCTCGCTGCTCGGGGTCCTATCGGTTGTTTTAAAAAAAAAACACAGAAAGTGAGGTAACGTCTCCGCCTCGGATACTTGGCTTTACTGTTGTCATAAAGACCGTTACGTAACGCAGCAGCAGATCAGCTGAGCTGGTCATCCGCGACCAGCGATGAAATCTGTTCAGTGAGTAACAGACAGCTCGGTATCGCTCACGATAAGAATGTTTGATACAGTACCTTTCAAAAACACGGTGACGAGGTGCTTTACATTAGGAGTTTGAGAAAAGAAGAGAGAGCATTAAATGAAGGATGCTATCCAGGTGCATTATGGGAAATATCTCGGCCTCTGCAGCTTCGATTTTGGTCATTCTCTTTGGATTGGTCTCTTGGTAATACTCCAACTTTATAGAAGTGCATTACTGAGTCACTGGAGTTATTAAGGATGGGATTCTGTTGATACCAGCGCCATTATCCAACCTGCCCATCGGTCCAATTCTTTATTGATTCATGAGTTTTGCGTTTTCAGCATCAACAAAACTGTTTTATTATCTCAGAGTCTGATCACAGAGAAATTCATGTTTAAATACGTTTAAATGAATCCATTTCATGTCTCCTTTTTTTCTTAAAAAGGCTCAGAAAACAAATAGGCTATGACGAGTCTGTCTGCCTTCAACTGACACTGACACGTACCTAACCTGTTGGAAAGCAGCTCACCTACTACCTACTGCTGAGAAGGGATGGAAACTTCACGGTGACACGTTCTTCACTTTTTCCCCTAATGAATGAAGCGTGACAGGGTGGGAGGTGAAGGCAGAGTCGGGCTGTCTGTCGTTGTCTGTGGATGAAATGAGAGAATATCTGTACAGCACTCGTTTTCATATAGATTTTCTGTAACAGGTGTCAGGCACTTTGCATTTCTGGAACTTAAACAGATGTTGTCGAGCACTGATTTCATCTTCCTTCGTCAAATGAAACTTTAAATCGCTTCTCCCTGGGAGTGGTTCTTAGACCTTTAATGCAGGCATCAACTCTTTATTAACTATTGATTACTATGAATAAACATTAGTCACTGTAAATCTTGATATTAATAACTAAATTGATTGTACAAAAGGTAAAAGTAATAAAGGCCTGTCCTGCCTTTCTGCAGCCTTTATGAAAAAAAAAACTAACATTTAGCATCATAACAATTTGATATGAGTTAATAAGTTGACGCATTCCTGTCTGTGTGTCTGAGTCTCTTACCTGAGGTCAGTAGAGAAGTGTGTTTGGCTTAATGAGGAGGACAGACTGCCAGTGTCGTAGCACTGTTACATCCCTGAGTCACTGTCCTCTGAAGTGCCACATTAGAATCAAGACCAGCCGTCTAATTATCCCTCGACACACACATATTGTTTACCTCGACACACACATATTGTCTCTTTTACAGCAGACCAGCTGCCTCAAGTGAACTCAGGACAGTGCTGCTGCTGCTTCGGTATCAGAAACTGGATGTAGATGCATACAGATTATTACACATTAGAATGATAAAACGATTGTTTTTGAAAAGGAAACAGAGGGGGGTTTTATTCCCACAGGTCATGACTCTCTGCACAGTACAGCTATTACATGAACAGCAATGTTTTAAGAAGTAATTTTACAAGTGAAAAGGGCAGCAGAACAAGCTGGTTTTGCACAGAAATGATGTCTGGGTGAGTCATGAAGGCTAAATAATCCGTGGTTTCAGTTGAAGGTACTGTACCTTTCACCTTTTCTCAGCTTTGAATTTGGGAAAGTTTAGTCAGTCTTTGTTAGATGGGTGTGAAGAATTTTAAAGGGCGATGTCAGGCTGTGAAAATTCAAATGTGTATTTCCTGTTAATGGTGAGAAACTGAACTTTGATGTGCGTTCAGGTGGAATTTTTTATGATTATGGTGAGTCACCGGGATCTTAACCTTTAAAAATGAGTCATTTAGTTCATGTTAGAAATCCAGAAACATTTTTTTCTGAACTTTTTTTCTCCAGGCTTTGATTTGAGAAATAGAAATTGCAAACTTTGCAGAAAATCTCGGTTCAACAGAGGCGCGTGCTCATGACAAAGCATTATTATGAAGGAATTTGCTGCTCTCTAGTGGCCAGGCTGCAAAACAGCATCACATGCAGCAGGTGAGAGATTTATTCAGAGGGTAGAAACACAGTATTGTCTCTTAATCATATGAAAAAAGGTGGCTATTAAAAATGTAAAAAAACAGTCAGACCTGGAAGGAAACCAGGATGGATCATCATACGTCCAACTCTTCAGCTGCTAGATTTATCCTAAACTTTCTATGTGTGTTTTTTTTAGTGAAAGAAGAGTGTGTGTCAGAAGAAGAAGAAGAAGAAGAAGAGGAGGAGGTGGTGAAGGATACTCTAGTGGAGGAGATTCTCCAGCAGGGAGACACAGCCATCATCTATCCAGAGGCCCCGGAGGATGAGCAGAGTCCGGCAGAGACAGGAGGCGCTGATGAAAACGGTAACGCTGACACACCGACACACTGCTGCTTACTCACCAGCTCAAGTCAGATGAAGGATGGTTGAATCTGAGCATCACCCTCCATGTACCTCTCCTTGTTTTTTTCCCCCCATCACAGGCACACCAGATTCCTTCTCCCAGTTGCACACTTGCCCCTACTGCTCCCGGGGCTACAAGCGCAACGCCTCGCTGAAGGAGCACATCAAGTATCGCCACGAGACCAGCGAGGACAACTACAGCTGCTCGCACTGCAGCTACACCTTTACCTACCGCTCGCAGCTGGAGAGGCACATGAGCCACCACAGGGGCAGCAGGGACCAGGTAACACCGGAGCACGAAGGCATCGATTTTTGAGGCAGAGTGCAGGAGACACGAGAGTTTTTAACTGTTGTAGAATCAAATCGCTGCAGCTTCTCATCATTGTTGTTTTTGTCTTTGTCTGTGTCAGCGTCACGTTTCCCAGTCGACAGGAGGATCAGGAGGAACAGGTGGAACCCGCAAGTTCAAGTGTACTGAATGTTCCAAGGCCTTCAAGTACAAGCATCACCTGAAGGAGCACCTGCGCATTCACAGCGGTGAGCTGTTACCGTCTAAACCGCCACTCTCAGGCCTTCAGTTAAACACACACACACACACACACACACACACACACACACACACACACACACCTGAGTGAGCTGATGTTGAACTCCAGGCGACTCACGTCCATGTAGCAGGTTTTTATGACGCGTCTGTAGTGATTGATGGTCCACATTAGACTCAGCAGCTGTTCATTAGATCTCTGGAGGTTGGTCATCTCTTCCTGGGGTTACATCAGGTTTTCCATGAAGTTCAACATTAACCTAATTTAAGAGGCGATAGAGCTCCTTTTATAACAGTTGTTGTCGTTTCTCTTTGTGCCCCTCTTTTAGGTGAGAAACCGTACGAATGCTCAAACTGCAAGAAGAGATTCTCACACTCAGGCTCCTATAGTTCCCACATTAGCAGCAAGAAATGTGTGGGTGTAGCACCTCCTAATGGCGTCGCTCGAACGTCAATCAAATCCGCCCCGCCCTCCGCCCCGACCACGCCGGTCGTGATTGCTCCGGCCCGCGTGGTTCTCAAAGAGAAGACTGAAAGCAAACCCCTCCAGGAGCAGCTCCCCGTCACCCAGATCAAATCTGAACCTGTGGAATACGAGTGCAAGCCGGTGATGGCGGCGCCGGCGACTTCAACTGGTACCAACGGAGTCGTGAACGGAGGGACGGCGCAGCCGGCTGTGGTTCCAGCCGCGACCCTGCCTCAGGGCGTGGCTATGGTCGTACCGACAGTCGGCCTGATGTCGCCCATCAGCATCAACCTGAATGACTTGCAGAATGTGCTCAAGGTGGCGATGGATGGAAACGTGCTCAGGCAGGTGCTGGGTACAGCTAACGGGGTGGTGACTCAGGGGAAGCAGGGAATTGTAGTCCAGCAGCCCCAGCAGCAGATCATCAGCCTGCCGGCCTTTGTGGATCACGACGGCACCACAAAGATCATCATCAACTACAGCATCAGCCCTGCAGCCGCCACCACTGCCACTACCCAGCCTGCATCGCTTGTTGCCAAAAACAATCCGCCTCCCCCTCCCGCTGTCACTACTGCTGCAGCCCCCACCCCCTCCAGAACAGATAAACCCTTGACCCCAGAGGTGGCCGACCTCTCCATCATAAAGGCAGAGCCAGAATCTGTGCCGATAACGGAGACGGAGGCAGCCACGCAGACGGAAACTGCGAAGACCCAAAAGTCAACAGCTCAGATGCCAAAAGTCAACAGCTCCAGTACGTGTTTACTATGCGACGACTGTCCCGACAACCTGGAGGCGTTACACCTCCTCCAGCACCGCAAAGCAGCCAATGGGGAGGCCGTTGACTCTGCGGCTCTGGACCCATCGTTCGCCGCTCTGCTCAGCGAGGCAGGGGTGACGCTGGAGGAGCCACCCGTGGACGACCTCCTCTCGCTCCTCAAGACCTACTTCGCCTCCAATGCCAACCCCAGCGAGGGGGAGCTGGCAAAGATCTCAGAGTCTGTCAGTATTCCCGTGGACGTGGTCAGAAAGTGGTTTGCCAAGATGAACTCTGGGAAAAACGCGGGCAAGTACCGCAATAACGCTAAAGCGGTTTCCAAAAAGACTGAAACCACGAACTCGAGCTCCGAGGACGCCTCGAATCAGAATGAAGAGGCAGAGGACGACAGCACCCAAGACACATCCAACAAAGCCTCATCAGAATCTGGCAGCCCTTCCCCGTCAGACTCTTCACCACTAAGCCTCAACACCGGGGACCTCGTCATCGTTAAAAGGGAGCCGGAGGACCCAGAGGACCCAGAGAACCCAGAGGCCCCGGACTCCCAGGCAGAGCCGCTTGACCTCTCCCTCCCTAAACATATCGCAGCGGCGTTGGAAGCAAACGGCCAAGCCTCCCGCCAAGCAGCAGGAACAGCCCCTGAACCTGACCTGCCTGAGGAAGGAGCAGCTGGACGGTCGAACCATCTACGTCACCACGCCTCAGACCGGAAGACCTGTCAACATCGTCACTGCCGCACAGCTGCCCACGTTAGTGGCCATCGCTAGTCAGGGCACGGTGGGCTGCCTCAGCGCCATCAACACCACGACGAAGCGCACTATCCTCATCCCCCAGCTCACCTACACCTACGCCACTACGACCGGCAGCACCACTGGAGCAAAGACTGTCGTGCTGAACGGCCATAAGGTTTGTAGTGTTAAACATTACGTCTACCAATCCGTTTCTTCTGTTGGCTTTGAGACAATTTTATTGATGTCTTACGATGATGCGCTCATATCTGTCCTACGAGCTGCTCTGTCAGCCAACCAGACCTCTTTTAATTCAATTTTATTTATGTAGCGGCAAATCATAACAGAAGTTATGTCATGGCATTTAGAGAGCAGGTCTAGACTAACAGAGACTCAACTGTTCCCACCATGAGCATGCACTTTGTGACAGTGGCAAGGAAACTTACTTTAAGAGGCAGAAACTTAGAGCAGAACGCGCCTCGTGGTGGGCATTCATCTGCAGAGACTCGGTAGCTTAACATTCAGTCTATACCATCCACTTTTCTTGGGCTGCAACCAACTTTAAATTCATCATTTGTGACATTTTTCACTGATATCTGATCATGAATAATTGACAATTTCCCTGAGATCAAGTTGTTGTCTTAAATCTGAAAATATTCCATATTTCTTCCAGTGACATAAAAGTCCTCACATTTGAGCTTGATAAATCATTTATAAATCATTAATTAATTAATTAATTCTGAATGTTATTAATTGCCAGCTTTTTACTTGCATTGTGGCTGGTGAACAAGCAGTCCGTAGCTCTTTTCTTAGCATCTGTCGTTTTAAGTTATTCATCTTCGCCCAAATCGCAGTAGCAGAACAGGCCCGTAAAACAACTTTAAAAAGTACATTTACAAATTATTTACGAGGTATTTGTCTGATGTCATTAAGCAGAGAAATGTATTTTATATAAAATACAACATGCCAAAAGACTGTACATGTCCAAACTTAAATTTTCTTTGGACTTGATAGTCGAATCTTCTAAATGAAACTTTAAACTCAACGTTTTAAAAAACTATTCTGCTGAGCATCAGATCGGATTGTTCTCATCGAGTTACATCTCTTCGCACTTTTAGACTTAATCTAGTTTTTAAGCGTTGAGCACAGAGCAGCTCTGCTGCAGCGTCTGCAGGTATCATTTTCAAGACCAACTCAATCAAAAAGGAAGAGATTTATACATTAATATATTATATACATTCACCGTCCTGACCTCTCAGACAATGTGGGGATTCTCACTTTTAAAAGTTATCGCCTCCACCCAACACGTGGCGTTAAATCATTCGAGTGTCATTTTCTTCCGTCTGCAGCAGGAGAAGAGGCAGCTGGACAGCAGCTCCGACGGCGTTTCCACATTGGAGGAGCAGAACGATTCGGATTCTGCCGTACTGATGAAGAAGCGGCGGCTGGAAAACGGCGTGTACCCCTGTGATCTTTGCTCCAAAGTCTTCCAGAAGGGCAGCTCCCTGCTCAGGCATAAATACGAACACACAGGTGTGTTGAGTTAGCACTAACACACACTCATTCTGTTTGATTCGAACAAGTTGTCCAGAGGTAGATCCCGTTTTCGACGCTGTGACATCATCTCTCGTTAAATATGTTATACTCGGTGTGAAAGTAACGTTTACGGGACAGCTGGCCTGTAAACGTACGAGCTCATGAAGAGTTGACATCGGTATTTATCGACACGAGACTCCTGAGGAGAATTAAGTGGATTTCTTTCTCTAGTATCACACTGGAATGTTGTTTTATTGAAATCTGTTAGCGCTTAGCTGTTCACTGCACTACTGTGCTCAGGTGTGTGATGGTTCAGCCATGACATCATCCACCGTAACACAAACCAAAGACAAAGTCACTGGCACTGTCTTACAGATTTAAACTGTTTTACATGTTTCAGAAAATTTATGTTCCATTTTTATTTGTTCGCCTCAACTCTGAAGCACTTGTTGGACGGAGCTTTAAGGGAGTAACCAGCATTATTTCTACGTTAAATATATTACACATCATTAGAGCAGCGTCTCCAAACTGCGTCACCTGTTGCATACGAACAGTTCAAGCACAGGCTGATTTTTCTTATAGAGGCTGCAACTATTAATCATGTGACCTTCAAAAAGTTTCACATTTTTTCAAACGTTCAAGATGATATCGAATTGATTCTTACAATTTCATAAACGTATAGATTTTAGATTATTAAACACAAAAACAAAGAAAGGCAGCAAATTCTCAATTTAGACGCTGGAACTTGGCGATCTTTGGTGTTTTTGTTTGGAAAGTTACAATCGATTAACTGTCCAAATAGTTACCACGACTGACAATAACAATAAAGTCTAGATTTACTTTGACATTCCCTGTGGGGGCCTGGCTCCTAGATTGGGAACTGCTGCCTTAAAAGATAAAATAAGTCACTTAAGTGTTGGCACCAAATGGCTCAATACTGGCACCCATATATCTTTTGAATATCTTTCATCATACCTTTCTTCCACTGTAATTATTAGATGTACTTTTTACTTTTACTCATCTCTTTCAGTCCCTGTCTGACTCTTTGTTCTCTCCTGCAGGAAAACGGCCACACGAGTGCAACATCTGCAAGAAGGCCTTCAAACACAAGCACCACCTGATCGAACACTCGAGGCTGCACTCCGGTGAGAAGCCCTACCAGTGTGACAAGTGCGGGAAGCGTTTCTCTCACTCGGGCTCGTACTCCCAGCACATGAACCACCGCTACTCCTACTGCAAGAAGGACGGGTCAAACCCCGGCTCCGGCTCCGGGTCAGGGCCACGCAGGGCTCAGTCTGAGCTCGGCAGCCCCGGCACCGGACCCCAGTCGGACAGTCGGACGACGACGCCGCCCTCCCAACTGGACTCAGACGAGAGGGAGAGCGAGGAGGAGGAGGATGACGACGATGAGGCGATGTGTATGGACGACATCCGGGTCGTGCAGGTGGACGACGGCGAGTGCGAGATCTACGAGGGGAACTTCGATGACGACGACGAGGAGGTGGGAGAGGAGATAGTGGAGGAAGAGACTACGGGAGAGGAAGAGGCGGCAGGAGAGAAGGAGGAGGATGAGGAGGATGGGGAGGATGGGGAGGATGGGGAGGATGGGGAGGACGGAGAGGTCGTTTGTGACGTGGTGGAGATCGAGCTGGAGGACGATCACATGCAGGACGAAGAGATCGAGGAAACAGCTGAGGAACCAGCTGAGGAACCAGCTGAGGAAAAGGAGGAAGCGGCAGGTGAAACAGAGGAAATGGCAGACTGTGAAGCAGAAACGGACAAAAGCATCAGGGAGGGGTCAGAGGACGCCAAACCCACGGAGGAGGCGGTGACAAACGCCGAATAAAAAAAATAAATAAATAAAAAAAAGGAAGGAAAAATCTCTCCGGGACAGTTCCGACGAGAAAAGTCGAGTCAATTAAGACAAAACCGCAGAAAAGTCGAGGAAGTCGCGGCGGTTGCCTGATCTTAACGGTCCACTACTGTGTACAAAAACCCAGGTGTGCCTGAACTTGAAAAAAGAAAAAAAAAAAAAAACAAGTGACTTTTTTTTTTTTTTTCTTGTGGAAATGAAATATCAGTGTTAAAAAATGTTTATAGAAGTACAGATTTTAAAAACAGAACTCACCCCTCAACTTGTTAGACTTGTTACTGAGACATCCCAGGTTGTTTTATTGTTTGTTTTCATTTGGTCAGTGTTACTAATCTTGTTCTTGTTTGAAAAACATTTTAACCTGTAAAGATGAGAAAGATTTCTATACCTTTTTATTGCCAATGAAGTTTCCTAAATCAGTATTTTATTGAGTTCTACGAACAAAAACCTCTGCACTACAGTATTCCTGGTTTACCTACGGATACATGCCTCATGCATCGTATGCCCTTCAGTGTTATATACGTACACTAGCTAGCAGGATGTTGTGCGTATTAGTGTTAGTCTTTGCTAGCTAGCATTAATTTGTGTTTGAGTTTGACTGTTAGCCTTAAAAAGGAAAACAAAGTATTCTTCTTGGGGAGGGTCGTGGGCGGGATGGGGAGTCCGGGGGGATGATGAGAAACGTGGCTTCTGAACGCCATAACCAAATTTGTCCTATCAGGGAAGGTAGAGTCACAACCTCAAAGCCAGCATCGGGCGCCTGTGTTTAAAAAAAAAAACCGGCGTAGCCCCGTACGGGCGGATACACCATCCGCCTGACCTCGGCTCGGCCGCGGTTCCTAAAAAAAAGAAACACAGGCGCCCATTCTTACCAAGCTTCTCCTTATTTTGGTCGACTTTTTTTTAAAGTTCTGAGTCAGTGTTTCAGTGTTATTAGCTCGTATATGAAGTCATACTGTACGTGAAGGAACGGGGCCTGTTTCCTGCTCCACCCCAATGCCTCCAGCCTTATGCAAGACCTGTGTGCTGTTAAAAGTGCCATTGAACAGTGTTATTATTTCTTCTTCTTCACACATGTAGCCAGTATTATGTCCCTCTGTCACTTTACACGAGACCCCTATTGACTAATGTTTGTGGACTTGCACAGAACAGCTGATTTGTCACAACAACAGAGACACTTCCTGCCTTTGAAAGTATTTGTACCACATAAACAGTATTGGGGCTTTATCTAAAGCTTATTTTTTTATTATTGATTCATCTGAATTTCTTATTAATTGATCAATTTAGTCTATAAAAAGCCCAAAACTGCTCCCTCAGATGCCTTTTTTGTCGAAGCGGCACACATAGGAAGAGCTGGAAACTGATTTTTTGGGGCATTTTTGCCAGCTCTGCATAAATGATCATTGAAATTTCAGTCCAAACTGAGCTTACCTGTGGATATAAAATGCCTTGTTAAACTTGAGTTTCCCACTAAAAAAGCGAGTTAATGTTAATAATCTGTCAAAGTATTAAAAAAATGTTTACACGAGTGCTTAAAACACAGAAAATGTTTGGTCGAGGCAGATTTTAAACACTCGTAACTCCAACCTGTCGCTCAGCAGGCTCAGGAAGAGTCCAAGAATTTGAAGTAAAAAAACAGGAAACAGAAAGATTTCAGAATAAAATGATAAACTGTGCACTTGTTTTCAGATAGTTAACTAATTGTGGCGAGCTGTCCCGCACTTCAGGTAACAGACGTTAGTGAATGTGGTCTCTGTCGAAGTGTTTTCAGTTGGTTTTACCGAACAGTGTTTATAATATTAGTCTGTTTTAATTTTGTTTTTATGTGTGTCCTCTATATGTTTTTTTCAGCAATGGCAGTATTAGAACCCTTTTCACAGATTAAAACAAAATGTACCTGTTTAGTTTTTAGAAGACGTTTTTATATTTATGTGTCTTATTTTTATATTTTCTTTTATGGTTATTTATTACACATTGTAGTGTACATTACTGTAGTTTGAATTGATACAATAATATATTTTAGTATGAAAAATAATCTCAAGACAAACTTAAAAAAAGAAAAGAAAAAAAAAGCCCAAAATGTGGTTCTGGGAGCTGAAGTTTGTTTTAACAAAAAAAACCATAAAAACATGTATTCTGTAAACACGACTTCTGTTTTAAGCTGAAAAAAAGACAAAAAAAAAAGGAATGAAGTGAGAAATAGAAACTGTTACATGTGCATCCGCTCTGCGTCGTTATGAAGCTACTGAATTCTAAACTCTGTGATTTTAAAAGCATGAGTCGTCGCCGTTTTAATGAAGGATCTTGTTATGAAGCCGTTCCTCCTCCCTCGTTTTTTGTTTGATTTTTTTATTTGGAAGCCAAATTTAGAGATCGTCCCCCTCACCCCCGCTTTTCTGTTCTTGTGCCAACTTGTTCCATTGTACTGTCGAAGGCTGCATATCGCTCGTTCTGTCCTCACCCTTTGTAAATCCACTGTCTTTTTGTATTGTTTTTATTTTAGTTTTGCTCCATTTTTATGACTCCCCATCACAATAAAATATAAGAAAGCACCTCAGAGTTATTCATTTGACTCATTTTCTGTTTTTATCAGCCCACTGGGATAAATGTTGGTTTAGCAGTTACACCGTTATCCAGACAAACCTGTCAAGTCCATTTTATTTTAAGTTTCCTCAGCAGGAATTTGTAAATCATATAACACTTTCCTGAGAGTCTAAATTCAGATAAAGAAATGCCACAAACAATATTTAACAAGTAAAACCTCAGAGGGACGAGCCGTAAAAGGATTTCTCCTTACATATCATAGGTGTTTGATGTATATTATAGAAAGTAAGAGAGACAATTGTCCATTCAGGGCTACTGTAGAAACACTGGACACATGGAAGAGGACCCGTGGCGTCTGTAGATATAAGAGGCTCATTCTCGGGTAGCGAAAACACAAAGATTCTTTATTCTCAGGTGATGATACACTAAGGAAAATATAGCTATGAATATTACTCCATTCTGTCCTAAATGTGACACGCTGGATCTTTAAATGAGCGAGTGACGACCCTGAAGATCGACCCGTAGAGCACTGTACAAGAAGTGGATCACAATCCATGGGAACCTTCAAGACAAGTCGTTTTTTGTAATGGTCACCATGGAAACATGGCTCTTAACAATCCACGCTTAGATTTAAAAAGGTACTTGTAGTTCCTTTTTTTTTTTACTCCATTCTGACAGCTTTAGTTACAAATTTTCATTGACTCAAAAGACTTTGATCCAGGACTGCCGTTCCTTTTCAGCTCTCCATGTTCTTAACTGCTCACTCAATCTGTGCTATAGTAGCAGGATGGCCTCGCTAGCATCGAGTAGAGAACTACGCACAATCACTGCTTTATTGATGGATCTTATTACAGCTACCTTCAGTATATCAGACCTCTTATCAGGTTTAAAACTGATGCTCAGGGCGCAGGACTGCATAACTCTTGATACCTCATACATAAACACTGAACTTCACACCATAAAAAAAAGGAAGATATACAAGCTGAAAGTCTCATCCCATTGGATGAATTCTACTCAATTCAGGTACCATGCCTTATTATATTGAATGATGGGAAGTGCATAAAAGTCTGGGACCTAAAAGCACCTGAAGTGGAATCACATTTGTTTTGTTGAGCAGAAAAACTGCCATAGTTCATACTGATTATTGTTCAATAAGCAAAATGAAGACTCCTGACCAGGTGGCACTAGAAGACCATCAGAACGCACCATGACAATGTCTGAATGTACTAAGACAGCAGAAATCTGCACTAATCATTCATAAATAATTGAGTTATGGAGCCACAATTATTATTTCAAGCCGGTGTCCTCTGAGTGAGAGGAGAATCTGGAGCTCTATCCGAATATAAATCCATGAAATCTAACCATCAGTTTTTTCCACCCTTGGGAAAATGGCAGATTATCTGCATGGCTGATTTCAGTGTGCAAACGTTATGTGCAATTACTGGAAGAAAAAAAAAGAAAAGAAATCAATGATATGATAGTGAGGCGGAGCAGTGTTTTCTCTGAGCCAGCAAAGATTAGCTGAAAACTGATTTTCTAACAGCTCCGAGAGAATAAGAGGTGATTACGAGTGTGAGGAGCTTTTTAATGAGAGAAAACTTTCCTAATGTCCAGGTAATGAAAACGATGCTTATAATGCACTCACACACAGTACTGCAGCACGATAAAGGCAGGATTCTGTAGTGAGAGTTAATATAGCTCTAATGAATATTCATGATGATGTTCGCTGTAGGCCAACCACTGTGCGCACGCAATACGAGCAAAGTAAAGACATTTAAACTGAGACAAAACACAACAGGTGATTTAACAAACATGCATACGTACAGTGAGGCAAGCTTTACGGCAAACAGAGTGCACGATGGGAGGTTGATGGTGCCATTTCATACGCATGTTGCTTGTTAAGAGCGGATATGGCCTTTTGTGTGCATGTTTTTGTGTCCCTTAGAGGAAGGAATGCAACAACAACAAAACTGATGAATAAGAAAGAAGGTTGTCAGTGCAACGACGGATGTATGGCAGGTGTTTTTAAAAGGGTTTCTGGGGATGGTGGTTATCAGAACTTGGAGCTGTGTCCTTGTGGTGAGGCCGTGGTAGGACTTTGGCTCGGTACATGGGGTGAACACTAACAGGTGAGCTCCTGTGGCATCCCTTAAACGCATTCTTTTGATCAAGAACAAGGTCGTACCAAGACCCTTAGGAGGAGGCTGACCAGAAACAGGCAAGACTCTTGATTAACATGAGGGGCATCTGGTCCCAGAGGGGAACAGCAAGCGAGTTGTGTTGATGATAAATGAAGTACTGCAGCTTCATCTCTTTGAATGAAAGAACCAGACTTTTACTTGATTGTAGTGCTTTCACAGGTGGAAATCAATCCAAACATCACAGATCACTGTCGCACTGAAACCATCAAACACAACCTCAATCAGCACAGTCACCGCAGGTGTTTTGTATTTCAGAGGCAGGTAGTTAAAACACCTGCTGTGAAATCTAATGCCTGTCAGATTGGCACTTATACAAACTTCTTGTCCTCATATAACCAGTAGGGGGCAGTGGAGGTCTGCACAGTCTGGCTTTTGTAATAATCAGCTGCAGGTTTGCATTGTCTACAGTGTCTGGAAGAAATATTCAAATATTTCTTAGACCTTAATAGAATATTACTCAAGGAGAGGCTGAGGTCTTTCCATTAAACTGATGTTTTACTTAAAAATATGCCAGTAAAAATATACTGAAGCATCAAAAAGGAAAAACATTCATTTGTTTAAACAGAGTGGTTCAATGCTACGTTTCTCGAACACCGTATACTCTTGACAGCGAACACTTTCACGAAAGATTCATGCATATAAAATGTATTTTAAAGTTGTGGGATGAAGTCAAAGTGCTACATCCACTCTACCACAGTGGCAGGACCTTTGTTGACCAGAAGGGGGCGTCAAATGTGACATTTTAAAAAAATACTCACACCTAGTGCCTTTAAATGGGTTCAGAAACCTTCAATTCAACCTTCAGTTTTTAGTCATCTAACATGAATACAAGTCATTTGCACAACTATTCACTAGCTTCACAAAAGACCACCAGCTATGAAGAAAATGCTTGTCATGTTGGAAACATGAGAATTTGTCCTCTGGCTTAAAAAAAAAAAAGAGGTGAAAGTCTCTCTTGTTTGATGAGGTCACTCTGGTCAAGGACAAACACTAACAAGTTTGTGAATCAGTGAATAAAGATCACTAAACTCAGAGTCGGACAGAGAAACAGGGTGATAGTCAGTTTTTTTTCTACCACTAAAGCCTCCAAACAGCCACAGTCCACCCACGCAGGTGTTCCCACTCATGCTGCCTGATGAGACCTCGTCTCAGGACTCCGCAGGTGTGTACAATCTGCATTTGAGCGACATCTCCCTCATTATGCTGCAAAACAACAAGAAAGCTCAGAGTTTGGTGACATGCAACTCCCCAACTTTAACCTGACTAGAGGTTTAATCAGCCACAGACATTGCCTGGGTTTAAATGGGAAACTACTAGACCATTGCACCATAAAGATTTCACAACACACACCTATTGAAGCCTTCTGGATATAAATAGATGTTTGAATGTGATAATTGTCTCTTACAGCTGTAGGTGACTCGACACTACGAGCATGAACGAATACCGATAATCCATAAATGAAGTCATGGAAAGCACAGATGGTCAAATATGCCTTGTAACATTATCATCCAATAAGTGATATATCTATCCCTGCGCAGATGTTTGGAGATGTTCACCTTCAGCCGACGACATCATATTCAGCTCATCTACAAGCCAAACGAGTCGGTGTCTGCTGGAGCAAAACAAAACAACGTCAGAGCTGTAATAACTTTCAGTAATTAAAGCTCATTTCATGCCGCTGCACTCTGCGATGCTGCACACACGGAGCCATTTGTCAAAATTAGTTGCGATATTCAGAAGCACATCACAGCCTGTCAATCAATGCACAACCTTTCTGGGCACCGATCAACAACACAGATGCTGCCGAAGGCTGTACGGCTGAAATGAGTTGAGGGAAATGGGCTATTTATGTTTGGAGAGGGGGGAACCATGTTTTATACTTTTGTTTGACTGAAACCGAGGAATGAAGTTGTGTTTCAAGTCTTAAACAGGAACAACCTGAAGGGGACTGTGTCAATATTCTTTAAACCCACAGCTGCTCCGTCAACCAACCTGCCTCTTTACCAGCTGAACTAGAGTTTCTAAGCTACAACAGCTCTCACACAGTCAAGTCTAGCAAGCGACAAACTCACCTTTATGCAAACTAGTTACTCTGAGGGGATAACTTATTTATGTGGCATTATTTAGGCTGGTTTGTTTCTCAATAAAATGTTTTTAAAGAGAATCTACAATAGTAAATTGGTGGTTGGAGAAAGTCCTGGAGTGAGAACTACATGTTATATCCTGTAACAGTGGGGCTGATTTCATTATCGTTCCTGCTGTGTAGCTCCATTTTGATTTGTTGAGGAAAAAAAAAAAAACTCAGTCCAATAAACCATAAGAGCTGAATTTCATTCCTGAGCGAGTAAACAGTAAAAAGGTATATTATCTACTGGATGGACACTACAGGGGGAAAACAAAGAGATGGACATTTGGCTTATATATTCTGTGTATGAGTGTCCGATACAGTTTCTCTATATTCTTTTATCAGTTTTTTCTGTCTCTGCATAGATGAACCTTCAGTTTTATGTGAGCAGTTTTATTACCATTCGAAGACCCCGGCAGAGTTATAGATTTTCCAGCAGGGAGCAGTGTTAGTGTGTGTGTGATGGCAGCTGCTTGCTGATGTTTGTCCTGCTGAATGAGATCGCTGGCTGTCTTTTAAAAGCAGCCACACGGGGAGAAACAGTCTGTGGCTGCGCTCAGTTCAGTTTTCCCCTGACTCTCTGTCTGTCTCTAACTAAACCTCTCTCTCCTGCAGAGACAGAACAAAGCTACATTGATCTATCGGTGTCTAATTAATGCTCTCATGCAAAGTAACTCGCTCAAATATCTTAAATAAATCCACAAGAAAGCGTCCAATGGGGCAGGCTTACAAGCATGTGGGCTCACAGGCTGGCTTTAGGTTCCTTATTACTTCTACAAACAAAGTATTTCTCAGCAAGATTACGAGTATAACGTAAATGTGGATGTAGTAAGAAGTTGGTTTGACAGGAGCAGTTGAGGTACACAAAATGTATCTAAAGCTGTATTTAAAATCTGAATTTGAACATCTAATGGGCTCGTATCGGGCATTGGAATCATTTGGATCACGATGGATGTAAAGATGGAGAGCTAAGACATACGTGAAGCTTTATCTTTGAAATAATCGTGAATTAATTTCATGGGTTTGCAGAAAATTGTATCACTCTGCATCGTGCAGACCGTGTATGCTTTTTCATGAAGTTCACTCATTTAAAAAACAAAAAAACAATCTATTCAATGTATCACTACCTTATTATGGTGAATAGATTGGCATGAACACTGCTGCCGTGTTGCCAGGGGCAATAGCTCAGGGTCTCCCAAAGGAAATTATTCCTATTTAAAAAGAAAAAAGGACAAACTAATAAAGTATTCAGATA
The DNA here is from genome assembly GCA_036365135.1 of Miichthys miiuy. NCBI lineage: Eukaryota > Metazoa > Chordata > Actinopteri > Sciaenidae > Miichthys > Miichthys miiuy. The sequence continues at coordinate 4,092,234 of CM071617.1, read as the reverse complement.
AGAAAAACATTGGTTAGTTGCATCGGTGGGGTCAATTTTACACAAGTATCGGAGAGACAATGAACTACAATTCAGGAAGGCCATCTGAAGGCTTATCAGGCCCCAAAACAACACCACTCTTAATACTACTGTATGAGGAGGGATGAGGAATTTTGGAAAGTTCCACTTTTTTCCCCCCTTTGTCACTACAATACAAAGTAATCTACCAGGAATGTAAGTATGCTTGCATTTGTTGATCAGATGCCAGATGGTCCAAAATTTCCACAGCTTCAACGTTTTTGCTGGATGACCAGAGCTCTATGCTGCATCCCCTTTCAGAGTGACTTCAGTTGACCGAACAGGATGGCATGTCTCTTTTTGCAGATGATATAGTTCTGTTAGTTTCAAACCGTGACCTCCAGGTTTACACCAAGCAGGTGAAGGGCAGCATCTTTCAATCCTGGGGAGGTGGGAGTGAGCTGTTAAAGTATCACGTTTGCACTTGTGAGCAAAAAAGAAATTATATACCAGTGGTTAGAAATAGTTTTTTCCTCGCCTGATTCCTGGGCTCACCTCCAGCAACTGGGTGAGGAGGTTATATATCCAGACGGAGTTCATATAATCAAGGAGCCTCCAGGACACCTTGGTGTGGTGAGACACATCTCAGACCTGGGAACAATTTGGGATCTCTCAGGAAAAACTGGAGGCCATGGCTATATGGAGAAAAACAAAAAGGAATACTGTTGACACTGCCACCTGCAAAACAGTAATGTGAGCTATGTGCAAAATAAGCACTAAAATGGTTACAGTCTGTTACCATTTAAAAACGTGTCCTTGAGCTTTGACCGTGGCCCTCCATGGAGGAAGTTAACCAGGCAGAGACACACTTGAGTGTGCTGTGACTATAAATACTTTACTGCATCTAAAGCCACCCTACTGATGTACACTGTATCTACATTGGTCCTCGGCAGAGCCATTATTCAGAAGATTTGTATCGACACACACACAGAGAGCCCCTGATAGACTGTATATTGGTATAAGCCTGTGAGTGTGAATGAGTATAATACAGTGTGTGTTACGAGTCTTTATCACAACCTCCCAGCTCTTAAGACATTTCATTTACTGTATGCATGGATCATTGTCTGACAGATCAGTTTATTTTAAACCTGTTTATTTCCATCCATCTCTCTGGAATGCATGGCGGATCAGATGCAGACTCTCACGCCTGCAGCTCAGAGATTATTCAAACGTAACGGTGCTTTCTTTTATGGATGAAATGAGATCCCCGAGTTGCTTTAGTATGAAGAAAATCCAATTGTATGTTAGCGTCTGACATCTCTTAAAGCGCCACTAATCAGTATGTTATACGAGTGATTAATGACGGATCACTCAGTCATCGTGACAAACAAATTTAATGTATGGTTCACACACTGCGTTCGTCAACATTTTTCAGCCATTTACACTAAAGCCTGCCAAATAACAAAGTTAGAGACAAGCTGGTGAGGAGAGTCTAACATCTAGCAGCTACAGAGCCAAATACATGTTGGCCAACAGACAGCTGCAGCAGCCCGGGGCAGCTCTTGGAAAGAGATGACAGGGTCAGAGCCAGAGTCATGTTGGATTCTGCCCTGATCTGGAGCCATTTACAGGCGGGAGGTGTTTGTTCTTTAAACTCTTGGGATTGAAAAGGGGATTCATCTTCCTGACGACCACTGTTGTTGTTGTACTATCGGTCTGTGGGAACCCAGAGATCTCAGATACTTCATATTTATAGAGACCACACTAAAGAACGAGATTACTTGAGAGAAAAGCAAGCAAGTAAGACTAGCCAGGTGCTGAAAATTTGTGGCCATGACTTGGTTCCAGATTTACGTTGGATCGATCCAAACTCAGTTTTCTAAAGTTGTTTGACAGCCTTTGGGGACAGCCCTGACAAAGTAAATCGGCATCATGATGTAGTTATTTCGGCATCCTTTTGATTCATTCATTTCAAATCAATACAACAAAATTGGTTTATTTCGGGTCCTCATAATATAACCACTTAGCATTACTGTTACGAGAGTTTGGAAGATTCGCTCTGCATTTGAGGACATTGCAAGGTTTATTATGCGTCCATAAGTTTAAACAGTGTTAGTTTGTGATCATATCAAAGGGGGTTCATTTGTTTTTTTTAGCTCCAGGAGTGACTTCAGTCTCTGACCTTGACAGGGGCACAGTGAACATGTTTTAAACAGCACAATTACCCAAAATGTATTTGCTTGGCTGAAGTGTTGGTGTGATTTCTGCCCTTGACAAGCGGTCTTAAAAATAAAAACCTGGAGCCTGCATCGTTTTACCTGTATATTAAAAACATGCCATGCATTCAGATTTTCATAGACATTTACTGTGGTTTATTGACTCGCTGACAGACCTCATACATGATCCTTTGAAAGTGAAAATGATGCTCTTAGCACCAGGAGCAAAGTGAGGTAACAAATCAAGTCCACTATCTGATTCAGACACACTTGTCTAGACTGTCAGAGATCAGAATAGCATTATTGATCCTGCAAAGCTTGATGACTTCTTCTGTCAGAAAAGAGACAGTCATATAGAGTGAGAGTCCATTCATCCATACAAAAAGACAAGAAAAGAAAGGCAACCACAGCCAAATCAGCAGAAACAATGTACCTATAGAAGTCATGCGGATGAATATAACATTGCATGTTCATGATACATCAATGCAGATATAACCCAGAACATTGAAATATCCCAAGAGATGGAAGTAGGACTAATTAAAGAGAGTCTATTTGTCACATTGTGCTGTGGACCAGTGGTCTAGTGAAACAGGAGAGAAGATGTTTAATATCTGGGGTCATTAAACACAGTGCAGAGAGACTTTGGACTTTATTTCCCCGGAGACAAAAGCCCCACTTTACTGATTATGATAACTCCCTCTGAGTCAGTATAACCCACCCCAGACACAAACTTTAAAGACACTCCCAAGGCAGTATACTGTGGTCTATTAGGACCAAACCTCACACCACAACCATTTTTTCCAGCTGGCCTCATCAACAAGGCCCACAAGGCCACCCACGACACCGACTTTCAACCCCCTGCTCCAGACGGTACACTTTATACTCCTGCACAGTTCTTTTCATTTAAGAACATGTTGTACATAATATTTTCCTGTATTCTTAATATTCATGCAGTTTATTTTCTATTTATGCTTCTGGATGTGTTAGTACTTGCTTCTGATCTTTATATTTCTTAAGCACCAAAACACCAAGGAACATTCATTGCAATTCCATCCTTGAGTCCTTTGAGTGTAAAATGCTTGTCTCCTCCAAGAAGTTCAGACAGCTAATAAGAAAGCAAAGCACTCAGCCACTCAGTCAGATCTTGAGGAATTATTGAAGCTTAGATCAGCACCACCAGAGTTGTTACACCAGCGTACCAATTCACACTCCTTTAAGAACTGCCCCCAAGACCTTGGAAATGAAGTCAGCTCCTCAACCTCCATTGAGAGATGGAGATATTTCACTGAAACAGACATTGGAGAGATGTAGTTTAGTCCCTACAAGATATTCTGCCCCACTCTCTTCTCAGCTGCTGATGCACGACACGTTCACGGCTCATCTGTCCAAAGGGCGGACTAGAACGTTCCAGCATTCTTCAGCCTCCTCTCTGCTCCACCACAAGAGTGATGATAGCTGTTCAGCCCCGCCTCTCAATCAGAAAGAACTGCAGCACGTGATGCACGTGTCTACAGTAATGCTAGTCTAGTCTCGCCTTCACCAGGACCAACCTTAGCGTCCCTGCCACAAAGTGCTTGAGTTTTTTTTAGCTAAAGACATTGAACATTTTGATCCAGACAACTTTAGGGAATAAGATTACCATCCAACTGGCCAGGTCCATGAAACCCAAATGAAGAAAGTCAAAATTTATTGACATCTTAAGAGCTGGTTTTCCACATAAGTTTATAGTCGCAACCTCCCAGGGTCAAAAAAAAAAACAAAACAAACCCTTAATGCAAGAATTCGAGACCACAGCAACGGTTGCAGGCCTCCAAATTAAACATTCACATCCTAGAAACTACTACAAATGTTTGAGGTATTTGTACTTCCACTGCAACAAAACCCCATCTAGAAGTCCTTTATCTATGTGTACACACTCGCCTGCCAAATGAAACAGTTGTGGGCTGCTGTGAAGCTGTCTGAGACACTGTAACAAACATGTCCACAACCAACAACTGTGTCGAGAGACTCTAGTTGAAGGTGTAGAAGGTCATCTAGAAATATTAAATTATTCAGGTTGCAGCATCTCTGACCACAGTTCACTCTCACTTCTTTTTGTCTTGCAACCGGAGTTCACTCCTCACGGTCATAGCTCAGTCCACACTACACTGACAGAAAGACAGATGGTAGCTCAGCATACCTCACTTTCTTGCGGTCACATTGGCAAACTTGGATTTGTTAGCAACCAGCCGCAAACATAAACAAAGCTAAACTCTGACACCACTGTCCAAATCTGTACAGTTGGACCAGCTTCTTGGTGGTATATTGTCAGTAAGATCACTCGTGTAAAACACTAGTATGACACACAGCTAGTCGTAATCCAACCTGCCAGGGAGGACAAAATTCACATCTGACATGGACTCCCCACACTGACACTGTCTCGAAGACAGCGAGACAACAGCTCTTCTCTCTAGGCTGGAGAGTGTGACTGCATAACCTTCTGCTATGGCAGTTTCACTGCCCTCAAAGAACTTTATGTACACAAAAGACAACTGCCAAAAGAAAAAAAAAAAAGACTGTAAAGTAGACAGTACTTTAATAGAAGTTGTGAGTAAACATCATTAAACGGTCATTAGCGAGTCAGTCAGTAAAATTCTATTGTAAAGAGGTCCTTGTAGAAGTCATTAGTAAATGCCTGTGAAAGTCTTTGCTGAGAGTCATTAATGGAAACCTTTAGTCAAAGCTGCAGCCTTAAAAAAAAAAAAAAAAAAATGACTGTCATTCTTTAGTAGAAGTCATTAGCAGTGTGAGCTGAATAAACAGCACCCTGCTTTCCTGCTGTGACGCTCCAGCTCATTAGCCTCCACTCTTCTCCTTCACTTTCTCCTTGCCTTCAAACCTTTTCATCCTTGGCCACCTCCTTAACTTCTCTTCATCTGACAACCCTTTTCTTTAACCCTGCACCCTCTCATCCCCACTTCCTCCATCCTTCTCTCCTTTCCTCTGTTAAGAGTCTTATTTTATGGATTTTATTCAACAGAATGATTAAAAAGACTTGGCTGCATCCCAGTCAGGCCCTGTGAAGCAGTTGGGTGTCACAGTATAACCCTCTCTCAGTGTTTGCTATCACAGTTTGTCTTGGAACCAGAGGAGAAGTCCATTTCTTTTTTTTGCAGAAAGTGGAGTTAATAAGTGTTTGCTGACACAATCTGTCTTGTCGATGGAAGGAAGAAAATTTCAGTGCCTCAGTTTGAACTCGTGCCTTGTACCTGCAAGAAAAATGATTCATGAAAGCCAAGTTAAATATTTGAACGTTTACTCTTTAAACTCATCTTGTAATTGCAGCTTTTTGGTAGCTTGAAAACTAGAATAATAACTCCACTGCGTTATCCTCCCTTTTTATCAGAAGAGGGAGTGTGCCGAGTTTCTGTGGTGAGAAATAAAAAAAGCCAGACACTTTTAAATTGGCTTGGTACTTCACTACGCAGCAGCACTGACGCAGTAATTGAAAGAAAGAAATGATTGTCACCCGTTTTCTAGCTGAATAATCAGATAATGAAATGTTTTAAGATGTAGTGAAATGTTTGGGGCCTGCTGTAATTTGACAAGTCTTTGTTAGACTGTAAAATAGATTTTACGAGATTAACCCTTCCCGCCATCTTGTAACTTTAACATTTTAAAGTTATGTTTGAGAAGGAGGCTGGGAAACAAGACTTAGGATTGAAGCTTTGCCTCTTATTTGTCATGTGTGTCTTGTCTCAGTTGATTGCATGTGCTGCTGGGCGTGGCCTCTGGTTTCCCCCCCCCTCATCTGGTTAATCACCACCTCACCTGCATCCCATCAACCAATCAACCTGCTCAGGATAAGACCGGCTTCCCACCAGCTTGTCCTGAGAAGGTTGAAGGGCTGCTGGTGGGGTGGTTATAACCCTACGCCACAGCCAAGAGCGGTTTCTTTGACTTTTGTGATCACCTTGTTTCCAATCCTGGCTTTCTGTGGTTGTGGCCCACAGCACATGCAACTCATTTTCCTCTCCTGTTGACTCTGTCTTATTCTATGGACAGAGTTGGATGCCACAAGACAACGCCTTGCACATGGACATAAGCTAAACTTTAACTTTTATTTTGATCTCATTACTGTGGAAGACCAAAAAAAGCTTACAAAAGGACACAAATCTATAACAAACTGCATCTCATATCGGGATATTTTCCTCAAATCTTAACCTGCTGGTGGCTCTTTGTTCAGACTTTCAGTCACAAGGACAAATCAGTTTTATCCTTGACTGTTCTCAGAGTAGTTTCAGTCAGAAAGTGGTGGACCAACTGAGATTCTGGGCCCTCCATGGTGTTTTATTTAAACCTACTTTTTCGTTTACACAGGTGGTGTGGCTCTCAATGTTTGGACAGAAAATCTGACCCCTGCTCATCAACCTGGGAGCCCCTGTATATTATAGGGTCAGCATGTTCCAGCTCACAGCGCTACTGTTCTGGGATCTTTCGACCCTTCAAGTGAAGAGAAATAAGCAAAGCTGCTGAAGCTTGAAAACCAGCAGGCCGAGCCGACACCAGTTCAGAATCCTCTATAACTTAACAGGGAAATGACAAAGTCCCGCTGCAAGACATGAAAACTCCCGACCAGCTGAAGGTCATTCCAATAGCTTGTTGAGTAAGTGCATTTTAAAGTTCTGCGTATTTTCTTAAGGCTCCATCAAACCCTACTCAGCCCTGGGCTAGATTTGTCTTCTGACCTTTCCATCAGCTCCAGGCCAAAGCTTTTCTGTCCAGTCCCTCTTCACTCATCAGTGTCGGTGAATCTAGTCCCCAATGTCATCATCCCAAACATGACTGATGGAGAGAAACATCAGTTAGCCGCCCACTGAGGGATACAAATGAACAGCCTGTGGTGCAAAATGACCTTGGAACCTCACACAAGGCTGTGAGACTCAGTTCTGAACAAAATCTTACAATCTTAATATATTATAACACTTGGTGTTTTCCACCTTTTTGTTTTTAAATGCATTTCTTTTTTATTAATGTTCCTTCAGGCTGTTGTATTTGATTTATGAGAGCCTGTGACAGAAAATTCTTTTGCAATCGAGGTGTGAAAAATGGAACAGAGTTCGATCAGAAAGTGTGTGCAGTCTGACGTGGCGATAAAACTCATGCTACACACGTGGTTGTAACAAAATGAACTAAGCTTCCACCTCTAGGTTTCAGTTTAGAGGTGGAAGGCTGTCTGTTCTACAGAGGCCTGCTGGGTTAGGCTCCGGATATGGGCTATTAACAGAAATTGTTCAATATTTAGGAAATAGACTTATTTACTTGCTATCAGCCAACAGCTAACTGTTGTTAGTGGCTAGGCTAGGAGTTTAACTTATACCATCTATGCCAGTCTGCCAATGTAGAATACACCTCCATATTTCACTTACGTTCAGATTAATGAAAAACTTTGCATTTCCTGTTAGGTGTACATGTACACATGTCAGACTCCGTAGTAATGAAGACTGATCTAATTTTCAGAGTTCTTTGCTCATTTTAGTTTCAAAGCAATTCTGATCAAGTGCCTGAAGAGTTTTCTATCTAGACACGAGTAGTTTGGGTTAACTGAAAGAATAAAGCTTTGACCCAAAGCACCTCCTGGCCTTTCTTGGCTCCAGACGCAGCTACTCATCTCTAGTCCTAATCCCAGCCCAACCTCAACCCGTACCTGTGGCTTCAAACAAACCTTCCAGCCCTCTCCCTGCCCTCCTGCTTCAGTCTGAGCTCCATCTTTCCCCCTCTGCTGTCAATCACCTGCAGCCACAGCCATGCATTCAGCGCACCAGTAGCCGTTTTCAACCTCAGGCAGCAAAACCAATTAGTGTCTCTGATAGTTGGCCGCAAAGCTTCTCCACAAGTTTCCAAACTCTGGTTTATTTTCTTCTGTGCCTGACCTGTGCTGACACGGGTCAACGGACGAGATTGTTTTGTGGTTACAGGGAGAAAACACTGTAGGATACCTCAGTATTTTTCATTTGTCCCCCAGCCTGTCCAAATCAGCCCCTCTGGAAACTCAAACCAGGACCCACAGGGTCTATTTGAGTCTCTGATGTGGTTAATTTCCACTCAAAGCGTTTTCCGACTTAATTTTCCACACACAAGAAATCCCACAGAGGATGTAAAGGTCGCAGAATCACCAGCAGAGTTTGTGAGCTTCCCAATTTGAGATGAGACCAGACACAAATGACCCTTGTGTAGCCGTTAATTCCTTTAGCAGCATGTGCCTGTTTGTACAGAAGAGTTTATTTCAGCTGTGGTTTTTAGAAAGTGTTTAGTACACAATGATTTAGAAATCAGTATTTCCATCGACACTTCCAATCTTTCCTTTCACCTGCTTTCCATTCGGAGAGTGTACATCTGCGGAGTGGGCGCTCTGATTACACTGCACATCAGTGGGTGAAATAACAACAAAAAAAAATAGCCAGAAGAGAAAAGATGACAGGTGAGATGCTGTTATAAAGCACAAAAAAAGTGCAGTTCCAAACTTGTGAGTAAGTCCTTGGGCGAAACAAAGTTGTTCAAATTGGAGAAAAACTTTTTAAAATTGGAGAAGTGAAGCAGAGATACTTCAGGAAGACAACTGCATGATTTAAGACCATTTCACCTTGAGTGCCTTTCACTAGTTTTCTTAGTTCTTTTCTTCCCCTCACCTTAATATCATGCAAAAAAAAAAGCCATTGTGTCCCTTTGTTGATCCTAGAGGACTTTTTGCTGGACCCAATGGGGCCCTCGATGCGATCTGGTTGCAACATGAGCCTACCTGTCCTTAAGAGCAGATTGCAGTGTTGCTGACAGACAGAATTTCAGTTTGTGGTCTGCCAGCATATAAAGTTGTGGACTGGTTTAGAGAAATTGGAGATCCCTAACACACTTTAATACCCTTCACTCACCAGAAGTGAAGGGTATTAAACCTAGGATAGGTGAGACTTCAACCTGTGTAAGTTAAATCACAACTGTTCTGTCCGAGCAAATAAGCCACTGGATGTTACCTCTACCTGATGGGTAAAAGTAGCCAGAACGCCTTTGACCACACTATCCTGGACGTGCTTGGTCAATGTAGTCCTCCTGCCAGCTCCAGGCTGAAGAGCACCATAAAACCCCGGGTAGTGAGATTCCACACAACTGTTATAAAGCGTCTTCATCTGCCTGGTCTTTGAACCCAGGCGTCTTGCTCACTGAAGACTCAATTTATCCTTGCGGCCTTGACTGCCATCTTGAGCACATGTCTGACATGGTCCCACCGCAATCTTGCACCCTCCTTACATACATTAAATATGTACATGGAGGTGTGAATATAAGCTGTAATGAACTTCAAGCTGGTAAAGCCTCTTTTTTTCCCCCTCCCTTTCTGATTTGGAGTCTTCTCATTCTTGGCTGCTTCTCCCTCTCACTATCAGTCCTTTTGTCCATAACAAGCTGCAGCCAGCTGATAGCAGGCCTTCAGTCAGAGTGGACAGAGCTGTGATGTTTCTATCAGTAGACGAAAAAACAAACTTCCAACTGGGTCTCTGAAATCACATCAGCCCTCCTTTTTTCCATAGTCTTCACGCCTTCTGTCAGCCTGTCCATCTGCCTCCGTCCTGCTCTTTATATAAACTGTCATCTTGAATGTCTTATTCCTCCGCCATCCTCTTTGCAATGGCATCCAGACTTTGGGGTGGTCCAAAGGGGTCACCAACTTGTGCAGGGATTGCATAGAGAGTACACAAAACTACTGGCCAAGTGGTTACTGGTTCAGTGACATTAATTAAACCAGTGTACTGACACCTGGTTATGCCAATCTGAGGTCGCCAAAACAACGTCTGACTCCGTAGTTTGCTCTGGACTCCTGCCTAAATCTTAGTGGTTTAAGGTTCTAACAATTCAGTGTGTTCACCCAGTCAGACTCTGAAACATTTCAGCTGATACTTAGAAACAAAAACATGTCTACACAAATGCGTAGACATCTGCCATTCAGTTTTTGCAGACCAGTGCCGACATGCCACGTTTCCTCCAGGAATCAATTTTATTCTCACAGAAAAACTAATGTTATGTCATCTGTTTTAGCCAATTCACATTCTGCTCTGATGACAAAGTGTTTGTAGAAAACACTCGGCTGAATTGATTAGGATCACTTCAAGCTCCTCAGATTCATTTGCACCCACAGCAGTACAAAGAGCCAATCTTCCTGTTTTCTACAGCCGGCGTAAACACGGAGCTCAGGAGACTGGAAAGTGGTGATTAGATTCTCTTGAAATGTAATGTTTGCTTCAAAAGTCAAGACATGAACTAAACCGTAGTTGTCAGGGATTTGCATCACATAAAAACAATGCTTTGACAGTATAGGTGTTCATTTAAATGTTGTATTGCTACAGTCTGTTTGTACGCTTACTGTAATAAGACAGCCATGAAGCAGTCAGTGTTTTCTGCTCTGCACACTTAAACTGATTCTTATAAACAGCAGTTATCTACAAATTTAGACTTGTTCGGGGCAAACAGTAGCTCAGTCCATAAGGACTTGGCTTGGGAACCGGTTCAATGAGTGGTTGTATTTCTGCCTGTGCATGAACAGGTCTCAGCAACACAGATTTCTGAAATCAGTTTATTGATTATTGTCAAAATGTCGTGGTGAAGAGGGAGCTGAGCCGAAAGGCGAAGCTCTCCATTTACCGGTCGGTCTACGTTCCTACCCTCACCTATGGTCATGAGCTTTGGGTAGTGACCGAAAGTGAGTGAATACAAGCGGCCGAAATGAGCTTCCTTTGCAGGGTGGCTGGGCTCTCCCTTAGAGATAGGGTGAGAAGCTCGGCCATCCGCGGGGAGCTCGGAGTAGAGTCTCTGCATCAAAAGGAACCAATTGAGGTGGCTCGGGGATCTAGTGAGGATGCCTCCTGGACGTCTCCCTGGTGAGGTGTTCCGGGCACGTCCCTCCGGGAGAAGGCCCCGGGGAAGACCTAGGACACGCTGGAGGGACTGTCTCTCGGCTGGCATGGGAACGCCTTGGGGTTCCCCTGGAAGAGCTGGACGAAGTGGTCTGGGAGAGAGGGAAGTCTGGGCTTCCCTACTGAAGCTGCTGCCCCCGCGACCCGACTTCGGATAAGCGGAAGAAGACGAGACGAGATTATCAGTTTTTGCTAGCCACACAGACTACCTTAGCTCTTATCAATGGCTTCTCTCTCCTCCTCAGCGTGGCACATTTAGTTATGCCTCGTTCTCCTTTACTGATAATGGTACTTGGGGCGGCTGTGGCTTGGAGGTAGAGCGGGTCATCCACTAATCAGATAATCGGCGGTTTGATCCCCACCAGTCTGCAAGTGTCCTTGGGCAAGATACTGAGCCCCAAATTGCTCCCGAAGGCTGCGCCATCGGTGTGTGACTGTATGAATGGTTAGCTCCTCAAACTGATGAGCAGTTGGCACCTTGCATGGCAACCAATTTCATCTGTAAAGCGCTTTTAATGGTCGGAGGACTAGAAAGGCGCTATATAAGTACAGTCCATTTACCATCAAGAACATACCGGATCTTGCTCAGTTTTATGATGTGATGTTAATCCTTAGAGATATGGCTGACGCGTCAGAGCACAGGTTAGGCGTAATGATGTGATACAGCTAGAGCTGATTGGTGAGAATGTTCAGAATCACGTCTCTGTGGCTGTTGAGGATGAGCATGGTGATGCTATCCTACCTGCTTTTGAGGGCTTGCTGGAGCGATTGGTGGATTCTAACGCAGAGATAGCATCAGATGCTAGGTTAGAATTAGCGGTTCAGGTTGTGCGTGACCCTACATAGAGGTGGTGTGAAACGCAAGCTGGAAAAAAAAACTACGTATTGACAACATCTGTACATTGTAGACAACAGGAACGATCACCTGCTTTGCCATCAACTCGGCCCATGTGGTCGAGCCTCTAGTCACAGGCCTTAGAACGAGGGAGAGAGTTTCAGAGACTCGCCGGTCTGAGCTATCAGACCCCCGTCACCTTTACTGATGTGTGCAAATTTGAAAAAAAAAAAATTCTGAACCGGCAAATAGTTATTTTTTTACAGAAGTCCAGATCAGCAACTGCTCTCAGTTTGAGACAGCCTTCTCCGATAGATCCAATCCTCTGTTTCTCTTTGTTCCAGAACCATTACGGTATAAAAAAAAATCTCAAAGCCTTTCTCAGGGTTCCGTATGTCGGTCATTACTGCTACAAAAGCTACACGAAACCCTACGCACACCTATGCAAAGGTCACTTCTGTGTGTAACAACCCTGATTGCACTAAGCAGGAGCTCAAACCCGTAGCATGCAGCGACTGCAACAAGACGTGTCGTACGGCTTTGTTTTGACAGGCACAAGGAGCCTAGAGAAAGACCTTTGGGTGAAACAAAGAGCAGTATATGCTATACAATCAAGAGTGTCAGATGCAAGAAGACTGTCTAAAAGTAAAGAGCCCGGAGATCACAAATGCCTGCGGCCTAAATGCAACATCTGTGGTGACTACGGATCATGCACAGAAATTGATTTTCTATGACTTTGAAACATTTGTTGTTCAGTAGGACGTGCACAAACCTTTTCTTGTCTGCACCAAAACACTGAGTGGCGTGCGGTGGTCGTCTTATGGTTTGAACTGTGTCAGGGACTCTCTTGCATTTCAGGAGGCCCGTGTACCAGAACACTGTTTGTGGTTCACAATGCTAAAGGTTTTGACAGCTATTTGATCCTCAACACCATGATAGAGATGGGATTGCAACCTTCTCTTGTCATGCAGGGCAGTAAAATTCTGTTTCAAGACCCGATTTTAAATTTAAAATTCATCGACTGTCTTTCCTCACCATGCGTCTCAGCGCCATCCCCAAGGCATTAGGTTTCTCTGATCAGACCAAGGGTCATTTCCCTCACAGATTCAGTTCAGAGAAGAATTTGCAGTATATCGGAGCTTATCCTCCACCGCATGATTATGGCGTGGAGCGTATGACTCCTGATCAGCAGCAAGAGTTTTACAGCTGGTACAGAGAGGCGAGTCAGGGTACGTTTGACTTTGAGAGGGAAGCTCGGCTGTACTGTGAAAATGTTGTTGACGTTCTTGCCAAGGGCTGTATCGTGTTCAGAAATCAGTTCCTCAGTGACACAGGCGTAGACCCTTTTAGTTGCATCACCATCGCCTCGGCATGCATGAAGGTATTTCTTACAAATTTCCTCCCTCCTAAAACCCTGGCCATACCTTCGCCAGATAACTACAGGTGCCAGACCAAAAGTTACTCCCATGCCTCCATCCAGTGGTTAGAGTGGGTACTGCGCGCAGCAGTAATGTTTTTATCCAGCATGCGTTAAACAAGGGGGAGAAACAGGTAGGACCTTACTTTGACAGTTATGCTGAAATAGACGGTGTTGCATATGCTTGGGAATTTCTGGGGGTGCTTTTACCACGGTTTCCCGTCTTGTTTTAACCCCCACGATACTTGCCCTCTGAGGCGTGTGATAGTAAATTCAATTTCTTTGTTTCAACCACTGCACAACCTCCCCTTTTTAAACAAGATCCTGGAGGATACCTCAGGTGTTAAACACACCAAACGGGGAGAAACACTTCCTGGAGGGCCGACTCCTGCAGCAGACAAAGGGATGTGAAAGGGTGTCCTCAGGTATAAATATTTAGCTGTCCCCATGCTCAGGGTCTCTCTTCATCTTAGACTTCTCGCATGTTGGTTGACCTTTTCTTTGCAAAGAAAATAAAACCTTGTCGGCCGGCAGAAGTCTCTATTTCATTTACCAGTAGCAGAGAATTTCCACAACAGGCGCATCCCCTTTGAGGAGCTGTATGCGGCTAGTGAGGAAAAAATGCAGGCTTTGAAATCTGTTCACGGTGTTCAGACGGTCGTCATGTGGGAGCATGAATGGTTGGCTATGAAACATGTGCATGCAGACGTAAAGCTTTTCTCGGAGCCTTCTCCCGAACCTCTGTGCCCCATAGCGCCTCTTTGGCGGTAGAACAGCGCTGTGAGGCTGAGGTACACGGCTGGGCCTAACGAGACCGTGCACTATGTAGATGTCATTTCTCTGTATCCGTATGTGAACTGTAATTTTTCCTACCCGCTAGGTCACCACCATCATCCACAAAGATTTTGATGCCCCCAAAACTACTTTGGGTTCAAAGCCAACATCCACCCTCTAGAGGGCTCTTGTTCCCGTGTTACCTTACAAAACAGAGGTAAATTGGTGTTCACCCTCTGTCGTACTTGCGCTAAAATAAACAAGACGGGTCCGTGTAGACACGACGAGCAGGCCAGAGCATTGACGGGAGTGTGGGTCAGCTTTGAAGTGAACAAGGCTCTTGAGCTTGGTTATAGAGTAGGCAAGATCATCGATGTGTTGCACTTTGACCGGTGCAGCGATTCCATTTTGTTGGCTACATGCACACAGGTCCATGTACATGTAACATTTTGGTGTCCTGATGCTAAATAAATACTTGCACTAAGGAACAAGTCGGCTATAGAATTCTTCTATGCAAATCAACGAACGCGCTGACAGTACCATGCATTGCAGAAGAGAGAAGCTAAGTGGAAAGCATATGAATTTGATGCTTCAGTGTTGGGAATTGCAGACCCATGGGCAGGTAGAAATTTATGGTTTCAGCAGTTAACGCACTCAGTAAGATCAGTCAAGAGATTGAAGGGTCCATGTTTGTTGAAGGTACCAGAACCACTAACTACTACATGTGAGTCTTTAAGCCTAAATATAATTGTTCTTGGTTGGGAGAATTACTGTGTGAAGACAGCAGTCCCTGATGCAATGGAAGTGAAAGCTGTGAGGGCGAAGGGCTGTTTTTGTTTGAAGTTATAAGGGGTCTGGAATGTTTATGGGAATATCAGAGTGTGATAGATACCTGATGGATTTAGGAAAGCGTGACAATAAGGATGTGAATAAGCAGAACTTTGATGGTAGAACATCAAGTTTTGCCTGTAAATGTGACTATTTATTTATACCATATGGGTGGACAGGGTGTTGTTATGGCAACACTGAAACTCCCATATGTGTTTTTTGCTATCCAGATGGAGAAAGTACCTGATCTAATTACCATTGGAGAATAAGCATAGGAGAAAAGTGGGGAATAGGATTGTTTCCATGGTATGGTGTGACCTTTTTGGTAGACCATATTGATAATATTACCTACACCTACCTTGCAGGGCTTTGCAAACGAAACTATAAAAGGTTTTAAGATGTTGTCAAACACTAAAGGAGCCATAGATTGACATTGTTGAAATATGACATGGCTTTTGATTACATTCTTGTTAGCATGGCTTTGTTTGCATTCAGTGCTAAATCTAAATGTACATATCTAAAATGGAACCTTGCAGTAAATTTTTTTTAAATATATTTTAGAAGCAGGACGAGGTCACACTCCATGCTGTGGACCTGACGTCAGAGCCTGGATTGAACATGGCGGTGTGTTACGTGTGGCCAGGAGGTAGGACTGTGTGTGGGCGTGTGTTGTTGTCTCTCCCCACCCCTCTCTCAGCACAGAGGAGACCTCAGGTGAGACTTATTGTCTCGTCAGCTTGAGCTGACTTAAGGAGGCGTCTCTCTCTTTACTCTTTCCCTGCAGGTGACCTGGTGAGGAGGTTGAGGCTCTGGTTTCCCCATGCCAGGAGTCCGTTGAGCCGTTTGGTTTTGTTATTTTAGTTTGGAGGTTCCCTGGTAGTCCTGTTTTCGGTCTTTTCTTTTCATTTATGTAGTGGGTTTTAGGCAGGTTTAGTTTGGGGGTGGATGCTGGGTGCGACGGCCGTTGGCTGGCTCAGTGTTCTCTCGTTTGTTTGTTTTGGCCAGGAACCTCCAACCTTTTTGTTTTGTTATTTTCTGGGAATTATTTCATTTGTTTTGAATTAAGAAAAACTTCTTGTCTTTATGTTTCGGGCCTTGCGAGCCCTTGAGGTCCGTAACACAGTGACAGTCCATGTGGGAGACGAGGTTTGTACACTGAAGTTGACAAACATGTTCCACCATAGTTAAAAAAAAAAAAAAATTTAAAACCACCTTTCAAGGGTCAAATGTTGCTTACCTAGTTTTTTTTTTTTCCTCCTTTCCAGCTACAGCCACCACATCCTGCCACACCAGGATCCATACAACTGAGACCAACTCCAGGAGTGAATATGGTTGGTGACAAAAGTGAACAGTGTAGGGAAATTTCAATAAAGGATGTGCCACAGTATTGTTTGATAGTGAAAATAGAGAAAAGTGTCAGAGCGTCATTCCATCAGGGGAATCCTCTGTTAAGCAACCCCGGTGTTCAGTGCATGGCTGTATCGTTAGTCGGCTTAGCAAAACAGTGTTCAGTGTTTTTCAGTGGGAGACGAAAGATTTGGACAGTGTTTTGGTTTTAGGTGATTTGTATTCGTATTTGCGCAATAGTAAGATGATCAGTGGTGGGTCCCTGATTTGCCTCAGCAGTCAGTCATTGATGGACAGACCTTTGCTTTTGAATATGGTGAATGGGTGACAGGGACAGTTGGCAGGGATCAGGGAGAGCTTGTTGATGCAGGTGTAGAGATGTCAATAGAACGGCTAGAATACATGCTTGACAAATACAGCACATGTTTTCCTGACGTTGGCAACCAAGTACATGTGCTGTTATTTGTGAGCATGGTCGCTATGCAGTAGTTGATTAACATGCACGTAATGCATGTGGAATGGTCTGTGAATGGAAAGTGTTGTACATTTGGCAACACTTGAAGATGTTTGCAACCATGTATGCCAGTTGTCTGTTTCACTTGGTGCTTGACAGAGGCCTTTTGAGATTGCTGCTGTTTCTGTGACAAATCCTGTCCCAGACGATCACAGTTCATGTGAGTGTTTGTCTGAGCATGCGGTGTGTACTAGCAGTGAATCCGCTTCAGTCATAGAAAGCAGTAGTCAAACGTAAGAGGTCAAATGTAAACTTTGCATTAAAAAAGGAAAAGTTCTGACGTCACTGCTGTGAATTCAGATGTAGAATTTATTTGTGACGTGTCCAAGGGGCTGCAGTTTGATCCTGTTGATAATAAAGTTGCACAAGCTTTGTGCAAACAGCTAAATGTGGAGTTTGAGAAGCAGGATAGACAGATGTGTTCATCAGTTGGCATGTTGGGAACTCCTTGCATTGCATGAGTGACAACATTGTGGCTGACGGTAACTGTTTCTTTCGAGCAGTGTCTCAAGCTGTGTCTGGTACACAAAAAAACAAATTAAGACATGCTGTTGTCAAACACGTAGAAAAGAATGCTGTGCAGTTTAAGAGTTTTAAGATCTCAGTGTTCTGTGGATGAGTATGTTAATGCATCAAGAATGAGTTATGCTGGTAGTTGGGCTACTAAGCTACTGCAGATTTGTTAGGTGTGAGCGTTTATACTTATTACAATGATTGCTGGCTGAAGTATTCGTGCACAAATAAAGCCATGGCTAAGCAAGGGATCTACTTACAGCATGTTAATGGCTGTCATTATGAAGTTGTTGGTGTTAATCAGCCTCAGCTGCAGAACTGTTACGGTCTCTGCCAATGTAACAATGAACGCTACAGCAGTAAATGTCAGCACGCAGTAAGAAGTGTATGTCAAACCCTGAGCCAAAGAGAAGCAGAACTAAAACTGATTGTGAAAGTGATTGTTGTGTAGATGGTGTGTGCATTGATAGACATACTTCAGTATGAAGTTATGGATGACAATGCAACTAAAATCCCATTATATACCATCCCTTATGTTATAAAATGTCACAGCAACTACGCCAGCAGTTGAATATTGATTTGGTGAAGCCGTGTGTAAATGAAGCTAGTGTACATTGGTCTGCAGGCGGTCTTTGTAAAACAGAAAATTGTTGATGTAATGGTTTCTTTAGAGCTGTATGTCATTAGTGGATCACAAAAGGCTCATCGCAAGTTGTGCCTCTCTGTAGTGAAACAGATGAATGATCAGTGATATTCATATGAAACTGATAGGGAAAGAATCTTACAGTATCAGAGTATATTAAAGAAGTAAAGATGAACTATGTTGGCAGCTGGATTTCAGAGATAGAAATTCAGGCAACAGCCAATGCTTTGGGTGTCCAGATATTTATATTTAGTGGTGGGATGTGGCAAAGTTATTTTCCAATGACTACAAAGCAGACAAATGAAGGAATTTGTCCAAATGTGCCAACAACCATTTTGAGGCTGTTACTTGTGTTCAGGATAGTGATAGAAATGTGCGCTTTGAGTTGTGTAAAGATATTCAGTCAGACACCCGGTATATGGCCAGAAGAACTTGTAAACAGGCTGAGTAATACAGTTTAAAATCTAGTGTAAATTATTGTTTCTCTAAGTATTTAAAAACAAAGTTGTATGCCCAATTAAAATAAACGCGATGTGTTGCACATGGAGAAGAAAAGAGACATGTTCAAAAGGTTGTATCAGCAAAATGGAAATGAGTGACTCGATATTAAAGACAGTCTTAAGTTGAAATACAATGAGAATGATGTGCATAGAGAAATAAAGAACTGCGAATAGAATGAAATGCCAAGACGACGATTTGTATAGGCAAAAGATGAACATGAACAGGAAATACAGAGAAGATGATTTGTACAAGACAAAACTGAAAGACATGTGTAAAACAATACAAAGTAGATGATTTGTATAGGGAGAAAATGATAGACCTTTTTATAAGGAAAAAATACCAAGAGAACGATGAGTATAGGAAGAGAGTTAAAAGCATTTTCACAAAGATACCATGAAAATGATTTGTTTCGTGACAAAGCCAAAATAATTTATAAACTGAAAGATTTGTTGTATCAAAATAAAGCCAAAGAACGTAGCAAAGTCAAATAAGGGTTAATCTCACGCATAGACAGAAATTATTAAAGCTAGGAGTGCCAAGACTTATCGTGGAAGTGCTGAGTTTAGGAAGCGGGTTAGTGGTGTCAATTAAAAAAAGGCAGCAGGTGAAAGCACAGGCTGAAGATTTTGATTTTGTTATGGGCGCTTTTTAAAGAAGGTTAAAGATGGTCCAGATTTTGTGTGTTGTGTGTGCCATAGGTTGTTGTTTAGACACCAGGTGTTACAGTGCAGGAGAGATTATAGGAAGAAAGCTGGAGTTTGTTTGCAGAAAAATGCATTACTGAAAATTATCTACATTGTGAAAGCCAGTGTTGTTGGTTAAACACACCTAGAAGTGAGCTTTGGATCTGCTATACATGCCATTATAAAATTAAGGGTGAAGTGCCAGCTGAAAGTATCAAACAATTTGGCACTTGACCCTATTCCACTTGAACTGGCATGTTTAAATAAGTTAGAGCAGCATTTGATAGCCCTGCATATTCCCTTTTATGAAGATGTTAGCCTTGCCTAAAGATGGGCAAAATGGAGTCCATGGACCTGTCACGTGTGTTCCAACAAACATTGTTCAAACGACCAATTTGCTTCCACGTACTTCCATGGAGGTCTTTATTGCCTGTCAAGCTCAAACTTACATATTCATAATGCCCCTTATGAGTATGTTGATACAACACATTAAGCAGGTGCTGCAATATAAGAAAATTATAAAGAGGTGCACTTTAATGCAGAGCGGTTGAATGAATTTTGTAAAGCTGATGAAGATCAAAATGGCGGTGAGTGTAAGACTGATAGTGTTGAGCAGTCAGCTGTGCAAGATGATGAATTTTTGCATGACAGGCAGCAGCACTGTATGTTCCAGGACACCTGCCTGATGCCTGTCGATATTGGTCAGGAGGCACTTGACCAGTATTGATTATACTGAATTTGGCTCCAGCAGAAGGAAACTGTCCTGTGAAGTTTCTGTCTGATCATAGTAATGAAGCTAGATGTTTCCCAAAGGTAGCCCTACATACCACGATGATAGAGACAGCATTGTTTGACATTGTTGCCGTATTTCAAACCGAATTTTACATGCAGATGGATGCTTTGCACAAAATGTTGAATATATATTTTTGCTCTATGTCTGAGCTTGAACAGGTAGTGTCAAATGTGTCCATTGCATTGAGAAAGGGAAATGGGAAGGATCACAAAGTGAGTGGTGAGGCCTTCACTGAAGAGTCGCTGAGGAAGCTTTTAAAGTTTGATGATGGGTATCGGTTTTAAAACCAATTAGAGGTACCCCAGCTTTTTGGCAGAGAGCACAGCGTGACTTGTTGGCTTTTGTAAGGCAGCTAGGTATCCCCACGTGGTTGTTCCTTTTCTGCAGCTGATATGCACTGGAAAAACAAAAAAACTTTCTAGCATTTAGAAGCAGGCAGGTAGAACAGACACTGGAACAGCTAGAGTGGGCAGATAGGTGTAAGCCTTTGCGGTGTAATCCTGTCACTGCAGCAAGAATGTTTGACTTCGCTGGCATTGTTTCTTGAGAGAAGTGCTGATGTCTCCAGCAAATCCAATAGGCAAAATAAAGGACTACTTTTATAGGGTGGAGTTCCAGCAGTGTGGTTCCCCACATGTCCATTGCCTCTTTTGGATTGAGAAGGTTATTGATAAAAACAGATGCAGAGGTAGTTCAGTTCATTGATCGTTATGTGACATGCGAATTACCATCCAACGATGAATTATTGGACACTAACATCTGTGCAGCAGCATTCTAAACGACAGGCAAAAACCTGTAAAAGGGCAAAACTGTTTTTTTAATTTTGGATTTTGAGGCGTGTTTGACTTCGTTTGCGTCGCAGTATTGTGTTAAAAATAATGAAACTGCTGTTAAGAGCGTCAAACTTGGAAACAAGTGTGGTTATGTTGTGAAAAGAACCCGCACACAACCTGCAGTTGTGCGTTATGTGCGGTTCTGAAACAAAATCCAGAATTGTTTTATGAAAGCATTCTGAAGTTGTTTATGCCATATTACACAGGAGGGCAGCTCAGACCTGTTGGCTTTGAAACAGCAAGATTTTTCTGAATGGCCAGGTGAGATCCGTTAACAATTTGATGTATTCTGTCAAATCTGTGGTTGTGAAGCACATTTGAAGTGGAAAGTGAAGAGTTAGACAATGTTGAAGAGCTAATCCACAATGATGGGATTATTGAGGATGCCTGGTGTGCCTTGTGGCCTGAACAGGAACTAGAGTTCGAATGCAGGAAATACTTAGAGTAGAAACACAGGCCAATGAGGAACAGGTGGAACATATCCTGACTTAGCTGTTCAGCGAGAACAGATAGGTCATTTGGAAAAGACAAATACCATCAAGTGCAGGAGTGACGGTTTGGCGTTGCTTCGCTCTCAATGACACACATGTGTATTTAATAAAGTCAGACAGTGGTGTGCAGCAGGCTCAGGGAAAAAGCCAGACCCATTCCACTTTTTGTTAAGGTGGTGCTGGCACTGGTAAAAGCCATTTAATAAAGGCTATTCAGTATGAGGCAACAAGGATTTTGGCACCAGCGTGTTAAAGACAGCATCTGTACATTGTAGACAACAGGAACGATCACCTGCTTTGCCATCAACTTGGCCCATGTGGTCGAGCCTCTAGTCACAGATAATCAGGCCTTAGAACGAGGGAGAGAGTTTCAGAGACTCGCCGGTCTGAGCTATCAGACCCCCGTCACCTTTACTGATGTGTGCAAATTTGAAAAAATTCTGAACCGTCAGTTTTTTTTTACAGAAGTCCAGATCAGCAACCGCTCTGTTTGAGACGGCTTTCTCCGATAGATCCAATCCTCTGTTTCTCTTTTTGTTCCAGAACCATTACGGTATAAAAAAATAAATCTCAAAGCCTTTCTCAGGGTTCCGTATGTCGGTCATTACTGCTACAAAAGCTACACGAAACCCTACGCACACCTATGCAAAGTGCACTGCTCTGTGTGTAACAACCCTGATTGCACTAAGCAGGAGCTCAAACCCATAGCATGCAGCGACTGCAACAGGACGTGTCGTACGGCTTTGTGTTTTGACAGGCACAAGGAGCCTAGAGAAAGACCTTTGGGTGAAACAAAGAGCAGTATATGCTATACAATCAAAAGATGTCAGATGCAAAAAATTCACATCTCATAATCACAAATGCCCGTGGCCTAAAAGCAACATCTGCAGAGAGAAATTAGTCTCAGACGCCGGTGATCACCTATGCTTCAGCCTTTGCCTCCGACTTGGGATCATGCACAGAAATTGATTTTCTATGACTTTGAAACATTTGTTGTTCAGTAGGACGTGCACAAACCTTTTCTTGTCTGCACCAAAACACTGAGTGGCGTGCGGTGGTCGTCTTATGGTTTGAACTGTGTCAGGGACTCTCTTGCATTTCAGGAGGCCCGTGTACCAGAACAGTGTTTGTGGTTCACAATGCTAAAGGTTTTGACAGCTATTTGATCCTCAACACCATGATAGAGATGGGATTGCAACCTTCTCTTGTCATGCAGGGCAGTAAAATTCTGTTTCCAAGACCCCGATTTTAATTTAAAATTCATTGACTCGGTCTTTCCTCACCATGCGTCTCAGCACCATGCCCAAGGCGTTAGGTTTCTGATCAGACCAAGGGTCATTTCCCACAGATTCAGTTCAGAGAAGAATTCAGTATATTGGAGCTTATCCTCCGCATGATTATGGCGTGGAGCGTATGACTCCTGATCAGCAGCAAGAGTTTTACAGCTGGTACAGAGAGGCGAGTCAGGGTACGTTTGACTTTGAGAGGGAAGCTCGGCTGTACTGTGAAAATGTTGACGTTCTTGCCAAGGGCTGTATCGTGTTCAGAAATCAGTTCCTCAGTGACACAGGCGTAGACCCTTTTAGTTGCATCGCATGCATGAAGGTGTTTCTTACAAATTTCTTCCCTCCTAAAACCCTGGCCATACCTTCGCCAGATAACTACAGGTGGTTGAGTGGGTAGCATGCAGCAATAATGCTTTTATTCCAGCTTGTGTTAAAGGGGAAGAAACAGGTAGGACCTTACTTTGTTGACGGTTATGCTGAAATGGACGGTATTGCTTACGCTTGGGAGTTTCTGGGGTGCTTTTACCACGGTTTCCCGTCTTGTTTCAACCCCCACGACACTTGCCCTCTGAGGCGCATCCCCTTTGAGGAGCTGTATGCGTCTAGTGAGGAGAAAATGCAGGCTTTGAAATCTGTTCATGGTGTTCAGACGGTTGTCATGTGGGAGCATGAATGGCTGGCTATGAAATGTGCACTCAGGCGTAAAAGCTTTTCTCGGGAGCTTCCTCCCTCCCGAACCTCTGTGCCCCCGTGATGCTCTTTGGTGGTAGAACGAGCGCTGTGAGGCTGAGGTACAGGGCCAGGCCTAACGAGACCGTGCATTATGTAGATGTCACTTCTCTGTATCCGTATGTGAACTGTAATTTTTCCTATCCGCTAGGTCACCCCACCATCATCCACAAAGACTTTGATGCCCCTCAAAACTACTTTGGGTTCAAAGCCACCATCCACCCTCCTAGAGGGCTCTTGTTCCCCGTGTTACCTTACAAAACATCTACAGGTAAACTGGTGTTCACCCTCTGTCGTACCTGCGTTAAAATAAACAAGACGGGTCCGTGTAGACACGACGAGCAGGCCAGAGCATTGACGGGAGTGTGGGTCAGCGTTGAAGTCAACGAGGCTCTTGAGGTTGGTTATAGAGTAGGCAAGATCATTGAAGTGTTGCACTTTGACCGGTGCAGCGATTCCATTTTTGTCGGCTACATGCACACCTTCCAAAAAAAAAAAAAAAGGTAAGCAGGAAGCTTCAGGCTACCCACCCGAGGCCACTGATCAGGAAAGCAGAGAAAAGTACATCAGGGACTATAAGCTGCATCAAGGCGTGCAGCTAGACGCTGGCAAGATTGAGGTGAACCCTTGTTAGAATAAAATGTTTTATATTTGTATCGTGTGACCTGTAAGTTGTTTTGCAAACTCACTCTAGTTTCTATAGATCCATAGAGCAGAAGGCCACCTCTGATTATCAGTTGATTGAAACAGGATCCGTAGAACAGAGGGCTACTCTGATTATCAGCTGGTTGAAAAGAGAGGGACAAGATACCGTCAGGGTCAAAGTCAAACCCCCTAAAAGTTCAGTATGCAGTTAGTCATCTGAGGCATACTGTAGGATAGGGGTCTCAGATCGCTGACTAGGTACAACTGAACATCGAAGGGGGAGTTTAGGTTTTCCTCCCCTTTAGGATGCTGGCTGAAGATGGTTGGAGCAGCTAAGTGCCAAGAGGCTGGGACCAGCCTGTGCACCAACAAGGGAGAGCCAAGTTTAAACCAGGGCTGCTCCCCAACAGTTTTTGGACCAATTAGAGGGGAACACATACTATATAACTTTGTAAATTCTAACTTAGACAATCTCTTTTGGGAAGTTGGTTGCAGCTAACTGCTTGCAGACTGCGATTTGCTGAACAAAGGAGGTCCATGTACATGTAACATTTTGGTGTCCTGATGCTAAATAAATACTTGCACTAAGGAACAATTCGGCTATAGAATTCTTCTATACAAAACAAACGCACTGACAGTACCATGCATTGCAGAAGAGAGAAGCTAAGTGGAAAGCATATGAATTTGATGCTTCAGTGTTGCCCATGGGTCTGCAAGTGGGAATTGCAGACCCATGGGCAGGTAGAAATTTATGGTTTCAGCAGTTAATGCACTCCTTAATGTTTGTTGAAGGTACCAGAACCACTAACTACTACATGTGAGTCTTTAAGCCTAAATAATTGTTCTTGGTTGGGAGAATTACTGTGTGAAGACAGCAGTCCCTGATGCAATGGAAGTGAAAGCTGTGAGGGCGAAGGGCTGTTTGTTTGAATGATGTTATAAGGGGTCTGGAATGTTTATGGGAATATCAGTGTGTGATAGATACCTGATGGATTTAGGAAAGCGTGACAATAAGGATGTGAAAAAGTTCTATGAAGTGACTGAGTGTCAAACCGTAAACCGAGCAGAACTTTGATGGTAGATCATCAAGTTTTGCCTGTAAATTTATTTATACCATATGGGTGGACAGGGTGTTGTTATGGCAACACTGAAACTCCCATATGTGTTTTTTGCTATCCAGATGGAGAAAGTACCTGATCTAATTACCATTGGAGAATAAGCATAGGAGAAAAGTGGGGAATAGGATTGTTTCCATGGTATGGTGTGACCTTTTTGGTAGACCATATTGATAATATTACCTACACCTACCTTGCAGGGCTTTGCAAACGAAACTATAAAAGGTTTTAAGATGTTGTCAAACACTAAAGGAGCCATAGATTGACATTGTTGAAATATGACATGGCTTTTGATTACATTCTTGTTAGCATGGCTTTGTTTGCATTCAGTGCTAAATCCGAATAAATGTACATATCTAAAATGGAACACTCCATGCTGTGGACCTGACGTCAGAGCCTGGATTGAACATGGCGGTGTGTTACGTGTGGCCAGGAGGTAGGACTGTGTGTGTGGGCGTGTGTTGTTGTCTCTCCCCACCCTCTCTCAGCACAGAGGAGACCTCAGGTGAGACTTATTGTCTCGTCAGCTTGAGCTGACTTAAGGAGGCGTCTCTCTCTTTACTCTTTCCCTGCAGGTGACCTGGTGAGGAGGTTGAGGCTCTGGTTTCCCCATGCCAGGAGTCCGTTGAGCCGTTTGGTTTTGTTATTTTAGTTTGGAGGTTCCCTGGTAGTCCTGTTTTCGGTCTTTTCTTTTCATTTATGTAGTGGGTTTTAGGCAGGTTTAGTTTGGGGGTGGATGCTGGGTGCGACGGCCGTTGGCTGGCTCAGTGTTCTCTCGTTTGTTTGTTTTGGCCAGGAACCTCCAACCTTTTTGTTTTGTTATTTTCTGGGGAATTATTTCATTTGTTTTTGAATTAAGAAAAACTTCTTGTCTTTATGTTTCGGGCCTTGCGAGCCCTTGAGGTCCGTAACACAGTGACAGTCCATGTGGGAGACGAGGTTTGTACACTGAATAGTTGACAAACATGTTCCACCATAGTTAAAAATTTAAAACCACCTTTCAAGGGTCAAATCTTGCTTACCTAGTCACAATGTTAACATCCTTGAAGTTATTCAAATCTTTTTTTCCTCCTTTCCAGCTACAGCCACCACATCCTGCCACACCAGGATCCATACAACTGAGACCAACTCCAGGAGTGAATATGGTTGGTGACAAAGTGAACAGTGTAGGAAATTTCAATAAAGGATGTGCCACAGCATTGTTCGATAGTGAAAATAGGAAAAAAAAAGTGTCAGAGCGTCATTCCATCAGGGGAATCCTCTGTTAAGCAACCCCGGTGTTCAGTGCATGGCTGTATCGTTAGTCGGCTTAGCAAAACAGTGTTCAGTGTTTTTCAGTGGGAGACGAAAGATTTGGACAGTGTTTTGCTTTTAGGTGATTTGTATTCGTATTTGCGCAATAGTAAGATGATCAGTGGTGGGTCCCTGATTTGCCTCAGCAGTCAGTCATTGATGGACAGACCTTTGCTTTTGAATATGGTGAATGGGTGACAGGGACAGTTGGCATGGATCAGGGAGAGCTTGTTGATGCAGGTGTAGAGATGTCACTGATAGAAGGGCTACAATACATGCTTAGCAAATACAGCACATGTTTCCTGACGTTGGCAAGCAGTACATGTGCTGTTATTTGTGAGCATGGTCGCTATGCAGTAGTTGATTAACATGCACGTAATGCATGTGGAATGGTTGATATGAATGGAAAAAGTGTTGTTGTACATTTGGCAACACTTGAAGATGTTTGCAACTATGTATGCCAGTTGGCGGTTTCACTTGGTGCTGGACAGAGGCCTTTTGAGATTGCTGCTGTTTTTGTGACAAATCCTGTCCCAGACGATCACAGTTCAGAGTGTTTGTCTGAGCATGCGGTGTGTACTAGCAGTGAATCCGCTTCAGTCATAGAAAGCAGTAGTCAAACGTAAGAGGTCAAATGTAAACTTTGCATTAAAAAAGGAAAAGTTCTGACGTCACTGCTGTGAATTCAGATGTAGAATTTATTTGTGACGTGTCCAAGGGGCTGCAGTTTGATCCTGTTGATAATAAAGTTGCACAAGCTTTGTGCAAAAAGCTAAATGTGGAGTTTGAGAAGCAGGATAGACAGATGTGTTCATCAGTTGGCATGTTGGGAACTCCTTGCATTGCATGCAGTGACAACATTGTGGCTGACGGTAACTTTCTTTCGAGCAGTGTCTCAAGCTGTGTCTGGTACACAAAAAGACACATTAATTAAGACGTGCTGTTGTCAAACACGTAGAAAAGAATGCTGTGCAGTTTGAGTTTTTTTTTAAGATCTCAGTGTTCTTCTGTGGATGAGTATGTTAATGAATCAAGAATGAGTTATGCTGGTAGTTGGGCTACTAAGCTACTGCAGATTTGTTAGGTGTGAGCGTTTATACTTATTACAGTGATCGCTGGCTGAAGTATTCGTGCACAAATAAAGCCATGTCTAAGCAAGGGATCTACTTGCAGCATGTTAATGGCTGTCATTATGAAGTTGTTGTTTGCGTTAATCAGCCTCAGCTGCAGAACTGTTACGGTCTCTGCAAAGGTAACAATGAACGCTACAGCAGTAAACGTCAGCATGCAGTAAGAAGTGCATGTCAAAGCCCAGAGCCAAAGAGAAGCAGAACTAAAACTGATTGTGAAAGTGATTGTCGTGTAGATGGTGTGTGCATTCACAATGACATACTTCAGTATGAAGTTATGGACGACAATGCAACTAAAATCCCATTATATACCATCCCTTATGTTATAAAATGTCACAGCAACTATGCCAGCAGTTGAATATTGATTTGGTGAAGCCGTATGTAAATGAAGCTAGTGTACATTGGTCTGCAGGCGGTCTTTGTAAAACAGCTAAAGAAACCATTACATCATCAACAATTTTCTGTGTGTCATGTCATTAGTGGATCACAAAGGGCTCATCGCAAGTTGTGCCTCTCTGTAGTGAAACAGATGAATGATCAGTGATTCATATGAAACTGATAGGGAAAGAATCTTACAGTATCAGAGTATATTAAAGAAGTAAAGATGAACTATGTTGGCAGCTGGATTTCAGAGATAGAAATTCAGGCAACAGCCAATGCTTTGGGTGTCGAGATATTTATATTTAGTGGTGGGATGTGGCAAAGTTATTTTCCAATGACTACAAAGCAGACAAATGAAGGAATTTGTCCAAATGTGCCAACCACCATTTTGAGGCTGTTACTTGTGTTCAGGGTAGTGATAGAAATGTGTGCTTTGAGTTGTGTAAAGATATTCAGTCATTAGACACCCGGTATATGGCCAGAAGAACTTGTAAACAGGCTAAGAGTAATACAGTTTAAAATCTAGTGTAAATTAGTTTCTCTAAGTATTTAAAAACAAAGTTGTATGCCCAATTAAAATAAACGCGATGTGTTGCACATGGAGAAGAAAAGACATGTTCAAGAGGTATCAGCAAAATGTTTTAAGGAAAATGGAAATGAGTGAATCGATATTAAAGGAAATTATTAAAGACAGTCTTAAGTTGAAATACAATGAGAATGATGTGCATAGAGAAATAAAGAAAACTGCGAATAGAATGAAATGCCAAGACGACGATTTGTATAGGCAAGATGAAAATGAACAGGAAATACAGAGAAGATGATTTGTATAGGGAGAAAATGAGACCTTTTATAAAGGAAAAAATACCAAGAGAACGATGAGTATAGGAAGAGAGTTAAAAGCATTTTCACAAAGAAATACCATGAAAATGATTTGTTTCGTGACAAAGCCAAAATAATTTATAAACTGAAAGATTTGTTGTATCAAAATAAAGCCAAAGAACGTAGCAATAAGGGTTAATCTCACGCATAGACAGAAATTATTAAAGCTAGGAGTGCCAAGACTTATCGTGGAAGTGCTGAGTTTAGGAAGCGGGTTAGTGGAGGTGTCAATTAAAAAAAGGCAGCAGGTGAAAGCACAGGCTGAAGATTTTGATTTTGTTATGGAGCGCTTTTTAGACAAGGTTAAAGATGGTCCAGATTTTGTGTGTGCCATAGGTTGTGGTTTAGACACCAGGTGTTACAGTGCAGGAGAGATTATAGGAAGAAAGCTGGAGTTTGTTTGCAGAAAAATGCATTACTGAAAACTATCTACATTTGTGCAGTACAAGTTGTGAAAGCCAGTGTTGT
The DNA here is from genome assembly GCA_036365135.1 of Miichthys miiuy. NCBI lineage: Eukaryota > Metazoa > Chordata > Actinopteri > Sciaenidae > Miichthys > Miichthys miiuy. The sequence continues at coordinate 4,062,984 of CM071617.1, read as the reverse complement.
TGGTTAAACACACCTAGAAGTGAGCTTTGGATCTGCTATACATGCCATTATAAAATTAATAAGGGTGAAGTGCCAGCTGAAAGTATCAAACAATTTGGCACTTGACCCTATTCCACTTGAACTGGCATGTTTAAATAAGTTGAGCAGCATTTGATAGCCCTGCATATTCCCTTTAAGATGTTAGCCTTGCCTAAAGATGGGCAAAATGGAGTCCATGGACCTGTCACGTGTGTTCCAACAAACATTGTTCGAACAACCAATTTGCTTCCACGTACTTCCATGGAGGTCTTTATTGCCTGTCAAGCTCAAACTTACTTATATTCATAATGCCCCTTATGAGTATGTTGATACAACACATTAAGCAGGTGCTGCAATATAAAAGAAAATTATAAAGGTGCACTTTAATGCAGAGTGGTTGAATGAATTTTGTAAAACTGAAGATCAAAATGGCAGTGAGTGTAAGATTGATAGTGTTGAGCAGTCAGCTGTGCAAGATGATGAATTTTTGCATGACAGGCAGCAGCACTGTATGTTCCAGGACACCTGCCTGATGCCTGTCGATATTGGTCAGGAGGCACTTGACCAGTATTGATTATACTGAATTTGGCTCCAGCAGAAGGAAACTGTCCTGTGAAGTTTCTGTCTGATCATAGTAATGAAGCTAGATGTTTCCCAAAGGTAGCCCTACATACCACGATGATAGACAGCATTGTTTGACATTGTTGCCGTATTTCAAACCGAATTTTACATGCAGATGGACGCTTTGCACAAAATGTTGTATATTTTTTGCTCAATATGTCTGAGCTTGAACAGGTAGTGTCAAATGTGTCCATTGCATTGAGAAAGGGAAATGGAAGGATCACAAAGTGAGTGGTGAGGCCTTCAACACTGAGTCGCCGCTGAGGAACCTTTTTAAAGTTTGATGATGGGTATCGGTTTTTTAAAAAACCAGTTAGAGGTACCCCAGCTTTTTGGCAGAGAGCACAGCGTGACTTGTTGGCTTGTGTAAGGCAGCTCGGTATCCCCACGTGGTTTTGTTCCTTTTCTGCAGCTGACATGCACTGGAAAAACCTTGCTAGCATTTAGAAGCAGGCAGGTAGAACAGACACTGGAACAGCTAGAGTGGGCAGATAGGTGTAAGCCTTTGCGGCGTAATCCTGTCACTGCGGCAAGAATGTTTGACTTCCGCTGGCATGGTTTCTTGAGAAGTGCTGATGTCTCCAGCAAATCCAATAGGCAAAATAAAGGACTACTTTTATAGGGTGGAGTTCCAGCAGCGTGGTTCCCCACATGTCCATTGCCTCTTTTGGATTGAGAATGTTATTGATAAAAACAGATGCAGAGGTAATTCAGTTCATTGATCGTTATGTGACATGCGAATTACCATCCAACGATGAATTATTGGACACTAACATCTGTGCAGCAGCATTCTAAACGACAGGCAAAAACCTGTAAAAGGGCAAAACTGTTGTTTCAATTTTGGATTTTCGAGACGTGTGACTTCGTTTGCGTCGCAGTATTGTGTTAAAAATAATGAAACTGCTGTTAAGAGCGTCAAACTTGGAAACAAGTGTGGTTATGTTGTGAAAGAACCCGCACACAACCTGCAGTTGTGCGTTATGTGCGGTTCTGAAACAAAATCCAGAATTGTTTTATCAAAGCATTCTGCAGTTGTTTATGCCATATTACACAGGAGGGCAGCTCAGACCTGTTGGCTTTGAAACAGCAAGATTTTTCTGAATGGCCAGGTGAGATCCGTTAACAATTTGATGTATTCTGTCAAATCTGTGGTTGTGAAGCACATTTGAAGTGGAAAGTGAAGAGTTAGACAATGTTGAAGAGCTAATCCACAATGATGGGATTATTGAGGATGCCTGGTGTGCGTTGTGCCCTGAACAGGAACTAGATAGAGTTCGAATGCATGGAAATACTTAGAGTAGAAACACAGGCCAATGAGGAACAGGTGGAACATATCCTGACTTAGCTGTTCAGCGAGAACAGATAGGTCATTTGGAAAAGACGAATACCATCAAGTGCAGGAGTGACGGTTTGGCGTTGCTTCGCTCTCAATGACACACAGATGTGTATTTAATAAAGTCAGACAGTGGTGTGCAGCAGGCTCAGGAAAAAGCCAGACCCATTCCACATTTTTGTTAAGGTGGTGCTGGCACTGGTAAAAGCCATTTAATAAAGGCTATTCAGTATGAGGCAAGGATTTTGGCACCAGCGTGTTAAAGACAGCATCTGTACATTGTAGACAACAGGAACGATCACCTGCTTTGCCATCAACTTGGCCCATGTGGTCGAGCCTCTAGTCACAGATAATCAGGCCTTAGAACGAGGAGAGAGTTTCAGAGACTCGCGGTCTGAGCTATCAGACCCCGTCACCTTTACTGATGTGTGCAAATTTGAAAAATTCTGAACTCAGTTTTTTTACAGAAGTCCAGATCAGCAACCGCTCTCAGTTTGAGACGGCTTTCTCCGATAGATCCAATCCTCTGTTTCTCTTTTTGTTCCAGAACCATTACGGTATTTAAAAAAATCTCAATCACAAATGCCCGTGGCCTAAAAACATCTGCAGAGAGAAATTAGTCTCAGACGCCGGTGATCACCTATGCTTCAGCCTTTGCCTCCGACTTGGGATCATGCACAGAAATTGATTTTCTATGACTTTGAAACATTTGTTGTTCAGCAGGACATGCAAACCTTTTCTTGTCTGCACCAAAACACTGAGTGGTGTGCGGTGGTCGTCTTATGGTTTGAACTGTGTCAGGGACTCTCTTGCATTTCAGGAGGCCCGTGTACCAGAACAGTGTTTGTGGTTCACAATGCTAAATGTTTTGACAGCCATTTGATCCTCAACACCATGATAGAGATGGGATTGCAACCTTCTCTTGTCATGCAGGGCAGTAAAATTCTGTTCCCAAGACCCCGATTTTAATTTAAAATTCATTGACTCGGTCTTTCCTCACCATGCGTCTCAGCACCATGCCCAAGGCGTTAGGTTTCTGATCAGACCAAGGGTCATTTCCCCACAGATTCAGTTCAGAGAATTTGCAGTATATTGGAGCTTATCCTCCGCATGATTATGGCATGGAGCGTATGACTCCTGCTCAGCAGCAAGAGTTTTACGGCTGGTACAGAGAGGCGAGTCAGGCTACGTTTGACTTGAGGAAGCTCGGCTGTACTGTGAAAATGTTAACGTTCTTGCCAAGGGCTGTATCGTGTTCAGAAATCAGTTCCTCAGTGACACAGGCGTAGACCCTTTTAGTTGCATCGCCATGGCATGCATGAAGGTGTTTCTTACAAATTTCTTCCCTCCTAAAACCCTGGCCATACCTTCACCAGATAACTACAGGTGCCAGACCAAAAGCTACTCCCATGCCTCATCCAGTGGTTAGAGTGGGTACTGCGCGCAGCAGTAATGTTTTTATCCAGCATGCGTTAAACAAGGGGAGAAACAGGTAGGACCTTACTTTGACAGTTATGCTGAAATAGACGGTGCATATGCTTGGGAATTTCTGGGGTGCTTTTACCACGGTTTCCCGTCTTGTTTTAACCCCCACGATACTTGCCCTCTGAGGCGTGTAATAGTAAATTCAATTTCTTTGTTTCAACCACTGCACAACCTCCCTTTTTACTCACTTCCTGGAGGGCCGACTCCTGCAGCAGACAAAGGGATGTGAAAGGGCTGTCCCTCAGGTATAAATATTTAGGTGTCCCCATGCTCGGGTCTCTCTTCATCTTAGACTTCTCGCATGTTGGTTGACCTTTTCTTTGCAAAGAAAATAAAACCTTGTCGGCCGGCAGAAGTCTCTATTTCATTTACCAGTAGCAGAGAAATTTCCACAACAGGCGCATCCCCTTTGAGGAGCTGTATGCGGCTAGTGAGGAAAAAATGCAGGCTTTGAAATCTGTTCACGGTGTTCAGACGGTTGTCATGTGGGAGCATGAATGGTTGGCTATGAAACATGTGCATGCAGACGTAAAAGCTTTTCTCGGGAGCCTTCTCCCGAACCTCTGTGCCCCCGCAACGCCTCTTTGGCGGTAGAACGAGCGCTGTGAGGCTGAGGTACACGGCTGGGCCTAACGAGACCGTGCACTATGTAGATGTCTCTGTATCCGTATGTGAACTGTAATTTTTCCTACCCGCTAGGTCACCACCATCATCCACAAAGATTTTGATGCCCCCCCAAAACTACTTTGGGTTCAAAGCCAACATCCACCCTCTAGAGGGCTCTTGTTCCCCGTGTTACCTTACAAAACATCGAGGTAAATTGGTGTTCACCCTCTGTCGTACTTGCGCTAAAATAAAACAAGACGGGTCCGTGTAGACACGACGAGCAGGCCAGAGCATTGACGGGAGTGTGGGTCAGCGTTGAAGTGAACAAGGCTCTTGAGCTTGGTTATAGAGTAGGCAAGATCATCGATGTGTTGCACTTTGACCGGTGCAGCGATTCCATTTTTGTTGGCTACATGCACACAGGTCCATGTACATGTAACATTTTGGTGTCCTGATGCTAAATAAATACTTGCACTAAGGAACAATTCGGCTATAGAATTCTTCTATACAAAACAAACGCACTGACAGTACCATGCATTGCAGAAGAGAGAAGCTAAGTGGAAAGCATATGAATTTGATGCTTCAGTGTTGGGAATTGCAGACCCATGGGCAGGTAGAAATTTATGGTTTCAGCAGTTAACGCACTCAGTAAGATCAGTCAAGAGATTGAAGGGTCCATGTTTGTTGAAGGTACCAGAACCACTAACTACTACATGTGAGTCTTTAAGCCTAAATATAATTGTTCTTGGTTGGGAGAATTACTGTATGTGAAGACAGCAGTCCCTGATGCAATGGAAGTGGAAGCTGTGAGGGCGAAGGGCTGTTTTTGTTTGAATGATGTTATAAGGGGTCTGGAATGTTTATGGGAATATCAGAGTGTGATAGATACCTGATGGATTTAGGAAAGCGTGACAATAAGGATGTGACTAAGTTCTATGAAGTGACTTTGAGTGTCAAACCGTAAACCGAGCAGAACTTTGATGGTAGTCACATTTACAGGCAAAACTTGATGTTCTGTTTATACCATATGGGTGGACAGGGTGTTATGGCAACACTGAAACTCCCATATGTGTTTTTGCTATCCAGACGGAGAAAGTACCTGATGATCTAATTACCATTGGAGAATCAGCATAGGAGAAAAGTGGGGAATAGGATTGTTTCCATGGTATGGTGTGACCTTTTGGTAGACCATATTGATATTACCTACACCTAGCAGGGCTTTGCAAACGAAACTATAAAAGGTTTTGAAATGTCAAACACTAAAGGAGCCATAGATTGACATTGTTGAAATATGACATGGCTCTTGATTATTCTGTTCGCATGGCTTTGTTTGCATTCAGTGCTAAATCCGAATAAATGTACATATCTAAAATGGAACACTCCATGCTGTGGACCTGACGTCAGAGCCTGGATTGAACATGGCGGTGTGTTACGTGTGGCCAGGAGGTAGGACTGTGTGTGGGCGTGTGTTGTTGTCTCTCCCCACCCCTCTCTCAGCACAGAGGAGACCTCAGGTGAGACTTATTGTCTCGTCAGCTTGAGCTGACTTAAGGAGGCGTCTCTCTCTTTACTCTTTCCCTGCAGGTGACCTGGTGAGGAGGTTGAGGCTCTGGTTTCCCCATGCCAGGAGTCCGTTGAGCCGTTTGGTTTTGTTATTAGTTTTGGAGGTTCCCTGGTAGTCCTGTTTTCGGTCTTTTCTTTTCATTTATGTAGTGGGTTTTAGGCAGGTTTAGTTTGGGGGTGGATGCTGGGTGCGACGGCCGTTGGCTGGCTCAGTGTTCTCTCGTTTGTTTGTTTTGGCCAGGAACCTCCAACCCTTTGTTTTGTTGTTTTTCTGGGGAATTATTTCATGTTTTTGAATTAAGAAAAACTTCTTGTCTATGTTTCGGGCCTTGCGAGCCCTTGAGGTCCGTAACACAGTGACAGTCCATGTGGGAGACGAGGTTTGTACACTGAATAGTTGACAAACATGTTCCACCATAGTTAAAAATTTAAAACCACCTTTCAAGGGTCAAATCTTGCTTACCTAGTCACAATGTTAACATCCTTGAAGTTATTCAAATCTTTTTTTCCTCCTTTCCAGCTACAGCCACCACATCCTGCCACACCAGGATCCATACAACTGAGACCAACTCCAGGAGTGAATATGGTTGGTGACAAAAGTGAACAGTGTAGGGAAATTTCAATAAAGGATGTGCCACAGCATTGTTCGATAGTGAAAATAGGAAAAAAAAAGTGTCAGAGCGTCATTCCATCAGGGGAATCCTCTGTTAAGCAACCCCGGTGTTCAGTGCATGGCTGTATCGTTAGTCGGCTTAGCAAAACAGTGTTCAGTGTTTTTCAGTGGGAGACGAAAGATTTGGACAGTGTTTTGCTTTTTAGGTGATTTTGTATTCGTATTTGCGCAATAGTAAGATGATCAGTGGTGGGTCCAGATTGTGTCCCTGATTTGCCTCAGCAGTCAGTCATTGATGGACAGACCTTTGCTTTTGAATATGGTGAATGGGTGACAGGGACAGTTGGCATGGATCAGGAGAGCTTGTTGATGCAGGTGTAGAGATGTCACTAATAGAACGGCTAGAACACATGCTTGGCAAATACAGCACATGTTTTCCTGACGTTGGCAACCAAGTACATGTGCTGTTATTTGTGAGCATGGTCGCTATGCAGTAGTTGATTAACATGCACGTAATGCATGTGGAATGGTTGATATGAATGGAAAAAGTGTTGTTGTACATTTGGCAACACTTGAAGATGTTTGCAACCCTGTATGCCAGTTGTCTGTTTCACTTGGTGCTGGACAGAGGCCTTTTGAGATTGCTGCTGTTTCTGTGACAAATCCTGTCCCAGATGATCACAGTTCATGTGAGTGTTTGTCTGAGCATGCGGTGTGTACTAGCAGTGAATCCGCTTCAGTCATAGAAAGCAGTAGTTAAGCATAAGAGGTCAAATGTAAACTGTGCATTAAAAAGGAAAAGTTCTGACGTCACTGCTGTGAATTCAGATGTAGAATTTATTTGTGACGTGTCCAAGGGGCTGCAGTTTGATCCTGTTGATAATAAAGTTGCACAAGCTTTGTGCAAACAGCTAAATGTGGAGTTTGAGAAGCAGGATAGACAGATGTGTTCATCAGTTGGCATGTTGGGAACTCCTTGCATTGCATGCAGTGACAACATTGTGGCTGACGGTAACTGTTTCTTTCGAGCAGTGTCTCAAGCTGTGTCTGGTACACAAAAAAAGACACATTAATTAAGACGTGCTGTTGTCAAACACGTAGAAAAGAATGCTGTGCAGTTTAAGAGTTTTTTTTTAAGATCAGTGTTCTTCTGTGGATGAGTATGTTAATGAATCAAGAATGAGTTATGCTGGTAGTTGGGCTACTAAGCTACTGCAGATTTGTTAGGTGTGAGCGTTTATACTTATTACAGTGATCGCTGGCTGAAGTATTCGTGCACAAATAAAGCCATGTCTAAGCAAGGGATCTACTTACAGCATGTTAATGGCTGTCATTATGAAGTTGTTGTTTGCGTTAATCAGCCTCAGCTGCAGAACTGTTACGGTCTCTGCCAAGGTAACAATGAACGCTACAGTAGTAAACGTCAGCACGCAGTAAGTGTGTCAAAGCCCTGAGCCAAAGAGAAGCAGAACTAAAACTGATTGTGAAAGTGATTGTCGTGTAGATGGTGTGTGCATTCACAATGACATACTTCAGTATGAAGTTATGGACGACAATGCAACTAAAATCCCATTATATACCATCCCTTATGTTATAAAATGTCACAGCAACTATGCCAGCAGTTGAATATTGATTTGGTGAAGCCGTGTGTAAATGAAGCTAGTGTACATTGGTCTGCAGGCGGTCTTTGTAAAACAGAAAATTGTTGATGTAATGGTTTCTTTAGAGCTGTATGTCATTAGTGGATCACAAAAGGCTCATCGCAAGTTGTGCCTCTCTGTAGTGAAACAGATGAATGATCAGTGATTCATATGAAACTGATAGGGAAAGAATCTTACAGTATCAGAGTATATTAAAGAAGTAAAGATGAACTATGTTGGCAGCTGGATTTCAGAGATAGAAATTCAGGCAACAGCCAATGCTTTGGGTGTACAGATTTATATTTAGTGGTGGGATGTGGCCAAGTTATTTTCCAATGACTACAAAGCAGACAGATGAAGGAATTTCTGTCCAAATGTGCCAACAACCATTTCGAGGCTGTTACTTGTGTAAAGATATTCAGTCATTAGACACCGGTATATGGCCAGAAGAACTTGTAAACAGGCTAAGAGTAATACAGTTTAAAATCTAGTAAATTATTGTTTCTCTAAGTATTTAAAAACAAAGTTGTATGCGAATTAAAATAAACGCGATGTGTTGCACGAGAAGAAAAGAGACATGTTCAAAAGGTTGTATCAGCAAAATGGAAATGAGTGACTCGATATTAAAGGAAATTATTAAAGACAGTCTTAAGTTGAAATACAATGAGAATGATGTGCATAGAGAAATAAAGAAAACTGCGAATAGAATGAAATGCCAAGACGACGATTTGTATAGGCAAAAGATGAACATGAACAGGAAATACAGAGATGATTTGTACAAGACAAAACTGAAAGACGTGTAAAACAATACAAAGTAGATGATTTGTATAGGGAGAAAATGATAGACCTTTTATAAAGGAAAACATACCAAGAGAACGATGAGTATAGGAAGAGAGTTAAAAGCATTTTCACAAAGAAATACCATGAAAATGATTTGTTTCGTGACAAAGCCAAAATAATTTATAAACTGAAAGATTTGTTGTATCAAAATAAAGCCAAAGAACGTAGCAATAAGGGTTAATCTCACGCATAGACAGAAATTATTAAAGCTAGGAGTGCCAAGACTTATCGTGGAAGTGCTGAGTTTAGGAAGCGGGTTAGTGGTGTCAATTAAAAAAAGGCAGCAGGTGAAAGCACAGGCTGAAGATTTTGATTTTGTTATGGAGCGCTTTTTAGACAAGGTTAAAGATGGTCCAGATTTTGTGTGTGCCATAGGTTGTGGTTTAGACACCAGGTGTTACAGTGCAGGAGAGATTATAGGAAGAAAGCTGGAGTTTGTTTGCAGAAAAATGCATTACTGAAAATTATCTACATTGTGAAAGCCAGTGTTGTTGGTTAAACACACCTAGAAGTGAGCTTTGGATCTGCTATACATGCCATTATAAAATTAATAAGGGTGAAGTGCCAGCTGAAAGTATCAAACAATTTGGCACTTGACCCTATTCCACTTGAACTGGCATGTTTAAATAAGTTGAGCAGCATTTGATAGCCCTGCATATTCCCTTTATGAAGATGTTAGCCTTGCCTAAAGATGGGCAATATAGAGTCCATGGACCTGTCACGTGTGTTCCAACAAACATTGTTCAAACGACCAATTTGCTTCCACGTACTTCCATGGAGGTCTTTATTGCCTGTCAAGCTCAAACTTACTTATATTCATAATGCCCCTTATGAGTATGTTGATACAACACATTAAGCAGGTGCTGCAATATAAAAGAAAATTATAAAGAGGTGCACTTTAATGCAGAGTGGTTGAATGAATTTTGTAAAACTGATGAAGATCAAAATGGCGGTGAGTGTAAGATTGATAGTGTTGAGCAGTCAGCTGTGCAAGATGATGAATTTTTGCATGACAGGCAGCAGCACTGTATGTTCCAGGACACCTGCCTGATGCCTGTCGATATTGGTCAGGAGGCACTTGACCAGTATTTTGATGATACTGAATTTAGCTCCAGCAGAAGGAAACTGTCCTGTGAAGTTTCTGTCTGATCATAGTAATGAAGCTAGATGTTTCCCAAAGGTAGCCCTACATACCACGATGATAGAGACAGCATTGTTTGACATTGTTGCCGTATTTCAAACCGAATTTTACATGCAGATGGACGCTTTGCACAAAATGTTGAATATATATTTTTCTCAATATGTCTGAGCTTGAACAGGTAGTGTCAAATGTGTCCATTGCATTGAGAAAGGGAAATGGAAGGATCACAAAGTGAGTGGTGAGGCCTTCAACACTGAGTCGCCGCTGAGGAACCTTTTTAAAGTTTGATGATGGGTATCGGTTTTAAAACCAGTTAGAGGTACCCCAGCTTTTTGGCAGAGAGCACAGCGTGACTTGTTGGCTTGTGTAAGGCAGCTAGGTATCCCCACGTGGTTGTTCCTTTTCTGCAGCTGATATGCACTGGAAAAAAAAAAAAAAAAAAACTTTCTAGCATTTAGAAGCAGGCAGGTAGAACAGACACTGGAACAGCTAGAGTGGGCAGATAGGTGTAAGCCTTTGCGGCGTAATCCTGTCACTGCGGCAAGAATGTTTGACTTCCGCTGGCATGGTTTCTTGAGAGAAGTGCTGATGTCTCCAGCAAATCCAATAGGCAAAATAAAGGACTACTTTTATAGGGTGGAGTTCCAGCAGCGTGGTTCCCCACATGTCCATTGCCTCTTTTGGATTGAGAATGTTATTGATAAAAACAGATGCAGAGGTAGTTCAGTTCATTGATCGTTATGTGAATTACCGTCCAACGATGAATTATTGGACACTAACATCTGTGCAGCAGCATTCTAAACGACAGGCAAAAACCTGTAAAAAAAAAGCAAAACTGTTTCAATTTTGGATTTTCGAGACGTGTTTGACTTCGTTTGCGTCGCAGTATTGTGTTAAAAATAATGAAACTGCTGTTAAGAGCGTCAAACTTGGAAACAAGTGTGGTTATGTTGTGAAAAGAACCCGCACACAACCTGCAGTTGTGCGTTATGTGCGGTTCTGAAACAAAATCCAGAATTGTTTTATCAAAGCATTCTGCAGTTGTTTATGCTATATTACACAGGGCAGCTCAGACCTGTTGGCTTTGAAACAGCAAGATTTTTCTGAATGGCCAGGTGAGATCCGTTAACAACAATTTGATGTATTGTCAAATCTGTGGTTGACGAAGCACATTTGAAGTGGAAAGTGAAGAGTTAGACAATGTTGAAGAGCTAATCCACAATGATGGGATTATTGAGGATGCCTGGTGTGCGTTGTGCCCTGAACAGGAACTATAGAGTTCGAATGCAGGGAAATACTTAGAGTAGAAACACAGGCCAATGAGGAACAGGTGGAACATATCCCTGACTTAGCTGTTCAGCGAGAACAGATAGGTCATTTGGAAAAGACGAATACCATCATGTGCAGGAGTGACGGTTTGGCGTTGCTTTGCTCTCAATGACACACAGATGTGTATTTTTAATCAAGTCAGACAGTGGTGTGCAGCAGGCTCAGGGAAAAAGCCAGACCCATTCCACATTTTTGTTAAGGTGGTGCTGGCACTGGTAAAAGCCATTTAATAAAGGCTATTCAGTATGAGGCAACAAGGATTTTGGCACCAGCGTGTTAAAGACAGCATCTGTACATTGTAGACAACAGGAACGATCACCTGCTTTGCCATCAACTTGGCCCATGTGGTCGAGCCTCTAGTCACAGGCTTTAGAACGAGGGAGAGAGTTTCAGAGACTCGCCGGTCTGAGCTATCAGACCCCCGTCACCTTTACTGGTGTGCAAATTTGAAAAAATTCTGAACTGTCAGTTATTTTTTTTACAGAAGTCCAGATCAGCAACCGCTCTCTGTTTGAGACGGCTTTCTCCGATAGATCCAATCCTGTTTTTGTTCCAGAACCATTACGGTATAAAAAAAAAAAAATCTCAAAGCCTCTCAGGGTTCCGTATGTCGGTCATTACTGCTACAAAAGCTACACGAAACCCTACGCACACCTATGCAAAGTGCACTGCTCTGTGTAACAACCCTGATTGCACTAAGCAGGAGCTCAAACCCATAGCATGCAGCGACTGCAACAGGACGTGTCGTACGGCTTTGTGTTTTGACAGGCACAAGGAGCCTAGAGAAAGACCTTTGGGTGAAACAAAGAGCAGTATATGCTATACAATCAAAAGATGTCAGATGCAAAAAATTCACATCTCATAATCACAAATGCCCGTGGCCTAAAAGCAACATCTGCAGAGAGAAATTAGTCTCAGACGCCGGTGATCACCTCTGCTTCATTCAGCCTTTGCCTCCGACTAGGGATCAGGCACAGAAATTGATTTTCTATGACTTTGAAACATTTGTTGTTCAGCAGGACATGCAAACCTTTTCTTGTCTGCACCAAAACACTGAGTGGTGTGCGGTGGTCGTCTTATGGTTTGAACTGTGTCAGGGACTCTCTTGCATTTCAGAAGGCCCGTGTACCAGAACAGTGTTTGTGGCTCACAATGCTAAATGTTTTGACAGCTATTTGATCCTCAACACCATGATAGAGATGGGATTGCAACCTTCTCTTGTCATGCAGGGCAGTAAAATTCTGTTCCCAAGACCCGATTTAAAATTCATTGACTCGGTCTGTCCTCACCATGCGTCTCAGCACCATGCCCAAGGCGTTAGGTTTCTGATCAGACCAAGGGTCATTTCCCACAGATTCAGTTCAGAGAAGAACTCAGTATATTGGAGCTTATCCTCCGCATGATTATGGCATGGAGCGTATGACTCCTGCTCAGCAGCAAGAGTTTTACGGCTGGTACAGAGAGGCGAGTCAGGCTACGTTTGACTTGAGGGAAGCTCGGCTGTACTGTGAAAATGTTGACGTTCTTGCCAAGGGCTGTATCGTGTTCAGAAATCAGTTCCTCAGTGACACAGGCGTAGACCCTTTTAGTTGCATCGCCATCGCCTCGGCATGCATGAAGGTGTTTCTTACAAATTTCCTCCCTCCTAAAACCCTGGCCATACCTTCACCAGATAACTACAGGTGCCAGACCAAAAGCTACTCCCATGCCTCCATCCAGTGGTTGAGTGGGTAGCATGCAGCAATAATGTTTTTATTCCAGCATGCGGTAAAGGGGAAGAAACAGGTAGGACCTTACTTTGTTGACGGTTATGCTGAAATAGACGGTATTGCTTACGCTTGGGAGTTTCTGGGGTGCTTTTACCACGGTTTCCCGTCTTGTTTCAACCCCCACGACACTTGCCCTCTGAGGCGCATCCCCTTTGGAGGAGCTGTATGCGTCTAGTGAGGAGAAAATGCAGGCTTTGAAATCTGTTCATGGTGTTCAGACGGTTGTCATGTAGGAGCATGAATGGCTGGCTATGAAAAATGTGCACGCAGGCGTAAAAGCTTTTCTCGGGAGCTTCCTCCCTCCCGAACCTCTGTGCCCCCGTGATGCTCTTTGGTGGTAGAACGAGCGCTGTGAGGCTGAGGTACAGGGCCGGGCCTAACGAGACCGTGCATTATGTAGATGTCACTTCTCTGTATCCGTATGTGAACTGTAATTTTTCCTATCCACTAGGTCACCCCACCATCATCCACAAAGACTTTGATGCCCCCCAACTACTTTGGGTTCATCAAAGCCACCCTCCTAGAGGGCTCTTGTTCCCTGTGTTACCTAACAAAACATCTACAGGTAAACTGGTGTTCACCCTCTGTCGTACCTGCGTTAAAATAAACAAGACGGGTCCGTGTAGACACGACGAGCAGGCCAGAGCATTGACGGGAGTGTGGGTCAGCGTTGAAGTCAACGAGGCTCTTGAGGTTGGTTATAGAGTAGGCAAGATCATCGAAGTGTGGCACTTTGACAGGTGCAGCGATTCCAGGTGGCTAAACTATGTCTGTTTCTGGGGAAATTTTGCACAGAAGCAATCTGCCTCAGACCACCCTGGTCAGCGACCCTGAAGAATTTCTCAGTTTCATGTTTTCCGGTCAGTACAAAGTGAAATACTTTAGTTTTCTGAACGACAAGACCGCTATGATTCAATGGAATTACCACAAGCGGTGTGTCGTGCCTCCAGGTAGAGCTAATGTTTTCGTCGCTGCATTCACTACTGCTTATGCCTGTCGCAAGCTGTACAGTTATCTAGAGCAAGTGCAAGAAAATGTTCTCTACATGGATACTGACAGTCTGTGGTGAAAGAAGGGGAAACAGATGAGCTGGACGGTGACACCATTCAGGAATTTGCAGCCACTGGTTCCAAAAGTTATGCCTACCAGACTAAACAAAAGTAGTATTGTGTGTCAAGGGTATCACCCAGACTAGAGAATGCTGTGAGCAGGTCAACTTTGACAGGGTCAGGGAGTTGGAGGGATACCTTGAGGACTCTCAAGGGGGCGTGATTGACACCCCTCATCATAAGACGTGAGTTTTTTTCCTGAAAAACTGCACATTTCAAAAAAGTTTAGAGTGGTGTATGACAAGAGACGTCTCTTTAGCGACGGCACAACTCTGCCTTTTGGTTACTGAAATAGGAGTAGAAAAACAAACGGAACAAAGACCAAAAAACCCAAACGTCACACCTTGCTAACGAGGAAGTTAACTTTGATCCCAGACTTGCAGCACCCTTTTCATGTATGATTGTGGGACCCAGTGGGTGTAGGAAAACACATTTTGTAAAAGTGTTATTGAAAATTGTGAACATGTAATAAATGTTGTACCTGAGAATATTGTATGGATTTACACTTTTCAACCAATGTATGCTGAACTGCAAAAAAATGAATAAAAAGATTAAGTTTGTTGAAGGACTGCCTGATTCTTTTGATGACAGCTGTTTCCTCCTGATCAGAACCATTTGATTCTGGATGATGTTATTTTTCAAGCCTCCGACCATCCTGAAGTGGTCAATTTTTACTCAGTACAGACATCAGAAATATGAGTGTTTGTTGGCGCAAAATGTATTTCAGAGGTAAACACCGCCGTACCATGAGTTTGACCAGTTATCTGGTGTTTAAAAACCCTTGGGACAAATTACAGATGTATATTGAAGACGCCAAAGACCCCCACAGGTATTTAATTGTTGATCTCACACCTTCCTGCCCAGAACCGTACAGGCTGAGGACAGGTGTACTGCCTCCACAGCACAGCAGAATTACCACGAGCGGTGTGTTGTGCCTCCTGGTAGAGCCAATGTGTTCACTGTGGCATTCACGACCGCAAATGCCAGTCTCAAATTGTATAGTTATCTGGAACAAGTGCGAAAAACCCTCTGAAATTGGGTAATTATCTGGGGGATTTGACTGAGCTGGACGGTGACACCATTCAGGAATTTGCAGCTGCCGGTCCCAGAGGTTATGGAAGTTGAGTAACATGCATTAGTGAGACATGTTTACAGGTGGTGGTAATGGGGAGACAGAGTCCTAGCTGTCTAGTCCTATGGCAGCATAGGTAAAAGGGATGACCTGAGCCAGCCCTAACTATAAGCCTATCAAAAAAAAAAAAAAAAAAAGTCTTAAGTCTACTCTGAAGTGTTGACCATGTCTGCCTCCCGAACCTGGAATGGTAGTTTGTTCCACAGAAGAGGAGCTTGATAGCTGAAAGCTCTGGCTCCCAATCTACTTTTGGAAACTATAGGAACCCAGCATCCTGAGAACGCAGTGTTCTAAAAAGGGGTAGTAGGGTACTATGAGCTCTTTTAGATATGGTGCCTGACCATGGAGAGCTTTGTATGTAAGGAGAAAGAATTCTCTATTCTAGAGTTAACAGGTAGCCAGTGCAAGGAAGCCAAAATGTGAGAGACATGATCGCTGATCTTGGTTCCTGTCAGAACACGTGCAGCAGCATTCTGAATTAACTGCAAAGTTCTAAGAGACTTATTGGAGCAACCTGATAGCAAAGAGTTACAATAGTCCAGCCTAGAAGTAACAAATGCGTGGACTAGTTTTTCTGCATCCACGAGATACGGTGTCTGATTTTGGCGATGTTACGTAAGTGGAAGAATGCAGTCCTCGAAATTTCCTTTATGTAGACATAACAAAAAACACAAATCCTGGTCAACAACAACTGGAGGCCAGGGTGATCCCATCTAAAGTAACTAAGTCTCTAGAGAGTTTAAGGTGTTTGGGTCTAATTACAAGAACTTCAGTTTTGTCTGAATGTAATCAGAAAATTGTAGGTCATCCAACTTCTTAATATCCTTAAGGCATGCTTGGAGTTTAACTGGTTTCATCAGGCAGAGACAGGTTGACGGCTTAGATTAAGAAGTTATTTGATGAAGGTTGATGAGAGAAACAGTCTAAAATATCAGGTTTTTACAGCTGTTTCCAAACTTGCTGTATCAGAATGCAGAACAGTGCCTGAGGGCAAGAGGTGATGGAATAGTTATAATATTAAAGAATCTCATGAAGTCATTGCTAGTTAGACCTAAAGGAATAGATGGCTCAATAGAGCTGTGGTTCTGTTAGCCTGGCTACAGTGCTAAAGAAAAACCTGGGGTTCTTATTTTCCTCCATTAATGAAGAGTAATAGGCAGCTCTGGCATTACGGAGAGCCTTCCTTATGTTTTAAAATCTTGCCAGACTAAACGAGATTCTTCCAGTTTAGCGGCACGCCATTTGCGTTCAGATTTATGTGCCTCTTGCTTTAAGTCACGAGTCTGCTGGCTATACCATGGTGCTAACCTCCTTTTGTTTAATTATTTTCCAGAGGTGCAATAGAGTCGAGAGTTGTCCGTAATGAGCCTGTAGTACTAACAGCAACAACATGATCCATTTGTGAGGGGCTAAAGGAAGCAGACAAGTCCTCTGCTGCATTGAATTCAACGCTGAAGGAATCACTTCCTTAAATTTGGCTACAGCACTATCAGATAAACATCTGCTGTAGGAGTTTCTGCAAAAAGGCTTATAGTCCAGTAATATAAACACACACGACAGAAGAGAATTCTGTGGAAAGACTATTAGATGATCAATTTCAATACCATATGAGAGAACAAGATCAAGAGTGTGGTTCAGACAATGAGTCGGTTTATTTACACTCTGACAGAAGCCGATTGAATCTATTCAAGAGATAAACGCAGTACTAAGACTATCATTGTGGTATACCACATGATTAACAAAAAAAAAAAAAAAAAACCCCACCTACAATAATTACTGTTTCAAGGATCAAGCCTGATGCAAATTCAGATAAAAATTCAGGGGAAGGACCTGGAGCACGATACACTAATAACTGGCTGTAGTGTTTTACCCAGGTTGGGTGAATGAAGCTAAGAACAAGACTTTCAAAACGAAGTCTAATTTAGTTTAGGATTTATTAATAGACTTGAGTCAAATATGGCTCCAACTCGACCGGTACTTCGAGGAATATGAGTATTACAATGACCGGGAGGAGTGGATTCATTTAAGCTAACATTCATCCACCTGCAGCCAGGTTTCAGGGAGACAATAAAAATGCAGATTTTAATTCACTGACTAAAACTTCTTTAGACGACAAGGACCTGATATTCATTTAACTCTTATTTTGGATGGTTGATTTAGTGTGTGATGAACTCGTCTTCTGTTTGTTTTATCTTTAAATAATGTAGGTGGACGGGGGACAGACAGACAGTCTCTATACTAAAAAGGACTGGGTGTGCAGCTGCTCTAATGGAGGCGCAGAGAAGCGTGTAAGACTGCAGCTCTGCTTCTTGGTCTGAACTCTGGGTTGTCACGGTTTTGGTTGACTAATAAACTTGGCCATGTTTCTAGATATGAGAGCTGCTCCATCCAAAGTGGGATGGATGCCGTCTCTCCTAATCAGACCAGGTTTTCCCCAGAAAGGTGTCCAATTATCAATGAAGCCCACATCGTTTGCTGGACACCACCTCGACAGCCAGCGGTAAAATGACGACATGCAGCTAAACATGTCATCACTGGTCACATTGGGCAGGGGTCCAGAGAAAACTACGGAGTCAGACATCGTTTTGGCGTATGCACACACCGATGACACATTAATTTTAGTGACCTCCGATTGGCGTAACCGGGTGTCATTACCACCGACGTGAACAACAGTCTTACTGTATCTACGTTTCTTTAGCCAGCAGTTTTAAATTAGACTCGATGTCTCCCGCTCTGGCCCCTGGTGTCGCTAACTTCACGTTTTATAAATGGAGCTGCCAGTGAGTTGGCCTCTCAGCGGGTGTCACTGAGGGGGGAATCTGTTTGAAACGTGGAGCGGTTGGTGGCGTATAGCAGCTATTGACTGTTCAGTGGTGCGGTACTGTGCCTCTAAGTCAGGCTTGAGGACGACGAGTAGCTAAACATGTGGCACACAGGTTAGGACTTGCACCCTTTTCATGCAGGATTTTGGGAAAACCTGTTTTGTAAAAGGTGCATTTAAGAATTGTGAACGTGTGAATAGCTCAACACAGGCGGGCCAACTCATCAGGTCTTGACCTAGAGGGGAAAACCACAGATGCCCTTCATATGCTGGCAAGAAAACTGACTGGGTTGTTAGTCCAGAATTTTAAAGGATTTGCCAGCTACTTGGTCTTCCACATCATGATGTGGCTGGATTTAGAACCTTTTGTCCTTCTGCAAGTCATCAAGGTTTTAGAGATTGCAATTAAGAGTTCAAATCCCATCAATGGTGTGGAATGCTGACAGAGCCAAGGATTGACCCACTGAGCATCTGATTAGTAGAGGACCTGCTCTACTTCTTTAGCTGAGGAGCGTTATCTTTAGTCAAACTGCATGTAACTGAATCATAACCCAGCATTTCCGCTGAGATGAACAAGCTCATACTGAACTGTTGACCAGAAGCCGCTTTATATACTCTTCAGTCAGACTCATACAAAGCGTCCTATTGGATGATCACATCCTTCAGTAATCAGGCTGTCATCTGTGTCACCTGTAGCTCCACCTGTTTTTACTTTGCATGTGATCAGTACCATCTTATCTACTCTTGTTTTTTTACAGCTTATTTCCTTTAAATGTATTTTATACTTTACTTGTATTCTATGTGGAATCATTTGTTTGTTTTGGTTCTGTCTTTTTCCTCTTTTGGTATTGTGTGTATTTGAGTGTATGTAAGTTGAAAGTTTTCTGACTTAATCATACACGCAGTAACTGAGTGAATGTTTTTTTTCAGCAGTGGTTCAATCCAATCCAGAAGGAGCCAGTACTTAAGTTAAGATGAGAATTGTGATGTCAATTGTAGAAGTTATAGACATATACAATAATCTTGGAAGTCTCCTGAAAACTTTTGTTTTTTGTTGTTATTTAGTTTGTACTTTCTCTCATCTCTGTCTTATGCTTTCAGTCATTTGATGTTTGGATATATCTATTAAAACTGAAAGGATGGTGCAATGTTTGTGTATACATGAAGACCATATATGGAAAAAACAGGTGAGGTGCCTCACCTGCTGATTGCAAACACCTGTGGGAGGTGATAGTCTATAAAGTGAAAGGTGTCACTTTCTCTCAGTT
Organism: Miichthys miiuy; assembly: GCA_036365135.1. Lineage (NCBI taxonomy): Eukaryota > Metazoa > Chordata > Actinopteri > Sciaenidae > Miichthys > Miichthys miiuy. The sequence continues at coordinate 4,043,696 of CM071617.1, read as the reverse complement.
TGCTCTGAGAAAGGTCAGAGAGCCGCGTGCTCTTCAAGAGACAGGGTTACGCCATCTAATGGTGTTTGTAATGAACCAGGAACCAGGACTCCACATTGACTGACCACAAATGCTACGAACAGCTGATCCAAACTCTGTTAACGATTTTGAAGCTTAGTTACTTTGTTGGTCACGTGAACCCAACCTGTGTCATTACATTCAAAACTGGTGTAAATCATCATCAGCTGCACGAAATCCAACAGCTATTCACTCAACGTATCTATCAAAGCCTGAGGCAAAAACAAATGTGTCGCATTTACCAAAGAACATAATCCAGGTGGAATGTCTTACACATTACCTAAAGGATTGGAAATGCTCTCTCAAACCCTCATGGTCAGAGGATAAAATCTACCTGATGAAATTAAATTGCACAGTCCTCCGGTTATTGCTTGCTGCTGCTGATACTTAATGTATTTGGCGTGTGTTGCGCTTTAGACATGGCAGTCTTTATGTTGAAAGATTTACATCATTTAAGAATCAACAGCTGGAAAAAGTGACTAATACTGTCACCATGTTTGGGGCAAACACACTTGCACCAATGTGACGTTCACTTGGCTCAACATTTTTTCTTTACACCTACACATCCTGCAGAGATGAGAAGGCTTTCTAAAAAACCCTCATTTCAGCAGGGGCCAAATCTGCCCGGTGGGGAAATGTAACTGTCAGCTCCACCTCAGCTGTGCTCTTCTCTGTGAACACACAAACAAGCAGAGAAAACCCATCTTGGTTTAAATAGATCCATTTGCAAATGCATTATTCATGTTCCTTCTGTAAGCACTAATATATTTTTACCTGCTGCTATGTTTAATTCATTACTTGGAGACATTTCTCTTGACTCCAGACTGGATGAATAAAGTGAGATGTGTGATATTTCTCAGACTCTGTTGTGTCCACTCAGGCTGCATTCCCTGGATGGCCCTAATGATTCAACCAGCACCAAAATCGACCTTATGTAGCAGTAAATAAATAACTCTAGGGGTTACCAAAGTGGGTTGAATAGCAGGTGCAACAAGTGTTTAGTTTGTAATTATTTCCCACCAACTAACATAACCTTTTTCTGTCAAAGTTTCTGAATGTGGGCAGAATGCAACTTTCTGTGCAAACCCTACTAATTTTAACCAGGTTTCACAGGATTCACGTGGATAAAAGACATTGACCCTCTGACTTGTTTTTTGTTTCGCAGTCTGAAATATTGCCTACAGGTTTTTAGTTCCAAAAAATGTTGCATTGATTTTTTTTTAAACTACCAACCTGTATGTTGCAAATGCCATCACAGTCATCACACAGCCATCAGGAGAAAAACAAATTCCAGTAGCAACAGGGAAAAATTACTAGAGCGAACTAAATCTGTGCTCAGATTTACAGAGCATCTTAATAAAAATGTATTGCCGCCAAAAACGGCACAGAAACAATCAAGTTAATATTATATAAACCCATATCTGGCAAAACATGTGTTAAATTAATTCAGCTTTTTTTTAAATTTTTTATCTCAACTAAACAGGCATTGTGTATTGATCAATATTCACTCTGTGGGAAGTTATCAGGAAAAAATTGTGGCTTAAAAGACAAGATGGGAGAAACTCCTAACAAAGTAAAAAAATAAGCTGGGAAAAAATGTCAGAATTGCAGATGGAAAAGCAGAGAATGGGAAGAAGGAGCATGCTGAGCTTAAAAATAGCTTCAGCAGTGTGTGTGTGGTAACAACAAAACAGGATTCCAGTGTAAATGTCAGGGTGTAGGTGTGTAATGGAAAAGCAGCAGTGGGGTAAATGACACACTTCAGCATGTGAACGCCTCAAGATACTGATGAGTGCTGTCCCTTAAGATCGACAGCGAAATTAGCACTTGAAGTGTGTAATTGACAACAGAAGTCAGATTTCAGATTTCTCTTACTAATGTGCCATCCAGCATTAAAGCATTGGCTCAGTGAGCACAGCGTATATTATCTTATCTTTATCAACATGTCCCATGGAGATATAAAAACCAACGATATTATCTAATATGTCTTGCCTTGATGAAACACCTCGGTGCTTTCTTGCTGCAGATCTGTTCAAGAACCAAAAGTACTGTTGCATTTACCTTAAAATGAACTTGGCTATTATTCACTTCACCATTACACACGGAAAATTAGTTAATTTCTGTAAAAACAAACAAACAAATGTAACCCTGAGGAGAGGCCATACTCCCTTTTTTTAATAACTTTAAATAATCAAAATTAACTTTGTGCTAGCAGGGCACAATTTGCAAGTATTTATCAGCCAGAAAAAAGGTAAATTATTGGTGGCTGGCTAAAATTTGAACATTCTGATGGCCAAAAGTTAATTTTATTGTCCAGTTGCTGAGCCACCTTGAATGGTAAGGCAGTGAGAGAGTATAAGGAGGAAGCATCTCAGCCAGGAGGAGAGCCACTACCATGAAATTGCCATACAATACCTCCATAGGGGTGTTAAGACACAAGATCAATGCTTCAGCTATTTGTACATTGAACATCGGTAAACATGAGGTGCGTTCACTTTATTTATGGAGCCTCTCCTGCATGAAACTGAAGATTTAATCAAGAAAGCATCAACTCTAAATGATCTATGTCTTCAGCTGCTTATCAGATTTAAAGCTGGCAGAGTTTTCGGATACAAAAGATCTTAACTAATAGGCGAGGTCGTCTGGATTCAGCTGCGTCGAAGGCCTGCACCCTGTTCCTCTTCCTCACAGCTCGCCGCCTGCCTGATAAGAGCATGCAGAGGTGAAACTAAAAAAAAAAAAAAAAAGTTGTTAGAAAATCAATTTATTATTGGAAAGCGAGGCTGTAAGGTGGCTCGGCTGTAATAACTGATATGTATCAGGATGAACGCTGACTCTTCTGTGTGGAGGCAGACAGGGAGGGCTGGAAATGTTTCGGAGGTAAAGGACGACGTGTGAGGATAATCCTTTAAAAGTCATCTGCAGGCAGCCATGTTTAAAAAGCTGTCCTCCATTGCTGTTATTTCTGTCAGATTGGCTTCGTTTCTCCAGGGACTATTATTTTTCTATTAGAGATTAAACCAGTGTTATCTCCTAAAGAAAAGTTGCTCTTAAACTAAAGCTATGAGACTGTAGAGAAATCTGCAGACACATCAGCTTGGATCTGTTCCACAATAAAAATCTTAATTCTCACTGCTTTTATCCTATTTTTGTCTCATCTTGTGTGGTGTTACCTCTGACATCAGGTAACAAGAGGTGTAAAATAATTCATCAAGAACAAATGGGATGGCAAACTGGAGAATTTAAGAACTACCTTCTCACATTTCTCAGACGCATCCTGATGGAAGCAAATGGATCCAGTTTTGTTCAACTTTATACAATCACTTTACTCTAAATATGCCAATTATACAGTAGATTCTTGTTAGTTTGGCTGCCTGGCAGGTGTTAACCCCATTTCCTTAGATGTAATCAATCATATTTCCTTATCCATGGTCAGGTCACGGTGGCAGCAGGTTTACCCTCTCCCCAGCAACTCATTCCAGCTCCTCCTGGGGGAACCTGAGGCGTTCCCGGGCCAGATGGGCTATATAATCCCTCCAGTGCGTTCTGGTCTGATTGGGATGCCTCTAGGCATGTCGAACCGGTAGGAGACTCCAGGGCAGATGCCCTAACCACCTCACCTTTCGTTGCTAAGGTTCAGCGTCTCTACCCTGAACTCCCTCCGGCTGCCCAAGCTCCTTTATCCTGTCTCTAAGGCTGAGCCCAGCCACCCTGTGGAGGAAGCTCATTTTGGCCGCTTGTATCCACAATCTCATTCTCTTGGTCACTACCCAAACCTGACTGTAAGTGAGGGTTGGAATGTGGAAAGATTGGAGAATCAAATTCTTTGCCTTCCGGCTCAGACAGCTATTTTCCCATCACTCATCAACACCAGGACCCCGAAATACTCGAGCTCCTTTCCCCTGGGCAGTAACTTAAATCATCAACTTAAAAATTTGTGTTTGATCATTAGAAATGGTACTTAAGAAATATTTTTAGGGTCACAGACATCACATTCTTCAGTATTAATAGATTTTAATGAGCCGTTCAGTTGAAACAGGTACCAAATCTAGCAGATGTTCGGTATTAATAAGCCCAGACATGAATGAAACAAAGTGTTTGTTAGATCATTTGTCAGCTAAGCGAAATGGTGTGTGGAGAGAAGTGATGGTGTACTGACAAGGCTCTCTCCTACATGCTGTAGGTGGGCTGATAATTAGCAGGACAAACTCTGGCATCCAATTACTCATCTGTATGAATTCAAACTCCACAGTGAGAAACATCTCCACAGTGGCTCAGATTATAAACTGTAGGTGGGCTGGATAATTACCAGCAGCCTGCTATGAGACAGGAGATCTATTCCCACCAGCAGAGTGTCGTGACAAAACATCGGAGGCTTCAAGTTGAAGCAGAGAGAAACTCCTATTACTCTACTGCTGTGTAATGAGACAAGATCCTCCTTTGCCCCACCAGCGTCTCCCATCTTCATTGACAAGTACAATAAAACGGCAAGTCAAATCTGAAACAAGTGAGTTGAGGCTTCTGAGGTCTCTGGGGGGGAAATCTGAAAAGCATTTTGATAGAATAATCTTAACTAGAGCTCCCGATACTCCACTAAGTCTTTAACTGTATCATGGCTTTCATCAGTAGATGGAGTTTTCTCTAATGGAGCTCTGGAGAAGCTAGTAAGTGGATCATTATTCATAATTATTGCAACATGTCCTTGCTGTCTGACCTCATTGGCGTTATCACCATTCCACAAAATGGCTTGGGCAGCCAGACAAGTGATATCTTGGGAGCTTACTGTTCTAATTAGCCAAGGCCAAACTAGATTTAAGTTGTTTTACCCTTGCATTGTGTTACTTTGGGTATGAACAGTGGTCTCAAGTGTGTCAATCTCCTAAACTGGTTGGCTAGTGTTGGAGAAAGGTCTTTGCCGTGATTAAGCAGCGTTTTTAGTCGTCTAAATTTAATCAGAGCTGGCAAATCAAACATGTTGGTAATATTTTACACACCGTATCAGAGAACAAAGATTAATACCACTAGCTAGACCGACTTTACAAAATCAGAGTCGAACTTTACAGATTAAGTTGCAGACCATATTGCCTTTTCCACCTGTCAATCTTCTCAGTCTGAAAATCCTTCCCTAACTCGACTGCTTCTCTTTACATCTTGTTTCAAGGCAGGTTTGGATTTGATAAGGGAAATGAATATGAGGAAATGGCTTCTACTCAGATTCGTCTTATCATTGCATGGGGGGGAAAAAAAGCACATGTGTCCCTGGCATTTTGTACATCCAGTGTATAACAACCCTGATGGGAGGTGGTGACGGTAGGCTGTTTGATACCTGTGCAAGGAGCAGTTGTAAATGTCACCATAACCTTCTAGGTGACTTTAATAGATCCAGTCTGGCGTGACACTGGAGGTGTGAGTGCTGTGTTCAAGTTGGTGAGTTCATAAAACCGCTTTTCCAAATGTCATTATTCGCATAATAGGCCAGAGGTAATGATCTCAGTAGCTCAGATACAGCATATAAACATGCATGTTTAATCTCAATTTGACTTTCTTTTTAATGGATAAAGCTTCACTTCTGTCTGGACTTTGCAGCAGATTATATTCAATTATTATTCTAGAGTGGACAATTACACGTGTCCACACCTGTATATCAAATGAAATGACAATGTGGAATCATAACAATTATCCTGAAATGATAATAGGTAGTTCTGGTAATAGCTGTAGAGAAAATAGATACTGAGAATGAGGCACTGACAAGTACTTGACGCACTAAATGGCTCACGAATCAAAACATTTTAATTTCACTGAAGTTAACATCCGTCTCTCTCTTTTAATTGATTATATATCTGCTGTTTGTGTGACATGTTGAGATGCTGCAAACAGGAATCATCATCAATCACAGAAAGAGGATGGTGAATTACAAGGAAGTATGCTTGGGTAAAAAAAAGTGGCTGAATTTAAAGGAAATATAACCGATGATGCATAATAAGTCATATTCCAACAAAAGCTTTAGCTGCCAGTGTTTGGAATATAATTTATTCTGTTCGTTTTACTTCAAACACATTTTTAAAAAAGCTGATTTTAATCTTTTAAATTACTTTTTAAAGGGGGGTGATACAGCACATTAGTCATCAGAATTATTACAGTGCTAGCAGTAAATATTGACCGTTTAAAATTTCAGTGTCCCGGAGTTATTCTGCTATATTCACACACTTCATCAAATTTTCTTTGCCTACCTCAGTGAATAAAATAAAAGATCTTAATCTTTAAATTGCCTTCATTTTTACATTTTAATGAAAGCAGTGAATGTACGCAGGTGTCAATCAGCAGGAGTCCTGAGTTCCTCTGTGCAGAGTTGCTGATGAGGGGATCCCCTCCTCTAGTTAGAAAACAACATCTGCATCATGTGGAGAGCAAGAAGAGCTGATCAGGATTACATGGTGGGGGATGAAAGGAGGAATGACTTAGTCTTGACTGCTTCATCAACACAAAAAATGAATACTATTTATGCTACTATATTATAGCTATTTATTGTGTTATGTCGTATCTGGTAGGCAGGTTTGGTTATTAGCAAATCAAAAGATTTATTGCTATTTTTAATCCTGTTGTCAAAGTTGATAAATGGGCACCACCCTGGAATCAAGGACCAATAACTGAACCGTGAAGGCAGTCTCAAAAAGGAAGGTTAACTTGGCTGTTAAACTGATCATATAACGGTAACTCTTGAAAGCTGTGATTTCTCAATTTGCTGTCCATGCCTGTGGGTCCAAGGAGTAGGCAGGCATCCAAGATTTCACTGCCTCTAAATCAATCATTTGAACGTGTTTGTCACATCACCATAACAGTGGAAATGTATTACATAGTTTGACCAAGAGGCGAAATGTATAAAGAGGACCAAGAACGCAGCCCTGAGGTACTCCATAATTCCATCCATTGTCTGTACCTGCTTATCCTCATCATGGGGCCTATCCCAGCTGGGTGAAAGACTCCATAATTCGTAGAGACATAATACTTATGTAATATCACAGTTGGATTTCAACCAGAAATGTACCTGGTATTGAATGCTGCGCCAGATCCAGAAGAGTTTCAATTAAGTAGAGTTTCACTGGAATGATGGGCCCTGAAAGCGGACTGCAAATGTTCAAAAGATAATTATGTGGGCTGAGAGTTGCTGCGACACAACTGTCAAAAAATGAAAGGTTAGAGACTGGTCACTTAAATTATTCAGAGCCCCCTAGATCATGGTGTGGTTTCTTAAATAGTGGCTTAATCACAGCAGTCTTACAGCTAGTGAAGACAGCAGCCATTGAAGGTCCTTTTAAAGTTTAGCTGCTTGGGGGTCAAGGATGCTGGTAGTTCGATTTTTAACTCTGATTTTTTGAGTGTCACCAAAACTGAAAATCATACTTAGTCAAACGTCTCTAAAAAAAAAAACAATTTTATTGTCATCAAACAGGATTTTGTCTGTAACCAACCAGAATATGGTTAAAATCTTCATGTCACTCAAACTCACTGACATCACTGTATATTCACCAATAATAAGTACCATTACATCATCATAGTTACACTGAGCTTAACTACAAACCCTGCCAGGTTAGGTTTACAGGTGCACATATGCAACGGTTTGACAGTTTTCCCATCTGTATACTGTAAATGTTTTGAAAGATAGTTGAACTTAACGTAACCCTGGACTGTTGACTGCTGAATGTTTCTTTGTTTTATAGCATCATGGTAAGATTTAGTCAATTGATGGACATGTTTGTACGTTAACATAAAGGAAAATCTGCTTTTCAACGTGAAGCATGACTTGGTTGTGAACCAAGCACCCCTTTCTCAGAAGATGACGCATACTGTAGGTGACAGAAAACAGTCATCAGCTGTTCACCTGTTGTGGGGTTAAAAAATAAATGCACAAAGATGAAGTTTAAAGAGACACTTTGAAGTTTTAACAACTTCTGTCATTAAAATCCCATCTGTGTTTTGAGGTCTTGCAGAGACACAGTGGTGTGTGTGTGTTTTGATAAACAGCTGCTGTCGATCCTCTTTCTGCCTCTCATCCTCTTTATCAGCAGCACTCTTTACACATGAGCTGAATTAACACGTGGGGGGATTTGCTTCATTTTCAAGTGTTAACATCAGGCTGTTCTCATTACATCCATGTCTGCTTGACACTTTCTCTCGGCTTATCTTTTCTGTCTCGTTCCGATCATCTCTCTCAGTCAAATCGCAATCCACCTGTCAGACCGAAAGCAGATTAGCGTTTCAAAAACACATTAACGGTCTGCATGTAGTGAATGAAATGACAGACAGCAGTGGTGTTAAGAGAGCCTGTGCTGCTGTCAGTGTTAAAAGCTTTACCGTTCAGAGACGTTTGGAGGGCTGCGAGAGGAAACTCCCAGCAGGCGGCATACAGCGGGGAGGAGAGAACTTTCTAGTTCGGCTGGAAAGAAAAAAAGTGAACAGGATGTGAAGGCTTTAAGGGGAACCACAGAACTGATAGAAGTTCATGGATGATGCCGGGTTTCCTGCCAGTGCCGCAATGTTTAGAAAAGAAGTAAAGGGATGATAAAAATAAACTCTGGTCCCGTGTCACTCCACCGCTACTCGGATTATGGCTCATATCTTAAACCCTCACTGCAACAAACATTCACACAATCATCCACATATAAAAGTTCTCAAATTATTCCAGACTACAGACTAGGAACCTAGTTTTACCGGAACGTTGTTTGAACCATGGGAAGAGAAGTGACACTCAAGTATGAACATTTCTCACATTATCAAAGAGGTTCGTAAATTCAGATGTCTGCGCAGTTTTAATGAAACGCTTAGTATGTGCAGAGTAAACTTGACTGACTCACAGCTGACATTCTTATGTTCTTACATTGCTGGCTTCAAGCTAATTTTTTTTTTTTTTAATGTTTATTGACCCTACCTGGCTTTTGATTACTTGCGTATGATTGGCAATTGGATGGATAGATGGATGCAGTCACTCATCGCCACTGTTTATATCCAAAACAGCTTATGTAGAGAAGTTTATGATTTGTCATTAAATGAAAACCCATTTTTGATGATTGGTTTTATACAGCAACAGCCTTTCAATGTTTTTGCAGTCTGAAATTACTTTGAATGTGTGAACAGTTTTTGTTATGTGAGTTGGTATCTCTGCACTGTAAACGGCTGTTATTTCTGACAAAAGTAGTGGCTCCAGAAGAACTCATGGTTGGGGTTGCTGCAAGTTGTGTTGATTTGGTGGCTTATTTACACATCCAACAGTTAGACAATGCAAGTATAATGTTTCCATCGTTTTAGCTCTGATTTTTGTCTCCTAACTCTCTAAAGGGAATATCTGGTTCTTTTTTTTGCTGGTGAACCAGAGCATTCAGCGGGTGGTCTGTAACTTTGCCTGTCTGGTGCTGAGTGGGTAGTGCTAAAAACAGCTGCATGCTGCAGCTGAAAATGATGCAATGAGAGTCAACCGCGACAATAAAGGCAGCCTGACAGATGAAACTCATAACACTGAAGGGAGCTGCAGATTCGAGTTATAATCTTCTGTATAGGTTCATCACTAACAAGCGACTTCCCTTTCACATTAAGTTATTTTCCCACCCAAGATGTGAAAACTAAAACTTTCAAAGAGTCTCTACATAGAAGTACCCATCTCTCTCTCTCAAGAAAAAACCAAACCACAAGATGGCAGAGCTTCACGTTTTCCCAACCCGTCCACCATCACAATACTAATACCTTCATTATTTCCAACACTTCAACATGACAAAGTGACATTATCCAGAGATTGTTACAAAGACATTAAACATTTACATTTTTGAATATTTACAGTTGAAACAAGGATATCAACACCTCAATAAGTCCAACACTGTTGCCTGTTTGTATCAATATATTCACAATTTTATAGTAAAGACAACACTATGTGAATTGTTCTTTTTTTTTTGCCTCCACATGCTGTGGAGTCACGGCCTCCGGTGAAGTCTCTGAGTGGCTTTGAGTGCAGTGTAAAGTCCTGAGGTGTGACGGGACACCTCCTTGTCTGCGACCTCTGCTCCAAAAACCACCACCACCACCAGCTCATCAGGTCATCGGGGCCTCCAGTTAAATGAAATACTCCTTTGGGTTTTCGCCGGAGGCATTCTGGGAGTCAGCCTGGTTGTTGAAAGGGAAATCTGGGCTGTCGTCCTGTTTGACTCCCTTCACTTCTTGGTTTCGATACGTCTCTTTTCTCCGGTAGAGGAATCTGGCAGTTATCGCCAGACCAGTCACAATCACAAAGATCACCACTGCTATGACACCTGCAGGGGAGAGCGATATCGAGATTTAAATGAGTAAGATATCGGATGATCGTCTCCTCAAATATTTATACAGATAAATGTGTCAAAAATTGAGGTAAAATATGCAAATTTGAACCTGTTCTAACACCATTAACTCATGTTTTGATTGTCTTGCTAATCTGACTTTCAGGTATATTAAAGAGCATTTCAAATCTTTTGAATCTATCAGACTCTTCTGCTCTGTCCAGCCCACTTAGGAATACGAGGATCCGATTTAATTTAATTGGAATTCCAAAACACGTCAAATCAGTTTGATACCACATTGCATTATAAGGAGACTGATTTTTAAAGATAACAGCGGGGGGAAAAAAATCACATCAGCAAATCATTCCTGCGTGGGTTTAATTAGGTGAGCTGCCCTTTGTGCACTGAGACAGAGTCAGAGGAAAGTCATTTAAAACTGTCCATTAAACTGGCCTGTGTCTCACCTCTTTTCTATCTACACGATTATAGATTGAACCTCTTCAGTCTTCACTTTGAATCAATCTGTGCTGGCAGAGCAAGAAACTTTAAATGAGTTTTTAAATGCACTCTGGAACGTCACTTCACTCCTTCTCGGAGCTCGACGTCTATCCACAACTTTGTTTTTACCGCAGCTAAGGTGACGTGAAACCTTTTTTTTAAAGTTAATCTCAGTAAATTTGTTAAAAAATCAAACCCAAACATTAAATATTACCTCTGACAGTGATTTTCAAGTCAATGATTGTCAAGTTTACAAAAAACAACACACAGATCCTGGTGAATACCAGTAAAACAAGGTTAGACAGGTTCCTGTTCAAGTACAGTGTAACACGGTGAAAAGGTTCAGTACCTCCAATCAGAGCTGAGTCAGTCCTCATGGCATTGACTAAAGGTTGACCTGAACTCACTGAACCAGATTGGTCTACAGCAGAGAAAGAAAGAATAGTGGTGGAGGAGCAGGAGGAAGACAGAGGAGGAAAAAAGATCATACCGAAAAATGAAAAACCAAAGAGCATCAAGAAACACAGAGGGAATAACAGAATTAAAGGATAATCGTCAAGAGGGGAAAACTCAAGACAAGATCAGAACGTCATCATTCAGAGTAGACGAGGGGAAAACTAAATCAGCTCTCCAAATTACTAACAAAGCGTCACAAACTGGATGAGAATGAGCCCCGAGGACAGAAATCCCAAAGGAAACTTTCCCCTCTGTGGTCTAAATTAATTAAAACATTGATCACTGTCGTTTTTCTGTTCAAAAAAAACAAAAAAAAAAACAAGGAGGGTACTGTACGCGATTAATGAGCTGGAAAAGCAGCTTTCATGCATTTTTTGACACACAAATGAAAAAGACAACAGGAGGTGCAAGCTACGCTAATGCAGATAGATGAAACTGTAAAGCAGAAACAGAGCTGGAACTTCTGTTCTGTTCTGTATTGGAAAGTTTTGTGGATTTCAACATATGTCCTTTTTAGAAATATACACTCGTTTCATCTTAGCTTTTGTGGTTTCCGTGATGACTGTAAAAACTACACTGTTCGCTCCCAACCAGTTGCATGGTAAGATTTTTATTTTGTCCAACTAAAGTAGAGCCATAAGTGTGCAAATTGAGCAAGTGTTAGCAGAAGCAAACATCATGGCACCTTTTTGAATGAGTTGAGCGGTGCAGCTTGTCATGCTACATAATAAGAGCTTCAGCCTTGACAGGTTAACCAAAGATACTTAGTGACAGCAATGGTGCGGTGTTGTAGGCTAGACTGGGACTCGCTGTCAGCTGCATTGTCGTTTTCTTTTTTTTTGTTAACAAATCTCACGAAAAGACCAAATACTCTCTAAATTCCCAGTCTGTGGCTGTCACGCATAGTTTCATCATCAAATTCTCAAACTGCTGTCCACTGTAGTTTTTAAGAAATATTACTCAAATACTGCGTTCGTTGGGGGCTGCGTGTATTTTCAGGGACAGATTATTAAACTGTCTGTGCTCTAGTGCATATTACTACAGTAGTAGCAGGGTGGTGTATGTGAATGGATTGTTTCCACGGTAATGAAGGAACATATCATCCAGTATAACAGGGTGTTAACTGAGCGCCATTGTTATCTAAATTATATCAGACATAGGACAGGCAATACATTCACTGTTGCTTTTTTAAATTTCACCTTAACCTCTTAGGCTCTGTAAAACACAGTTAAAATATATCATCCAGTTATGAGCTACTCTAACTTTTTAATGTGCCTTTTTATAATTGTCATCTTCCTTGCTCCGTAACTTTCACGATAGGCTAAATCTGCACGACCAGAACAGTCACAAAAACACGACCTAACCAACTCCCACCTGACAGGTGGTGTGTGTTCTCTGCCGCGTAGGGATTGGCTGAAGTCGAAGAGCCGCAGTTGGACTGGACTAAAGGTCCGGTGATGAAAACGGGGCTGGTGTCCGGGTGGAGCAGAGCAGCTTTCAGAGGGCTGATGGAGTTGAAGTGGACCACCGAGAGACAGCCGGTAAAACCGAGAGAACCCAACCTGACCAAGTCCGGATCCAAATCATCAGAGCCTGAAGAAGGGAAAGGAAAAATTGTAAATTTCATGGAACAATAAATGAAAAGAACGTAAAAAGTACGTTAAAACAAAGTTACTGCTCTGCTTTAACTCAACATGACGTGTAACTTGTAATTTAATCTTATTCTTGGACTAATTGCTGCATTTCTAAGGTACAAATATCTGACCAAATGCTCATCATGCAACATTTAGTGAAGATTAAATGGAACTTAACCCTATAAAACACATTGCAGGCTAGCAGTTGTAACTGTTTCTGTTGCCAAACGTTGCATGACAAACTCAAGTTGTGCCAATGCGCTAACATCTTATCTACACATGAGAATGAAGAGTGACAGACAGTTTCCACTTATTCACATCCTGGCAGGTCTCATTATCCTGCAAGACTCACACTGAACGAGTCCAGACGAGTTTGTGTCTTGCTCAAGGAAACTGCTCCCCAAAGGACTACTGACTCAGTCGGCCTTTTCTAACTGATCCACCTCACCTTCACTCAATACACACTGATGGCCATGACAAACACTAACTGGTTCATTGACTCGGCTGCAGATTCTCCTGTTTATCCCCCGTAAGGGAACATCTGGTGGCAGTGCATTGACTTGAGCTCATTAAGTACCTGTAAACATGTCATTCATTATGCTCAGCGCAGTCCTGTTTATTTGTTGTAAATTTGTTTGTGTCCTGATGCTGCAGTCGGTAAACAAACCGACATCAAGTCAGGATCCATAATGCTCGTCACCATCCGATCAGAAAGCCAAACATACAGACACTCAGCAGCCATTACAGTCGACACGCTGTCAGCGACTCAGCTTCTGTCACTCGAGACAGATGTGCACTCTCACCTATCTGTTCGCTTTACTGACTTAAATCCTTTCATCGTTCACCTCCGCTCGGCGTAAACAGCAGCTGGGAAAGCCGACGTTCCCGCTGTAAACAGCTGCATCAGTGTCTGTTCGGATGACTGAGAGCTGACTGTGGTTTTTACCACGACACATCTGCATGTTGATGAGAACAGCAGGAAACATTACTGCGGCCTGTAAGCTTCTCTCAGCTGATACACTGTCTACTCCATCACCTCTCTCTCTCTCTCTCTCTCTGTCTCACTGTATTCCTTCCGGATCCATTAGTTAGGCTGATGGATGACAGGGTTGGCAGGAAACGACAGAAAATCCACTTTCCCGCTGCTTTTCTGATCCTGATCTGACTCTCTGCCCGCTCTGCTTTGACAGAGGGGAGGACCGGTCACATGCTGACATGACGGGGTTATAACACACTGAGCCCACTGAGTACCATCCTGCAGCTTTACGTCCAAAATACATGAAGTCAATATGGATATTTGAAAGCCAAAACCAATATGTTTTGAAATCAACTGTTAATTTAGCATGCAATATTCTTTATTTTGATAAATTTCATTAAAAAAAACAAGTAATTACAGTTTTGGAGCACTGAGTTTGGGAAAAAAAGCCCATGAAACATCAATTACAGCCTGAGTCAGTCAGTCTCTGAATTAAATCAAAAGAAAAATTATGCTTGCTTGTGTGGGATGCAATGAAATTTCCTTGAATGTTGGTTAAGGACTTCACAGAAACGGCTGCATGTTTAAAGGACCATTTCAATAAGAAACTACTAATTGCCAGTAATTACAAAAGACACTTTGAGATATCTTTCTCACTTGATGTTGCTTGATAGTACTGAAGCCTTGAGCCTGAAGCTTGACTTCTACTCACCTGTGTGTTTCCTTTTTAAACTGACAGAGCGGTTTCTGTGTCTCGGCCTTATCGGAGTTGTGACTACAGCCTGCGGTTTCATGTTATTAATAGCTTATATCTCAGTCTGTCTCTGATGGAGCCATGACGGAGCCAATTACTGTCTCACCCTGACTTGGTTACAGGTCCCTGTCCAGGACTAAATAGATAAAGCGTTGCACTAAAAGACCTCCAGGTTGGGGACAATTTGCAATAAAACCGAGGTTCCCAGAAGAGAAATCTGGTGTCTCCTCAGTACTCAAACTTATGGGGCTTCCACACCGCTGCATAGTAACTTCAGTCTCCAGTCATTTCAATTTCAATCACAGCATTGGATTTTAAAAACTCGTGCAGGCATGAGGAGTTACTGGATGTATCTCCAGTTCTGAGTCATAGTGCATAGCCTTCAAATTTCCTTAGCATTGTTATGGAGCAGCTGTGACTCAGGAGGTAGAGCGGGTCGTCCACTAATCAGATGATCGGCGGTTCAATCTCCGGCTCCTCCAGTCTGCATGTTGAAGTGTCCTTTGGCAAGATACTGAACCCCAAATTGCTCCCGAAGGCTGCGCCGTTGGTGTGTGAATATGTATGAATGGTTAGCTCCTAAAACTGATGAGCAGTTGACACTCTGCTGCGATAAAGCAGCATAAAATGGAGTCCCGTTAACTTCTGACTGAGGAGAAGATGGTATATGAAGGCAGTGCGCAAGAGAGTGTTAACGTACTCTTGATCCAATCTGTTTAGTCTCATTCAGACATTTAACTGTATTTAATTAAGGCAGACATAAGACATAATTATGAGTACATTGAGAGACAGATTTTTAGAACAAGGTGACCTTTTCTTCTTTTCAGCTTCTTCTCTTTAAGAAGTGAAATATTTAAGTTAAGACTATGAAAGCAGTCTCGAGTCATCTGTTTTATCCAAAAAAAAATCAGACGAGAGAAAAGAAACTGTTCACCTCTTACCTAAATAATCCACACATGTTCGAGCTATAGTGTTTCATCTATTTGTGTGCCCTCATCGTATTCATTAACTCTGTAATCGGGTGATCAGGGAGCTGTAGAGAGAATATAACAAGGTCCAAGATGTGGTTCCTGAAGTGATTGTGCACATGTCCGACAACATTAGCATCAACTCCACACCTGCTCACTGCTTGTTGTTCGAGGTGCCTCAGTTTAAAGTCTAACACGAGAACTTGTACATCATCTGAAGTATTTTTCTCCCTGAATCCTGATTCAGTAATATTTAGCACTCAGTATATCTGATTTTATATTTCTGTCTTAGCAGAAATAAATGTAGCCAAACTTATTAGTACTGAGTGCAGGATGAGGGCAAACATCCCTGTGTGGAGTGTAAGTGCTCTTTAACTAAAAGGGCCTTGTCTTTGCTTTCACTGCTTCGTCACTTACCGTGCACTTTGCCCAACACCAGCGACTTGATGGCATTGAATTCTCCATCAGATGTCAGGTTGAAGTCTT
The DNA here is from genome assembly GCA_036365135.1 of Miichthys miiuy. Lineage (NCBI taxonomy): Eukaryota > Metazoa > Chordata > Actinopteri > Sciaenidae > Miichthys > Miichthys miiuy. Next base: position 4,027,569 of record CM071617.1, on the reverse strand, counting down.
CTCTGGCATTTTGGTCGATCTGAAACAACATATTTCTCAATTGTAGGTTAAACTCTATGTTGGTACACTACAGTAATGAAATAAAACCAGTAAGTTTAGAATAATCTATCTTTTAATATTCATTATTTAGGAGTCAAACTTTAGTGACGTCTGAATTTAGAGCTCCATTTGCTTGTTGTTGAATTGTTAGAGCAGTGTTCAGTTTTGCCTTTTACGTTTCATCTCACCCGTTCAGTGGGAGACGTGAGAAACAAAGTCCACGCTTTCAGTGAAAAACATTCAGTCATCCGAGATGGAATTCTCCACTGGAGATTATTTTAATGAGGGCTTTCTCTACAGAGAGTCCCACCATGTGGCCGTCGAGAGGAAAGCTAGTCAAAGCCAAAATGGGAAGTTTAGTTTTAAACTTTAGCATTTAAGGCCATTTAACACCAAAGCTTGAAAAGATACCTAATATTGTGGGAGATTTTAATTACACTTGAAATAACATAAAATAACTTGTGGTGAGTAAGTGTGGGTTAGGTAGTGCAAATACATGTGCACAGTCCTCATCAACTCAAGTTAAAACAAGACGTGGCTTTGCTCAGACTTAGATAGAAATGCCCTAAGATACAGTCATGCTGCTTTATGAGGAAGTAGTATGGCTTTGAGCATGTTAGCATGCCAGTGTTATCATTTCCTCAGAGGTTTGATATCAGTCTGAGCTGATGCAGAAATGGGTACAGTTGGTGCACATTGCTATTGGCTATAGTTTGTATAGATGCAGTAGATGGTCTTACAGTATAAAATACTGCAGCAGAGCAGTTAAATTAGATAGAACAGATGAATAAATCAAGCTCAATGTCGCACTGAATTTGAACAAACCTTAAAAAGCAACTAAACACCCCCTGAACATCTTGCAAAGTTTTTAGTTCTTGCTGACCTCCAGTGGTTTAATGTAGACGTGTGCTGCAGGGTGTGGTTGGTACATTGTGACATCACTGTTAGGTGTGGTTAAAGGTGTAAAAATACAAAACTTCTCACCAGAGAGAGCAGTGAAACCTGTTTTTATTAAGTCACTAATGAAGAGGCGTTGAAAATGGTTTTGCGGCACATTTATAATAACCAAATAAAGTTTCCTTTTTAAACTTGGATCTAGTTGAAATAAAATATCAGAAATGTGTACAGTCAATATTGAGAAATAAGCTCCAGGTAAATTGTGGTGATTTATTTTAGTTTTCACATGATGACCTGGAGTGGTTCTCCACCGGTGTCTGAACAGAGTCGACTAACTGGAGCATGTTGTGAGATCAACAGGAAGTCCCTGGAGGAAAAACACTGGATATTCTGATAACCGTATGAAAACAGAGAGCCGTGTATTGGTAGCCCAAAGTGATTCAGGCTTCAGTGATTCAGTTCATTTTTCAAAGGGACATCTGCTCAGGAGAGAGGGGGATACAACGCTGCCCACTTGTGAGACGAGTGCTGAGACTGTAGGCTGCTGGCCATGAGGAAACCGCACGCCAGAACTCTCAGTGAGGTTCACCTGATGTCCCCAGAGTACGATGTTAACGATATAATGATTCAAGGTGATGGAAACTGGCAAGATGAGATGCACCTCATATTTCACTGGAGCCTCATAACACAGTGAATCAAGAAGATGCACCCATGCAAGACAAGGTCACCTTGTATTTCATCTCAGACTGTTGATAATTATACAGACATTCAGGCTGCTGCCTCCTGGTTAGATCAAGTTAACTTCGTATATCATCCGAGGCTGCTGTTAACAAGATAAGACATTCAGTAGATCCAGATACGATTAAGAGGCTTCATATTTCATCTGAAGTTTGTTCCTGATGCCCGGCCTTAGCTCTGCTGTCATCACTGGGGCTGAGAGGAACGACACATTCCCGCGACTGTTTGTTTCATACACCCACACGTGTGATCTCCACACTTTCTGTGTCTCTTGGTAGATCATTAGTTCCAGCATTCTATCTTTAGTGACGGGAGGTGACTCGTTATCTCAAAAGTGTAAAAACAAGTCATTTTAAATGTCTGTGTGCCGAAAACTGCACATTTTTGGAGCGAATTTGCAAAATTCTGACAAAAATAGCACACTGTCATCTTCATCGGTGAGGAACTAATGTCCCTGTTTTAGGTAGTGAATGAAAGTATGTACAGATGTGCTACAACATTCATCCTTTTTTATTTTTTATTTTATTTTATTTTAGTGGGTGAAAATGTCACTGCTTTTATTTTGAAAAGAGGATGAACCCACATTAAGCCTGATGTATACTCTGCATATCTTATAGTCATAGCCTATGCAAGGAACCTACACTGCTGTGAGCATTTATACTTGTCTGTGCAAATACCGCAGCTAAAACTCGACACAGTGGCATAGAAATCCCACTGCCAGTGAGAGTTTGTTCATGTACTTCAAACAATGCCGACCGAAATGCTCCCTCGTCTCTCCTCAAGCTGTCTTTTTGTTTTGTGTTTTCCTCTGCTGCAAATGAAACTAAAGGATGAGGGGGTGCAAGGGGACAGACAAGAAGATGTCATGCAGCAAGACAGCGTCCCGTGTGTTTGTTTGTGACTGCTTTCTCAAACAGCATTATTAATGAATTGCCTCCATTGTCTCTCAATACATCCATGGTCACCGTGGTCTCATTCTCAGACGCACCACTGGACCATTTTCACAGCTTCTAGGGACTTGCACGTCAGGTTGCACGTCAGGTTACGATGCCACGCCATTGATTTCATGCAAAAGTATAAATCAGGCTTTAAATTCTGCTCTCAGTTCGAGACTACCAAAAATGAGAGTGAGCAGATTTGATTATTATGAGCAAGAAATGTCTTATGTATCTACTTTGTTCATGATTTTTGCACCGGAGCTCAACTCTGTGCCTCTCAAATGTTAACTTGCAGATTATTTTTGACTTCTCTTGAATATTTTATCATCTGCTTCCATAAATTTAAGACCCAATTCCCCAAAATATGGTACTGTGTATTGATTCACTCTCTGTACCAATAGATATGGTGTGTGTGTGTGTGTACCTGCACAGAGACAGAGTCTGACTGTCTCCTGATGGTAACAGTGTGCAGTTGTCCGTTGGCCAGGCTCCTCACTCTGCTTCTCAACACTTCGGCATCTCTGCTGCTGTCCAGCTTGTATCTCACCTCCAGCTTATCTTCACATACAGAGACACACAAAGTTTTTCCAATTAAAAAAAAAAAACTTTTCTCTCAATGTACACATCCTTGGTTGTCTTCACTAAACTTTACCCACCTTTTTTTTCTTTAAGGATGTTTCACTTGGATGATGAGTCTGAATGACGAGTGTCTGAGTCAGTAAAGCTTTGCATATTAGGAGGATTAGCAGGTAATTCCTTATCAATAACACAAATCCAAATCTAATTAATTTACTAATATTCAGAGGATTAACAGCAGATTTTAAAAAGCCCTTTGATGTCTGAACGTTGTCTTTTAAATGCGTACATAAAACAAAAAAAACAACTCATGATGTTCTATTTATTACAAAGCTGCATTTACAGAGAAGGATTAATTATGTTTTTGCCAGATAACTTTATGATAATAAATACTAAATGTATTCTTAAACAGGCTTGAAGTGACTGCCAAGGAATGTGTTTTGGTTGAGGACATTTAACCGCGGCTGTGTGGGGGGGAAAAGACCTTAGAAATGAGCCGAACAAGAGAGAGCTCTCAGGAATTTAATTGGACACTTCACTATAAGTGCATTTACCTGACGACTCCACGGTCAGCGTGAAAACCTTAATGCCTCGCTGTCCATCAGCTTTCTCTGACTCATTAATGGCAGAAAAAAAAAATCCATTTACAGCTAATCTAGCAGCAAAGTGCCAATTTCTATTACACTCCCGGATGCTGAAAATGTAATTTTAAATTCAAAGTGCCTCCTACTACTCTTAAAAGCCAAACTCACAACATAATTATTTCACACAAGTTTATAAAACACATCAGCAAGTTCTCTGCTGTTTCTATTCAGCACACTGCTGACCTGCCACCCATTAGCAGCCCACCACACTTTTATTCCCTCAGCATCAGCCATCAGGTCTCAGCGATAAGACCAGTGAACACACGAGACAAAACATAATGACCAGCCCGGCTGGACGGATTAAAAGGCAGTAGAGGCCGACGGGGTGAATCCAAAGAGAAGAGAGATCTGACAGATCCTGATAGATCTGGTAAAGCTGCAGAGCACAGCAGGGGAGGAGGAGGAAGAAGGAAGGAAAGGAGGAGAAGATGACAGGAAGAAGAGGGGAGGAGAGGTAAGATGAGAGGCTGTGAGGGAAATAATTGAGAAAAGATGTCAAAGAGCAAAAGTCTTGACAAGAGTTTAGATTTTTAGGTTTGAAAATGTGGACGGAATAATGCAAAAGAACCAAGAAAGGACTTGTAATTAACTAGAATTAGATGTGATGAAAGGGAAGTAAACAGGAAGTGATACACCCGAGACTGCCTCACCGTGCTTGTTAATGAGCAGGGCCAGGTACTCTCTGTAGTAGGAGCTGACGTAGAACAGCACAGCCGGACTCTGGTTCGTCCTGAAGCTCAGGGAGACGTTCTCTCCTCTCAGCGTCATGTCGGAGTAGATGGAGGACGGCAGAGCGCTGCTGTTCCTGGTCAACTCGTACGGCTCCTTGAAGGTGTAGCTGACGGACGTCCCGGACTTGAAGCTGGCCGACACCTCTGGAGGAAGAGAGAGCCGCAGAGAGGCTTTTATTCGGCGAGATCAGAAATTAAAATGAAAGCTGATTTTTGCATGACGCATAAAAACAGCGTTCTCTGATGTACGTTTTGTCAATGTGGCTGCATTGTTTGCAAAGATAGAAACTCTGACTTAAAATGGAGCATCATGAATCATTAGGCCTCTTGATCCTCATCGTTTTGAAGTTTTAGAGTATTGCCATTGATTTAACATCAAAAGTAGAGTTGAGTACGTTTTTCTTTTTACCTTTTTTATATAATTATATTTTGGGGATTTTACACTCCCTGTTCTAAATGGAACTGGAACAAGGTCTTATCAGTGTTCATTTGAACCGCACCAAACAGGTCAGATATGAAAGAGCCTTTTTTTAAAAAAAATAAATGCAGAGAGAAGTGGGCATTCTTGCTCAAGGGTAACTTGACAGGGTAAAATGATTGACGGTGGCTATTCAAGGGATGGAACCTGTGAGTATTTAGTTACAGGAAAATCTCTAAAGACCCAACCTGCCACTCTGATTAAACAAACGAAATATAATATTTTAATTAGTGAGCTGACTTCCCTGGCCTCTAAGAGCCGTATGAATTTTATTATTTTGCTCTCAGCAAGAAAATGTACCGAGCCTTGAAAACATTTCGTATTATTGAAATTTTAGGTCTTGAAGTATCTGTGTGTACTGTTTGTTCTCTTCATGTGTGTGAGCAGGTGGTTGGCTCAGCCAGAGAGATTATAATGTGGTCCAAAATGCACAACTTTTTTTTCAGTTTGATTTATGGGACTCCATATAGACAAATGAAAACATAGCTATGTATATTATATTCAATTTCATGCCATATTCAGTAAATCAGCTGCAATCCAAAACAACAGCCTCCATAGTTGGAACTCTCTGACACAGCCTCAGCAGGCTGAACACTGAAGGCAGGGTCGTTGTTCATAATGTGTTCAACCTTTTGTAACAAAACTGAAACTCACAATTCACATATTTACAGTAACCTTTCAATATCGTAATGAATTGCTCAGTTATTATAGCTCAGTAGGATATTTACAGCATCTAGAAGTACATGTTTGGGAAGAGGTCAAAGGGAGTCCTCTTAGTTAAACGTGATGACGCATTATTATTGCAATGAATTTAACATCAAACGAATGACTTAAATAGACTCCAACACATCAAACGCGCACTGTTTGCATGAAAGCTTTGATGTCACATGGTAGTTAAGTCTTTCTTGATTAGCGGTAAGTGGATGTTCACTGGAATGATATGGATTTTTAACCTTGAACAGCAGAGCACACACAGACGATCTGAACTACCTGTCTATTATCTACTGTCTATCCTGACTTGTATTTCTATCCTTTGAGTACTAAAACCACATTATGGGAATATATCTTTATAGAAATAACTGCCTATATGCAGCCAATGACTGATTAATGTCATCTTTATGGAGACCCAGACATTCAGGGGTCATTTTCAGAGTGAAGGACTCCGCTCAGACAATTTCCTTGCGTCCATTATTTTATTCTCCTCTTAAAGGAAGCCGACACCGAGCATCGAAACAGCTTTTAACCTTGGACGGAGAGTTAACTACAGTAAATGTAAAGCAAAGATGAGGGGGTGGGCGTACCGTGCAGCATGCTGTAAAGCACTCAGACCGGTCTCACAGAGGGAGGTCAAGGTAGGTGGCACCATTAATGTTGTTTGAGATAAAGAGGGATATGTGATGGAATACATTTAATGGTTTTAGCTTCATAATGACAACTCTGTACATAGAACTTAAACACAAAGTGTGAAAAGTCACGTTAAAAATGTTTGTACATTTTGGGAAAATTACATTTTTACAGTAGTTAGTTTTTTTTTTAATTGTTTACAAAACTCCTGTGAAATTACAGACATCACCTGTAAATGAACAATGCCAACAATGACTATTTGGTTATTTATATTATCTCTCTACATGCCAATGAATCAGACAAAAGTAAAATGCAGTCAGTCAGCTGTGGGTTGTCTCGTAATCGGTGGGTCGTGGTGCAAATCCTGGCTGGTAGTGTGTCGAAGTGTCCTTGAGCAAGATACTGAACCCAGATGAAACCAAGATTGTCACTTTATTGAAGTTGTTTGATCGTAATAATTCAGGGAAAATCTGTAAAATAACAGTATTTCTCTGCAAAACCTTGACTGAAAATGTCAGTAAATATATCTTAAGGATCATACAAGCTGTCCTTGTTACATGCTGCTGTGAGAGTGTGATAATTATAGTAAATTCTTCTTCCAAATAGATCTTATTGAATACAAAATATCTCGAAATGACCTCCAAAGTGTGTCGATTCTCCAGCCAAAGGAAACCGTTACTAACAAAGACATTGGCTAGCCTGTCACTATGACTTGCCTGCGCCTCTGTAGTATGTACATGTGTGTACCTGTATGGCAGAAGACTCCAGTGTACGCCGACAGGCTGCAGTCACACTGGAAGCCGGTGTCTCTCTCCACACAGCGGCCCTGGTTCTGACAGAACGATCCGTAGCTGCTGCAGTGACCCGGGCAGCCGGGTCGAACCCCGGGTGTGATCTCCGCCCTCTCCTCCAAGTCCAGGGTGACGCCGTTCAGCTGCAGAGAGCGAATGCAGCCCCGAAAGCCTTTCTGCCTGGACGCCGTGCCTCCTGCAAACACGCAAACATTGCACGGCATTCATTTTATATTACAAGTTTGCATCCTATGTCAGAATATCACAAGCAATCTGTGTCAAGTCATGTACAAATCAAAGCTAGCAACCCCAGAACAAAGATGGAACAAATATTCCTGTCTGTCCTTTGTCCCAGTCTCTTTCATTTCTTTGTATGTTGACAAGTCTGTATGTTTTCTTCCTCTGTGGTTTTTCATTTCTCCTCCTCCTGTCATCTACAGCAGATCCACATGTCGCCTCTGCTCCCCCAGAAGCTCCAAACTGTCAAAGCTCTCCTTATCAAATGGCAATGAAACAACAATAAGGCAACAGGCTGTAGGCAAGAAACTGAATCTGGGACATAACTTTCATCTTAAGGTCTGTCTGTATGGCATCATTCTGGTTGCTGACTGCCTCGTTGAATTACAGCACAGCTGTGTCTGTCTGCGCGCAGCAGAAAGGTAGATTTCTTTACCGTTCAATCACTTTCCCTCGCTCAATCTCAAGCACCTCACTTCCAATTAGCAATTTCTTTTATAGTAGCTACAAACCTAAACACGGTGAAACAATATCAAAAATACATTGCACGCGTATACCGAGCCCTCATATGTGATTGCAGCAGCGAGAGTTCAAACCTGCCAACCTGTCATTTCTGCAAAGATCACGGATTGAAATTGTTATTGTCCTCAGAGTTCTGGCATGCCGGCACTTTGCTCTCAGCATTCAAAGCTGACAGCTTCCTACTGTTCAGCAGCAGCAGCAGCTTTTCACGCCAATAAATCACTGAGCTTCGCTCGGCCCCCCTCTCCTCTGCTCTGATACAAGTCTGAGAAAACATACCGTGTGCTTATGATTACAACCTGCAGTATCATAGCTGGGATTACATTTACAATGAATAATTTTGAGAGTTTTAATGAAGCAACATTTTGACTCCCTCTTGCTGACTTTGCTCTGTATTTTGTCAGGAAACACATCAAATAAGAGATCAGAGAGGCAGTTTTATTAAAGTGTTTGAGCTCAGTGCTAGATGTGCTAGTGCTTTAATGACCCACAAATGGGTATAAATAAACTTCTGTGATGCTAGAAGGTAAAACTGACATAAATATAAAATGTTTGTTTGAACATCAAACAGGAGTATATTATGAAATGAAATGCTGGAAGCCGACAAAAGTCTTATTAAATCTAAGTATGCATTTGTACATTTATATACACTGCATATTTGGAATATATAAATTATATTTACAATATAAATTTGGACAGCTGTGCTTAGAAATATTACTGACGTACACAAACTTTTAGCAGCATCAGAAAATATCAGTAACGTCTTTTTGTTTTAATAAAAAGACTAAAATATACCACAAGACTGCACTTCAATACAACTTGTAAATGACAGCAGTTTCCAGTACTGAGTAAGTAAAATATATAATATAAAATATCTATGAATATTTGTGACTGCTATTATCAGCACACAGGGGAATTAGGCTGTTGAATATTTTTAAAAATTGTCTCTTCACTGACAATGCTTTGGCATCACGTGGACTCATCAAAGTTCTCGCAGGACTATAAGAAGGAAAAAGCATTTCTAAAAATCATAATGAGAGATCTGTGGAGTAAAGATTAAAGCGAAGATCAAAGAATCCAAACGCAGATCAACTCCACCTCTGACCAAATGAGCAAAGCCATCAGTGAGACCTTCAAGATCAGTGGGAAATTCAACCATCTACGCAACCTCAACTCTAATAAGACAATTACATACTGTGTGAGCACACTGATGGAGCGGGTGAAGAGAGCAAATGAGAAAAACAATTAGTGAAATGGAGATCAAAGAAATCATCAAAGGTAAAGTGTAAGTGTGTGTGTGGCTCAAAATACAAAGAAGCTCGACCTGCAGGGCCAGAAAGCAACGTGTAGAAAGAGCGAACGAGCTCAAAGCTGTGGAGTTAGAGTAGAGGCTATGCAGTTTTCTTCTACCATGATGAAAGAAGAGCGGTGATGACATGAAAGCAAAATGTTATGCAATGAAACACACGACAGATAGAAAAACTAATTACTTTTTAAATCAGCATTTAAGCTGAAACATTAAGCACTAGTGGCAAGGCCCTAGGTACTGCTGGTCTGACGCGCAGTTCAAAACTTTAGTCAGACTGAACTACGTTAACTACGAGACATTCATGTTCCGATGGGATGAATTGTACCATCAGGTCAAATTTCACTTGGTTTATGAACACTTGAATACCTGTAAAACTAATTTCTAAGTTCCCATTAGCCTCAGGTCTACTTTGTGGTAGGTATTAATTAGCAAATGTTAGCATTATTATTATTGTGAGCATGTAAGCTGACCAAGCGGCAACCACTGAATGCAATGCAGAAGTGCTAAAAACTGCAGACAGGCTGCAGAAGTGAGTTCATATTATATTAAGGCTTAAAGTTGTGTATAATTAACGTTTAACAACACTTTGACAGGTAGTTGCCGTTACAAATGGCTTATTAGAGCGCCCAGGCGTCATTCGGCCCGCCTTAGGTCCGGAGATGATCCTTTGTTGATATTTAGATTAACCAGGATGCAGAAGAAGCATTACAACCAATATGGCGGCGGGCAGTGCCGCATATTTTCGGCTTCAAAACATCACAACCTATGGGCGACATCACTCATGCTCTGTCCATTCTTTATACTGACATTAGCATTAAGCTCAAAGTGTGGCTGTGCCTACGTGACAGGCACAACTACAGTGGCTGCAGACTTGTTTGGTTCTCAGTCAAATGATTCATTAAAAAGTCGAAGAAAACCCAAAGCAACATTGTTAAATTGCTGCTTTTGTCTGACCTAAAGTCCAAAACCAAAGTGTATTTTAATTTACAGTGATAAAAGGAAATCCTCTGAAACCAGAAACTTTTCAATTAGCTCATTTGTTTGTGTCCCTTCTCCCACCCGTGCGCACTGTGTGCTCTACACAGGGCACTAAAATACCACAGAGATGAGCAAAGCAAGTTTCAAGGTCATAGCACTGCTTGTTGTTGGTTATTCCACCACCACTAAATGAAAGCTCATTATAAAGATTTAATTTTGTGTCTGCAGTAGCATCAGTGAAGTCCAACAATATCTCAGATAGCAGTCTAATAGCAGCAGGTTTTCTTTGTAAACTAAATAGAAATGCTGTGTGTTATGGCACCACTCGATGCAGAAAACAAATATCTCAACACACCAGCCAACACGGACTCCGATGCAGCACCAATAAACTATTGCTTATCTTTCCAAACCAGGCAATACAACAAGTAATGTGAAATGCTGCTTGCAATGAATGCAGAACCCTTTCAATTGAAAGTGCTGTGTGTGGATATTTTACACCTACAAAATATCAGGCAATAAAGAAACTGGAAAAGCAATCATATGGTTTATAAACCCATGCGAGGCAGTAAAACGGGTTATTAATCGAAACAATGTAATTCACTGCATTATAAATCTGTACAAGGAATAATTAAGGCTCATCCACACCCTGTTTGTGGAATTATTACTTATGAATTCACAGAAGACAACGCTGTATTAATTCATACAACTAAATAGGCTGACTTGTAAATCTCCTAAATGCACCACATGTGGTGATATATTCGTTGCGTAACAGCAAACATGGATGAGAAATTGTCAGTCACATTTTTCCTGATAAATTAGTCAATTATAAGTCAGGATTACAGCTCATGAATAAATCGTACATAATCCCACAGCTTGTACAGCAATGTTGTTGCAGCTTATGACTGCATACAAGCTGAGCTGATATTGTGTAACTTTTCTACCATAATATAACCAATAAAATGATTCCATTCACACCATGTACGTCTGTTATTGCATTATGAAACCCTGTGCTCCGGGTACAATAATTCTCGAGAGGTACGCAACGCTTTACAGCATGAAGTCAGACACCACCAACTATTTCACTGATTTTGGTAAAACTGGATCGTATTTTATTGAGGAAAGGTTTCCTGGTTTTCCCTCTGATACTGACAGTTTGCTGATGGACAGTAAACTGAACTATCGCTGCTGTTCGCTAATGTTAGTTTAGTTTGTTAGCTGGGCTATCCGGATTCTGAGCTCAGAGCACGGGGGAAGCGTTAGTCATTTTGGACCACCAGGGAGTTTTCAAGTTTGGAGCGAGGGGAAGTGTTGACGAGGAGTTGAGCTAGTGTAGTGCCAGAACCGGAGCTGAGCAAGTGGGCAATGTGACCGAGATGACATTGACGGAGGAAGCTAAAGAGCGAAGCCACCTAAGAGCGACCAAAAAGCCGCTGGACAAGAGTAAATCTGGGACTGACTTTAAGTCGTCCGGGAGAGCTCGGTGAAATAAAAGGCTGAAAGACAGACGCCGAGCCGGGCTGACTGCTGTTGGACTAGTCAGTAATGTTAGCTGGCTGCTGCGTCTTGTGTTGTTGACCTTGATGTTTGGCTGTTAGCAAAGACTCATTAGTTTTTCATTACAAGTAATATAATCATACAAATACACACATACAGCTGTCCATACTTCTGCCAGTGGTATTGCACTCTGGAATTGATGGTGCTATTTCTACACAGTGTTGCTTTCATACTTATTATACATACACACTGCATACTTTACATTTACACTTCAGGCACACAGCCGATGCCCTGAATAGCTTTCTCAAGGACACTTGAACTTTGAACAGAAAATACATTATTCTTACTGCTCTTACAAACAAGGAGGATGGAAATCAGCACAATCAAGTTTAATATGGTAATACAAACAACCATTACCAAACCGTTCTGGAAAATAATGCCAGCACATTTCCATTCCAACACTGAACTGTACCGATAACTCAGAGGTAAACATACATACAGGTTCAGACTGACGGTGGCGACCTCGGAGAGGATTATCAGCTAATCACATTCAGCCAGTCAATATTCACCTCGATTTCCCCGCTGCTGCCGCTGCCTTCATCCAATCTCATGACTGTTTGTTGGTTTGTTTTCCCCTCCGCAGTGTGTGTTTGCTGATATGAAGTGACATACATAATATTTGCAGGATGATAAAACCTGATAATGAATGGATTTTTTTTTTTCTGGTCCTCCTACAGGTCTGCAGATCTTCGAACACTGAACTGATGAAATTGAGATAAAGAGTCGAGCAGTATTGATGAAGTTTGTATTAGAGATGCTTAATTATATGACATCGCTTACATGTTCAGCTTCATTTACAGATTATTTAAACACCCTCGCTCACTCACACACTGCACTGTATATTACTGCTCCCTGATGCATGCTTTATTCATCAAGTGTGATTATCGCACAGTGGGCAGAAACCATCGACTCAGCACTTTCATATTCAATAATGTTGAGCAGCTGATGGCAGTTAACCAATATCTGTTTCTCACTTTGAAACGGAATATTTCTTTTCCTTTTAGGACTCTGTAGGAAGAGGTCACATTGTCTTGGGGCTTGCATTTCAGTCTATTAAGGGTTTCCACTGTGTAGCTTCTTTGGTTGAAGAAGTAGTAGAAGCTGTACAGAATAGACATGCAGACTCAGCAACTTTCACATCCAATACAGCTGAGCAGACAACAAGCCAAAGGTAGATTAACGTGAAAAAAAAAGAGAATATTTTTAGCTCTTTTCTGAGGATTTAATCCCAGTCTGATGGGGATACACAGCACTCTGTGGGATAACATCCTGAACTAATGATCTCTACACTTAACTTCTCCTACCAGGTTCAGCTGCTGAGGGAGAGTTAACGTACTGGATCCCGTAAACATATCAAATTGGCATCTTCTGTATTTATCACCACTTCAAGGAAATTGGTCAAAAGCAGTTTAGCATGTGTGAGTTTTATTGCCCTATTACAAATACAGAAATATGACTATAAATTCAGTCTTTACAGATATAGATAGAATAATTAGTGTTAAATCAAGTCATGTCATTTTACCTTTTTAAAAAACACATCACCTAATTCTTTCTAAGCCTCATAAGTCATTGTAGTTCACATCTTTGCGGTAATAAGTGTTGTTTAGTTAAATGTACTCTCTTCGAAAGGTGCCAAGTGACATTTTGTACCACTAGTTGTACTATGGAGCAACGTGTTTAACATTTGTTGTATCCCATCTTTGCAGGTTTTATGCCGTTCCAGAGATCAACAGTTGGTGGTGGTAATGTGTTACGAAACTCAACAATGTAGGTTTCAAATTCTTAGAAAAATCCACTCTGTAAATGTTTTTTTTTTTTTAACTCTGAAGAAAACAACTTTTTCTGCCAGGAGAGACTTAAAAAAAAAAAAAACATTTGACTAAAAGTTTTGTGATCAAGCTGCTGACTTCAAGAGGAGCTACAAAGACAGAAACCCTGAACTTCTGGTTCTCTGGAGAGCAAATGGGAAAGGAGAAACAAGGCAAGTGTGTGAAAGTTGGTGCCTTGCAGATATGGCGAGATTCAAAGAGACTGTCATTCCAGTCCCACAAGACTTTCAAAAGGGCCCTGAACCCACCAGCACTGAGACTAATGAGGCCAGGATAGGTATTAGGTATTGAATTTTACGACTGCAAGAGTGTGTTTTAAAAACAAGCAGTCCCTTAAAGAACCCACCTATGAATAGCTGGCTGTTGAGCTGCAGGTGGAAGTGTCCGTCAGCGGGAGCTTCCTGAGTGGCGGCAGGAAGTTCATCCAATCGAAGCGTCGCCTCCTTGATGTTCCGCTCGGCTTGGACTCGGTGCCACCGGTTGTCGTTCAGCGGGGTGCTCGATTCCACGCGGACCTCCAGCGGACCGTTACCCACATCGAAGGAGAAAAGCACCTGAGTGGAAGCTGATGGAGGGGTAGAGATCAGGGTGGGACGAAAGTGGAAGAGAGGAAAAACAACGATGAGTCATATTTACATATATTTGGTTGCCATACCAACCAGTTTCACCAAGGCATCTTACCATTTGTTTGCCAAGCACACACTATGAAATGATTGTTTTATGGTGTAAAAATCCTATCTTACATTTGTTTTTCCCCAAAGAACCTGATTCAATCAAGGAGATGAATTTAACTCTGTCAATCAACCAAAATCATTTTCCCCAGAAAGGTTTCTACTAAATGTTTTTTCTAGGTTTTAAGAAAAAGTTACAGTACTGTCTTTGTGAAATTTTAAACCTTGCAAAAACAAAATGACTCCAAACCGAGCATCAGATATTTATTTGATTTTGGTTTTATTTAGGCAGAGAACTCGCTCATTCAGATTTCACCTGTCTCCTCTTCTGGAGAAATAAAACCACAGAGCACACACCAGCATTTCATTTGTCAAACAGGACACATCTGCAGCTTCATTTTTTTTTTTCACACAGCTCCTACAGTCTCTCTAAGACCAGCCAATGCCATAAATGGGAATAGAAAACAGGCTTTAACAAGCAGGTAGGTTGGATTCAAGTGTATGGAGACCAAACAAGAAGATGTGGGAGGTGTAGGGCTCCCTGGATGGAGGTTTAATTACTTTTTTCACAGCAAAACAACAAACACAAAAGCCAACAGAGCTCCTAACTAAGCAGGCTGGGTACAGTTCTCGCAGGATAACAACAAACAAAAGACTAGAGAGTCTGGCGAGACGCTGTGTACCGACTATGTCGAAGACCTTGCAATGTGAAAGGAAAAATTTCACACAGGAAACCTCCCAGGTAGAAGCCGGTGCATACTCTTTTCTGGGCCTCTTGTTCTCAGCCAGACATTTAGTCAAGTACCTGTTCAGTTTAGAGGTATTTTATGCAGTACTACTTTATATTTAAACTCCACTACATGTCAAAGGGAATTTTGTTTTTATATTACCACTTTAGTTACATTGTAAATAGACTTTTTTCATATATATAAAACATGATCATTTAGTTCTGACCAAGCAATCTGATTGGTTAACTAGACATTTTAAACAGTCCACTTTCAGCACACTTTCTCATGTAATATTGCCTAATTAAAAGTATAAAAGTTTTTTAAATGAGCTCTACAGTGACGGGCTGCAACAATAAAATGCTGCGTACTTGTAAATGTGTAGTATCATACAGTAATGATGATAACACTGAATAATGTGTACTAACAGCTTCTCAGTGGGGAGTGTATAATATGATTTGGGCTACATGTTTGCATGAAAGGTAATATAAAAATAAAGTTTAAAATTGAATGTGAAAAGAGCTTGTAGACCAGAAATGTGCCATAAAATACAACTCTGGCTTTAATGAATTCATACTTATTTATACCCTGAAAGAATTGATCTATTTAAATATACAATATGTAAGATTGGACGCCGCAGCTCAAATTCAAAACACTGGAGAGTCGTCTCCCCCTTCGCCCCCCTCACCAGACTGCAGCTAAGGCAGGTTGCCAGACTAAAGACACTGAACCTCCATAAGGGCAAAACGAGCACAAAAAGGTTTATGCCGCCATGTTGTCTGCCTCTCAGCTAATCTAAAAATCGGACCTAAGGTGGGTCGAATGATGTCTGGGTGCTCTAATAAGTCATCTGTAATGGCACCCAGCTGCCAATCAAAGTGTCCACATTGTTAATTATGTGTAATTTTAAACCTTAATATAATTTGAACAATAATTTAACCCTCAGTACAGTTGTCATGAACGGGGAAATTAGCTATAGAGACCAAAACTATGTCTTTTGTACCAGGCTGTAAACATGTTTATTTCTGCTGTGAAGTTGGACATTTTAACATGGGGGCTTATGGAGACTGACTCATTCTGTAGCCAGCCTCAAGTGGCCGCTCGAGGTGCGACAGTTACTTTTTGGATAATACTGACACCTCTATGCAGGAGTTGCAGGAAAGACCTTTGAGGACTCAAAGCAAAGCAGATGAATTAAACTGACCCTGACAACCTCTCACACTTCTGATTTGTTATCTAGCCATGCAGACAAATTAAACCAAAACTATAGCATGGCTAAGAATCACAAGGATAAATTGTTATTTTTTAAATTTTGTTTTGCTGTGTCAGAGGACATGTTGTGGGAGGAGTTTAGAACCGGAACACAGAACCAAGATCAAAGTTCTTTGAACAGCATTCTCTACTTAGACAGAGAGCAGAGTCAACAGAGATCAGATCAGAGAGTACGTGTTACCCTACAGCCGGTGTTTAAAAGCCAGGAATTATCCCAGCTACACTGAACGAAAATCTGAAAGGCACAGTCGTAACTGACAAATTGCCCAAGATGGATACATTACCAGACATATTCTCCAGGTATTCCCAAGGATCTGCTGTGACCAAAAACCCTCAAAAAGTCAAGCAGAAAAAATGTGTTAAAACCATCGACGACATTTTGGGCTTTCCTGAACCCTTTGAGGAAAAACCGGAGAAAAAGAGAAAAAACACAAAGACAGTTGACAAGTTTCAAGAGAACGTTGAGAAGGACTTTGATTGGCTATCGATCAGTAACAGCCACACTCCCCTCAGCAAGGTAAGAAATTTGAGGCTACTTCAGTAGGGCGATCTTTGTTTTACTTTGAAATGTTGAGATTTGTTTCTAAGGCAAATTTAAAGAGTTGATTTTAATATATTAAAAAAAAAAAAAGTAAAGCAGAGGAACCTCCAAAGTTGTACAAATGTTGACTGGACTTGGCTATGAACCTCTAGAAGAAATACTCATCTTTTAAGATGAGTTGTTATTGTTATTTGACAGCATTCACCTGTAGACTACTTGTCAGAAACACACTGTTGGTATTAACATAGAGAACATGTACAGTAGGAATATAAAAAGCCAGGTTTTATCTCAGCTGCACTGAGGTCAAAATGTCTCAAAGGCGCAGTCATTTTTTTTAAAGATAAAAAAATGGACACATGCAAATAACAGACTTATATATTTACTTATATTTTCACAGCAGGTCCATGGGTCTGTGGAGTCCACAAATTCTTTTCTCACCCAGACTGAAGACAAAAAGAAAGAAATCCTTGGCGATTTTCCAAAGACTGTGGCTGAGCTTCGAATGGAAACCCAAACCCCCAAATATCC
The DNA here is from genome assembly GCA_036365135.1 of Miichthys miiuy. Taxonomy (NCBI): domain Eukaryota; kingdom Metazoa; phylum Chordata; class Actinopteri; family Sciaenidae; genus Miichthys; species Miichthys miiuy. The sequence continues at coordinate 4,010,227 of CM071617.1, read as the reverse complement.
CAAGTACACGGAACCCAAGATTTCTGAAAGGGCCTATTCTTGTCATAAAGATAAGACAAATGACAAAGTGGCCAAGTCATGCAAACAAAAACTCTTTTTTGACGAAGTCATCGAGGAAGATCTGAAAGGCACAGTCGTAACTGACAAATTGCCCAAGATGGATACATTACCAGACATATTCTCCGGGTATTCCCAAGGATCTGCTGTGACCAAAAACTCTTTTAAAGTCAAGCAGAAAAAATGTGGTAAAACCATCAACGACATTTTGGGCTTTCCTGAACCCTTTGAGGAAAAAACGGAGAAAAGGAGAAAAAACATAAAGACAGTTGACAAGTTCCAAGAGAACGTCGGGAAGGACTTTGACTGGCTATCGATCAGTAACAGCCACACTCCCATCAGCAAGGTAAGAAATTTGAGGCTACTCCAGTAGGGCGATCTTTGTTTTACTTTGAAATGTTGAGATTTGTTTCTAAGGCAAATTTAAAGAGTTGATTTTAATATATTTAAAAAAAAAAAGTAAAGCAGAGGAACCTCCAAAGTTGTACAAATGTTGACTGGACTTGGCTATGAACCTCTAGAAGAAATACTCATCTTTTAAGATGAGCTGTTATTGTTATTTGACAGCATTCACCTGTAGACTTGTCAGAAACACACTGTTGGTATTAACAGAGAGAACATGTACAGTAGGAATATAAAAAGCCAGGTTTTATCTCAGCTACTTTTTAAGGATAAAAAAAAAATGGAAACATGCAAATAACAGACTTATTTTCCCAGCAGGTCCATGGGTCTGTCAGTGAGTCTACAATTTTTTTGAGTGATGAAAAAATTGAGGAGGAGATTGTTGACAAAAATGAAATCCTTGACAATTTTCCAAAGACTGCGGTTGAGCTTCGAGTGGAAACCCAAACCCCCGAAGATCCCAAGTACACGCAACCAAAGATTTCTCAAAGGGCCCGTTCTTGTCTTAAAGATAAGACAAGTGACAAAGCGGCCAAGTCATCCAAGCATGTCCAATTTACTGTGGTCCGAAAAGTCTTCTTTGACATTCTGGGATTTCCAGAAGTCACTGAGGAGAAGATTGATGAAGTCAATGAGGAGGAGGAGGAGGTTGACGGTCATCGAGGAACAGATTGACGAAGCCATCGAGTTAGACATGACTAGATATGGTTACCAGGACACTGTGGAAGCACTTCCAGAGGAAGTTGAGGAGCAGCGCTCTGTGTCCAGTGAAGACGACTACACTCCCTTCAGTGAGGTAAGAAATTAGAGGCACACATATTTACACAAAAATGATTGTGATGGTAAATATTAGTGACTGTATTTAAATTGATCTGGTCTTCAACAAACTGCTGTCTTATTGTTGTACAGCTTCATAGATGTCTAATTTAAAATATTTTAACTTGTTGGGATTTGTGGGATATTCAATAGCTGTTATAAAGTTGCTTTTTTTTTGACAAGCAACTACTGTAGGGGAACACAATGTAACAAATGTTGAGTATTTTAACAAACTGATAATTGTTTTATGTTTCACAACAAAGGAATCTGAGATATCTGTTCAGGAGGATGAGGAGATGTTACTCAGAGCTCCTCTTCAAGAGGCCTTGGAGAGAGAAGCAGAAACAAATGTTTCTCTTCAAGAGATCCATGATGAAGTCATCGAGGAACAGATTGACGAAGTCATCGAGGAACAGATTGACGAAGCCATCGAGTTAGACATGACTAGATATGGTTACCAGGACACTGCGGAAGCACTTCCAGAGGAAGTTGAGGAGCAGCGCTTTGTGTCCAGTAAAGACGACTACACTCCCTTCAGTGAGGTAAGAAATTAGAGGCACACATATTTACACAAAAATGATTGTGATGGTAAATATTAGTGACTGTATTTAAATTGATCTGGTCTTCAACAAACTGCTGTCTTATTGTTGTACAGCTTCACAGACAGCGAACTTCTCTTATGTCTAATTCAAAATATTTTAAATTGTTGGGATTGTGGGATTTGTGGGATATTCAATAGCTGTTATAAAGTTACTTTTTTTTTCTGACAAGCAACTACTGTAGGGGAACACAATGTAACAAATGTTGAGTATTTTAACAAACTGATAATTGTTTTATGTTTCACAACAAAGGAATCTGAGATATCTGTTCAGGAGGATGAGGAGATGTTACTCAGAGCTTCTCTTCAAGAGGCAAGGGAGAGAGAAGCAGAAATGAATGCTTCTCTTGAAAAGGCATGGGAGAGAGAAGCAGAAACGAATGCTTCTTTTCAAGAGGCCTTGGAGAGAGAAGCAGAAACGAATGCTTCTCTTCAAGAGGCCTTGGAGAGAGAAGAAGAAACAAATGTTTCTCTTCAAAAGGCCTTGGAGAGACTAGAAGAAATGGATGTTTCTCTTCACGAGGCCTTCAAGAGAGAAGAAGAAATTAAAGGTATTCTTGAAGAGGCCCTGGAGAGAGAAGCTAGGACTAAAGCTTCTCTTGAAGAGGCCTTGAAAAACGAAAAAACTCAACAGGAAGAAATTCTTGAGCAGGAGTGGAAAGAAAAAGCTCTTGAAAAGACTCTGAAGGAGGCGGAGGCAGAAAAAGATGATCTTCGTGTTGTAATTGACTCCCTGAAGGCACAAGTGGCTGACCTTATGAAGTCACAGATGTCGTTTGAGGAGACACACGAAATGCAAAGACACACAATCACTGCAATGACAGGTGAACTTGATGAGAGCAAGAAGCTGATCATTGAGCTCCAAAAAGATCTGGAGGCATCCACTCTTCAGCATGAGAAAGAAATGGCTGAGGGTGAGACTGTGAATTGTGCTCAAATGAAGTTACTAAAGGAACATCTCATTCAGCAGCAGGAGAAAAGTCTGGAGAAAGACAATGAAATTCAATCTCTCAATGTCAAACTTCAGACTTTTCAAATGACTATTGAAGCCAAGGACAACATAGTGTCCACCCTGCAGGAGAAAGTTGAGCGAAGTGCTTCAGACCTCAAAGAAGAGGAAACAAAGAACTCTGAACTCAAGAGGGACTATGAGGCCATCCTCTCCCAACAGAAGAAGGATGAAGAAAAACAGCATCATCTGATTCAGGAAAACCAGAAACTGACTTCTGAAAATAAAAGGCTTCAAAATAAGCTTGACAGTGCACTAAACAAGAGGCAGCTTCTTCAGAAAGAGCCTCAGGAAGACGGAGAAGCTTGCAGCGGACTTGAGGAGGCTATTCAGGTGGACAAAGCTCAGTTCTTGACGGCATGTAAAAGATCGAAATGCAAAGGAAGAGCTCGCCGAGAAGACTCTGGCCCTGGAGAAAAGTCTGACTGCTGAGAAATATTTAAGATCTTCTCTCGAAAGGAAAAGAAACGCTTTGACCAGATGGTTTTCCAAAAGCAGACTTCAGCCGAACCTGACATGTTCCTCAAGAACCAGTTGAGAGAGGCATCCGCAAACTCAGAGCGTCTGACATATGACATGCAGACACTGAGGATGGAAAACGTCGACATCAGAGCTAAATTCAGCGCTACTGAGGCAGAACTGGACAAACTAAAAACAAAATACACCTCCCTCTCTGAACGTTACCAAGAGATGATGTTAGAGAAAAATGAAACCATCTCTGAGAACCAACGTACAATCACAAAGCTCCAGTGCAAGGGACAGAAGCTCAAGTCGCGTTTGAAGACATCATTAACAAAGAAAGGACTAAAAACTCTGAGCTGCAGCAGAAGGTTGACCAGATTTCCTCTGCTCTGGAAAAGAAAAGACCACGTGTGAGAAGCAACGTCGAGCTCATGGAAGCTTCCACGAAGCAGATGACAACTCTGGAGGAAAAACAGAAACTTTCTTTGGCTCTCCAGAAGGCTCAGGAACAGCTGGGTGAGTCAAGCATCCAGTCCAGATACAACAGCAACTTTGAATTCATGCTCAAACAACAGAGAATTGCCTTGGATAAAAGCACAGCGGCTCTAAACCACCTGCAGAAGCAAAACAGTGATATTACTTCTGACCATCGTGAGCTGCTTAAAACTCACAGTGCTCTCAAACTTAGATACGAAAAACTGCTCTACGAACAAGGCAATCTGCGACCAGAGTTGAGTCCACTTCGGTACCCAACTCTGTGTTAACTTGAATGCAAAATGCGCTTTGAGCAGATGTTTTTCAAAAGCTGATCCCTCAAGAACCAGCTGAGAGAAACATCTGCATCCTCAGAGCGTTTGGTGTGCAACATCTAGACATAAATAATGGAAAATGCAAATATCGGACCTACACTTAACCAACACAATCAACCTGCATCTATTCTTCGCACATGTTGCCATGGGGTTCTCTCCGGGTGCTCCGGCTTCCCCCACAGAGAAAGTGACCGCTGACAAATCTTCAGTCTTCTCTCAAAAAAGGAGGCGCTTTGAGCAGATGTTTTTTTTAAAAGCTGATCCCTCAAGAACCAGCTGAGAGAAACATCTGCATCCTCAGAGCGTTTGGTGTGCAACATCTAGACATAAATAATGGAAAATGCAAATATCGGACTTACACTTAACCAACACAATCAACCTGCATCTATTCTTCGCACATGTTGCCATGGGGTTCTCTCCGGGTGCTCCGGCTTCCCCCACAGAGAAAGTGACCGCTGACAAATCTTTACGGTCTTCTCTCAAAAAAGGAGGCGCTTTGAGCAGATGTTTTTCAAAAGCTGATCCCTCAAGAACCAGCTGAGAGAAACATCTGCATCCTCAGAGCGTTTGGTGTGCAATATGTAGAAATGAAGAAAGCAAGACAAGAAGGGGCCAAGTTGTAAGAAGAACAACAAGCTTTGACCAAATCAGCAAAGAGACACTCAGCTACGCTCATGGTAAGACTATTAATAGTTCACTCATCAGACATGCATTCATTCTTCACACATTTTGACAATCTATCTATAATTTTGTAATAACTGTCATCAATTGCAGGTCAGTCCGTCCTGGGAGAGGGATCCCTGCTCTGTTGCTCTCCCTGAGGTTTCTTCCACTTTGCTTGGGGGAGTTCTTTCCTCATCCGAGTCAAGGGTCTAAGGATAAATGACGTATGCTCTACTGGATGTGACATCAATAAGTTGCATTAATAAAATCTGCAACAATTATTAAAAAAAAAAAAAAAAAAAAAAATCTGTACTCCTTCTTGGACACAGTAGCTCCTCACCAAAATGGGGCCAGAAAATTGTTGAAGCAAGAAATAAAGAAAGGTGTATTATATAATATTTCTTGTGGTTCAACTTTTTACCAAATGTAGTTCTATCATTAATTCTTCCCATTTTAAAGAAAATGTGCGATGGTTTGTGATAAATGTTTTGTAATTTCTTCTTCTTCGGTGTAGTATTTTCCACTACACTTCACTACTCCAGCATTGTGAGTCAGGACCACGACCAGCTCCTCGGCTGCCCTGGTTCAGCACCATGGACAGTCCCTCAGTGTCCTCTGTTCTCTCCACCAACAAAACAAAGATTTAGGAGCGAACAGGCAAAGCAAACCACCATCCTTCATGTTATACTGGTGGATGGTGAGGATGTATTACTGTGGGAGTACAGAACAAGATGAAACAATATCCCAGCATCCTACAGTAACTTCATTTCTGAAATTGTTCTCCGGCTCAGCCACAGTGTTACAAAGCGATCTGAGGAAGCTGGCAACTGAGCAGCAGTATTCAGAGCTGGAACAACCACACTGACAATGATTTCCCAGAGGAGAGCGAGGCTGTTGGTGCAGCAGTGTCCCTGTATTAGATTCTCGGTGTGCCCCTTCAAATCCTACTTCTAAAAGAATTTCCTCCAAAATGCAACACAACACAAAAAGAACTTAAAATAAACTGCAAACTAAACCAAACTAAAAAGGTAATGTCACGTGAAAGAGCTCCAAAAGAATAACCGATTCAAGGCACAACCACTCTGAACGACACACACCACTGCTGCCCATAAATGTGTATCTCGTACGGTCCACAATACTGTTATAACCGTATAAGCACAAGGACACCTTGTTTGGTATTACAGCTATATTTTAAAAGACGCAATATACGGCAGGCTATAAACATACATCTCACACCGAGCCACATTTCCATGCCACCCATAAACTAAATAACACCCTGTTGGTTATTACTGTCATCATCTAAATGACATACTGTGCCGCCCATAAATGTGCGAATTACACAAGAGACATGAATTGATGGAGGGTCACGGCTAAAACGTCCCTGAGAGTTCATAAAACTGTAAAATTAAAAATAAAGGGTGCAAAAAGAAACCTGCAATGATCATGAGTTTCCTTTCTTTTCTTTTTTTTTTTTTTTAAGATGGATTTCATCTTGGTTGCATTTTATTTGTTGTGTTGTGAACACAGTGCTGTCCCATGAGGGTCAGCGTACGTTATGCACAGCGGCGTATAACTGTGAAGTGCATTCGACTGAGGTCTGTGAGGGGGGGGGGGGGATTGATCGGAAAACAACAAACAATGCAAGCTGAAGCAAAGCAAAATGTTAGAAAGTCGCAAGGAGCACCAGAAGAAAGCACAAACCAGACTGATAATGCAAACTGAGCTGCCAGTTTTATATAACCTCAAGTGTTCAACAAAATAAATATAGTGATGAATTAGATCATATTTTTAGAGAAATTTAATCTCTTTGAGATTCATAAATATAAATAACACACCCACGCCATAAAGGGTTTAAAAGAGACACATATAGGCCTATCCCCTTCAGCTGTGTCTGTTTTAGATTCAGTCTTCATTCTCCAGTTCCTACTCACAGCTCAGCTCGATCCGGATGAAGTCTTTGATGCCCAGGTTTTCCAGGAACACGCCGGACGAGGCCGTGGTCTTAAACAGGAAGGAGATGTCCGCGCTCAGCTCTCCGTGGAAGGTGGGAAAGTGGAGGTACGACGTCTCCTTGTCGAAAAACGCAGCGTTCCAGAAGTTCTCTGAGAAAACACAAAGAAAACTCACTGTCGAGATCTTTAAATGGAAATCACGTAGTAAACTGTCTGCTGGAAACAAAGGTGTAAAACAAATAATAACGTTTAGTCAAGCTACCAAAGTGTTAATGTTGCTCTGTGGCAGCATTCAGACATTAATTACTTACACCATTTTACACAGATTAAACAAAAGAGGTCTAATGTTTTAATTAGTTAATTACCTTGGGACAAAGCAAGGCCCGCTGTTTCCAATCGTTCTGTTAAGATAAGCTAAGTGGCTGCTTGCTGTAGCTTTATATCAAACGTATATATTTAAGGGTGGTATCTATCTTTTAATCTAATTTTGGCCAAAAGAAATAAAGAGAATATTGTTTTAAAAACATTTCTTGAGTAGAAATAATGCAGTTAGAAGGTTACGATGTGATGACGTGACCTTCTTGTTTTTCAAACAAAACCTGCGTTCGTTTGACCTAAGCTCTCGTGTGAGTCATGCAACAACAGTAATCTCCATAATAGGAAGATTTCTGTCACTTCTGAATAATGTGTAACTAGGCAACTGGAGGATCAGGATGGACTCACTGTCTCCATGACAACGGAGAGGCCCCACCCTGTAGGCTGCCTCTGACCCCGGCCTCTGGATGTCACCCAGCACCAGAGACCGGATGGGGAGGCTCTCTTTGTGGGTGAGCAGGCCAGAGTCTTCGGCCCTGTAGGAAAAGAAGAGGATGAAAGACAGGAAGTTGAATGAAGAAGTTCAACAATAGAAAAGAAAAATAGAGGGGGAGGAAGTTGAAGGTGAAGTAGCAGGTGGAGGATGAAGAGAATGATAATGTCAAAGAAAAGTTAGATGAGGAGAATCAACAAATACACTCACAAACCCCAGACTGTGGTCATTTACATGCCGAATGTATGTGTGTGTTTGTTTTAATGTTACATCAGTCTTGTGACAATATTGCATGTTGTAACTAGCTGATGTAAACATTGCAGTGTGTAGGTGCAATCTCTTGGAAACCTATTTATTCCAAAACTGAATAATAAGCATCCCTGACAGTCAACATTCAATCCATGGCAGTTTTTGGAACAGATACTCCATAAACCGAGACACCTCCTGTCCATTTACGCCCACACGCAGCTTTACGCGCTTAAGATAATCCGCCTGTTCGCCCTTGTTGCTGAGGAAAGTTGTATATAAAAATACATGCAGGACCGGAAGAATTGGAAGCGAGGAGTGAATACAGCACTTTGTAAATCTGATGAAATATTGAAGAACAGCAGTGGCAGCTCCGGTCTGTAAAAATAGAGTCTGCGTTGCACAAACAGTTTGAACAAGGAAAAGATTGAAGGGTGGAAGTGAGGCAAACGCGGGATTACTTTACAACATGAGGAAAGGTTAAAAACAATGTTGCTTTTTTCTCCCTCTGCTCTATTTATCCCATTTGTTGCTGGGTTAAGTGCAAAAAGTTACAAGTCAAACGGGGACAGTGTCTGCAGGCATGCAGTCATCAGTTTTGTGTCCTAGAAAAAGGTAAAAACAACTTCTCAATATGATTTTTTTTTTCAAAAGGCGACTGTTGATCAATAATCTTATTTAAAGCTGGAGTGCAAGACTTTTAGATATAAATGAATGTCTGCAAGACCACAGTGCCCAACGTCCACCAGGGGAATTTCTTGTTCAGATGATAAAAGTAATACATTCCTGGTAATTCCCATACGCCTGTCCTCGCACTAAAGTAACTTTGGGCTCTCCTCTGGCTGTTTCGCTTCAATTCTCTGTCAGACATTCCAGATGGGCTGAAAACTTTACTTGCCAGAGTAAGTTAACCGCTAAGCTGGTTAGCCCAATCCCTGCTGCCCTAAATGGAAGCTCAAAGCACAGAGGGAGTGTTGGTATTTACGCTGCAAATAAAAGAGCTCTGGACAGCCAGGTGGAGGACGCTTTCAGGCCCGAGGGGCGAGGGGGAATCAGTGGGGAATACTGACACGGAACAGAGCCTGTGTTGGACCAGAGCCGGGGCCAGGCGAGCATGCAGTGTAACCAGTCCCGGCAGCCTCTGCAGACATGGCTGGGGCTACAAGCCCCATGAGGACATTGGAGAAAAGCAAAGAGTGAGCAAGAGTCGGACAAGAGTAAATCTCAGACTGGCTTTCAGAGAGATTTGTGAAATAAAGCTGGGCTTCCTGCTGTTATTATTAGGATTAGTAATATTAGCTGGCTAGTTTTTGTTTTTAATAAGTGATATAATCATAACAAAACACGTGTACATATACCAAATCCTACATCCTGACCCATCCTAATGATGCTCTAAAATATGATCCTATCTTTTTTAACATCATAAAATATATATTTAGGTCTATTTCTTCAGGCAAAGACACCAACAATTGACAAAAAAATGAACTATCATCACACTAAACCTACATCATCCTTACAACTGGCAAGATTGTTAGAAAAACCCCGTATAGCTGAACAAATTATATGTGAAATGCCATTTTTACTGCCTGAAATGCTCTGTGCTAGTTAATACACAAAGTTCATATACAGATTACTGATTAAATTGTCTGCTGTGTTCAAAATGATGCACGAAAAGTTGTATAATCTCTCATTCATAAAAGATGGTGGCAAGCTGATGGTACTTAAATGTATGTATATACATAAATATGTGTCTACATTCATAAGGTTCAGTACCACTCCATGCGGTCGGCGTCACAGTTGCAGTAGTGTTGTGGGTCCACACAGTCGCCCTGCAGGCCGCAGGCACACTGCTGGCTGCCTGGCTGAGATCCGCCCCAATATGTCTGGACACGACCGGCACCGGGACCACCGAGCCACCAGCTGAACGGAGAGCCCTCTGAAACACACGCATGAACAACAAGAACTTATATATAAGAAGACAGTGTGAGCTGTGCGGTTTCACTCTTTACACACTCATTTAATTATGATACACAAAAGGTTTTTGTTGGTGTTAGTGTTGCTTTCTCTTCACGTCCTCTGGGGAAACCTGCAGAGAAGACTATTTCTTGGCTTTTATGATCAAACTGAAAACACTTTTTGGAAGAAAACAAAACAAAACATTGTGGCCATGAAATAAATGCCTCCTATTGTGAGCTGGGAGCATCATTAATATGAGAACATTGTGAGTTAGGGTCAGGAAAGGTCGATCTATTCCCTCATCCCCCACCCAAAAAAAATCAATGTTATCCCTCGACAAAGCTTTTATTTCACGTGTTTTACTGGAATCTGTCCTGCACAACACCACAATATGTCTATAAAAACTACTTTTTATGTCTTTGCTGTCCGCATGTGCTGCTCTGTTCTTGTCATGTTGATGTACAGACTGAAGTTTTTTACAGCAATAACACTTTATTATGAGCCAGTAAATGCCAAGAAAGTAGAACACCCTCCATCCATCCACTCGTCCCTTTCCGTTGCCCGTTGCCCTGCTTACTGCAACCAGACAGAAGATGGAAAAATAATAATGCAAGATAAATGCTGAGTTTAGTAAAAACGTCAGTAAACAACATTGTTCTTTGTTGTTTAACTAACTCAAAGCATCGTGTTCAATGAATAACTTAGGAGGCAGAGAGAAATGAAAAAAAAAAACAGAAACATAAACAAACTAATTGGGCTCATTTTAAAAGAAGGAGGCGTTTCCACAGATCGTACACAATCCATTCTTCTGGCTCACTGGTAAATACAAAGCAAATCCTCGGAGCCTGATTAAGCGTAAAGCAATGAGCGTAACAGCCATTTTGTTTTGTCTGGTGGAGCGAGAAAGATGTGTGGAGCCGCGGGGAGTTGGGATTGTTTTTCTCCAGAGCTTTTGTTTTTGTACAAAGTGATATATATCTCATAACTCACTGTGATAAAAAAGACAGCACGAATGCAAAACATATATTTGTACCATTCAGTGTTTACAGCCGGAGTAAATCAAGTCCTCGGTAGAAAAGAAACTAAATATTTAACAGAGTTAAAGATCATTTGTTTTCCCCTCATTTGAATTTAAGTGTTTTTCCACTGGAGGTAAATGAAGCAGAGAGGATTGTTAACCTAAAATCAACAACCAGCGACGTCTGACTTCTTCTGCTTTGAATCCCTGCAAAGAGAAACGTTAAAAGAGCGAGCCGAACCGACCAAACAGGCCTTTACCTGGAGTGTTGAGGAGGCGGGACTTCCTGCAGTGGTAGGACAGTTCCTGTTCGCAGTGTTCGGATTGGCTGATCACGGCCAGCAGCTGCTCCTCTTCGGTCGAGTAGTCGAAGTGGACCGAATGCGGGTTTAAACCTGAAGACGGTCGGACTCTGGTGAGCTCTGTGTTGTTGTGCTGGATCACCATCCACGTGTTCTCCTCTGCAGATGGACACAAAAGTGTGAGGTGAGGTCAAAGGTATTGTGGCTTCTGCTTCCAAAAAAAGTAACTTTCTGTTTCACTCTTCTCTCTTTTATGCAATAAAAAAATGTGTTGAACATTTGTCAGGTGTACAAGCAAGCAGGATGCAAAATACTGGAGGACATCCGGAGCTAACGCCGGTGCCTCTGCAGCTACGAGCTCATGCACGGGTGAGTGGAGGGCTCATCTTCTGCCCCGTCAGTCCCCAGAACTAAGTCAAGTTGAGGCTGAAGGCTGAGAGCTCTTCTCAGGGAGATGGGAGTGATGAACTTGCTAGCCAAGGCCTGTGTGGCTTTTTCTTTTTCAAGGGTAAGACGGAATATTTTCTTGATCTCTAGTGTTTGCTGTGATAGACCTGCTGTGTCTGGTCAGAGAGAGAGGTGAGTGTGCTGTGTGAATTTGGCTCAACTTTTTAAATTCAGTTTTACTTCTCTAATCATAACAGGAGTTATCTCATGACACTTTCATATAGGGCAGGTCTAGACTTATTTACAGAGACCCGATTCCCACCGTGAGCAAGGAAACAGGCCTTGGCCTTCCTTTTAACAGGCAAAAACCTCGAGCAGAACCTGGCTCATGGTGGACGGCCATTTGCAGCAGCAGTAACAATAACAATAACTAACTGCTGGGCATAGCTGTTGTGGCATTATTGTTAACAATATAAGCCGTGGTGATGTGTGTGCAAAGGGTCTAAAGCCCAGTTTATTGCCTTGGCTTGCACACATGAAATCTTATATATATTGCATATAGAATCTGTGTAAGACTTGGCCATCAGGTATTTTGCACACTGTGGGTGTGCGTCACCAGATGCTGGTTAAATTATTATTCAATTGTTTGAAGGACCTTGAGGACACACACACACACAAGTCTAATGTTTGGGTGTCCAAGTACATTTGGCCATGTAATGTATGAGAAAAACAAAGAGAGACAAAGAAGTGGAGAAAGCGGCAACAATGATGGATTCATCAGTATTCAAATTTATACAATTATGTAAATCGTGTAGAACACTGATACAGATGGCAGGAAAGATATATATGAAGAGAGGACAGAGACATAAAATCAGCAATGCTCTACATCATCATGATACAATATATGTAAAGCACCAAGACATGCAGACAGGAAGATGAATGTGGAAGAAGAGAGTAAAGAAGGGAATAGGAAGCGAGGGAGCCTTGTAGAAAAACAACGAAGGAAGATAAAGTGGACCAGAGCATGATGACAGGAGCGTCATCATTTACGCTTATGTAAATATTAATCATGCAACACGTTGAGGGATGATGCGAGGATGGGTTTGTTTGTGTGTGTGTGTGTGTGTGTTTCACCTGTCATGTTGCAGTAGACCAGCTGCGGTTTGATTGGTCCGCTGCCGTCCACGTCGATATGAAAGTGTCCCGACGTGTTGCCGTTGTGTTTGTACGCCTCGCAGGACTGTTCGTACACAGCTGGGAGGAGAAATAATGAGATCAGCTCCAGCATGAATCACATCAGCATCAACATCAACACATCAGCCGGCACACACAGAGTGTGACGGGATAAAGATCACACCCTGGGGAGGATTATGGGTACCTGCTTCATACGTATGTATCTCATGACCAGAGTGAAGACAATCATCTCAAGTTTTATTTCTGCAGCAGCGTCACATAAAGTACAGATTAATCCAGCCGGAGAGGACAAACTCTCAATAAATTCAACTTCTGACCTTTATCAGCCTGCATCTTCCTCTCTATCTCCATAAGTCTTCCTCTTCCTCCTCTCCCTGCCTCACACACACACACTGCATCATCTGCAGTCAAAGAATGGGGTCAAATCCATATCTAAAGGTTCCCACACTCTGCTCACCTGTTTATCTCTCCTCTTCTCTGCAGCCAACGGCCTTTTATTCATCACGTTCCCTCAGTGTGGTTAGGAAAAGGTTTTCACAGAAACATCCAGCAATAAAAACCAGACCAGAGGTGAAACGCGTGGAAAACTCTCCTCTTTCAGTCTCGAGGATTTGCCTCGAGGGAATCGGCACAGAAGCAGTAAATCTCACCTATTAGCTCACCTCACTGCTGCGGTTTCGTTTATTCATTTAGTATTTGGCAGTTTAGTCACAGCTACAGTCTCATTAGCTTCCTTCATATCACTCCTATACAAACAGATTTTATAAATATTCCGCAGTGAGAGGAAGAACACCGAGCCCGGCGTCACGTGGAGCTCACAAAGGGGTCGGTTTATCAGGCTGCAGCCAGAACAAGCAAGAAACACTCTTTGTTCCGTCATAACTCACAATTTGCAGCAGCTACACAAAAAGAAGACAAACCTCCACAACTGCAATTACTGAACAATATGGCTGGTAAGTGCATCTGTGATTGGCAAGCCCAGGATTACAGCTTTTCTGTGGTTTGAACTTCAAACTGTAAACTAAGTCTCTTTGCCAACTCTCTTAAACACCCTTGACACGAGAGGTGCACAAAATTAGCACCACAGAACATTACCAGCAGTCCCCAGGGTGTGTTTTATTCATTATTCCTTCATCCATGTTTTCTTATATGCTCTAATTCTGTTACTTTTATCCTGTAAGTCACATTTGTTGGCCATTTTTTGCTCTCAGTTTGCCTCCTTGATGAATTTAGTAAATGTAAAATAAACTGGATGTAAAAGGAAACGTACTATCTGCCTTCCTTGCCCTGTTTCTCACACATTTTGCCTCTCACTGATGATGATTCATTTCCATTTTATCTGTCATAGCTCACTAACTTTTGCTCTCTCCCTGTCCAAATCTGTCTTTAACCGTGTCTCCTAGAAATTACATTTATATCCAACAAATTAATGCTGCCGAATGATGTTTTATGTCGACATAATTAGAGAAGCATTTTTGTGAAACGTCAGTGGATTTAATTTATCCAGTTCTGCATTATAGCATCCACTCATAGTTACTAAAGCATGATTCATGTTTTTTAGGCTTATGATTAGCACCTGGGTAAGATGAAATATTAAAAAATAACTCACAAGCACACAGGCACAGCATGTTTTTTTTAACCTTAAAGGACCGGCATGTAAGATTTAGTGGCATCTAGAGTGTAGTTGCTGATTGCAACCACCTTTCCTCACCATGTCCTTCCTAAAAAAAATACGAAAGGCCCCTTTTTAGAGCAAGTGTGGCGTCATTAGATACAAAAGGCTCATTCTAACGTAACAAAAGCATAATAATTGCTTTTTTTCAGCTGATTATACACTAATGAAAACAAAGTTATGAGTGTTATATTTCATTTCTGCCATATTCTTACACACTGGACCTTTTTAAGCTCTTCTGATGCCTTAACTGGACCACATGAAGGACTCAGGTTGCAGAAGCTGCCTTCAGTGTCAAAGTTCTGCGCTTTATACACCCACCATCCACACTGACCACCTCCCTTCAACATAAACCAGCCAGCGTAATCCAGTTTCCTTCAAAACGAGCATATAACATTTGTGTTATTATTAAATATTGACGCACTGTCTACTGAAATCTACTTTTAATACCATTAGTCTATTATTTTCTATGCGTATTTGCTGCATAATTCGACAGTAATTCATTTTAAACATAACCTATGGAGAAAACAGTGTTAATCGGAGTGGTTAGTGGTTAATGGTTAGATTCTGGGCACCATATAATGGAGCTGCTATGTGTCATTTGCTGAGTGCTCTGTACCTGATGGGTGAAAAAATGGGTGAAAGGCAACAAGACACAAAGCAAACTGGGAGGAACTGATGGGTGTTTAGAGGCTGACGGCGCTCTAACCTGGACCTACTGCCCACTGATTACTGTGTGTGCTGGTGTTTGACTGACAGGTGACTTACAGCTGTGGCAGGTCGCTCCGCTGTAGCCGCTGTCAGAGCAGTTACAGTGGAAGACGGTCCAGGACTGACTGCAGAGGCCACCATGTTCACAACGACTTGGAGAACACCTGAGAGAGACGAAAAGAGAGAGACAAGAAAGTTTCTCAAGGCGCCAACAATATCCTGATAGACATGTTTCAACAAGAAAAAGAGAAAAATGTATTGTTATATTATATTCCTCGTATAAACTAAGACAGCGGATTTGAAAAATCCATTTACTTCTTTTGGCAGCTTCAACAGTTGGAAACCATTCTGCAGGTTTTACTGAGGACAAAGGGAGTCGATGCCAGACACCTTTTATCTGTTTTGTCAAGAGAAGTAAACTTTTTCTTTTTAGATTGTTTGAAAAAGTAGCTGAAGCATCTTTTATGTTTTAGTGGAGTAATTTATCATACAATGAGTGAGCGGGCTCAGTGTGTTTATGGACGTTTTGACAGGAAAAACTGGCTGTGAGGATCAATGCTTGACTTTGTTACTTTATAGCCGGTGATTGGCAGACCAGAGCTGGCAGTGCTGTCAGACTCTCACTATCATCACAAAAACAAAGTGTGCTTGAGTGCACGAAATTAGTCCATTACAAAAAGCCTTTCCATTAAATGGGCAGAAAGCATTTCAGATACTGTTTACTCCAGCATGTGATTCGTTTCATGGCCAAATGTGTGTAGGAGGGTCAGGAATAATGAAACTAGTGGAAAGAGAAAATATTTCAGTTTTAATATTTGGAGAGGTCATATTTTTCCTTTTTAAGGAAAATGTTGTGGGAGGTTGTTGGATTGGAAAAAACAACAGACATTTCATTTTTAATGTTGACAGGAAAGAAAATTCAGATGAACCACTGCTCACGTTTCTACAAGAAGATTAAAATTATTTTTTTACTTCCTCACAACTTTCTTCTTTCTTCGGTGGATATTTATTAAAAGAAAACTTTCCTTCTGGCGGAGAACACTAAAAATACTTCTTGATTCCAGGTTACGAGGCTTTAAAATACTCTCCTTTCGTGTTTAAAGTTGAGTTTATTCTCAGGTGATGGAATATGTAGCAATGTGAAAGGACTTTCCTCACTGTCAGTTTAGTTTAAACAGCTTAGCCACGGATCGACTGTCACTGGGAAGATAAAGACATCAAGTGACCTCATTATGCTGAAAGAGAAAAACAAACAGACTGACAGGATGGAAAAAAAGATGAAAGCCATACTCGCCAACTCCGAGACTTTACCTTAAAATAGGGAGGATTTAGAAACCAAACCCCCAGAAAAATCTGATTTTTGGAGACTTTGTTTCCTGCATTCTGGTGGCTTTTAAAGAATAAAAAAATACAGCTCACCTGGTATCAGACCTAACTGAGGTGCTGGAGCTATAAACTATTAAACTCGTCAGCATCTACACGCTTTAATCTGTGAGAAAATCTTCTTTATTTAGTGAGATGTCAGTCAGAAACCTTCTTCAAGACAAAAACAGCATGAAAGAATGAAAATAACAAAATAGTTCACTGCAACAGCATTCTACTTATGAGTTAAATACTTCTTCTCAGGAAAAACTACAGAATAATTCACTCCACTCCATCAGTTTTCATTGCTAGCAGGCCTATATGGCCATGCATTTCAGCTCCAATACAAACTGTGTGCCAGAAAGATGTTGTTATAACAAAAAAGAAAAGATAAAATTCATAAATTTTGAGGAATAACGGAGTATCGTGACTCTAGGAGGAAACCAGGAGAGGACAATGAAAAACAGGAGTCTCCTGGGAAAACCAGGAGGGGTTGGCGAGTATGATAATAACTCGCTGGTGGACAGTTGACAGTTGGATGCACCTTGCTCTAGCTGACATGTTGCCTGTCTGCATGTTAAATAACAACCTCATGAATCTCTCTGTGTGAACTTTTCTCGACGTCTGGGCACCAGGAGTTTTGATATTTCACACACAGTGTGCTTCAGCCTGTCTTTATTTTGATCCTGTTGTGGCCTAACACACTTTTCTTTGTTGCATCTGACTCACATAACGGTATTTTTATCCACGCGTGTCGCTTCCATGGCTGACTCCTTCGGCAGGGTTTGATTTACACACCCAACAAAAATACAGAATAATAACCACTTCACTCCAATTGCATGTCATCAGGACTCGGTTCTGCCTCTGTGAGTGTGTACAGTGTGTTTGTGTGTGTGGTGGTATTCGGGGGGGGCTGGTAATCTGCATCGTAAAATTGAGAAATGCATGTTCTGAGGGCTAAATGTAAACGTATGTGACAGCGTTTTGGTAATACTGAATGAGAAAATAGATGACTGCACAGAATCTGCAGCCTCCCCTTTATTTGAATAAATGCCCTGACTCAGCAGCTTGTCAGCCTGCTACAGTGTGAATTTTCCCTCCATTTATCTCAATACTGCTTTAATGTAAGGTGAGCTAGTTAGCATTCCCATTAAATTCACCTCAAATATTAACCTAGGCTACCTCTGCCTGCAGCTGTCTTATTTTTTATGTTGAGTTTTAGGGTGTAAGCAGTGACATCTATCTGCTAGAAACACCACGTTCTTCATTGACAAAGATTTGCTCCATGTCAGTGTTTTACTGTTATGTGTTTTTAATATGATTATTGCATTAATGTGAAGGTTCTCAGTCGTACAGGTCATCTTTCTGTGGCACCTGGACTTGGTTGTAGATCCATGAAGATGTTTCACCTCTCATCCAAGAGGCTTCTCCAATTCTGACTGACCAGTGCGGAGATTTGAGTATTCAGCCTAGGCGGGATAGTCGACCTGAGGTCGGGTGTGGATGATGATCCGATGTTTGCATTTTACTGTCGTAGATGTTTAAAAGCTCATTTTAGCTTCTTTATACACTGTTGGATAGTTTAATCTACAGAAATGCATCATATTATTAGAGAACCATGTATCTCTAATAATTCAAGAAAAAGAAAAACAGCTTGTTTTCAGCTTTTGGGCTTTGCGATGATGTGTCTTCCAGCTAATCTAATATTAGTGTATTAAGCTTCAGAAGAGAATTTGAAATTAATCCTTCAGTTTATCAGAAAAAAATAAGTTTTAACTGGACAGGAAGAGTGTGAAATATTGTAATCTGAAAAGTAACTAGTAACTAAAAATGTCAGACAAAAAAAAATGAGTATTTCCTTTGTTGGATAAAATAGGAATACTCAAAGTACAAGTACCTTGAATTTGTACTTGAGTACAAGACTACTCCGGGTGTGTACGCAGCTGTTCTTTACATTCAGACACAGTTTGGACCACAAAAATAGCCCCACAACTCCGTACCATAACAGCCCATACTGAAGAGAAGCAGAAGAGAAGAGCCCCCTGCACTCTGACATGTATATTAACACTGATTTTTATTATATGTATATTAAGCTCAGCTTTTTATGAGGTGACCTCAAACATGTTTGATACAACACACAGTGTTGAACTGATGTTGTGGAGTGTGTCCTCGTGGGTTTGAGCTCCATTTGTGCTTTTGATGGAGTGTTTGCTTTGGCTAATAATGCTCTTTGCTACCGGCAACAATCATAAAAACACACACTCGCACATACACACAGCTGTAGATATAATAACCTGCTCTGAAGTATGACCACACCATTGAAGCTGTGTGTGGGTGAGTCCATTTTCCACCTTACAGTACAATATATCCCATGAGCCCAAAATTCAATCAGCAGGATTACAGCATGTGAGAGAGCATATGGTTTTTCTCTTTTCTGGAAAACAGGATTTTTGTTGTTGTTGTTGTTGTTGGTTTGTTTCAGTGAGCAGTCAGATCTTCTGGATTCTGCTGAATAATAATGATAATCTGATGAATGCCGAAACAGGGAGACATTTAATTAAAACCACTCGAGCAGATACTTCTTATCTGGCAAAGATACGAGGTTGGTTCGATATTTGTGTGTATGTTGGTGTTTACATCCACTTTACTATGTATGTGGGATGGGTGTTTGTGTGTGTGTGTGTGTGCTATTCCCTAGAGGGGGGTTTATAATTGCTGTAATTGTCTCATTAATTGTGCTCCTATTTGGCGTGACATCAAAACAGCAAAATCATTTGTTCTGCTCTCCCTCCCTCATCTCTCTCTCTCTCTCTCTGTTCTCTTGAAGTTATAGTTAACGCTCTAATCCTCCTTTGTCACTGATGATATATTTATACTTTAGTTTATCGTCTTACCATCAATAACTTGCAATGAAAATATTTATCATCAAGTCCAAAATTAGCAGAGAGCAAGCGCATTTTCTCTCCGTCAACGTCCTCTTTGGTCGGCATGTCCGTATAAGCTGATTAGCTCGGTAACATTACCCGCTCACCTGGCTACAAATTTTGGCACAACACCAGCTTCTCTCACCATCAGCATGCGCTGAAAACCTCCTCTGCCCGGTGGTCCAAAATGCCTGTGGTACAAACACTAACACTGCCCCAGTGCTTTGAGCTCACAGTCCAGGCAGCGTTAGCTAACAGCAGCTACAGTTTACTTTACCGTCCATCAGGAAACTCTGTAAATCAGAGAGAGCTGAGGCAGAGCAGAAAACATTTTCCTCATAAAATATGATCCAGTTTCACTAAAATCAGTGAAATAGTTGGTGGTATGTGCCGTAAAGCGTTACGTACATATGTTCACCTGATTACACGTCAATGTGACGTCAAAATTATTTAAAATTGTTGTTTTTGGTAGAAAAATTACACAATGTTGCCCTCAAACATTGAAGATGACGTTTTTTCTTCAAGTTCTTCAAGTGTTTGCTTCTACAGTTAGGAAAGAAAATTCTCTCTTACTGTCTCACATTTCATTAAATAAACTCATTAACTCTGTCTTTTTATAGTCTCTCTCTCGCTCTCTCTGCCCTTATCACGCTTATATTGCTAGATGTTAACATGATGACAGTTATATAACCCAAACCCAACTTATATTTAACGTAGCTCAATCACTCTATGTGCAGGCCTCTTGGTAAATTGCGTTTATATAATGTTTTGACACCCATTATTATAATTTTGTTCATTACTGATAAATGGCTCTAGGTGCCAATCAAAGACACAAAAGAACTATGAATAGAAAAGGACAAAGAATGAAATGGAACGGAGAAAAATCCAACAGCTGACTGCTGACAAATGTCAGCGAGAATGCAACTGTAACCCGACTGAATATTAATTCGAATGGAGATACTGTGAGTGTGTGTGTGTGTTTGCGGGTTTAAGCTTGTTTTGTGTGTATTTGTGTCTGTGTGTGTCCTGGTCTGGATGGTGCAGTCTCCTCTCTAAAATGCTGCCTCGCTTCACTTCACAAATATATTACTCTGCCAGCAAAGAGAAGGAAAGAAAAATGACGTTTCAAAACAAGAAAAAGTTGCTCCTCACAAAACACACTAGTGTTTGACAGAGCGACGACGCTGCTATCGCTCTGTCAAGTCATAAATATGTTTAGTTTTTAGCAAAAATTACATAACAAGTCCTTATGTAATGGTACGATTCTGTACATAAGCAAATCATCTTTCTTTCTTTTAACCACCGTTTGACAACAAAGACTCATTAATTAGAACTAATTTCCAAAGGGCTTAATTTATCATCTGCTGACAGCAAAAGCATGTCTGATGTACATGATGTATCTTTACCACGTACGATGAAGTAATTTGACAAAATGTCACAACGTTCTCACTGTTATGTCTGTATGGATGACTGGACATGAAGTCTTGGGATGTATTGACATTGGTTATTCAACTTGTGGTGTTTTGAAATTCTGAGTATGTATATTTTATGCTACTCTCGATGGAGAAATCAATAACTCAGACAGTTATTGAGTGACGCTGACGTACGACTTGCTCGTCTCACCAGGATGGCCGAGTGGTTAAGGCGTTGTACTCAAGATACAATGGACTCAAGTCCTCGTGGGTTCAAATCCCACTCCTGGTATAACCTTGCCTTAGGAAATTCAATTTGGTCCTCCTTCAGTTCAAACACAACTGTGTATAAGCAGCCTGCCTCTAGTAATCTATCCTGTTCAGATAGACTAGAAATGCCAATCACAACCTAATATGACTGTGCAGGGTTCTGTCACTGTTGATAACACCTCTTAAAAACTGAAAATGAAGACAGATTTCCATGGAGGCCTTCGTGACTAATTAGCATTTATGAATTGCATCAAGTCAGAGTTAAAACAAGTGAGTTGTGCTGTGTGCTGTGTCTTTGTTGGTTTAAATCTCACTCCTCGAGTTAAAACGTTTGTTTTAAGACTCATTAAACCTATTGAAAATATCCTCGTATGGACTTAAAGTCGAAGGTATTCTCTTTGCACATTTGTTTCTTATTTTTCCTGTTTAAAACAAGCTGTAAAAGTCACCAGAACGGCAGGGTGGTTAAGGCGTTGCACTCAAGATGCGATGGCTACAAGCCCTTGTGGGTTCAAATCCTACTCCTGGTAGATGAGTTTTAATGACGGGAAGAGGGTGAGTTGAAGGGGATACTCCCACTGCCACTAAATCCTGCTCCTTGCTAAGAGACATTAGATGAGGCCTACATCAGAGGCATATGTGCTTCAAGAAAATATGTTGGACTCTCCCTCAAAGGTCAGCATAGTCCACATCGAGCAAGCAAATGGGCAGATCACAACAACTTCATTCCAAAAATGAGTAATCATTTAAATGTTGGTGTGATGAACCTCTATGAATATCAGGGAATGGTTGCATGAGATGTCACAGCAAAGCAACAGAAATGTGTCTTAGCAAACGTCGAAGAACAAACCTGTCGATGATTCCACACATGTCGATCTGCAGGTTGCTGTAGACTCCCAGCTGCTTTTGCTGCACCATGATCAGGTCTACGTTTTGGTTGTCCACAGTGAGTAGACGCATGCAGCCCTGGAAGACGTTGAAGGGGTTTCTGCATTCCTGCCTGTCGTCTCCAGTGGGACAACCTGAGAAGAGAAGTCAGAGAAGAGGCCACATGAGATCATTATCCAGTCAAACAATATGAACTATCATAAATCAAGCTGTTAGAGATGAGCTGATACATTTGAACATCATCCTTCTAGTCTAAGAAATGTCAGTTGACATAGATATGCCTTGATTATGGTTAATTTCACCATGAGTTGCCAACATATAATACCACATTATGGGTAGAAGTTAAGTTTTTTCTGGTGATTACTCTGTGTAAACATAATTTCATTCATCAGTATTCATCATCATCTACTTCTACATGGCTTACCACCAAAGTAGAGGTGACTTTCTATGGTGACAGGAAATGAGGGGCTGCCTTGAGCGCTGCCTCCTTCCTCTTTATCCACCGTGATGCTCAAACGACCTCGTCTGGAGTTCAGCTCAACCGAATGCCACTGGCCGTCATTTAGAGCTGAACCTGTGAACCAAATACCCATTAACACGCACTGCTGGAAATTATATATTTCCCCCCCCCGCTCATATGTTCACGGCTGCATATCGAGCCGTTAAGACCTGCAGCAGATGCTGCCTTGAGGCTGTGCAATACTTTTTTTTTACCACGGATGAAGCCAAGCATGAGCACTCATGTAGTAATGACCAAATTAGATATTCTATCACACCATGACCTGCCAAACATGCACCAAAGAGAGTACTGGAACAGCTTCTAAATCACGTCCTTTGCACACTGAACTGAATTTAAAATCGGTACAGACTAAAACTAGAAAATTATTTGGAAAATGAGTAAAGGTTTCCTCCTGGTGGGTAGACATGGATTGCAAAAAATCATTGGGAGTGAGTGAGTGCACCTCGCACAGGTGTCTACTATACTTCCTGTATCCTCTGTGTGACTCACCCGCAACAAGTACCAGCAGGTCTTTGTCTGTCTTGTAAATCTATGCGTTGTTAAAAGTTAAGCGAATAAATCAATATCTCATTATCTCGTCTATTTTTCTCACTGACAATACTTTGCAACAGAACACACCCGGTCATCTCACAGTGCCATCAGAGTTAGGTGTACGTGTGAGCTTTGGTAATGAGGATAATAAAGTAAATCATGAGGTAAACGTTGGACATCTAAGTGCAAATGAAACTTTGTTGTTAGAGAAAGAAGAATGCTCATGTGTCCTTATCCTTGACCCATGAGGACTCCTCTATTTATGTCCAATCACAGCTTACCGTTCTCTGTTAAGTGCAAGTCTGCACGCATGCTGAGGCAGTGAGAATTATACTCCACATTTAAAGGGTTGTATCTGTCTTTATCGACTTTCCGAATCCGAAACCACAAAAGGAAAAGGATTACGGTGCAATCCTTAGCATGCCTAATCAATAATTAGTATCACATGACAGCTGAGCGTTACATTTTTTTTTGCAGGGATGGTTTTCTGTCTTTAAACATGCTCGCTTAACACACCAGGATGGCCGAGTGGTTAAGGCGTTGCACTCAAGATGCAATGGATTCAAGTCCTCGTGGGTTCAAATCCCACTCCTGGTATGATATAATAATCAAAATCACTTTAATTTCCCATAGATGTGAATACATACAAGAATTTGAATCCGGTTACATGCTCTCAAAGTATACAGTTAAAAAACAGAAACATGTGAGTGTCACGGCAGTGACGTTTAGTGCCTCTCTGACTGTACTGCATGTGTTGATAACGCCCTTTGAAAATCACAAATGAACTGCGAGCTTCCATACAAACAGCTGAGTACTTTTTACCTTTAAAGATTCACCTCGGATCTTTCACAGTCAGCTACTGATCAGATCAACATGCTGTGAAGACAGCTCTTACAATAGTTCTGTATCAGTGAGCTTGATTAGTTCTTCTCCTTGATTATTTTCTCCTAATAAAAATAAACAACAAAAGTCACCAGGATGGCCGAGTAGTTAAGGCGTTGGACTTAAGATCCAATGGGCAATAGCCCTCGTGGGTTCGAACCCCACTCCTGGTAGGATGGCAAAGATGCCTTCAACATCTTTATAAACTGGTACCCATGGTGAGGGGGGCTTAGCAGGCTGTTATTTGTTGCAGAGGTTTGGATAGTGAAATCTTGCCACTTGGTAAAAATCTAGAGGCCATTTCATACTTTTTACTGATCTGATGGGATATATCCACATAAGAGTAACTATGAACTGTTGGTGGTTTAAATTATCTGAAGGTGGAGGAGTTAAGACTGACCGGCACTGAGCTCCAGCAGTGCCCTGCCAGCTTTATGGATCTGTAGCCGCAGCCTGGCCTCGCTCAGGTACAGCCAAACCACGCCCCCTTCCTGAGGCAGGGCAAAGGTGAGCAGAAGCCCCGCCTTGTTCCACGTCCTGAACTGGAACCCCACGGTTAGGCCCCCAGAGGAGGAGGAGGAGGACGCCGTCGCTGTCGCCACCGGCAACTGGAGGAAGCTCTGGGGCCGGGAACGTCACGGCGACGGAAACTGGCTCAGCACAAGAGAAGGTCACATTGCCCTGATAGAGAGAAATATGGAGAGAGAAAGTGATTACTAGAGAGATAAAACAACATAAAACATGAATATTAATCAGCTGCAGAGGGCGTGTCGATGTGACCTCTGTCACGCTGATCTCATCAGCAAGTCTCCTTAAAAAGGACACGGGTTATTACCATAATGATAACAGCAAGGCTCAGAATAAGATTAGGAAAGCAAACTGAAAATACAGAGTCACCCAGCTTTGTTAGAGATAAAGGATGAAAATGAAAGCGAGCATACAGTAAGTCCAGTACTACAATATCTTGACATCTCTGTTGCGGCCCATTGTTTTGAGTAGTGGTAATGACACCGAGTCCATTGCTAAGGGTGCAGCAGTAATATATTACAGTGTTGGCTCTCTGCTGGGAATATCAGTCTGCTATCTTTATAATGCTCCGGAAACACAGATGACATCTAAAAGCCCTTTGTAGAGCAGTTAAAGTGATGTACAATAATTCATGTTGGAGTGGGCCACGCTGCTGCCCAACCTGAAGTAAAAAGTTACCTTAAAAACCCTCAAAAGTCTTTGGACTACAGCACTGACACACCAGTCACCCCGCAGTCTTATTTTCTTTGTATTGATGCCTCCTCATTGAAGCACCATTTAGTCTCTGTGCTAAATTTGACCATAACTTGTGGCTAGTACCTTAACAGCCACAGCACCAACATAAAATTGCCTCTATTAGATCTTCAGCCATGCATGTGAAATCTCTTTACCTCTTTAACAAGAATCTGTGTTTTTTTCCCCCCTGCTGCCTGAGCCTTTACTGTAATGAGAGAGCATTTATTACTTCCTGCAGAAACGCTTCACAGCCTCGCAGTGATGAGCTCGCTCCACTCATCGCGAATGTAGAAACATCTAAAAAGGTCCTAATGGCCAAGATAAGAAAGCATTAGTGAGAGTCTAACCACAGTGTGCACTCCTTTTGTCCCGGCTTCACTGAGCATCCAGAACGACCAGCAGAGCATGAGTAGTAAAGCCAATATTTCTTTTACTAAGACTGAATCTCAGCGAGGACAGAAGGAATCTGAGAACACCACACATGAGCAAGAAAACAATCCTGTTACTTGAAAGAAAAGAAAACATAACACACAAGAACACTAAAAGATATGTTGCTCCGTGGTTATGTATGCACTCTGTTCAATAATTGGTCACACAGTCACAAAAAGCAACAACAAACAGAATATTTTATTCAATTTTTTATTTTTATGGAGGCAGATTTTGGTTCCAGTGACCCTCGTCCAGTGATTGTTGATGCACCCTCTCAGATAAAAGCCTGCGAGACTTTAAAAACACAAAGCTGCCATTGTTTACGCGATGAAGGTATCGAGGTACCCATTGTGCATTTCTTTGTTACTTCAAATAAAAGACGTCCCTGTACTGAGTTTGTGATTGTTTGGCTGAAGATGTCTCAATCATCTCTCCCACCCACTAAGCAATGACATTGTCAATATGCAAATTTATGTCATTTGGCTTTGCAAGCCAGTGTTGCCAACTTGACGATTTTTCTAGATTTAGTGATTTTTCAGACCCTCTTAGCAACTTTATTTCCAAAAAGCAACAAAATGTAGCAACATTAGGGAATATATCGGACTATTGGGCCAGCCTTTGCTCCCCAACTGTACCAGAACCAGTTCACCACTTTTCCTTCCTTGGGCCACTTTAGACCACGTCTAACACATCGACTTTGAGGACAAAATGTTCACTTGCTGCCTAATATATCTCACTCACTGACAGGTGCCATGGTAACAAGAGATCAGCACCATTTCATGGCCACAGAAGATCTGAGGGTGGCCCTCACTGCATTAAGTGCAGGTGGTTGTGTTGTAGCTAAACTTACCTTTACAGTAGCTCGGTGGTCTTTGTGTTTGACTAGTTGTATCAGGTTGAGGTCGTTGTACAGCAGGTTTTCCAAGCAGCCGTGGAAGTTTATCTTGGAGATGACCGGTTTCTGAGAACTCTGGAGTGCCCCTACACTCAGCTGTAAGTGGACAAAAACAGAGAGAGAGTCACATTCAGTAATAGAAATACAATATCTACACCCGGTTGTCAAGTTTTCTAATGTTGTATTTGGATGGCATAGTAAGGTCTGATGGGTTTTCTTGTGTTTTATCCCACCTGTTCGATGTCCCAGTGGCTGAACTCTGCAGGGATTTGAACCCTCTCCGTGTGTTTGTCCACAGTGAGGTTGAGGTGAGAGCCGCGCCGCTCCACTGCTAAATGGTGCCAGTGTTGATCGTCTAACAGGCTGCCGAGAGAGGCGAGACGCCGGGGTTCAGAGGAGGAAGTCCTACCTGGAAGAGAAGAGGAGGAGGAGGAGGAGGAGAGTAGAGGAGGGGTATAAACGGGATTTCGTGATCTCAGTGTGAAATCAGGTCAGAGGTTTTATCTGATCCTCAGAGAAATGATCACCAGGCCAATAAAAGCTGTTTTATTGTGATTAAATTTTTCGCAGTATCTCCCAGAGAGAGAGGATCACACTGAGGTCAGCATGTCTCATCTCATTCGGGTTTATAGAATATCGTAACAGTAGAATTTAAAAAGTGAAACCAAATATGTGCTCATTTGAAAAACCGCAGAGGAAATATGGCGATACATCATTAATGATAGATGAGCACCAGCAGGTCTAAATTAATGGATTCATTTCAACATCCTCCCCAAAAGTACTGGGAGAGAAACTTTGTATTTCTGCTGAGAAAAGGAGCTGCAGAAAGAGATGAATGCAGTCAGCCATTAAAAATGTATCAGATATTCTTTAGGGAGAGACAAGTCCAACTTCAGAGAGAACCAGAGACAGTTTGGAAGACGATGGACAAATGTATTTTTGATATTTTAGCCCATTTTGAGAGTTGATATATTTGACTACAGCTTCATCCAGAGAGAGGAAGTTACAAAAACAAATAAAATGTTGTCGAAGGTGGAGGAGGAAGGGACACAGAACCTTATGACCGAGGGTTTCATTGGATGGATGATATGATTACTGTGTGAAAGACTGGAAAGATAGAGTGGGAATCAATATGAAAGGTCACAGGGCAAACCAATATAAAATTAACTGACATTAATGTATAGAGCCCAGTCTTTGCTGCTGTCCGTCTTTATTTTCTTTTGTGTTTTTCTATCGATATCGAGGTGATCAGGACGAAAAAAAAAATAAAAAATTTTTTGGCACCAAATTGGAAAAATCTTGGTGTGGAATACGAAACAACCAATACTGTATTCAGTGTAAAGCCCTACTGTCAGTGAATCCTTGAGCATGACTGTGATATGAATTGTGATGGAGGGGTCACCAGAAATCAATAGGTTGCTTCCTGATGGGAGCGTGAATGTGCACAGAAAATATTAACAAGGAACGGCTCAGCAGATATGAAAAATAGAAAGATCGGGGTGATGGTAGCACAGACTGAAGGTCGCGGGGTCTCCAAAGTCTCAAAACTTTTGGTGCATGAAAGTGCGCAAGATTTTTCAACATGTCTGTTTCGGTTATTATTTGGTTATTTTGTTGCAGACTTGTGAATCTGGATGTGTCAGACTGTACGAGAGACACTCTGCAGCTGAAGAGGAGCGAGCACGGTTAGCAAAAATTTTTACATAGATAATGGATAAAAAGTGTGAGGTCAGACTGGATGTGTTTGCCTCATTCTGCTGTTTTTGTTTTTGCCTCCAAACGCTGTATCGCATCCTGTCTCCAACATCATTACAGCTGAGGCTGTAAATCTGATTACGCAGGAAGATGACAACCTGAATCAGGAACTGCTGTCGCTGTAATCAGCTTCAAACATAATCTTCAAAGCGCAAACACACAGTGAGTCTCTGTGTCTTTCTAAGATTTGCATCTCATAAAGGAAGGTGAGGTGAGATGACTTGTCATTACTAGCTGAATAAAAAATGTCTGTATGTTCGAGTTTCGGCGCGCATGCTGGGATACTTGTCTACGACAAGAGCGCGGATTGTTGTGAAAGACATTTTACAGATCCTCCAAAGTACCTTCAACAGCAGAGGAAATGAGCAAGGCTGATACAAATTTTATTCCACAACTGTTACTGTGTCAGTTTTGATATTTTTCTAACGTCATGCACTGGAGCAACCCTTTACTTACTAAAGCAACGGGAGCGGACTGGGCTGAGTTATGAGCCAACAAACACACAATATAGCAAACTGACATTTTGATGAATGTAAAGCAGAGGGGAATGGTCTCGGATAGCAGACATAAATCTTACTAAACCACCATGATTTTTTTTCAGCTGTTTGGATAGAAACAGACTGGGTGGAGCGAAATGTCTCCTGGTAGAAGCCTCTGTAAATCGTTGCTGACCTGGAATCCTTAAAAGAAAGAAAGAAACGAAGATCACCAAACTGATGATTTCATTGTAGATTTAATATGATGAGAAGACCAACAGGAAAGAGAGGAAAGGGAAAGCAGCTGAGCTGTACTGATTTCCCTGTGTGTCTGTATGTATCTGTTTGTTGTGTGTGACTCTGGGCGTCGCTTCCAGTTTCCCTCCTACCTGCCTGATCTCCTCACCACATGTTCCTCATCATCTAATCAGCCTCTGCAGTACAAAAGTCCGGCTCTGCCTCCCAGACTCTGTGAGATTGTTCAGTAACTGTTGCAGGGAGATTTATTTTGTGGGTTTGTGTTGCTAATGTTTGCTCTCTGTGTGCTCCAGGAGATCCTCCTGTCTTCCACCTGCCACGCTCAGCTCTGTCTTGCCATGCTATCACCAGCCCTGAATGAGCCACTGAGTTCTGCATTCACCTGGATCTTCACCTGCCTTTGCACATTCCACTGCTGTTTTCTGATAAACTGGTCTGTTTGCAGTTTGTGTCTGCTAAACGTTCATCATAACATGAGCAGAATACAGAATGTGATGGAAAATGCCACAAGACAGACAGGAAAACAGAGAGAGGGGAAGACATGTGGCAAAGAAACCACAGCCCAGAATCAAATCAGGGTAGCTGCAGCAAGAAGTGTTCATATGAGACAAATCATGTAAGGATTTGATAGAGAGAGCTCAAAGAAATCCTCATCTGTCAACACAGTATGACAGGAATGAATCTGAACTCAGCAAAAATCACCACTCATGGACAATGTCTGGCTGCTTTTGTGGAAGACGCATGATATGTGTGATTTGGCTCTTTAAGTGTAATCAGACCTGCAGGTTCTGCAACAGCAGGCTCCCATGTCCCATTAAAATGCAACACTGCAACCTTTTTTGCCCTTGTACGCGTTAAATGTGTGCTAATTTTAATCTTAACAAACGTATTGTTGAAGTATTTGTCTGTAAATTTCCAGAGCACTCATTGGCCGAAGTGATTATTGGCCTATATTATTTAACTTATATGAATCTAAAATGATTTGAACCACATATGCATGTAATATTGAGGGTCGGGTGGTTTGGGAAACACTCCATCTGACCAAATGCAACTTAAATTAAAAACACTAGTTAATCTACCATCGGGTGTCAAACTATTAGTGTTTGTTTCCTCTGGTTCAGGACAGAGTTGCTGTTTCTGTGCAGGGCTGTTACTCATTGTTGCCTCATAAAGCAAAGTGTATCTGCCCTGGGAGGACGTGTGTTAGTGTTAACAGAGCAGAGCAGGCATTGCATGGGCTCAGGGTCAATGCACACAGCAGATGACCTAAATTACACAATCTGTAACCTAAATAGCCAATATAGAGAGACAGAGGGTGGAAAGGAAATATATAGAGGAAGAAATAATGAGAGAACGATGAAGACCATATCACTGAGGGAAAACGAGCAAAAGAACTGCAGCAGAACACCAACATGTCAAGAGACGAACAGAAAACACAATGTAGAGCTGGAAAGGCAAATGGCTTCTTCTGATATGGAATAAATAAAGGAACGATCTGTGGAGGCAGTAATTAGAACGGAACACAAAGTTGTGAGAGGGACAGAGAGTGAGAAGAGAGTCTGTTGTTGTTGTTAGAGCGTCTTTAGCTTTAGATAAAGACGTACATTTCTGTATTCACCCTTAATTGCAAGATAAAAAAACAAAACAAAAAAACAATAGAAACTTATTT
Source organism: Miichthys miiuy (assembly GCA_036365135.1). NCBI lineage: Eukaryota > Metazoa > Chordata > Actinopteri > Sciaenidae > Miichthys > Miichthys miiuy. The sequence goes on along the minus strand of CM071617.1, from coordinate 3,979,631 downwards.
AAAAATATTATTTTGGAGGAGGAAAAAGGAGGGTGGCACGGTGGTGTAGCACTGTCGCTTCACAGCAAGAAGGTCCCTGGTTTGGCTCCGGCCCTCTGCAACCCTGATAAGGATAAGCGGCTCTGGGAAATGGTTAGATGAATGGAAAAGAGTCAGATTTTCATAAAATACTAAATTCGTACATTTTTACCTAATATTTGGGATATAATGCGAGATAAAAATGTATTTTTCCACTTTCATTTTCTGTTTTATAGGACTCCGTCAGAGTTAGAACTCGGTGACAGTGTGGAGAAAAGGATGGACAGGTGGAAGGAATGAGAAAGTACATCAGCATCCAGATGGGGCTCCTGTTGAGAGGTTAGCCATATGGTGATGATTCAGCATGGCAGCCTGACAACCTCTGGTTTAACCTCGCGCACACTCACACACACACACACCCCGCTGTACAAACTGTAAGCCATGCATCAAGTCTTGCAGAGTCCGGCGCTAACACATGCTACGGTGAACGGGAACCATCCATCACGGCTGTAACTAGACTGAGATGCAGCAGCAGAGCGTGAGCCAGGATTTAAACGAATCACCTCACCAGATCACGACCAATCGAAAGTTATTACAGAGAGTTTACATTGCCGTCCACTTTATACCGATGTACTGAAGCAGTAAGTCCACGAAGTGACTCTCAAATTATATGACAAGAGACAATGTTATTTGTGATCAAACTGTTCAGGCTGAAGCGTTTCTGTTGGATGATACAGATAAAAACATCATGTACTTTGTCTGCTGTGTTTCATAAGCTCCTTAAGCCTGCCATTTCTCAGTGGTTTTGCGTGTGGTACCTTTTTTTTATATCCCATCATTCTGCAGATAAGCCCGGTATTTATACAGATTTTGTGTTACACTCCAGAGTAGTAGATATCAGTATGAATAGATGTCAGTCGATGTCAATATCTGGTGTGTTGTACCTTGTCTAAGCACCAGCTGTAGCTTTCCTCTCTCTAACTCCAGACTGAGTCCGAGTCCTCCCTCTCCCTCTGCGTGCAGCAGTGTCCCAGAATTCCTCAGGGTTTTAAACTTCAGAGTCACAACATCACTGGACATCCGCCTCGGCCCCGTACTCAACCTGTACACCAGACTGCTGCTGCTGCTGTCGTCCAAGCTCACAACATCAGAGGCTGAAAGGCAAAATGGAGCAGTCAGGACTTTATGGTCATATCAGTGTGTAAAGGAGAAGTGATGCATCCAAAAAGTCTGGGCACCAGAGGTGGTGAGGTGAAACCTCTCAGGGAGAACTAGATCTGTGTTCTGTTTAATAAATCATTTGCAGAACTTAGTCTTGTTTTTGTTTGTTTTTTTTGACAAAACAATAGAGACACTTTTCAAACAGAAAGCTTCCTGCAGTTTGAGAGAGGAGATGAATAATTAACTGAGGGTTTAATATGTGTGGGAAGTGCTCAAAGGTTCAGTAAAACACAACAGAATCACACATGGCAACAGCTAACATGGCAACAATGGTGAAACATCCTGTTGTTTACATCGAGCAGCAAAATGCATCTTTACTCTTGTTCAGAGTTAGCAATCATCATAAAACCACATTTTGTTTGTCTAACTCTGCGAGAAATTCTACTTATATACAACTTATTTGCAACAGCAGCTATGTAAATTCATCTCTATCAGAGGGAATATTGTTTAATGAATTTGGAGTCACAAAACACTGAATGTGTCAATAAAATGTTAATTGGCATTCCATCAGAATATCTAGAACCGTAATGCAATATCCGCTTATTAAACTCGTTTATGGTTATTATGGACCAGGGAAAGATTGTTGTCCACACTGAGTAGACTCACGTAACACAACTTAGGTTAGGAGATGATGGTTTTAGTTAACTGATAACAAATTGCTGCATTAAAACCCATGTCTCTGGTGTCAAAGTCCTCTTCTCTGGATGCCCATAATCCACCCTGAATACCTCTGCGTGGCTCTGGTGCACAAATAATCCAGGCAGCGATCACATTTGCAAGCACAGCTAAACTGGAAAATCACGTGGTAATATAGAAAGCTGGTTTCAGTGAATTTTAGATCTATGAAGGCCAATGGGTCTGGGCAGGAGTCTCCACTGTCCACTGACTACTACGACAATAATAGAAGTACTTGAAGTAATAGGCGTGGCGGCAGGACATGCAGGGATCGCATATCCAAGACGTATTCGGCATTGTCACATTGAAAAACTGCAAAACTAATGACATGATAGTGGGAAAATTGTCTTGTTTAATCTACTAATTAGCAAATTAAACTAACAGCATTTTTTTTTTTTTTTGTTTTATCTAAAGTAAGAAACACTGAGAGGAGATGTGATAATTTTCCCTTTATAGGTGTCACACTTATATTCAATCCTGTCGTGAAACATGAAAAACAGAAGGTGAATGAGTAAAATAATGCTATTGCAGCAAGTCTATTGTAAAATACATGAAATGGTACAGTCTGATCAGCATGTTTTCCTGCTTTCTCCTCTCTAAGCTTTAGGGAAGAGAAGTGTGAAACGGGAAGGAGTGATTTTAAAACGTGTGGCATCAGTTGGCAGTGTGTTTTTTTTTTTTTGCGTTACTTGTTGGTCGTACTAATAAGAAAATGTGGTGTAGGTGATGTGTTGATGCATGTGGTGTTAAAACAGAATGTATAGCGATAACACAGCAGGAGCACATAAATAAAGTAACAAGACGACAGGGTGTGAAAGCAGAAGCAGGAAACATAAGGCACTCTCTTTGAAGGATGCTGTACGTTCTCACTATACTCGGAGTGGAAGTAAAAACAACCTGGAAACGAGTTAAAACCAATCCACTGAATAAAAGTGTCTCTGCTGCCTTAAAGCTTCAACTTTATAAAGTATTTTTGGATTAGTAGTGTTTATAAAAAATGTTGTTATATATATTGAGAGTAGATTTCTATGAAGTATTTACTATTTGAAGAATTTCTTAAGTTACTAGATTTACATGCTGCATAGTTCAAACATTACAAAAATCTTCATTTAACCAGGAAGTTGTCAAGAATTTTCTTAATTAACAATCCTGCAAATGACTTATTTGCATCCGATAACCTGAATATAAGGTGCTCGAGAACAGGTCTATGTCGCCACGGTGACGTTGATCACCATTAAAATCAACCAGCATCTGTCCACACTCATGGAAACCCAGGAGAGGCCTGTGACAAAGAAGACTCACTGTAGGGACATCCGTAGGTCTCCAGCCGGAGTCCGATCCTCCCGCTGGGGTTCCACTCCAGAGGAATGAGGCGGAGGAAGCGAGCGATCGTCGGCTGCTGCAGTTTGTACTGAACCACGCTGTCCGCATTACTGTTGCCTGGGAAAGACTGAAGACAGACAAAACAATCAAAACATGCCTACATTTCACTTTTAAACACAGAATAATGTACAGATTATTGGAAGGAAATGTGTCATTTCCAGCGTACTCCTGGGAATATTTGCATCGTAGTACATTTCTTTTAAATAATAAATGTTCAAAGAACTTTTGTTTTTGTAGAATATTCTTCTGGATAAACGGTGAACGTCTCCATGCGATATATAAAGAGTGAACTAATCCTTCTGTGTCCTCTCTGACTCTGGGCTGAGCGCCTGATGGATCGCTCTTTTCATCTCATTCCAACTCTCCCATCTGGCTATCAATCCTAATTACAATCCCTCCCTTCAAGTTGACATGCAGGTTAACTCACTCTCCCACCGCTGAATAAAAGTTTAGACACATAATTACCTTATTAATTCCTCTGTAATCATGAGAGAGTTGGGTGGGCTCTTCTTATATGCTGAAGAGATGCTGTGTGTGTGTGTGTGTGTGTACACAGATAGCAGCTTCTTAAAATCATACAACCAGTAAATATTCGTTTGGCGTGTGATTATACTGTCCATTATGTGTACGTACTATAAATATACTGTACAGCCGAGAGTCATCTGTCAGACTTCTGGGTCATGTGCCAGCTGTTTTAAGACCAAACAGCTGAACACAGCTTTTCGTCTAAGCTGATGAACCAGAAGAGCTGTCAACTCAGCAAATGACTTTGTGAGGACTCAGGTCATGTTTCTCAAAGTGAACAGGATGCTGTTTTCTCCCCTTTTAAGTATCTCAAAGACAGAAATAAGATAAGAAACGGGAAGCCTTTTCACACAGAGAAAACTAAACGTCTCTCACGCTGCTCAGTTTCCTGTGTTCACACTTGTGTTGAGTGAATTCACACAGCAGGTGTACTGGTGAGGTTAGGGTGAGATGGTGTAACGCAGTGAGGGGGAAAAAAGTGTCACATCCTTCACTCGAGATCTCCTTTGTTTCAGAGTTTGTCCAAACAAAAGTGACACCTCTCCTCGTTGTGTCCTCTCTGCTGGTCTTCAGCTCTCTGTGCTTAAAGCAGAAGCTTAGTAGGAAATATGTTGAGGTTGATCCAACAGCTCTGTCATCAACTTTCTCCTCTGACAGACTCTCTAAGCTCAGCTGCCTAATTCAGACACACTTTGAAATGTGACTGGGATTGTGCTCAGTTTACGCAGAGCGTCACATCAACCAGTTTTTAAGCCGTGAGAAGTCTGCTCTCTCAGAGAATATCCTCAGCGCTGAGATTAGCTGGATTCCCTCCATGTGAGGAAATTGCCTCGTGTCTTCTTCTAACAAAAAGCTCCCCTCTGAATTACTGTAACAAACTTTACCCTGCATGTGTCCATGCTCAGGGTGGGTTAAGTGGATGTTTTTTTTCCATATTTGTTGCACTATTTTGATTTGGTGTAAGGCTCACGAGGAGCGTGCAGGTGAGAAACTCAAACATATTTTGAACTGGCTCTCCGTGCTGACAGGATTCATCGCTGTGTTTGCTTTCTACACGAACAAGATCAAAACTACTTAGTATTCCTGTGGCTGTACACTGAACCATGTACCATTACCACAGTGGGACAAATACAAGTCCAACACGACACTTGTGCGACGGGAAAACACTAAAGGGGAGTGCTGTGTCTACCAGGAGGTGGGAGGTGATGCCTCACTGCCTCGGCTGTCCATCTGACTGATTTCTTCATTAATCAGCTCTACAGAGACCAGCTGAGATTCTGACATAACAGCCTAAAGTCGGGAAATACTTTTGTGAAAGTGCAGCTTACTTGAATAATATTCCATTCATAACTTACACTGCTATATTATGTTTAATTTTTAAATTACAGAAGAGACACATGAAAGTGCCTGGTGTAGTATTTGTTCAGCCCTGTGTTACGTCACTGGTTCTTTGAACTGGAAACATATTATATGCATGTAACAAAACATCACAGCTAGCTAGCTGAATGAAAATGTTCTTGACTTGAACTCGGCACAAATATTAGCAACAAAATGTAAACATAACTTAGAATTACGTCGCTTTGTGTGTCACCCCTGATCCTAATAGACCTTATTGGGATTTGTAGCCAGAAAACTAGCAAGTCGCTATCAAAAGCAGCGAGGCAATGCATAAATATGTGTCCGTCTTTAAGTAATGTTTGATATTCTGAGGAATATGTTTCGCTTTCTTGCTGAAATGTAAAAATAATCATTATTATTAGTATGAAGCCACTTAGAGCAGCTGACTAACCTAGCTTAGCATTAAGACTGGAACGAGAGGCAAACAGCTAGCCTGGCTAGCTACCAACACCTCTGAAGCTCACTAATTAACATGTTTATTTCTCCTGTTCATCCCGCACAAAAACAAAGAAATAGTTCAGGACATTGTTCAACAGGAATTCTGTATGTGTAGGAAAGGATGAAGTCAGACCACCTTCATTAGGTGACCACCATCATGGCAACAATAGTCAGGTGACCTTCAATGTCATCACCTGACATTTCCTCTCTGTCATGCACACATAAAATGATGTGCCGGCTCTGCACAGTGTAAGTCAGCATAGACTGAATGGCATTGTGATAACACACAAAATGACACAGGACATTGCTATTGTTATTCATGCACTGTTTTGGCTGCAACATGTAATAAAAAGCATTAAGTGAAACACATATGTATACAAGTAAAAATGATTTCAGTGCTCCAGGCTGCACCTCCGTGTCTCAGCCAGGTGAGAGACTCTCAGCTGCTTCTTTATTCCCGCTCTGCGTCTATCAACAGCAGCTAAAGTGCTTTGGCAACAGGTCCGCACAGTCAGCAGAGCTCTTTCATTGGTTCATCCATTATTAATGAAGAGTCAAAGGTTCCTGATGACTGTAATTATCTCCTCAGGATGGACTGATCCCTGCAGACCAGTGCTGCTAAACACCATGCACACTGTAAATATGACCACTGTAGTCCAGGAAAATGAGCCTGAGTGTTTTCATTTTGTGCCATTAACTGATACACTACAGTGCTGTGTGTGCACTTGGGTAACAGTACTTAAGTTGGTACTCCGGCACCTGCTCTGCTGTCCTCTGTGTTTCAGGGCAACAACAACAATGCTACTATAGTGGATGAAGTTTCATTTTTCACTTGTCTTACAACTTTTATTTAGTTATGTCAGTTTCTGGGCTCCATAGATATCTTCAAATTACCTGTTTTGTCCAACCAACAGTCTAAAAGCCCAAAAATATTAAATTTAAGATGATATCAAATAGATAAAAGCAGGAAATTCTCACATTTTGTGAAGAATTTCTCCCACCAAGCCTACATACCTTCAAGATGGTAAGGTAATAAATAAATTCATGGTCTATAATAATATTAAAATGATCATAAATTAATGATTTATAAGTCATCATAGTTGATGAAAGCTCTAATGTTTTGTTTAACTACAATTTGAAATGCTAAAAAACGTCTTTTTGAATGTTTGGACTGTTTCTTTGACCTGTGATCGTGTTATCAGTGCTCTGTTGAGTAGTTTCTCTGTTAGCCTGATATTGTCAAACATTCAACAAATTATGACGACCAATTCTCAAAGAACAGAGAGGACCAAGAGAGCTGCGAGTGTCACACATTTTTTTGTTTATTCTTGTTCACGAGCGGGGTTAATATGGAGCGTGAGATCGGCAGGCAGATTTGTGCGGCGTCAGCGGCAATGCGAGGCGCTGTGGTGAAGAGGGAGCTGAGCAGAAGGCAACCCTCAAGATTTAGCCTCAGCTATGATAATGAGCTGTGGATAGTGACTGAAATAATGAGATCACGGATACAAGCAGCATAAACGAGTTTCCTCCTCAGACATCCAGAGGAAGCTTGGAGTAGAGCCACCGCTCCTTCATTTCGATAGTTGAAAGAGTTGGGACATCTGGTCAGGATGCCTCCTATGAGCCTTCCTTTGGATGGCACATCCAAATGGCAGGAAACTCTGCGGTAGATCCAGAAAACGCTGGAGAGATTATACAGCTCACCTGGCTGGGGAATGCCCTCGGATCCACCAGGAGGAGCTGAAAATGCTGCTGGCAAGAGGGACATCTGGACTACCTTTCTTAGCCTGTTGCCTCTGTGACTCACCCCCGGATAAGTGGTGGAAAATGAATGGAAGTGAGTCAAATACACGTGTTTACGGACTCACCCCTATGCTGTCCTCCTGTCTGTACTGTTTCCAGTTGTGTCCCGTGTCGCTGAACATCAGCAGGTACGACATCAGCCAATCGGAGCTGCCGTAGCGACCCTGAGTGGCGACAGCAGTGATCTTTGTCCGCTCACCCAAGTCGACCTCCAGCCACTGGTACTTGTCTGAAGTGAGAGGAGACCAACCTCCGGCTCCTGCAAGGGCGAGAGAAAATTAAAGAAACGATTGATTTATTACATTTCAGCCTTCAAGGTAATACATTTTACGTCACCAGTGTGTGTATATATGTGTGTGTGTGTGTGTGAGGAATGAATTGCTTGACCTTTTAAGTCTCACATACCATCACATTTTGATGTTCAAGACAAAATAAAGCACTTTTTTAGAACACATACAACAGTTTAAAACCCATTTCAGTGCAATAATTGGACACAGTCTTTTGTATTTCTCTTGTTGTGATGAAAACAGTTGATTGGTTTCATTTCAAAACACTGCGGGAGGTCTATAATGTAAGAAAACTGAATTTAGAAAGTGGAACCGAACTCAGTTTGCTGCTGTGTTTAACACAGACTGGTCCATAATAGCCACTTTAGACACAGCACATGTTGGAGTCCATTTGTCGTCATAAATCAAAAGAAGACATTCAACAGAATGAAAACCTCAACTCTCAACAATTTTCCAATATAAAAAGCTGCAGCACTCGTGGCTTTTCATGCCGGTTTGACATTTGTATTCAGACTGAGACTTTTTTTTTACAATGCAAAGCTGTTAAACAGGCGGTCTCGAGGACAGACTTTATTACTTTTTCATTCACTTTCTCAGCACACAAATGCACCATTGTACACAACTTCTAACCTGTAATCAATATGCAATACAGGACTGCATAATGACATGCACTGTAGCTAGCCCCTTCTTCGCTACACACACACAGAAAATGTATAAATAATAAAAAGAGAAGACTAATGCTAATGTCAACATACTCATAAAATGCTAACATGCTGATGTTTTGTAGATACAGCGTTTACCTTTGTCATCTTACTTTAGCATGTTAGCATGCTAACATTTGCGAATTAGCACGATACACAATGTACAGCTAACGCTGTCTGTTTTGCAAGTATCTGTCAAGCAGCAACCTCCACGGCTGTGAAACGAAGCCAATGCTCACGTAAAAAAAAAAAAAACTGTTCTGCAGTTCCTCAAACGTCCACTTGAGGCTGGCTCCAGAAGTGAGTCAGTCTCCATAAGTTCCCATGTTATAAACATGTTTACAGCCTGGTACAAAAAACAGTTTTGGTCTCTATAGCTAATTTCCCCGTTCATGACAACTGTACTGAGGGTGAATTTATATACAACTCACCTGTTCAGATTATATTAAGGCTTAATGTTATGCAATGTAGCCGCTTTGACTAACAGGCGGGTGCTGTTACTGGTGACAGCCTGCTTCAACTCCACCCATGATTCTCATGGATTGTTTTCCCAGCTGCCGAAATGGTAACGGCCAGAGCCACCACACCGAGCTTCTGGTATCTGGTAATGAACCCATGGACAAATAAAACTTTAACCGGATGGTGACACTAGAGGAAAAGTCACCAAAGTCATTGCAATTCATCCAGCTGGGGATGTGAATGCCTGCACAAATTAAGATATTTCAGTCTGGACCAAAGTGTTGAACTGACGGACAAACACTGCCATCCATAAAGGCACAGGTGTCGCTGAAATTGTTATTCTCTTGGTGTGCCGCTGTCCTTCAATCAGATTTGTTTTTATTTCTTTGCTTCTTAGCAGCTCCATGGTGATTTTAGATTTGTATGATTTTTAAACCACTGAAACATTTTCTCACCACGAATGCCCTAATGGTCAAATCTTCCAATTCTTCTTCGACCTCATTGCTGAAACACTTTACTGAATTTAGTTCATAATAAATAATTTTCCTGCACACATTATTGTGCAGCCCCTTATTACATTTCCAAGACAAAACATCATCAAGAAAAGGTTGCTGTGACAGGCATTGATTTGTTGCACAGAATGCCAGACCATTTGCATCCTTCACCAAACATAGCACCGCTAAGAGGTTGTGGCGTGATCTATTGATTAGTTGTACCATTTGCTTGCAAGTCTGGATCCTTTGCTATAATATCATCAAAAGGAGGTTGTGGTGCCAGGCATTGATTAGTTTTACAGTACCCCTGTAGGTTTCTATCCTTTCCCGTATTACATATCACCAATAAAGAGCAGAGTTGTAACGTATTGATCGGTTGTATTCTAGGTCAATAGGTGGAGAAAATAAAAAGGGAGTTTTGGTGAAAGATGTTGATAAGCTGGGTGAGGATAGGCTTGTAGGATAGGCTGGTAGCACTTCATATATATAGTGTAGTACATGCTAGCAGCGAGTCTGATCCCAAAACGGTTACGATAAATTGTTGTGTTATTGATTAGCTGTATACAAGCTCATTGTCATTAAATTTATCTGTTTTCAGATAGAGGCAAAATAAAGAGAGAGTGTGTGTGTGTGTGTGTGTTGGAAAGTGCTTCGTCAGGCCAAAATGATGCCTCGGAGCTCAAACGCCAGATGGACAATTTTGAAGGAGGTGGCTGCTGACCAGTGTCCCACTGAGCTTACGCACACACACACACACACGCATAAATAAAGACAGCATGGCACAAACACGCATGATCATTAATATGAGGGAGAGGAGGAGAGGCTGTACACACACACACACACACACACACACACACACACACACACACACACATAAACTGGTAGATGACGCACTCTTGGAAAGCATTAAACGAACAAACAAATATAAATGTCACTTGTCCTCATGTTGTCGCTCTGTTGTCGTCTTTTTGTTGCAGCAGCAGGAAGCATTTCGAAACAAAGCTGCAAACAGAATTTTTCCTAAGCCTCCAGAGGACAGTACTGGGCTCTTCAGTTTTGGGGTAGGACCTGAAGACAGAGCTGAAGGCCACGTTGAGTCAACACCATCACAAAATAATCGTCTGTAAGACGTTTTTTGTTTGTTTGGTCCAGTAGTCGGGCCAAGCAGCTAACGTCACATGAGCCCGACAAGCAGGAGCCACCAAGAAGTGCTGAAACTTTTTCAGAGTGTGCACTGATCATCTGCTAAATTGAGTTTCACCTTCAAGCTCAGCCTCCTCTTTACAATTCTCAAGTGCAGTGATACTGAACCAATCTGCCTGTTAATCTCACGCCCAATTTTACCCTACTTAGATCCCAAAGTATTTAAACTCCCTCATGTGGGGCTGCCACTCCCAACCAAACTGAAGGGGGCACCTTATGGTCCGGCGCTGATGCCAACTGATTCACATTTGGCAGCAAACAACCTGATACAACACTGAATACTGGCAGCATGTTTTCAAAGAGTAGCTGCCACAAGATACTCTAAGAGATGTGGTCGTAAACCTTCTCCAAGGCTTTGGACGAACAGCGTGCTCTCGCAGGAGTCAAGAGCTGCCCTATTGTAGCACAACCAGGACAGTATTGACACTGACAAGTTAAGCAATACAGTTTCACACACGGTGTGTGCAGTTGGAAAATTAACAGTTTCCGTATCCTTTATTTTTGTTACCAGTCAGAATTGGCTCTGAACAATGTTTCAAGAGGAGAAGTATGAATTTGCGTCGGACTGATGGCTGGTGGAGCCTGATCTTTAAAGAGCTAAAGGCCAAAGCTAATAAGCACTTGACTAACAGACGTGTCCGGTGACAGAAGAACAGAACAGAGCAGACACTCTGACCTTTTATTCACGAAGATTACGCTGCAGGAGGAAAGGGGAAAGAAACGACTCAGAGACCAAGAGGCGTTACAAAGATTTACTGTGTCCACCCTGTCAGATATAATTGAAACAGCAGCGAACTGATGGCTGATGGTCTGAACACTTCCTGTCATGGCTGTCACTTTGAATCAAAGAGATTTCCTTGGTTTCTTTCTCCCCTGGTGTCTGTCAAGGATCCGACTCTAACCGTCCTCTGAGAAACACAGCTACACTTAATAACAGTCGGGAGCGTGGCATGATTGCTCTGCCAGCTAGTTAGAAACACTCCTCTGCTTCGGCTTCACTAATCAGGTAACAGTGAAACATTTGCAAGAGTACTTTATTTGTGAAATTTAGCCATAAAAGCTGAATCGTATCTGATTTTGCCCGTCCAATCACAACATGGTGACATACTGTACGATTGACGCTAAGCAGTTCTGATCAATACGAGGCAACTCATCTGAGCACACAACAACCTTTCGTGTAAATTTGTAAATCTGACTTCCCCACGGTCCAATTAAAATAATTATGTTTTATATTTCAGGGTTCTCACACATTGTTGAGCATCAAATTTAACTTTTCAAAGGATTTCCAGGCTCGATTCGCCTAAATTCAAGGACCCAAAGCAGTATCATTTAAAGCTGTAACACAGAATTCTTCATAATGAGAACTAGCAGGCATTACAACAGCTCAGAGATAATTAAAACCAGAGTGAGAGGCTGAATGTGTGAACATCTCTCAATTGTGGCGTTAAAGATGTTTAAAAAAAGGAAGTAAGAAAAGGAACTCAAAAGAACTTCCACTTCTATTCTCGCACAAAATATATAAAGCACTTTCAATGACCCAAGTCTATTTATGTTTAAACTTTCAAGGCCTTGTAATTGACATACTTCAAAAGATTTCAAGGATCCGTGAGAACTTTTAATTCCATATCTGAGCCTAATTTTATGGGGGGTTATGCCATCGCATCATACGCTGTTGTCATGATGACAACTGTCCTGAGTCTCCCCGTCTCCAGCTCCAACATCGTTATGGAGCTCTCCAGAGCTCGTCATTCCTCACCTCTCCACCAGATGCCCTCAGAGTTTCTTTGCCAGTCACCTGCACACCTGTCCCTCATTTCCTCATTGAACCACACCTGTGCTTTGCTACCTCATAAAAGTCTCTACACATACACCAGGCTCTTTTGCTCTCCCCTCTGTCAACATGGCTGTGCTGCCATCATATGAAGCCCTTTCTCTATGCTTGCTCTACGACTGTGTTTTATCTGCTGACCAGCCTTCCAGCTTCTACCCTGTCAGACTTTGTTTGCCTGTTCAGACTGTCTTCTTGCCAAACATGAACCTGCTGACTACTTCAAGCAAAGGCCCTTTAATTCAAACTGCCTCTGCCAGTGTGTCTGCATTTGGGTCCTCTTCCCTGTTGTCTGTGCCTTGAACTGTGACAGCTGCAGGCTACGCAGCTCCTCAAAAAAAAAAGTAATTACAGGTCCAGCGAACACGCCTGTACAAAAATACCACATGGACACGGCAAGAATCATGATTGGTCAGCTTGCACTGCTTGTGTTCACCCAAAGTTTCTGTTGCCAGCAGAGATTATTGATAGCAACCAACATCTTTTTACTTTTTAGTAATTCAAGACCTAGTCTCACCTGCAATCGCCTCTATGTATCAGTGAATGTAAACATGATTACTTTTGGGGCCTGTAGTTGAAGCACGATACAGCATGATAATGTACAACACATCTATCTGGTGTTGCAGTGGTGAAATCCAATGCTGAACTACAAATCATTTCCTAAATCGAAGGCAGGGTGAAACAGAAAATACAAATCAGCCTTTAGCTCCAACACACGACTGAGATAGAATTACAGTTTTTCAGGGGAAATAGGACAGTGGTGCATACAGAGACACCCGTGTGCAGAAAGACTACAGATTGTTCGGTAAGTGTCATTTCATCTAGACAAATTCCACATATCGAATGTTTAGCTGAATCGCCGTGCACGGACTCTAAGACACCCCTTTGTTACGCGAATACAGGTTTATTTGACATGTACTAAGTGAGCATTGTCTCTATTTTCTATATAAATAATATCAAATTATATTACTTACCATGGAATTTCCTCAAAATCTAATCAAAGATTATTGGGCAAATTATGTACCAGTAGAATAAAACATTCCTCCATTGATTTATGCTTGTTTCCCCTTAAAAGTCCAATCATCATATGTATATAATGCACAGTAAGGTATACTCAGTTTATATTGGAAGAAGAAGTGCCAGTTTTAAAGATAATTTAACTTCAGGTTCTCTCTTTCTTCCTGATACTTGAGTAATCTACATCCCCTGTAAGGACTGTGATACCTGAAACCATCCCAATTTGTCTCCCTCTTGTTGTTATTAGAGCAGCGCGGGTAGTGTGTGTAACAGGTGAGGACGAGAGCCGGTCAGGCTGCACAGCTCTCGTTCTGCTTTACTGTTGAAGGGAAACCAAGCTTGATGTGAGTCCGCTCCGGACAGCAGCTTCACTATAAGGAGCAGATGGATGGATAAGTAAAGAAAGGACCGCTGAATCATTAATAATGGACCGATATTCCACCTGACAAGTACAGAGGACGGAGAGGAACATCCAAAGAGAGGGATGGGAGTAAAATAAGGAGTCAAGCAGAATAGAAAAAGCGGAGCAGGCAGAGGAAGAGGCGAGGCATTACAGTGAGAGACAGGTAGAAGAGTGTACAGGCAGAGGAGAGACAGGTAACAGGCAGACTATTTATTGTAGGCCTGGAGTGAGAGCTCATAATTTGCATGAGAATAGCAAGCCTGGATAGTAATTTCAGCAGCCTGATAACATGTCAGACGGACATGTCAGCCTAATGGGCCCGATGCAGCATGAGGCTGGAAAACACCGGATGTCTCCTGCGGGCAAAGTACAAAACATTTCAACTCGATTTGCAGGTTTAACAACATTGGAACGTTACAATAAAATACACAAACTGACACACAAACATGTAAGTCAATACCTGAATCCATACGGACAACCAGAACAGGTTCCAATTAAAGTTTAATTCCACTTTTAAATCTCGTTCATTTAGAAAGTGATTACTGCAGTACAATAATTCTTTTTTTTTAAATCTATTCCAGCATAATTGCAGCAGCATTGCTGATAATTGTCTGTTCTGCCCGACAAAAGAAAACATTTTAAACATGAAGACTGCTATTACCATTTGGCAAGAAGACAGAGCTTGTTAATTAGTTCTTACCAATGACAGTGTGACTGGAGATGAAGTGAAAGTTATGATCACAACAGAACACTGCTTTAAAGAGGAACAGAAGACAATTTAGACGATGATAATTTAAAGCAATGAAGTAGACGGTAATGGAAAATGCAGTGTAAAAAGAGGCCCGGTCGAGAACATGTGAAAATCAAAATGGAAAAAAATAAGGATCAAAACAGAGCGGTGAGCCTAAAATAGCGAGTCATTCATCCTGCAGGTTCTTTGTGAAAGAGACATTTATCTAAAATCAGCTGCCTGCCAGAGCTTTTCCGCCAATCCTGGCTTCCAGATGTAAAAATGATGTGCATGCACTAAATATCGTGTGTGTCATCTTTCAAAAGAAACTGCCATGTATTAAAAAAAAAAAAAAGAAAGAAAATGTATCTCCACGCATGATTTACGCCAGGCACAAACACATTTGTCACCACTGAGCTGCGTGCGTGATAAAACAATGTGGCAAAAAAAAAAAAAGCTCAAAGAGGGAATTTGTGGACATTTCAGCCGAAGCCTTTATCTGTTCAGCACGTCATAATCTGTTAAGCACAACCGTAGAAAATAGCAGAGACTGAATCAACCGGCTGCAATTACACAAAAGCCAGTGCCAGATGGAAGAAACAACAACTCTGCTTCATGTTAAGGAAGATTAAGTAGGCGTAAGTTAATGTTTTGTTTGTCTTATAGCTAAAAGTTACAAAGTAACCACTCCTTTTTTTTATATAAACCAATCAAGATCAGTCAAGTCTAAGCGTCTATGGACTCACCATGTATGGATATATCACGAGCTAAGGCTGAGAATCTAGAAAATATCTGTGCAGTTAGAATAACTCACCCTGTTATCAATGCAGATCAGGCACTTCTTCCTTCATGATTCGTGTGCAGTGATCTGAATTATCATGTTCTTGTCTCAACACACACTTATTAGACAAAACAAACAATTTGCCATTTGAAACAAATTGAACTGCACTGACACCTTTTTTGTTTGAGATAATAAGAGAAGGTGTTGATGAAATGATCCTGTTACTGCCAGGACGCCCAAGTATAGACCGACGCTCGTGAACGTGTTATGAATATAACATTTAATTTTGCTTGCTGTTTGAAAGCTGTGAAATACATTTGGAGCTACAGATAATACGTATAATCTAATCTAATTAGCAGTCTTTGTCATGGTTTCCTGTCTTATTTCGTGTAACTTCACTTCCTGCGTCTGGTCCAGCCGGATTGTCTTCACTTGTGTGTTCGGTTCGTGTGTTTCCTGGTTTTGGTGTCACTTTGTCTTCATTCTATGTTCCAGCTCTTAGTTGTGTTTTGGTTTCTAGTCTGCTACTTTGTTTTCTGGAGTCTTGCCTGTTTCTTCTGGACTTTGGAAAAGGCAGTCCAAACAAACATCAAATCTGTAAAGGAGCAGGTTAAATCCAGTTTTGAACTGTGCCTGCCTGACAAAGCATTGATCTGCACTGGTGTAGCCACAGAGTCTGTATCTTGGTCCTCTTCCTCGTGTTCTTGCTTTTAACTGTGACAGTCTTAATCTAAATCTACATGTGGTATGACTGTATACACCAGGCTCTTCAGACAGTCTCCAGTGGCATCAGCTACACCATTTTAAAGTCTCCAAGGAGAAGAGATCCGCCACTTAATTGTAATTGCAAAATCCTCTACAGTGAAGTAAATGACACTGATTACAGTCCATTGTGATGATAGAAACTAAAGCCCATGTATAAAGTACCTGTATTTACCCTGCAGGTGGTATTCCACTTTCTGCTCTGATCATCTGTTCGTTTAGAGAATAAATGAACTGAAAGAAAAGCTGCTTCTTTGAGAACAACTGGAGGAGGCAGAGAGTTTAGCGGCGGCAGCAGGACATGGAAATGAGACGGAAACGTTCATTTATTCATCGGTTTTCGTCAACAAACAGCTGGAATCGTGTCGGCTTTGCACCCTTAATATAGCTGGGGAGGAAGACGTGACACAAACGGCTCTTCAAATCTGCCAACTGCTGGAGCTGGATTTGAAAAATGCAGCGGAGAGGTGGCGGGTTATGATGCGCTCAATTTGGTCATTCATAACACACCCACTCGTAATCCCTGCATTTTCTAACCTGATTTGACATGATTGATGTGACGAGGTCTGCTTGATCTTTTGGATATACATCCTCAGACTGCCTGTGCATCAACCAACGACTGTAGGTTTGAAAGATATGCTGGTAGAGATATGCTTATATGGGGCGTAAAGCCATATTACGGCGATAATGACATGACTAGAGGCTTACCATGTTTAATTTAAATTAGCATTAATTGATTGATTTATTTTATTTTATTTATTTTGGCACTTAAAGGCAACAAAAACTTGTTAACATGCAAATGATGATATTAAAAGCTTGATACGGTAAACATGTTAGCAATAAGTTGCTTATTTGGACATCCAGCAGTCATGGAGCAACATTAGGGGCCAATATCTCAGCTCTGCTAGTCGCTACCCGTGTTAGTCTGCTGTATTTGTGCTGGCTTAGGTAATATAAAGTCATTTCTTATCTGAGCTAAACAGTGAGAGTAAATTAGCCCAAAACAATGATCTAAAAGATGCTTAAATGCTCCATAAAGCTAATGAGGAACTACAGAGCCCCTGTGGGCTGGTCTAGTAGCGTTTCGCAGCGAAAACATTGGTAAGTGGCGACCATCAAACTAACTGAGGACTGAGTGCTTAGTTCTGCAGGCTTCTGCTCCCTTTAGTTTCAGAGGTGTTGAAAATCGTTCAGATCCAGATTAAACCCATCTCTCCCTCCCAGCTGATTCTGAGCTTTGATGTGGGGATAAAGCGGCGAAGTTCGTTCCCCGCAGAAAGCTCCACAACAAACCATGATAATTTTGTCAAAGCTTCACATCAGCATCCAGCACAGGACAGCGTGCTGGGTCTTCATGTTGGATGAACAAACATTCACATTTATCCTTCTGGCAACACATGCAGCATCTACAGAGAATAAAGGCGGAACAAAGCAGCTATCGCTTATTCTCTTATTTTGACGCGTCTCTCAGAAATCATTCCTATCCTTTGTCTCCCTCTGAAACCAGCCACTGGTGAGCTGTCTGTTGGGCTTTGTGAATCCATTAAAAACTTTCCTGTTTATTGTGTTTGTTTTTGTGCTATATGTCCTGAGCATGAACAAAGCAACTCAGCTGCTGCAGATCAACTTCTGCAGATTACTGCCCTTTTCCTGATGAACATTTACAGACAAAAAAAGGTTCATTTAACCTTCAATCCACATTTAGGTGCATGCGTAATTCTCTGAAGCAGCATCAAGAATCCCAGCTAGCCTGCCATTCCCAGACTGTTTCACTTCTGACCAATAATCCTAAAGAAATATCTACACATGCACACAGTTACTGTCTGAACCTGTAAACCTTGTCATGCAATGTATGATGATGAGTCCATGTCATGTGATCAAACACAAGTCTTATTGAGTCAAACTCGTCCTCACCGTCTCTCCGGTTGAGTTTGGCGAAGCCCGGCGCGTGACTGCTGGACAGCTGGGAGGAGCTCCTGAAGGACGACGGCGGCAGATTGGACACCAGCGCGCTGTCACACACCTCTGTCGACCAATCACAAAGCAGAAAAAAAGCACACAAGGTTAAAGTTGGCTCAAAGTACAAGCACGCTACGACTAAATACTAAACAAGGTGTTTGACCACAAAAGGTTTGTGTTGCAAGTTTTCATTCAGGTCCTAGTGCTGCAAAAGAAATCAAATGTTCCATATGATCTTTTGAGGCACTGCAGATGTTGATCTGTATGTAAATCCCATGCAGATTTCTAGAACATGACTATTAAAATGCTTGGTGATCTGTTTTTGTCCAAAGAAAGATCACACAGATGTATAAAAGCTGACAAATTATCATAGATATGGTTTAACAGAAGTGGTAGAACATTTATCTTGGTTGATGCAACATCTACTGTTCCAGAAAAGCAGAATACAAGAGGTAACAAGACAGGAGCATCGCATTATTTTAGCTTTGATAAACACAACTAAGGAGCTGAAGAGGAGTGGAGTTTTATCCATGAACTGCAGGATTAATGTGAACCAAGTGAAAACAGGCCTCTGACATTATGATCCAGTCTCTCAGTGAACAGACAGACAGCAGCAGGTAAAGACAGGAACGTCTCCTGTCTTAGCGGGAGTATGAAGAGTTGTGTGGTTCAAGTAGTCAGACAGAAGCACTCAAGCTCATCTCCAGAGTGGAAAAACACATCTGTCTGTCAGGATAACACACACTGAGGACATCACATTATCGGACGCAGCAGGAGAGTCATCATTCTCCATCTTTTAGCCTGAGTGTAAAAACTGAATTGTTAAAAACAGCAGGACAGGGGCTCACTGATGCTGAGAGTTCAAAGTCTTGTATCTTAAAGTCATCAGAGCCAAAGAAATACTGAGCTGCTTTCGACTTGACCATCATGCATTCCAGCGTTCATCCACTGCAGATGATGTGATACGCCGAGGAGCCTCAATCATCAAATAGTCACGAGGTTTCAGAGGATCAGTGTTGTAATCATTTCTATTGAGTCTCCGGACGAGTGTCAGAGTGGAGTCTAATCGCCGAGAAGCAGGTCTAATGTTCCCCCATGTGGAAACAGGTCTTTCAGCTGTAATGGTGCCATATTAGATGAATGAACAGTATAATAATGTCCAGTTGGATGAATCAATGCTGCAATCATGTCATAATGTGGAGATGAATGGTGGCTCATTACAGGCATTATACTGATGGAGACGAATCAGCGTTGTCAGTAGCAAAAAGGTTTCACACTTAATGGATGATCAGCTGCAGTAAAAAACGGCAAACTACACTACACATAATGTGCAGTGATGATCCTTTTAATTGGCTTACCTCTCCAGAGCTTTTGTAACTGTCCTACAGTGGCTCCAACCTCCACTTCTACATCTTAATACAATTATTCATTATTCATGGAACATAGGTATCTGTGAATGCAGTTCACGACAAGTTGTTTTTAGCCTTAATGTTGCTAGGCTAGTGAATAAGTCTGTTTATATATGTTTCTTTAGCCAAGTTTAACTTCCAGGAGTTCCAACATCTTCACTGCAGGAAAAAACAGGACGAGAACATAGAGTTTAAAACATGGATGCTGCATTCGTGACAACACCTACAAGCTCAGAGTGTGCTGGCTCTGGCTGCCGCCATCCAGGCAGTCCTGCCTCTGCCCCCTCTCGGCTAATCTAAAAATGGGCAGGCCACCCGTCAATGAAAGCAGCCACACTGTTAATTATGCATAAGTTAATATAATTTGAATGGGTGAGTTCAGTACATGAACGGGTAACCAGGCTGTGAATATGTTTATTTCTGCTGTGAAGTTGGACATTTTCACATGGGGGGGGGGCCTTTATAGAGATGGATTTGTTCGGTAGCCGGCCTCTGCAGTTTTTTTGGTACTTCCGCAGAGGCAGCCACGAAGGTTGTCACTTGAAGGAGAGAATATCTGAAGGAGCCAAGAATTACCGCTGTGACTGAGGATGAGGATGAGGATGAGGAGTTCAAACGAGCTGAGAAAATAAGTTTGACCACTTCACATGAGAAAGGCTTCAAAGGACTCTCTACTCCTTGGATTAACAGTATCTCGGGGGGAAAAAGTTATACTCAGGTCAATATGGTATATTCCTGTAAAATAATATTAAAAATTAAAAGTTCAAATTTCACCATCTTAAATTCTTTTGAGTATGAATGGCATAATAAAGTGGAACCATTTCAATAATGTTTTATTACTTTGTGATCATCGCTGTTAGTTTTAGAGTCCTTTTTTATTGTGTGATGTTTACTTCCTGCCTGTGCCTTGTTATCCTTCCTTTTAGTCTTTGTCAGTCTGTGTGAAGCCATCCAGCCCTTTCCCAGTCTTTCCTAGCGATATGGACTCTTGGTTTTCCGCCCCCTTTTAGATTTGTTTGCCTATATATTATTTTTCCTGGTTTAGATGTTGCCTATCTGTCTATCTATAGGCTTTAATACATTGGCTTTCCTCATTAAAATATGTGAACTGTACTAGCTCTGGCTCCATAAACTGCATTTTAGTCCAATCCTTTCTATTCCTAATTACAAAGCCTGAAAATGATGTTACTTAGTCAAGGGAAACCATTAATAATGCTGGGAGTGTCTCTGAAAACAGTGAAACATAATGTTAACCACGGCAATAATTTTCATACAGCCCTTTAATTCTCTTGGCGTAAAAATATATTTAAATAAAAACAATAAATTTAGGCAATGATTTATCGTATAATGAGGCACCACAGCTGTCTTTGCATGGCTATATTATATTATATATGGCCATTTATCATTTGGAGAAATGGTATGCTAAACAGTAGAAAAGCAGCCTGTAGTGCAATAGTATCGCTCTCTCTCACACACTCCCACACACACACATTCATGAACATCAGCTCAGTAAATATTCATAGCTTTCCTCCCGAGCTCCAAACTGTAAGCTGAAGCCAAACCAGCGCTGCCTCCATCTAAAGCCTCTCTGTTAATGGATGTTGTTCTCACCTCTGAGACAAGAGCCAATTACTATGATTCAAGCTGCAGCCTGATCTCCGGGCCCACAACTCTGACAACGAGGCTTTAGCTTTGATTACTCTGTCAACACCAGTGTACTTCATCTCAACAACACAAGGTCTTCATCTGCCTCTTGATATCCACCACGGCCGATGATTTCGCTCGTTTTAAAGAGAATAACACTGCTTTTAAATAGGCAGATTTCACAACAGTGCTATTTCATCTTGAAGAGATAAATTCCTTCATACGAGGACTACCACTGAAGGTGAACTGTGATACTCGGAGGATTAAAGACAAATGAGACGTTGTCCATCTGCCTTTCTCATACTAGTAGCATTGCTAGTGCAAGAACAAATAAGACTACACCTCCCAGAATGCCTCATGTCAAATGCAAAATAAAAGAATATCTATATACATATGTTTAAATATGCATTAACAGCGGGCAGTGCAACAAGTTGTAAAGATTCAAAGAACCCTTCACAAATTATTACCGACATGTTAGCTGTGTATGCCGAAGAGCAACATTAATATTCATGTGAAGTCAAGTTGTGTTTGTGTCCACCAGGCAAATTTAAGTCTAATATTCACTCACAGTCTATCTCTGATCTCATCATAAAATCATTAGAAGTCACTGACGAATGTTTGACGTGATGTGATGGAGCTCCGTTTAAGGTTTGGTTAGGTTTAGGGGGAAAAACGACATAGTTATGGAAACAAAGTCTTAAGTTAGGGGGAACTTTGGCTTACAGGGACTACTTTCTCAGGGTTTGTGAACATTTGTCATCATGGTTACTTTAATGAAGTAACTTTTACCACCATGTATACCACATAACCACCAAATCCACAGTTAGATTGGTTCGATTCGAAGCAATTATGGAAAATGGATGGATGGACTTTCCTTTCTAATAAAAGCAAACGAGGTGGTTCCCACATCAAAATGTCAAATGTTTTGTTGATCTTCACCCTATGTTGACTTTGTTCCTCTCTATTAATATTACCTGACCTCCTCCTTTTTGCTTCCAACATTATTACTACAGCCGCTGGAGAGCTTTGGCCATAAATATTGGATGCTGTTTAAAGGCAACTCATGTTGTTAGGAAGGCCATAACAAATTATTCTGGATGTTACACAAAAGATCACGTCACAATCAAGCCCTCTTTCAAATACTAAATGAAACTCCCTACCTCGTTTATTCCCCAGTGTAGTTGGTGATGATTTATTGATATTAAATGCTTCACTTAATCCCTTTTTTGAAGGTTTCCAAGAGGAGAGTCTATAAATGTATTTAGTCCAGCATCAGAACACCCTGACCCTGAAGCTCTTAATAGTTTCTCTTGGGTTGTTACAGCACTTATCACAATCAATGTCAAACTCCTACTACTTAAACTTCGGAGTCAATCTTTAATAATTAGTAACAGAGTGTTTTTGTGCTTCATGCATATTTAATCCCACCGTTTAAATTAAGTCTAGCAACTAAACAATCATCACGAGGCCTCCAGCTCTTTGGTCCTCTGATAGTCTTCACCCCCGCAGACAGACCTGGCCTGACAGACACTTGTTACTGTGGGTGGTGGGGGAGCCCTCAGCGTGAAAAGCAGGTGAATTACAGTAGTCTGAAAAGGTGAAATGAGAGGGACGCCTCTCCAATACCAAGTGCTGTAATCCCTGAGGAGATAATGTGTGGTGAGAGCACAGCCTCGCTGAGGTAACACTCAGCAGAGAGAGAGAGAGAGAGAAAGCAGAGGAGTTTAAAAACACTGGGCCAGTTTTCCTCAGCGGAGCTTTGGCATTTAAGAGTGGACGTCCCTGACAGTGTGGAGCAGTGGAGCACGAACGCAGACAGCTCAGAGGAAAATGGAGCTAAATGTTGAATACCTGCTGGACTCTGCAGCCACTGAACCTCAACACCGACCCCGGCTGTGTAGAACAGAGAGCTTTCCTGAATATTAAACCGCTGCACGGAAACAAACGCACCTTCTATCTCTTTTTGTCAGCTTCATCATATTATGAAGGTTGGATTTTTTTCTGATATTTATATTTTAGTCATTGAGGTCAACAGTAGAAACGAGTTTTGCAGCTAACAGTAAAGAGTTGAAGACGCCAGAGATGAGACACACCTACAGCAGAAAGACAAAACAAGAACACTGGTTCCAATCATTTTCAAGTTTAGATTATTATATACAGACTTGATGAAGACCTGAACACAAACTATATTCACAGAGACCTTCACTCTCTGCTAAACAGCCTCGCCCTGCATGGGAATGTCTTGGTTTTCATGTTTTATTTTGTAAGTCTGAAACTTTACTTCCTGCCTTTGTTTGCCGCCAGTTTTGATCGTCTGCTCGACTCTGATTGGTTTTCACCGCCGTCTTACTGTCCCATCTTTACTTGTATATTCATTCTGTGAGTTTTGGCTTTATGCTTTGTGATCTTTGCCTTGCCTTTTCTTTTGGATTTTGTTTTCACCCTGGCAGGCCTCTCCACCCTCTAAGTTTTTGTGTTTGGTGTTTAATAAATCATTTTTGGACTGCAGAAACTCTGCTTCCTGTGACATCTGAATTTAGGCCTTTCTTTCATTACCTTGCTTGCACAAAATGTGACAGAGAAAAGTAGTTAAAGCAACAAAGATATAACAGAACAATGGCAGAGTGTCAGGGAGAAGAAGAGCCTATTAAATATGTATAATTGTTAGAAATAAAAAAATAAATGACGCAGACTGAATTGTATAAAAGGCTCCTAAAAATAACAGAAATTGCTCGTTTCACACAGCGTTCCTGCAGTAATTGTTTTCACTGTTTGGGTTAATTGTGCAGTTTATCAGTTGCTCTGTTCCGTTATTGTTATGCATTGAATATAATATGAAATGTGTCACGTAGTCGAGGGTCATCAATTTACTTAATGATACAAAAAAAAAAAAGGGAAAAAGGTTGTTAGAAGGTCTATTACGGAGAATAAAGATAGGAACATGAGAGTTGTTTTCGCTTCGAGATAAGAACACAACAGGAGTAAAGTACAGAGGAGGAGGTGATTGAGGACACAAAGGCAACTGAGGTGAGATAAGACGACTATTCAACCTATAACAGAATATAGGAAGTTATTCTGCTGCCTTAAATCTAATGTAGTAGAAAATAACAGTGGCATCTGGGACAAAATACAATGCTGGAGAAAAAAAAAGTGAAGTCCCAGAGTAATCTAGAATTTTATTGACCATGATATTGACGTTTGTGTGATGGGAAATGGCGCTCCATCTCAATAAAATATCCTCCCATCAAATGAGTGTTTAATCGTTTCTCGTATCTGAGGAGGATTTAGAGGGAGAGGAAGAGTCAAACCTCTCTCCTACAGTCCATCCATCCACCCACAGTGTCAGTTTTATCATTCTGGGTGAATAAACTGTGAATCTGACAGCAGTAAAAAGTCTCAAAAGATTCAAAGGAAAAAAATTCTCTGGAGTGCTGAGACCTTGGCACTGTCAAGCACAATTAATCACCACTGACATGATAGGCAGACTAATACTTGGCACAGGAGACACAGAGAAGGAGTCCACGGCTCATTCACCTGCATTGTTTACTTCTGTGCTGATTTGCTGAATAGCAAAGTACCCACAGAGTCCATGACAGAGCTGGAGACCCTGAATACCGATGAGCTCCATCCATCACCTCAACAAACAGCATCGAACAGAAGGTCCTGCACTTCAGAGCTCTGTAAGCCCCACAAACCCAGAGTTCAGTGTCTCTCAGTATGAGCCGACTCGACTTATTTAGCCATCCAGAGCATGTAGCAGTAAGCAGGATAATGAGGCTCCAGCGATGGTTGTTTTTGCTCCAGAGCACTAACAATCATCCTCAAGCTGAAAACGTCAATGTTCATCTCGACTAATGTGCCCAACTTCTATCTGCACTTTGACCCGAAGATGTATGAAAATAGTGTTCAACTTTTGAGTTTAGGCTGAATAGCTGCATTAAATCACATCATGAGTCTGCGTAGACAAAAGAAGCATCCATCACCATAATCTGAAATTTTTATCTGTTTACCCCATTTCATTTCAGCTGTCAGATACAAACAGGCCTCTGAGCAGAACTCATTCTTGGTACTCAAGAAATTTGGGATATTTTCATCAAAGATTAATCTGTTTATTTTGTTTTACTGTTAATCAATTTGAATAATTATTCGGTCGATGAAATGTTAGAAAATCGTGACAAATAGCTCTTGAAATTGCAAACCGAAGCTCATTTGTGTTTTCATTTTTGTTCAATCTACAATCCAAGTTAAAATTCATAATGATATCAAACAGAGGAAAGCAGCCAACCCTTACAAATTTGACTTAATGGAATATTAACTGAATATTTTCTTCCAATTGATGAATCAACTTAGTGTTGAATGAATTTGATGTACTGACTGCTAGCTCATGTTAAAATGATTGACTTTTAGGTATTTTTGGGGCAATCTATGCTCCAATAGAGCAGGTTTATATGATGGAAAACTGAAGGTTCATCACTGCTAATGAGCTCCAATAGTTTACTATATTTTAGACCCTCCAGCTCTCCGTTTCCTCAAAGTCAACAGATTCGATTGACATTAATTACTTTGATCTGCCATAAAGTTTTAATTTCTGGTGCGACTGAGCCTTAGAAGTGTTTTGTTTTGTTTCAACCAAAGCAAACGGAAAGTTCAAATGTTCCCAGTCCAACTTTAATTATGTCAAATTGGAGCATTTGTTTTATTTTTAGAAAGATTCTAATCTAGATTTTTTTTTTTATGATTGACATCTAACTAAATAAAAGACTGTGGCCTCATTATGGTGAAAAGAAATGAGGAAAACCAACTTAATGACCTCATTAAAAAATCTGTGACAGAAGATGAACAGTAACCCTCCAAAAATGACAGTGTTACCTTTTTTTATTTATTTATTCATTTGCTTAATTTATACACCATGTTGGATTTATATTCAGGCCATGATAGGTAGGACAAGCTGATTAAAACTGCTGAATTATTCAGCAGGAGCCAGTATCTGTTCTAAAGCTGCCTGTGGCCCGATGTGTTAATTGATTAATTGAAATGCAGAGCAGCATACTGCGCTAACTAATACCCTGAAGGTAAGGACATGGCAGGAGTTCTCCTCTCCTAGTTTAATTAGCATTGCTTTGACACATAATTAATAGCACAGGATGAGAGAATCTGATCAAGCTTCACACCAGCATATGGCACCGACCATCTACAACCACACTGTAACTGCAAAGACCACACGAAATTATTTCATGCATCTTATTTTAACATGTATTACACACGGTGCAGTGTGCTCAGGAAAGGCAGAGAACCTGAACTGAGCATAAAAAACACAAAACATGATCTCAAAGAGTGAAGACTGTGAAGTCTGAAACATGAAATGGCTTCAGTCACAACACAAAACACTTTTCAGTTCAGTTTTTTGCAAGTTATGCCAGTTTATAGTTAAAAATTCCTGCATTTAATGATGTAACCATGATGAGAAGGAAAGGCAGTGAATTAATCAGACATCAAACAATTACAACCTTTGAAGAAATACGTAATAATTTAAGGAAAAACGTCATTACTACTTGCAGAAATATGCCTGTGAGAGTTAGATGATGTTCTGTACAGTAAAATCAAGCTACAGAAGCTGATTAGCTTAGCTTAGCATAAAGACTGAAAACAGGTGGAAACAGCTAGCCTGTCTCTGTCCAAAGGTAGTTTGGTAATTGGTAAAAAAAAAAAAAAAAGGTCATTTTTATCTTAGTTGTGCAAAACCAACCTGTTGTGGTTGTTTGTTTTTTATGGATTAAATTAGCATGTTAAATAGTGAGTTTTAGAGGCGCTAGGTGGATTTTGTACTTCTTAAAATGTCAAACTATTCCCGTAAAAGGTTTCCCAGAGAGAAGTGAGTCATTCTGACTTGTAGAACTACAACTAAATGTCACATTGAACACATCCGCTGAAGTCCTGCTAAGCTAACAGTCAAAACACGTGGCTTTGTTCAGGGTAAAAACTGTTTGGTGTGTCGCTTTTTAACACCGGCTGATCCGGACTGGAGCAGACTTGGTCCAACTAGGTCCCATCACTTGTGACACCCAAATAATAACAACAATTGGACAAACAGCTGTAATGTATTCCCACCTTTAAGCAGAGCAGAAACGATGAATTCACTTGGCCTTCTACAGCGAGAATGTCCAATAAAAGCATTTCTCTACAGGATCAAAAGATCTGTCAGCATCACAAGGTTCATAAAAGAACATAAATGTGTATGTACGGTGAGCAGCCCACACAAACAGCATCATTTCACTAATCTACAGCTGCCTTTGAAAGGATAGAACAATCATCCTCCTCAGCGAGGCTCGTCACACCATGCAGCGATGTGGGTGGCTGTGTGGGAGACAGACATCAACCAAATGAAGTCATCAAAACAGCAACGGCGGCTTTTAAAATCTCTTCATCTTTAAACTGGCAGGTTTAAAAATCACAAACACACAGAGAGGGAGAGAGAGTTGAAACAAGCTGCTGAGAAACAAGAGTTCAGTTCGCTTCCCATCAATCAGATCCGAATTATGCACATTTAGAAGGAATGCTCTAGGCTACTCCAGGGGGAGATGTGTATCATAAAATATCTACTAATCCACCAGCTGCACTAAGTAAGTGATTTGAATATATTTGCCTCTTAATTGAAAATATCAACACATCTCCAGAGGAAAAAAAAAGTAATTTGCTCTTGTCATTCAGGCAAAAAGCACACTAATACTCACATCATCCAGGCAGCTTAGCAAAATAAATTTATTTCAAAAGTGAGACATTAAATCGAACGAGACACTAGGGACTCGTAAAATGGATAAAACCAGCTCTGTTTTAGTTGAGGGAGTTATAATGTCGAAAATACTGATGCCAGAACGGCACACTTCAAACCTTGTCTCCCGTGCAAATCGCTGATTCATTCTTTTTTTTTTTTTTTGAGAGGACAGTACAGCAAGTGAGGACTTGTTGCAGTTGGTTTCCTCTACAGGTGATGTATTATTGAGTTTATGCAAAGTTTGTGCTCATGGTTAAAAGAAAATGTTTACAGGATACAAACCCTGGTTTCCGGCATCTAAGTCCCTCAACCTCCACCCAGCTGTTTGTAGTGGTATATTGTATTCATAATGAATTGAAGTGTGTTTTTATCAAAGACGGCTCTCTAAGTGTAGGTGTATTGAGGAAGTCTTAGAAAACACATCACTACTGGAGCAACATTTTGAAGTCGCCCAAAGATGTTTGTATGAGCATAAGGTGTCATGATAGAGTATTCTGCAAACTGTCAGGCAAAATGTGATCAATTAAACATGTTACATATTACTTCCTGGAAAAAAATGTTAAAAGACTTTACTAATTAAAGTAGAAACTCAACTTGTAGAAATGACAGAGTGTCTCTTATGTTTAAATCATATACAACTAATTTGCAAATCAACTTTCTGATGATGTTTTTTATCGACATAATGAGAGATCTGGTCTCAAAAACGGCACTGAATGTATCAGTAAAATGTTCATTACAATTATTTTCTGCCAAAAGATCTGATGATGATCATGACTACTGACCTCTTAAATGCTCACGTAAATGCAAATGTTCATGAACACAATGTGTTCATGAACATTTGACCGAAATCACAACCTTTTCCTGACCGTAACCGAAGTTTAGCCTATTTGTGGCAGAAAAAAAGATAACCTCGTTACTTCACAGCGCTGCTGAAGAGACACGGTTTTGCTGGTGCTATCTTATAAAAGCTCTCTTTCTATGTCTTTTCATGAGTGTGTGTGTGTACAGCCTCTCTACACCTTCGCTAAACCACAAAAGGAGCTGCAGCCACAGCCTCTACTTTTTACTTTACAGCCATCCTCCCTCAGGAGACATTAGAAGATAAGTGCTCTTCCTGCAGATAATGTGATGTTCTCCATCTTCTCCTGCCTCTCAAACACTCCGAGCTCCCGAGGCTGGAAACACAAAGGCTACAAAGATTTCTTTAACGAAGAGAGGTTTCTGTCCTTTCCAGTAGTTGTGGGAGACGAGCACTGATGCAGAACTTTTACACTGAACTGCTAAACCTTCAGGCGACAGCGTAATTGCAGAAGGCTGGGGTAGAAATATTGACTAACACCAATTAGGGCAGAGGTCAGAAATGTAGGATATGGTGGTGAACATCTCCTGTCAGAGCGTGTTGGTCACGTCCTTCTAAACAGATTGATCTTGGAAAATGAAGATGGAATTGAGACAGTCCAAAGAGATCATAGATGCATGAACAGTAAAAATCGAAAATATTGATTGGACCAGGATTTTCAGAACATTCATTCACATTCACACACAGTTAACACATGAGCTGACAAACTGCTCTCTCCTCTCACAAGCTGGACGCCACGTCTTGTTCGGAAAGATGGTTTGCCTTTGATTTAATCTTTCGCCGAAGCTTGAGGTCGGTTTTATCTCTGAGTTGTTAATGCACTTCAGAGAAATTACTTTTTTTTTTTTTTTTTTTGCTCTGTCTCCAGGGTAAGAATGTATCATGCATTACGATGTGATGGGTCAAGACCTGAAAACCTCCAGCAGCTACACTCTGCTCCCAGAGGCCCCACAATAAGATCCCTGTAGGAACATTATCTTTTCTCTGGCCTCTACTAGAGGAGAGTTAGGGTCAGGTGCAGAATGTAGTCGGTGAGGATTTAGTGTCATTATGGACCTCTCTAATCACTGCACTATTGTGCAACAACGTACTGTACAGAATGGGATGTTATGTCATCTAAACCTCTTAAGCATTAGTAGCAGATGATATAACCATATGATATAACTCACTCTTAAGTCTGATACTAATGTTTTTTTCATTAAATAATGAGGCATAGTTCAAGAGTTGTACATTTGATCAATGAATCAGCCGCTGCAGTGTAGCCTACTGCAGTTCTTTATGTAGCTCTGCGGCATGAAAAATACATTTTGACATGTGACAGGAGGTGTAAAAAATAAAATGAATGATGGCTGAATTCCATTAAGCTGCTTCAGTTCCAGGTCCTGGTATCATTCATGCCAGTCATACAGTCATGGTTTACAGGGACACTTGATTAGAACAGAGCCATAAATTGATAATTGATTCCAATAAAGTTGGAATCAGGTTTGTTAAATAAATATAGCTCAGAGGACACAACGTCCGTGGTTTCCAGAGACAGTTTGAAATGTTGACTCATCAGACCACAGCACACCTTTCTACTGCTTCATGAGCTTTGGAAGGCAGATATCAACACCCGGAAATGCTGTAGACTTTGTGGATGCAACGACAAACTGTGTTTACCGACAACGGTTTTCCAAAAGTGTTCCTGAGCCCATGTAATATCCTTTACGCACTCATGTTGGTTTTTATTGCAGTGTCGCCTGAGGAGCTGAAGGTCACAGGTGTTCAATGTTGGCTTCTTTAGCATTGCTCTGCTGAGATTTTCTCTGAATCTTTATATGATATCATGGGTTGTAGACGGTCAAGTCTCTAAATTTCTTGCAATTATTTGTTGAGAAACGTTCTTAAGCTGTCAGCGATTTGCAGACTGTCAGTGGTGAACGTCACCCCATCCTTGCTTGTGAACAACAAAACCCTTGCAATGACGCCCCTTTCATCCCAAACCATGACACCATCACCTGTCACTAATAAATTACCTGTGGACTGAACCAAACAGGTCTTTGTTTGAGAGTTTGAACATTAAATATCTTGTCCTTGTACTGTATTCAATTAAATATAGGTAAACATAGGTCATTTTGGAATCAGGGTTTCATTACTCCATAACTTCATTCCTGCATTGAACAGGTCTTTACATTTACATTCCTGAGGCTAACTTCATTCAACAGATGTGTTTCCTGTCAAATGTATTTTATTGAATAAAAAAAACAAAAACTTGAAGGTTGTGGCTTCAAAAGTGTCATTTTGGTAGCTGACAGCTTCTGACGCTCAAGTTCAGTTTAACTGTCACGTATCATGAAAGAGGTACAGTTAAAGTGCACACACGGTACATAAAGGCAGTGTGAATACAGAGATCCAATGTAACCTTGACTTAACATAATGGTCGTGGAATTAGCAATGAGACGTCGGCTGCAACTTAAAGAAGAGATAAGAGAAGCCTCTTCTTCGCTTGTACTGATAGCGCTTATCTTATCGCTTGTTCTCCAGCTGACATAAGCATCTGTTGGTATTTAATCTAATTAAGTGATTTTATAAGTTATTAATGGTATGTACACTGAATTTCTTATGTTATAGTACATCCTGCATAAGTGCACTGAGGCCTTTAGTTTAATAATCTGACTTGATGCGTATTTAATTGATTGAGAGCAGCATGTGAGGAACACAGAGGGACAGAGTGTGAAAGAAGCTGTTTCTTAAAATTTAAAATTACAACAATCACTTCTTCTTCTTTTCTTTTTTTTTTTTTTAGCTAGACATTAATATTAATACAAGTGCAGTCTTGCAAAAATCCACGACTTGCAGGGCTCTGCAAAACTGAGAGCTGAACATGAAAGCACGCACATAAGTGCACACGCACACACTCAAAAGCCAGCGGGGGGTGAAATTGTAGAGGCAAGAGTGTCACTGCGGGGAAACAGACAGGAGAGAGCTGCTAAAGTCTCTCAGCAAAACTATCTGTTCATCCCTCCAACATCTATTTCCTCCCTTAACCTCTACTGCCCCCTTCTACTCTCCCTGCTAACCTCACATTTATCCTTCATCTCAGTTTTACTGTCCTAACTCCTCCTTCCTTCTCTCCTCACTTTCCTTCATACGCGCCGTACTTTCTGTCATCCTCCTTCTCTCTCACCTGCTTCATCTTACGGAATCAGATCGTCTCAAAGATGTGAGGCGGCGCATCCAGAAAGCAGATGGTGGCCCGTACACACATGCAGCAAAAGTCGTTGAGGGATAAAATGGAAAACGCAGTCGAAAATGTCACTGCTGTTGTGAGATGCACAGAGGGAATACTCCAACCAGACAGCCTCTGCAGACTCTGACCCCTAAAGTTTATCCTCTCACACTTGCTATTGTTCTCCCTCTGTTTCTTTCCTCTCTTTACCCACGTTCATTCCTCCCATCCTCCTCTGTCCTCACCTAAGTGCTGAGCTCAGATTAAGCTCTGTCTTGTTGTGTTGAAATTCAGCCTTACCCTTCCGTCTTTAATGGCCACTGACTCAGCTCTGTCCTCCTCTCTAATACAAACCGACTGGCCCTGCTTCTTCTCATCAGCAGTCGCCACAGAGCAGCAGTCTGCAGGGCTGTGGTCACGCAGTATCGACTTTATAAAAAACACACAGCGGTGACAGCGTTAAGCTGTGATCAGCTATTTCTGCGTGTTATGTAGATGAATGGTTATTAGCCACTTAGCCTTGCAAACATTTAGAATACTTATAGTTCATAAGTAACATATTAAAGGGCCACTTTTCAGATTTTTCAAGGTGAAACTTATTATTCTAATAGAGGGCATATGAAAATGTGACATTAAAATTCCCACAGCAGTCTGTGTCTCCGGAGCTCGGCAACACCACCTGTCTCTCTCTCTCTCTCTCTCTCTCTGTGTGTGTGGATTAATGTAGAGCCAGTATTTCATCATTTCTAGTAGGTTCAAGTGAAAGTAAAAGCAAAGTCAAACCTAACATAAGTGATTGACAATGGCCAATAGGAACGGCACATTTCAGGCAGTGCGATTCCTGTGATAAAATGAGAGTGAAACATGGAGCAGAGAAACAATTCAGAGTTAGCTGTTGTTCCAGTTGTTGGACATTTTAACATGGGGGCTTATGGAGATTGACTGTAAGCCAGCCTCAAGTGGCCATTTGAGGAATTACACTTCCACACTGGCTTTTGGTTTTAATGTTGTATTTTGCATTCATTGAGCCAACAGGTGTAGGGTTAGGTGTTATGAGACATCAGACACATTATCGAAAACATTTAACCCACATATACAGTGACATAAGACCCACAACTTCATGAGTAGTTACCAGTAAATGAGTAAGATATGGATGATGAACTACATGCTAATTAACAGGTCAATAATAACTTCTGAATAACTATAAATGAAATATATATATATACCTCATAATGATGTATTTCTACATTCAGCAACATAAAGGTTGCTCCCTCTCCGGTGCCCTAACGTACGAAGACTGAATTGTAATAAAAGTGATATTATTTATGACTACTACTTCAAGGTGATATTCTGACAATAAACTGAGGCAATATCATCCAAGGCCAAAACAACAGAAAGATCTTCTCTGATGGTGCTGACTAACTCAAGGCTAAATAAACAAAAAGATTTTCTAAACTCTGTATGATGAAACAAACCAGAAGAAAGACGTGCAGAAGAAAACGGCAGCTCATCCTTACAACTTCAGTGGTATTAATAAAATGTGGATTTATGCCTGACAGGATGTAACACACAAAACAAATACTGTGAGATCATTTATTTAATATGGTATGCAACCAAAGTAGTACATCCTTATAGACCTAATTTATATAACAACCAGGTTGTTACATTAAATAAATCATTAGTGATTTACTTCAGGTGAAAAGTAACTGACAAGAAGCTACTGAGTGTTCATTAGGAGTGTACTGTTAGTTTGGAAATGACAGAAGACACAAACCAGACAAGTTCTCCAAAATATATATCAGTATATTAATATATCAGTCTTGAGCATACTGACCGTAATATTCACATCAATGCAACGTTAGCCGTGTTTCCATCCAAATGTATCAGAAATAAGAAGGTGCAACAATAACAGGAACGCCAATCAAACCTGAAGCCGAGGTAAACAGTTCAGAAAATACAAAGTGTATGTGTGGTAATGCGAGGAAGGTTTACATCAGATCTGTGTGGAGCTATCATGACTGTATTATAGAGCCAAGTGGAGTGGAAACAGCTGATCCAGCAGATCTTATTTAAAAAAAGTGTTTCCATCTCTTATTAAGTGCATTAACTCTTTTTTTTTTTTTTTTTTTTTTTGGAAAAGGCAAAAACCACCTCAAGCAAACTTTTTGCAAAATCGAGGAAGTCATTTTCAAATATTGTCGTTTCCATGAAGCTCGTCTAATGCAATGCTTCAAAATGTGCATCCCCATCCATTTACAGAAAGGCAGCTACTGAGTATCAACAGGAATTACATGGTATTTTATATCATCAGTGGTCAGTCCAGTCAGTGGAGAGAAAGTGCACGGTTCAAGTCTGCAAACAAGGAAATAAGTTTGCCCTCTAGTGGTCCGACATTGTTATTTAACACTGTAGAGGCTCCCACGTTATGTTACCTATCTGTTGTGTCGAGGGAGTGTGAAAGCCCTATATCCTCTGACCTTGGTTACCATGGTGATGATTAAAATGCTGCCTGCTTTCCTAAACACAAGCATACACAACTGCTCTGTACCTCAAGGAGAAGAGGTCAGTGGCCTTATAGCGATCTAATATTTAACACTGTCCATCCTGTGACCTCAAGACTTATGCTTGACCCTGTGTGACCCCCATATGTGCATGCTAGAATAGAAAATACCAGAGTTCCCATTCTGTCACAGACCTGCAATAAACTTCTGGATTTAATATTAACCATAACTTCTTCTTTCCCCCAATCGCAACCATACCGTAGTTTCCACCCAGATGTTGTAGAAAGTCAGAATTTGAATACATTGACATTTAAAAAAAAGTCACTGAATTCTTGACAATAGGGCTGAATAATGTTAAATATGGCAGCGAGCTATGAATCAGTCACTCACAAGTCATTTTGACTTTGCCCATGCCTTCGCCTTCTTTATTCCCAACAGCTGCACAAGTTATTCTGCCTTTTCACATTTCCTTTCCTGTAAACAAACACTTCTGAACTGTTTGTAAAAAAAAAAACTCACAAAAACAACCACAGAGAAAAGATGTTGCAGGAAGGTGTCCCTCAGTAATATCACGACCTCTGCAGGTGGAAGCAGA
The DNA here is from genome assembly GCA_036365135.1 of Miichthys miiuy. Classification (NCBI taxonomy): domain Eukaryota; kingdom Metazoa; phylum Chordata; class Actinopteri; family Sciaenidae; genus Miichthys; species Miichthys miiuy. The sequence goes on along the minus strand of CM071617.1, from coordinate 3,944,558 downwards.
TCCAGAATTCGAGGCTATAACAATTCATCTGAGACGATGACAATCTCACATGATGGATGGCTTTATTTTTTTGGAGAGCCAGAGTTCTTTTAGGGACGGCCTTGAACAAACACAGCAGTCCAGCGGGTCCTAACATCAAATGGACGGACAACAATCCTCTGTCAGCTCTTCACTTAACTACCTGTTCGTGGGTTCATAAATCCAGATTCATGACCGGTGGCTTCAGGTTCGTTCCGTAACCTTGACTTCATCAGATCCCATTCATGGCTCCACTTTGCCTGCACACATTTCCATAAATGACACTAAAGAAGAAATATGAAGGAGATTTATCCTCAGCTACTTTCTTTTTTCTTACTCATCCTGGCTCTCGCTGATGCTGCCCTCTCATGAATCATAAAAGAACCAGGGGGGGTTTACATTTCACTGCATTCACACTGTTTATATTCACAGGTTTACGTTCTTCTCACTGCAAACAACAGGCTCGCTGAAAAGCAATAAATTCATACGAGGCAGGGGCAGCGGCACACCTGAAATAGGCTGCTGGCTGGATTTGCACCAACCTCAGCATTTTCTTTACCAGATTAATCCTGGAGGAGATGAGGGATACTTCACAAGCTCAAAGATTTAATCAAGCACCCCCTAATATTCCCGTTTAAACAACCGACTCTGTCAGAAGAGCCCAAATAGCCTTCATTTGGTGAGTAATAACTCCCTTCAGCTTCAAATATGCGAATAACCAAGCCACGCTGTTTTTAATTTGATTTAATTAGCGGAAACATTAGCGATGTTCAATTGCCTGTCATGTCTGCCTCTTTGTGCCATGATCACAGGACAACTGGAGGACAGGAAGCAAAAAGAAATGTAGAGCCTGTCTGAATATGAATGAATTTCATCCTCGACTTTCACCTGACAAAACATCTGACTCCCAAACAGCTTTTCAAACTCAACAATTGACTTTGAGGCAGGACGTGACACTGTGTTTTCTCTCTGCAGGTACAAAATGAACAGTACTAATAACAGCAGCTGGTGCAAAACTTCTCTCAGCGAGGACTACTGGGAATCCAGTGAGTCCATCAACTTAACACCCAGAGATGACGATAAAAATGCAAATCAGTGTACACACACACACACAGTAGGAGTGTAGTGGTATTATCTGTCATTAGGCTAGGATTAAAGTCATTTAGTGTTCTTGAGATTATCTGTCATTAGGCTATGATTATAGCACACACTCCAGTGGCTCTAAATCAGCTCAGAGGGGAGATAAAAAAACCTCTGGGAGGACTGATGAGACTAAGAGAGAGAGACAGAAAGAGCAAGACAGAAAGCATACCTGAAGATGACAGTTGGGGACAGTGAGTGCAACCGTCTATCCATCACGTGTGGATGATGAGCAGGTAGTATGATTAATGACTTACTGGACAAAAAAACATTTCATTTCTTCCACTGCAGAGTCTGCTCGAGAAGATAGCATTATATGAATAAATGATGTGCTGTGTGTCATCAGAGCAGGTCCACGTATTGATTGAAACGTGATCCTGTCTTGCTTGCAACTTTGCCGAGAACATGATCTGACGACGAAGACGATGGACTCATCCGTGTCTGGGATTTACAGCTGTAACTGCAAACTACAGCACACGTGTGTTTCCATTAATAAGGCCGTGCTGTCTAATTGGCTATGAGATTACAGTAACAGTTGAATTTAAAGAGAGCAACCACAACGGCAGATCGCAGGACGGACTAGCTCCAAATCTGAACTCCTGTTAGTCAAATACCTGACATAGAACATAGAACAAAGTGCAACGTGTGGGTTGTGTGACCGTTGGAGGTCGCTAAATCTAGCCCTAGCAGCTAGCAGGCTGCAGTCAACATGCTTAGCAGTGTAACATATGGTTGCACACTTGACAGAAGTGCTATCTTATAGCCACTGGGTGTTTTTTTTTCTCACCAGCTGCAATATGTCATGATATCACATCATTTGACACATACACTCCAACATACGGAAGAACTAGCCATGGTACAGTTACCCAGAGCTCTATGATGCCGAAGTCCATTCAGAAAACAAGCATTTTTAAAAAGGTGTTTGCTTGTCATCTTGCGGACCGGAAAAAAAAAATACTTCGGACTTTAACAAGTCACCACAACAATGCAGTTAAATACAGTAAAATACCATACAGGGATAAACTAACTATTTCAATAAGATGAGGGACTTCTGTCATCATGACGCACACGTGGTCATCTAAAACTGCTTCATTCATAATCCTGCAGTTATTGTCCATTAAGCAGTAAAATAAGTTGTACATGCGCCACAGATGCTGAATTATTGTGAAAGGAAAAAAACACAAACATCATGACCTCTCGGGACGTATTTTAGCTCATTGACTCCAGTCTGATAAACAGCTCTGGACAGACCTTGCCCGTGGCACTGGCACAGTACTGAAACAAATGATGTGTGGAGAGAAGTCATGGACGATTATTAAGTGAATGATGAACAATGGGTGGGCTCTCTCAGGAGGAAACTGAAGGACAACATATTGGCTTGAGCGAGCTCTAGATCCTTTTTTTTTTTTTTTTTTTTTTTCGGTTATGGCTTTTAAATGTCAGATACCTCGTTTTCCAAAGTAATTTCCTTTGAGGCAGTAAATTCTTTAATCCACCTGCCGTCTGTCGATACTCATGTAATGTGTTGGTCTATATCAAATTTTCTGCCCATCACTCTTTTCCTTCATTTATCCATGCTGCTCTTTCGGTCTGATCCCTCAACAGTAATTTATTTTGTGAAATATTACAGCATGTCTGGCTTTTTATATCCGTTGTGATGTCTATTTGTCATCCATCCTTTACCTTTAAACTATTGATCCGCCCTAAATACCATGTGCCAGTTCCACGTGATGTGATTTATAACCCTTATTTTTTACCAGGAATGTTGAGGAACAAGCTTAAATAAATGTGTCACCCTATCTTTGTTGTAACAGCCGGACTCATCTTCTTTTCTGTTTTAATCTTTCTCTAATTATCCTGAGTACATACACAGTGAGGAGCTTTAATCTACATTACGTCCTCCGCTTTCTGACCGCTGCTGCACTTAAGCAAGCATTTACGCTGCAACTTTGTAATTTACAGCTTCAGCCTCAGGAAGTATTGTAGAGGAGGGTGAGTCCTCTCCGCATAGTGTTACTATGCAGGTCAGATGTGCCTCTTTCACTCAAGGCGGCTACATCTTCATATTAATGTGCTTACATAAACCTTAACCCCATGTTTGCTTAAAACACCCAGGGCCAATCCAATTAATTTAAACCCACAGCAGGAAGAGTAACATACATGAATTTATTACACGTGCACACCACACACACACACACACACACAGTTCAGTTTGTATGCACAACACAGAGGTAATAACAGCTTTCTACAGCTCAATTTGGTCTCAAAAGGGTCCGTGACTACCTAGTAGTCATCCAAATCAAAGAATTCCTCGTGTGGAGATTGAAAGGTGTGTACCAGATGAAAGTTTTGTTGCACAGTTTGAGTTGCATTATGGGAAACGTAGGCACCAGTGGTTTCAGAGCTTGACCCATATTAGGAACTAAAACATTCAGGTATCTTGGCCTCTGCTGCTTTGACTTGATAATTTTTAATCCATCTCTTGTGCCTACCTCAGTTTTATGGGAGTACAATATTTCTGTGAGTTTGTGTATCCATGCCTAACTACGCCTATTTTTCCTCATGATAATGCCATGTTTTACGGTTTCTTTAAACACATGGCACGACCACATCGCAGCATAGTTACAGCAATAACAATGACGAGGAAAAACAGCAAGAAAAAAAGAGAAACTCAGTTTAAATTTGCAACACAAACACCCTTTTTAAGATTCACTTTATTAATCACTCGGTGTAGAAATTCTTTTTCCGCTCAGTTTCTACACACACACAGGACCAAAATACAACCCCTTACACTCACACAAAGGGCTTATAGATATGCAAATGTGGAGAGATGGTGGACTAATGGGCAGCCACGCGGCAGCGATCCTCTCCCTACAGATGGAGCTGTATCGTGTGGCCGCCCTCTCAAAAAAACATATTGCTCTGCAGCTATAAAACCAGAGCACCTACCATAAAAAGAGTCATTTTCTCGCAATACAAATATACAATGTGGAACAAGTTAGATTCATACTCTGGGGATTGCCAAGAAACTTTCTCTAGAATCTAGGAAATTACTCACTCAAGTAGACATATTCAAAGATTTACAAAGAAAGAAAGTTATGAATCTTCTTCACACAATAACTATTGGAATGGACCAGACATCACACAACAAAGAACACTGAGATCAAATCCACCTTTGCATAATACAAGTCTTGGGGAAATCAAGGCCTGTCAATCAATAATAAAGTTTGTCCCCCATGCTGATATTAAACTTTGTATATGAGCACAACAGTGGCCGAGCAGGATTAGTGCAAGACTCAGGAAAAGAAACCCACAGCAGAGCTAATTAAATAATCCACTAATTAATGTAGAAATACATCCAAGGCAGAGTTTTACTCAAGTTATTCTTGGAGAAAGAGATAAAGTTCGGATCTCTTGTGAGTTTTTTTTGTTCTATTTTATTTCACTGAGGGTGCAATTAGAGACACAGCACTCTACCAATAAACACCACAGAAGAAGAAGAAAAAAGAAACTCTCTAGTACTGACTTTCTGCTGTGTAAGAATAATAGAGTAGGATTTATTATTGAAATGTCATTAAGGGACGGTCAGCAAAATATATATTTTTTGTCAGGCTTTCTGACGGCCGGTGCACCACTTTGGTCCAGACTGAAATATTTTAATAACTACAAGATGGATTACCATGAAATAATGTAAAGCCTTAGATTAATCAGATTTTTTTCTTCTAACGCCATCATTAGGTTGGCATTTGTAATTTTAGTGAAATGCTTCAACAACTATTGGATGGGTTTCGAGAACACACACTCAGGATGAACTGTAACTTCACAGGTGAGCCAAACCTGGCGTTTATCTCAAAGCACCGTTGTCCTTAAAGGTTCAGTGTGTGAGATTTACAGGGCTCCATATACAGAATATGACAGAGACTGAATATAGAATACATAACTATGCTTTCATTAGTGTATAATCAGCTGAAAATATGAAGATCGTTGCATTTGTGTTGCCTTAGAATGAGCCTTTAATATCTACAGATGACACAGGTGTCCTCCATATTGCACCTCCATGTTTCTACAGTAGACCAGAACGGACAAACCAGACACTAGCTCCAATGGCACTTTTCACGTTCATGTTTGTAATGGGATGCAATCAGCAGCTACACTGCTAGATGCTTCCACATCCTGCACACTGATCCTGTAAGCCTCACAGAGCTGCTGGCATGGCTCTAGTAGTATCCGTCTTGGTCCTACAAACACAATTTTCTACTGTCAACACCGTAGGTACTCAATTTTCAAACTGGCAACCTTTCACTCTGCTTTGGTTTACGGCTGTCCAAGAGCCTAAACTTTCTCAAACAGAAGAAAGCTGAAGGCCAATTCTTCAACTGTACAACCTCAGTCAAGTTGTGGATACAGACCTGTCAGTCCTCTGCAACTGGGCAAGAAAAACGTTTGTGCTGTTTACAAATTAGACAGCTTCACTCCTTTATGGTTCATCACAGATTTTATATCCAAACTTCCTGAACAACAACCTGCACCTCTCTGCAGACTGACAGAGGTTAAAACAGGAGACGGTCCGCTGTGATGTACTCTGTTAGTTTCGATTGGTTTGTTGTTGAATGTTATACCTCTGCTGAATTTGAAGTTTCCAGACTACAGCAGCCAGTCTTATTGTGATAATTAGTTGTTTTCAATAAAAGCTGAGTGTATGGTTGCACAAACAATTTTCGGCTGGCTGGCTTGTTTGTGGACCATATCTATGATGACAGCCACATGCTTTATTCAGAACACAACACGCCCCGGGGCTGCACTGAATTCTGGTCTGTTTTCTGCAGCTCTGGCTGGTTAAAATTGGTCTCTGTGCCCCTTTTACGATTTCTCAGCGTATCACGAGTCCAAAACTGTTATCGACAGAAGCCGTGGCTCTCTTTCGCTGAAGGACTGACACAAATCTGATTTTGAATGTTGATGCTTAAAAATGTCAAGGAGTTTTCTGCTCGCATTTTGAGTTTCTTGACATGCTGTTGGACCACTGAGAATACTTAATAGCAAAACACGCCATAACACCTAGTATTGCTTTTTATGTTTTCCCACAAAATTTGTTCACTACTTAAAAGTATGACTTTTATACTGAAATTTACCAACCCTTCATCAGATAGTTAGAGGTACTAATGTTGGACAGTAAACTGCTGGAAACTATAGCTGCTGTTAGCTCAGTTTTTGAGTTCAGAGCACCGAGGGAGTGTTTGTACCACAAAGGGAAGAAAAGGTTTTCAGTGACAGGCGAATGTTGAAGTGGACCAGATCCAGTGTCATGTCAGAACCTGAGCTTGGAAAGCTAGCAATGTAACCAGGCTCAGCAGCCTCTATGCACATAATAACAGAGGTGCAGAGAGAGAAGAGGACATTGACGGCGGAAGCTAAGAAGATAAAATGAGAAAGTGATCAAGCAAGAAGTATTTGGTGAGAGCTTGGTGAAATAAAAGGCTGAAAGACAGACGCCGAGCTGGACTTCTTGCTGTTGGCCGTCTTGTGTTGTTGACCTTGCTTGATGTTTGGCTGTTAGCAAAGTTGTTGACTTGCTAGTTTTGATCATAAGTGATATAATCATAAATGGTATTTTATTCTGAACCTGGGGGTGATAAATCACAAAATACTTATTTGTATGCAGTGTTACTTCAGTGTTGCTTACAGCTAGGTGTGCTGCACACAAGAGACGAGGAATTCGTACTTCTTTAACATCATCTCACTAAATATAATTTTTGCAGATGATCCTGATCACACCTTCCGGTTAAATTGCAGCCTCTGCAAACACTAGGCCGACCTGCCTTAGTCCCACTACCTTCAAAACACACAGTGACTCTATCACGCTGTTCAGATATCAAAAGACGATTAAACGCACAGTGACTTTAGTGCCCTGCGGGTAGCTGTTTCACACGCTGACTTCCTTGAATCTCATCACATAAACCCCAGTGCTTCACTCCTCTGGCTAACAAGTCATCTGAGCACCATCTGTGGCTGTTAAAATATGCATTTCTACTTTGTTGTCATTTAGCACCACCTCCGTAATGAACAGTGAGCTGTCTGCAAGGGGAAGGAGATGAGACGCTGAGTCTTAAAACCTGAGGCTGGGATCCCTCCACCTCTACAGCCTTCACTTATTATGCTGCTGTGGTTTATGGTCCGTGCATGATGAGTGTGCTGCTGGGTCAGGCGAGATAAACAGAGAGATAGAGAGCGGAGAGAGAGAAAGAGAGAGAAGGAAAGAAAGAGAAAGCCACTTACTGCAACTGAAGCTGAACCAACAGAAAACTGATCAATCAGCGTTATCCAAGTGTGACATGATGAAGTTTCTCACTGAACAAACTATGTGTAGCTATTTCATCTCATATCGCAAACATCCAAAAATGTTTTCAATGCATCCAAGGTTTTTTAAATAGCTGAAGACATGCGGTGTGCGAACCTGCTTTGAAAAACTACAAAACCTGAAACACATGCCATCACTCTGAGCATCAGTGGAGGGCTTTACTGTCCCAGTGTGGTCTAAATGTTGTTTCAGAAGCGTTTACACCCTGACAGAGATACAATTGAGGGGAAAAACTGAAGCATTGACATCTGTTTTGGCCCTTATGGGTGAAGTCCAACTCGTAACTGCTGCACAGATGAGAGTGATGACAGAAACATTGAATCACCTGGAGGGAAAGGAAACAGTGGAGAGAGAGGAGAGGGTATAGGTAGAGAGAGAGAGAGAGAGAGAAAGGAGGAGACGTAGCCAAGAAACAGGAGGAAAACATGTAGGAGGAGGGGGAAGGTAAAGAGGAGAAATCAGGTAGGAAAGAGATCCAGCAGTAGCTCTCTGATTCAGATACAGCAGGAGGGCAGAGATCTGGATGGAGAGGAGACAGAAAGACACAGCAAGCGTGGAGAGAGAGAGACATAAAGAGAAGAAGAGAGAGAGAGGGCCGTACGCAACCAGGAGTGAAACATTTGTTGACAGGAGAGAGGAGGAAGACAGAGGCTGACAGAAAGAGCAGCAGGAAGACAACACAGAAAGAAAAGCACAACGAGCAGAGAGACGAGAAGACGGAGAGTTGGAAGCGAGATCTGAGTCAGACAGAGCCGGAAAAAGAAACAGCGGGAGGCAAAGAGACAGAAAGCACAGGGGAAAAGAAATTTAGATATTTCGGTGAAGCTGTAGGTGTTTGTCAGGGAGGAAGAGCTACAGGTCTGTTCTAACCTCATACTCCACCTTATATATCACCTCTTCTCATCTGTCCAACTGTAGAAGAAGCCATCTGTCTCATGTTACTCTCTAACTGTCTAACAGCTGACTGCCTTTCCATTAAACTGCAGCAGAGCCGTCAGACCTCAATGATTACTGTGCACGCTGCTTCATATGACGTTTTCATGATGATGAGGCTGTCACACAGAAGAGGAGGAGGAGGAGGAGGAGGAGGAGGAGGAGGAGGAGGAGGAGGAGGAGGAGGAGGAGGAGGAGGATGGGTATGAAGGAGATTATATCCCAGGCAGAAAGGGAGAAGCTGATGTTGGCTCAGAAGAGGCAAGGAAGCAAAGAAGAAGACAAGAGGAGATTCAATAAAACGCAGAAAGATAAAGAAGAATGAAAGGTTGCATTGCAGTCAGCCGTGAAAGAAGAGAATAAAACAGTGGATGGATGGAGAACTTTTAAAGCCACAGTCTCATTCATCTCAATTTATCTCAATTTCAAGCCTCTCTCCATCTCTTTGCTCAGATTTCATTCTCTCCCCACCTCCTCTCTTCATGCACAGAGACAGACATGCCTCCACATGCACAGGATCCATAGTGTTATGAAATAACTTGACACAGGTGGGTGAAAATGCAGTTTCTACATCACATGCATCAACTAATCCAACCTCTCCAACCTGCATAGGCTACTATACCTTTTCTCTCTCTCACACACGCACACACACACACCTTCGCATTCTGGCTGCTCTCGGGAGTGTGTGAGTGTGAGCACAAACGTGGCTCAGTCCCAGGATACCCATCACGCTGCGCTGAGCATCAAATTAACCAGAAAACAAAGAGATAACGTTGTTTTACGCACACGGTGGATGAACTGACTTCGTTTGTGTGACAATGAAATGTCTCTTTTGGCTCTGACATATATAAAGTCTCTCTGTCCAGAGCAACATCATCCTTCATTACGCAAAGCTCCCCACGGGAGGGAATATGATCATTCAAACCCTGGAAGTGGACAAACAGTCAATTAAAATGCGTCAAAACGGAGAGAGTAAAGGAGGAATTTGGTTCATAAAATCTGTTTAAGGGAGCTATAATAGCCGTCCACTGTTAAAAGTCACCCTCTGCTCGTAAATAACAGAAAATTTAATAACCATCATTCACATCAAACCACTTAAACTCTCCTTATTTCTCCTTTACAACTGAGAACTGATGCGTAACAGAGACGCGCAAAATTCCACAGCCTTCAACACATCTGTACTTTATCCAAATTAACAACAAGTAATTGAGACAAACAGCTGAATGTCACTGCATCTGAAGCCTCGTGTGTTTTTTCCCGGCCGTTTTGACAGAAGGATAAAGCCCCGTTCAAAGCCGCCCCCTCCGGGTCTTGCGCCGCCCGGACTCGCTCCGTCTCCTCCGGGGAAAAGTATGAAAGCGCACAGCCTGCTCACCTTCTCCGGTTGTCCCGTACGAGCTGGAGAGAAGCAGCGCGACCTGAACGATAATCCCAACGACTCTTTTAGTCCACAGATCCATGATGAAGCGACGGGGAGGCTGCAGGGGAAGCAGGACGGCTGCTGGAGGAGAGAGACGGCCAACCTCTCCTCTCCAGCTCCAAGAGAGATCTCCTCAAACCCGACTGAAGGAGGAGAGGAGGGGGTGGGAGAGAGAGAGAGAGAGAGAGAGAGAGAGAGAGAGAGTCAATGCCGTCTGCAGTCTGTTGTTTTCTTCATGTTTTCAGCAGCTCTGTGGTCAGAGCGCGCAGCCTCTCTCACTTGTACATTCAGGTACTGCACGAATAAGTTTTGTCAGGATTAGGAACTTTATTAACTATAAAGTGGACATTGTGTTTATTTTCCACAGGTGGTATGAATTAAAAAAAACTCTGCACAAAATTTCACAGCAGTCCATCTAAAATTTGTCAGGATATTTAAGTCTCAACCAAAGTGGAAAAAATCATCCTGAAAATGAAAATAGTGTCACTGAAGGAAATCTAAGGATGCATGCACACTCTTGAAAGCAGAAGTGTTTCACAGTGCTTCAGAGCAGATAGCAGAGATCTTTCTGAGCATACCTATATGTCGTCCTTGGGGGTTCAAAAATCCAGGACTGTACAGATTGTTAGCGGCGAACAGAAATAAATGAGTGAGGCACAGAGTGAAAGATGACAAACAAGAATAGATATAAGTGGGAGGCGGATCATACAGACCCCACAGGGAAAAAAAACGTGATCCCAGAATAGACATGGGAAGATGTACGTGATCCTATCCAGGTCATGAGAGAGTGGAGCTCTCTTATGGTATGTGACTGTAGATCAAATGTTAGGAAATCAGAATGAATTTCATCAGATGAGTAAAGATGAATTCCCCACCTGTATCCAACTTTGCTGAAATTTCTTGGTGCTTGAATTCACACAAAATCCAACTGCAAAGAGGAGGCGTCAACTCAACTTGAACCGAATGTTATTCTCTTCTTCACCTGTTTCTTTACAGCAACATTCTGTAAGTTTTCTACCATAAAATAACAAATGCACAGCTGTGTACAACACATACAGCTGTCCATATTAACCACAGTGGGATTACACTCTGAAAGCGGGGGCACTGCATCACATTAAATCTTCACTAAGTGCAGAAATTAGTTGAATCTTTGCAGCAGTGGCTGGCTTGGACAAATGTACATTTGACATTACATCATCCGTGCTGACACCATGATTATAGGCAACACTTACCTTGAGTGACTGATAGGTGTCAGGCATTTTAAAAAGACACTCCTCCTGACATCCAAGTGGCTGTTAAAAGCTTGTAGTTTCCACATAAATGGAGAAAAGTGGCTGTGTGATTAGCCTGAATTGGTTTGATTCCAATAGTGAGACATTTTCACTGTGGAAAAAATACTGGAGACTTCTCCAACCACTCCCGCGGCATTACTCACTCCTCTGCCGTCTATCTGTAAGTTCAATATGTTCTAAACACCCAGAGTTTCAACAAAATATTGGTGTATATGCTTCCAGCGTAGCTACAGAACGGTAGCATCTCAACAAATCAACGTGTTTAGAGGTGTTTAGGCGAAATTATGACAGTTTGTAAGACAAGCAAGAGCAGAAAATGGATTTTTGGGTGGTAAACTTTGGAATCCACTGTAGCCAATGTGAATTAACGCTTTCTGCAACCTTTCTAGTAGTTTTGTGGAAAAAAAAGAAAAAAGTTTTAAATCCAATTCAGTGCATGTACCAACATTAAAATGAATACCAGTGGGCATTCAGTGTAAAAATTAAGGAGCAGCAAGAAAGAAAATGGAATGCAAAATCCATTTTTCATGCAGCTCACGTAGCCAGCCGTGACTAAACAGCTCTGTGTTAGCTCAGATGCACATCCCCGTCAGTGGACAAGAGGGGTAACTGTGAACCCACACAGGAGGGGAGCTCTTGGTAGCATTCATCAGGGGTTTTTTTGTACTACGTTTGAAGAAAAAGCCCTGAAAACAGAGAGCGAGGGGAGAGGAAAGCGAGCAGAGACAGCCAGCATGGGAATCTGATAATGAAAACCTACTGAGAGTATAGACAGCAGGGGGGTCAGTTGATAAATATAACCTGTTGAAAGCAAACACAGCGGGGGGAATCAGATAACACTGAAGTCAGAGTCTACGGGAAACAGAGGATCACGCCGTGCACTAACACACACAGTCAACGTGAGCGTCACACACCCCGGTGGCCCACGAATGCACCTCACACATAGAAGACAGCTTTAATGTTCAAATCAGACCCGTGACAGATCCCGTGACATGCGACAAGCTGTTTAATGATCACAATGAAGATTTTTCTGTCAGCCTTATCGTCTGAAGCTCAGAGCTTCCTCTTTCCTTCCGAAAAAACCCTGACAGCATAATGTCCCCCTGTTTTTTGTTATGTGCCTTTTGTTAACACTTGCATTGTTGGAGAAACCATTTCACCATCTTCAGCTTTACCTCCTGTGTGAAAGTAGAATGATACTATTTCTTTTTTGTTATGTGAAGATTACTTCTTGTTGCTGGTCTCAAAGGTTTGATAAAAATCTTTTGGCAGTCGCGAGTGAAACTGGGCCACAATGAAACGAAACAAATTGCTTTCCCCACATTCCTCAAAGAGAAATGTGCTTTACCTGTTAGCTGACCAAACTTTGCTTCCATAGAAATGTGTGCATCGACACCTAAAGAGTTTTGTCACCATCGGGATCGTGGTAATGACTTTATTAAATAGGAATTCTCATTGGGGCGGCTGTGGCTCGGAGGCAGAGCGGGTCGTCCACTAGTCAGAAGATTGGCAGTTCGATCTCCTCCAATCTGCATGTCGAAGTGTCCTTGGGCAAGATACTGAACCCCAAATTGCTCCCGAAGGCTGCGCCATCGGTGTGTGAATGTGTATGAATGCTTAGCTCCTAAAACTGATGAGCAGTTGGCACCTTGCATCAGTGTATGAATGGGTGAATGAGATCCGTACTGTAAAGCGCTTTGAGTGGTCGGAAGACTAGAAAGGCGCTGTATAAGTACAGTCCATTTACCATTGAGATATTTGTCTTGGCAGGACAACTTGGCACCTCCAAAGAGTGAGGCTACAATTCTCTGCAGGGAAACGTTGCATTTGAGAGTTGTTTCCCAAATGGCGGTGTTTAAAGATGGATCGATGACGGACGGCGGACTATTGAGGTCAAGAGCGAGCAGAGCTTGATTTTTAAAAAGGGCCAGTTAAGATCATGAGCTTTGAGCGGTGACAGAAAATATAAGATCATAGATAGAAACTGTCAAAAGAAATTTCCTTCACCGCGTCTGGGCTTATCCGCAGGGACCCGGTGAAGAGATTGGATATCCAGCAGGAGTAAAAAGAGCCTGTTGATGTGGTTCAAGCATCTGATCGGCGTATCTCCTTGCAACCCCGTATGTCGTGGCTTACTTGGACGTTTGAATAGAATGAAGTCTTTGTTAATGTTAATAGGAACTCCTTTGGCCTGACATGAAAAAGGCCAACTGCATTATACTGCAGGAGGATGGGCGTGTGTGTCCAACTTTATAGTGTAGAGGTAAATGCAACAGCAGCTCTGACAACGTATTTCATTTGTTTTCGGCCAAAATAGGCAATCTTGCAATGCTAGTCATCGGATACAGCGTTGAAGGCAGCAGTGTTATTTCTTCAATTTTCTGTGAGCCAAAAAAAGTTTTCCAAGAGAGATTTCTGGCGTAAGATTACCCAGATCTTCAACATATGGAAAAAGTAATGTCAGACAATCAATAAAGTCCTCAGGAGTCAATGTCTGGATACCATGCATGTCTGTATTAAAGTTTGTGCCAGTACATTTTGTTCATGTTGAGATATTTCACTCGATCAATGAAACCCAGCACTTCTTCCATTAAATACTTTTACTTTTTTTTTTACTGTTTGTCAAAGTATCGAAATCAGTGAGTGTACCTTTTTACCCTCAGTTCACTTTGTTCTGGTTAAATGTCACAGATATCCTCACCTCTCTCTGGATTTAGTTTCTCACCCCCTGACAAACCGTGCAGCAGTTCTCTTCAGAGAGGAAATTAACTTTAAGGTGTTTCTGTTAATTAGTGCCTCAAGAGTCTAAACGACTTCACTCTCACGTCTGCAAATGAGCAACACTAAATGAGTGAAGGACTCGGAGACTGAACCTTGAACAAACATCAAACATTGATGTGATTCAGCACTTATTCAGAAATCAACTCCTAACAGCTAAACAAACATGCTGAAAGGACTCTAAATGAGTGATATGATGAATGGCATCTGAACAAAGAGCCAATATGAATTTATCCTGAATCTTTCATATACTCGTGTCTGCAGTCTTTTTGGGAACGCTTCTTTCATTTATAATGAGAAAAGAGAGCGCTGAATATTCATGTTCAAACATTGACTCAGGATTTGTTATTCTGTCTGATTCGGTGGGTAAATATTGATAAGAACCCGTACTGTAGTGCCCTCTCTGATCTGAATAATGTCTAATCATATCTGTCATAATGTTCGTGTCTGTTAATGAAGATAAGAGCTTTCTTTAATCCACACACAGCATGGAGAAGGAGTGTGCGTAACTTTTTCTTCATGTACAGTTTCATCTTCCTTCATTTTAGCCAATGCTCAAGTTCAAAAGCAGTACTGTCATCCATCAGTATGTAGGGGGTCATGGCCACAGTGAGCGATGTTATTAGCATATAATGGAAATTTAAAGTCTCAAAGTGTCTCTGACATGATGAGTGAGTTTGCTGCTGAATGATGTGAGTTGTTCCTGAGCCGCTGCCTCGTCCAGGCTCGTATTTATGTTGAATAGATGGAGCGAGCCGGTGATCGATGCACTCTGACTGTACTTTATATTCACAGCAGCAGCTGCAGGCTGTTGGAGGCCTGCTGCCCGACCGGCCGGCCAGTTGGCTTAAACAGAAAAGACACTCAGAGTTTCTTTGAGAGTGGAGCAGAGATCAAGCTGCTGGAAGCCAAAAGAGAGCGGGAGAAATCAACGAGTTTCAGAGAGAAGTCAAATCTTTTGTGAACTGTACACTGAGGCATTGTATTTTAGAGAGTGAGGGGTGCTCCACTGTAAATGAAGTAAAATAGGATGCTGCCATGTGGAAGAAATGGAGGTCTTGTTGTGGTTTGCCCCAATGCACTGTGGGTGGCGAGGTTTGAAGATTGCTTGTTTAGTTTTGGGTGTTTTGTTCCCTTAGTCCAGCCTGGCAGGCACTGACCTCCTACTAGGCTGCCAATATAGAGAGCTGACATCTGAACTGCTTCTTAAGTTCTCCTCTGTTCCACTAGTTTCCTGATTCTTTCCACTCCCACTATGAGCGTAGATCCACGTCTATGCAGCAGGGTTGTCCAATAAAGGTTGAAGGCTGCAGTTGGCTTTTTGAGGTTTTTACTAGAAGCAACTGTGAAACTTAGAAAACAGGATTGGACAACAAAAGGATGACGATTACAAATGAAAAACAATAAGATACCATAAATATTTAGACCAAAGATATGCATGAACATTTCACATGTGTACTGTATGGTAAAATATAGCAAGCACATGCATCAAGTGAAAGAGTAACTCTAAAACATTTGGCTCATAAGTAATCTAACACAGTGTTGTATTAGCAACATGCTAGCTGCAGACAGCTTCGTAGAATGGCTTAGTTAGCCATTAAGTTAAACCGATGGCAAGAAAACTAACAAATCACAGACTAAATCACAGATAACAGAAGAGCAGATAATGCTCCAACCACGTCATCATTTGTTTTGTCACATTTGTCGCCACTAGCAACAGAAAATCCGACTAAAACCAATCGTCGGTAATAGAATATGAGGGTTTCTTTCATCAGTGTTTCTCAGAAGCTGAAATGTGATACGAGTGTTGTCCTGTATATGCAGTAGAATAAAATGGTGTAATACCGTGCTGGAGAGACATTTGAGAAGCTCGTCATCATCAACAAAGATGATTCCATTAGTGTTTAATGACCATCATATCCCGTTAGCCACAGAAGTGCTGTCAAAGGAAGTACACATCAGTGTCTGTTTACAGGTACTACTGCATATTTGAGGCTTTGTAGAATGAAGTTTTTGAGTCAGCTATGGTCGGGGCTGAACAAGTTTGTAAATTTAAAGGCTGTGGAGTTTAATCAGCTTACTAGACCTCTGTAGCCCGCTCCTTATGTCTGCTTGAGGCTAGCAGCCAAGGTTACGCTAGCCGCAACTAGCATAACACTCCTGAATCTCTGTAGTTTGGTCTGTTACGTGCTGTGTTTTGAATAAATAAATCTCAATAAATCTCTGGTTGTGTTGCATCAGTTTTAATCCTTTCATTGTTTTACAGGAGTGCAATGCTAAATCGGTTGAGTACTCGTTTAAAAAGGTCCAGTGTGTGGTATTTAAGGGCATCTAGTCGTAAAGAAGTGTGAAGGAGAAACTACAGCAGACGCAAAACTTGAAAGGTCCTATGTGGAGACAGTGTTTGGTTGGTTTGTCCCTTCTGGGCTGCTGTAGAAACAAAGTGGTACAACATGGCAGACCCCATGGAAGAGGACCCGCTCCCTCTGTAGATATAAAAGTCTCGTTCTAAGGTGACATAAACAAAACAATTCTTATTTTCAGGTGATTTTAAATTAATAAAAACATAATTATGAATATGATATATCATTTCTGTCAATAGATCTTCTTTTTTTTTTTGGCCTTTTCAAGCTTTATTTTGATAGAACAGCTGAAGAGTGACAGGAAATGATGATGGGGAATGACACACGGGAAAGTGCCACAGGTCGGATTCGAACCCTGGGCTTCCGCGGCAAGGACTGAGCCTTCGTACATGGGGCTCTACCAACTGAGCTGAACACCGCCCCGTCAATAGATATTCTTAAATGTCACACACTGGACTTTTTAAAGCTTCCTCTGACCTGTAGTTAACAAAAGACAAAACAAACAAAAAAAACCTTTACATCAGTGAAAGTTAGAAACGATTATGTTAAAATGGATAACTATATAACACTACAAATAAAAGTATTAGTCCTGTTTTTTCTAACGTTCTAGACATGATTACTTCACATGTTTTCAACTGTTGTATCACACCTTTGTGGTGAACTCCGCAGCGACACCCTCAAGGTTTTTCTGCCTTTGCAAAGAATCAGTGGGGACCTCTACATCAGCCTGCCAGAGTGCATTTCACAGCTCCTGAAAGGCAGCAGGTACAAAGTGATACTAAATACAGGCTGCCAAACATACAAGTGTTGAAACAGGCGGCAGAATGACATGTTCAACCTGCCAGAAACGAAATGTAAGAGGAGGCCAGGCAGCATTATCCGGCGATAATCACCATTATCTGACCTGCCCGGCACATTTCTAACTATATTCAAGGCAATGCAAATGGAGTCAGTCAGGCACTTAAATGTGATTTAAGCAATGACAGTGTATAGTGACACAGTAGCATTAAACACTGTACTTGTAATATTTGATAAACAAGCACAAGCGGATATCTTCAAGCAAATCCTTCGCATGTATTTTTGCGAGTGATGCTGGAAGGTTTTCTGCGTGTTTCTGTTGTTGTGTTGTTGGAACAAAAATCTGTTCACATTGTGGGTACTCACCTTCCAGCTGGTCCTCACAAGGGAACCATCTATTTTAGTGTTGATGTTTTAATTTGCCTTACATTGAGATTAGGCCATGAGGGATGTAGGATGTTATGATTAAGGTTGAAGTAACCTGAGAGGGGGTCAGTACATGAAGAGATATGAAAGCAAAACTTTCTGTCACCCTTCATTGTGTATTTGTCTCTTTCTGTTGTGTGTGTTGCTGGGTGTACCCTCAGGTTTCCCCAACTGTTCCTCATCATCACCGACTCTACCTCTAGAGGCTCCACAGCTTTTAGATTTTTTTGTGAACTTTGTTTTTGTCTGCTTACCCTCCGCTGTCTTCCACCTGCCACACTCAGCTCTGTCTCCTCTTTGTTTCTGGACTGCTCAGGAAGCCGCTGGATTCCTTCTCAACTGGACCTCCACCTGCCTTTGCACATTCAGCTGCTGTTTTTCACTGGTAAACTATCATTCTAACTATTGGGACGTGTGAGACGGGATAATTTTAAATTTATTTATTAAATTCTGCAAAGATGTAAAAAGCAGACACCACATGATAAAAGGTTCGTAACAAAAGAAACTTAATTAATTTTCAGAACATTTGCATTGTGCCAGCTATGCTTTAAAAACATTTCCACTTTCATGCATTAAACATTTTTTTTTGGCCTCACTTTTACTGTGTGTTTTTCTGAATCTTCAATCTTCTCTTGTTTATTTAGAGTTAATTAAATTATTAATGTAACACATTTTATTTTGGCAGAGCAGAAAAGAAAGTTCCCCCCCCACTGTGCTTCAGTGTCCCAGAGTCATGCTGTTGGCTGTCAACACACTTTGATAGAATCACATTCAGTCTTAAATTATGAAAACATTTCAGTTTGTTTGCCAGCAATATGTTGTTGAGTTCATTTACTGTTGCAAAACTTCAATAACTCAAGTATAGTCTTCTTGAGAGAACTCACCTACAGAGCTACAAGTCTGCCTCCACCCTCATGCCTGGTTTGTAGGTTCAGGTTCAGACGGGAGGCGGGTAAGCACTCATTGGACCTGAATGAGGTCTGCACTGCAAACTAGATCAAATTCAGCACGTTCACAGTTTAAAACCTTGAACTTTGAACACCGTGATTTAATGAAGCAGGTTGCCAACATATCAGGCTCGTTTAACATTCATAATTCAAGGACAATCTGTCATTTATGGCATTTATTAGCTTCACACCCTTTTGTGCTTTTTAAGTAGTTGCAGAGACTTTGCATGAGTTTGGTTGGAAGTGAAATGATGTTGACTTTAAAACCTCCACCAGCAACAACAAAGAACTGAATCACATCCTTCTGCACCCTGCTGCCAGACCACTGATTCCTTCTCTATCCAAAGCTGATGAATCCTAAATTATTCAAATATGGATTGTATGCTGCATTGTTGATAAAAGACCATATCATGTGTTTCACTGTTGTTTATTCGTTCAGGGTTTTCTCCAGGATACTTTGCCTCAGTTGCTGCTGTAGTATCGATGGTGCTAATTCCAACAAATTTGCTAATCAAACTTCTAAAACCTTTTGGAGGTCTGGGGGTTTCATCCGATTATTAATCCAGCCTTCGACATGGTTATAAGTCAGAGAGAAGCCAGACATGAGCACATTCAAGGCCTGAGGCGCAAATACAACCTTGAAACAACTGTTTAAGAATCTGGAGGATTTTTGTGTGTACCGTATGATTAATTTAATTCCCTGATTTAGGAAGTTAAAACATGGTCTTACATGAGCTCCAATCATAAACATTTAAAATAACCTCTGGATGAATGAAATGCTGCACCTCCGGACGTTAAATTATTTCACGTCTTTTTATTCTTTTAGTTCTGTCTTTTTAATTTGTGGTAGATTGTTAGTGAGAGCCGGAGAGCCTTGGGTACGGATGGTTGTGCGTTGTTTAATCTTTACCTGACAGATGGTATGAAATGCCTTTAGGCTGCCAGTCAGATGTGGATGACAGCAGCAGGTGAGCGGCTCTTCATCTGATCTTAAGAAGAGATGGTGAAGGTTTTCTGTCTATGTCATCATCATGTCTTCATCACTGCTGGATATTACAACTGTAAACTGTAATATGCAGATTAATACTGTAAGGATGACTTCTTAAATGAAGGCTTATTTTGAAGTTTTATTATGAAGCAAACATGCAAAACAATATTTGGATGGACATAACTTAAAATTCACTTCCTTAGATTATTATTTATTTATTTATTGGCACAAACATAAGGAAATTTGTACCCACTGCACCTGTCCCACTCTTATGATCTTATCAAAGGCATATGTTTACTCATCTTATTTATTTCTTTATTTTCATAAATCTCCACTCTTCTGTCTAATCTATTGCTGTGTGTTTGTTTACTCAACACAACTTCCCCGCACAACAATCCAAAAACTTCCATCACATGTCTTGTCCCCTTTTTATCCCGACGAGATTATTCTATGAATTATTCTGCAGGATATTTATAATCAAAAGTGGCTCCATCTCTCCGACTCACTGCTGAGAGAAAACTTGGAACGAAGACGACCTCCTCCTCTTCCTCCTCTTCCTCCTCCTCCTCCTCCTCCTCCAGAGTTTGCTTTTATTTACTTTGCAGAGTAAATAACAATAATGGCATCAATGCTGCGGTGATTCTGACATATCATATTAGTGATTCATGTTCACCAAGTGAACGGGATTATGTTCACTACATTCAAAATAAATGCCGACCGTTACTTTACTCCACATCCGTCAAAGGCTGAAACTGTTTTGATCGTTGCGTCCTTAGAAATAAATCAGAGTTACGTCACTTTTTGAAACCCGAGAGCCGCCCATCATTCATCATTACGCGGTTCAGCGTGCTCGATTATTGTATTTGCTTCTCACGTTCCAGTCTATGCCTCACACGAGCCCCATGTGACCATAATTTTTTAGCCATGCTCGTGGAGTGGCAATGCTGGTGTGAGGAGGTAATCGGTCCAACACTTTGGCTGTTAGCATTAAACTGAACATTATCCCTGCTAAAACATCAATATCTTCTCACATACTGATGATTACATTAGAGGCAAATATATAACGCCGTAGCTTTCATCAAAAATAGATACAATCATGAAGTGTTTCCATCCTGCGAGCACAAAAACATTTGAGCTCATTAGTTAGTTAACTCAGGTGTGAATATCATTGTTCTCGATGGAGGTAAAGGTGGCCAAATCTCTGGCTGTGACTGCGTTATCTTATCTGACCTTCCCTCACCTTGTAGCAGCTCCTCCTGTCTGATGCTATAAATATGGAAAGATGTTTTTTTTTTCATGCAGCACGACAGGCTCAATAAGTTAAAAACAGCCTGAAGGTGTTTTATAAGCCTGGATTTATGAAAGCAGGTCAGAGAAGAAAGGAGATCCAAATGCCAGTATAACTTTCTTGTTTTATCCTTGAAACACTGATGTTAGACAACTACAGACAGCAGCTTCACTAATCCTATTGATTTCTCTTTGAGGGCATTTCAGGTTTCTGTTATTTTGGAATAAAGCTGATCAGGCCGGCATCAACCTCCTGGAAGCATTGTCTCTGCCAGGAATTAACACGCTTGCTGCTGCGTTACACAAAAAGAACATCATTCATCATAAAAACTTTTCATTAACGCCTCATAAAAGATGTCACTGTGTAATCTGCACACTCTCCACAGTCCTACAACAATCAAACATGAATTATCAAAACAAAAGTGAAGCAGAACTAATTCTCTTTATTCATAACATTTGACAGCATTCATATTGGTATGTGTCACTGTTTAATGTTATTTTCCCACCAACAACATAAACTTTACCTAAGTAAACTAAAGTATGATTTTCACCTTTTTCTTGCACTGATGATGATATGTCTTGTACATAATGCTTTATTATACATAGTCACACACCACCAACTATTCACTTATTTTGGTGAGAATTGGGGTTCGGCTGTGGTGGTTTTATGTTTTTATGTGAAGCACGTTGTGTTACGTGTTTTGTATGAAAAGTGCTATACAAATAAAGTCGTGTTGTGCCAGAACCGGAGCTGGGAAAGTGCACAATGTATCCGGGGTTAGCAGCCATGATGACAGAGGCTGAAGAGGGTGTTGACAAGGAGGAAGCTGAGAAGAGAAAATGAGACACAGACATTAGCAAAGTTGTGTTACAAAAATACCAGTTGGAAATATAATAGAAATATATTACTTGGAGATTTAATAGGGTCGATGTTAGCTGTACAGTTTGTGCGTTTTTAAATTGACAAAGACCTTGGAATCTTTTATTTACTGCCATGGAAAAGAGAGCAACTGCGGCTGGAGTGGGGGCATGATGCAAGGGCAGAGCACCCGGCTGCTCTCATCTATAAAACTTTTCCAGCGGTGGTTGCTACTAGCAACAGAATATTCGACTGAAACCAACTGCTGATGGCAGACCGGTCATATTTACAGTATTTAAACACATTCTGGTGAGCTCATCTGCCACACAGGAAGTGAGGTTTATTTTCGGAGCAGAAAGAGAGGAGGAATAACTCCCAGATAGAATTGATGCGCGTGGCTCAAAAGCGGATTTAATTTCTTTTTTTTCCTTTTTCTTTTAAAGTATTAATTACATATGTGAATGGCTTTACTGGCCTACATTTACTCTATTGAACTGTCAGTAATGCACATAACACACATTTACTATAGTAAGACTATATCCTCCCTGCTAATCCATTGATCATCTTTGTGTGGTTTACTGGAACGCGTATGGATTCACCTTGACTGAAAAAAAAAAAATCTGTGGTTTAGGATCATATATGTCTTGTAGTAACATCATATGGATTTCAGTTGTATATGTGTCTCTTGGAAATACTTTTTAATTATAAGAAAAATAGAAGGATTTAATCAAATCACTGATCAGTGTAGATAACTGGAGCGTACATTGATTCCACCTGAGCTTCACTATTAATATCCAATAATGACCTCATTTGAGGAAACGAGGGAAATAGGCTTTCATTAAACCTGAAAATAGCATTTCATTAAAAATGTTGTTGAAAGGAAATTCATCACAGCCAAAATCATCCGTTATTGGAGAGCAGCTCAACTGGTAAGGAAATTAATCATGCATATAATAATTACCACCCCGAACATTGGCTTGATGAGTCTCCAACCTTCAGTCCAGAGAGAGAAAGTAGTGTGTGATTATTTCTATTGATGCACAAGTTTAATTGGAACTTACCTTGATATATTTTTTGTTTGTAATGTGATATTATTGAATGTGGATTTGTCTGCTCATACCAATTACTACTGGCAATCTGCAGTTCCTTCTCACTAGCACAAAGAAGAAGAAAAGTTTTATCCAAAATAGCTCAATTACTCAGAATATTGGCAGGCGAACACGGTGTGCAGACGGGATGGAAGGATGGATGGCTGGTCAGCCAGCAGATTAAATTATTCTGGAGGAATTCATTTCGAGTTTCACTTCCTGACAAGATCATATTATCACACATACAGAGTGGTGCAAATAAAATCCTGTGTTCAGACAGACGGACAGGAAGACTACCACACAAAACCACATGATAGTGTCAGGGTCATATGCAGTAATAGGGTTTCATTCATTCAGTTTAAACATGGATTAAGTCCTCATTTAAAGACACTAATGTGACCAATGCATTCTTCTGTTCAGCCAACACGAAATAGCACATCTATGCATGAAAGTTTTTAAACTCCAAGTCCGTACAAAAGCTCCAGGTTGCCGTGACATGTTCCATAGACAGCGCATCAGTTAAAATGACATTGTTGTTGAAAGATGAAAACATAACAAACAGAATAAGTTGAAGTATTTGATCAGTCTTGGTAGCACTTGAAGGTTTTGTATCCTATGATGGCCTAAATGTTGTTTCAGAGGCAGGTATTCAGGGGAGATGGCTGGGTCGGAAGTGGTCCAAAGTGTAGGTGGTTAAGGTTAGGCAATGAGTTTGGATGTTTAGAGTAAGGGTAATCTTATTGGGAAGGGGGATGTTGTGCTGCAGCATGATGTGGGTGAGCTGTACGGGCTGGAAGTGACGGTTAGGCTTAGGCACGGGGTCTGAGTGGTTAGGGTAAGGATAACCTGTTGGCGAGGTGCTAGGATTTGAGGATGTTCAAAGCCCATTGGAGGGATGCTTGGGCATAAAGTAGCCCAGAGTCTATGTGGTTAGGGTTAGACAAGTAGACCAGTTGGGGAGGTGCTAGGATTGAGGAAATTCAACGCCCAGATGAGGTATGTTTGGGGTAAAGTAGCCCAGAGTCTAGGTGGTTAGGGTTATGCAAGGGGTCCGAGTGGTTACAATGGGTCTTGCAATGGTTCTTATGGTGACTGGGGAGCAGTTGATGAGGTATACAGGGTGTACATTGTGCTTATAGTGTCTGTGACTGAGATGATTGACCTAAATGTATGTGGTATGAGTGTGTTTCACTGACATAAAACCGCTTTTATTTCATTTGTATGTAATTCTAAAATCTAAAAGTTTGTTTCTTTGAACATGAGCTGAACTTTTTCGGCTCTCTGTTGGTTCAGTAGAGGTCGGAACAAAGTAGACAAACACTCTAAAAAGAAATATATATTTAGTTGTAAAGACTATTTATCTGTTGGATTTATTCAAGCAGTCATCGAAAAAGAAAACTGTCTGAATAAAGCATGAAATGTCTGCACTTTTTTGAAGTGTATCTGATTTAAATTGAACAGTGTCAGGAATGGAAATGTTGTGCTTGCGATCTTGACTTTATTTATACCAGATTTATTCACACAACGTCAGACAGGGGCAAAAGTGTACATGAAAACGATGTGAACTGACTGAATCTATACAGCTGTGTTTGGTTTTATCTCACCTGACACACTAATAACCTCAGAAGTGGAGACATCTCTTTTGAGATAAGACAGCAGAGCCGCTAAAGCTTTCTTAAATATATGAAGGACGTACAATTACTGATTATCTCAGATCAGACAGTGAGACGTTGTGACAGAGTGTCCTTTTTGGTTGAAATGTCATGTTGATCTTAAAGCTTATCTCCGTATTATTCCTTCTCCCTGGTATGAGAGTTAAAACTCAGTTCAGGATGCTATTATCTGTCTGCAAACAAAACAGAAAGTCTATTTTTCCCCAAGAATTTATCTTTATAGACCAGAGAATATACTATGAATCATTCGTGTTGTTTTTGTTGATTGGCTCGCTCTTCTGAAGTGATAAGAGGATCAAACAAACATCTTGTTTATTGAGAGACGCTCAGATTGAGCAAGCTACTCTGCTGTTTACCTGCAGAAACTGTCCAATATGATCTTGGAATAATTTTACAGAATTTCTTCGATGCATTGAGAAAGTCGAACAGAGAAGTTTTCACAGACTTATGGCTCAAAGCAAGAAACGGTAAACAGAAATATACTGCTGTAGTTGCAGAACATCTATGTTCAGTTACTCTGGGTTGAGCTAAATGAAGCGGCGCCGTGTTCGGGTGCTATTTTTTACATGCAGATTTATGCAGACTAAATGGTGCTTAGAAACCTAACCTATCTATATTAAATAGCCAGGCCTGATGTTGGAAAAGGAAGGACAGTTATGTCCTATGTAAGTTTACATCAATTAAAATGCACGTGGAGGACACTTGTCCTAATTGCACTTGTCCTTGTGTCTTTGCTTTGTAGCGAATTTGAGCTTTGGTGAAATTGTACATTGTACCTTACATTGGATCAGCAATCTCATAGAGTGTTTTTATGAATTGTACTTAAGCTAAATTAATGTTACACTATTAAAACTAGTAAGCCTGACTGATTGGTGCTGTACTGTATGAAGAGGTTTCATCTGTTCGGTGATATCATCCCCTGCTGCACTGCAGAAAATAAAGTTATATCTTTGGAAGCACTTATATATTAGTGCCAGAATTATCACTAATGCCTGAAAATGGATGTTTATGGGCACAGAGGGCTGTGCTGGATTCGCATCAGCATGCTGGGAGCTTGGTCAGTGACCCTATGCTTCAAACTAGGACATTGTAGTTACCCGGCGTCAAGTCAAGTTAGCAACAATTAATATTCAAAGTTTGATCAAGTTCGCAGTAATAAATATGCATCATTTGGTTGGACTTTCAAAATAAAGTTTGCTGAGAAACATTTCACATTTCAGAAAAGCTTGTAGTTTGGGTGTTGTAAGTTGTTGTAAGTTAAAAGGAAGTCAATTTGAGATTTCACATAGGATACATACAGTGGTCTCCTGAATGAATGTCCTTTCTCTGTTTGACCCTTCCATCCATCCCAACCAACTCCATATACAGACTTTACTGCTCTTAAACCACCTGACTTCAGCCTCAAATTAGTCAAGCAACCGTCAGATGAACACATCTAGAAATTGCAATAGAGGGGTACCTACAGCATCATACTTTGAAGCACAGGGCCACCGACCAAGCTGCCATATTTGATGACTTCGGAGTGAGAACCACAGACTGTATAAAACATGGATGTAGTTTTTAATCCAAAAAGAGGCAAAGACATGGAGCATGGGCTGAATAAGGCCTGGGTGCTTAAACTGACCATCTGTGACAGCGTCAGGCTTTTTGTGCCAGGCTGTAAACATTGGACAGGTTGGACATGGACGCTTATGGAGATTGAGTCGTTCTGTAGCCAGCCTCGAGTGGCCGTTTGAGGAACTGCAGTTTTTGGCATTGCCACGTCAGGTTGAGGATGACACTTGGTAAGAGCGGGCTGAGCCACACTTTACTCATCATTACTGTTCTGTGCATTGTCAAGATTCATACCATGCTAATATCACATAATTATACTCAATCACATGGGAGGAAGTAAGTTTTAGTTGACTAGCTTTATAGCTCTCAGAGCAGATTGTCTTGATCTTTGGTATGATGGAATATTATCGTTAGGCACTTAAGGTTGATTGTTTTAATGCCTGTGCTGACTGTATCACTGTTTTACAGACTAATGAACTAACTCACTATTTCATGTCTGCGGGGGCACTGAGAGTTTTGTGGAGCATGACATTAGCCCAGAGCTTCACTGCAGGACTGAATGAATGACTTAGCCAGTGAGTGCCTGTTTGACTGACTGATTTTCAAGGTTTATATCCAGCTGGGGATCCCTGAGGAGTGTTGTGAAGCGTGATATTAGACCCTGAGCTTCACAGCGGGAGTCTTCAGAGCGCTAACAACCTCTGAGCATCTCTGACCCGTCGGCTGTGACTGACAGCTGCTCTCATCTGGAACAAAACACTGCTAAAAGAGAGAAACAACCTCGATAGTGTGAGGAGACGGTCAGCACACTAAAACTGCTATTAGGAGAAAGTGACTGTCTGCAGATTACTGGACACTTTGAGAACACTGATGGATTTGGACGAGACCAAGAAGTGAATCTTCTAATAGGAAAGTGAACCAGCAACAGATCACTGGATGACATGATGACATTATTAAAAGTCTAGGTTGACTGCCCAGTCACGCCAGAAAGTGGCAAGAAAGTGAGAAATTCATTGACCTTGTAACACAGGTGGTGTTGGAAGCTTTGTGGCGTAGTGACAGAGGCTACCGTTAGTTCTGACAAGATTTGTTCATGACAAAATGGATACAGAGAGGAAAATTGTTTTTTTGGTCTGACGAAGCCAGCACTACAAGTTCCTCCATCTTGGGCTCCTTTCACTGGAAGATCAGCACCATCAAGACTTTCTGCAATTGGTCAACGGTCCAAATTCACATGTTGCATCTTGTTCTTTTTAACGAAGAAGAGGTTGAAATGTGTTTACTTCCTTTATATATCCCGTAGACTTCAACCCAGACTTTGACTTTGAGGTATGGATTGTCATTTCAGTGCATCCCTGTTTGAATATCTGTGGTGGTATATGTGAGGGTATTCTTATTCTAGCATGCCACATATGGAGGTTACACAGGGTCAAGCTTAATTTTGAGGTCACTGTAGGGACAAATCTTTGGTATGGAGACACTGACTTCTTCTTCTGGATATTGTTTGTGTTCAGGAAAGCAATCACCACTCTTATCATTTCAATGGTAGCCAAGGTCAGAAGATAGGGCCTGTCTCGCTCCATAGACACAACAGATAGGTACTACATAACATAGAAACCTCTACAGAGTCAGATAACAATGTTGGGGTAAAGATATTCCCTTGTTTGTAGACTACTGACCTTTTAGGGACAGTGAGTAGTTGTGTCACCATTCTGAGGTCATATAGACGAACCAGAGAGGACAGCTTCTTCAGAACTGAGGCAGCATCGTATCATGACGTGTATTGATAAATCCTTCATTCTCCCTGGCAAAGCTTCAATCAAGCTTTCAGCATAAGACATCTTGGACTCCTGTGCACTTTCTCTCCACTGAGTGAACAGAAAATTCTCCACAAGAGTGTACAGCAGGATAGATGCTACCAGACCTGCAATAACAGGTTAACAGATAACACAGTTTTTATTTTTATGATTAAAGAGCAGGAATGACAAAGTAAGTGTGATGCTTATGGAAGAATTTTTCCCAAACTGGCAACCCAAACGTTAAGTTAATGGCTTATAATTTATGCTAAGTAGCTTACCTGATTAGAAAGTGTTACCAAAAGATGTATTTTCCAATTATAGGATGCTAATGTTAACACAAATCTTTTTCCCAGCAGTGTGTGAGTAAATTTCTCCTTCTCACTTCTGGTTTGGTCTGAACTATGACATGCAGAACAGAAACATTTCTCCAGAGTAAAACAAAGCGTCTTAGAGATGACTGAAACCTGACAGGTCTGGGAGGTTGGTTGGAGTCATTTTATAATATACTGCAGTGCTGCTCAGATTTTAGGCCCCAATTGTATAAAAAGGAAATTGCCCACATATACATTTGGACAATTATTCATTTCTAATAACCTGCTTCACACTCCTCGGTAATAACATAATTTCCTGCTCTTCACTAACTCTTAATGCATTTAGCGCTGCCTCAGGCTACATTCTCCATTTAGATTAAGTTTCTCCTTCACGTAATTTCCTCCTCTGCCTCTCCTCCTCTCTCACTGTTTCTACGCTGCCATCTTCCTGTCTGTCTCTCTCCATCTGTCTGTTTGTCTGTCCATCTCTCACCCCTGCTTTCTGTGTCTGTCTTTCTTCCTGTCAGCGTCGGTCATTTTTCTCTGTCACAGCTAACATGTTCCCCCCCTCCACCAATCTCCAGCTGACAGCAGCGGGGCTGATCGGAGCAAACTATTTCTCCCTCCGTGTAAACATCCATTACTGACCACCGAGAGAAAGGGACAGACAGGTAAGACGCCATGAGGTGTTTTGTGCATCCACAGCCGATGTGTTTTAAATGTCTCGAACAAAACAAACCCTGTGAAAGCTTTGACCTCAATTCCACAGCAGGTGAGGACATTTCAATGCAGCAGCCTGCCTCCATTACAAAAACTCCACAAGCATCAGTTGCTTCCTATAGCAGCTCGCTAGAGGAGAAGGCATCGGCAACAATAGCAAGTGAGGCAAGGAGAAAAAGGTGATATCCTCAGAACATAGAAGAGCTGAAAAATAAAAAAATCGTTCCTAGAATACAAAAAAGCAACTCATTGCACATGTGCAGGTAAATCCATCAGATGTAACCAGCATTACTGAATGATTAATATAATTCTCATCATGATTGACATGTTTCATGTTGTAAAGTTAAACCTGCATTAATTGATTTCTTGGCCACTTGGGGGCAGCACAACAAGCTGTAAACTCAACACTGACATATAACCACCTTTATATAGTAGCAATGGCAAATGTGTGAGCAAAACACCTGAAACTCAACGTGTGGTCTACGTTGGCCTCCACCAGCTCCAAACTGATCCATAAATGAGCAAAGAAGTCGAGGTGTGTTCTGTGTTGGCTTCATTTGCCGGTAACGAACAATTGCCTCTTGGTTTCCACCAACTCCTGGGGAAAAAATGTAAAATCCTCCATATGTTTCCCAGTTATACTTTTTCTGTTGGTCAGAATCGGTTTATCAGAGCTTTTTCCTGCTGGGAACAGGTTGTCTGCTGCATCGGACAACAGTCCTCATTAGAGTGAAATAGAATAATAAAGTCATAAAACCAAAACATGAAGCTGAAAGATGCTAAAACACTCAGTCGAGAAGTGCAGAGTTGGTATTAATTCTCGTTTTTCTTCACAAGTAACCATTGTTAATGGTGTAGACCTGCTGACAGACAAAGAAACAAACACTGAAAACATAACGTATTTAGAAAATATTCCATAAAACCAAAACTGTGCTAAAAGACACTAAAATGTTCTATAACACTGCAGAGTTGAATCTCTTGTTCATTGTTGTGAGTTACCCCTTTCACATTGCACGGATCATTTGATTCATTGTTGATATTGATGAAAAAGATTCATTTGAATGTGTTAGCAGAGCATTATCTCCTATTTCAATAACAGGAACAATGTACTACCACATGATGTAATACCACAGCTACCACAAAGAGGATGACAAGTGACAGAATCTTGGAGATTACACATGTTTTGATGTTCTGTAGCAGCAGATAAAAAAGCCTGTTCTTATTCTCTGCTGCCATTAGTGTTTCCTGACCAAGAACATGTTTTACATCCTGCGTGTCATCCATCATTATGGATGAAACATCAAACTGAACAAGATTTAATGAAGCCTTGGATGATGAAACCTTGTACACGCAGTTTCCTTGAAGTGGAACATGATGCTCTTGAAACATCGACACCGTAAAACTGTCAGATCCTTTTTTACCGTGTGTCAGATTCTTGTGCAGTCCTGTCAAAGGTCGGACTCAATCCACGGTGACACTAATGCTCGGAGTGACACAGAATAACTTAAACACCTCATTCGCCATCAGCACTTCGCTGCAAAGGTCAAGCAATCATCCGACAATTCAGCGTTTTTCTATGTGAGCTGAAACATTCCTCAGAGCTCAGGACTGTCTCAGGGCTCGCCATCAAAATGTCACCAATCATCTGTTGATTCAGCATCGTAATGTTTGACCTGCACAGCAGCTTTTATTTGAATTGTGACTTCCTTAATCAAGCTGGATATTACTGCTTCACTTTGCTGCCATGACAGAGTAACTGAAGACATGCTTGTTTAGTCCACAGGCTGTTTGAATTGACTGCAGGAGACAAACTGCTGAGTGTAGAATTAATGGAGATGCTAATGACTCTACTGAATCAGACTGTTTGTGCTTCGGTGGCTGCAGGTTCAAAGGGTTAATGGAGTATTTCTCCTTTAGGGCCACGAAGGCAAATATTGTAGTCATAATATGGTAATCAGGAGAGGAGAGGAGAGGAGAGGAGAGGAGAGGAGAGGAGTCTGTTATATTTTATACATCTCTCTATTCTCTCTTTATGTGTCTAAAAGTGCGAACCTGCAATGCAAACACATTTTAATTCTCATCAAAAGTGTTAAATAGCAGCTGTGATTCTGCAGGTCATTTATTCATAGTTACACTCATTTATGTTCTGCCAAGCCTAATTAGATGTTTAATATTCCATTTTTGTCACAGTAGAATTAATTAATGCCCTGACCCGATCAAAGAGGGGAAAAAAATCTCACACTAGATTGTCTGAGTTGGGTTTTTTTTTCGTTGTCGTTAATGAATAAATATTTAAACGAAACCTGACACTGTTGTGTTGACATTCAGCAGTTCAGAATCTTAACTGTGAGTAAATGAATGCTCTTTACAGTAATTGAATATTCACTCAGGTGGTTTTCAAAGAAAGCACGCTCGACGCAAACTCGACAAACAAGCATCAAGGAGACTAAAATAAAAGAAAAACATCTTCTTACTTATACTTTTGGTTATATTTAGCCACGCAGAGAGTATGGACTGTATTTGTTTTAACTAAAACTAGACCAAGTCCTTCAGAAAACTGTTCACATTTGGATAAAATTACAGTTTAAATATGGAATTGATGATTTTATAATGTCTCAGGAGTCAGTTTCCATTCGTAGTAGTCAGCTGTAAAAAGCGTTTTTCTTGCAGGTTTAAAACAGTTTAACCTTTTCGAAATTCATTTTTCGTATTTGTTTTCTTGCCAAGAGTTAAACAAGAAGATTAACACCATTTTCATGTCTGTACAGTAAATATGAAGCTGCAGCCAACAGACACTTAGCGTTGCATAGCATAAAGAAACAGTAACAATGTCCACCTAAAAGCACCTCCAAAGCAAACTACACTAACTAACATGCTATGTCTCGCTGAAGTAAAGAAATAAACATGTTTACAGCCTGGTACAAAAAACAGTTTTGGTCTCTATAGCTAATTTCCTCGTCCATGACAACTGTACTGAGGGTGAATTTATATACAACTCACCTGTTCTTAAAGTTATGCAGAATTAACATCATGGCCACTTTGATTGACAGGTGCTGTTACAGATGGCTTGTTTCAGCAACCAGGCTTCATTCAGCAGCTTCATATTGACCATACAAACATGAGTGGTATTATTATTCTTTTCTCTCTCTTGGCAGGAAAACAAATGAGCTACTTTCCTAAAATGTTTCAAGCTGAAACAGCAGATAGCAAAAAAAAAGAAAGAAAAGCATGTGCTGCATGTGATTGGCTCTGTATTTTGAGCCAATGCTAGACCTCTTCCATAACACTTGTCACACAGATAATATAAAATTAAAAACCTGAAACTGATTGAAACTGAAAAGTAGTCCTCCACGTTATATCTGATGCAATAATCACATAGATCATTAGCTCACAGTGAGCTGCTGTAACAGAGCAGAGCATTGTGAACTGTAGATCTCGAACCATCTAACCATTCTTCCCATCAGCAGAGCTGGACTGGGCTCAGTCACACTCTCTCAGCTCTGTGCAATTATCACCCATTTGACACAGTCTGAGCGTCTCGTCTGGAATATGAATGAGGGAGATAAAAATACTGAGATCACAGCGAACCAAAGCCTCACACCTGAAAGAATTATCAACGCCTCGACTCCCATCAATGTCCTCACTGAGCCCTCGCTAACAGACAACAATTATCCAGTTTGTGGCCGCTCGGCCTCCTCACATCTTCAGGCTGGTAGTTTACTTCCTTTGAGAGGTGATTTCCTGCAGTAAATCCTAAATATCAGCCAGTGTGTCGCGGGTTTGTAGAGGCTGCATGGCACGAAGCCCAGACCTGCTATTGACGTGTATAGCTTTTAGTGATGCAGCTAATAAGAGCTCAGTGATATTTGTGGGTGCTTTTAATGCCTAATCTCACGGGAATCCTCCCTGGTATCAAAGGTCAGGTCCAGACAGTTTGTCATCACATCCTGTTTACTGACCTTGGATCATATAAAGTAGAAATCAGGTCTTTCAAACGCCCTCTTTAGCCTTGACCTTCCCAAATTGTGCTAATCTGCGACACACAAAGACGTCTTTGTAAATGAAATCCAATCCTTTCGTTTCAGCTCCGTCCAAAGGCTGATAGGTGACAAAAGAAACCAAAATGCTTTCAAGTAACTGATGGAAAGCATGTTAATTGCTGAGGCTGTTTTGGCACTGAAGGATGAAAGACGTGTTTTTAAAAAATAGCTTGTATCCCTGCTATTTTCAGAGAGGTGTTGATTTAATTTCCACTTCAGATTGAGAAGGCAGGCAGGCAGACGGCATCTTCTTCTTTTCTTTTTTTAATGAAGACCTTTTAAAATCTCTCCAGTCCTATCATCATCATCAGCAGCAGATATCATTTGTCAACTAGTTTCAAAGAAATAACTCGTGTGGTTTCACATGTCAGCTGAGCTGGCCTCGGCTCTGACAAGCCTCATTAAGTCCTGTAGTGAAAAAAACAGTCGGCACCCTACTGACTCGCCTCGTCAAGGCCTGACTGTCAGGCTAATGGCCCTGCTGGCTAATTGTACCTCATAAGCTTTTACTTCAGAGATTCAAAATCATAAGTTCATAATGTCAAGCATTCAAGTGTACATGGGTGACCATAAAAACTGGACTGGATAAAACAAAAATAAAATACTGTACTTAATATGATAGTTTTAAGGAATCAAAGTGTGCTGTGGGGTTTGAATGAAGTGGAGATAATAAGGGTCAGACATTAAATAAATAAACAAACTTCCATTCCATACAAGCTTAACGACATTAAAATAAAATGTAAAACAACAAAGACAGTTTTAATTTGATACAGTTCAAAACAACCACAGATATAAGAAAAGAAGTTAAACAAATACCCCCCAAAAAAACAGAATCTTGAAACCTAAATGTCTTAATTTATTCAATATATTACAAAAAAAATCTTTAATAACTTAGTAATAAATGAAGTCAGTTCATATTTCCTTTTTTATGACTCATAAATCCTTATACAGACTGATAAATAAAGTGTGGCATGATGTAACAACATGACTTAGCAGCCAGCTAATATTAGCATCTGTCTTTCAGCCTTTTATTTCATGACGCTCTCACCAACGACTAAAAGTCAGTCCCGGACTTGGTCTTCTCTGGCGAGCTCTTGCTTCGTCACTCATTTCGTCTCGTCTTGGCCTCCGTTGTCAAGCGTCCTCGTCGGTATTTCAGGCTCTGTCATGTTCGGCCTCCGCTGGGTCCGGTTACATTGTTCGCTCGCCCAGCTCTGGTTCTGCTGCACATTCTTGGGCCGCTCCCCGTCTGAATGTTTTTCAATCTTAATGTTAGAAAAGTTACATAATGCTGCTTTAAATACTTCATGGCAACAGTTTTAATAAGCAAACACACCCACAGCTGTCACCCACTTTATCACTTAGCTCAGTTGTCATGGAGATGATTACATTTTCTTGTAACTGGGCAAATCACCTGCAGATGAGGGCAAAAGGAAGTGCCTGAAAACTTTTTGAAAAACCGTAAGTAGGAACTATTTTGTATTATCACAGTCTGTTAGTCTGCTGGGAACATGCAGAGTACTTCACACCACAGCTCACACCTACTACAACCTTACTGTTTATGTAAAATCATCATCACTGCTGGCAATATTGGCAGAGCTGTTAGCGACATTG
The DNA here is from genome assembly GCA_036365135.1 of Miichthys miiuy. Lineage (NCBI taxonomy): Eukaryota > Metazoa > Chordata > Actinopteri > Sciaenidae > Miichthys > Miichthys miiuy. Next base: position 3,910,152 of record CM071617.1, on the reverse strand, counting down.
ACACTTCTGCTGCTTATTGTTTACAATGACCTGTCCCGTGGGTTCAGATTGATCCGACTATGAATGTGTTCAGTGCACAGAGACAGGTGCTAACTCAATTACACCGAGCGGACATAAATTATACAGAATTTGACATGAAGTGAAAATAAATAACACACGGGTGTGACATTGCGGTGCATTGAGAATAAACACACTGAGCGAACAAGAATAAACAAAACTTGTGATTATGAAACAGTTTGGAAGATGAATGTCTGTTCAAAGAGACATTACACGATGAACTTTACAAAGTTCAATCAAAACTGATTTCAGACTAATTAAGATGACAAACAAATTAAAGTGATATAAACTTATAGCTGGAGATTATTCCGGGATTCAGACAGATAGATGTTTCTGTCTCTCTAATGAAGCTGCTGAGGAGTTTGCAGCAACACTGATAAGACAGACAACTCCGTCTGTGGGAGGAATTAAAATGAAATAATTCTCAGACAAGCAGAATGTGGTACAGGAGCAAAACAAAATCATTAATTCCTCATCTCATACATGACCTTTATTCACCACCTCTGGCCCACACCGTCTACCTGGTGTCTGTCTGTGGGAAGAGGAGGAGGAGGAGATTAAAACCAGACACTAAAAGTTGTCACTCGGGGTAAAGAAGAGCAGAACATGACTAGAGCAAAGAGCAAAGAATCAATTTGAAGCCAAGTCACATTTGAAGATGGCCTCTTTGGAGAGTTTATGTTCAGGATGTAGGAATGTAGGTTTTATACCTACAGAACATTGAAAAGATACATCATGTTCAAATCTAAGCTCAGTCTAGACAGGATTGGTTTCACACAGCGAGCTGAATGTAATCATTCCACTTCAGTTTGTGCCTGAAGTGTGGTTCAAATCATTTCGACCAACTGCTTTCACTAGATTTACCACAGCATTTTTGTATATCACTTCTATGCGGATGACACACAGCTCTATCTGTCATTTCCACCTGATGACCCCTCTGCACAGATCTCTGAATGCCTCTCAGACATATTTACATGGATGAAGGCACAACACCACCAGCTGTTTCACGCTATTCACCATGACATCAACATCCAAAATTGACTTCCAATGTCCATGGTAGTAAGAAACTTAGGAGTCATGGTCGATGACCAGCTGACCTTCTGCGTTAGTTAGATCGTGTTGCCTCGATTGCCTGCCACTTCACACTGCACAACATAATAATAAATGTTCTTTCCACAATACTGTTTCTGTGGCAGACTGAATGAATTTGCAGGTCATATTCAATTCGCCTGAACAGAAAAACACATTCTTGAATTCATCAGTCACGCAGGCTTCAAAGTGCACGAGGGTCTAAGCAAATATTTGCAGAAGCTGGCGCCTTCATTTCCACGTTTTAATGAATTCTGGAAGTGATTTGTTTTAATGGCAGGCGAATGAGAAAAGAACACAGTAGTGCCACCGTGTAGGCATCAGATCTGTCCACCCATGAATGATGTTTACACAAGTGGGAAGATTAAGACAGGAAGAAACACAGAAAGTATTTTTGTCATAACAAAATGTTCATTATTAGGGAGCGATGTTCCCTTTTTAACAAATATTTAGAGACTGATTCCACCAGGGGAAAAGAATAATGGCAGTTTTGTCAGGGGACCTCCCGTTTAATGCGTTTTAAAATGTATTAAATTATATTTGGTGTGTTTCGGTGTGTGTAAAAGTGTATCTCGACTCCTCCTGGTGAGGTAACTGCAGCCCAATCGCGGCCACAACCCAATCAAAGAGACAACAAAGACTTTGAGTGCATTCAAACAGCTGTCAGGTACAGTCATGTGTTTCAACCATGAGGGGATTAGAGAGGCAGAGAAAGAGAGGATAAAAGGAAACAAGAGAGGACAAAGATGTGAGATCTTTAGAACAATCAGCCAACTTTCATGTAACGTATTCCAACATGGACAGAATGGAGAAAGAAGGAGAGGAATAAAGGTTGTTATTGTCCGACACGTCAGCCTTCCAGGTGTCTGTGTGGAAATAAAAGAAGTCCATGAACTGGGACGAGACACTGGAGCTATGTGTTCAAGCTGGTGAATTGAGCTCCTCGGGGAGACCGTGCTCACAAATTTACTCTCCTCCTCTCTCTCATGTTTATCAAGGTCGAATCTCAGTCATCTAATCCTTTGATGAGCCGCTGACGAACCCAGGAGGAGGGCAGTCATTGTGTCGGAGTGAAAACACCTGAGATCTGATGCAGTCCACACACCAGACTGCTGTCTGCGTACAGACATAAACACTGCATTCAGATGAGATCTGTTTTTTTGTTCTGTTTGAATGAAATCAGATTCACAGGTAACAAAAGAATTTACATGGACACGAAAAAGGACAATGTGTCTGGAATCACTGTGAGTCATCAGAGGAGATAAAATACACCTGTTATTAGTTAGGATGTGCAGAGTGTAGTGTCTCAGACAATGGAGGAGGCAGTATTCGGATCCTTCAGTTAAAGTACCACATTGTAGCAAACTCTTGTGTTTGAGAAGCGTGACATGAAAAATAACTAGTCTGTTAATTTTCTGTCCTTTAAGTCCATCATTTTCAGCTGCACCTGTGCATAATGCTATTCAACATATAGTATATAACTCTAATTATGTTTTGCATGCATACATATTAATTCATACAGTAACTAAAGTCAAGAAATAAATGTAATGGAGTAAAATGTACATTATTTCCCTCGAGTACTGTCCAGTTGAAACCTGTCCTTGAAGGAAGTGCCCTCATGGATCATCATGTCTTATTATCGTGTCTCTGCTGTTATTCATATAATCATGAGTAAGCTCCAGTTCAACAAGCAATTATGTGTTAAAAAACATGAAGAAACCAAGGCCCTCGTTGTTGGATAAAAGTAAAATGTTTTTATTAAACTGGAAAGTTCTGAAGGTGGAACATGGTTCAAAATACTTTGACACGTTTCGGCGTTCTCCGGGAAGTTACAGATTAGTATGTGGTGACACAAACTTACTTCACAGGGTGAGTACATCAACATTCAGCAATCAGACTCCAACCTGTGTGGTGAACAGACGGGAGGCAGCCAATCAAAACAATCAATTCTGGAGGTAAAGGGAAAGAAACGCTTTACCAAGAACAAAGAATGACACAGTCAAAGTAACCATAACCATGTAACCATGTGTACGTATTTAAACATTTACACCCTAAACACCCAAACATACACTCAGTATACACATATCTCCCGTTACACATATATCTTGTCATATCTCCTAAAATAGTGGAAACATCTCACAGTTAAATCTAGATCCTCGTTAAGGGTGGAATAATTTGAAACCCATTGGTTGAGTTGTCTCTATGAATTGATTTGGGGATTTGATCCATGCTCATAGCTTTTCTTTGAAATGTCCAACAAAGGAATCTACACAGGGAACATGTATATTTGTCTCACTTTATCCCACTGGCAGTCAGTTCTTTGCCATTTTTATTTATTTTTATATTTTTATTCACCATTATAAACTGACTTTGTGCAAAAAAAAATACAGAATATCTACAAGAATGAAGCTATGAACCTGATTCTGCTGTCTGTATTTCTGTGCTAAAAAGCCAAGGTAAACATAAAAACATTAAAAATAAAGATGTTTGGCACCGTTGCCACTTTGTTCTAATATTGCACCTCAGATAATGTGCTTTAATGTAACAGCCTTTTTAAATGCTCCAGATGCACTCTGACATTTTGTTCTCCACCCAACACAGATATTCAAGAGCCGAATCCCACGTAAAGAGCTTTAATTGGACTATTTATGTCCATTTCCTCACTATTAGGATGTGGTGACAAAGCCCTAACAGATTAAACGGGGATGTTTTGTCACAGTTATACTGCTAACTGCCTGCTTAATGTATTCCTTCTTTGTAAATTGTGTTGCATTTCAGATGGTCACTTTCATAAGACGATAAGGACAAGAGGGAGGCTTGACTCGGTTCCCAGTTGTTATTGAAATGATTTCCGTCTCGCTCTCTTCATCCGCCTTCTTCTGTTGAATGGTTGCTGATGTTTTTTAGAAGCAGTTTAACATTCATCCTCTGTCTTCAGAGGCCGAGGAGGCTTCAAATAGAGCTTTGATTACATTTTAGAAACAGAAAAGTGCAGTTTGACTTACGGAAAGGGGAGATGCTCTGACATTACAATACAGCTTCTTAAGTCTCTGATTGAGAAAGATTTCACTCATCATCTTCATCATCTCCTGGGGATTAAAGGGGCACTTCACCAATTTTCAACATGAAGTTCACTCATCTTTGGATTATTATTCAGCCTGCACGAGGCAAGAGGTTTAAGAAGTTTTCTAAAGTAACCGCAATGAGCCATCGGGGTTATCTTGACTGGAGGTTTGCTGCATTATAAACTCAGGTATTTACCGGATTAAATGTTGGATGATCCAGTGTTTGCAGTTTGACCTTTCCAGCAACAAAAAGTCAGGACTGCGCTGCATCTCTTTTTCATGAGTCTCTTTCAAGCCTCCAGCTTTGTGGTAGTACAATACTAACTTGCCGGAGTACCTTTACAGACGTTATCAAGATGTAGCTCTTTCAGGTCGATTAGCCTCAGGGCTGTGTGCCAGGGTTGCTCGGGGTGTTGGGTGTTTATTTGTGCTAACCACTATGAAACAATAGGAAAATAACTTTTTATTTGTCTGATCCACTGTCTGTCTCACTACCTGTCCACCACAGCTGTCTCCCTCTCAGAACAAACTGAGACAACCCAAAGGAAGCTTCTTGGTGTCACTATTTTGAAGCACAAACAAGCAAGTCAGACACTGGCAAAGAAGCTAAGCACATGATATAAAACCAACTGGGAGAGTGTCATAGTTTGGTCCATGAACTCTGCCTGGTTTCACATTCATCCGCTGGAGTAGGAAAGCTTCTCTGTCATCACCTTAAATCTCAGTTTGGAGCCAATCATGGTTCAATACGTGGAAACCAATGACAGTATAAAGAATGGACAGCGTATGCATGACATCACGCACAGGCTTCCAAAGAGTTTGGTGGCTCTGGCCGCTGCCATGTTGGTAGTCCAGTTTTATCCGCCTCCCGGCTAATCTTGACTTGTTTTGTAGCCAGCCTCAAGTGGACGTTTGAGGAACTGCAGACATTACAGCCATGGAGGTTGTAGCTTGGTGGAAACACTGAGTATTGGTTTGGAATATTCATAGATGTCCTTTTTTTTTGTTTTTTTTAATAGAGCAGATGTTACTTTGATGATTTGAAAACTTTTACCTCGATATATTTCACTCCAAAGTGTGGATACTGGAAGGATGTGTGGAGTATCCCATGACGGTCTACCACTGTGAATATTTTGATGCAGGCTTGGATTCAGGGTGCAAATTAAATACATAAATATTAAATTGAGTTCAATAAATATTAAATAAAATTCATCCATCTATCCATTTTTCATAACCATTTTTCCTTATCGGGGTCACACGGGGCCATGAAAGAGTCGTGAACGCAGCTTCTGTTGGTTCAAGTTTTACTTGAAATGTTTTGTATCTTTTCTGAGCTATGTTTTTATACTTGTTTTGATTGATTGTTATCCTTTATTTTTTTATTATTTTGTACCTTGTATATGTATGGTTATAGGTTATAAGTATGGTTAGATATGTGCCACCCCTCAGTGATTTTTAAAGTTTAAATGAAGGTAATAATAATACAGTGCAGCCTCCATTTAACCAGTAGTGATGGTGTGCAGGATGACATCTACTGCTAAAGATTTTATGTATCCATTATTACACCAAAGCTTATAATTATCTTCCATTTTAGCTTTTTGTTCTGCACGCTATCCAGTCAAAGCTGACACTGAGACAGGCTGAAAAAGAGAGAGAGAGTCTGGGTATTACTGTGTTGACAGATGTTTTCTGCTTTACTGTCATGTTGACAGTGTGTGTGTGTGTGTGTGTGTGTGTGTGTGTGTGTGTGTGTGTGTGTGTGTGTGTGTGTGTGTGTGTGTGTGTGGTCTGTTGAAGGGCAACTCTTTCTACATGGAGCCAGTCAACACAGCATCCAGGCTGTGAGCAGCAGACAAACAATTCCCCATCCCAGTGGATCACATTTACCCAGCTGATCGAGCTCTGGCAGCACGCTGTAAGGTTGTCATATGTTCACATTAATTCATGTCCTGCCCTGCTTTTCTTCCCTCTCTGGTTAATTATTGTGCAGACAGATGACTGCTTGAAGTATTTGGAAATGTGAAGTTTTCTAAATTAAGTCTACTTAGTGTCAGTGTATTGTTAAAAAAAGACATCATAAGTGGGTAAAGGTTTGCTTAACAATCAACTGTACATCAAAAAGCTATTTTCACAAAGTGAAAATGAAATCTAATTTCTCTGAGGATAAGATGTAAAGCGTATGGCTGCATGAAACTCCCTTTTCTGTCTGCCAGGTCGACTTCTGTCAAAACTCCAGACAGCGTCGGAAGAGTTATAACACGACAATCCCTGAAACAACAGAGATACGTTCCCCTTTTATGAACATGAAATGTCTCAGACAGTATGACTCACACTTGCTGAAAAAAAACGAATTATTAATGATGGCTCCATTCAATGTAAGTGTTTCTCTAATAGCCATATCAGTGAGCTGGCATGTAAAGCAGCAGGGCTCCCTCGTACAGCTAAAACAGCCATTGTTAATGTTATTAATGACTCCTGTTGTTTTCCTGTCAAAATGTCTGCTGTTAAAAAGGCAGACCAGCTTCTATTATTCTATTATTCATGTGTTTGTAACGTGTGTAGCTGCTGACATATATAATCAGACTGAAGCAACTATTGATGTATAACATCAATCAGAATATACATACATGGCAAAATATAACTTTTCATACACTGTAAGTACTGTTACCATGATATATTTTATATATATTGTCACCTTGGAACTGAAAATGGCTACTGGACGTCTAATATCTTTAAACTGGATTGTTTGGTGATTTTTTTTAAATCTATTGTACTTCTTACTCTACCATAACATCTCTGCAGGGTCAGCAGTACAACAGTACAATGTGTTGGACAAGTAAAACAGTTCCATTTAGTTGTGTTAATAGCGCTACAATAAATCAATAAAATTAAATACAATACAGTCAAAACCTTTCTACTCTTTTGACCACTCAGGGCACTTTAACGCTGCATATCTCGTTCACACATTCATACACTGGCAAGGCGCCAGCTGCTCTTCAGTTCAGGAGCTAATCGCGTTGACACACTGATGGCACAACCTTTGGGAGCAATTCGGAGTTTAATATCATGCCCGAGGACGCTGCAGAGGGAAGGATCCAAGGATCTAACCACTGATCTTCTGATTAGTAGACGACCTGCTGTACCCTCTGAGCCATGACCCTTAAAGTGTAGAAACGCGAGTTTGTATGTCATACTATACACTGTGTAAATCTGAAGGAAATATTGAGAGGTACGACTGTATGAATAAATACAAATGTACAATATAAATAGGATATACTACACTATTTAAATATATAGAAAACTGAGGATTGCAAGTAATAGTAAAGTGCATGCAGGTGCATTGCACAAAGTATCAGTCCTGGTACTGCAGCAGCAGTCATGGCTGCATTTTTGCAGAAAAAGTCAAGTCCTTAAATATATAATAAAATGTAAAATGGTTTCCTACATGTGTACTTAAGCAGAATAAATGTAAAATTTGACAGCATGTGGCTATAATAAAGAATAACAAGAGTTAGACGCCAGAAGGAAAGTGGAAAAATCGGAAATACACAGAAATCTTGCAAATGAAGACATCCTGTAGATCATAAATTGCCACCAGCGCCACAGTTCAGTGCCACGGTGTCATGAATCCAAATTTTCTGCAGCTTGTCAGTTTTCGAGAAGCTGATGTTGTTTTTATGCATTCAGACATGAGAACCTCGTCATGTTTAATTCAGCGTACACCGTTAAGACGTCTAACAACATTTCCCCCACGGAGAAGTCAAGCTTTCTGCGAGTGAGCTTTGAACACCAGAGCTCAACATGGAGACCTTTTTGTATGATCGGAGCTGCATGATAGAGCACACACACACACACACACACACATGCAGGGATCTGTGGGAGATGATTCGATGCAGGCTTGATTAATGATTTGATAACTGTTGAGGCGTTAAACAGAGTGCAGGGAGTGAGCAGCAGAGCTGAACTGGCAGCTAATATGATGTGAAGAGTTTCTCTCGATCTGCTGCAACACATGCTCTCTCTCTCTCTCTCTCTCTCTCTCTCTCTGTCTGTCTCTCACCTCTTTTAAATTCCAGATCCAGTCAGGTTTATTTGTGTATTTGTACAGCCATTAAACACTGTTCCAGGATTACAGAGCTTCCTAACAACCAACCTTTGAAACAGCCAGGAAGAACTACTAATATACTAAACTGGAAGAAACCATGAAAAGAGGTAAAGAGAGAGAGGGAATACTTCAGTTGCTCAAGATGAAGATTGCGCTCGTGGAGTTTTTAGTGTACGATTTGACTAATCTGATAGTTTGGCTTCTATACTGCAAAGATGTCAGCCCGCTTGTGATGGTAAAGAGCCAGTACAAATGAAAGCATTACACGATACCACCGCGGACAGACAAAACAAGCTGTTGTTATCAGTATTTTGCATAATCATTGTGGAGGTTCCAGGCAAATTCCTCCTCATTTTGCATCCATTTTTGCACATTTCAACCCCTCCGTTATCCATTTTCTCTCTGCACTGTATGAGAGTGGACATCACTTTGCACCACAATGAACCAGATGCTTTTCACCATAAACACTCTAAACTCCTGGCTGCATCCTTTAAGTCTAACTTGTTTATACTGGTCCGCAAATAGTGGCCTGGCGATGAAAGCTGAGGTTTTTCCTTTTATAGTTCGCATCAGAACTTTGAAAGTCCAGTGTGTAGGATTTGGTGACATCGAGCAGTGAGGCTGCAGTTTGCAACCAAGAGTGGGTCCTCTTACATAACTAGGGTGACCTCACATAACCCACGAAAAGGCAAACGGCTCTATCCAGAGCCAGTTTGGTTTGTCTATTCTGGGCTACTGTAGAAACATGACTCAGTTAATATAAAGAGCTCGTTCTACACACGATGATGAAAACATAGTTATGGATATTATACTACATACACACTGGACCTTCATGTAGGCAATGAAATCCCAATAAATATGACCTTGTATGATAGTTGATGATTTGTGTCTAACTGACTAACTGTAACAATGTGTTCATTGAATCACAAATAAAACAGCAGACTGTTTATATTGTGGAGATAACAGAACATGCATTTACATATTTCTTGTCTTGAGTTTTAACATAAGTTAATGTTGGAAAAATGACATCTGCTGTCAGAGACAATTCTTAAACAAGCAGTGTTGTACATCTGTTTTATTCTCAGAAGAAATACTCAGAATCATATTTCCACTTTGACACTTTGAACAATGCTAGAAAATGTCCCTCAGCTGCACATCATTGCTGACTCCCGCTTTATGTGATTATCGTTTTATACCTAAAATATAAACACAAATTTGAAGTGAGTCTTAGAAATAGATCTCACATAACTTCATTCATGTATATTTCTGTTTTATTATATTTAACAGTTTGGTTATTGTTGATCTTAGAGGTGATTTTTTTCTATTACCTCTGTGTCATCTTGTTTTTATTGTCTTTTATGATTATTTGTCAGTTTAACCTCATTTTTGTAGCTCATCAGCTCTTTTTCTGTCCTCATGTCTGACCTCTTGTTGTTTTTACTCCTTTTATGACGCTGTTATTAAAGTAAATAAATGGTATGTCTTATTATTGCGCTTTATTTACCGTGCTGTGGTAAACGTTGTGCTCAGTAGTGCCAGAAAAACTGAATAACTCGCATGGATGTAGCATAATTACTGTCTCTGGTAGAATTACAGTCAGCAAATTGTAGAAATCCTCTCATCCAGATCACTAACAAAATCTAATAAAGTGATCTCTGTGGTATTTCTGCTTACGTGGCAATAATGTGTACAGTGCTAGCTTTGGCAGGAGCAGAATGGATTGGTTCGGTGAGCCTCAAAGTTCAGGCAGTGGTGATCATGCATCCAGAAAGGCAAAATTAAACAGCGTACTTAATCATCTGCTTCTGCCATGCCATTATGGTTGATTATATCAATAAACCAGGTTACAGTGGTTTGTCAGTGGATCTGAACTCGACTCTTCTCTGCTGTCATTACCAACCCCGGCTGCAGCTCTGTTCTGCTCTCTGGGCTGCAGGCAAAGTCAGCAGCTAGAGAAACAGGACAATTACACACATAATGAACACTGCAGAGAGGAGAGATTAAAATTTAAACTGAGCCAGGTGTACTGCTGAATGAGAGAGAGAGAGAGAGAGAGAGCGAGGGAGTCAAATGTGCCGCTGGGTTCATGAAATTAGACAGAGGGACGGGAGGAAAATGTGGGGACTGAATAAATAATCAAACTGAGAATTAGTCTGATTCATTATGAATTTAGATTTCTCTTCATCAGATTACAGATCAGACGGCAGAGGTGACGATACAAAGAACACAAAAGGAAAAACATTTTCTCTCAGCGTCATTAAGAGCAGTCATCAAACATTTGTTCAGTTTTAAAGGCTCCTCTTCATTAAACACTTCCCATGTTTTAAAATCATGCAGACTTTTCACTGTTTGAAGATAAAAGTATTTTTTTATTCCAGAGAAAAGTTTTTTGTTCACTGCAGCGAGAGAGCGCCTTCACGGTGACCTTATTTTCTCTAAACTATAATTCAGAGGTCTCGAGTTAAGCGGCCTTTTGATCTAAATGATGTTATTAATCAGCACCCAGAGGAGATGGAACCACTAATGACCTTTATAATGAGAGGTCTGGAGTCAACAAGCTTCTTCTTCTCTCCTCCTCACCTCCTGTCGTGCACTCTTCCTCCTCAGCCGTTGCTCTTTTGTCCTTTCGAGTCCTCATTTCCTCTCTTCTTCTCTTCTCCTACACCCTTCTCTGACCATCTTCAACCTTCCTTTTATCATCTCCCCTCGTTGGCTCCCCTCTTCCAAATTATTTTGAAATATGGCTCAGAGGCTGTGTTTTTTTTTTTCCCCACCTTCCATTTATTAAACCTTCAGCTGCAGGAATACGGGCCAACCTTCATGACCTGACAATCTTCAGCATTGCTCAGCTGACCTTCGTGCCAACACTGCTTGCTTCTGCATCTCAACCGCTGAACAAGTTTGTAATTGCCCTCCAGAATGGCACATTGAAGCATTTTCTGATTTGACACCCCTATCAGCAGGGAGACGTCGTTTTCCACTTCCTTCCAACACTGTTACAAATCAGTGCTAGAAATGAAACCATTTCCTGATCTGACATCGCTCAGACGTGGTCAGGTTTAGGCACTAAAAAAATGTGGTTATGGTTTAAAGGAACATGGTGGTCTGCAGACTCTGTGGCTCCATAATAATGTCTCCAGACAGACTCATAATTCCTTTCTGTCAGAGGTTTTTGTCACTTGCATTAATACAGATATCTTTACTGGGCAGCATCTAAAGCTATACATGTTTCATTTATAATCCAGTGCAAATGGACAAGTGAGCATGCATTTTGATATTCAACACACTGGCAGACATGACCTGGCACTGCACATATTCAGTCTAAAATGATTGTGGCAGATTCATCACTCGAAATGTGCGGTGCTTTTTGAAATAACGAATGTCTGACGTCTTTCCAAGTGAAAAAGCTGAATGAGTGAAGAAACTTTTTTGTGCACCATCCAGGTACTCACCAAACACTGCATTCTGCCATAATTCGAAGCTTTTACGCAGAGTTTCAGGAGCAGGATCACACCTCAACCAGGCCACTTTCGACTTTCCTAAAAATACCCTACGCCTCTTCTTCTGGCCACCCCATTTCTTCCTTCTTCCTATTCACCATGGAGTTCTGAGGGTCCTTACCAAAGCTTCCCCACAACGCAGCAACAGGCCGAAGAAGTACAAGAGCTCAAGCTTCACTCACAATCTCTTGTCTTGTTAATAAGTCATTTAAATTGTGGTACATGCTAGAGAATGACAGTGTCTCAAAATAGCATCTGTAACTACGGAGCTATCCGCATTGAGACACAGGTTACTGCTGTAGCATTAAATAATCAGCCGGGCACATTAGCAGCTCACATTAGACACTTGCTGTTGGATTTTCTGTTGAAGAACTACTAATGAAAAAGGCATGATGGACAAAGACAGCACATGAGGTGATTCAGGACTGTTATTCCCCACTTGACCGCAAAGTGCCCTCAGCGTGTCCTCACCTCTGTCCATCACTTGACCCCCGGTCCCGCCTGCACACCTGTTCCCCATGCCCTCATTTAGCCTCAGCATAAATAGCAGCCACTTTGCAGAGTGCCTTCAACTTGTCAGCTGAAAGCCAGCCTCCTGACCCGAGTAAAGACGGTTTTATCCTTATCCATTCCGGCTGCTTCATTTTGTTTCTGTGGGGATCCTGAGTGGTGAATAAAATCATCATCCTGGAAGCCTCGAGGACTCTCTAACTGGCTTGTGTGCATGTGTGTGTGTGTGTGTGTGTGTGCACGGCATGGTCATCATCCCATTTAAGAGGGAACCTAACAAAAACTCCAGCAACCAGCATCTGCCTGGATAGCAGCGCTGAGCATCCAACTCGATAATGAGACACCGTGACCTCTAATGATTGGTGACATTTTAATAATACCATTCCTGATTTAATTGGCCTCAAGGCAGTTAAAATGTCACTGCATTTAGGAGCTAACCCTGTGAGTCAACAGCCCAAAACAGCGGCTCCTCTTCCTGCTGCTTGTAATGAAAGGGCTCCCCACAAATCTCCCAATACAGAAGAAATGCTTAAAACAGATTTTAGGAAGGCACATAGCAACAAGAGCATCACACAATCCCCGAAACAGCAATGACACATGTATCTCACAGTGCTCATTAATAATTCAATTTAAACTGCGCGCATAAGAAGACTATCAGGACGTTGTTTTAAGCTGGGAGCACCTCGAGCTGTCGTAAGTGGGACGGAGAACAATCTTGTCTGAACTTTAATATCTGGATTTTTCCCTTATATCTTATATATCAGCTATAATACAGTGGGAGATAAAACACTGTGTGCAATCAGTGCTCCCAGTCTTTATTAACACAGAAGGGGAATAAAACTGACTTCAGGCAAAAGATCGAATCAAGCTTCGGATTGTATACTACCTTCAGTAGACTTTTGTGTGCTGTTTATCTGCTCACTTTGATGCTGGCTGAAAGAGACTCGCAGCCTCATTGTGGTTTAAAGAAAAATCAAAACGTGGGCGTAAAACTCTGCCTGGAGGCTTAAGACTTAAATAGAGACGTGTTTAAGGTGCATAGCATAGAAACACGTACGCAGGAGTATGTAGTTGCTTTTATTTTGTTTTTCGGAGTCAGAGTTCAGACTGAAAGGAGGAAGGAGACGGAGATGACACGTAAACTGTAATCTGCCACCACAAAAGAAGAAGAGAGTTTTTCCTCCAGGCGTGCTCCTGTCCCCCCACATGGTTTCTATGGTGACCGAGTGGGCTCGTGACTGAGGCTCAGACCAGAGTGACCCACCCAAAAATCTCTGAACAGGATACAGATAAAACTTCAGTGATGACTGTGAGGGAAATTTAAATTAGATTTTAAATATTTCTTGGTTGAAATGGCCTCGCCTCACCTCGCTCTGGAACACGATAGCTTCTCCCCCTGCCAGGTGACGGCTTAGTATCGCCAAACATCCAGCAGATGTGAGCCATGCTGTTACAGAGAGCAGACACACATCAGACAGGACAGTGTTGGTGTGTTCAAGTCAGATTCAAGCCCTAGTTTTTACATTTTAGGTTTGTGCACTGACATTGAAGAGGACGAGGAAAAACATGTTTTCATTTGCCGTCCTACGTGGCAAGAATCTGACTTTTATGGTCTGACTGTATGTGGGTGACGTTTTTTTCGAAATAATACGACCGTGTCTGCAACAACTTTGGCAAAAAAAGAGAACAGAAACATTACTTTGTGCACGTCTATACTACTATACTCTAGTTTTATATCACAGCAGGGTCTCAGGCAAGACTACAGTTTTATCCACAGCATCTTAAATACTACTCCAATAATATTAAAACAAGCTCAGTACAGTTTATAACAGATCTTTAGACAGCAGCCATGAGAGAAATCTCAAACTGCAGACAGCAAACCAAAATGTTGGCCCTACCAGAGAGAGAGAGCTTGATTGCTAAAACAGTTAATCAGGCATGGTGACCTCAAACTGCACATCAAATGACAGATCTGGCAGATCCGGTTCTAAAATCAGTCTGAGCAATTTGGAGCAAAAACAAGGCCAAATCTGTTTAACGTCTGCCCAGTTTAAGAGTCTACAGCCATGCTGGCGGCTCCGTGAGGCTGTATTTGGCAAATGTGGTGCTTTGAGCTAAATGCTAATGCTTATCAGGTTATACTGTTTACCTAACATTAAAGCGCAAGCACAGCTAATGCTGATGTCTTTAATTTTTCGCAGGTATTTGGTCATAAATCATCATAAATATTGGACAAATTGAATTATGTCAATTCATCCAGAGAGGAACCCGAATGTCTGCCTTAAATAACTTTCATGGCTTGTGGTAAATACATTTCACTCAAGTACAAATGTCAACCTCATGGTGGTGCTAGAGGATAAGTCAGAGGTTCACCAAGGTCAGTAAGAATCATCCTCTGGGAACCATGAATGTCTTTCTATTCTGACAATCTGTCCTATAATTGTTGAGATATTTCAGCTTGGACTTCTTCTTTAGAGCGGTGCTAAAATCAAATTATTCAACATTATTTTCTTGTCTTTTTTTTTGTCAAACATAAAAGAATTGAAATTAACAAATCAAAACACATTTTATTCCTTTTAATGAGTTATTTGAAAGTGTCCTACTCAGATTGTCACCTCATAACATAAAAAGGAAAACCCTGAATCAGAAAAAAAGATATTGGGCGTGTCAGAATAAATTCCGCTGAGTCGGAAATGTCACAGTATTTCAGAGCGAGGAAGTCAAAGTGAGAATCTTTGTTCGTCTTTAATTAAAACAAAACATCAATTCCTTGGAGATTAAAGTAGGAACAAAGAACTGTGATCAAAACATAATTCGTCACATTAAATCACACCGTCTCTCCCGCACAGACTCGACTGTCCATCAGCAGCTCCACCACCCAGAGCTGCAATCATTTTAATCCTCCATCTGGAGACTTTGTCCTGAATGTTCGCATCCCCCTGTTTGAGTGTGTTTGTCTGTGTGTTTGGAGCCAACTTCGTCCTTTAGCTCTGATGTTTGGCACTTAACAACAGCCTCCGCTTGTCTTTTAAAAAAACACAGTCAACAGTAACTCTCCAGCAGCAGAAGGCTCTTCATTAAAATGTTGTGCATAGAAGTGTAAAAAAATCCACACAGCATGCAGACTCAACTGGGTCTGTTCTCTCATTTTATAGGTATGAATACAGATTATAGCACTTCACATTGAAGGTTTAGTGTTAAAGTGATAACTACTCTGCTGCAGCCTCTTTGCACCAGGCTACATAATACATCTCCCTCTGACAAATGTCTTTGTCAAAAGGAAGAAAAGAGTGTTGGGGTTTTCCAAAATAAATGGACCAGCTCCTATTTCTTAACAGAGATAAATGGGAAGCCAGTGGGATGGATGCGTTTTCAGTGCTGTGAATATAATATTCAACTCCACTATCAGACGCATCATGGCAAAAATATATAAGAACTTGCAAGGACAACTGAGAACAGAGAGGATAAATTCGCCAACACAGTTGGCAAGTTTGAGGAAACAGCAGTCTGTTTTTAGACGGAGCTGAGGGATCAGCAATGCAGCTGTGAAAGAAAGCTTTAGCATCGGCATCAAAGCCATCCTCTGCTGAAAGTGTTTGAAATGGCACAGTTCTGTCTCTTTGTTCTGTAAACGGTTGGTTCATTAATCGTGAGCTTTTTCAGAATATAAATGTACTTCTTTACCTTCAAAGAAAAGGGAACATTTCTTATTATGTATAGGTCTTTTTGCAATCGTTACTGCTCTGGCGCAGTTGAGATCTTGTAGGGTTCATCCTCTGGGTATCATGAACATCTGGACAAAGTTTCATCAATTCCAATCCATTGAGCAGTTTTTGAGCTAGACCAACCAACATCTTCATCCCAGGGAGCCACGATTTCACTTTTATTCCTTCACAGCACTTTCCATCATCTCCTACTGTGTTGAAGTTTGAAGTCGTTGACTTTAACATCTGACATTTATGAATGTGTTTAATGGGGCTTTGTTCTTCTAGCTGTCATTCTTTGAGCGTTCCCTCAAACAAGCTGGGCTTTTTTTTTTTCCCACCAAACCTCCAAAGGAGAAAGTCTGAAGTGCTGTTTTATTCAGATTTGCAGCTGCAGCACTTGTTTCGAGATGACAGCTAACGTAGAGTCTCGGCAGCTTTTCTTTTATCGGAGCTCACCGCTCATCCTGACCGATCAAACACCGAAACTGGAGTTTAGCCAAGGACGCCCGTCCACCTCGATAAGCTCCCCTCACCGAACAAGTCCAACTCTCATTGGACAGAATCACACCTCCTGTTGGTGTTGTTGTTGCAGTAGTTGTTGTGATGAAATGACCTTGGACTTCTTGTGCTGAAACAAAGCCGGCTCATGCTCGTGAGACTTCTTTTTCTTTTTGTTTGTTTGTTTTTATCAGCATTCAGCTGCAGCAGATAAAGACTCTTCGGAGAGCCACACATCCGCAGCTGTACCACGTCTGTTTGGAGCCTTTCTCTTCAAATAAAACTGGAGGTTTATTATTTGGTACTTGTATAACACCGCTGCTTCATTAGCTACAGATCAGTCTCCCTAATGACATCATTAGCTGGTTAAGGAGTAATGAGAGGCAGGTGTGTCGGTTAAAAGCTGCCGCTTTCCATGGAGGTCTACTTATAGCTGTCAACCTTTTCGACTCACAATACCACCCAGGGGTGAGTGTAAGTGACAGTTAATTAAGAGTTTACAGACGTTAACGCAATTGAATTAATCGTCACAGGCTAAAAGGTTCAAAACTATTAAGTGCTTCCTCAAAAAAACGAACAAAAACACACGCGGAGCAACTTTGATTTAGTATTGCACTCACGTGAAGGCGGGGAACTCACAACATATCTTGACCTTTAGTCCCTGATCATCATGGGGACTATGGGGGGATATGGAGAGCCCCTCCACAGCCACAGAGAGCTGACCTGTAAACTGAGTCCCCCTTCAGTTGTAGAGGAAAAATATTGTCAAAGTATCAAATCAGAACGTGAAAACACTGCCAACAAGGTGAGTCTCCGTAGTCTTATCTCAGCCTGTGGCTTTAATTTCTTTCTGTTCCCCCTCTTTTCCATGCACGCAGATAATTAGGCCTCTTTGGAGCTCCGTAAGTGCTGATTTCCGCGGCTCTTTAATAGCTGACAAATGCTGCTAATTGGCAATCAACCTGATAGAACCCCTTTATTCCCTTTATTTAGCTCCATCCTTTAAGATTGGATCACTCCACGTTCCTGTTTAACAAAATCTCTCCCCCACTTGATGATGAAATGATGTTAGGTGGGAAACAAATCAGTATTGATCAGCGCGATCACAAACTGTGAACACTCGTAGTTGAGTGGTGTGCTAAATATAGTGATGAACGCCAGACTGATAACTTCTTAATTTCCAAACATGGTTCACTGATGTTTCTTTTGGCTGACCGAGCACATCCAGCCAGTCAAAGTTGAACAAGAGTGAGCACCGAAACAGGAAACGAACACCTGAACTCGTCCATTGTGCAGCTTCATTAGAAATAAATATGAAATGCAGCGAATATCTTTTTGAATTCACTTTTTTTTGCACTATTTTTGGTGCTCCCAATAGAGTTTCTGTCAAGCCGTCACCTCCTGTAAGACTGTGAACCTCTGAAACTCCACAGCTGTCAGATATCTGTCACGTCTTCCTCTCACTGAACGTCTCGCGACATCGCCGCAGCTGCGGAAAGAGATATAGACAGCGGAATAGATTTACTTAGAGGAGATGAGAGGGATTGAGTTTTCCCCAATTACACTATTAATGGGTTTGTATTACTGTCGCCTCTGTACTGCGTTGAGTTTCAGCTTTGAGCTTTCACTCAGCGTCGATGTGATCTGTGGTTAACTCGGGTCAGAAAGAGCCGTCAGTCGGTCTCCTGAAATGATGAATTACTCTTCAGGCTGCGCAGTCACAAATCAGCTCCAAGTAAAGTCTGAATTTCACCCATATTATATATTTTTAACTTTAGTTTTCAAGTGTTGAGGAGGTATTCCTGCAAAAATGAATTATGCTGCACGTCTTCATGTAGATTAGAATGGAAATGAGTATAAATGTGTCTGTTACTACTGAGGAAACAGAATTCAAAGTGTATGACTCTATTTATTCAAGACGGCGACAACAAAGTCGCAGAAACAAATGAACAGTGAAGTTTAACATCCTTTAGCGCCCGAGGCAACATTTAGATCCTCGTCTTCAATGACATCTTATCTCATCTTTTTTAATTTTTCATTTTGTTTCCATCCTTTTAATTTGGTCTCGTGCTGAATTTCTCATCTAATGTCTTTTGTGCTTTGTGCAGAGCACCAGTAAACCGCCTTTGGGGATGAAATGTGCGGCTCATTTATCATTTAAATATGTTATAATTTGTTTTCCATTTCTAATGTGAACAAACATTTTTACCCATGAATTCTTTATACATGAGATGTGCTCAGCTTCCTTGTTTCCTTCTTTCACTTTCATGTGTAAATACTTTTTTATTTCAAGAATATTTTTGTATTTATTTAACATTTGATTTCACTTTATTATATGTACTTTATTCCTTTGTGTGGTTATCCACCTCTCAAGGTCTCGTCTCGGATAATTCCTCCTTGAATTCTTACTCTGCCAGGTCACTGAGACTCTCAGAAAGTTCTTAGGAATGATTCAAAATCTTCATTTTGAAAGCCTTAAATCCACAAAGTCATCAAACAGCTCTGTCCTCTGCACTACGCCTCAATCAACCGAACACAAACACACTTAAGTGAAGGAGGATTTTCTTTGAAAAGTACTGATTGAAGCATGTTGGATTTAAAAATGACTGAACGCATGAAGGGTTGGTCTAGTGCTCTGAATCATTATTTGTGGTTAATTAACATTTTAATACTCAACATTTTCAACTTAATACATAACTCCAGTGGATGAATTGTTTGAAAATGAGGCAGTTTCATCGCTCATTTGCATCATTTGCATCATTTTTAAGACACAAATCCATGAAGGTGACTCGTACCTGCGACCTGATAGTTAGGTGTACTTTTCTCATGCATGTATTCTTCATGCATTATCCAGATATACCTTGAATTATAATATGCTTGATATTTAATCAACATTTACCCCATTTCTGGAAAAAAAAAAAAAAACTACTTGTGTTTGCATGTTTGTTGCTGTCTATGGAGGTTCTCAGTCATCCAGGTTGTCTTTCTTGGAGAAGGGTTAAATCTGGGACTTGGTTGTGGATCCATGAAGACGTTTCAGCTCTGACCCAAGAGGCTTCTTAAGTTCTGACTGACTGGTGGGGAAGTAAGAAGTATACAGTATAAGAAGTACTGATTGAAGTGTTTTCAAGGACTAATTGTCCCCTAGAGCTCTACTAGCTCTTATCTTGGTTGCATTATTCATAGCCGAGGAGAACAACTTTTACTTAAACCTGCATTAACAGGAGCGGTTCATCTCAAAGTAAGAAGACAGAGTGTGCTTAAACACACCAAGTGTTGATGGATCTACTATCAGCAACTAAATTATTTGAATCTGCTGAGGTTTGAACATAAAATATCTTTTGCCAACAGTTTTCTCAGCACGAGGGACGGAGAAATATTTGAAGAATTACACATGGCCATCTAAGTGCATCGTACAGTGTACAGTGATGAGTGATAAAAGGACATCCAAGGACAAAGACTCTACAGACTATTATATGCTGTGGTAGCTGGAAAAAGGTCTGATTTTTCTGGGTTTTGATCGAGTGGCAACCTCAGTGACTGTGAAGTGCCAAAAACTGCATATGCTACAATGGCCACTTGAAGCTGGCCATTCCAGTCAGTCTCCATAAGCCCCCATACTGGCCGCTGTGCCTGACAGGTAGGAGCCATTGCGGCCTTCATTCAGCCCACCTCAGCTCAACTCACGCTCCACATCTTTGCCTATTTTTTTCGGAGCCAGTGGAGGCGGTACTGTCAAGACGGCGACAGAGCCACCACGCTGAGCGTCACAAATGCTACGTTTTATACAATCTACGGTTATAATAGATGACATCACAACAGTCAAGAGTGTAAAACAGGTTCTAAGTTGCATTATCATCCATGTTTGTGTCACCACACTCACTCTAAATCGAATTATTTGCTCTATTTTAAGCTCTGTATTAGTCTCTACTAACGCCTAAGTGAAATATGTGATGCTTAAGCTGCTAAATGTTCCACTATGTTCATGAGCTACTCACCAAATTTGGCCATTTGGTGCTGGACAGGTAGCGTACGATGGGTTTATTGGATCTACTGCTGATGTGAGCATGGTGAGTTAAAAGTTATGGGCTGTAAAATCAAAACACAGGGCTGAAAGACGCTAAGATGGTATTTCTATATCGCTAAGAGTGACTCCTTTAACACTGCACATCGTCCATTTTCCATCACTGATACTGATTAATGCAACGTTAAAGGATTTCCTCCATCCAACAAGAGAAACATAGATGAAAATCACTAAACTGTACTGGGCTCAGATATTCACGGAGATTGTAACTTTATAAAACTTTCTGAGCTCTTTGCATCCGCTCAGTGTCC
This sequence comes from Miichthys miiuy, assembly GCA_036365135.1. Taxonomy (NCBI): domain Eukaryota; kingdom Metazoa; phylum Chordata; class Actinopteri; family Sciaenidae; genus Miichthys; species Miichthys miiuy. Next base: position 3,889,286 of record CM071617.1, on the reverse strand, counting down.
AAACTTGGCTGGCGAGCAAACTGTCGGAGAAGTGTTTGATGGAACCACAGAGAGCAGAGAAACAGACACAGAAGTCCTGTGAAGTTCATCGAGTCGAACACCTCCTCCACAGTCAGTGGTTTCATTTCCACTGGGACCGTCGAAACTCAGAGTCCATGCACTCTCAGTCCTGTGAGCTGCTGCAGATAAGAACATCCAGCGAGCTGCATGTACACATGATGACACCGAGGTGTTGATATCTGTCTCTGTACGCTGCCTCTGTCTTCTCTTCACATGCTGCGTCATCTTGCTGGTGCAGAGACAAAGAGGAAAAACTACTGCAACCAAAACAAAACAAAAAAAACCCATCCTGGCTGCCTGGTTGAGCCAGCGCTTCCTGTCTGACGGCCTCCTGATAGAATCCAGCAGAGACCAGACTCTTCCAAAGGTTTATCAGCAGCCAGCAGCAGCATAATTACATCACAATCTACAATGGAAACGATTACTGGAAACAGCTTCTGGAAATTTACATAAGTCAGAACGACTGCCTGTCTCTCTCTCGGCATCTCTGCTTCTCTCTGCAGCATCCCGGCATTATTCTCAGCTCCACAGTCGAACCTGTTAACCTGTATTACACGGAGCAAAAGGATTCCCCCACTTTAATTCACCTCGCTGTGATTTCCAGGATTGTTGTGTTGCTCTGGCGGGTTTCAGTTCAACAGCGATTAGTGATGGAAACATGGAGAAAAAAAGCAGATCAGGAGACGTAAGCATCTCCGCTTTCTGCCAACACACCTCCTCCGTCCTCACAGGAAACATATTTCAGGCTGGATTTGTTGCAGTTAGTAACTTCTCTATCCTACACCATGAGGATGGATAAAAGAGAAAAAGAAACAGTTTCCTCCAGAGGTTCAAAAAGCCAGAGAGGGCAGCTATTATGTAAATGACTTCAGGAATCAAAGCGTGTGATGTTTTCCACTGGAACTTGTTGACGGCAAATGACTGGAGAAGTGGAACTTGTTGGGAGTAATCAGGCAAGACAGCGAAAGCTCGAAAACCGACACGGTGGTCAAACTTAACTGAGCATGTAAAATCACAACGTGCCGTTCCTCCTGCTTTTGTTTGACGGTCTCCCCGCGGAGCAGGAAACTCACTGATCTAACCAAGCATGCTGTGTTAGCAGATGCTGCGACGATCTGCAGGATTTATTTAATGATTTCAGATTGAGGTTCTCCCAGTGTCGAAACAAAGGCAAAACAAAACAGCCATTCAGCCTCGAAATTCCAAGTTTAGGAGGACGCGTTTCTCCTGACGTTATTTTATGCCGTGAATATTTTTACTGGAAACAGTGTAGTACAAATCCCTAAGCTGATTCTCAATGCTTTGTGCTAATCTGCTCTATTATTTGCCCTTGATGGAGACAGCTGCACCCTGAGGCACATTGGAGAAATGTTAGCATTGATCTGATTCTGTGCCTTCTAGCACTGATGTGTGCCGCCGCTACAGGCAGCAGACAATTATGAGCTCTGTCGACCCGAAACAACAGAGTGACACAGGGCTGCAGATGCTCTCATTGATAGTTTCTGTGGATAAGAGTGTTTGCTATGTTTTTAAAGTAACTGGAAAAAAACATACATATAAAGACGGATGACACGTCCCCACTTCCTCATACTGTATAAAAATGGGCACTGCCATTTTGCGCTGGTGACGTTCAGAGAGTGTGCAGTAGTGATCAAACTCAAACACACACCCCAAACTTTGGTTTTACAACCACTGAAGGCTTGTTAAAATAAGGCAAATACAACAACTAACCACATAGTCAATAACATAATGTTTCCCTTATTATTAGTAGTAGTATTATTAACTAACGTTATTGCAACCTTGTGGACAGTCAAATCATCCCAGAAGGCCCTGAAGGTCTCTTCCATTTCAGTAGGCCTATAACCTTCAGCTCCTCGTGCCTCTAAACTTGAAAAATTAACATTTGAAACATAGATTGCCTAAAATTACAGCAGCCATCTTTGAGAAAAATTCATTTGACGACCATGCCCATTTGTTAACATGGAGAGTCAGGCTTTATGACCAATACTGTAGACAGCCACCGGGAGGCAAGCAAGGTATTTTGGTTGCAGATCACAAATGATTAATTTCCTCATTTTGTTGTGTTTGGCTGTCATGACCAAGCGGCAGCCTCCGTCCTCGCCAATTTTTAGATTAGCTAGAAGGCGGAAGAGGCAGGACCGCCAACATGGCGGCAGCCAGCGCCACAGAGCGTCAAAAACCTGTAGGTGACGTCACACATACGTAGACCATTCTTCATACTGTCAGTGATCGTGACGTCCATCTTTTTCACAAAGTTATTCATTCCTGCTACTTTACACCTTTGACTGCTTGTCAAGCTCCCAAATCATAAAACTGTTCGATACACTGAGATTATTCTGATTGGAGCTTATGAGACTTTCTTAACGCCATCTCAAAGCACAGCTGCTTTACTTTGTGCATGGAAAACAAACAGTCTCATACCTGAGTTAGTGCTCATCAATCAAAAAAACAAAAAACAATCATATTTCAGACCTGTCTGAAGGAGAAGAACTGATAACTCACCTCATTTCACTCTCGCAGCCATGCAGCAGTGGCAGTGATTTTTCATACACTCATCACCGTGGCACTCGTGTGAAGGAAGGTCTGCACGACTAACTGAGATATCAAACTGCAGCAAGAGCAGAGTGGAGTGGATTCAGTCTCACCAAACCTCTGCAGAGAAACAAGCGTCCAAAACAAACAACGGATGTACAATTTATATGAAGATTTCATTCATTTTTTTCAGCTGTCATGCCTTTTTTTTAAGTCTGTATTCTTGCGAAGAGAGAGAAGGAGGCAAAAAGTAATGAGCCCATGTCTGTGTGTCTGAATATGTCAGGAAAGGAACAGATGGTGTGAATGTGGATTTAGGCAGCAGGTGGAAAAACCTGAATTCAATCTCAGTCTCTTTGTTTTCTGAGTATTAAAGGTCCAGTGTGTCAGATTTAGGGCACAGAAATGAAATACAATATTCAAAACTATGTTTTCATTAGTGTACAGTCAACTGAAGACAAGAATTGGGATGTTATGTCATACCCTAATTTGGGTCTTTGACCTTCGTGCATTTCTCAACCGTAGTTTCTCCTTCATGCGAGGAAGGAGAGGTTGAGGCGTGGGGATTGCAATATGAAACTACACAACGAGATGTCGCTAAATCGTTCTGCTGCTTTATTAAAAAAACAAGTTTAGAACAAACAAAGAAAAAATAAACGAAGAATATAAAAACAATTGAGTCGTGCGGGTATTTTCAAGCAACTTTCTGAGATCAACTTTTTAGTTTGGTTCCATCACGTGAGATTATTAAGTTTTTATTACAGAGGAATGTTTGTGATCTGCACAGTGTCACGGCACAGGTACTACAGGTGATTAATTTTTAGGTCCAGGGGGTTTAATTACCACTCACCCTGTTGGCTGTACAAGCTACTAATAAGGCACAATATACACTTATTGGTTTGACTGTCAACAAGAACGGATGCAGGCCTCACCTGAACTCCAGTGAGCTCAGCTCACTTTCTGGGGTTGTTTCACTTGCAGGATCCGGTCTGATGAGCGGGATCTCCTGGGCCAAGAGACAAGCAGTTGGATACACACAACACACAACAAGCTGATGTTCAGTCGATGGTTAAAAATCAGTGCTGAGGAGAGAAGGAACAATCGTTCTCAACATCGAAAGATACAGCCTTAATATAAGTTTTCCAAACATCTGGAAACCGTCACATTTCTATCTCTAATCAGTCCTGATCGCTTCTTCAGCAGGTTCAGGAGACCCGCCTTCTTGATGTCTGGCAGCCAATCAATTAGTCTAAGGACAACCTGTGACCATGACAACCGAAACACACAGTGAAAAGGAAACAAGTCAGACAAGTGTCTGACAGCAGCTCAACCTCAAACTGGTCCAGTTTAACTGTATATAACTGTGTTTGATTGTAAGATATAGCATCGTTGAATGTTTAACAGAACACAGGCATGATGTTTCCTCGATAAAGAGGAATGAATAACGAGGTGTAACTCGTTTTAAGTGAAATTACAGAAAACGTTGGAGGTTAAGAGGTTAATAGAGATGTTGCTCTCATTTTGAACTCCTCTCTTTAAAGCAAAGCCTTCTCAAAACAAAAGCTACTACCAAGGGCGTTTTACGACTGCAGGGCTCGATGACACACACGCACACACACACAAATGAAGATTCAGGCAATGAATCAGAGGTCACAGGATTTCACGGTGAAGTAAGTTCAGTCAGTAAAGACCGGCGAGTGGAGCTACACGGAGCATTAAATTACCATTTATTAAGCGGTGATTTGAGACCATGAATTTCAAAGACTCGGGGTCAGTTTAGTCAGGGTCAATTTAGTCTTATTAATCCATTCAGGAAATGAATATTCAAATCGCATATAAGTTAAATGCCTGTGATATCAGATTCCTTTGGAAGGACGCCTGAAGCGGTACAGAGCGCTCGCTGCAGAGGTATTGTGCCTTACTGTACATAAAAAATATAAGATTTAATGTCGTTGAGTCATTGTAGTTATATCAGTTATCTGCATTCTCACTGCATTATAAATTAACTCTGTTACAACTCATTTCTCCATCATTAGCAGCACCAAGCATCAAAGATCAGTGGATAGAAATATGGTTAAGGGGTTAATGGGTTTGAAGCGGGTCCATATTGGTGCTCTCCACTGCCTGCAGAAAACATCTTTGTGTTGTAGTTTTAAACACTGACAAATGCCCTTTGCCTTCTCTCAGCTCTCCATGTACCACCATTATAATGGTGCTATAACAAATGTATTCAGCTAAGGATAGTTCATGCATGAGGCAGGTTTATTCCTAATAAAAAAAAACTTATTGGCAGACAAACGGTAGAAATTGTTAGCACTGGAACAACCTTCATACACCACGAGAAGCTTGGACTGCTTCAGGTTCGCCTTTCAGCACAGTGTCTTTGGTTAAGATGCAGTTGTTTCATGCATTCATTGCCAAGAACCTCACCAGATAAAACACACTGAGGCCCGGGCTCCTTCTTCGTCTCCTTCCAACTCAATCCAAATTTGAGGTAGCTCCAGTCGTATCTCCTTACTGCTTTGTGCCATTTGCCGCTAACAGATGCTGTCGACGCTTCACTGGCATTAGCACTTGTGCTCGGTTCATACACGTGTATGTGAGTGTGTTGCAGGCTTACATTGAAATAAAATATATGACAGGAAAGACAAAATATTATCTCATTTTCATTTGAATTTTTGTAGCGTTTTATAGTGTTATATACTTTAAAATGTTTCCTCTACATACCACAAGAGAGCTCAGGGTCAATGGTCAGTGAATGGAAGCATAATCATCATCATATGGGAATAATATTAACCTGTTTCCATAATGTAACTATTCTTCCTTTACAGTGGTATTATTACGATGTCTGTCCTTTAGAGGTGGTGTTTCATGTTCATCCATAATTCTGCACATATAGTTACAATAAAGCCTAAAAGGCAAATTTATACTGTGGTCCTTCATCAAGCTAAATGTACATACAGTGGTGGAGTGGCTGTGCCTACATGTTCCAGGCTCCCTTCATGATAAAAATCAGGCTACAAGTTCATAAGAAACCATCTTTTCAAGGCTACTTTGAAGATTCACTCTGATCTGCAGTTCAAGGTTGGCGACTCAACCGTGAGGCCACCACAATACATCTCTCTAGCATGAAAATCAAATTAACATGGATGCCTCATATTGCTCCGTCAGTCAAAGTAATTACACCAGATTTACGTAGCTGTATGTTAACGCTCATTATCGTTCGGTGTGTAAATTACCGTCATTAGCAGTTCAGGCAGCGTCTTGAGTTGTCAGGTGGCGCAAACTCGGGAATCTTACACATTATTACCCTCCATACATGACACGGATACAACATGACAGCGTCAAACACACAGAACAGGGGACACATGGCTGATTTGTGCTGCGTGAGGCCTCCCACGGCGCTTTGTACCAGCGTTATGAAGTAGTCGGAGCCACACTGGGCGCTGTGCGAGCAGATTTGATGAGACTCTTGGATGAGCGAGCTGCGACGCGAACATGCAGAGTGTTGACATGCAGCTCACTGTGGGGCGTGTAATCATCATGCAGATCTGGTGGCAGGAGTCAACAGAGAAGCCTGTCGGGCCACGAGAGTGCGTGAGTGTGTTTTAATGAGTATGATTGCCGCGCAGACCCGGTAGCAAGCGTCTGAGAAGAGGGCGTTCCTGTGCGGATGTGGCCTGCGAAGTGTCCACCAGTAAGATGACACGTGTTTTCTTTTGTTCTCGTCTCTCTTAATGAAAATCTAAAGAAATGCAGAGATGTAACACTGCAGACAGACAGATGATCAACTTCATTAGAAGAAAAACTATTAGCATTCATGAAGACATGACGTTAATAATGACTTTGTGTGACTCGGTGAAGCTTGAGACCGAACCTTCACGGTTCGGAAATAATGACACGAGGAGAATATGTGCAAGAGATTTGCCCTGAAACGTCGCTCTTTAGCACTAAACGAATCAGTCATTTCCCATAAATCTAATCAAGTGTGTTTAAGGGTTTTTAAATGTTATATTTTAATTCATTTTAAAGTCACCAACAACTCAACTGAAGCGCTAATTAAAGTTGATTGTAACGCAGTTTGATTTCAATCTGTGTAGAACACTAATGTGGATTTGTCAACCCGGTCTCTGAGAAATGAAGTTTGTATGTTACAAAATAGTTTTCATTTCATTACATAATGCTAATGAGAATAATAAATGAATAAATGAAACAGTACATTTATGTAACAAGAAGGGTTTACGCTGAGGCGTTTGAGGTCTAAGGTTCATGTCCAGACTCAAAAGGTGGAAAACAGATGAAATACATCGTCAGTGATACATTTACAATCAGTATGTTTGCAGGTATTTGACAGGTATGTTAATTACATCATGCAGTCCTCATATTTTCTTTGAAATGTATTTGCTGCTGCAAATTTGTTACATATAAACAAGCTGGGATTTATATAACACAATGTTTCCCTTCTTCTTAACTTAACACGACTGAACATGTGTGTTACTCATATTAATCAAATATTATTAATCATATTAAAACTCATTTTGGTCGCCAGACTGTGAGTAGTATCAACATCGTGGCTACAGCCTCGTTGGCGAGGTGGCGTGGTGTAACGGTCGTGTGATTTTCTTTTACTGAACAATCATGTTCGGTTTCACAAAGTTTAATTGCTCCGAAGTGATATCAAACACATGCCTGGTATAATTTTGTATTTTAAATTATTCGTGCTAAAAATGAAAATCAGTTGTTTATTCAGATATAAAAAGCAATTTAGATTAGTGTGATTACAGAAGGACGGGCAGACAGTTCATGAATATTATTTTTTCATACATCGCTGCCGTATTAACAATTTTGCTGCTTCCCTCAGCTCTATGGAAAAGTTTTAGTGTCTTTCAGTTCTTTCTTTTGGTTTTTTTTTTAGGACTGAAACTTTTTCAGTTTTGGTGCACTCTCCCAGATTTCATCAGTGTTTTTGGCCACAGAAGGCTACTGTAGACAACCTGTTCATCACCAAACAGCAGGCAGGCAAAGTCAGCGACTAGCTGCTGGCATCTAAAGAGCCAAATATTTCCCTCAGGAGTTAGTGAACGCACACACAAAAAAAAAGCTTAAATGAGAGTGACTGGACTCGTGTAGAAACAACATCAAATGAACGATAATGTTGCTCCATATCTGCTGGATGTGTAAAAAGGCCACAAATGCTAACACTGCCAAAAAGTCTCTTATTGGCAGTTTAAAGACGATAACTTTAAATATAATTGTAGGAATGTTGAAATCACGCCCAGGACACGGCGATGTGAGTATAATGAGTCCTGTATTACTGAATAAACATGAAATATAGGTATTTTTGTTCTGTCTTTTTCAAGGATGAGAATAGCTTTATTGTGCTTCTCGAGGACGTTTTAGCAGTCTGGACACTGACTGTAGTAGAGGTGGAAACAGTGACATTTTGTTTATAGCACAGTCATTGTCATCATTAAGTCAATCTGTCACCCTTTCACTGTCTTGTGTTTTGTTTCAAGCACCTGCACCTGGATTTCAGCTGTACATACACTATCCTCTATTGTAGAGTAACAAAAGCCCGGGGGCTAGGTTCCAGTTTCTATTGTCCTGATGGAGTGGACAGCAGCTCAGCCTGTATTTATCATTTCCCATGCAGCCAGCGACTGAGCAGATATTAGCTTGGCCTTATCAGCAGGAGACACAAAGGGCTGAGGGTGAAGTGGAGCAGATGCTGGGGGTGAAACAGCTCCTCAGGGAGGCAGCTAATGATTGTCCCCACTGACGGAGCTTGACACTGGGCCTGCGGGTGTCGCCACAACAGCCTCTCTGCAAAGGCAGCGACAGCTACCGTGTAATTTCGGTATTAACAGACAAATCTTCTCATCACATAAAGTCTGAGTACACAGAGTCTGTGACATCCAAACTCTGTGTGATTAAAGCAATCTGGTGGTTGGAAAATGAGGCTGATGGCTACAAGGTCACCGGATCAGACTGACTGGAAAACATTGGCGTCGCCTCTTGACAACTGCTGCTCATTACTCAAGTCACTGGAACTATTTCAAGCAACACTGTGGCACTTTTCTACCTTAAAATAACAGCTTCACAATCATTTTGATGCTCCACTGACTGACTTGTATTTCACTGATTTTGGTGAAACTGGAGAAACAGGTTTTCCCTCTGATGTCCACCGGCTGCTCCGCCTCCACTTTCTGTGATTTCCTGATGGACAGTGAAGTAACCTGCTGACAGCTGACATAGCTAGTGGTAGAGGCTTTTAGCATCATCACTGTCCAGGCAAATAATATGGTTTGATTATGAAACAGACATCAACGTTGTATGTTTATGTTATAGAAAACTTAAGTCACCTTTTGTGTCCAAATTCTGAACAAATGAATCCCCCCAAAAATAACCAAGAAACAGTAAACATCTTGTTTGCAGTACATTTTAACGTTGGAGATGCTTTCTACAGGTGTTGGTAACACTGCATGCAGCGGCAAAAGTCATGTAGAAAACTGCTAATTAGTAAACACGGATGGAAATAATGCAGGATTAAAATACTTCATATTTAACTGTGCAAATATTTTATGAGGATGGAAATGCATTCAACACATTTGTTTGTTTGTTGGAGCTGAAGGATACACACAGTGTGTTTTGGTGAGTAAGCATGAATATAAACAGAAAGTTTGTTTATGAGAAAACTTTAATAAGAACAAACCCAATCCAAAAGAGATAGGAGACTCAAGTCTGAACCCAAACACACCAACACGAGCAGCAGCATGATGCTCCGCCAATTATTGAGCAACATGTAGAGAAACAACAATGCGTGTCATTTTCCTACACTTCACAGGTCACACACACAAAAAACACTTTTCTCCTGAACAAACAGAACACATGATCGGAGCTGACGGCACGTCTGTCAGGGTTTTTTGGGGTTTCTTGTTTAGCGTTTCCTGTTTTATTTTGTAGTTCTCGTCTTTTTGTGTGTCTGTAACTTTACTTCCTGCCTTTGTTGCATTTCCTGCTAGCTTTAATTGTCTGTTCCACCTTGATTAGTTTCACCTACAGTATGTCTTGTAGTCCGGCCTCCATTTGTGTATTTAGTCCATGAGTTCCTTGGTTTCAGTGTAAATAAATTATTTTTGGGCTGCACAAACTTGTCTGCTTTTGGGCCTTTCCTCGAGTGACCTTGCTTGAACAACCGTGACAGGATCCACTTGGGTATTAACACATATTGTCACACACACAAGACCTGCGACAATGCGCTCATACTTGAACTAGTTAGACTGATTATGATGCGGACCTGGCTAATACCTGAGATCTGACTCAGGACCCAAGAGGAAATCAAGACCTTTTTCTAAAAAGTTTGACATCATTGCAAAAAACAACTGTGGTCATGATACTGTTGATTCTGTGTGTCATAAAAGCCGTCTCTCTGTGTGTCCAGCTATTGCTTGAAAATGATCCTTTGCCCATGTCAGATAAATTAATGATCTAAACTAAACAACATATCCTATCGAAGCAGTCAAAGCTGTGCTGAGAGTCTCCTGAGCTCCACAAAAGATGACATCTATAATTTAAAACTTTGAGTAAGTTTCTTATCTGCAGTGACAAGTCCAATATTGACTGATCTGTGAAGAAAGTTTGGTTTGCAAACAAGGTGTAAAATGAAACTTATAATAGAGGTGTCACTTTCTTGTCAAACCCTGCCAACGCTGCAATCTAATTTAAGCTCTAAAGAATCTCGAATATAACTATAATCTAAAAAGTCATGGCCTGATCACTAATCTAGCTACAGTTATTGTAAACAATTGGACATAAGTCTTTGATTATGAGACTTTCTGATGGTTCGGGGGGTGACACATACTTTGTTAGATCAAAAAAACAAACAAATACGGCTCAGTATCTTTGAAGTATTTCTTCTTTATCTTACATAAAGGCTATTAGTGTCCATGATGCCTCATTATTTTATATTTTTATGTGTTTTCTTCCTCTGGGTGTCATAGAAGCTTTCTCAGAAATTTGCAGTCTTTGATGTACAGGATTCCTTCATCAACCAAGGCTGAGCTTTCATTGAATTCAGAAGAGTTTATTTAAGGGTGTAGGTTCAGCCAGTTCACTGCACACAACTGTTTTCATTGGAGCTACTTCTACCGAAGAGAAAATCTGTTTACACTGTGTTGTGTGGATCATGCAGAGTAATGGGAACATTGTTTGCAATGTTGAGCACCACATTGTGTTGTAGTAATCACAGAGGCAGATATTTCAAAACCTGGACAAATAAAACCAAAAAACTATCTGCATAATACCACCAGAAGTAAGAAAATGTGCCTCTTCCCACAGGGCGTCGAGATAGCTTCACAGTGGGTCACATCCTTGCCACCTTTTTGCTTTTTTGAGGTGTAAGAAAACTTTTTTCTTTGGTCGTCTCAGCATTTAAAGTTTAGATGGAGATATAAACTTCTAAAAAGCTCCTAAAATCTTTCTGGATAAAGGTACGGTGAAGACCTGAACCTGACCTGTGATCCAATAAAACAGCACTGCCATGGATTTTACTTTACACTGTCACTGTCTGAGAAGTTGGAGCCAAAATACCACAAACTTCCAATAAAAAAATATATAATATGAACGTTATCAATCAAGTAGGACTGCTAAATTATTCATTGCTGATCTACTGAATCAATAAATAACTAATCTTTAGTCTCTGAACAGTTTTCCTGCATCTTTGCTTGAAGACTCGGAGCTTTTTAATTGGTTCTTTAAGTTTAAATAAGGTTTCCAAAGTTGGATGTGAGTGTGGTTTCAGACGCGGAGGTCCCAACCTCCACTTGGGCTCAGCATAGCTTTACAGGGGGTCATGAGGCCGCTTTGATTTTAAGGGAATGCGAACTTGTTATTTTTAAAGTTTGGATTATTAAGAAACTTTTTAAAAATGCCCTCAGGATAAGGGCACGATGAAGACCTGAACACAAGCTATATTCACAGAGCCTTTACTTTAGCTAACCCGCCTCGTCCTGCATTAAAAAAGTATGCATCAACAACCAAAGAGTTCATAGAACAATGTATCTGTCAAGAAAGAAGCCTATTAAGTGTGAATGATTGTTACAAGTGAAAATTGTACATAATACAGACAGAGGGTTGTATAAAAACTCATCTCTGATGCAGTATTCACATGAAATGATCTGCTCAGAATTCATCCAGATACTCCTTCGCAAACCTCCTGCAGTTATTGCGTTCACTACTTGGGTTAATTATACAGTTTATCAGTTGTTCTGTTGTTATTATGCACTGAATATAATATGAAATATCCATGAAATGTCACTCCGGTCACCACTTTAGTCAACGATAGAAAGGGGGTCCATTAAGAAAACGGTTGGGAACCAATGCCTTCAGGCGGTTCTTCTGACGCTGCTTCCTTTGGAGAATGTACTTAATTTTTCTGTCACTTCTCAGTAGAACGCTGAGAGAATGTATTATAAATGTTTCAATGATGGATTTCACGCTCCCACTGTTACAGTATCTCTTCACCTGCAGTGAAGACAATTACGGTTCATATCCTGACGTGATAACAATCCTCTCAGCTGAGGTTTGGGAGGAAAACATGTTATCAAATGTTGATCTGTGGGCTGAAGCGTCTCAGTGTGGGTTTCCTGACATAAAAAAAAGTCTGAGCTTCTCAACCAGACATCTGTAGGAGGCAGCGCAGCATATCATAAGCTTGCTGTGTTTCTGCACGGATCTGTCTGATCTCTACATGTTATTTCACTCGTGTCCGCTTCCCTGAGTGCTGTGATGGGAGGTGTGACTGCTGTGGTACAGCTGAGGAAGTCGGCAGATATGGATTTAAGCATGATAACTTCCCTTCGGAGCTATCGCCTTTATACATCGTGAAGCCAGTAAGAATTTCCTGTTGAGGGAGTCTTAAGGCCTGCCGGAGAACAAACACTCTGCAGGCGGCACATGAGATATTTAATACATGCCTGATGCGCTTCTCTAAGATCAGATATCTTTTCTGTGGATCTGAAACACCAGAGAAGTAAAATGTGATATCAGATGCCAGGGAACAGCAAGAGGGAAAAGTCAAAATGTTGCCGGTTTCTCCAACTACTACTGGAAGATACTACTACTTTAATTTTTACTGCTTTTACTGAAATAACACATATGGAATTGTGTGTTGAACATCAAAGTTTAAACAAAGCAAAATGTCTTTTATATTTCAGCTTCGCACAGGCAGCAACATCTGTGGTTGTGAAGTGAAGCCTGGCAACAGTAAAGCCATGTTTAGTACTGCGTAGCCAGTTGCCTGCTAATTCTGTGCAGCCACAAGTACATGAAGTCCTGGTTTCTCTTGGATTGTAGAAAAGGAGGAGAAATTCTTGGAGTCGCGGGGGTATGTGTAGAGCACGATCGAGTGGAGAAGGAAAAAAAAAAAAAAACTGAACAGATTGATGCAGCCCACGAAATGTCCACACAAGAACAGCTGCAGCCAAAAGCTGCTTTTGTTTCTGCTCCATTGTTCAACAGTTTTTCTTCTTGTAAATTTACGCCAGGTGCAGGATGGGAAAATGATCTCAAAATGAATCTAGTTGTAGTCTTGTAGTAAATAGTGACTCTGCAAGATCCCCAGTCTTTGCAAAATCACAAAAACTAAGACAAGAAGGTCAATTTCAAGAACTTTGACTGTCTTCAAGTGCAGTTACAAAAACAAAAAATTCTCTCCAGGAAAGGAAGACGAACATTTACTTCTGCTGCATAGGATAAGTTCATTACATTTAAAGGTCTTGTGTGCAGGATTTAGTGGCACCTAGCTGTGAAATTCCAAATTGCAACCAAATGATTACACTCCCATGCCTGACCCTCTTCTTCCAACCATGTAGGAAAAACGCTGGCTGCAAAATTCATATAAAGAGCAAAAGGCCTGATATTCCATAGTTTCACGGTGATAATCTACAATGTGGAAAGTAATACAAACAAAGAAAAACCAGTGAATGTGTGCAAACTTTAGACTGCTACTGCAGAATAAATGTTCTGTCAAATGTTTTGCATTCGTCTGCTTTATCCATTATCAAGGTTTAAACCAGGCCAGACATCAAAGATCTCATCAGATTAATTCTTAAAAGGAACACTGCTGCCTTTGTGAGCATCCACGTAGCAAAATGTGATTTTGGTTCTAATTCTAGATTGGAAATTGCACTGAAAAGAAGATCAAACACATGGGAAAGATAATCATGCTAAGTGTGACATTTCACCGTGTGTGTGTGTGTGTGTGTGTGTGTGTGAGGCTGTCATGTTGGCTCATTTCCAATCTGCCTCACTGAGACAACACACAGAGGGGTGGACAAAATAATAGGAAGACCCGAATCTGTAGTATGTTACTGCAATTGTGCTACAACATAAAAACTGCAGCCTGAACAATGAGATGAGTCATGACACAAATCAAACACTACAATCTAAAACAACATATATGCACATGTTTATACACACTTACACACTTCTGCTCTTTTCTTTGTTCCCCTTCTGTTACAGCAACATTGTGTAGCGATCGGTATATTTGTGATTTAGCACCCCCAGATTCAGTGTACAATAACGCTGACATAAATATCGACGCCTCTGTCATTATGCCTGCTTGCCCAGCTCCTGTTCTGGCACGACACCAGCTCTGCTCCCCATCAGCATTCGCCCGGGCCTGAAAACCTCCACTTCACTGTGGTCCAAAATGTCCAAAAATTTTGCTTAGGTAAATACTTGTTTTTGTAAAACAATAAAAAAATATCTGACTGTATTAAAGTCCAGATTTCAGGTGATACAACAATAAAAAGTTTGATGAGAACCGGAAAACTTTTGAAGGTTTTAAAAGTTCACAGTGTGTGACAGCTCTATCTATATGTGATGATGATGACAGTCACACTTTCATGTCCACGGTGTGAAAACCTGTGAAAACCTGCATGTACCACTGATGCTCATCAACACTTCCAGTACATGTGCCGCTCCATCTTAAATATAGCTTGGTTACTCTTACCTCATCCCACCTTCACAAAAGGTTAGATCTGTAAAACTACAAACTGACTTATCCAGACAGACAAGTCATAGTCATAAGTTTACTTATAGTAAACCTCCAGATCAACACAGACTAAAAAACGACATTATTTCCTGTGGAAAATTATCAATAAAGGTAAAGAACGCAGTATCGTTGTTTCCTTAGAAGCAGTGTCAGAGTTTCTCGGGGGCCACAATGAAAAGGAATCTCTGCAGGGTTGGGGTTACAGTCAAGGTTTACTTTTGCAGATCAAACCAGAGAGGCACTTGAGCTAACCAGAGGGGCCATTTGGGGGGCTCAGGTTCGACTCTATATAGTGTGGCAGTGGTAGGGTTGAGGTTCAAGAGCAGTTCACTGAATCTGCTTACAGTAAATCCATCCATCCATTTTCCATAACTGCTTATCCTTATCAGGGTCGCAGGGGGCTGGGCAAGACACTGGGCAAGAGGCGGGGTTCACCTTGGACAAGTCGCCATCGAGACAAACAATCATTCATGGTGACTTGCATGTCTTTGGATTGTGGGAGGAAGTCGGAGTACTTGGAGAGAATCTACACCAACAAGGGAACAACATGCAAACTTCTGATCAACTGGTCAACTCAACAGCTCTGAAGATAAATACATCTCAACACAGCAGCATCTCATACTTTACTAATCAGCAGCACCATGTTACTGTGATAGTTTATTCATCATTTACCTCTATCCATTCAGAAAATCGTGTAATGACCTTCAATCAGCTGAAACGACAAAGGTTAGAAATGTAAAAGGAACGGGGTGTCGTTTAGCTCGGTTGGTAGAGCAGCCGCCCCGCGTACAAAGGCTTAGTCCAGGGTTCGAATCCGACCTGTGGCTCTTTCCCGCATGTCATTCCCCATCTCTCTCTCCCCACGTTTCCTGTCACTCTTCAGCTGTCTCTATCAAATAAAGCTCAAAGAAAGGCCAAAATCTGTGGATCATTAGTTTTGCTCTGTGTCTTCAAGGCACTGATTAAGGGAATATTTTTCCCTTCTCTGCTGCACGTTGCTACCCTTCTGTTTGACATTTCTATTAGATGTTGTCATGCAGGCCGATCGACTTTTCAGCAGCAGAAGATTCAGAGCTGCATCAGTCTAAATATTGTATAAGTTCATCTGAGTGCAGTGAGGACACATCTGGATTACAGATTGGACAACTAAACATAATTTATGAGGTCGTTCAAAGTGTTGAATTTGTAGTTGAGAGAATAAACACTGCATATGAGTCCTTAGGTTGTCTGCATCAGGTTTTGGGGGGTTAATAACTGCAACATTTTTGCTTATATAACAAGCATGAATATTGTTTTTCTCATAAGTAATTAAAGTCGTCTCGGGTTTGACAGACACTCTGTATCTGCAGCAACAAATTGCTTGCTTGCAGCCTTCACTGGAGACTTTTACTGTCTCCTGTTTGTGCTTATTTTATTGTCTTCCCACAGCAGGTGTTTTTATATTTTTTTATTACTGCTTTTCCACTGAATGACACCAATCCATTCAAACCACCATCTTCAAGGATCAGTTTTTCCTCACTTACCTCTCTTTTTATATCAGCATGCAGATATAATTTTGGTTTTATGCGCCCAAGTTTTCAGATATTTCCACTTTCAATATGGTGGCAAGTAAATTAAAGTTTTGAGCAGAGCCAATCTGAGTTTCCTGAGTTTATTCTAGGTTTTAGAAGAATAAATAAAAGTTTAAGCTTAACTCTTGAAAGTAAAGAGATGGCTTTTATCTATTTTGGATGCTTTTTTGAAGAGGTTGGTGTAAAGTAACAGAGCTAAATTATACGTTTCAGGCTTAAATAACAAAACAGTTACAGTATACGCAGTAGACAGTTTTCTATGGGGATATTTTCTTTGGTCAAAACTGGTGGATAGCCTTCAGTGTTGTATCAATAAATAATTTACTATAATTTCATAACATGCGGGCTGACCCTTTAAATCAATACATAATTGTAATTCTCTGTGGAAGTGGTTTTCCTGTGTTGTTCATGATGATTTAATGATGACATCATGCATGTTTTGTACATGTAGGGCAGCTGGTAAGAAATGAAAAGAAAAGCTAAAGTGTGGCCTTTTTCTTTCTGCTTCCTTTCTCTCCCCCCTCCCTCCCCAGCTAGATGGTGTGAACTTCCCCACTGAGCGATCGATGCTATGTTGTGGTTGGCGGGGCAGTTGTTATTATTCCTCTCTGATATGATTGAGGTTGAAAAGGTTATTGTATTTTCCAGGAATCAAACCTGGGCCTCCTGCATGGACGGCGAGGTTCGACTGAAACGCTCTTGCTATATTTTCATTATAATAACGGGTAGCATTAATGGGACCCCTGGAGACCTCATCATTATTAGGCTATTTTCCACACCTGGGTTGGTACATCATGATGTCCGTAATGAACCTCACTGGATCATTTGTTGGTCTTTTAACTGTCCGATGTTGCTTTTTATTGGCACAGCAGCAAGATCAACTCTCATATGTAAAGAAATCATATACACCATCAATGTTTAGGCCACTACCCGTCATCTTATCGACGTTTCTAAACTCTACTGAGAAAGTTTCATCCTAACAAATGTGCATCAGCAGTTTCACTCCCTCATTTTCAATCATAATGAGCCTCACCTAATGCAGACAGATGATGACAAGCTGGGAGGAAGTCGCCCTTGCGTTGACCAGTGATTTGTTTGGAAAACTTCCAGATGATAATGAAGTCACTGAAGGTTTAATACATAATCATCCCGAATATCTCTGACACAGCAGCTCATTAAGAGTCAAAATGTATATTGACTGCGTTGTGATGCACTAATAATTACTGCTGATCCCTGCAGTATGCCCCTTTTTCTCCATTTATAACTGCCTTCTGCTGCTTATTTCCATTTACCAGCCAGCTGGTTTCCCTATTTAAAGCAAATTAAAAGCAGTGGTTATTAACTATTAACTTTTTTATGATCGTTAATCCTCGTGGTGTAACATTTCAAAAGTATTGCCACAATTCAGAAACAGCACAATCTCATAGAAAAATTTAAGCAAGTGTAACTAGATATTTCAATAAGTCTTTGAATGCATGCAGGACCTTAATATAGTTTATAGTTCATCCTTGAACAGGACAAACTATAAATGGTGGATATGTGTAATTCAAATGAAGTTTTAACTTTTAGAAGCAGCTTACCTTACTGACTGCAAATGTTGCTGGTAGTTTGTAGTGTCAAGTATTGTTACAGTTTCTTTTGGATTTGAAACGGATAGAAGTGAGAGCAGGGAAAAGTTTCAAATAGAAATGATGCTAAAAGTTTTGCATCTTACAGAGAGACTCATACAGAGGTTAACGGTGGATGACATGTTTTCAAAAATGTGTTAAGAGTGGTGAGAAAGCCGAGATATCACAGTTAAACCCAAAGTGCATGTATCACACGCAAAGCTGATGAAATGTCACTAACAGCTTTCAGCATTTTTAAAGGTGTTTTTATATCATGAAGAAAGAAACAGCCAGTTTAACTTTTTTTACACAACATATTGATTGCACATTGCATATTGCTTTATGCAAAGTGCACAGCAGCATGAGGAAATGGGGATACATTTACTTTTACTGAAAGAGAGCATTTACTAAAGTATAACCTTACAAAGGCACCGCACCTCTTTACCTTCATTTTTGGATTTTTCTTTGCATTCATTGCTGGATCTCCAGGTTGAGTAATTCTCTAAACTGTTTTATATGCATGTATCTAAAATGCACTGTGTCAGTGAGCTGATATGTTGATATTTTGGAGCATTTTATTAGCTTGTTTCTGTCTGTCTGCAATGCATTAGATTAGCAATATTTCCTTCTAGGGACAAGTAGAAAGTCTGTCAAAACAAAGAAAACAAAAACGTAATATTATCTATAAATGCAGCGTTTGAGCAAATTAAATTCATAAAAGGAGGCGGATTTTGATTTTATGAAAGGTTAAAGTGTCATGTCAACAAAACCTACTTAAATCTTTACAAGATCGAAAGGTCGAAAATGAAATTGATTTTTAAAAAAAAGGTTCAGTAATTTCCTGTGGGGGAAAAAACTGGGCATTGCAGTTTTATTAAACAAAGGAAAGAGTGCATTTGTTGGGGACTATTTTCAGACATGATATTGACTTTACTTGTCTCTCATTCTACTTGGAGAATATATCAAGGGATCTGGATAATAGGGACAGATATTTATTAAAAATTCTTATGGCAGCTAGTAAAAAGGCAATAACTGTATGCTGGCTTCTTAGAGAACCTCCCAACTTCAACCAATGGAAAAATATAATAAATAACATAACATTTAGTTTGAGATTACAGAAGGAAAAAAGGAAAAGAATACTGGGCTATTTGGGTGTGTGACAGCTGAAACTGTAGTAAACATTATTGGGAATGAATCCTGTGACTAATACTCGTATGTATATTATTCAACGTGCCTGAATGACCTCATGTTTGTGTTATGAAACATAAAAAAAAAATAAAAAATAAAGGTATATCAGGTTTCAGATACACAGACAGTGTTTGGTCTTTTCTTGATAATCAGCTGTTACGGTCAGTGTCCTGCAGTGTCCCGTGTTGGTCGGTAGAGGGCAGCCTGCAGCCTCCCATCCCACCGGAAGGAGAGGAGCACACGTGACGTTTAACAGGAAGTAAATAAACCGCCTTCCCGCGCAGTTAAATCGGTTGAACATTCACGGAGATTCAGACAAAATGGACGAGCTTTATCTGGACAACATCGACGAGTTTGTCAACGACCACGACAAGATAGTAAGTTGCAGCGTTCGGCCTCTTTTCTGGACGTTATTCTGGGTTAGATAAAGCCGTTTTATGAACGCTAGCCGGGCTATAACCGGCCGTTGAACCGTGTTTAAAATACTGCCTGTTTACTCTTTTCTGACTTCAACGTTCATCTATATGTTTATTATAGGGTGACTTACAACTGTATACGATGATTTGAGAGCTTTTGCTTTATTCGGCTCATAAATTATCTAGGAAATGTCTCAAAAACTAATGTTTACTGTTGATTAGCTTCGGTTTCTGCTGGTGGCCTCCAAAGTTAGTTGTGTTTGTCAAATATAAACACCATAAGATGTGTCAAGAGTCAAGTGTTACAGTTCATATAGCTGAACTACGTGAGATTGAACGTTAGTCTGACGAATTAAACGCTATGTTTCGCCTTTTTATTTGAATATCAGCCGTAGACCGAAGTGCTAAAATCTTACAGTTCGTGTGGGAAGTCAAACGTGAATCTAAAGTCAGATGTCGTCGTGTGTTTTGTGTTTTTTTTTTTTAACAGGTGACCTACAAATGGCTGAGTCTCACTCTGGGAGTTCATGTGAACACAGCCAAACAGTGAGTGTGACTGCTCCTCTGCATGATGCTAAAAGAGCCAGACTTTGTCAGCAATACTGACTGGAGTCATACATAAATTGAATAAGTCTGTATTATATAGATGTTGATATATCTCGCAGCCTTCCTCAACAGATGGAGCTGCCCCGTTGTCACGGAGATTAAGTTGTTAAGTGACTTACATGTGGATTTTTTTGGGCAGTCGATTGTGATTTATTTATTATTTTATGCGTCTCAGACAGAGCAGCTGCACAATAAGTTTGCACAGTATGCTCTAAGAGAGTTGACGTCCATGTTAATGCGATTGACTTAAAATGTGTGTCTCGTGTTCAGGATGCTCTATCATTACTTGGATCACAAGAGGAAGGAAAGTTCAGCTCAGCTGCATGCCACTTATCTTGTGTCAGGGAAGTTTGAAGACAACGGCCAAACGGTGAGACGCACAATAAATGAACACGACGTGTTTTGGCGCATTTCTACGCACGTTTTTTGATTTTTATGTTATGTTGCTGATGTTGTGCTTCTTCAGGGTCACAAGGTGTCAGTGGTCAAAGAAGATCAGTTGGAAGGTGCGTAGATGATTCATACATCATCCATGTTTGATTATTAAAATGATTAAAGAATCATCTAACCTTGTGTGTTTTTTCTTTGCAGATTTCAAATCCAAGATGAGCTTGGTAGTCAGTGTCCATGTCTACAGCGTCCAGAAAGCTCTGCTGAAAGACAGCGGCCCGCTGTACAGTGTCGACTATGATGCTGTGAAAGACAATCTGAAGAACTGCACCAAGTATGTCGATCATGTTTTTTTTTTACCAGCTACCCTGCAGTACAGAAGAGTTTTGATTGCAACAACAGTTCTCAAACAAACTCATTCATGAAAAGTGCTGAGTCGTTCCTTCTGCTCTGTTCGCAGATACAGTGCGATCCGCTGTGCCAGTGCAGTGCCCATGTCCTCTCTGGAGCTGCAGCAGACGAGACAGATCCATCAAGCTCCCGCACCAGAGCCTGAACGCAAAAAACCTGCCATGAACGGAGAGGCAAACGCTTCAAAACCCTCCACCAAGCCACAGAAAGGCATCATGGGAATGTTTGCAAACAAGGCTGCGCCTAAGAACCAGGACAACGGCAAAGACATTAAGTCAGAGCAGAAGGAGGACACACCTGTGGTACGGCTCAGTGTTCTTTGGTTTGATTCAGTGCTGTTCACAAAGACTGAAATGAGTGAGCGCTGTAGTTTATTTTTACTTCTGTGTTTTGTATGATAGGCCGATGCCCCCAAAAGCAAACCGGCTGCAAAAGCCAATCCTATGATGAACTTCTTTGGGACTCAAACAGCAAGTGAGTGCTACCAACAGTCTGAATAGTGTCAGTACAGACATGCATGTCAGTGTTTTTCTGCATTCAACTAAAGAAATCTGGCGACCATGAAGTACGAAGGGTCACAAAAGGACGTTGACTGATTGTGTCCATTCAAAATGTATTAACGTGATGAAGGTTGACAACAGTTTCAGGCCAAATGAGACCAGCTGGATCCTGTTGCTTTCAGTGAAATGTGAAAAAAGGACGGACGTATGAATTAGTCCAACTGTAATTTAGTCATTTTTATTTCCATAAAAGTTCCATGAAGGTTTCCATTATGCAGTTTTTTATTTGTTGAGGTGGAAGCTGATGTTTTTTTTAAGACAGTGATGGAAGATCATGAAAACTCACAAGGCACTAACGTTTGAAACTTCATTCATAACACTGACCTTTGAATTTTTTTTAGCTTCGTTGCATTGTTTCCGCACAGATGTCATCTTTCCAAAATTCACAACGTATTTCTATCTAATAATATTCTGCTTCAGTCCATATTTGTTGGCGTTCAGCCTTTTATCTCGCACTTGCAGGCATGCAGCTGCATTAACACGGCGGTCTAACTGCAACTAAAAGCACCATGAATTATATTTAAATAACCACAATAACAAAAAAAATGTATTGGGCTCGAGCACGATTATCCTAAATGACTTATGCTCTAAGCCAAAGGGCACTATTATTATTATTTCATAATTATTTAAGCCATTATTGGATTAGTCTGATGCCGAATATATTTATGTTTATTCATTAAGCTGATTTATGATAAAATTAGCCCCACACAGCACAACATGTGGACCAATGTGTGTATTTGTGTGAACGTGGTCACCGTCGATTGTCAGTGCAGTTGTAGATGTTACAGGCAGTCTGCTGACTCTTTAAAACTGAACACTCTTCCTCACTTCTTCAGAGAAACCAGACAAAACTGAGAAGAAGGAGGAAGCAGCTCAGTCGTCTTCATCAGCCGAGGTGCAACGCCAGAGTTCACAGCCTGAAGAGAAACAAGAAGCTCCTGCAGTGGAGCCGCCAAGAGACACAAAGAAAGAGGCCAGGAGGTGTGTGTGTGTGTCTGTGTGTGTTTACACTTTATCAACTTTGAATATGGAGTTTGTCTTTCTTGGCAATAAAAGTATTTTGTGACTCATCGGAGCAACGTAAGACGTAAAAGATTTTGAACTTAGTGTCTTCATGCAGTGATGATGGTGTCAAATATGGCTATAAATGTATTCAAATTCAAGTCGTCTCTCGTTGAAGCAAAACCAAGCGGGTAGTGGATTCTGACAGCGAGGAGGAGAAAATGGAGAAGAAAAAGAGACGAAGGATTAAGAAGCCTGAACCAGACAGCAGCGATGAAGATGGTGAGCCGTTTTCAAGTCAAGTTTCTGTGTTGAAGTTAAAAATCCGCCTGATAATAAGTGAGAAATGTGATTGTTGACTACAGATAATGAAGAATTTGACAGTCTTTCATGAGGTTATAGCCAGTGAAGAGTATTTTTGGCTATAGTTCCTTGTTAATCCATGTTGTAAAGCCAAAATATTGAAGATATTTGTTCACCTCTTCAGTCATCCCAGATTCTCCACAGCAGATGAAAACAAGAGAACCATCACCGAGTCCTGAGAAGGAGGCCGAGCCTGTTTCACATTCACCTGTAAGTGTTCAGACCATGTGTTTTATGCTCAGCTGGGTGTGGGTGGAGAGAGAAAACATGTTTATTCCTCCATTAAACTCTGAAGAAATGTTTTTTTTTATGTGTTTTACACAGAATCTCATTTTCATGCGTTTGTTTTATTTGACAGCAGGGGAACTCTCAGAAGACGAGGAAGAGGAGACGAGTCCTGAAAGCTCGTACCTTTGTCGATGATGAAGGATGCATCGGTATGAAAAGCAGACGTCTTAAAAGAACTTTATACCGAATTGTTATATTCTTGTTTAATAATTTGGTCTGAAAATTTGGAGGGAAAATGGAAAATTGTGATTGAAAATTTTTTTTTTTAATTCACAAAAGCTCAAGAATGAAGGACTTATAAAACAGCCAATATAAACATTTTAAGAATTGCTGCCATATTCGCACAACACAAGCACCAAATCACTGGTTTATATGTTGTTGTTGTTTTCCCCCTCACAGTGACAGAGAAATGCTATGAGAGCGAATCGTACTCTGAAACAGAAGATGACGTTCAGGCCACCAAACAAGCTTCGAAAGATCCCGTCCCAGCAAAACGACCAGCAAGTAACAAACCGGACGAGAAGAAAAGCCAGAAGAAAACTTCCGCTAATGCAAATAAAGGAAGTAAACAAGCTTCAATCATGGGATTTTTCCAAAAGAAATGACGGAGAGAAGGGTGGGACACTTTTTTTTTATTGGCTCTTACAAACGACAAGCACTGCTGCAGACTTCCTGTGATGATCTTTGGGTAAAACTGACTCGGACGGGACAGTCGAGGAATGCAAATCACTTCTGAACAGGACTTCAACTACATGAACAAACATTTAACTTGACATGACCGTAACCATTACCTGCTGTGAATACATATCCTACTAAATAAACATTAAAAAAGAAACTAAATGTGTTTTTTCCTCAATCACTCATACATCAGTTACATTAAAATAACACAGAAAAGCCACAAATCAACAAATATTTGGCATTGTTGCCTGATAAATGAATATTTCCTATTCCTAAAATTATTGTTTATTTTTGTCTTTTGTTGTTTCAGCACTACTTTCAGCTTCGTCATTTAAATCTCTGAGCTGCATTGATTACTTTAAGCTTAAAGACATTACGACAGCAGAAATGTGTTGCAGGTCGCACTAAGTTGTCACTGCAGACGCCGTCAGTTCAGCAGTCGTTCCCTCCTCTTCCATTTTTCTCCTCTGCCAGGCTGGATCTTCAGCAGGACGACAAAGGACGGACAAACGCTGGAACAAACGAGATGAGTAAGTTCACACACCCCCACTATCACCAGGACAAGTACAGGACACATTTTGGGACTCTTTGGACCTGAAACATCAGTGGAACATGTGGCATATTGAGTGACGCTGACCTGTCTGAAGGTTCCTGGTGTCAAACACATCTGTCCAGCTGCCCACAGTGGCACAATGAGAATAATGGAGAGTGTCATGGTCCATCCCAGTGCGTACGCCCAGTCGGGGTAAATGTACGAGTCATTAATGCTGAGGTGTTTGTATTCAACCAGGTACAGGATCAAGGAACTCTGTGAATGTGAGACTTTCAGACTGAGTCATTTAAATACTTGTTCATTGATACATGAATATTATGTTGATACAGCCTGTTGCATTGTCTGATGGTGCAAAACTATCTTTGTGCATAAGTTTAGTCAAGATCTGCTGAAGATGGATGGTGAAAATGTGAAATTCGCACAAGTAAAGCTCTGCTGGTTAGATAAATACAGTTTGTTTCTGCTCAAACCTTTCTGACTCACCAGTGACAGCAGAGGAATGATGTATTTCCAGCACAGTTTGAAGAAAACAGAAGGTCTTTGTCCGGTCATGTCCTCGATGATGTTCATAACACGATCAGCACCTGATAGAAATTCATAGACTGTACATGAGACCTTATAAACGTCAGATAAAGTCAATGTGCTTTTGCTTACCAAAGCCCCAGGCCAGTGCCAGACACTCGGATAAAGCCATGAAATAATAACAAGCTCTGGTTGAAACATAATAATGAACAAGGTTGAAGACGTAGATCCCCCCCTACAGAAGAAAGAGACGAGATTTGAATATGGAGAATAGTTTGAAAAATATTTGTAATGATATTTGTCTTGGTGTATTTTATTCACCTCAGTGACAAACATCAGATGCAAGAGGAAGAAGATGAAGCAGATGATGAGGGCAAAGATCTCGCGTCTTCCAGGTTTACGAAACTGCTTCGGAAACACGTCGCTGACTGAGGTGATAAAACACTCGACTGCCACAAACTGGGAATGAAATAAAATTAACAAACAAACGATTATTTTTGTGCCTGCAATGCTTTGGTAAAGTATCAATAGGTAAAACAGCTAAACATCTTACATGTGTGTCAACACTGAGAAAAAAGAGCATCAGGAAAAAGCAGACACTCCAGAACTGTGGCAAAGGCATCATAGCTGTTGCCTGAGGGTAAGCAATGAAGGCCAAACCTGGACCTGTGAACGGGATTGAAACAAGAATATTATTTGAATGTGGACTTAATATAGAATATGGAATAATTCAATTCTTTAAGCATACCTGACTCGGCTACAGTGTCGACAGTAACGCCCTGTTTCTGAGCCATGAATCCGAGTACAGAGAAGACGACAAATCCAGCAACAAAACTGGTCCCACTGTTCAGCAGACAGAGCCAGAAGCAGTCCCTAGAGGTCACAGAAAGACAAGAGTCACTGTCAAAAAGAGGATATTCCTGTGGACACGTGGAAAGTGAATTTCTTTTGGTGTGTAATGTAACAAAACATTTTTTGAACACCAAAATATAAGATGATATAGACTTTTTGATTCCACGGCGAGGAAATTCACTTGGATGTGATTAAATGGCATCACAGGGGTGGCAGCCAGTTACAGCGAACTAAGATATGTAGTTTAAAAGTTGTATTTCAGTTATACTTACTTGTAACAGTTGTTGTTGTACTCATTAAAGCTGCCCAGGACATTTAGAGTCCCTGCAGACAGGCTGTAGGAGAAAAATATTTGAGCTCCTGCCTCTACCCAGACCTGTAATGTAAAAAAGAAATGCATTATCTATTGAAGAACGTCTTTTAACGTGATACTTAATTATTATGAGGTGCTTGATCATTAGTGGCCATAATCAGGAGAAAGACTCCAGGTCAGATTCAACCACAAAGAAAGGAAAGGTTCCACGACAAAAGATGGAGGACTTCACCCAAGAACCAGCCAGGTGAACCAAACCCAACAAAACAATGTATCCAAACAAAGGCCTCAGTCTGCATAATATTCTAAAGTGGGAAGGAGTAAAAAGGCTACCTTAAGGTGTGCCAGGCGGTTCAGATCTGGATACAGGTAATAGTAGATCCCATCCCAAGCGCCAGGTAGAGTCAAGCCTCTGATGAGTAGGATCAGGAGCATTACGTAGGGGAACGTGGCTGTTAAATATGCTACCTAAAATGAAAAGGGAAAGCCATCATTAAAGGTAATTGTTGGTCAAAAAGATAGATTTTAAATATTTCCACAGCACCTTTCCTGAGGATTTGACACTTTTCCAGATACTGAAGTAGCAGAACATCCAGCTGGCCAGAAGACACAAAGCCAGATCCCACCTCACACTGCCCAGCTCCTCAATCCCTCCAGACATGGCCAGCACCCGCCGTCTGAGGAGAGGGGACATTAAGAGGTACATGTGATGTGACAAAAAAAATTTGATTTATGGATTCTAGACAACCAAGATCCCCTTCTGGAGTCAGACCTGGAAAGTGAGCTCACTGCTGAGCATTCGGTGGCTAGGACCTAATACATGGGGCTCGGCTAGGCACAGCCCGAAGAAACAACATGGATCCACCGCCCTGTGGGCCCATCACACGTAGGGAGAGGCATAGAGGTCGGTTGCCCTGCCATACCTACCTATAGTCTTGGGATCTGAGGGAGCAGACAGGTTCTGGAAGGCTTGAAGGGCTGCAGCTGCGGTAGTTGTGGAGGCAAAAACCCAGGTTTGGGAGGAATACGGGGAGGCCATGGAGAAACCCGTTCGACAACTCAGGAAGGGAAAGCAGAGCTTGGCTCAGGCTGGCGTAGAGAATTGCTGTTACACCAACCAACACACCCTCTGTGGACGAGGCAGAGCCAGAAGACTCACCCATATCTCTGACAGAGGTTGCCATGGTGGTCAAGAAGCTCTTTGGCAGCGAGGCGCCAGGTGTGAATGAGATACTGACGGCTTTGGACTTTGTTGGGCTGTCTTGGCTGACAAGAAATTTGATTTGATTTAGTGTTACAAGGTGATGTCTCGTCATATAACCCAGGGATTGACCTAAATGACTATTTAATCCCTGGTCGAAAATGTGGCAAGTGATTGAGGTGACCAATGTCAACATATTAGTTAAAGCAGGTATATAGAAATGTCTTCTGTTTTTCAGGTTCTTATCGACATCATTATAGCTGGTAATTGCGTGTTACATCAAAACCCCATGAATTTGTATCCTCGAGAAACTATTTGATGATTTAAAAAAAAAAGTGTGCAAAGGTGTTAAACATTAAGATGATCATGGTTATTACACACATTATATAGTCAGTGTATATAGTCACTTGAATGTCATAACTGGTCAGTAAAAGAAAATGAATGTAAACTCACTCCCAGAACTCAGTAGCAGCAGAGGTGGTGTTTGTCGGCATGGTCTGATTTGTCTGATTTGTTGTGGGAGAATCCAAAATCTGAAGACCCATACAGTTAGCTGATTTAGAGAAAAAAACAAGTATAATAACAACAACAACAACAAATAAACATATCATTTTATGTGAGCTTTAAATATAATCTAGGTTTACCTGTATTCCAGGTGTTCTCACAGCTGGTCCAGGGGAGCTGAGATCTGAATGAGAACACCAGGTAGAGGAGAGCCCAGACTTGGACTGTAATTAAGCTGAAGCTATATAGTTTCATAATAATATTTGCATATCCCATTCCTAAAAGACAAATAATAAAAAAAATCTTTTGTAGGTACAAATATTAAATATCTCTGAACGACACGGTCAGAGCGAGTTGAGCTAGCTTTAAATGAATCATGAATAATTATAATTGTCAACTGGCAACTCACCTCGTGCCAGTGGACACAACTTCTTCCAGCAAGTGACAAATCCTTCCTGGGTGTACTGACCAACGGAGGTCTCCAGTAGGAACAGAGGTATCCCAACCACCACAGCTAACAGACCATACGGCACCAGAAAGGCACCTACAGGAAAGTCAGACAGACATGTACATCCATGGAAATTACATTTACTAGTATTATCTTTTTCAAATAATGTAACTCAGTGAAAATAATATGTTATAATATTCACCTCCACCATTCTTATAGCACAGGTAAGGAAATCTCCACACGTTGCCCAGGCCAACTACTTGTCCTGCAACAACCAGAATATATTCAGTTTTACTGGCCCACTGTCCTCTGTCTGCAGCCTTCATCTGAGTTTCTGTTTTTCTTCTTTGTCTGTTCATCTCAACATCAAGGATGTTATCCGTTGTGTGTTTCAGTCACAACTGCAAAGAACTGCAAACTAATAATTAATTTGACTACATCCTGATCTCAATAAAAGAATACCAGTCATTCTGGTTCAATTCCAATGTGCTTTCTTTATTAACCAAACCCAGAGGTAATGCAGCTTCATGGTGAAACATGCAAAAATGTCCTCGTTATAATAACCCTGTTAAACTCAGGTTCACTCAAACAGTTATATCATTGTCATGTTTGTTTAACTGGGGGAAGTTATCATTCATTAGCATATTTAATTTCACTAAATGACACACTTGTGCATGAGTGTGTTGGTAAGAGATATTGTTACATAATTATTTTAAAGAATAAAGAATTCCCCCTCTGGGATCTCTGCATCATTTCTATACACTCAGATATACCTGTTGACACAATGTTGTCGCCCTCTTAGACACTGCATATTAACTATGACTGTGCCAAGCTGTTGATTAAAGACAAAAATGAGGAAAATGGAACATTTTAAGTGCTTTATTAAGCAATCAGTAATTTCAGTCCTATATTTAAAAATACAAACAGGAAAGTAGTAAGTAAGTTAAAGACCCAGACTCCAGTGCAGATTTGAACAAAAGCATTATTATTATTCATCAAGATGACAGCTACACTGATGACAATGAAATGTTGACTTCATGTAACTTTGCAGGTCACTCTAAGTTGTCACTGCAGACGCCGTCAGCTCAGCAGTCGTTCCCTCCTCTTCATTTTTTCTCCTCTGCCAGGCTGGATCTTCAGCAGGACGACAAAGGACGGACAAACGCTGGAACAAACGAGATGAGTAAGTTCACACACCCCCACTATCATCAGGACAAGTACAGGACACATTTTGGGACTCTTTGGACCTGAAACATCAGTGGAACATGTGGCATATTGAGTGACGCTGACCTGTCTGAAGGTTCCTGGTGTCAAACACATCTGTCCAGCTGCCCACAGTGGCACAATGAGAACAGAGGAGAGTGTCATGGTCCATCCCAGTGCGTGCCCAGTCGGGTAAATGTACGAGTCATTAATGCTGAGGTGTTTGTATTCAACCAGGTACAGGATCAAGGAACTCTGTGAATGTGAGGAGACGTTTCTTTGATCCATGCACATAATATCACGTGTTGGCAAAGCATAGATCACAGTCACACATAACTTAAGTCAAGATCTGCTGAAGCTGGAAGGTAAAAATAATCCAGCACGATCCAGTTATACTGCTTTGATAAATCTCACTCCACTTTGATAAACTGTCCAGCATGTCTTGTTAGAAAAATGTACCTACAGTTTGTTTCTGCTCAAACCTTTCTGACTCACCAGTGACAGCAGAGGAATGATGTATTTCCAGCACAGTTTGAAGAAAACAGAAGGTCTTTGTGCGGTCATGTCTTCGATGATGTTCATAACACGATCAGCGCCTGATAGAAATTCATAGACTGTACATGAGACCTTTTTAAAGTTAGATTAACTTCTTTATTAGTAGAACAGTACTGTATGTAAAATTAGACTGAACAAGGAGGAAGGATAAACAATCTCTATCAAACATTTGGTTACATTCAGGCAATGAAGCCAGTCTGACCAAAGCTACCTTCTATTCATCCTAACATTAAAAAAACACATAACCTCATGACTGATTATTAGAATGCCTTCTTCTGATTTTCCGTTTTTCTTCTTTGTCTGTTCATCTCAACATCAAGCATGTTATCCGTTGTGTGTTTCAATCACAACTCCAAAGTACTGCAAACTGATTATTAACTTTAATACGTCCTAATCTCAATCCAGTCAATCCTGTCATTCAGGTTTTAGTTATATTTAATATTTACAGAGCCCAGAGGTAATGCAGCTTCATGGTAAAACATGCAAAAATGTCCTTGTTACAATAACGCCGTTGAACTCAGGGATATTGCCAAAAAAGAGCCCTGAGCATTGATCAACAAAAAGTGTTAATAAGCATATCTATCAGGAGTTTGTTTAGCTTGCTGTACATTGGAGTTGTAGCTGAAACACACAACGGATAACATGCTTGATGTTGAGATGAACAGACAAAGAAGAAAAACAGAAACTCAGATGAAGGCTGCAGACAGAGGACAGTGGGCCAGTAAAACTGAATATATTCTGGTTGCTGCAGGAAATGTGGTCGGCCTGGGCAACGTGTGGAGATTTCCTTACCTCTGCTACAAGAACGGTGGAGGTGAATATTACAAACTCGGTTTTCACTGAGTGAGTTGCATTATTATTTTAGGTGTAGTGCACTAAACTATATAAATACTATGTATTTTAAGTTGGTGTACATGTCTGTCTGACTTTCCTGTAGGTGCCTTTCTGGTGCCGTATGGTCTGTTAGCTGTGGTGGTTGGGATACCTCTGTTCCTACTGGAGACCTCCGTTGGTCAGTACACCCAGGAAGGATTCATCACCTGCTGGAGGAACTTATGTCCACTGGCACGAGGTGAGATGATGTGTACTGAGATAAAAGCACTCAACGTGAACTTGATGAATTAATTTATTTAAAAATGGCTCAACTAGCTCTGACAACCGTCACAGTTTTTAAAATGTGCAACAAAAAGATAAACTCTGTTTGCTTTTCAGGGATTGGATATGGATATGGTGTAGTTAAACTGTACGATTTCAGTTACATTATAATCCAAGTCTGGGCTCTCTTCTACCTGGTGTTCTCATTCAGATCTCAGCTCCCCTGGGCCAGCTGTGAGAACACCTGGAATACAGGTAAACCTACATTATGGAGTTTAATGTTTACTGGCTGAAAAAAAGTTGCATAATACAATTACAGTATTTGTGCACTTTTGTCCGTAGACCTTCATGTGTTCGGTTGTATGACAGTAATTCCTCACATTTACCATTATCCTTTATTTATTCTCTAAACCAGCTAACTGTACGAGTCTTCAGATTTTGGATTCGCCATCAACAAATTGGACAAATCAGACCATGCTGACCAACACCACCTCTGCTGCTACTGAGTTCTGGGAGTGAGTTTGAATTCATTTTCTCACCAATAATGACACTGACACAATATCTTATGACGTCGTTCAGACAAATTTAAAAACAGAAAACATTTTTATACGCCTGCTTCTACTCTTTATCAACATATCTGCTGGTAATATACCAAACAAAGACATGAAAATCACCGGCAAACTTAACTTTGGCTCGTGTGTGCAGTATGCTGACGACCTGACTTCAGCTCATTCACTGCTTCAGCAGACTCTCTGCTCTGGGATTAAACTGTCATTAAGTTTAAATGTCTAGAAATCATAAGTCATAGTTGTTTGTCTTATCATGTGTACCTCTTAATGTTCCCTCTCCTCAGACGGCGGGTGCTGGCCATGTCTGGAGGCATTGAGGAGCTGGGCAGTGT
Source organism: Miichthys miiuy (assembly GCA_036365135.1). NCBI lineage: Eukaryota > Metazoa > Chordata > Actinopteri > Sciaenidae > Miichthys > Miichthys miiuy. The sequence continues at coordinate 3,857,391 of CM071617.1, read as the reverse complement.
GAGGTGGGATCTGGCTTTGTGTCTTCTGGTCAGCTGGATGTTCTGCTACTTCAGTATCTGGAAAGGTGTCAGATCTTCTGGAAAGGTGCTGTGGAAACATTTAAAATCTTTATCTATTTGAAAATATCGAATTTTTACTTTCTGTAATAATGTAATTTTCATTGAAAGTAGCATATTTTGCAGCAATTTCTCCCTAAATCTAAATATCATATTTATAGTAAATGGACACCATCGTCGCACATTTTAAGTAATTCTTATTTTCATTGATCACCTCCATTAATTCTTGTTATTAAAAATACTTTTTTAAAAGGTTGCATACCTCACGGCCACTTTTCCCTACGTGATGCTTGTAATACTGCTCATCAGAGGCTTGACTCTGCCCGGAGCTTTGGATGGGATCTACTATTACCTGTATCCAGACTTGAACCGCCTGGCTAACCTTGAGGTATTTTATTCATGATAGCATATATATAATATAGTATATTGACAGTCATTCTCGGTGAGGTTCAGGAAAGACAACTAGTGCAACTGGTTTGTAGTTTTCTCATCACAGCCCACAGGACCTGGCCAAAATACGATAATATTTCAGTCAGCATTATATGCACTGTACATGATCTACTTTTTGTGACATTACAGGTCTGGGTGGAGGCAGGATCACAAATTTGTTTCTCCTACAGCGTGACTTTTGGAACTCTGAATGTTTTGGGCAGCTACAATCTGTACAACAACAACTGTTATAAGTAAGTATAAGCTGCAAAACACCGTTGTTAGATGGCTAATATAGAAAACATTTATCCACGTGTCCACAGGAATATGCTCTTTTTGACAGTGACTCTTGTCTTTCTGTGACCTCTAGGGACTGCTTCTGGCTCTGTCTGCTGAACAGTGGGACCAGTTTTGTTGCTGGATTTGTCGTCTTCTCTGTACTCGGATTCATGGCTCAGAAACAGGGTGTTACTGTCGACACTGTAGCCGAGTCAGGTATAGATAAATATTTGATATGACATGCTGGCCAAATTCCACATTAAGTCCAGATTTAAATAACTTTCTCTGACTTGTTTCAACCCCGTTGATAGGTCCAGGTTTGGCCTTCATTGCTTACCCTCAGGCAACAGCTATGATGCCTTTGCCACAGTTCTGGACTGTCTGCTTTTTCCTGATGCTCTTTTTTCTCAGTGTTGACACACATGTAAGATGTTTAGCTGTTTGACCTATTGATAAATTACCAAATGCATTGAAAGCACAAAAAATAATTATTTTCTCTTTAATTTCATTCCCAGTTTGTGAATGTCGAGACTCTCATCACCTCAGTCAGCGACGTGTTTCCGAAGCAGTTTCATAAACCTGGAAGACGCGAGATCTTTGCCCTCATCATCTGCTTCATCTTCTTCCTCATACATCTGATGTTTGTCACTGAGGTGAATAAAATACAACAATACAACTACAGTATTGTTCTACCAATGCAACTATATCCCTACATTGACAACTATTGTTGTATTGGTGTTCCTACCAGAGCAGGTGCGTCCCTCAGACCCAGCTCTTCAGAGAGTACGTCCTCTCCTAGCACTACCAACAACTGGACGTGATAAATCTGTCCCCCTCTAGAACTGTCACTGTACTCATTGTTGCACTAATATATCCTAGTCCTAGTACCTTGATTGTTTCCTATTTTTGTAAGTTGCTTTGGATAAAATGTAAATGTGTTGTTAATGTATTGTCACAAATTGTTGTAAAACTCTCTCATATTCAAATCTCGCCTCTTTCTTCTGCAGGGAGGGATTTACATATTCCAGCTTGTTGATTATTATGCCTGTACGAGAGCCTGTAATGATTTCATAGCTTTATCTGAGTGCCTGGCTCTGGCCTGGTGTTTTGGTAAGCAAAAAAGCATTTATATCATATCTGATGTCCATGATACAATCTGTATCCGAGGTTATGTGTTTTTAATGTTAGGATGAATAGAAGGTAGCTTTGGTCAGACTGGCTTCATTGCCTGAATGTAACCAAATGTCTGATAGAGATTGTTTATCCTTCCTCCTTGTTCAGTCTAATTTTACATACAGTACTGTTCTACTAATAAAGAAGTTAATCTAACTTTAAAAAGGTCTAATGTACAGTCTATGAATTTCTATCAGGCGCTGATCGTGTTATTAACATCATCGAAGACATGACCGGACAAAGACCTTCTGTTTTCTTCAAACTGTGCTGGAAATACATCATTCCTCTGCTGTCACTGGTGAGTCAGAAAGGTTTGAACAGATCTTGACTTAAGTTATGTGTGACTGTGATCTATGCTTTGCCAACACGTGATATTATGTGCATGGATCAAAGAAACGTCTCCTCACATTCACAGAGTTCCTTGATCCTGTACCTGGTTGAATACAAACACCTCAGCATTAATGACTCGTACATTTACCCCGACTGGGCGTACGCACTGGGATGGACCATGACACTCTCCTCTGTTCTCATTGTGCCACTGTGGGCAGCTGGACAGATGTGTTTGACACCAGGAACCTTCAGACAGGTCAGCGTCACTCAATATGCCACATGTTCCACTGATGTTTCAGGTCCAAAGAGTCCCAAAATGTGTCCTGTACTTGTCCTGATGATAGTGGGGGTGTGTGAACTCACTCATCTCGTTTGTTCCAGCGTTTGTCCGTCCTTTGTCGTCCTGCTGAAGATCCAGCCTGGCAGAGGAGGAAAAATGAAGAGGAGGGAACGACTGCTGAACTGACGGCGTCTGCAGTGACAACTTAGAGTGACCTGCAAAGTTACATGAAGTCAACATTTCATTGTCATCAGTGTAGCTGTCATCTTGATGAATAATAATAATGCTTTTGTTCAAATCTGCACTGGAGTCTGGGTCTTTAACTTACTTACTACTTTCCTGTTTGTATTTTTAAATATAGGACTGAAATTACTGATTGCTTAATAAAGCACTTAAAATGTTCCATTTTCCTCATTTTTGTCTTTAATCAACAGCTTGGCACAGTCATAGTTAATATGCAGTGTCTAAGAGGGCGACAACATTGTGTCAACAGGTATATCTGAGTGTATAGAAATGATGCAGAGATCCCAGAGGGGGAATTCTTTATTCTTTAAAATAATTATGCATCAATATCTCTTACCAACACACTCATGCACAAGTGTGTCATTTAGTGAAATTAAATATGTTATGAAAGATAACTTCCCCCAGGTAAACAAACATGACAATGATATAATTATTTGAGCGAACCTGAGTCAACAGGGTTATTTTTTTAACAGGGACATTTTTGCATGTTTTTACCATAAACCACCAGAATGACTGGTATTATTTTATTGAGATCAGGATGTGGTCGAATTAATTATTAGTTTGCAGTTCTTTGCAGTTGTGACTGAAACACACAACGGATAACATCCTTGATGTTGAGATGAACAGACAAAGAAGAAAAACAGAAACTCAGATGAAGGCTGCAGACAGAGGACAGTGGGCCAGTAAAACTGAATATATTCTGGTTGTTGCAGGAAATGTGGTCGGCCTGGGCAACGTGTGGAGATTTCCTTACCTCTGCTACAAGAACGGTGGAGGTGAATATTACAAACTCGGTTTTCACTGAGTGAGTTGCATTATTTTAGGTGATGTGCACTAAAATATATGAATACTTATTAATACTAGTAAATGTAATTTCAGTTGGTGTACATGTCTGTCTGACTTTCCTGTAGGTGCCTTTCTGGTGCCGTATGGTCTGTTAGCTGTGGTGGTTGGGATACCTCTGTTCCTACTGGAGACCTCCGTTGGTCAGTACACCCAGGAAGGATTCATCACCTGCTGGAGGAACTTATGTCCACTGGCACGAGGTGAGATGATGTAAAGCACTCAACGTGACATTTTGTACATTATACATCAATATCAATTCGAGAAATTAAGTCATTTTTTTAATTTAAGGATTGCTCAACTAGCTCTGACATTCTGAATCACAGAAATATCTGAACCGTAAACAAAAAGATAAACTCTGTTTGTTTGTTTTTCAGGGATTGGATTTGGACAAACTGTAATTAAACTGTATGACTTAAGCTACATTATAGTCCAAGTCTGGGCTCTCCTCTACCTGGTGTTCTCATTCAGATCTCAGCTCCCCTGGGCCAGCTGTGAGAACACCTGGAATACAGGTAAACCTACATTATGGAGTTTAATGTTTACTGGCTGAAAAAATGTCCTATAATACAATTATAGTATTTGTGCACTTTGTTTGGGAATCTTCATGTTTTTATTTGAATGACAGTAATACCTCACATTAAATAATTATCCTTTATTTATTCTCTAAACCAGCTAACTGTACGAGTCTTCAGATTTTGGATTCGCCATCAACAAACTGGACAAATCAGACCATGCTGACCAACACCACCTCTGCTGCTGCTGAGTTCTGGGAGTGAGTTTGAATTCATTTTCTCAACAATAATGACACTGACACAATATCTTATGACGTCGTTCAGACAAATTTAAAAACAGAAAACATTTTTATACGCCTGCTTCTACTCTTTATCAACATATCTGCTGATAATATACCAAACAAATACATGAAAATCACTGGCAAACTTAACTTTGGCTCGTGTGTGCAGTATGCTGACGACCTGACTTCAGCTCATTCACTGCTTCCGCAGACTCTCTGCTCTGGGATTAAACTGTCATTAAGTTTAAATGTCTAGAAATCATAAGTCATAGTTGTTTGTCTTATCATGTGTACCTCTTAATGTCCCCTCTCCTCAGACGGCGGGTGCTGGCCATGTCTGGAGGCATTGAGGAGCTGGGCAGTGTGAGGTGGGATCTGGCTTTGTGTCTTCTGGCCAGCTGGATGTTCTGCTACTTCAGTATCTGGAAAGGTGTCAGATCTTCTGGAAAGGTGCTGTGGAAACATTTAAAATCTTTATCGATCAGTGGTGCATGTGCTCATTGTCACTGATAACATCTAATTATTACTTTCTCTAACAATTTCCTTTTTATTGAAAGTAGCATATTTCACAGCCATCTTCACCTAACTCTAAATCTGCTTATTTTCATTAATTACCTCCATTAATTCTTATTAAAAATAATCATTTGTTTTTCCAAAAAAAAAAAAAAAGGTTGCATACTTCACGGCCACGTTCCCCTACGTAATGCTCCTGATCCTACTCATCAGAGGCTTGACTCTGCCTGGAGCTTGGGATGGGATCTACTATTACCTGTATCCAGATCTGAACCGCCTGGCCAACCTTGAGGTATTTTATTCATGTTAGCATATGTAGTATATCAGGGGTCTTCAACCAGGGTCCGCGACCCTTTAGGGGTCCGCAGAGGTACTCCAAAAAAAAAAAAAAAATCAACTTTTTGTGACATTACAGGTCTGGGTGGAGGCAGGATCACAAATTTGCTTCTCCTTCAGCGTGACTTTGGGAACTCTGAATGTTTTGGGCAGCTACAATGAGTACAACAACAACTGTTATAAGTAAGTATAAGCTGCAAAACACCGTTGTTAGACTAATTAAAAGACGGTATATTACAAAGAAATTTACTTTCCACGTGTCCAAAGGAATATCCTCTTTTTGACAGTGACTCTTGTCTTTCTGTGACCTCTAGGGACTGCTTCTGGCTCTGTCTGCTGAACAGTGGGACCAGTTTTGTTGCTGGATTTGTCGTCTTCTCTGTACTCGGATTCATGGCTCAGAAACAGGGTGTTACTGTCGACACTGTAGCCGAGTCAGGTATGCTTGATTGAAATGACATGCAGTCGAAATTCCACACTAAGTCCAGATTTAAATAACTTTCTTTTTCTTGTTTCAATCCCGTTCACAGGTCCAGGTTTGGCCTTCATTGCTTACCCTCAGGCAACAGCTATGATGCCTTTGCCACAGTTCTGGACTGTCTGCTTTTTCCTGATGCTCTTTTTTCTGACTGTTGACACACATGTAAGATGTTTAGCTGTTTTACCTATTGATACTTTACCAAAGCATTGCAGGCACAAAAATAATCGTTTGTTAATTTTATTTCATTCCCAGTTTGTGGCAGTCGAGTGTTTTATCACCTCAGTCAGCGACGTGTTTCCGAAGCAGTTTCGTAAACCTGGAAGACGCGAGATCTTTGCCCTCATCATCTGCTTCATCTTCTTCCTCTTGCATCTGATGTTTGTCACTGAGGTGAATAAAATACACCAAGACAAATATCATTACAAATATTTTTCAAACTATTCTCCATATTCAAATCTCGTCTCTTTCTTCTGTAGGGAGGGATTTACGTATTCCAGCTGGTGGATTATTATGGCACTACCAGAGCTTGTCATTATTTCATGGCTTTTTCTGAGTGTCTGGCTCTAGCCTGGAGTTTTGGTAAGCAAAAACACGTTTATATCATATCTGATGTCCATGATATATTCATGAATGAACTTTTTAAAGAGACGTTTTATCCTTGTTTAGTCTGATTTCACCCACAATGCTTCTCTTTACTAATAAAAACCACTTTCAGGTGCTGATCGTGTTATGAACATCACTGAGGACATGACCGGACAAAGACCTTCTGTTTTCTTCAAACTGTGCTGGAAATACATCATTCCTCTGCTGTCACTGGTGAGTCAGAAAGGTTTGAACAGATCTTGACTTAAGTTATGTGTGACTGTGATCTATGCTTTGCCAACACGTGATATTATGTGCATGGATCAAAGAAACGTCTCCTCACATTCACAGAGTTCCTTGATCCTGTACCTGGTTGAATACAAACACCTCAGCATTAATGACTCGTACATTTACCCCGACTGGGCGTACGCACTGGGATGGACCATGACACTCTCCTCTGTTCTCATTGTGCCACTGTGGGCAGCTGGACAGATGTGTTTGACACCAGGAACCTTCAGACAGGTCAGCGTCACTCAATATGCCACATGTTCCACTGATGTTTCAGGTCCAAAGAGTCCCAAAATGTGTCCTGTACTTGTCCTGATGATAGTGGGGGTGTGTGAACTTACTCATCTCGTTTGTTCCAGCGTTTGTCCGTCCTTTGTCGTCCTGCTGAAGATCCAGCCTGGCAGAGGAGAAAATGAAGAGGAGGGAACGACTGCTGAACTGACGGCGTCTGCAGTGACAACTTAGAGTGACCTGCAAAGTTACATGAAGTCAACATTTCATTGTCATCAGTGTAGCTGTCATCTTGATGAATAATAATAATGCTTTTGTTCAAATCTGCACTGGAGTCTGGGTCTTTAACTTACTTACTACTTTCCTATTTGTATTTTTAAATATAGGACTGAAATTACTGATTGCTTAATAAAGCACTTAAAATGTTCCATTTTCCTCATTTTTGTCTTTAATCAACAGCTTGGCACAGTCATAGTTAATATGCAGTGTCTAAGAGGGCGACAACATTGTGTCAACAGGTATACCTGAGTGTATAGAAACGATGCAGAGATCCCAGAGGGGGAATTCTTAAGTATTCAAATGTTCTTAATAGTGTGTCATTTAGTGAACATGGTTCCATTGAAATTAAATATGCTAATGAATGATAACTTCCCCCAGTTAAACAAACATGACAATGATATAACTGTTTGAGTGAACCTGAGTTTAACAGGGTTATTATAACGAGGACATTTTTGCATGTTTTACCATGAAGCTGCATTACCTCTGGGTTGGGTTAATAAAGAACGCACGTTGGAATTGAACCAGAATGACTGGTATTCTTTTATTGAGATCAGGATGTAGTCAAATGAATTATTAGTTTGCAGTTCTTTGCAGTTGTGACTGAAACACACAACGGATAACATCCTTGATGTTGAGATGAACAGACAAAGAAGAAAAACAGAAACTCAGATGAAGGCTGCAGACAGAGGACAGTGGGCCAGTAAAACTGAATATATTCTGGTTGCTGCAGGAGCTGTGGTCGGCCTGGGCAACGTGTGGAGATTTCCTTACCTCTGCTACAAGAACGGTGGAGGTGAATATTACAAACTCTATTTTCTCTAAACAAGTTGCATTAATTTAGGTGATGTGCACTAAAATATATGAATACTTATTAATACTAGTAAATGTAATTTCCATGGATGTACATGTCTGTCTGACTTTCCTGTAGGTGCCTTTCTGGTGCCGTATGGTCTGTTAGCTGTGGTGGTTGGGATACCTCTGTTCCTACTGGAGACCTCCGTTGGTCAGTACACCCAGGAAGGATTCATCACCTGCTGGAGGAACTTATGTCCACTGGCACAAGGTGAGTTGCATTACATTTGTACGTTTTATTTAAATATCAACTTGAGAAATTCTATTTTTTTTATTTTTTATTTAAAGATGGCTCAACTATCTCTGACAATCTGGTTCACAGAAATATTCGAATCTTCACAGATTTGAAAAGATAAACTCTGTTTTTTATTTGTTTTTAGGAATTGGATATGGACATTTTATAATGACACTATATAGCTTCATCTACATTATAATCCAAGTCTGGGCTCTCCTCTACCTGGTGTTCTCATTGAGATCTCAGCTCCCCTGGGCCAGCTGTGAGAACACCTGGAATACAGGTAAACCTAGATTATGGAGTTTAATGTTTACTGGCTGAAAAAAAAAGTTGCATAATACAATTACAGTATTTGTGCACTTTTGTCCGTAGATCTTCATGTGTTCATTTGTATGACAGTAATTCCTCACATTTACCATTATCCTTTATTTATTCTCTAAACCAGCTAACTGTACGAGTCTTCAGATTTTGGATTCGCCATCAACAAACTGGACAAATCAGACCATGCTGACCAACACCACCTCTGCTGCTACTGAGTTCTGGGAGTGAGTTTGAATTCATTTTCTCACCAATAATGAGATCCAAGTGATATATACTGATATACTATATATACTGACACCACAACATCTTATGATGTCGATCGGACAAATTTTAAAACAGCTTCAACAGACTCACTGCTCTGGGATTTAAAGGACATTTAGTTTAATCTCTGAGTGATATGACGAGACGTCGCTTTGTAGTCTAGAAATCATAAGTCATAGTTGTTTGTCTTATCATGTGCACCTCTTAATGTCCCCTCTCCTCAGACGGCGGGTGCTGGCCATGTCTGGAGGCATTGAGGAGCTGGGCAGTGTGAGGTGGGATCTGGCTTTGTGTCTTCTGGTCAGCTGGATGTTCTGCTACTTCAGTATCTGGAAAGGTGTCAGATCTTCTGGAAAGGTGCTGTGGAAACATTTAAAATCTTTATCTATTTGAAAACATCGAATTTTTGCTTTCTGTAATAATGTTTAGCAGCTATTGTTATATCTATAGTAAATAGACATCACACATTTTAAATATCCTGTTCTTATTTTCATTGATCACCTCCATAAATTCTTGTTATTAAAGGTTTTTTTATTTTTAAAGGTTGCATACCTCACGGCCACTTTGCCCTTTGTGATGCTTGTAATACTGCTCATCAGAGGCTTGACTCTGCCTGGAGCTTTGGATGGGATCTACTATTACCTGTATCCAGACTTGAACCGCCTGGCTAACCTTGAGGTATTTTAATCGTAATAGCATGTATAGTATATTGACATATTGACATGTCATTCTAGGTGAGACAGTCAAGCAGCGCAACTGGTTTGTAAGAGTTTCTCATCACAGCCCACATATTTGTATTTCTGATTCTTTCTCCAAGTGGAAGTTAATTTAATGAGTCTGAACTGAGATGAATTCCTTCAGACAAATGAAAACCTGGAAGAACAAAAAAGACCTGAGCCAGAACTGTGATGACTGAGCTAGACAAGATGAAATAAACTTGGTGTTATGCTCAACATGTTGCCAAAGATAGCATTGCACTGTACATGATCTACTTTTTGTGACATTACAGGTCTGGGTGGAGGCAGGATCACAAATTTGCTTCTCCTACAGCGTGACTTTTGGAACTCTGAATGTTTTGGGCAGCTACAATCTGTACAACAACAACTGTTATAAGTAAGATAAGATTACATGACAGACTATTACAAAATAATATATTTCAAAGAAATTCACTTTCCACGTGTCCACAGGAATATCCTCTTTTTGACAGTGACTCTTGTCTTTCTGTGACCTCTAGGGACTGCTTCTGGCTCTGTCTGCTGAACAGTGGGACCAGTTTTGTTGCTGGATTTGTCGTCTTCTCTGTACTTGGATTCATGGCTCATAAGCAGGGTGTTACTGTCGACACTGTAGCTGAATCAGGTATGCCAACTATAGGTTACAAAGGTAACCCCGGTTCTCTGATAACATGAGTGAGGTATCTCACTATGGGGTACCCTCCTCTGCGTAGTCCTCAGAAGTCCAGTAACACTACGCAAACCCCATTGTAGGTATCTCATTATGGGGATATACTGACTCCCGTATTGCCAGACAAGCTCTTCTTGAAGACCAACTGCCAATCATGAGACCAACTCATTGCGACCCTCAGAAGAGCCCACACTCAGCACGGTATGCACCAAAGGAAGTGCGGTGCATTCAGCACGTAGAACCTTGCAAACGTATGAGGTGAGCTGGCCGCCAAGCTTATATCTTGCATAGACATGCCTCTAAACAGAGCCCAGGGTGTTGCCATCTCCCTGGTAGAGTGAGCACATAGACCAGTTGGGCCCTGAAGCCCCTTGCCGCTAAAGAAATGGCCAGAACTTTCCATTGAGAAAGTTGAAGGGTAACAACCTTCCTGTGCGAAAGAGGGCCAGCCATGCCAAAAATGCCTTCACTCTCTCTGCTGGCAGATGAGCTCTAAAGGAGACCAAATCCTGGGTCAGATCAATGAAAGAGATTCTCTGACTGGGACTCTGACACTGACTCTGACTTTTCCTGATTCACTCTAAATCCCAAGCTCTCCAAGTGTTACAAGAGCAACCTTGTGCGCTCTAGAAGCCAGTCGTCGATGTACACATGAAGCGGGAAGAGGTTTTTGAACGAGCTGGTGACACAGCATCACCCCTTTTGTAGGGAGAGGATGTCCCTCCTCATGATGCAGTCGTCACGACTGCCAGCCAATGGGCCTGGCGTTATTGGACTTCTGAGGACTACGCAGTGGAGTGTACCCTATAGTGAGATACCGAGTGAATCTTTAGAAGGGAACGTCAAAATTCCACAATAAGTCCAGATTTAAATAACTTTCTCTGACTCGTTTCATTCTTGCTTGTAGGTCCAGGTTTGGCCTTCATTGCTTACCCTCAGGCAACAGCTATGATGCCTTTGCCACAGTTCTGGAGTGTCTGCTTTTTCCTGATGCTCATTTTTCTCACTGTAGACACACATGTAAGATGTTTAGCTGTTTTATCTATTGATAAATTAGCAATGTATTGCAGGTACAACAAATCAATTATTTGCTCATTTCATTTCATGCCCAGTTTGTGACAGTTGAGACTTTCATCACGTCAGTCAGCGACGTGTTTCCGACGGTTTTTCATAAACCTGGAAGACACGAGATCTTTGCCCTCATCATCTGCTTCATCTTCTTCCTCATACATCTGATGTTTGTCACTGAGGTTAATAAAATACACCAATACAATTATTCCCACAAATGTCTGTAAAACTATTTCTCATATTCAAATCTCGTCTCTTTCTTCTGTAGGGGGGGATCTACATATTCCAGCTTGTTGATTATTATGGCTCTACCAGAGCTTGTAATTATTTCATGGCTTTATCTGAGTGTCTGGCACTGGCCTGGGGCTTTGGTAAGCATGAAAGCAAATGTTTTATAGAGATTGTTTATTACTCCTCCTTGGTCATAGTCTTACTTTAGCTTACTCTGCAACACCTTTAAAAAGGTCTCATGTACAGTCTATGAATTTCTATCAGGTGCTGATCGTGTTATGAACATCATCGAAGACATGACCGGACAAAGACCTTCTGTTTTCTTCAAACTGTGCTGGAAATACATCATTCCTCTGCTGTCACTGGTGAGTCAGAAAGGTTTGAGCAGATCTTGACTTAATGCAACAGGATGTATCAACGCTATATAGTGTCCATGGATTAAAGAAACGTCTCCTCACATTCACAGATTTCCTTGATCCTGTACATGGTTGAATATAAACGCCTCAGCATTAATGACTCGTACATTTACCCCGACTGGGCGTACGCACTGGGATGGACCATGACACTCTCCATTATTCTCATTGTGCCACTGTGGGCAGCTGGACAGATGTGTTTGACACCAGGAACCTTCAGACAGGTCAGTGTCCATCTGATACAGTCTAAACATGCTGTAGGAGACTGTTCTCATTTGACAGTAAGGATGGGTGTTGTTGTGTATCAGGATCTTGTCCGGACTCCTGCAACATTTGTTGATAAATTCAGTCTTATCTTCAAGAGCTTCAGAGTTGAATGCAGTTGAGTTTTATTTCTTTACAGTATACTACAACAAAACCTCTAAAATTTTATACTACAGCAGTGAAATGTCTCCTGTAATTGTCCTAATGACTCTGGTGGTGTGTAAACTTAGTCATCTTGTTTGTTCCAGCGTTTGTCCGTCCTTTGTCGTCCTGCTGAAGAGCCAGCCTGGCAGAGGAGAAAAATGGAAGAGGAGGGAACGACTGTTGAACTGACGGCGTCTGCAGTGACAACTTAGTGTGACGTGCAAAGTCAAATTAACAAGATATTTCGGCCGTCACATGATAATGCTGGTCAATTCACTGAACCGTGACATCTGCCTCCAACGTGTGCATTGAGTCCTCCGCTTCATTCACACCACCCGGCGACAGATATTTTCTCGAGATTTACATCTTTAGCAACAACCAATTGGCTCTGCACTTCTTAGAGTCCTGATGTCAATGCACAGTGTTTAACATTATGACGTTAAACCAACACCAGGTGGAGTCCTCCAAAAGTTCACATCCTTGTTCTGAGTACATCAACTGACAAAACTTTAATTTCAAAGAGCTTGAAGACCCAGAAAAAGTGAAAAACAGAAATCTTCCCTAACATGCATCAAAACATGAGACAAAAAAAAACAGCACAAAAGCATTAAAAGTGAATTTACATTTAATTATGGTTCATTAGAAGAAAAAGAAGTTAGACTCACTCCTATAACTCGAGCTGCAGAGGTGGTGTTGGTCTGATTTGCAGTCACATCAGAGGAAAGTGTGAAGACAGAATGAACATCTAACTGTGAAAATAATCCTGCAGGGAAAATATTACTTTGTAAAGTTAAAAAAAAACATGTTACTGCTGCAGTATATTTTATATATGGCTCTAACTAATGATTAATTTCACGATCTATTAATAGACTGATTATTTTCTCCAATAATTGATTGATTGCTTCGTAAACAAAATCACAAAATAGTGAGAAATGCGGTTACAGACACTTTCACAACGCTTGTTTTGTTCAACCAGTTCTTCAAACCTCAAAATGATTTAAAGTGAATTAAAGTAATCATACTTATTCAAAGGAAAAGCAGCAAATCTTCACATTAGTGAAGCTAAAAAATCTTAATACCAACTAACTTTCTTTCGTTTCAGCTCTGCTCGTATGTAGGCACTGTGGAGTTGTTTAATTTACAATAAAATATAATATTTTATAAACTCTTCACATGTTTCAGATTCAGCAATATTAATTTGTAGATTAATCAGTAACAAACGCTTTCAAGATAAATGTAAAGTAAAAAATACAATGTCTTACAATGTTCAATGTACTGAATCGAAAGGAAAATTAAATTTGTACTTAAGTGCAATAATGTACTTAAATTCAACCGCTGCTTATCGTCACCACTGGGTTTTAGATCAAATGTTGTGATCATGGATTTAAAGCAGCATTGCGTAGAAAATGGTATTTTTGTGATTTAGCGTCCCCCAGTGGGAATGACAGAGATACCATTCACCTGATTACTAGTCAGTGATGATTTAAAATATGTTCATTTATGGCAGAAAAGTTACAAGATGTTACAAGATTTTTCACAAGCTTTAACGACTTTAACTCTTAGAAGTCTATGTCACTGAAGAAAAAAGAGGAGACTTATCATTTAGTAAGACAAGTTTGTTATTGGTGGGCGTTTCAAAGGTAGTTATTTTCCAGGGGACCAAAAGGTTCACCGTTTGTATTATTTTCCTTTTTGTTTATGTTCATTTTCTCTATTTCCCACTGTGCAAAAATCATGTTTAGCATCTAAAGTCAGGCTCAACCCTCAACATCTTTCCTGTATCAGCACTTCCTTTGTCATCCTGCTGAAGACTAGAAGAAGTGGAAACCCGTGTTTAACTGACAGCGTCTGTATCACAGTTTTGCTGTGGCAGCGACTTGAAGGGCCCGTGCATTGTATAAGTCATTGTATTGTAGTGGATGTGCAGCCGCAGCAAGAACTCCTTTGACAATGAAGAAATAGACCTTGATCAGGATTAGTGCCTTAAAGTATGATGTGAAACCAACAGACCTGTTGTGGTAAATATATGTATTGCATTTTATTATTCTTATTTTCAAACGTGACCATATTAATAATTAGACTGCAGAGATGCTTATTATCCATTAACATAGAATGTTCCCATTCTGGTAAGATAATACTCAGCTACAGCTCGCATCAGTATTGTCACATTATATCCATTTATATTGTTTCAGACAATTTAGTATGACAACAGCCGCCTGACTAAAGGACAGCTCTTCTAACTGTGAGGCCGTGCTGCAGCTGAATTTGAATAACAAAGTTGTCTTATCCCAGCTGACACTGGACGAGAGGCGGGGTGCAGTCACCAGTTCATTATTTTATTTATTTAAATTAAATACTTTTGTTTGTTTGTTTTTACATCTTAATATGTATCAACTAATAAAGTATTTCCTTGACTTGTTTTGTAGCATGCAACACACATACATATACATAAATACATAAAAGGGCAAATCAGTGGAAAGATGCACCCAAAAACTGTAAAACCTGCAACAAAAATGTAAATTATAACCTGCAGTTTAACAGCTAAAACCTTGCAACGACCAGTATGATTGCTTTCCACTGTCAGTACTAAAACCTTCAGTTGGAATGGTTAAAAACTCCTTTTTCTGTTAGATATACAGTCTGTACCAGTCTATACACTTCTTTCATTTATTTAACTACAGACTAACTGCAGATTGGGCTAACGGGGAGGGAGGGATGTTTGAGATAAGTCAGCACGAGGTGCTCGTTTTTCATAAATATCTATGCCGTAAAATTGTTCTATGTGTTTCACACTATGCCTCGTTGAAATAGGAAAAACACTGAATCCGTGTCTGCTTTATGAGCTCTGCTTTATTCTTTAACGTCACCCAGAACCTCCCTGAGGGCTGCGGTTAATAAACTGACTTTAAATGTTGTTTTACATTGTGATAATAAAATGGTTATTGCATCATTTCTAAGCACTAATATGGCATTACAGCCTATGTAGATTAATGCAAAGTCATTCCCTGAACACATTTAGTCCAACAACGCATTAACAATGAAAGTAAATCTACACGCTACAAGACTATAATAGCCAAGACACAGCTGACAAATAATAGGCTTAGCCGGACACTGAGCCCTTTGGTACACAGTTAGGGTGGAGTGGGGTCTCAGATTGTAACTCTGTATTATAAATGAACACGTCAGCCTGCTTTCAAAGTAGCAGAATGTGTAAGGAAAGGTATAGCGAGTACAAAACCAGCTCATATTACTGAATAACCCTTCCATTCCCATACATGATGAACAGTAGACAATGTGCTCTTTGGGGACTTGTTGCTCAATGACAACCAGACAGCCCTGTTAGCTCACACAGAAGAAGAAGAACCACACCCTTTCTCTGCCTCTTGTTGAACACACAAGTGGGCCAGTTGAACTGGTATTTGGATTAGCTCAGCACTCACAGCACGTGAAAAAGGATATCCCTGACTGTTTCGGGGAGTGGCCATAAAAATGTGTCCAGCCACGAGTGGTTTGGCGTTTTGCTCCATTGTAGCATCTGTTGAGTGAGTGAGGTCAGACATGATGAATTTTTATTTCGGAGGAGGTCTCACAGCTGCAGCTCTCGCTGCTCAAAGACAGCTGATTCACAAGCTACAGTAATATCCTCTTTTGGGTATAACAATAGCAGCAGTGTTCGTAATATTTTCCTTAGGGCAGCTCACGCAGCTCTGTGTCACTCACCTCTGCGTTTCATTGAAGCCTTATCACGTTTATATTCAGTGAAACGTTCAAATCTAAGAAGCAGCTTTTTATGGCCGCACGTCAGATGGAACATTTGAGCCACCTTGTTTCATTTCACACACATTTTCCTGTAATTCAGCATGACATATTTATAATCCTGGAAAAACTCTGGGATCTTCAGTGGAGAGAAACTCACTGGTCAACTGGATATAACAAAGCTTTTCGTATACGTATCTGCAGATGGATCTTTGGGCGTATGCAGGTTTAAGATCACTCACAATTTAGAGGAATAATTTTAAATCCAATCCAATTTTTTTTTACATTTTTGTGTAAATGTTACATAATCTGGTCTGATAAGAGACACAATATGGTGAAATTAAATGACAATTATTGCATAAATGCATCCAGTTCATGTCCAGTGTCCTCAAATTCAGGTATTTGTCCACTTTTGTCCAGAGTTTTATGTCGATATTTGATATCTATTTTAATTTTGATGAAGTACCTTGACTTATGAAGTATATATTTCACTGGATTTGTTGTTTTATTCAACCAGTCCAACAATTACTTCATTAATCTGCTAGATGATATTAAACGTAAGATTATACATACTGTGGCAGAGGATTTTATCATCATTTATCATCATCCACTCCCAGCATACTATCGTTTTGATTGTATATAGATTTCTGAATATATACAATATTCACTATCAGCATCAGCAAAACAAAACAGAGACCCACATGTGAACACATTTTCACTACACGCCTCAAACAAACAAGCTCAACTTTAATACCCTCATATGATCGGATTAAATTTAATATGTTAAATGTGAATAAACATACATCTTATATAACTCTCTACTAAGTACATCATCTTTCAGTCTTACCACTCAAACAGACAGCATTATTGTCCACCAGAAAACAAACAAAAACCTAAAATAAACCAGAAATGTCACATTTTTTATGCACTCAGTGCTTCTAATATTTCTCACCATGTGGTTTCAGGTTTATTTATTTTCAATAGCTATTGTCTTTTTCACGTTCAGATACTAATACATTTCTTTTCTTACGGTATATTCAGTGGAGATTTTGATGTGATATGCTGACTTGCCTTTTTAATATTCTATCCTGTGAGCTCATAAAATCAGATTCACCGTTAAAGGTTAACTCGTACACGGAGAAGTCAGATGACTGCAAGAGTGTGACACCTCTGCTGCTCTTCAGTTTCCTAAAAAGGGGCTCAGACTGACTACTGTGTTTTGGCCTAAAAGGTCATGATCAGGACTGTTTCACCCGCTGTAGTGCGTCTAATAGTGGAACCTAACTATGCACCACAGTCAAGTACAGTGTTTAGGTACTGATACTGTACTGAACTACACCTGTCTCTTACTAATTACTTTTCAAATTAAGATTTTCCATAAAAAAATGAATAAATAAATAAAAATAAACCTACTCAACAGATGTAAAATGGCTCCAACTTGAACAGCTACAACATTAAAATGCTTATTTCTGATGCATTAGCATGCAAGCAGCATTTTCATGTCATAAACTACTTTATATAACTGGTTAGTCTCATTTACAACAAGGGACCATGTCTTTATGAGCTGATCACATGTTTTGCATACTATATGCATGGTATCTATAGGTGTCATATAAATGTAATGGGGTAAGAAGTACAATATTTCTCTTTGAAATGCAGGAGAGTTGAAGTAAAGTACAAATATCTTTTAATAACCGAGTAGACAGCAGTATTTTCCACCGCTGTGCTACTCAGACAATAACAAGCACAAGTCTGTGAGTAAACTATGAACGTATATCTCCATTTTGATATTCACCGTTACCTTTAAAGGCTGATGTGTGTGTGTATTTGTGTTGATGTCCACTGATTATTGAATATTTCATTTACAACAACACAGCGAGGAGGGGAGCGCCGGGGGTGACGTCATGGTGAACCACATCCACAGCAGCAGCAGCGAGGAGGGGTGAGGTGGCCAGCCGCTGATCCGCCGGTATCATGGCTTCCTAACAGGAGGAGGGGAAGTGATTGAGAGGAGGAAAAACAAGGATTTTTTGTTGAATGCCAGACAGATAATCGCCCTTTCCTAGAACCTGAGATCGGGACACAAGGGGCTCGGCCTCCCTTTTAGCCCCCAACGGCCGCTCCTGGGATCCAGGACACACTTTAAATTTTGTATCGGTGAATTTCCATTCGTTAAACCCCGTGTGGAAGATGGCCGACCCGGCGGAGTGCACCATCAAAGTGATGTGCCGTTTTAGGCCCCTGAACAGCTCCGAGGTGACCAGAGGAGACAGATACATTCCCAAGTTTCAAGGGGACGAGACGGTTGTTATCGGGGTGAGTTATATATTTCGTTGTCGGTGCTGGTTTTAACAAACAGTCCCCTCTGGCAGGGCCGGCTGTAACGCCATTTTTTGATTGTCTTTGGGAGCTAACGGCGGTTAGCACCTTTAGCGTGCGAGCTAACGTTAGCAACGGGTTGACCTGCTCACGGGTTGCGTTGTTCTCAGCTGCAAGGCAACTTCTAACACACCCAATTCACAATAAACCGGTTATTTAACCGCTCTTCAGTTTGTATTCAGCCGACAAACTGTTTCAATTTGACGTTTTTAAATCGCCGTTGGCCGTTAAACCGCCTCTATTCGCAGTTGCCCTGTCATGGCTAAGCGAGCTGTCATTCAACAAAGCCACAAACAGATTGAGGGCTGGCACAGGTTTAAAAAAAACAACCGTACGCCATCAGTTAGTTAGCCTGTTATTCACGACATTATTATTAACACAGATATGTGTTGAATGAGTGCGTGTGTAACGATAAAGCTATTAATTGTTAAACAGTTTGCGTCAGCATAAAGCGTAAGCCAGCTTTGATTTGGCTAGCAGGCTATAGGCCAGCTGGTAGTTGACAGATTAGCCGGCCTTGGCTAGCCGGCTAGTTTTTAATACTGTTGCTTAATTAAAACATTAACTGGCTGCATAAATAACCTATTTGTTGAGCGAGTTAAAAATACATATAACATATAATTAACATATATTTCCATTAAAGGACACACAGGCTGTTGTAATGTCAGGTTAATATCAGTGTTAATGTCAGTTGTTTTCTGTTGGCCTTGAGTGACTGGACACTTTATTATTATTATTATTATTATTATTATTATTATTATTATTTTATTAAACCTTTTATTTAACCAGGAAAGGTCCCACTCAGGTTAAAAATCTCCTTTTCAAGGGAGTCCTGGCCAAGACAGACAGGCATCATCAGCACAAACTAACTAAGAACAGGTTACAAACCAAAACAGACAATATTACAAGACATAGTAGTCTAAAAATGCAATTTTTTTTTTTAAGTACAATACTAGCCATGAAATCAACAACAGCACCTCAATGATTTATTCTCTGTGGATTTAAAAGCATTCAAAGAGATCAGATCTCCAAACTCAGTACGAACATTTGGTACAGATAAAAGTCTCTTGAACGCAGCGAATATTGTCCATCACACTTTCTAGAAATAAAAGAACATTAACCTATATAACAAAACAATTAAATTCATAGTTAATCTGTTTTCTTGGTGCACTTTGGGGTCAAACAAAAGTTGAGTGAGACCCCCTCCCCTCCACCTCTTCTAAGATAAGGATAATGGGCACAAAAGGAGGAAATGCCTTCACTGATGCAGTGCCATGTTACCTCCACTTTGCTAAAACAACAAAGTATTTGCCCCGAGGTCAGTCAGTCTGTAAATGATGTGCTCTCTCCTGATGCTTTGTCATCATACGCCTGTACAGTAGGCTTGTTTTTTTTTTTTTTTTTTTGAAAAAGCACAGTTGTTTACAGTACCTGCGTTCATGCCATCGCGTGCCTCCGCACTAAAGGGAAAAAAACCCTTTTCGTTTATGCTTTGTGACTGTAGTAATTAGGGAGCATGACAGTGGCATAAAAAGCCAGGCTGATTGCTCAAGTTTTGTACAAGCGAAACGTTTAAAAGCCAGTGGCATGGCATGTATAAAAAAGGTGGTTAAACATTAAGTTAAGTGTCACTCTCTTTGTGGACTTTGGTGCCAGCGCTCAGCTACACTTTAAAGGAGTTTACGAGGCAATAGAAACTCATCTTGAGCCATTCATGAAGTGGATGTGTATCATGTCGTCTCAGGAGTCAAACTACTAATTTACGTGGTGAACTTAGACGACAACAGGACTATTCATTTTCTGTCATGCAGAAAAAGAAGACTGTTGTGGCTGTGCTGACTTCTTGAATGGTTTTGCTGACGCTGACTTCAGGCCTTTTTTTTTTTACTAATCACAAGCGTACTGTCTGTGCCCCTCAGGCATGGTGTGACCCAGCCCTTTTCCTAGTGCCAGTCATGGTGCCAAAATACCAGCGCACATTGTGAAGGACGCATGTGTCGAAGGCCAGAGCCTAGTAGCTGTAGTAGTTGTAGCATCTGCTTTGAGAACACTTACAGTGCCCATAAGCAGCGGTACAGGCCTCCTGGGTAATCCCCCCTGTGTTTTCTCTCCTGGTAACCAGCTGTTCGACCAATCAGAGCAGGCAGTTGTCCGGGCGCTGGGCAATCTCTCCGGGTGGGGAGAGTAATTATTACGGTGATGGTACTTTTGTTTTACAGATGCTCTTATCCAGGTTGACTCTGACTCACTTGGCTTGTATTTTTATCCGTTTTGAAACAATCTAGGGCGTGGACGCTGTATTAGGTATGAAGCCTCGACACAAGCGCTCGGCCAGTGGTGAAGGTGACCACATCACGTGCTGTAAAAGACGTCGCTTCACCGCTTCAAACCTTGATACTCTCAGATATTCAGTCACTGATTCTCCACACTGGAGATTTTTCTGTCTTCCGGAGCATATTCCTGCAGTGCATCCTTACTCAGCTGTGCTTCACTTTAAAGTCCTGCCAATCTTTTTGCCTGGAAAGGGAGGGAGAAGAAGTTTCCAGATGAGGTGGTACGGGTGTCGTAACCGGCTCGGTATGCTATCGTAGTGTGAGCGAGCGAGCAGGTGAATTATTCATGCATCCTTTACTTCCTCCCCGTCAGTTTTGCACATAAAAGATCAGGTCATTCCTCCTCGGTGCTTTGCTGTCACATCTCCTATTTGCATACAGCAGGCTGGGATGTCCCGCAAGAGCACGACGGAGCTACTTTTAGATAGTGTAGTGTTGTGGTGCATGAGAGAGAGCGAGAAAAGGAAAGAAAAGAGAGATGAAGAAGTGAATAACTGAGGCAAATTGCACCTGTTTTTGTTTTTTCCACTGTCAGCATTGTACCAGGAAGCAACGTTACCAACACATTGATAAAACTGACTTATTCTGCCTAGCAACACAGTTAGATTTCATGCATCATGCAACAAAAGTCACACAGACGCTGCAGAATAACCTTGAACTGCGTGTTACCGTCTCTTCCTGGGCTAAGTATCATAACAAAGTCGTCAGGAAGCAGGAACATGACAGTGCACTTATTAATACTGTACTGCTTCTCACTGTAATTACATTTTCAGCAAGTAATCCCATTAGAGTGTAAGTGTAGGTAACGAGGCCAGCAGCAGCAGCAGCAGCAGAAACAATGAGGACTTTAAACTCGGGCTGTTATTGTTTGCCCACAGCGTCTGGCAGGCCCGATAGCAGCCCCGGCGCTCATGTTCTGGGCAGGGTTAATTGCCAGGATGTGGCTAGCTTGGAGTGAGTTATCAACGTCTTAAGATGCTGCTGGTCTGTGTTTAGGTCTGACAGACTGTAAGGGCGGGGAGGTTATGAGCCGGAGTTTGAATAAATGTAGCACTGGTTAAGATGCTGTAGCTTTTAATGCCAGGCAGCGACGTATTTGTGGTTGCACCGTGGGTTATGAGTGTGTTTACACGTGCCCTGAACGAGGATGTGCTAATCAGTAGCGTGTCCCCCAAGGTGACAACAGCTGCTTGACAACCTTCTCGCCCTTCTCCTACACTGACGATAACTAATCGTCTGCCACTAAGGCATGTATGTTTTGCAACCTGGGGTATCGCATGCCTTTAACTCTCAATGCATCACAGCTAGAACCCCACCCATCATCGGGCCGGAGAAGAGATGAGTCAACTGGGACTTCAAACCTCTAAAGACGGCGCACCATCTCAGTGCAAAGCCAGAATTGCCTGTAGCATCAGTTTTATTACCTCGCGGTCGCCTTCTTAAATCCAGCTATCGATTGCTATCTCGCTCAAATTGGTCTTTGAAGTTTTGACCTGCCCGTGGGATATCACAATCAGCCACAGTCTCCTCGTTTGAAGCAGGCGTGCTCTGTAGGTAGTCGTAAAAGCTCACCGTCTTGTTTAGTTCATTATAAATGCTGAGCGGAGATCGTTGGAGTTTAAACAGGATGAGGAGCTGCATCATTTGAGTTTAGCACCGGATCTTTGTTGCATGTCATCGCTCCCGTTCGCCCTCATTTCCTGGCACCGCTCTGTTGTCTCTATCAAATAAACACAAACATGTCTGAATAAATACTCGCTGATTAGTGAAACACACAATTAGGGGTGAAATGTGTGACGGGTCAGTAAGGACTGCGTGCATATGACTATTCTTTCACTGAAGTTATGTAAGTGGATCTGTTTTTGTTGGGTCACCTCGGCTCCGCCAGCAGTCACTGTCCGTTACTGATGTTACTGTCTGCCAACGGAAACGCCTTTCAGATGTGAGGTGTTGAACTGACGTTGGTGGTTTGGTGAAACAAGGTTACTGTGTTAGTGCTTTGTTAATGTTGCCGTTATTCACTCTTGTTGTTGTTCTTCTTCTTCAGGGCAAACCGTACATGTTCGACAGAGTGTTCCAGTCAAATACAACACAGGAACAAGTGTACAACGCCTGCGCCCAGAAGATTGTAAAAGGTGAGGTGACTTTTGTCAGTCTTATCAGTTTGTTTACACTCCAGACCTGCCTTTAGTTCAGTTTATCAATTAGGAAGCTTTTCCTCGCCACTGTTGCCAAATGCTTGCTCATGGTGGGAACTGTTGATTACAGTACAGTTTAGACCTGCTCTGTATGGAAAGTGTCATGACATAACTTGAATTTGGAGGCTTAAATATTGAAACCATTTGAATTCTTGCATCACCAAGTTCTGTGTCGTGTCCTGTAGATGTTCTGGAGGGATACAATGGAACGATTTTTGCATACGGGCAGACATCATCTGGCAAAACACACACCATGGAGGTAAGGAAGACGGCCACGTACCGATGTTTGTTTTCTAATGAAGTGCATCTGGTTTTTTAATAGAAATCTTCATTTCACTTCATTACAGTCAGTTAATTGTCTCTCTGTTTGCAGGGGAACCTCCATGACACAGATGCAATGGGCATCATCCCCAGGATAGTGCAAGATATCTTCAACTACATCTATTCCATGGACGAAAACCTGGAGTTTCATATCAAAGTGAGTGCTCGGAAAAAGTGTCCAACCACCAGTTGAGAAACAGACAGGCACCGCCCTTCAAATAGACATAAAGGACATATTTAACCCCCAGATTCAAACTCCAGCTTCAGACAGTTTAATATTTAGGGCCGACAAACACAAATTCAAACTGTGGGTGCTAACAAAAAGACAGCTACTTCCTGTTTAGCAGTTTTCTATTACTCAGCATTTTTCTCAGGACAGAAAAGAAGTGATGGAGAATGCTGACGTGTAACATGTCGCTTTCTGTATCATATTTCCTGGCTGACTTGCCACCATTGTTGTTCTTACGTAACAGCACATGGTGTTAAATACTTACTGTGTTGGGAATGATCGGACGTTTACTAGATTCTGTTTAATGAAGTATTTTTGCTGTTGAGAAGATACCTAAAATGTCCAAAGAATATTATAAACTAGGCTCAAAACACTTTGATACATCTGGTTTGTTTCTCTCAGCTGGGTTGTCCAATAATGAAGTTCTTTCTCTGTTCACAGGTTTCATATTTTGAAATTTACTTAGACAAGATCCGGGACCTTTTGGATGGTAAGTGAACACTGGACTCATCGTCTCTTAAAGTTATACTACATCTGACATTACAGAAAGTGCTTCTAAAGAAACATCGAGAAGATGAATCTGCGCTAACAACATGGTGGACAGGGATGTTAGCTGTGAACATACAGACTTTTATATATTGATAGTGTTTTAAGCAGGCCACTCCAGGACAAGGGTTTGATGTTGGTCCACATCTTGAACAGACTGGTGTCATAATGAACTTCAGAAACTTGAAAATGAAAATATCTTTTAGTTGTATCTTATTTTATCCTTTTAAAGTTCTCATATTATCCAGTACTTTATTTGTTTCACAGTACATGTAGCTGATCTGTTTCAAGACCTATAAATCGTCTGAGTGGAAGCTTTCTGGCTCATTACGTCGGCCTGTTGGGAAAGATTTTTGAAGTTATTTCCAGGCATAGTCATTCAAGTCAAAGACCATTTGAAATGTGATAACCAGAGGTCTTCCAGACTAGAAGTGGGAATAGATATAACGGGAAAGGATATAAACAGAGTTTAACTTCCTGTCTATATTAATGTTTTAAGTGGTATAAACACAGTGGGCCATGTCAATTTTAATGACACCCTCTTCATCTCGTCTTCAGTGTCAAAGACCAACCTGTCAGTCCATGAAGACAAAAACAGAGTACCCTACGTCAAGGTGAGAGCTGACCTCCCGTCACGTGTCGAGTATCTGGTGAAACCTGTTTGTAAAGATAAATAATCTCACCTCGAACTCTGCTTCTGCTTTAAAGGGCTGCACTGAGAGGTTTGTCTGCAGCCCAGACGAGGTCATGGACACGATTGATGAAGGCAAATCAAACAGACACGTAGCAGTTACAAGTAAGCTACTGCCCTGTTGTTTCACAACCATCTGTGGCACAGATGTCTGGAGTTTTTGCATTGACCACCCGGGTGTCATTTCTCCTTGTAGACATGAATGAGCACAGCTCCAGGAGTCACAGTATTTTCCTGATTAACGTCAAACAGGAGAACACTCAGACGGAGCAGAAGCTCAGCGGCAAACTTTACCTGGTTGATCTGGCTGGAAGTGAAAAGGTACAGAGCACCAAAGCAAAGCTAAACCATCCATCAGTAACGATTTTTTCATAATCGATTAACCTGTGGGTCACTTTCTCGATGAATCAAGTAGTTGTTTGATCCATAAAATGGTTGAACCCATTTCCCCTGTATTATCTACCCGAGTTGGGTTCAGATTCAGAGTCTCCTCTTTGTCTTAAACGTTGAACCGCACAACACCTTGTTGAGTTGATTGTCTGTGATTTTCAGGTCAGTAAAACGGGAGCAGAGGGAGCCGTGCTGGATGAAGCCAAGAACATCAACAAGTCTCTGTCGTCCCTGGGAAACGTCATCTCTGCTCTGGCTGAAGGAACGGTCAGTAACTCCGACTCAACCCTCTTCAGTCGTGGAGACTTTAGTGTCGTTTCTTTGAATCTCTTGATCCGTTAGTTGAATATTTTGTGGTGCTGTTCTGTTTTTCGTGTGCATTCTAAGTAAAAATGAATCATTCGGAGAGATGAATGTGTTTCCTGAAGTCACTGTGATGCCGTTAACCGCCTCGTCAGTTCCTCTTTAAGCTTTACATCAGAGCATAATGAGCCTAAATGTGTTTTTGCTGTTATCGTTTAGCTTATTCAGCACAACAAATGTTAGATCCGTTATTATAACCTGAGGTGATGACTTTCCCCGAATGTTTTTATGGCAAATGACAAACATTACTGTTAATGTAGCAGACAGAAGGGAAGTCTACTGTTCAGCAGCTGAGCAGCCCAGAGCGAGGTGTGCATCTGGAGGACCAGCATCTTTTCCAAATATCCCACTGTGAAAGTGCCATTTTCAGCCGTCCACAGGTCCTTTTGTGCCGCAGAAATAACTCGAGCAGATAAAAACTCTCCTCCAAGCAATGTTTTGTTTTTGCCGCTTCACAGCGATTTCACACTTTTCCCTTTAATCAACGAATGTTTTGTTCTAAGGCTCCCCCTTCGCTCCGTAAACAACCTGAGGCGGACAGCTGCTGATATATTTGATGGTCCAAAACAAATGAGCTATTGTACAGATGTACTGTGTCTCACTCCCAGACTGAGCATAGTGGTGTCTGAAGAAACACAGCAGGCCGCCGCAGCTCGGCTTGTTTTCGTATCAATACCGTTAATTTATCAAGTTAAAATCAACCTCCATCTAAACTCATGAGAGCTGTAACTGAAGCCATCGCATCCTGTTGGCTCGGTGCTGGTGAAACCACAGACGTCTTCTTGGGTTTCAGGACAGCAGCAGCATGTTTAGGAGTATTATCCGAGCTTAGAGAACACCATACTTTGTTTTGTACTAACTCTGGGGTCTGTCAAGTGCAGTAATATTGTCAGATAACTCCTAATCAAGGTGGTCTGCCACTCAGATCTGATGTATCTTCATTTGTGATCAATTTAGCTGAGAGATGATTAATTAAGTTTATCTTTGTTTAGTATAAATGTATTCTTTTTTCAGCAGGGATTGTCTGTATTTCAGGTGTTCTACCACTCGGGCAAAATATGCTTAGTCACTAATTTTGTTAAAGTCTTTAGTGATGAATAGAGAAAACTGAGGACTGAAAAGTTTTCCCTCCAGGGTCAGTTGGTTTGTGCTCTGCTCATGACATTCTCCTGTACATATCTTTTGTGTATACTAGGCCTACATCCCCTACCGAGACAGCAAGATGACCCGTATCCTGCAGGACTCGCTGGGTGGTAACTGTCGAACCACCATTGTCATCTGCTGCTCGCCTTCCTCCTACAATGAGTGCGAAACCAAATCCACCCTCATGTTTGGGCAAAGGTCGGTAGGCCAGTCGAATGAAAAGAAGAGACTGTGTAATCAAAAGCCACACATGTATTCACAATCATTGTCACAGTTAGTGAAGGAATAAAGGTGAATAAAATGTCCTCATTAGTGCCTCTTCAGCAGAATAAAATGTTATTTTCTCCATGCAGAGCAAAGACCATCAAGAACACTGTCACCGTGAACATCGAGCTCACAGCAGAGCAGTGGAAGCAGAAGTATGAGAGGGAGAAGGAGAAGAATAAGACCCTGAGGAACACCGTCACCTGGCTGGAGAACGAGCTCAACCGCTGGAGGAATGGTGAGGACGGAGACCGTCTCCAAGATTTACAACTTTTTAGATTTTGCTGTTTGAGGTAGAAATTTCAGTTTTGATTCTGTTTGTTTCAGCTGAAGTTTAGATTTTGAAACATCAGTACACTTCTTTTTCATAGCTGAAATGCATTAACGTAAACGTAACGTGTTTCCACCTCAGGTGAGAGCGTTCCAGTGGAGGAGCAGTTTGACAAGGAGAAGGCCAACGCCGAGGTTCAGGCCCTGGACAACATAATCAACGACAAGCCGGCCTCCACGCCCAACGTGCCGGGCGTTCGCCTCACCGACGTGGAGAAGGACAAGTGTGAGGCTGAGCTGGCCAAGCTTTACAAACAGCTGGATGACAAGGTGAGGGAGAGGACAGGAGGTGTATGAATGCTGGTTTGTAGACTTGGACTTAAATATACAGGTTAGATTTGAAACAGTTTTGTCCACAGAAGAAGAATTAAATGATTAAAACGTCTGTGTAGTCGATGTTCCAAGCGTTGCATCGCAGGAGAGAATTACTGTTCTAACGATTTTCCCCCAAATTAACCTTCAATTTGTTTTTCCACTCCAGAAAAGTGTAACTGACCTGAGATCATGACTCAACCAGAGTGGTGCAATTTGGCTGAAAATATTTTGGGAACGTGTTTTTCTTTGAGCAGTCACAGTGTGTTTAGCTGATATTCTGTGATTCAGTTCCCGTAGTGCTAACCTTCTACTTCTGTTTTGCAGTTTTAAGAATAGTCATCTGAACACACCTGTTAGTTTGAGCTTGTTAAAGGCGTTATTGTGCACAGTGAAACAGGAAGCTGTTCCTAATTAAATCTGCACAGATTTTGATGCTGAGCTTCCAGTTTCCAATGACTGGTGGTTCTTTATCACCAGTCATTGCTCAGACGGTTCTTTGTCTCTTTGTTTCAGCCACAGCATTTTGTTCTACATGTATGAAACATAAAGCTTTTCAATGGTCGTCCGTCTTTACTTAGCAAGGGTTGAGCGATCACTATTAAATAGAATTATGCTCATTTCTCTTCAACAAATTCAGCTTCATTCATCAGTCTCCTGTGATAGATATGGTGCTTTGCGTGAATGCTGATGTCGCTCTGTGTCTCTCACAGGACGAGGAAATCAACCAGCAGAGCCAGCTGGCTGAGAAGCTGAAGCAGCAGATGCTGGACCAGGATGAGGTGAGTGCTGGTGGTCCAACAGGTGGAGGGAAGGTGCAGGTGCAGCCCTAATGCATTTTAAAACAGGTTGCGTAATTACACTTCTCTCCCCCCCTCCGCTTGCAGCTTCTAGCTTCCTCCCGCCGCGATCACGAGAACCTCCAGGCAGAGCTGAACCGCCTGCAGGCAGAGAACGAGGCCTCCAAGGACGAAGTGAAGGAGGTGCTCCAGGCTTTGGAGGAGCTGGCCGTGAACTACGACCAAAAGAGCCAGGAGGTGGAGGATAAAACCAAGGAGTTTGAGGCCATCAGCGAGGAGCTTAACCAGAAATCGGTGAGCTGGAGACAGAACACTATTCAACATGTTTGATTTATTTTCTCTCTCTGTTTTAAAGAATGAATGATGAATGCTCTCTCTCTCCTTCTGCAGTCCATCCTGTCGTCTCTGGACTCTGAGCTCCAGAAGCTGAAGGAGATGTCCAACCACCAGAAGAAGAGGGTGACAGAGATGATGTCTTCACTGCTCAAAGACCTGGCTGAGATTGGCATCGCCGTAGGCAGCAATGACATCAAGGTACTGAGACGTCGTTTACAACACTGCCTACAGGAGTGTGGAGAAATAAGAAGGAGTTGTTGGATGAATTTTAATGGACGATAAGATAGAATCTATTCACAGGATGTTGCTTCTTCCTCCATGTTGTATCTCTTCAACTTTCCTCTTCTGCTCTTCCAGCAACACGAGGGCGGCAGCGGCATGATCGATGAGGAGTTCACGGTGGCCCGTCTCTACATCAGTAAGATGAAGTCAGAAGTGAAGACCATGGTGAAACGCTGCAAGCAGCTGGAAGGCACCCAGTCAGAGAGCAACAAGAAGATGGACGAGAACGAGAAGGAGCTGGCTGCCTGTCAGCTGCGCATCTCCCAGGTATGCAGGAACTAACCAGTGGAAACCTACACTCTGCAGTGTGTGTGTACAAAAATAATAATTTAATGCATGAATCCTCATAAAGATTGTCTGTATAAACATCTGTGTTATTTCTTCTGTCTCCAGCATGAAGCTAAAATCAAGTCGCTGACTGAGTACCTGCAGAACGTGGAGCAGAAGAAGAGGCAGCTGGAGGAGAACGTTGACTCTCTCAACGAGGAACTTGTTAAGATCAGCGCTCAGGGTACGTCACTATTTAAGGTATGTAGTGACACGAGCACTCACTTTAAGTCCTCCTAAAGATTTCTACTACAACAGGAACTGACGATAAAAAAGAAAAACGCTTCTCAGGAACTTTTAATCTCGACATTATCCAACTTGAAAAACTTTCGGTTTCAAAACTATTTAATTGGAACCGGCTCCAAATTAATTAAGAGCTGGAGGTTTTTTTTTTTTTTTGGAAGCTTTTCACTTCCAGTTGTTTGTTTCCTGATGCTGCAGTATTCATCTTTGTGTTTATAATATGGATGAGCAAAAAAAAATCTGCAGTATGGTGAAAAGTATAGAAGGCTACGTCTGTGAAAAGCTAAATTTAGTTGTTTCTTTCAGTGTATTTTAGTTTCTTAATGTGAAACAAGAATCTGGTTGAATTTATAACCAAGATCAATAAGTGTTACAAATGTTGAGACCAAGGTCGCTGTGTTCATGCCTCTGTTTCTGTCCATTACAGAGAAAGTCCACGCTATGGAGAAAGAGAATGAGATCCAGACTGCCAATGAAGTCAAGGTAAGTTCCTCGGCCGCATTAACTAACACATCAACTTAGCGCCATATGTTGGTTTGTGAAATAAACACATGTTGTGTGTTTGCGTGTGATCAGGAAGCGGTGGAGAAGCAGATTCACTCTCACCGTGAAGCTCATCAGAAGCAGATCAGCAGCCTGAGAGATGAGCTGGACAGCAAGGAGAAACTCATCACTGAGCTGCAGGAGTAAGACTTCAGCTTCTGACATCCTCAGTCATCGCTCTTTAGTGTGACGTAGTGAACAGCCATAGCTAGAGAAAAGTTCATTTTCTCATCTCGTAACAATGATGAAAGAATACTGACTGTTTACATATTCACAGATTCAGTCATTAAGTTCCTCTAAATGTGACGCTGTGCTGTCTCTTCCAGTCTGAACCAGAAGATCATGCTGGAGCAGGAGAGGCTCAGAGTGGAGCACGAGAAACTCAAATCCACCGACCAGGAGAAGAGCCGCAAGCTGCATGAGCTCACGTACGTTTCTCTCTCTCACACACACACACACACACACACACTCTGTTGATAGTTCAGTTTGATACCAGATGCAATATACATGCATCCATTTATGTGTATGTAGGACTTTAACTGTTGTTGTTGCTTTTCAGGGTGATGCAGGACAGAAGGGAGCAGGCCAGGCAGGATCTGAAGGGTCTGGAGGAGACAGTGGTGAGTTCATCGGAACAATCTGATATTAAAAGCACTCACTGTGTCTGTGTTGTCACAACACATCGCTGGGTTACATTCCTTTACGAGTAGACTTGTTTTTGTATCGCTGAGTTGACTTCTTGTTTACAGTTTGAGCAGACACATTGCTGCGAGTTGTAAATGCCAAAAGGGAGGTAACAGAGAAACACGTCGAACCAGTCATTTCCATTTTGTTTCCATTCAGCTAGAGAGTCAACAGTAAACATTCAGTACGTGTGAATGAATACTTTAGAATTCAACACCAGCCTCAGTGTTATGGTTTTTGAAATGTTGGGATATCAGGTCACATTTGCTGTTGCAGTTTTCTTTGATCTGAGATAATATCTTCAATTCTTGAATGTAAAAACTGATTCTTTCATCCTGTCAATCATCTCAATCAAGTTTATCCTTATCTTGAGATTACCTCTTCTTTTTGTCATTTAAGGCCAAGGAGCTGCAGACTCTGCACAACTTGAGGAAGCTCTTTGTCCAGGACTTGGCTACCCGAGTGAAAAAGGTGACCCGCTATGATTAAGATGTTCTTTGTTTGCTAGACAAGAAAGTCTCTTGCTACAGTGTCAGGATGACTGAAGTGTCCCTCTGTGTAATCTTTAAGTTTTAATGTTTGTGTTTTCTTTGTGCAGAGCGCTGAGATGGACTCAGACGACACAGGTGGGAGTGCAGCACAGAAACAGAAGATCTCCTTTCTTGAGAACAATCTTGAGCAGCTCACCAAGGTTCACAAACAGGTAGGATGTTAATATGCACACCCAGCGACGGTTTCCGCGCGTGCTTCCTCACTGACGTCTGCTGCAAATGAAAGAAACGATGTAAAACGATGTGAACTGTCCCACAGCTGGTGCGTGATAATGCAGACCTGCGCTGTGAGCTACCAAAACTGGAAAAGCGCCTTCGTGCTACGGCTGAGCGGGTCAAGGCCCTGGAGTCTGCTCTGAAGGAGGCCAAGGAGAACGCTGCCCGCGACCGCAAACGCTACCAGCAGGAGGTGGACCGCATCAAGGAGGCCGTCAGGGCCAAGAACATGGCCAGGAGGGGACATTCGGCCCAGATCGGTTAGTATGGACTGACGGGGCAGGAAACAAATATACACCTTCTGCCAAGAGTGCACATGTTTTAATGTCCAAAAGTCTCCAAAAATCTCCAGAGAAAGAGACACAAAGAGGAGTGAAGTACATATATTCATCTGTACACCTGAAAAGGCCCGTCCTCACTCTCTCCTCCCCCCCTCTCTCCCCCAGCTAAGCCTATCCGGCCCGGGCAGCAGCCAGTGGCGTCTCCCACCCACCCCAACATCAACCGCAGTGGAGGAGGCTTCTACCAGAACAGCCAGACGGTGTCCATCAGGGGAGGAAGCAGCAGCAAGCCCGAAAAGAAGTAAGTGTAGCACGACTCTTTTCTTTTTTCACAGAGATAAAGAGACAGTATCTCATTTAGGAGATCTAAAGAAGGAACTGAAATGAAAATGTTCCGGTGACGGTAAAGAACCGAGATGCTGCATGTAGATGCATTAATATTCTAGTTTTTGTAGGATGTATCAATGAATTCTCTTCATTAAGTTCCCAAGTTTGATTCTGGATGCACGTGTCTCCACGGTAAACCATCCAAACACACATGACAAACAAATACCTTTATTTGTGTTGCACTTCTTCAAACATGAAGTTAACAAACCGCTTCACAGAATTAGAATAAGCAAACACGTGAATAGACAACAGTGTAATGAGGACAGATCCATACATAAATACAGTCAAAACAAAAGAACACTAGCATACCGAGCCATACAAGTATTACTTTAACCAGTTTTTAGTGCACGTGTTAATATTTAGATTTTCTTTGTTTTTGTTACACAGCGACCTCACGACTTCATTTTTAAGTGAAATTAGTTTGACACATCTTCAGTCTAACTCGTCGGCTGCATGACGGACGGCAGCACTTGTATGACATTGATCGTTTTCTCTCTTCCTGTTTATCTGCAGCTGAAGAACAGCGGGACAGAAGGACGACACCACTGAAGAAGCCAATATCACCCCCCGCCCACCCCGACAACCTGTCATTCCATTACAGCGAACAGGCTCCTCGTCGCTGCTTTGGAGCCACGAAGGAGTTTCTGAATTATAAATATATATATATAAATATTCCTGGCCTGTACAGCTCCAACCGCCCCCTCCAACACCTCCACCCAATTCCCCTCACTTCCCCCCCAACCCAATCATGACTTATCTCTTTTTCTCTTACTGGATATAATAAAAAAAAAAAAATTAATGTAATTTACAAAAGGCAAGATAATATTCTTACCCACCGAACCAAACGCAGTCTTGAGCGCAGCCTCGGCAAGCGAAAAACCACGAGCACCTCAAACGTGTTGCTTCGGTTTTTCTTTCTTTGTTTTTGCACAGTCTGTCGTCATCCGTCGTCGTGCGAGTAGTTCTGCACTGTGCCACGCTGAATGTAAAGGGTAGCAAGATCTGAAGAAAAAAAAAAACACGACCTGAAACTAAACATAAAAAAAAAACCCAAAAAAAATTTTAAAAAAAAGGAGACCCTACCAGGAGAAATAGCTTGATCTTATAGGCTAACCTCTGTACATTTCATCATGACTATTATCGGTTGTTAACCACACTTTTCTCTGGATAGATTTTACATGCTTCTTTAAAGAAAAAAAACGACAAAAAAAACAAACAAAACAAACTGTAAACGGTTTTGAATTGACTAGATGGCGTCGAGCACTACTGTTCTGTCCGGTCTTGTACAGATGTAAAATTGGCACTACTGCACATGCTTCCCTGGAGATAGAAAGAGACAGAGCGAGCTGTACGAGAAGAGGGGAAACGGCAAAAAAAAAAGAAGGATAAAAAAAAAAAAAAAAAAGCAGCCAAGACGTGCGACAGTGTACTGTAGATGTATTTAACTAAATACCTGTGGAGGCCAATTGTTTTTATCATTAAGTTAAAATAAAACCTATACTCGTTATTGGTGACTTCATGAGAAGGATGTAAAGAATGTAGGACGGAAGAGAATGATCCGGTTAACACGACAAACTTCCACCTTTTTTTTTTTTTAGCATAGCCTATGCTAAAGTAGCTAAATGTACTGTTTTTACTTCTCTCCGTGGTTAATGATGCTGTGTTAATGGACGCTATTTATATCTCTCTGCACATTGGAGCACATAGACTGCAGCCGTATAGACCGAGATAGCACACACACGTACACACCACAATGCTTGTCCTGTCCTAGCTGGGTCGCTGTCACTCACTCATCTCCCGTTTTTTTTTGTAGTTGTAAACCCGACCTGTCGACTCGAGATTTCTTTTCAAGGGTGCCTCGCTTTGATTTGTTTTTCTTCTCCCCTCTTTCACCCCTTTAGTTGTTTCTTATAGATGTAGGACTGTACACCCCCTTTTTATTGGTTGTAAATTTGCAGAAAGTGATGTGTTTTGTTGGGTTTTATGTACTGTATTTCTTTAATTGTTCCTTAGATCACGTTATTAGACGCGTTATCCGAAAAAGGGGGAGCGGCGGGCGTGGGGGTGTCAAGTCGGTCAGATCCTTGCTGCTGATCAGCCAATCAGGAGAGCAGGGTCTAAAAATTGCACAACAATCTTCTGTTTATCACCTGGAGGAAGTGTTTTATTTAACTAAATCTAGTCAGGGGTGTAGGATTTATTTTGTGTTTTGTTGTCTTTGTTTTTTTTAGTGTCATTTCATGATTTTTCATTTAAATTCCCCCACAGCTTTTTTTTTTTTTGTTTTTTTGTTTGTTTGTTTTAAGCCTGTGATGAAGCCCCGGTGCATTTGGCAAAAAAAAAGAGCTTGTCGTGATTGTAACCCCCAAGCGTGAGAACACTAACATCTTGTGCAAGTGCAATATATTGTAAAATACACTGTATATCAGTCGACTGGCGGGTGTGATCAGGGTGTGCTCGCAGCAGTAAACCTGCCATGTGGAGTCAAAGTCCTGCCCCCCTCTTCCCCGCTAGCTTCTGTTCTGCTGACATTCGGTTCTCCATGTGTTTCCTCATTCACGGCTTCTTTCTGACAAGCTGGAACACGACACAGGGAGTTTTTCTCCTGCTGTACTGGACAGTAAACTCCCTGTACATGACGAGATGGTCAGACTTTACTAACCAGTGCAGTATTTAGAAATACGGACGGATTGTTCTACTGCAAAATACATTTTTGGGCTGAGACCAGTGGAACGAATCTAGCTGGAAAAAGGGGGGATTTCGGCTTTTTCGTAAAAATATCATGCTAAAACCTGCTATCTTGTAACAGGAGAGTTGGGTTTGATGGCACTTCTTCACAGTACCTGCACTCTTAAAAACACTCCATGTGTGGCTGTTTTTGACTGGAGGAAAAACAAAAAAAAGAAGTTTCCAAAGCCCTGTAAATGTTTGTTGACAGCAAAATAATCTATGTAGTATTAATTACTTTCTACAAGCTGCAGGAGTAGCTCCCCGTATCTATGACAGGACAGTGTTTGGTGTCTATCGAGATGGTTTATTCCCTCTGTGTTAATCTTTTAGATTAGTTAAGACTTTTGCAGCATGGACCTCAAAATGTTTATCCTTTGACCTTCCACCAAAACTGGATATGAAATGGGAAAAAATCATAAATAAAAACAACAAAGAATATTTGTGGTGTTTACCTAAATTTGAATTTTGCATTAATTCTAAATTAAAACAAAGTGTAGCCACTTTTTTTATTACTGTGTAATAGTTGGTCAATTTTTAAAGGGCAGTTTTGAGGATCCATCAGTGGACAAGGTACTGGATCATTCCTGGAGAACTGGGGCACAAATTGCAGGGCTCTGATATGGACGGAGATGGGAAGTTAATGAGATCACAGTTTTGGATTGATTGCATGATGTAAATGTATGTGTGATTAAATAATTATGAGAAAACACCTTGCATCTCTCTCTCTCTTTTTTGTGTGTGTGTGTGTTTGATTTATTGTGCTTCCAACCTGGCAACAGTTTTGGGGAAGAACCTTTCTGGTTTCAATGCCACTGTGAACAAAACCAGGTCCATAAAAAAACTAAAGTTTCCCCAGAGGCCTGACTTCAACACGACCGGGATAAACTGCAACATCGACTGTGAGCCAAGTCCAACACCAGTGTTTGACCTCAGTAAGTCTGTTGTGGCTGAATGGGAACAAATCTAGCAGTTGTGTCCGTGTGCCAGAACCAGCCTGCCAAAAGAGTCCAGTCCGGCCCACTGGATGACTTTCAGAAGTGTGAAAGTTGCAGAGAAGTCAAAATACGTACGACGAGGCGTTTTGTAGATCCACAGTACTCGTGGAAAAACAGACATTATTGAAATTTTCTTAAGACTCAGGATGTTCTGTGTCTTCATCTGTTTTGTAAATGAATGGTTTGAACACTAAAAGGAAGGCAACAACTTGCAGGTGGTGACTAAACGTGTAATAGTTTTACTGGCCTGGCTCACTTGAAATCAAACTGTTGGCTGTTTGTGGCCCATGAGCTAAACATGACACCTCTGGTCTGATGGAAAACCTTTCCAGGGGAGAGGAGGCTGTTGTTGAAATGAGATATTCAGCCATTATATGAGTGAGTAATCATTGGGTGTCTATCAGCTCTATAATAGCCTTAAATTAATTAATTAAATTGTTTATCCAAGTCCAAACTTTAAAAACTGAGGTTTGTAATGAATAAGACGAATAGTGAGCGGTGTAGGTGTAGTGTCTGGAGATTATTTGGATTTTTAAATGGCTTATTTCTATCTTCTTTAGCAGTGATATATGCGCCAGTGACCTTAGACCTAATCACTTTCATCTGCCTCAAAATAGCAATGACCACACCTCACTTTGGGATCAGCTAAATCTATCTGGGATAAATAGATATTACTTAGCCAGTGCATATACAATAACCACACCAGGCTATACAGAATATACATAAACCCATACCATGTCATTCCCCGCCTGTCATAACACGCAGTGCATGCGCGTTCACGCGAAGGG
This sequence comes from Miichthys miiuy, assembly GCA_036365135.1. Taxonomy (NCBI): domain Eukaryota; kingdom Metazoa; phylum Chordata; class Actinopteri; family Sciaenidae; genus Miichthys; species Miichthys miiuy. The sequence goes on along the minus strand of CM071617.1, from coordinate 3,820,640 downwards.
GAGTCAGATTCTGAAGGGGAGTCAGAAAATTCCACAACACCGGCCCTGGTCTGAAGCTAACATAAAATACACCGACACATCTCTCTACTTTCTTTGGCAGGTGGACCCAGCTTTGTATTTGTAGTCCCAGTCTAAAGCCATCAGGTGGCGCTATTCCCACCCACCCCGAACACCTGAGGGCTAGCATAGATTGTAAAAAAAACAAGAGCTCTCACTCTGAAAAGGGAGTCCCGTCTCCAACGGTTGGCTTTGAAACTACATGTATCGCCTCTGGGACACAGAGCGGTCACCATGGTAACGCCTTGTAACCTTTACGGCTCAGGTTTCCTCCTGGAGTGATCGTCTTCACGACAGACGATCTTTGCTCTGGAGGTAGTTGCCAAAGTTGTCAGGAGCAGGAGGCGTGAGTCCACGGGAGCGAGCACCGCTGTGTGGATTACACCGGCCGAGGGAGCGAACAGGAGCGGAGCTGGCCGTCCAACCAACCTGACAAGTGGAAGAAAAACTAGCTTCACACGGTGCTCGCTCGCTCAGTCGGTCGACGGGAAAGTTTAACTGGAATTTAACCTCAACCGGGACAGACGTGGAGTGTGTGCTTACGTCTCTCCGAGGACCGTCTCCCGCCAGGAGTGAAGGTAGGTTCGGGGTGCGGAGCTCTGACTCTCGGCCAGCGCTGTGCGGGACACGGAGGAATGTTTAGCCACAAAGCTAATTAGCCAGCTAACGTTAGCGACAGATTAGGCGCCCAGAAACGCGATGTAACTTATAAAACGTGAATGTAGAGTAAAGGTAAGACTTTAACACCTTTAATGAAGGCATAGAGGAGTGTTCCCATGGTTTGTAAAGTTAGGAATATGAGGAACTACAAAGTTATTTAATCCCTTTAGGAAACTGGTTCAGGTGGTGTGTTTATAACGTTATCCTGTGGGGGGGTCTGTCCCCATAAAGTTGCTGTTAAGCATGTTTAAATGTGAGAGTAAACCTTGTGGGTTAAACTTCACGAGCTGTCAGCAGGAGTTAACATGAACCTGTCAGGGTGTCATCCCCTTTGAATGTGACAGTGGTTTGTCTGTTAGACCAGGAGTCTCCTGAACCAGAGACAAACACAACAGGGACCCTTTATATTTACTTTATTTAACTTTTATTCCACCGTATTAACCTATCCATAATATACTGAGTTATTAGCCTGTATGTGTTTATGATTGATTTAATAGTTCATGCATAATTGATCTTTCTGATTCATAGTTAGTTTCTCACTCATCTGCAGCCTCACATTCTCCGTTATTTTGGTGAAATTATCAGTTATTATGACATAAATTGGCGGACCCCTTGCAGTACCTCTGCGGACCTCCCCTACGGGTCGTGGACCCCTGGTTGAAGACCCCCCTCCTGTATTAGACTGTAAATCATAGAGACATTGATTGATTGTCATGAGACGTTAATAAAGCACTGTCACCTTCCATATATTCAGGTGATAATATTATAATTTGGATAACAGCATGCAGTTATGAAGCTCTAACATGCCTAATAACTAAAGAGGATCAGTCAGTTGACATTTGGTCGTGTCATTTATCAGCAAATACTTTCTGTGCAGCTGTTTTCATGTTCCAAACAATATTGTTTATATGTTTTTTAATCGTCCTTTTTAATTTTTTACTCCTTGTTTGTCACGCACCGATGAACCTGACTCTGATCTAATGCCAGACATTTGTTTATGGATTGTGAGGACTTTATGAATATGTCTCATGTTTTGGACTTTGATTTGTGGGAAGGTTCTCAGTCATCCAGGTCATCTTTCTTCGAAAAAGGTTAAGTCTGGGGCAACTGGATTAACGAATAGCTGTAACTCTAAGTTTGATGATCAAATTCACACTTCTCATTCATATAAACTTCAAACTGTTTGAACACAATACATTTTTTTTTTTGTGTCCCATGTGGCTGTGAGGCAACTTCCAGCAAGTAAACTCGAGTTTGAGCAGAAAAATCTACACTATCACAGAAAGGTGATGTCCTGTCGAAGGCAGGGCACAAAAACTAGCACCAGCCAATCCATCTGTGTCACTTTCCACACCAAAAAAATAAAATAAAATGGACAAAAAAGTAAATTTTGCACCCTGGTCCCTCCATCAACTGATGAACCCCGCTGCCTCCTCTCATTTCTCTCACCTCTCTCAAGATGCCCACATTAAGTGACGTGCAGCTGTGTGACAGATTGTGGTTTATATGACAGTTGCAGCGGGACCACGGGGGAGTTGAGCTTCGAGGAAAGTCTCGGCGAGAGAGGCGTCTAAGTGGGACAGCCTGTGCTGAATCCAAACTGCTCAGGGAAATGTGGACCTACATTTGGTGTGACGACGTGCGAGAAGGTCACAGTGCAGAACTTGACTGGAACTGCCGCCGCTTCTTGACATTACAGATCACGCATCTCTTTATCGAAAACGTCGGCCACCGCCCCGAAAACAGTGGAGGTGAATGGCGCTGTTGTTGCTCAGAAGGTTGGAAAATGACATTTACCAGACTTGCAGGCGACACGTGTTTTCCAGAAGTGTGTTGTGGTTACACAAACTTTGTTGTCAACGGTTTTCCAGTGGATTATTTCTCCAGTAGAAAGTTGACATCTTGGCTGCGGTAATGACACTATGTGACCTCTTACAATGAGCTTAGTGAGCTCGAACCACTTCTCCAATCTCTTCCCTTCTCTTTAAATAACTCCCATAATGGGGAGAGAAATGGGCTCTCTCTGATGAAAAGAACTCACTCAAAGTAATCACTGGCAGCCCGGCTCTGGATGGAAAGAGTCTGAACTCTGCTAACGAATGTCATGTGAGGTCCCGGCGTCAGAGCAGAGTCGCTCCGCCGCCTCGCTCGTCCACGTTTTTGTGGAAACATTTCAGGCGTTAGCAGTGAAAAAAAACCAAAACAACCCTTCCAAGGTATTGCTTTCTGTTTTGCTGAGGCGGGAGAAAACAGGGAGGGTGTGTTTTCCTACATGTGCTGACAACGACAGATTTTTCCAACGCATATCAGTTCAAACAGACCCACACACACGTCGCCTCTATCGTCCCGTCAGCCGAGGCCTTTCGCGTCTTGCTGTCTCGTAGCACTGGGAGGTTTCATTCTTCAGATCCACCCCACCCCGCCGACTGTAAATCTTATTACCATCACATCAAATTAAGGCGCTTCCTCCTGATTTGCTGATTGGACTCTGAGAAGATTTGTGCTGTCTGCTAAATAGTGGCGCTGATGCTCGAGCTTAATGTAGGCAGGGATGAGTGAAAGAGACACTTAACCTTTTGAAATGCTTTCCAATAAGAAGACGAGTAACCAAAAATACTTCATATGTGTGTGGTTTGTGGCCATTATTGGGAATATTTTGTCTCTGTTTACAGCTACAGAAGACTTGTTGCGTTAATGTTCAAACAAATCTTTAATATCGTGGGAAATGTGTCAGCAGTTTCAAAGTCATTAACACTATTGTTGGTTTTAGATTAAGTGCATCATGTGAAATGCAGCGTTTCAGTCTCAGCTGTCAGACTGGTTGGTAATTTACCTAAAACTTTGGCAGGATATTGACAAGGACCGCCGGGGGAAATGTTGCTCAAGGAAGACAGGAAATTAACTTTAGTCTGACTGCTGCAGTGACATCAAGTCCCAAAGTTTCCCAGAACTTTAATCTAAATTACAAGCCGAGCGATGCTTCCAGAGTAGAGCCTCTGAAGAGTGATACTCACTGCTGAGCATGGAGAGAAAATCAGGCCCACTGTTTGCTCTTAGAACTGGAAAAGTACAGGAAAGATAAGGATCCCAAGTTTTTATATGAAGTGCATCATCGTGACAGGTTGTGTAAGAGAGCGTTCAGTGTAGCGAGATGATAAAATCTCACACCTACAGTGATAATGATTGTTTTTACTTAATAAATGAGGCTTATTGTTCAGTAAAAAGTTCCTCAGATTAGGGATTAGATAGAAATATCCTGTCAGGCCGGCCAGCTGGATTAGCAGGTCACAGGTTAATTAGGATAGGCTGTCAGTCCTTGTCATGATACGTGCATCACCCCAGTCTAATACTTCACTAGTCCGCTGTGCTTTGTGTAATGTTACAGCGAGCTGTGAACCAGCGTTTGCTTCAATTTGGCTAATGGACGTTACGTCGGTGAGATTTCCTTCAGGCACCTGAACCATCGAGGTAATCCACGGTGATATTATCCCTCACTCTATCGCGAGTAATCCAGCGGCCTAATCGCCTTTATGAAGCTAATGCACAGCTGGTGGAGGTAAACACATGCAGTAGTAGTATTGCGTAATAGCCGCCTAACCCACGTTTACTGTACAGCTGCTGCTTTTACCGTGACACCACTTAAAAACTATGCGTCCGGAACGTTAGACAAGCGGCTACAGAAGGGTGCGGACACTTCCCATCGTATGCTCTCTATGGATTCTTCATACTCTAAATAGATCCATCAAGATTGTGTCCGGTCCGACAGCTGCAACCACAACGTGGACAATGTGGCAATGAAGTGTGTGTGGTTGGTTTGGTGGGTCTGGGTCTGTGCGTGCATCATGAATGTGAAAGCAGAAAGACCAATTTCTAATCTAGAGTGACCGTTAAAATCATAAAAGTCATATAAAATAGTTTTTCAAGGCCTCTCTGATGAGTTTGTGGGCTTGTAATCACGGCCGTCTTTGTAATATCCTGTTTTTACTGCTGTGGATGCTGTAATATCCTGCCAATGCACCGAGATCAGGCTGTCTTTGAAACCACTGTCAGAAGGTAAAACGTTTGAACTGTGGTGTGGCTGGTCCGAATCGATCAGGGATTCACATTTAAAAGTCTACAACTGCTACACCTGCAGTCCTGTTTTCATGAAACTTAAGACGGATGGTGTATCTATGAAGCGTCAGCACTGATTACTCGTGGGCCTCGCATGTTTTCTTGCTTACTGTGAACATTTAAAGCACTTGGTTCACGCTCTCTCCTGGAGTGATTTTAAAATGATAGAGCAGTTGCGACGCGTTTCATTTCCCTCGATCACAAGCACGCCAGGAAAGTGTATCGATAAATTCAGAAGTCAGTGTTGCAACAGCGCAGCAATAGAGGTGCTAAAGATGTATATTTCAAACATGAGGCCAGAGATGTCGGGGTAAAGCGAGGCGACTCTGGTTTGCTGTTTGAAACCTTGAATTCGCATCATGGACGTTGCCGTCTTGGATGCAGAAGTGACCGTATTTCGACTAGAGTGTGAAGCTGGTGGGTGACTTACTGTGAGTTGGTTTGAACTCTGTTTTCAAGCAGTAGAAAAATACTTACTCATACTGCAGCTAAACATTTGACTAAAGTGTATTTATGAAAACATTTGAGGAGAGAAACTGGCAACGCAGTAACAGAATTTTGATTCATATTTGATCATCTGCCTGGTTTGACAGTTTGATCTGAGTTTCGTGAGCCTGGTGTGTTTCGAGCTGGATGAACTCGCTAAGAATAACTTGCCAATCAGAGGGTAGCCACAATTTACAAAATGAACATCATGCTCTGTGAAAGAAGACTTAAAACTAGCGGTCGAGATGATAAACTGTTTGCTGAGGTCATAAATCGAGTCAGAATAGGCTCGATTCTCCATAAGACTCTCTTTGTGGCAGCCAATGGAGCTGGCCATTAGAAAGAATCCATGTTAAAGACACTTCCACGTTGGCTTCACTCCACAGACCCAGATGCTCAGTCTGCTAACGATGCACTGTATACACATAAGGCTTCTCTTCTTTTGGCTCCAGCTAGCGACGTCGTACCATCTCTTTCCAGCCAAATAGCACGGAGCTAACCCGAGGCGGTATATGACAAGATGGCAGTATGTCACACTCCTGCCCACAGGCGAACCATGAGCTTTAAAAGAAACATTTTCTGTGCTTTGGCCTCAGTTTTAGTCTGTATTTGCTCCTCAGATAAGATGTTCCCTTTAAACAAAGGTTTGGCTCCGTTCATGCTGTTTTTTTTTTGTCACCGTCGGATGAGTTATGATCATTTTTTAAATTACTTTTAGAGAAACTTGAGAGCTCAAGGTGTGCTGGAGCCTCACCTCATGTTGTAAGAGTGTGTGTGTGTGTACACATGTGACTTCAGCAGGAAACTATGTGTGTGATTCGACTAATCTCAGCGGCGCTCAACATGCCTCGGTCGCTGCTTCACTGGCCGTCCGTTAGCAGACGGAGGAACGCGGTAAAGATAAAGTAGTGGAAGGAGACCATGTGAGTCACATTACCGTCTCCCCTCCTTCTGTCTGAAGCTGCACACACAGTCTCTGAAGAGGATTAAAAGCTCTTCAGTTTGTGTCTCATTCATTTGCTTTGATTGGGTTAGCCGCTATTGCGAGTATTAGGCTTTAAAAGACACAAAGTCTTTGTTGTAGTGTGTGTTGTGTAAGTAGACAGGGAAGGAAGAGGCATCTTTTCTGACTTATAGATGCATCTCCAGGGCTTGGTCATCTTGGTTAGGTGAGGAACTCTGAGATTGACTTTTTTTCTTGGATTTTATAGTTTATAGTTTTTAGTCTGACACTCCAGTTTTCTTTGACTTATGCTGCTAGTTCTTCTTTTAAGTCTAAAGAAACTGCTGTCCTCGCTGCTTTCTTTGTGCTGAAGGAGTTCCCCAGTGTTAAGTTCGTATTCCCTGAGGAACGTATTATTTATTAAAATATGTTTAATAAATGGAAAGTAGACTTAATGAACAGCCTGTCAACAACCTTGTGAATCAGCTTTATTATAAGCCAAGTAGGTTTTCCCTAAAAGAATTTGTCCTGGTGTTTTTGGTGCATAACAAACATGAAGTAAAAAAAAAAAAGAGTACTAAAAAATATAAATATATGCACAACTTTTACGTTTTAAAATGATGATGTAGCAAATGTCCTCGAGGACTTTGACTACAGCCAAGGAACAGTTATTAAGGTCCATTTATTGATTAAATCATGATTGCAGAACATAAAATAGAAACTGAGATGTATTTTTATGTATTGGGTACTTACTTGTCCTCACTGTCTTCCCTCCAGCTCTGCTCAGGAAGCCATGCTAATAAACATCTTCCTCTTGCGGTGAGCTGCCTCGCTGACAGTCATAGGCGCCATGGCGGAGCTGCCTATTGCTCCGGGCGAGGTCTACATCGAGGTGGAGTACGACTATGAATACAAGGCCAAGGACCGCCTCATTGTCATCCGCCAGGGAGAATGCTACATGCTGGTCAAGAAAACGAATGAGGACTGGTGGCAGGTTAGGAAGGAAGAAGGGACTAAAGCTTTCTACGTACCTGCTCAGTATGTCCGCGAGGTCCGCAAAGCCCTCATGCCACCTCCTAAACCTCTCCCGCATCCTCCTGTTGCCACTGGAAACACACCTCCACAAGGTGGGGGCGCCATCTGGGTAAAGCCAACCAGTCTGGATTTGGGACTCCATGAACGGTCCGCCGAGAACCTCCACAGACACGAGTCCAAAAACCGGCGCTCACCCTCCGCACAGACTGCCTCGTCTGGGCACCACTACAGTCCCCCCATTCATCGCAGGGACAGCAACCACCATCACCCCCCCAGCAGCCCCACCGACCACGAGCGAGCTCTGGCTGAAATCCTCGTCCAGGGCGGAGGTTCCCAACAGGACCCCAAAGGGAGGTCCAGCACTCTGCCGCGCACCCGAGCTCGATCCCCGGACCTGGTCAGAGCGCCGCTGGACGTGGACAGCACCCAACACTGTGACTCTGCGGGCGAAGAGAGGCGCACCAACGACTCGGAGTCTGGAGACGAGCTGAGCAGCAGTTCCACCGAACATCTCCAGGTAAAGACGAATTTAAACATTATTTTCTGCTGAGTCCAGGATGTGAACTGTCGGAGGCTTTTCAAAATAAAACTCAAGAATAAACTTGCCAGGGGAACTAATATATAATGCAGGCATCATGAGAGTCTGGGGAACAGATTACGCCCCCTGCAGCCATTTTCTGATGTCCGACCATTGTTGATATTGTCAACAGCTGTTTTAGTATGCAACCTGTGCTAACAGTGATTGTCCCTGTCTTCCTGTTTGGCTCTACTGGTGCCTGTATTTAACAGGGATAGCTCCAATTTGTCATTTTAAAAGTGTCACACCAGGCTTTGTGCTGTCACCTCTACTTATTTTTCCCATGTTAATATTTAAACCTCTCCTTTAGTTCCTTTTCTTCTGTTGGACACGTTCAGGTGATCTGATCTCTCGACCTAGTTCAGAAACTTTTGTTGAATGATTTGTCACCGCAGGCCTGAAGCCACCGAGCTGCAGACAAATGCAGCGTCAGTGAGATGGGGCAGCCGATTACTGGTGAGCCCGGTCGGTCAGTGGGATTGTTTGTTCCTGAAATCATTAGCTCGGTCTGCCACTGAACAAAAGCCAGTGAGGAAAATAGAAACCGGGTCTGTGTGGTGCTGCCACTGGGTGTAGACCCCTTTTTTTTTTTTTAGTGAACAGAAAGGAGTTGTGTTCAAGTTACACAGAGTAGTGCTTGTACAGTTTGTGGACTTTTGACCTGAATACCAACACTAATATGACATAAATATCAAATCTGCCACGGTACCATGAAAAAGAATATCAGTGTCATCAAGGACTTTGTTTCTTTGAAAAGTTACTCGATACTCGACAGATTTATAGCAGCTTTGGAACATTTTTTAAATGTAATTTGAGTGTCGATGTCAAGTGTGCAGCTCTTTACATTCATCCTTCTTCATCTTTAAAGGTCCAGTGTGTAACTTTTTGTGTTTTTTTTACACCTCAGAAAATGATCTACAGACGCTGTGGGTCCTCTATGTTGTACAGCCATGTTTCTACAGTAGCCCAGAATGGACAATCCAAGCACTGGCTAGTTTCTTCTTCAGGAAGGAGAAGGTGAAAAGCAGGGTTGCAATTAGTAACTACACCGATAAATCCCACTAAATCCCACACATTGGTCCTTTAATGTACTATAACTGCACTATAGTCAAGAGGTTATGTTGAATTTCACACTGTAGCGCCGTTATTCAATTTATTAAACAGTGTAAAATGTACATTCTCACACAGTTTTAGCAAATACAAAATAACACACCCTTTAAGAAACCCACATACACCGACCGGCCACTTCATTAGGTACACTTGTACAATCCAATATGATGTAATACAACACCTCTGACGTCAAGTTTCAGTTCAGCTGTCAAACCTCTCCCAAAATGTAGGTTTTGTTGTCATCAAACGACTCCTGACACGTGTCAGTTAGTTTGTCCTGATAAGTTTTGCTCACGCGAACACTGAGCACTGATTTCAGAGCGCTGCGTCACACAATGGAGTAACCGCTCACTCAGCATGATGTGCGTGTGTTTTTAGTTTTTTTTTTAAAGGTTATCTGAAAGCGAGCATATACAATTTCAAAGTGCGTACATGCTCTGAAAGCAGCCTCGGCCGGTCCACAATGGAGTTCCTTCCTTCCTCTGCCATTCAAATGGCAGGAGAAAAGGTCAAAGCAGTCGAGCTGGTTTTTGGTAACGTCCACAGCCGGTCCAGCTTTGTCTGAGAGCAAACGCTCTGTGATTTTTCTCATTCTGTGTCTGCGAGTGCAAATATGACCTCACACTAAACCTCTAGCTTTGTTCACGTGTTTGTAATCTCCTCTCATAGGTGAAGCACTTTTATACACACAGAAACAGGAAGTACTTCTTTTTCACTGGGTTCTTTCTTCACCTCCGCCTCGTCTAGTATTTCCCCTCATCAGGATGTGATGACTGTTCCTGGAGTGATTGATTGTTTGGTCAGGTGGACGCACAGCCTCGTGATGAGAAACTGTCCCAGTTTCGATGGGTTGCTTGTTTGTTTTTCCTCCGTCCTGACAGCATGCTGCTGGTGACAACAGCTCAGGTGTGAGTCAGGGCTTCCTGAAATATACAAACCACGCCCCTCTCTCCTATCTCGTATTTCTCTTCTCATGGCTTTCCTCTTCAAGCAGGAGGAGGATGAAGGACTATAAAACAATGCAGCAGTGTAGAAGCAGACAGCAGAGCTGTGTGTTTTTGTTTGCAGCTGCATGGAAAGGCTCCTTATTGGCAGCTCCTTCAGCGCCTTCTGATAAGCTACTTGCTTATGAGCGTGCCAGACTCTTATCTTGCAACACTGGACCTGACACTTTGTCACCACTTCAGTGACAAGTCAACTTTCAACAGCCACTCTTTTGTCATGCTCCAGGCTTCAATTTTATCTGTGGGACTGTGATTGTATCATCCATTTGTCATCAGCTGAGTCTCTGGTTTTTAAGAAAGTTTGGGTTTTTGCACGTCGTCTTTGTGTGGTCAGAAAAAAATGATCATTCTATCAATCTATTTGTTAGTTTGCTCACTGAATTTTAAAGATATCTGAGAGAAAAGAAGAAGAAGAAGACGGTGAAGTTTCAGGACATTTTCACCTAGAGTCGATGAAATTGCCACAGTCAGTTGATGTCCTCGTGCGGTCAAAGTAAATCCATGTGAATACTTTGCGAGTTCATCTTTTGGCCTCGACAGTGCTGACCTTTGAGGGAGAGCAGAGAGCTTGAGAGTCAGATCACAAGCTGGCTAGGTCAGTTCGGCTTCACTTGAATGAAACCGTGCACGATTCATATTCGTTTGTTGGCGGCAGTGAACGGCACAAAAGCTCTCAGAGATACTGTGACTGACTGCTGCAGCATGTTAGCTCAGCTAGCCGGCAGCTCCAGTAGTTCACCGACTACAACACTTTTTTTCGCGGAAACACATGCGTGACCGGGCCTTAAATCTAAGTTAGGCCCTGGTGTGTTTTGACTTGTACAAGATGCTACAGTGGCTACAGGGCCAAAGTTAATGCAAGCTCAACACATCCCATTTCTCTGCTTCTTCACAGTGAAGAGAACTGACAGTGGCATTTATTCTGAAGTAGCTGCAGGGAGTGTTGTTGTAGTTTATGCTGGTCAGGTTTTAGCTGAAGCTTGTAGATGGTTTAAGTTTACTGGTTGATCAGTTTGCAAAGATAAAGATAGCGGCTTGGTTAAACCTCAAACATGATCATGGTACACAGCATTTTTCCCACCACCTGCTGTATTTAACACCGCCTATAGCATCCAGAAGGCACATAGTTCAGATGCATGGCAACTACAAGGTAATAAAAGAACAGAGCTGTCCCAATATTAATATTGAGCTGGAAAATGTTACCGACTGAGATATCACTTGATACTTTCATACATACAGTATGCTTTAAAGCCCCTGGCCACGGTGGATTGGACATTGAATCCACTGAAGCAAATGCTTCCCTCCAGCAACTGAGTATAATGGCTGTCAAGGTCTCAGTGTGTTTTAATTTGCTGCTTCACTGCATCGCCTCATCCATTCTGCTTTCCATCACCCCTCTTCCTTCAGGATCATAATAATCCAGCAGCACTCGTGAGAAACACTCAGTGTGCCGTCTACTGTATGTGAACCTCACACGATTAGCTTTGGAAATGAACAATCAGCGTTTTAGTCGCACTGTCAAATGTCAAAACTCCTGGCTGCTGGACGCTGAATATTCCTCTTATCATGCCATGGCACGCCTTTTAATCTTTTGGTCCTGCAGCTGTTGCAGTATATGAGGAGAAATTTACAGGGGAAGTATAAAAATATCTGGCTTTACAAAGATAATATTCCAAACAGACAGCTGGAGAAAATTGGCTCTTCAGGTGGAGAATAACACAGGTTAACCCTACAGAATCCAAGGCACCACCTAAAGTTAGCTTATATACCATATTCTCAACAAACTGGACAATCTGTTGGAAGGGTTTAGATCCTCCTCCATGGAGTCTGTTATGTTAAACCGCCGTGTTTCTAGAGTAGCTCAGAAGAGACAAACCAAAACTGGCTCTAGATCAAGTGGCAACCTCCGCAGCTGGGAAATGAAGCCAATGCGTGAGCGTTACAGGTACAGGTCGTTACAGGTGGCTTGTTTGAGCAACCAGGCTTCATTCGGCCCAGATTTTGTGCTTCAGAAACCCGTGGGTGACGTCGCACATGCGTCATCCATTCTTTAAGCTGTCATTGCTCTAGATAGGGCCTTCATATGGGGTTGTAATTCAGCAACTACACTGCTCGATGCCACTAAATTCAGAATCATCTGCTCAGTGTCTCACTTTGCAAACTAACTGGCTCTTCAGAGTTCGCCCCTCTATGCACCTCATCACCATCGCTCAACCCTGCAGACTCCCATCGTTTTCTTTATGACAGCTGCAATCAACTAATGACTCTCAGCCGGATGATTGATTGGAGGAAGCGCTTCCTCATTTGTTTGATTACCTACTGTGGCAGGAAGTTGATCTGGCAAGTGTGTGTCTTCACGCTGTCACACCTTGCTGTACTTTCAAGCGGCTGAACACGCCCGTGCACATTAAGGCATAAAAATAAGTCATTCATTAATCCAGTGGTCTTTCGCAAGAACGCCCCTTTCTGTTCAGTTATGCGATGACACACACGCTCTGAGAGATCTATTAATGGGAGCCAGACCATCTGCAACTACTGTTAATTCCCTTTCTGTGCCTTTTGAATAAAAAGGCTTATTATATCACATGTTGGCAGGGAGAGTCAGAGCTCACTGGAGGGGTATTTAGATGCTAAATCATCGCCTCTTTCCCAAATGTTTTCACGCTGAGGACCCCCAGATGGAATCATAATAAACAACGGGCTCCAATTTGTGAAGATTGTTATAAAGCAAGGATTAATTACAGTTTAGGAAGTGTGTTTTTGGTTTATACATGCTTACCTGCAGCTTAAACAATTTGCTCAAGGCCGCTCTGATGCTAACTGTTGACAGAAGGGGAGTGACGCTGAGAATAAAATAAGCAATCCACGTTTTTTCCCAGGCTCACTGCTCTTTACTGTCTCTCTGCGCATATGCTTTGTTTTGTTATGTTTTCCATAACCTCAGCCGTGCTTTTATATTCTTTCTTTTTTTTCGTCTTATCTTCCTCCGACGGGTTTCCTGACAGATTGTTTGCAGATTACAGCCGGCGACCTTCTGTCACAAATCCACTTCTCTCACATCTGGGTCACTATTCAGCCAACCAGCGACTGACATGCTGTGTTTATGAAGGGTGCAGCTAATGATTACTTTTATAGTTATTAATCTGTAGCGTATTTTCTTGATGAATCGATTGTTTGGTTCATGAGTCTTATTTTGGCTGAAAAACTGTCCAAAACTCAAAGAAAGTAGAAGAGCCTGGAAAACTTGAGGCATTTTTGTTTAAAAACGATAAAATCATCAGCTGCACTGTTAGCTGACTTAATCCTGCAGCTGTCTCTGTATTGAACAAGTAAAGACTAAATCTTCGGTGAGATGATTGTGCTGTTTCTGTTGTGGATTCTGATGTTTTCTGGGATTTGCGCCCCAAAATGACTTCACAGATGTCTCATTTCAGGAAAATCACCGCCAGCCAACGGCAGTTCATTTGGGAATATGTCTCAGCTGAGTGCCTCAGACTGTGGTAGTGTCAGCTTTAGTGCTCATCGCCAATTTTATAAAGCAGCCCTGAGGGGTTTGTAGTACTGTTCTCAACCTGGGACACACAAACACACAGAGCTTGAGGCGGTCTGGCAGCTGACCCACTCCTTTGCACTGTGTGTGTGTGTTTGGCTCTTGTGTAACTGAGGGCTAAGATGGCCAAGTGTGACACCCTCACTTTGTGTCTTTTTCTTTCATTCTCTGCTTTGTTGTCCGCCTTCATTTCAAGCTGACCCGCTCATCTTCCAGCTCTGGTCCAACTGAACTTGTTCATGTCGAAAGCACTCTAATGTTACCTCTCTATAGCACTGCAAAGAATCACTCAACCTGCACTAAAGTTTTAAAAAGAGGTGGCAAACACAGCAAAAATTCCACAGATTTTGAGCTATGGGAGTGTGATATGGATAAAATCTTCAGTCCCGGTATAAGTGATTTCATGTGTCACCATATTTCATTTGATAAATCGCAAACACTCAGGTTGTTTACTTCACCACATCGATGAAAAATGTTGTAGATCCAGTACTGCCACAAAGCAATCCTGCTCATCGATTCACAGTGCTGCCTGCAGTTCTTGCATCCTTTGCTCTAAATGGTGAAGTAAAATCAGATCTCTGAATGCTTCTCAGATATTTTCTACATGGATGAAGGCACACCACCTCCAGCTGAACCTCTTTAAAAACTGAACTGCTGCTCCTCCCAGCCAAACCCAAAATCGACTCCCTATGTCTCGCCCCTACCAGTGTAGAGAGAAACTGACTGGTGACCAACTAACCTTCTCTGAACATGTTGCTTTAGTTGCCCAGTCGTCAGGCCTTACCTAACTCAATGTGCCACCCAGCTCCTGATACAGGCTGTGGTCATTACTGTAACGCCCTCCTGACGGGCCTCCCAGGCTGCACAGTGAAATCTCTCCAGATGATCCAGAACACGGCGGTGCGCCGGTCTTCAATCAACCCAAAAGGTCACACGTCACCCCGCTGCTCATCGAGCTCCACGGGCTACCTGTAGCAGCCCACATTAAATTCAGATCGCTAAAGCTGACTACAGCGTAGTCTTCAGTTCTGCACCGCCTGGCTCTGCCACCCGTACGCTCAGGACAATCCAAACTCTTCTCGTCTGTTGTTCCCCGTTGGTGGAACGTCCTACCAGATCAGGGGCGTCCCTCTCTACCATCAAAAACCTCCTGAAGACCTCCAGCTCTTCAGGGAGGACCTCCCCTCCAACACTACCAACAACTGGACATGCTAAATCTGCACTAACATGTCCTTGTCACACTGTACTTTGATTGTTTGTCTGCAGATCCGATATCGAGGCTCTCTTCTTCCAAAACATCTCATGATGTGAAAGAGATAACTGTGGCGATCCACTGTGTCTAAATCAATGTAACTGATAGCAGAAACACTAAAGAAAAGTGTGTATAATGTGGATCACTTACATGATGGCTGGTACCCGATCCACTCAAGTATTGGTCTGATATCGATCAAGTGTGTCCGATTGTCTCTGAATGATCGACACCCGTCGTTTGACGCCATCAAAATTAATTTACATATCAACAAGAGTGTGGGAGTTGTGACGAAAACTGCAGCCAGTATGTGAAGATGTACAGCTGTTACATTTAATACTGAGATAAACTTTTATTCGGGAGATGCTGAACGTGATTTTTAATGTCCAGGAGTGATGAAAGTTAGACTCCTGACGAGCAGGAAGGTTTGAAAAACACAACTGTCGGCGATATAATGAATATCCTGGGTAGTGATTACAGAGGATGATCCAGTGTGCAGGGTAACTCTGCCCTGTATGACTTCTTTGATTAGAGACAAAGAAGTATGTGTGTGAGGGGGGCAGGGGCCACAGTGTTCCTCACTTTATGGAGCTTTTCTTTAATCCCTCTGGGAGCTTCAATTGGATATCTGTGTGTGTGTGTGTGTGTGCGTGTGTGTGTGTGCGCATGGGGCGTTATGGCATTAGGGGAGGGCAGGTCAAGCAGCGTGGCAGCTGAGAGAGAGCGAGCATCA
This sequence comes from Miichthys miiuy, assembly GCA_036365135.1. Classification (NCBI taxonomy): domain Eukaryota; kingdom Metazoa; phylum Chordata; class Actinopteri; family Sciaenidae; genus Miichthys; species Miichthys miiuy. The sequence goes on along the minus strand of CM071617.1, from coordinate 3,805,123 downwards.
CTGAGCTCTCTCTCTCTTTCCGTTTATGTAAGTACGTGTGAGTGAATAACAGTCAGTGTGCGTGCGTGTGTGTGTGTGTGTTCGAGTGTGTGCAGGGCCGCACAGTGACATTATCTGGTTTGTCACAGTGACATGTCAGTCAGGGAGAGAGGTTGTGAGGCTGCCGTGTTTCTCCGCATCATCACTGCCCTCGTCAGCACCGCCGGTTACAAGACTTATTCTTCGTCGTCCTCCTCCGCGGCAGCGGCAACTCCAGCCACAGGACAGCATGTACCCAGATGAGAATGAGACGGTAAGGCGGCTTCTTTATCTGTGCATGTGCGCTGCCGGCGGCAGAGGCGTTCATGCAACTACGTGCATGTTTGTTTGGTTTTTTTTTTTTTTTTTTTGCCAAGTCAGCACAACCCTCCACATAACTCTATCGTGTCTGCACAGTGACTACCAGCCCTGCAACACATGCCAGCCGGCTGTATTTTGTCGCACCCTTTACATGAAGTGGTTTAAATTTCATGCTCCGATCCCAGTCATGCAAGCAGAGAGAGTTACCGTCTAAATGCTCTCAGTCATACACGCACTCAGAGATTTGTATTTCTGTCCCTGCCTCTCACTCATACACGCAGCAGCTGATCTTGCAGCTTTCCTTCACGAGCTCCCGGTGCACACTTTGTGTTTATTATCCATTCGTCGAGCGTGAGAGCTCGCAGTGATCCATAACATCGATTGTTTGAATCCCAGCCACTTCTGCAGCCAGAAGGGGACAGACGGGGGCGGGTAGAGTTCAGTTACTCCGAGATGTTTCTGAACTGACGATGGCACGAGGCAGGACGGCTAAGAGGACGCGCTAAGTGCTTGCCATGCTTCATTACATAAGCGCTGGCTACGTAACATTTGTTTGGACAGCTGGCTGGTGAGACGAGCTCGGGGCGGCGGTGATGATGATGGGAGAGAGGCGGGGTGGGAGACAGGAAACAATATACTGTGATGTTTGTCTGGATTTTAGATATGATATACAGCTAGAATGAGTGATATTTCACACGCTGAGAGCACTGAGCGGAAAATATTTTACAAAAATGTGTTTTAATTTTTAAAACCACGAAGAACTGGATGCAAACTTTAGTCTTTGTTGGCTCTAGTGTCTTAAAATATGAGTTTACTGGCAGCCTGAAGCCATAAACTGCTCTGTTTAATCAGTTTCAATAAATATTGTGTCTCATTATCTTCAGTGGGTGTCTTTCTTTCATTAAACGGCAGAAAAACTGCACATACCTATCACCTCTTACAAGATATAGCATCAGATTATTGAAAGAAGCAGCTCTTTTTTTTTAAAAATGTAGTTTGTGTGTTTAAACGCGAGTCTTCGTCTGTGTTACGAGATCAATCCCCTCCAAACCGCCACGTATATCTGAGCAGCCACTTAATGACAGAGAGCCGCTCGCACCGTGTAATCTCCTGGTCCAATATAAATAAAGGTTTGCTCGTAGCCCTGCCCATGTGTATTCATGCTTGTCTGGCTGATGACGGCGCGCTATCATTTGTCACTTTCCAGTAGAAAGGACTGCGTTTGTGCACTTTGCCCCCCAGAGTCAGAGATTATTAACTTGGCAACAAGACTTTTCAGTCTTCTATCTGAGGTTCAGATGTGAACGCATGCCATTATACAGGATGGATTACATCTTTTAGGTTTTAAACAGCTGTTTAAGCGGCTCGCTCAGACCGTATTCTTTGGAAAATCCGGGAATTTCATGTCTTCACTTTCAAAAAATGTGAAATCGTGAGCTTCAAAGTATCCAAAACAATGGAAAATTAGGTTATTACTGGTGCAGACATGACTGCATACCTTTTTAAGACTCTCGGGTTTCTCACAGCAAAACTAAACAACTAAAGATTCTGGTACATTTTTCTTCGATTTTGTAACTTCCTTGAAACTCTGACGGAGGCCCAAAAAAAAAAAAACGGACATTTTTTAACACTTGTCTTTGCCAGCATTTTCCGATTTCCTATTTTCTTTCATACTTTGTAACATCTGTTTGGAAAGACAGCATTTTTAAAGCAAATTTTCTGCTTACAACCTTTTTAAAAAGTGAAGATTTGCACCATTTATCTGTCTTCATTATTCCAGAATTTGTTTCTCTACTTTTTATTTCCATTTTTGATCGATAAAAAGAATAGTCAGTTGTACCGTTGGCTTATTTATGTAGCAACTTATGTATTTGAATGTGTATTAACACGAGATGTTACGTATTTTCTTGTGTACTAGCAGTACTCGCGCGCTCTCTCTCTATCTCTAAATACCTTGTTTGTGAACGGTTCCTGCTTTAATCACATCAGACTGATTTCTATCAGACGCGCGACGTCATCAAACTACGTCTTCTGTTTTGCGGTTTTGATGCGAGAGACCCGATAGCAGCAGACTTTACACACTTTGCTGCAACATTGCTGAACATGTATGGAATGCAGAGATGGGAACACGTATAGGGATTGTACGCAAGCTGAACTAGGAGCATGTCAGGCAGTCCGACTGGTTTAGCCCTCCATTACACAAAGACCTACTTTCTCCCCAGAGCTTACAGTGGCTTTCTTATGGATGTCACATAAGATTTGATGTCAGTGGGTCGCAGTTTTTTCTTTTTTTAACCCTTTCATTGTACATGTGGCTCAATAATGTAGGCTGGCTTGATTGCGGTGAGGTCAGAGGTCATGGGATAAAGAAAACAGTAGTAATATGAACTGGTCGGGATCAATGGCAGGATGATCCCGTCTTAAGCTTTGTTCTAGTTCTGTCAGTGTAGTGATGTGAGATATTGACACGCCTAGTAAGTACAATTCACATACCGCTTTCAGAGAAATGTCACTGTTTATGTTCTTATAGATATTTTAGACAAAACAATGACAGTGCCTGCACATTGTTACATTGTTTCCAGTGTTTTTATCCATGTATCCTGCTGCTTCACCGGAGGGAGCGGGTGGATGGTCTAGATAGGGTCTTTCCAGCTCGGTAGCCAACACCAGAGTTAACAGTTACTACTCTAAATGATGCAAATGATCTGGTCTCAACATCCAAACAAAGTCAATGGTTTCATCTGAGCCTTTTCCAGGCCCGAATATTTCTTCATAGCTCAAGGCCTCCTTATTTGGAGTTGAATTGTAAATTAGCAAAGACATGTTTAGGCTAGTGTTAGAATTGTGTGCCGAAATGTTGACTCCCCTTCTATCTTGGTATCTTGGGATGTGGCGTAAGAGTTGGACGGTTCAGCCTTGCACTGCAGAGCTACAAGTTCAAACCAAGCTCTGCAGCTTTTGTCAAGTCACAATCAAGGAGATGTGCAGCCGTGAAGGTCTGCCTGCACCCCACACAAGTCTCTGTGAAAGAAAGTAGTTCCCAAATGCCCCGTCGGATTGAATTGCTTTGATGAAACAAAGATTACAGCAGGAGTAGACGGCGGAGGCATGCTGGGAAATTAGCTGCACATTGTCAGCTCTGCTAGGTTTAATGTCAGCCCCTCTCCTGCAGGATAAAAGCTCCTTAACTTCCTGTTTGGACTGCGCCCCTGAGGTAATTCTATTTCAGATTAGATTAGTAGATTATTCCAGGAGACTCGCCTTCCTGTTCCTCTTCTCCCTCCTCTACCTCCTTCTGATAATGAACAAAAAGTCCTGAACATATCTCACATTATCCGTGTCAATTTGCGCCGTTGCAGTTATTTGTAAAATGCACTTAAATGTCACAGAGAGTCCCGACGAGCACCCCTTTGTCTCGTTGAACTGGTTTGACATGAGCAGGTTTTTAGCACTTTGTTCAGGTTTGCTGCCTGAGAAGTCAAAGACGTGATGCAGACTTTTGTTCATTTGCATTCAGGACCAGAAATACAGGTTCAGCCTCAGTGAATAGCTGGTATTCTGAATTGCCTTTTTTTTCTTCTTCTTCTCCCAAGGACAGTTGGATTTTAGCACGGCTGGGTGAATACAAATTCTAATCACACAATGCTTGTTGTTATCTGTCACTTATACAAACCCTTCTCTGTGCCGGGCCCTTCTGCTCTTTGTACTCTGGCCATTTATAATTATCAAAGTGCAAAGTGCTGAATCTGATCCTTCTCCTTGCTGCTCTGCTTCACACCGTAATGGAGTAAAATGCATCAGTGAAATATCGAGACCGAGAGACTAAATCTTACCAACATGTGAACCCCTGCAGCTCTGCGGCTTTGTGTTTTATCAGCTTTTGTGGAGATAAAATGTGTCCGGGCAGAGAAAGGCCGGGAAAGAACATGGTTCATCCCAACCCAGAGATACCAGAATTTTATTGTATTTTATCATCTGTAACTTCAACTTTCTTGTTCCCAAAGGGAGATTTGTCTTGTAGCAAGGTAAAACATCGAACATACACAAACTAAGGTACGTAAAACATGATAACCCTCCCTGTAGTGGTACTTGGACGAATTAAAAACACATTATACTATCAAAATGTCATTTAAACCAGATTAGCAGCCAGTTCTTGCCCAGTTCTGTTCAGGATTTAACAACAATCAACAGTGAATGATCTTCTTATTAGGAATTAGTCTGCTTCCTGTGTGAACTGTCTATAGCTGAGGAACGTCAACCTGTATTTTAACGGTGGTACTTGGAGAGCTGAATATTTCCTGGGGTGGTACATGATGTGAAACGTTTGAGAAACAGTAGACTAGAGTATATTTAGTCATTGCTGAATGATGATAACTGATGAACATGTCCATCAGGAGACCATAATGAAGTTCAGAGCTTGTTGGAGTTTAGGGTTTTATTTACATCCGTGTCATCATGGTTGATGGTGAAAAGTTGCAGTCTTTCATAACCTTGGTTTTATTTTCATAAATTTGGCCACCGTTCCTTCAGCAACATCGCTAAAAGGACATTAGACGGGACAACAGACAGTCTTACAGGTTTAAAGCAAACCCCAGATGATTTATTTGGCTGAGAAGGAAGGCTGAAATTATCACCAAACTGTTTTATTGTAGTTTACAGATCAAGTCACTCAATCAACCCTACTTACTGTAGTTGAGCGCACAGTTTCCCTGCGTGATGAAGGATTATTACAGACATTTCAGGTACTTTTAGCATCCAAACAAAGTGGTTTTGATAATCTACAACCTGTTGTAGCCCAACTGGACGTCGTTGCCGGAGCTTTGCCATTAATTTGGTGAGTAAAACGTGTTCAGAAGTGACAGAACGGACGACCAAAACTACAAGAATAAGATCAGAGTCGTAATAAACTGTCCAGCCTCTACCAGAATTGTCATTTTACCACTCAGCTAGAGTCTTAGATTGTAATGAAACCTACAAATAATGATGTTTCCCAACACGACTGCTCGTACAGACAAAATACTCAAAGTTAGGAGGTCAGGCTGTTTGACATAATGTGGTCCATTCAGCTTTGTATCTTTCAAGAAGAAAAACAAGCACTTATCAGATTGTTCTTAAAATTTGTCTCACTGTCCCGTTGTCGTGGGGAACTCTTTATCTCGGCCAGCTAGACAACAATAATCCACATAATGTTTGCTGTTCATCTTTTCAGGTCTGCCGTGAGTGTTCCCGAGTGCTTCGTGGACAGATTCTCAGGTTTCAGTTCAGGTTGGAGCACGTCCGGGGGAAATAACTGTGCTGTGTTTTCTCCGAGCTCCCTGTTGAATTATCAACTACTGCATAATTGCAGCAGAGTTTCCCTTCTAACGCTCTGCCTGCCATATCTGAACGACCTTGCAGGATTTGCATGGTCATTGAAGTAATCACAGCCAGCAGTTTCTATCTCCGGCTCATCTCTCAACATTTTCCATCCAGCTGGTGGATGGAAAGCTGCCAGGAGACGTTATTGAAGACAAGCTACAGCAGCTAACAATGCTTGTGCAATGCAGTTTTCCTCTTCTACAACTTTCCCTGTATCCCCACTCATTTCTTTACTTGTATTGATCCAGGGAAGGCTGGCTGAACACACACTTTTTCAGCTTCACATGCAGTTAGCTCCTCCATACAGCTGCTGTGTCTTTTGTCGGTTACCAAGTCGCCCAACTGGAACAGCTGGGATGAGGTGTGTCCCCCCTTCCTCCTGAGGGCTCCTCATTCACGTACCTAATCGTACAGTCACAGACTCACCTCTTTAGTCTCTGGATGAGTATTAATTATTGACAAACGTCCATGAACTTTCTGCTAGAGAGGTTTTGTTTGCAGTAGATATATGACAGATGATAGGGTCAGTGAGTGAGAGTGTGTGAAACCTCTTTGTTCCCTGTTAGTTTATTGTTCTTTGGTTTGTTGAGACGCATTCACGTGAACACGACTGAAGAATGACGAATCTTACAAGCAGTAGTTCTTACACCAAATATTTACCCCACAAAGTAGAAGACAGATTTTTCTTAACAGTACTGTTCCCTGATTCAAGCACTCATTCCTTGCACATCTCTCTCAGCCTGAGCCCGTAAACTTATTTTAAAAGAAGAAGTTCTGACATGCTACAGGCTGTATGAAGGATCATCCTTAGCCGGCGGGGGGATCTCTTCTTCCTGCCTCCCGTCTTCCTCATACCTGCCCTTTTACTCTCCTCCTCCTCCATAAAGAGGTGCGCTGTTGAGGCATGCGGCTGTAAGGAAACTGGGACACGTGGACTCTTCTCTGTAGCTGGAGGAGGTGAAAAGTATTTGAGTACATGTATTTCTTTTTCTTTTTTTCTCACTACATTCTTGAATGTGTGCAGAGACAGGTCCGTGCAAGATTCTCAGATTAAGGCTCAAGATCTTGACAGCACTATTGAACTATTGCTTAACCGAGCAGCTGTACTCGCGGTGAAGGCGTTAATGATTATTGATTATTACTAAATAAAAAAAAATCATCTGCGTGTTGTGCTTTCCTCTTTAAGAGAGAACACAGCAGCGCCGGCCTGTTTTCTACAGGCCGCTCTCTGCAACGTGTCGTCGTTTAACTGGGATACATGATGATCAACGAGGCTCTGGCAGGAAACACAGCCGGCTAACCTACATGGACTGAGGCAGATGAAGATTTATGTAGATCTACCTCAGCACTCCAGAAAACAACAATGAATCTAAGGCTTCCTGTGTAATAGGAGTTTTCATGCTGCATAGTTGAAGCAGGTTGACCGTGGTTTCAGCTTTGTTGTATCTTTGCACCGATTTACTCCGGTTGCACATTATTTCCTCGTTATTCACTCGCCAATTACTTTGCACTGTCGTTGACCTTGTGAAAAGACTTTTGGAGGAAATATTTGGGCACATTGTCAAGCTTAATTACACTGAGCTTTTCTAATTGCTGTGTCATTTTGCCGTTGCATGCTGCTGCTGCTGCTCGGCTTTCATTGGCCTTTTTTACTTACTGTGCAACGGTGTGTTTAACTGGCGTTCTTGACTTGAAGGCATGTCACGTTCTCCTGGAACTTTGGATTTTTGTCCGACCAACAGTCTAAAACCCCACATATGTTCGGTTTACAATGATTTGAAACAGAAAAGGCTAATCTCTTCATTAGAAAAGCAGGAATCATTAAGTTTTCAAACTTTTATACCTTAGTCAGAATTCATTCCCCAGATTTTTGGCGATAGTCTTATGCGGAAACAACGTCTTATGTGGAAACGCTTCTTAAATGTGACGTAATTCCTGTTAAAACAAGACGGTGAGGGAACCATGTATTATATTTCAATCCATCCCCTGTCGAGGTGGCATTTTAGGTCCTTCTCGAGGATCCTGAAGCGTCCCCAGGCTAGATGGGCACCGTCCAGCAGGTCCTGGGGTCTTGTACTAGTTGGACGTGCCCGGAAACATCTCCGAAGGAGGGATCCCAGGGGGCATCCTAATCAGACGCCCAAACCACCTCAGTTGGTTCCTTTCAATGCAAAGGAGCAGCGGCTCCTTTGCGAGCACCTCCATATGCCCGGCCACCCGATGTGAAGACGCTCATTTCGCCCGCCTGTATCCGCGATCTCATTCTGTTGGTCACTACTCATGACCATAGGTGATGGGTGGAACGTAGATGGACTGGAAAATCGAGAGCTTTGCCTTCTGGCTCAGCTTCCTCTGAACTACAACAGTCTGTTCGTCCGCAATACTGCCAACGCCACACCAACCCGCCGGTCCGTCTCACGCTCCATTTTCCCATCACTCGTTAACAAGAACTCCTCGCTTAAATGAGTAAATGAGATATTGCTTGGTTACTTGGTTGCTGGCAGCTTTTTAGTGACAGCTACTGGGGCAGTGTGAGGTCATCACTTTGGGAAGTAGTTTACCAGGAAGTTTTCAAAGAAGGGAAACATGAGTAATACCAAAGGAAAATGTGTTAAACTCATTGATTATATCTCAATAAGCTAACAGTACAACGTTATCAGATGCAGTGTTAGTATCTAACTGCTAGATTTTCTAAATAAAACACAGTCAGCTTAAAATACAACTGGGTCTACCAGCATGAATGTCCTATATAAATGTCAAGCCAGTAACCTAGTTAACCTCAATCAGGCCAGAGATGCCCTGACATCTTAAAAACAGGCAGCTGAGTGTAAAAGTCACTATCTGTCCATTTTATGCCAAATTCAGGGTTGTTTTTGGGGTTACCAGATGGGGAACCTAACAACAGCCAAATAAAGATGTTATCTTACCAAATGTGATGTATATTTTTGTGATTCGCCACACGCTGTGGCCTGAACATGAACACACGCTTGTGTTATGTTTCAATGGAAATCTAGCACATTTCTGACTCAAACCAAAGTCTGTGAAGAAGAAGGACGAATCACTCCTCCCAGAATACCATCAGGGTTAGTGCTATTGTGCCACAACTCTCCCTCTTAAGTAGCTCATTGATCTCATTCGCAGTTATCCCATAATTTCTGGGTTCTGTCATGATTTTTGCCGTCAGTAAAAAAAAAAAAAAAAAAAAAAAATGCCACTTGTGTCATGTCTCAGGCGTGACTCACTCTTTTCCAGCGCCCACTGAGGTCCACTGTTGTCTGTGCCTCGGATGTATGACGTTTAGTGTTTCCATTATCTGTACAACCCTGTACCTCAGGGCTTTGTATACAGACCTCCAGTTAGAGTATAATACTCTTCTTCTTTTTATCTCAGCACTTTCACTCCTCAAATCTTAAGATGTTTGCATCTGGCTCAGCATTTCCTTCATCCGATGGTTTGTCACTTGCACTTCAGTGGCAACATTGAGTCATCAAACAGCGTGTAGGCTTGTGTTTGATGTACCTCCAGTCTCTCTGCCCCGCCTCTGTCATCAGCCTCATGCTGCCATTTTGACACATCACCCACATGTTTGACCTCACAGCGGTTATTACTGCTCGAGGGGGGAAAAGAATGTGGCTTTTCACAAGTCCTGGAGTGCGAAGAAACTGTTGTGGGCGGTAGGCGAAAGCTTTTTTGAGATGAGATGTAGGAATAGTGGCTGAGGGTCTGCAGACCTCCAAGGCTCCTTGATATTGTTCCAGGAAGACCCAAGGAGTGTGATGAATAAGTGATTTCCAGTAAGAAAGAGTGACTGGTCTGATTATAGCTGCCTCTTTTATTGAAGTCTCCGGGGGTAACAATTACTTTGATTAAAAATGATTCTTCTGATTACGTATTGAGTAATTATTTTGTCAGAAGGTTAGCCAACGATGAAAAGATATTTAAAAGCTGGAATTTATTGACGAATTGTTCTTAATAAATGAGATACCACATTGTCATGTAGTTTGGTATTAATCAGAGCACAGCAAACAGCAGAGATTATCTAGTTATCCGGCATTTCCTGCGTCATATATTACATCTGACAAGGCTATTGTTTTGTTTGCAGCGTCACACGAAATGTGACATCACTTTACTCCCATGAAAGGCCGAAGGTATGAGGAAGTCAGGCGAGATGCTGCTGCAGTAACAGGCTTAGGAGAAATAATGGGGACACTCCGCGCCGTGACTTTGCAAACAACAAAAGGAGGTTAGGAATGTTTCGGGAAGTTTCCCCTCACAGATTGGAAGTTGCGTACAGCCCAAATAAAAGTCCGATTGGATGTTTGTCACCGCTCTGTCTCTTCCTATAAAGTATTTCATGATTTAAAGTTTTTTTTTGTCTCCTTGTTTAATCCAAAGTTTGTGTGAGGCCTCATTATTATTTGGCTGTGGCATCGAGACAAACATTTAAATCAAAGGTCGCCGACAGACAACCGTTTTCAAAGACGTCTCTCTGCACGCTGTGGTTCAGCCGCGGGCCTCGCTAAAGGCAAACATGTCGTTTTGAATGAATAAAGTCTACTTAGATTATTTCTGCTCCCCACTGAGCCTCCTTTTATCTCCATCAGTTACACTGTGCCGAGCGCAGCGCATCGTGGCTGTGTTGTGTCTCTGTTTGCTCGGTTAATGCGCCCATAGCCTCATTCATGTCCATGAATGGACGCCCAGCACATTTGGACTGATGGCCTTAAAAGACCTGTGTCTGTGTCTGAAGGAATAATACTCAGTTGTGTTCCTCCCCGCTGAGTTCGGCCTTAACCCATTCAAGTGCGCCCAGCTGGGTCAGGCTTGCTCAACAGTGAAGCTGTGTCTGTTGTAATGTGATCTGACAGGACGAGCGGCGAAGGAAACGAATGTGTTCAACTCCTCAATGCAGCGTTTGGTGCTTTCCAAAAATTCACTGCAAGCTGCAGAGTTGATTTTATTCACTTTGTTAGTTTTGTCGATGTGATTCGTCGTGTTTTGGTGTCAGTGCGCGGGTCGGTTAACTCAACGAGGATGTTGTTGATGTAACTTTGTAGAAAGGGAACTTTCAAGACCGAACAGTCGCGACTAAATTCCCAAATTCACCCGTCATAATCCATCCATCCATCCAAGCTCTTCCTCATCAGGGTTGCGCCCGGGTGACTTAAGGCGAGAGGCGAGGTACACCCTGGATGTTGCCAGCTCATCACAGGGCACATAGAGACAGACAACCATTCTTTGGGCGTGAGGCGTCAGTGTTACTCACTGCACCACTCTTAGATTATGAATCATAAGCCGTTATGTGTAGAAATTGACAAATAATGTTGATGTCTTTCAGTTGTGACCCGGCCGTCAACCCCGGCTGATCTGACCAAGGGAGTTTCCATCCAAAGTTCCTCCAAATTTATTTGCATTTCCATAAAATCGACACCTCAGCTGACCATAAAAATGTTTTTTAAACAAGTCGGAAGCAACATATCAACTGCAGCAACTTTTACCAGGATTGACTGTTTCTCTAGATAAAAACGCCATCAGAATAGTTTACACCATGTTAGAATCAGAAGTTAATTAAAGTACACTTAAAGCCGGCAGTATGTGCCGTATGAATCTGCTGCAAACAGAAGTCTGTTTGGACAACACTCCAGCGGAAACCAGGCTGTGTCCCGCTTGTGTTCTCTAATGTGCCTCTGAATGGGAAATGAACTGAATGTGCCCCGTCTGCCGCAGAGGGATTACAACATCGCTCGCACACTCGCGCATGCAGCCATCTGCCTCACCGCTTTTTCAAATCGAATCAGAGGTCCGCTGCATCAAATTAGACTCGCAAAGGTCAACCGGCGTCTGACAGGAAGTTAAATACGTTTTTGCTTTCAAAAGCCTCTTGTCACGTCAGACGTGTAGACCTTACCAGACTTGATTGATGGAGCACAATCGGTTATTTAAATGGATTTCTGCCATTAGCATGTAACTAACAGGTTCATTCCTTTAGCTTGAGAGGTGGCAGTGTTCCAGAAAGGAGACTGGACAGGTGCATCGGGCTGCAGGGGCGCTCTCAGACCTCTAACCCACATCTCCCCATTTTCCAATTCACTCGGAAACGTTCGGTATGCCTGTACGGGTTACTCTGTTGACGCTCGCTGCTGCCGACAATGAAGAGTAAATGTTTTTTGCCTGTGTAAACTCTCACCCCCGTCTGCTGACATTTTCACATTTGTCATTTGTCCATGAAAATACATCCTGGCAGAAAAACACCCGAAAAGTTTGTGGAAGAAAATTCATGTTTTCACAAGTAGACCAATAATTGCAGAGGGATGACCATGGCTGAAAGTTATATATACACACTACCAGACAACTTTTTTTCTGTCTATGACTCAGCAATACCCACAAAAATCCCCTCATAACAGGTTGGATAAGCGGCTCAACCACAGAGTTAACCAAAAGTGATGTTTGCCAGATGTGTATGAGGTAAAACTCTCCTGTAATTCCTAAGAAAAGTTGTTCTTTCCTATCTCGTTTCATGTCCTATCTCCTCATATTTGTCTTGCGACTCTTCTTCACACTTTGTCGGGAGCTCTTTTTGGTTTTCTAGGTCAGCTTGCTGGCTCTAACTCAGACACTGGACAGCAGCTGTACATAAGTGGGGTTTGTAACCAGCAGGTCACTGGTTGAAATCCCCAAACCAGCTGGGATAAATCTGTGTGAAGAGTAAATAAATTAAAAAAAAAAAAAAAGGCATTGAACAGCCAGATTCTCTAATGAGGTTTATCCACAGCAAACAGTAGAAAACCATCAGATCTGAGAGAGTAACTTGAGCCACGCCAAGCAAAGATAAACAGGCACCAACAGGACAAACGCATTCAGACAAACGGCGCACAGGTCTTCAGGAGGATGTCGAGACCGAGCCTGGCACTGACAGATACAGGAAGTCTCCATATCTCTGCTTCATATCTTAATCCTCCTTAGCTGTGTTGGTTCAACAGAGCTGGATAGCCACACCACAGCGCCAAGATGTAAACATCCATCAGTGGCGATTTAGATACTGTCTGAAAGCTTTGTTGTGATGCGGTCTGCCCTTTTATATCCAAGAGAGCCGAGCAGCACATGATCTCACTTTAGCAGTTTCTTTTGTGAAAGTGAAATCCGGAATTTTTCCTCGTCTTTGCCCTTTAAAAAATGCCAATGTAAAGACGAATTTTCTACCTGGCAACAAGGTGATAATGGCATTAAATCCTCCTCAGAGCTCATGATTGGAGGAGAAAGATACACACAGCGTACATCTCTCTAAATCACGTCCTGTTGCGTGATTTACGCGTGACCGCACCTGTCGCCCCCTTACATAATCACCCACACACACACACATATATACTCTATATATGTGTGTATATATGACAGGTGACCTCAGCCTCCAACCAACCAGCACTCAGGAGAATTAGCGTCATTAGCTGCGACCGGTCAGGTAGATGAATTAGAGGATTAATCATTTGGTCGAGGCCGTTAGCTCCCTCAGGCTGCTTCACCTCTACGGTAAAAAAGCAACATCTCCTCCAGCCCCGATCATATATTTAACGCAGACAGCGTTACAGCAGAGTTTTTATTGAAAAACCGTGTATCACTGTGAGTCATGCTGGCTGCAGAAAGGGTGACTGTGGGTTCGGGCGTCATGTCCCGACCTGCTGGGAATAGTCCTCGTCTCCTGTGCAGAGGGCAGAGCAGCATTCAGACAGCTGCTGTCCCAGACATGCAAGCATATGGTCACTCACACACACACACACACACACACATCTGGAAAAGTTAATTTCCTCCGACATTTGGGCAGCGTGAACACTAATCACTTTAAACACTGATCAGTCAAAATGATGCGACATGAGACGGATCGCCTTCAAGCAGCTTCTCTGCCTCCTTCCTTCACTTCCTTCACTTCCTTCACTTCCTCTCCCTCCTGCTGTCTTCTTACATTTGACCCATTTGCAGCAGCTCGTGTCTGTACACGAGCAGATCAGAGTTAGATTCAGAACAAGACCAAGGTTTCCTCTGCGGACCTGCTTCTTCTGACTGACTTCAGTGATGCTACAGTCAGACGGGATTATGTAAAAGAGGGCAGCGTACATCTCTTCTCTCTGATCTGACTGTGTTCACCCTCACATCTCAAAAGAACAAAAAAACCTTTTTTTTCAAAATGTGCTTTTTCTTTATTAGGATAAACTATCTTAATATTCAGTATAGACCACAGGAGAGTTGGTGCATCTGAAATTATGGACTTTGGTCCTTTGGAGAAAGATTTTAAACTTTAATAATCTATCAAGCAGAAAATTGTAGCTGGTTCTTGTTTCTCAAAAGACTTGTTGAGTTTCATGTCGGAATAAATCGAATATTTCGGATTTTTAAAAATAATTATTTGATAATAGATTAATCGATAATGAAAATATATTAAAATACATTATATCATATATATTGCAAAATTTTTTGATAATTAATTTGGTTACTTGTTGCAAATGTTACACCTATAATAGCCACATGTTGTGTAATGTTTAAGTTTTATGGAACTAATCCAGCTCTAGTTGTTGTCAGAGCTGCAAAGATTAGCTGATTAATCAATTGGTTGTCTGCTATTGAAGTAGTCGCCAACTATTTTGATAACCGTTAATCATTTAGAGTCATTTTTTTAAGGAAAAATATCCAAATTCTCTGCGTTCAGCTACTCAAATGTGAATATGTTTGATCCTCTGTGACAGTAAACTGAATATGTTTGTGGTTGTGGACAAAATAAGACATTTGAGGACGTCACCTTTGGCTTTGGGAAACTTTTTGGACTTTATGGACCAAACAACTAATCCATAAATTGAAGAAATGCTCGTCAGATTAATCAGTAATGAAAATAATCGTTAGTTGCAGCTCTAGCTGTCACCGTGAATCAGTTGTATGTAACATTTGTGGAGATTTCATGGAAGTGTAACGTGTGTGAGGCTGAGCTGACCCGATAGTTACTGTTTCATTATTCCTTATTTAAAAATGAATGTAGCTGCGGGTGACGTGTGCAGCCTGTGCAGCCTGTGCTGCTTCCTGACTCCACCGCCGAGCGTCATGAAGCCGCTCAGAGCTCAGACTCACCTCTCTGTGTTTTCCCTGCATTGCATTGTCTCCTGTCAAAATGCAACTGCTGTGGAGTTGCGTAATGGGTGGTGTCAGCGTTTCAAGGCCTTTTTGTGTCGCCTTACGCCGTGTTCGTCTGCAGTTTGACTTTCTTATTCATTCCAGTCAGATTTAGTGAGATTACCTCAAACATCGGGCTGTTTTCACGGGTCTCTTGAGGATACTTTTGTTTTTGTCTGTTTGTAGAATTAATTAATTCTCTGACGTATTTATAGGAGGAAAAAAGGACAAAATTAGGACGGATACACTTAAATTAAAAATAGCAGATACAGATCTGGACATTAACATATCATAATAGCAATCACACAGCTTGTAAATTGAATGCTTTTCCACTGTGTTATGGTATTTGTGATGTAATCTTATCTGGCATGACAGCCTGGCCATTTTCCATGTACACAACTCCTCTCACAGACAACCTTTCTTCCAGTTTCAATCAGGCTCTGTCACACCTTCACGCCTAGAAATTCATGTAGCACGTAAGCACTGTGATACCTGTAAACCACTTCCCTCACAAATATATAGAAATATCGACACAGGTGAACAAAAATCTGTTTTTGTGGCTACATTTCACACAGTGTCAGTCAGCTGAAAGTTACTTTTAATGTGGCAAACGTTGGTGTTTCTTCTTATCCACTGTGCTAAAACTATTGGAGCTGTCTGTAGCAGACAAATTATGATGTATAAGGCGTATTTACACTAGACTGCATGCCTCAGGATCAAAGTTTGGACATAAATCAGAACGCAACTGAGTATAAGGAAGGAAAAAGTCTGAATGTCAGCTACATTTGGTGGGTTGCCAAAGAGGAAAATATTACAAAACATTTCTTACTTATGTTACGCAATGTATGTCATTTGGGAGCCCCCTGGTAACACACACTGTGTGACTGTGAGAGTGCAAACTGCCCTGCAGAGGCACTTTGCCCCGGTGAGACTAAAACCCGACTGAAGGAGGAAGTAGAGAGAGGGTAGATATTCTCTCTGTTTGTTTTTGTTGGCATGTTTGTTCGTGTACGAACATGCATGTAGGATATTTGTCCCAACACACACGCTTATAGGTTGGCATCAGACTGCGTGTGTGTATGTGTGTGTGTGTGTGTTTATAAGTGTGTATGTTTATAAGTGTGTATGTTTTGTGTTTTTATGGTCCGGCTCAGGTATGCAGCAGAACAGGTTGATCTGTGTCAAACAGAAAAGGGGAGGAGAGAGGAGGTAAGCATGTGGCGCTCCTCCTCCTCCTCCTCCTCCTCCTCCTCCTCCTCCTCCTCCTCTTCCTCCTCCTCCTCCCTTGGCCTAACCCTTTTCAGATTTCCCACACTTTGCTGTCAGGCTGCCACCTAAAGGACACTGACGCCTGCACCCTGGGTTAGTCGTGACCTCTCTGATGTTTAAAAACAGAGAAAGCTGTCGTCCTCTTTCGTTCAGTGCAGATTTGGAGTGAAGTTACTTACCTTTACTTAAAAACTTTTACTTGTACTAGAGTATTTTCACAGTGTGGTATAAGTACTGTTACTAAAGTAAAAGATCTGGATACTTCTTTCAGCACTGTCAGCTTGTAGTCACTAACATGATGATACCATAAACAGTATAAAGAAACGTATCCATGGCGTCACCCACAGGTGGATTTGGCCGCCACCATCTTGACGGTCAGTACAGTTGTCATGAACGGGGAAATTAGCTACAGAGACCAAAACACTTTACTGTGTCAGCCTCACTACACAGCCACAGAAGCTGTTGTTTGGATAATGCATACTACATTCATGAAATGATAAGTTAACAGCGGTCGCGTTTAATCTAAAAACAGTTGCAGCTCCAGCATAGAGAGAGCTTTGCTGCTTCTCTCTGTGTCTCTTGAGTTGTAACTCACTCGAAGACAAGAAGTTGAACCACATGATCACCACCGAAAGAACCACCGAAACCACGACTGAAACAAACACTGAAAGGACCGGGCCCGACGGGCTTCACCTGCCGTTTGTTTCTAAAAAGCAACCCAGCAGTTTCAGAATGACCCCCGACTTTATGTGAATCAGGACAACGACTCATAAAGTGAACACAGCGTGCTGAATCTCACACCACAATTACTCTAAATATAAACAATGTGTTGCCAAAGCATCCGCAGCCATTTTCGTCTAATATTAGCTGGGATGCATTCAGCGCCTGAAGCAGACTCCTCGGCCTTCTCTGTCTTTGATGTGGTTTATCTCCGGCTGAAGAACACTGGACCAGTTGATTATTATTCCGCCGCCGAGCTGCAGGCGGCACAGATAAGACTATGCAGGTTTCCTATCTGAAACTGGCAGCGTCACTCTCCCTCCTCCTCCTCTTCTCTCCCCATTAACTTCTGCTCTGGACTTTAAATAGGAAATCAGGAGTGTTGATTGGCTGCTGCAGTGCAGCGTGCCCTCTCACTCGCTCTGTGCTGCTCACTGCAGACTCATTGTTGACCTCCGGTGTGATCAGATCACCTTTGTGAACCACAGCTGGGTTTCTTGATTATTTGTAGGAATACATGAGATAAATGATCAGCTGCTAATTGGAAACTTATATTAATATGTGTTATTCCCGTAATTAATTATAGCTTATAAATTATCGCCGGAAGAAGTCGATTCAGCCAAGTATATATGAGTCATTTTTATCAGCCACGGCAACATCAAAACTCAAATTTAGAAACCAAATAGGTTGAAAAATACAATAATAATTAATATTTCTGTTTTGTATTGTATATTTATTATTCTTCAAGGACTAGCTCGATGAGCAGGAACAACTAAATGTAGCAGTTTAGTTCAAAAGACAACTTATTTTTGTAGTACAGCGGTGATGCTGCTGAAATAAAACTATTAGTTCATGATTCAACTTTTTCGCACAGTCTAAGTGTTAAAAAGGCAAATAAAAATCAGAATAAATCATAACACCGAGTCACAATACTTATATATAATCTGCATCCAAGTATTGTGATCGCATCTAATCGGAGAAAAATATATCGTCCCAGTCTGATATAGTCATTTTATTTATGTTTCATAGACTTTATGTTCTATGAAAGTTTGTGAAGTTATTTTCATGTCAAAATAGTTTTTTCTCGTGTTAACAGCCGTGACGTCGGTTAGATCTGGTTATGTCGGACCTGTGGAAGGTTAAATCAGCCATCTTTGCTCACTACATCTTAGCCTTTCTTACACTCAGGTGTGCATAAACTAGAGGTTACGAACTTCTTTGTAAAACACAAAAATGTGAAATTATAGGTTCTCTTTCCGTATGAGCCGTGAGAAGCAGGTACTTGATTATCATCGTCTGAAATAAAAATCCATCTCGTGCATTCCTAAAACGCAGAACTCAAAGGTCACATTCGAGAATATAAAGTAACTCCCGCCGCTTAGCAGCTCTTTAGTACATGCTAACACTTGTACACCTGGCAACCTCTGCTAAAGCACAGCGTACTTTCAGAGAGAGCAGCTCCCTCGATGTAAGAGGTCAACCTCTTAATGTCCCACTGTGGTTCGCTGGTTTGAGAGCGCACTATTGATTAACTGGTCAGTCTGTTCACACCAGATGTCCAGCACCAGCTGCTCGGGAACATACCGCTGCTATAATGGAGTCGAGAGACACCTCTTGCATTTTTAACGAGCACAACCTGGCGGCGCAGACTTTAGTTACATAATGAGTGCTGTTATTTGACATAGCCCGTATTTGCCGCTGTCACCGGAAGACCTGACTGTGTGGAACTGGTTTCATACTCCTTGAATCTTATACTGAGAACGTATCGCAACCTTTTGACCTTTTAAAACCAGTCTGACAACGAGGCTGCTGCTTGAAATTGCTGCCAAAGTTGCCATTTGAGGATATAAGACATACAATATCCGAATATTGAGTTGCACCCAGCTGTATCCACACTTAAAAATCCTTCTTAAACCTCATTTCTGTGTCGTCTTCACCTTGAATGAAATAGGTTTGCCGAGTGAAAGGAAGCAGGTTGATGTGAGGTCTGAGCAGGTACGAGTAAACACTGATAACAGATCTTCTTGAGTCCTGCACAGCTTTGATAAGGGCTGGAAAAGTTGGGCGCATATGCCATCAGGTAAACAGGTAGAAATGTTTTCCCGTGCTGGGTGAAAACCACCTCTTAAGACATTTTTGTGGTCGGCTTGTGGAGCTTTCCCAACACTCGAGCAATGTTTATTTTCAGCACAGCTTCGGGAGGAAAATGTGGTTTCGTGGGTTGACACAAGTGGCATACTCACTTACTGGCTTTTTTTCAACGGTCGATTGACTACCAGGACTTCCCCTTTGACGGATCCATGGTCTAAATCACATGTTCACGCAGCATTATACAGGAAGACCACTGAACAGTCACCACACTGAGCGCAGCGTGCTGTAACTCAAGCTCCAAACATTGAGCGGGGACAATGGCGATGATCCGTTTGAGGAGAAGTCTTTTCCGAGTGATCTCTGCGAATGAAGACGATGATGTGTTTACTAGTTGCTCACCACCTGAGGTAACATTTTATACATTTTTAATACTTCAGTATTAACTTTGCATCCCAGTGAGTGCACAGAGCGTTCTCTTATTTTGACAATCTAGTGCTTTGATTAATGGAAGATGGTGGACCCTGCAAAGAGAGTTTTTTTTTCTGACAACTTTCTGACTTCTCACGTCTTCAAAAACATGCAGTAACCACGGTGAATTATATATTATGTATAATGCATGCACTCCCACCTTTTTATTATGTGGTGCTGTGTCGAGCAGCACACTTCTCGGGCTTCTTCCAGTCCGCTGAATATTCGATTTTCGTGGTTACCTCCAGCTGTTTGCTCGGCTCCTGCATATTTCATCCCCTATTGATCCCCGTGCAATAAAAACATCACAGAGCCAGTGTTAGGAGGCCTCGGGGCGCTGGCATTATTTATGACTCCCCCTCTCTCTCTCTCTCTCTCTCTCTCTCTCTCTCTCTGTGCCCTGTCGCTCTGCAGCCAGGCAGCTTCTTTGTAATGCCAGCATGAAATAATCATGACAAGCAGCCCATTGACTGGATCAGTCGTGCGTCAGGGGTTTTGAAGAAAGATGCTCTGTCATCTGAGTCGACATGCTGACTGTGCTACGGCTGTGGAAATGTTGTAGTTCGATCGGAGGCAGGGACTAACTTTGTTGTTCACTTGTCAGCGGGGTAATTCATACCCACATTCAGCTTATTCACTCTTAACACACATTGTTTTAAATCATATTTCATCACCTGTCAGGGTGACAGTTGCAGTCACATAGACTCTCCCTTCTCAGCAGCATAAAAACATTCAGTTTGTGGTTGTTCAGGTTTCCCGTCCTGTTTAACAGGAACATTTCTGCTGCATCTCGCTCTAAACAAGAGACCTGCTTTACCACGTAATTAAAACAGGACCTGAAACGTTATTCACACTTTTCCTTGTGACCATCACAAGTCAGAAGTAGTCTGTGCAGACAGTAAACACGGATACTGGCTGAGTCTGAAACGTCCACGTTTCAAGGAAGAACAAATTGAGGTGCTATTAGTTAAAAAAGGGACGAGGAAGATGGTAGTTAGATATTGAACTACATTAAAGTTGTTCATTTTGGAAAGATTTTGTTTAGTCATCATTACAGATGATTCAAATTCAAAACGGCTTTATTGATCCTACTGTGGGCAGATCCTTTAGAGCAGCTTTACAGGAGCTACGTGTGGAAAATCTATAAATACGGAGGATTTGTTGGTTCCACAAAGAATTGCGATCCCTTTGCTTCAGGGATGATGATTTTTTTATTGTGTTATTTGCATTTTTCAAGCTTGAATGACATTTGATGCTTCCAGCTTCTCAAATTTTACGATTTGTTGCCTTATCTTGTTGCACTTTACTAAATATAATGAATATTTTTGGGCTTTGGACTGTAAGTCGAACAAAAAGACAATTTGAAGACATCGCCTGGAGCTATTATCTGATTTGTATAGACCAATCATTTAATCAGGAAACTGTTAAACTAGATAATAATTACTTGCAGGCCTGCCTGTCATTGAAATCAAGTCTTTCAAATGTGATGTTCATGATACCTGTTAGGTTTCTACATAGCTGCTATTTTAATACCCCCAAATTCAAACAGAATAATTAGGCCACACAATAAATATGAAAAAACGAACAAGTAGTTTCTCTTTTATCTTTTAGTTTCTTTTCTGCAGGAAAGATTTCATCAGTTCTCTGTATGAGGATGAGCTCGGACAAACTGTCCTCTGAATGCTCAGGATGCATCTTGATAGTCAGTTTTACTTCCTCATTTCTACCTGACATGGGTCCTTGTCACTCTCAGTTATATAACTACAGCACTTCCTTCCCCTGTCCTCCTCCTCCTTCTCCTCCTCCTCCTCCTCTGAGTTCATTCAGCAGCTTTTATTGCCAAGAAAGGCTATGTCAGCTTGAAGTACAGTTTTTTGACATTTCAGCCATTTCCTTTCTGCTCAAATGCCACGCTGTGTTCAGCACAAACACTGCAAAGACTGACTCCACTTGGAGTTTAGCGGGAACGTGACATTAACAGCGTGGGCTGAGGTGTTGGATGTGATGATTAGAGGGTGTTTTTAAGGTGTTTAAAGTGTCCGTCATGTTGCAGGTGCAGCTGTTGATACATCGTGGCATCATCCCTCACTGTCAAAGAACTTTTCCCTGATTATCAAATCCACTCACGGGTCACTCACACTTCCACCTCTCTCTCTTTCTTTCTCCCCATCAGACGGTGTCTTCGTCAGGCCCGGGCCGCTCCGAGTCCCCCGTCTACACCAACCTCCAGGAGCTGAAGATCACCCAGGCCAACCTGCCCCCTTATCCCTCCGGCTCCCCCATCCACGTGCTGGGCGACTGGGAGACGTTCAAGGACCAGAACGGCAGGCACTTCTACTACAACCGCTCCACCCAGGAGAGGACATGGAAGCCGCCCCGAGCCAAGGACGCCAGCTCTGGGAGCTCCAGAGGAGAGAACCACAGCGCAGGAGAGAGCTCTGAGGTATGGATCATGGACAGAATACATACAGCTTTATGAAGAACTTCCAGTGACAACTCAGGAGTCCCAAATTAAGGACTAAGTGCTGGGTGGTAGTTAAGTCAGTCTTTGACAAATAATTCAATAACTGTCAAAAGCAAAACTCAGTCAGAGTTGGCGGTCTGGATTGTCAGCAAGCCTCCAATTTGTTAAATCTGAAAATGATTCATGAGTGACACAGCGTGAACAAGTAAAACAGGAGCGAAACAAAACCTTTTCTTGGTTTCTACCGGACATTTTTCTCACCTAAAACATGAGATAATTCAGATCAAACCTTTTAACAGCAGAGACTCTTAAAGGTGTGCCGATTAGTGAGAGGGAAGGCTGTTATAATGCTACAGGTAGGCGATGGTACAAGAGATAAAAAAAAAAGAAGGAAGGCTACAGAAATGAAAGAAGTATTTACAGGTAACAAAGAGGTACACTACCATCCATCTTCAATTTATCCGGATGTGAGACTACACTGAACAGGTGAACTGACCCCAAGCTCAAACTTAAACATCCTGAGTCAGAGTCAGAAATGAAATAGAAAACAAACGCAGCATGTCAGCACTTCATCACATATTGCCACTGCCTGGTTATTAACAATGCAGCGCGTGCAGACAAAGTGTGGCATCCGCAAAACTGTCCTTTCATCTCCGACCGATCGTAAGTGGAGATTTGAAGCGTCAGACAAAACGCATCTCCGAGAAAATGAAAGCGCGCTTCTCCTTTTCTTTACACACGCAGCCTTATTTGATGAGCGGCGAATAACTACATATCCTTTTATGACCAGCTCCCACAAACACACACTTCATGAGTCATGAGTCAGCCTCTGTTTTATTTAAAGGCTGTACCACACTGCCACCTACAGGCAGAAATCAGTCACTGTCACACTGCAGCAGCCACACTGTCCAAAATCAAGCGTGAACTTTAGTGATTTTTAGCTCTCTTTGGTCTTCTGGTTGTCTTTACTGTATTAAAGTGGTGTTGGGTATTTTCTGATGATTTACTGGCTGCGGGTGCATGACTGTCTTTTCTCCTCTGTAACTCCACGGTGAAAGATTCCCTCTCTTTTCTCTCCTCTCTCTCTTTTCAATGGCAGACCACTCCTCTCTCGCTCTCGCCGTCTTTCCTTCCCTTCCTCTCGCTCTCCATCGGTCGACTCCAGCCTCTGTCGTCGGAGGACACTTGCTTCAGCGCGTACTCTAGCCAGTCAGACAGTCAGTATGGCTCGCCGCCACGTGGCTGGTCGGAGGAGATGGACGAGTACGGACACACGCTGTATGTCAGCGACTACACTAATGAGAAGGTACCGGCTGCACGGGGGCTGATCTCATGTCTCTTTATTGTGGTGGTTTCTGGGAATGCATGCAGGATTTCGGGGTGATTTATGGGAAATTTCCTTCACATTGATTTGGCAGAGTTGTAACAGAATGATTGATGATGCATGACCAAGATTATCACTGCTAGAGAAATGATAAAAATGTGCCACAAAAGTCCAAAAAATAGATTTACTGTGCAGATTTAAAGAAACGATGTAAGAGTCACTGCAACATTGAGAACTATTCGCAGCGTTTGATACGAAAAAAGGCTTAAAAAGTGAAGTTTAATGTTACGCCTCACATACTTTAGTCATGTCAGGACTCGCACTAATGAGTCTTGTGTTTCTCCTGTTGTCCGTGTGTGCCGCCAGTGGTTAAAACACATTGATGAGCAGGGCAGACCGTATTACTACAGTGCAGATGGTTCAAGGTCAGAATGGGAGTTGCCAAAGGTAAGACTGTGTTGCGATACTTACAGTTTCACAAACCGATGCTGTCCCGCATGTGTACAGCTCCAAATGGCCGGTACTCCAAAAATAATGTGATGCAACATCAGTAAGGCTGGATGTTTAGTTATAAACCTGGCTGTTTTTATGAGAGTAAATCTGGTCCACCACAAGTTCACACAGCCCCTTCTTCAAGTTATTTTCTTTTCCTCCGACAATCTGTCCAAAACCGCAAAGAGACAACGATATAAAGCAAGACAAGTTAAAAAAACGAACAAACTGACATCTCAGAAGAGAAACCTGAAACGTTTCTCTTCTAACACTGAAATGTTCTGTAGATGGAGAGCTCAGCAGGAGATACTGTAGTGTGACGTGTCACTTTCCGCATCGAGTAAAGTGGAAAATATGTGGCACGACTTCAGGAGATGCATGTACTGATTTATTTAAATGAGGCTGCTGGTCTTTATTGTGTTTTATGTCATGTTAACTTTTGGCAGAATCAGGCATATTCAGTTATAACAGCACTTATGTGTGTATATTTGCTTTAGGTAGAGTTAAAAGTATATTCATACAGTATATTTCCCCGTTCGCTCTCTCCAGTTCAACCACTCCCCTCCGCAGCCGTCCGAGACGCTCCAAAGAGTCGCAGTCTGGACAGGAAACACGTGGAGCCCATCGTCCTGACCAAGTGGAGGCACAGTGCCTACGTCCAAGACCCCAACGACAAGGTCTGACAGCCAAGTCTGCAAACAACAGACTAAAGACGAGCTCCACTGTTAAATACTTCATTTCACAACAAGCAAAAAAATCTTCCACAGAAAAGTAAATCTGAATGATTCTCATTTTACCTGTGTACGAGCTGTTGTGTGACGTGTTCACTGGTGAGCTCAGAGTTTCATTTGTAGACTGGTTGCTTTGCAGCGGCTGTTAAAAACCAGGCGTTTCCGCGCAGGCTCTGCCCGCCCACACCCGTACAAACACCAAGTCAGTAGCCTGTTGGACCGACCAATCAGCGCCTTGTCCTTTTTGTTTTAATCCGAGCACACAATCAGCTTGCATGTCACAAATCACGCAGCAGGGAGTAGTGATTACATCCTCATCAGTTGATTATGCCTGTTCATTTCAATCATTCCAACGAGAAACTGAACATTTAATCATGAACTTCTATATCTGAGGGTTTGGCCACGATGATGCTGACATGATTTGTCCTAAAAAATGCTAAAGATGGAGTACTTTGAGGTAGCAGCATGAGCGTTATGATAATAATCCATCTGTGCCTCCTGGATGACACACAGGTACTCGACACACTCTGCAGCATTAATCTCACCGCTAATTTCCATCACACTCGTTCATCTGTCTGTGTCTTCTTAACCTCTCATCACCTTCTCATTAACCCTTTTTTTGTTGTTAGTCCATGTCACAGTTTGTTTGTTTATTCTTTCCCATCCTTGTCTCCTCACTAGGACGCTCCTCTGTGCCCAAAGCCCACCACTCCTGACTCTGACTCCTGCCCTTCGTCTCCCAAGCCCCCCACCTCTGTTAGTACTCACCCCTTTTACCACGCATCCTCACAACCACCCGGCAGGCTCCGTCCTGCAGGGGCTTTAAAACATCCCAGGTTGTGCAGGAAAACACACGTTGCCGCTTATTGCAGGGTTTCTACACAGATGTGGAAAATGTGGCGTCGGCTCTGATATTTGAAAGACAAAACAAAGCTTTATATAGCCGGGAAAAAAAAGTTGTATTATGGGAGCAAATTTGATGTTGAGTCTGTGTAGAATCCCTGTTAATCAGCAGTGCTGACGGGTACATTACCCAAGGATTTGCTTGGATTTGTCAAGAAACGTTTGGATAAATTGTTTGTTCCCGGGTGCGTTGATCGTCTGTTTTGCCCCCCAAAAATCTCTGACTGAATGCAGCACAAGTAGTTCTAGTATTTAGATTCAATTTATCTTAATCTGATGTCACTTTCTAGTGTTTAGTCACTTGTCTGTCTTGAGTGGGAATGATGACAATCGTCTGTTTTTTCCTCCAAGTGGAAAGCTGTGATTGTTCCGGTGGCGGGGTGTTTTGTGAGTGGTGGTGGCGGTGGTGTTTTTATAATGAAGTGACACAATATTCAGCAGCTTTCTCTCTCTCTCGTCATTCTGCCGTGGTTGTTAATCATAGTTTAAGTGATTGATGAGTGTGTAACCTTCTTCTTTAAAGTGCGCCCTAATGCTTTTTTTTCTGTCTCTCCAGCCGTCTGAAAAGTGCGGCGTGCTGAACGTGACAAAGATCACTGAGCACGGCAAGAAAGTACGGTGAGTAGCACTGAATGTTCGGCAGAAACTGCAGCGAAGTTGATGTTTTACTGAGCTAGGAAGTTAGTTTCAAAGATACCCTGTGAAGATTTAGATCTCTGTAGTGCTATGGAGCAATATTTTAGAAGTGGAACCAGTTCTGTTTGCATTTTGGATGTATTATTCATCCGATGCTTTACAATCCTTCACTTCACGGTAACGTGTCAAGGAATTTAACAATGTGCCAGCAAAGTTGAGGTAGAAGAAGTAGAGTGCAGTATCGTCAACATAGATATGAACGATACTTTGCAAATGTTTCATGAGGAAGCAAAATACATTGAATATATTTGTTAGGCCTCAGGGCGACACACAAACATCGACATGTAAACATAACCTTTGTTTGTTTACAGCGAAACTCTGCAAGCATGACTTAAAAACAAATATATGTTTGTTTAGGTCTGTCCACGTTTACATTTCATAAAAAAATGATCATAAAAATAATCCCAGAAAAAGAAAAACATCTAGCAACTAAGTGTTAGGCCAACATTGTTCAATAAAAAAAAAGTATTTTCACATTTTCTGTCAGGAGGTGAGACATCCTGGATGTCTTCACTTCACTCAGTTCCAGTCCAGATACTAAAATACTACTCGATTATGGCTGCGCAATTAGTAGAAATATCAATATGGTAAAGGGCAACATCCAGATCACAGAAGCTTCAGTTTTTTGATGAAGGTAAAACGTGTGACAGAAACAGACTGTAGTGCTGCAGAGGTGCCCGAGCCTTGTTTGGTACAGACCCCAACAAATGTCATAATGAAAACTGTGACGTAAAAATGATCATTCCCACTAGTCGTGAATCATTCGGGAATCATAATATTTCTGTTTTTTAACACCTCCTTTAAGGAACATAAAATGTTTTTCTTCTGTTAAATAAGAAATTCTCGCCCACATCAGTGTTGATTTTGTGCACAAACCAGTTGAACAATAACTTTGCCTTTCTAGATAAACAAGACTAAGAACCTGCCCAAGATTTTGATGCTTGACAACCTAAACATAAAAAAATATGTTTTGTGTTTTTGTTATGTTACTGTCAGTGTTCACAGTGTTCATGAACTATCTGTTGCAGGAAGAACTGGACTTCCTCCTGGACTGTGCTCCAAGGATCCACGTTGCTATTTGCCAAAGGCCAAGGAGGCGGGACCAGCTGGGTTAGTGACAACAACCTTTTCCTGGGGGGGGGAAAAAAAAAGAGGTTGTTTCATAAAAACACAGCAAGTTCCTGTGTGTATGTAGGCATATTTTATTGATCAGACGCTGAGGAAGAGTCTGTCATCTCTGTGCTGTGCTGCTCTTTCACATTCAAGGACCTCCAGTGTGTTTTCAGTGGTTTGTCAGGTCACTGGATGGAGTTGGGGTTGACATTTCTCTCTTCTACATGTTTCCTTTTCCTTCTCTTTACCTTTGGCTCTTTACCCCCCTCCTCCATTTTTCCTTGTCTTCATCCCCCTCCATCCTCCCATGCAGCCATACTACCACAGTGGCTCCTTCCCTGAATTTCTCCTGTCACTGTTGAGTAGCTGGAGGCCGTCCACTAAGAAACGTCCTGCTGTCTCCTATGGCTGCTCTGAGCTCGACAGAGCCTCCTCTGTATGTGCTTCCTCCTTCCTTTTGTGTGCTTCTCTTCTCTCCTCGTCTGCATGCCACCTCCCTGCTGTCTGTCATGCTCTGACCCCAACCCCTCTGTGTGTTATTAGCCACTAGCATGAAGCGGGAATACTCTGGCTTGATTGGTTTTGGATGGAGTTTAATCAGAGAGACGTCGTAAAGGTCAGGTGTTCATAAGATGGAGCTTATCGTATGGAGGTCTGTAGGGGTGTGGTAGGGTGGTGTCATGCTTTCTGATTACATGGACAGAGCATGACACACAGGAAGGATTACTTTGAGTTTTTTTAGCTGCATGTAGGCGGAGTTGACCAGAAAGGTGAATCCAAACTTTTGTTTTGTTTATTCTCATCTACACAACGTGTTGCATGGTTAAGCACTGACAGTATATACAAACAGGCCCTCTGTGTGCTAATCTGCCCTCCTTTGATTCTTCTTCTGTCTCTGTCCAGTTTGGAGGCGGTCAGTCCAAACCAGAGTTCACCGTGGATCTGAGGGGCGGCTCGGTGGAATGGGCGTCCAAAGACAAGTCCAGCAAGAAACACGTTATAGAGGTGGGGACAAACTCAAGCTTTGCATTTGTGTTTTTTTTGTGTAATAAAAGGGTGGTGTAGAGGTGTAGTTTCAGACATAATGGTTCACCTTTCTATGATTTAAGCAGTTGACAAGGTTTACATAGGTGATTATTGGTATTGATTATTGTGTCTCTCTCCTGGCTGCAGCTGAAGACTCGTCAGGGCACCGAGCTGCTGATCCAGTCAGAAAACGACGGCGTGATCAGCGAATGGTACCGAGCGCTGCAGGACACCATCAGCACCCATGTGAGGACCGACACCTTTCACCCAGAATGTTTGCCTCAGATTGGACTCACATGAAGTAGCCCAATCAGTGCCCAGAGGCGAGAAAACACACAGTTTAGCCTGTGACTGCAATTGATTGGAAGACGGACAAACATTTTGTTGGTGGAAACCTGATTATCACAACAAACCCAGAACAAACTTTACTTGGTTGACTGGGCAACCGAGTATTAAAGTTAGTTTAGAAACGTGAAGATTTGATATGCAGCTTTAAAATGCATCAGTCAGGTTTGTTTGCAGGATAATGAAGAGGAAATGTTGGACTTTGGATAAACGGTTACTCTGAAACACTTAGAGAGTAAAATTATTCATGAAAAAGCTCAAACCTCTTAACTCACCGTGAACAAACTGCATAAGAATGAGAATAGTTTCAGAAACAACTCTGGAAGTTCAGTTGTTGTTTGTCTGAATCAGTTTCACTCGTAATCACAGAAGATAAGAAAAAAGAAAAAAAAAAAAACTAGTTTGTTGTTTCATTGCGCCGAGAGTCTAAAGGTGCAGCAGGTCGAGGTTTTTACAACCACTGTTTTATTTCCCTATTTGTGTGCGTGTGTGTGTGTGTGTGTTAGGCCTGGGAGTCTGACGAGGCCATTGAAGAGGACATGCCGGAGTCGCCTGGTGCAGAGAAACATGACAAGGAGAAAGAAAACAGAGACTCAAAGAAAGGCAGAGGTCTGTGTGATGTTTAAAGCTGTTAAACAAACACATTTTTCATATTAAAGATTAAAGTACTCCATCAAAACATGGATAAAACTGATAATAAATCATCAAAAGTGAAAGATTTAAGAGCTGAATGATTGAGAAAATGAACTGAGACGGCAGGAAAAATCAAACAGGGCTCACGGTGGACATCACAGAAAATGAAAGCAAACTTTGGACAGCAAAGTTTCTCTTTGGCTCAGCGCCCTGACTTACCCTTTAAAAGAACTGCTTATCAGTTTCACTCCTTTTAAAACACGGAGCGGCCGCCATGTCGATCAGCGTGTTGAAACGAGCGATCACCTCGAACAATGTCCTGTCCAATCTCTCCGCCGCAGCCATGAAGACCTCCACCAGCATGGACGGCTCCGACAACAAGAAGACCAGACACAAGCTGAAGAAGTTCCTGACCCGCCGCCCGACCCTGCAGGCTGTCAGAGACAAGGGATACATCAAAGGTACCAAAGTGTACTGTATGTTTGTGGTATGAGCTGGTTTTATAACCACAGATAGCTCAGTTTGTTCCCACCATTTTATCCCTTTTTTCATTCATATCTGTACATTTTCTTCTACATTTAAATTGGATTAAAAGTTTTGTTGCGTAAGTCCATTTGCTCTAACTTAAATGATATCCTATTTTTATTTAATTTATCATCCAGCGAGCCAGTTTGCCCACAGGAATCAGGAAAAGTTCGTGTTTTATAGTTCTATAATGACTAACTGGGAAAAGTTTTATAATTATAGTCATTTTATACATCAAGGTTTTTGGCCTGCGTGACATTTAAAAGGCCACAGGCAGGAAACCTTCCTTTCTTTTATGTCTAATAGAAAGTAATAAGACACAGGGAGGTTCTGAGCGCCTTTATAAAGCACGCACTGCAACAAAAACGAGGACTTCTGACTGTTTCGTGACGTCTTTTTCCCCTTCTGCGTCCTCAGATCAAGTGTTCGGCTGCAGCCTGTCCAGTTTGTGTCACAGGGAGAACAGCACGGTGCCGAGCTTCGTCAGGATGTGCATCGACCACGTGGAGAACAACGGTGGGTTTAAATGACCTGTGTGTGTGTTATAAAAGAAGGGTGAGGTTTACTGCCTCGTGATAACACGGGATGGGTGTGACTGAAGTCTTCCGGTGCTCGACGCGAATAAAAACTAACCGTAGGAGTAATTTTCAGATATTAGTGAGCTGATGTTTTCCTCCCATGATCCTCTGCAGGTCTGTGTATAGACGGGCTGTACAGAGTTAGTGGAAATCTGGCTGTCATACAAAAACTACGCTTTGCTGTCAATCACGGTAAGTGACTGCTTCCTGGAGCTGCTTCCCTTCAGTAGTAAAAGGTTGTTTAGAAGTTATTCCCACTCGACTTCCTGTCGCTTTCTTGTCACGTAAGCTGTTGAAAGCGTCTGTTGACTGGAGCTTTTTGTGCCTGCGTCCAGATGAGAAGGTGAACCTCATCGACGGGAAGTGGGAGGACATCCACGTGACCACCGGAGCTTTGAAGATGTACTTCAGGGAGCTGCCGGAGCCGCTCTTCACCTACGCCTTCTTCCACGACTTTGTCGGCGCCATCAGTACGTGTTACGCGCCGATATCCGTATTCATTCATGTATTAACTCACAGCCTGAAGTGGATGTAGTTTGTATTACAAAGTTTGTTGTCGGCCTCAGCAAGATTTTGCTGCAGAACCGAAGATTTTCCCAGGAGCTCTTTATTGAGAGATTGTAGTTACTGATTTTGTGCTTATTCGAATAATTTCAACTGAATGCAGGGAGATATTAAATTGTGAAACATTGGATTTGAATGCTTTTCCCCACAAAATAAAATTACATTGTTTTGGAAGCTTGCATGCACCGCTAAGGGCCCCAAACCTCACTTAGGAAACCACTTAACCCGGGAACAGTGAAAGCCAATAGCAATCTAATAAACTACGAGCATCGAGGGACACTTTACCCAGCATTGCATTAGTGAAACAGTATGAGATGCTCTGGAAAGAGAGTAACTGTGGGATGGCTCGTCGTGTTTTCTGTTTTCTGCAGAGATTCCAGACTACAAGTATCGAGTTCAGTCCATCAAAGAGTTGGTCAGACAGCTGCCCAAGCCCAACCACGACACCATGCAGGCTCTGTTCAAACACCTCAGGAAGTAAGACAAAGAAACAACACTGTGCTTTACTGATGCAAAACACAACATTAAAAATGTTTATCACATAAAGATTTTAGATTCTAATTGTTTTTTTTAATTACCTGATTGTTTTGTCGACAACATGTCAGGAAATAATGAAAAATCTTATTTATAAATATCTTTTTTTCTTCAACCTGTTACATAAAAGTCAAAGATGTTTAATTTGCAATCATATAAATGAAGAAAATCAACAAATTCTCACGTACGTACTGTTGTTTTCTGATGATATATCAGTTAATTGGCTAATTATTTGACCTCCATATAAACTTTATACATCTTTAGTGATGTTTAATCAGGGATCATAATTACTGTACAGCCCCGCAGGCACCAAACACAGTAAAAAATGATCTTTAGCACATAAATTGAGGGTCATTTCCGACATCAGCTAGCAGTCTGTTCAGATTTTATGACTCACAGTATTAAAGATAAAAAGAAGGTTGTATGAGTGGCGTCACACAAAGGTTCAAAATCTGTAAAACCATGTTGGCAGTCCTGCCTCTTTTGTCCGGCCAAGCTAAAAATCGCTGTCTTCCTTGTTCCTCGTTCCTCCAGGGTGATCGACCACGGCGAGGAAAACCGTATGACCACCCAGAGCGTGGCCATCGTGTTCGGCCCCACGCTGCTGCGGCCTGAAACGGAGACCTGGAACATGGCGGTCCACATGGTCTACCAGAACCAGATAGTGGAGCTAATACTGCTGGAGTACGAGAACATATTTGGCAGGTAGAAAGAGACGCTGGAGGATGAGCCTCTTTTATTTTTGTTCACTCCCAACGCAGAGCTCTTCCTTTACTCACCGCGCCCTGCCAAAAAAAAAAAAAAAAAGAACAGCCCGGCCTGGCTCGGCTCAGCTCGGCTCGGCTCACTCGGGTGGGGGGGGGTGCAGCTTTTCTTCATCTCAAACCAACATGCGTTCACCGGCTTTCTCCAGTCTTGCAACCTCCTGACCAATGCCACGTTAAAATATGTCGTGAACCAAAACATAGCTCTAACAAACTAGCGACCAAAAAAAAAAAAAGTTTTAGACTCTTTGCACTTTTCAGTATCTCGTTTTCTCCTGCAGCTGCGTTTGTGCCACTTTACTGCAAAGGTGACGTTCCTCCTGACCCGACACTGGATTCCTAAAAGTAAAATACGGGCCAAATAAAGCCTCTTTACTACTGCACAGACTGACTGAGACCAAAGGAGCCTCAGCAGGAGCCTCGATTACAGAGGAGACGTCAGTATTGGAGGTTGGAGGTGGAGGTGCACCCTGTATGTACTGTACTGTATATCCAATGACCTGTATCACCACACTGGGGAACCGACAGAAGAAACCAAACTGCTGTGCTTGGCTTTAGACGTTTAGCCACTACCAGAAGCAGCAGACGGAGGAGGGGAATGATTTATTTAGGAGCTTTATGTCATAAAAGAACATTATCTGCTCTCTCTCTCTTCCCCTCCACCTCTCTCTGAACTCTCTCTCCTTCTTATTTCTGCTTCCTGAAATACTGGACCGGGGTCCTCTGAACACAAAGGAGGTTATAACTCTGTATTATATATATCTGCATGCCACTTTCTCCATTTGGCTTTAAGAACAAATCATCTCGCAGCAGTCAGAACTTACAAAAAAAACAAAGAAACGGTACTCAGCTGTGTCTTTCCTCGACTCGTGGATATGAAATGTTTAGACATTGAACTCCATCGATAAATCTGTACAGTGTTTTAATGTGCGTGCATGTGGATGTGGGACCGGGGTGGACGGACGGATGAATGGATCTAATGATGATATATTGTACAAACAGTAAATATAAGTATGTCTGGAGTGTTAAAAATATGATATGAGGGAGGAATCGTTGTGTAACCAACAGATGTGAGGAATAAAGTTATGAACTGGGGATGTGGAGGTTTACCTCTGTGTCAGGTAAATTGACGATTGTGAACTGTAACTGGAATAAAGACCTCTAATCTAAGAGCTATTCCAAAGGAGATATTCTTCATGTCATGTTCTTTAATGTCCGGAGATGCTGCGTGAATCGGGAGAAGGATGCTGGAGACAGAGCTGGAAGAAGAAGGTTTATAGACGTGGTGAGACGTTGGCATGACAGAGGAAGATGCAGGTAATGATCTGCTGTGGCGACCTCTAACGGGAGGAGCTGGGGGTGGAAGGAGATGCATAGTTAGTGTCCACCTGTGCTGTGTGAAGGTCAAGAGCACACTGCCAAAACTGGAGAAAGTAAATCGAAAGGTTAGAAGTGATGTGAAGAAAAGAAAATCCGACCGCTGAGTCAAAAAATGTTGAGCCAAAGTTTGACTTTCTAAGATGAATCTATGCTTGATTTACTGCCCCACTGTTGATTTAGAAAGTCAAACTTTGTATTTGCTTTCATAAATTTGACATACTATGTTATTATTCTGACCTGTAAATCAAAATTCTTTGTTTCATATCGGCTTTAAATATGACAAATTTGACTTAATATCTTGTATACGTGGTGGCACAGTGGGTAGCACTGTCTCCTCAGGTTCCTGGTTCAGACCTCGGCTGGAGTTTGCATGTTCTCCCTGTGTCTGTGCTCCTCCCAAAGACATGCACTTGGTAGATGAATTGGTGACTCTGAAGTGCACGTAGCTGTGAAGGTGAATTGTTTGTCTCTCTGTGCCCCGTGATAACCTGGCAACTAGTCCAGGGTGCACCCGACCTCTTGCCTCGCCCAGCTGGGCAGTCAGCTGGGATCAGCTCCAGCCCCCCACGACCTTGATAATGGATGGATCTCATATATGACGTCAGATGGTTGAAGTTTTGACATTGTATATCATAAGTTATACTCAGAATTTTGATGTCATATGAGATTTTTTCTGAATATTTTATCAATTTCCTCTCTGTCAGGAGGAGGCTTGCAGCAGTACACTGATGCCATGAAAAGAGACTATCATACATGTACATTTCTTATTAGACTGTGATATTATAAGAGCATCGTACCATGAAAATCTCATACTGTTACAACCTTTCTTAGTTTATGGCTTCAATTTACATTATTTATCACCGTGAGAGGCTCTGATATATCCTGAGGGTTCAGTCACTAACTTTTCATTATTCAGTTATTTATTTAATTAGCACTTGTTTTGTGTTTTGTGAGACAGCCTTCATTAAGGTTATTAAACACACCTGAGATTTTCATGATAATGATGCTAATGAGCTTGGAAATGAGCCACAGGATAAAGAGGCCTGGAGGAGAGGAGTGTTACCCTCGAAGGGAGGAAGATGAGCGGCGTCTCTCCTTCTCTCTGTCACATTTGTTGTTTGTTTAAATGTGTTGCTGAAGAGCAGTGGGCAAAGATGCATTCATGTCGCAATACTGCAGTGTAAAAAAAAAATACTCTATTACACGTTAAAGTATGTATTGAACATGGAAATATACTTGAAGTACCAAACTTACTGGATTACATGTGTGATGCATCAATGTGTGCATCATGTTAATGCTGCATCTGGTAGATTTGGGGCTAATTTAAGTTAGTCTATATACTGCAGGTTAACACAGCTTATAATAATATATCTATTTATGACTTGATTCATATTTTGTATCTAAATCTGTAACAGTAAACAGATGATAGGTGGTGCTCCTGCAGCAGCAGACAGCTTTTATAAATGTAGAAAAATAAATGAACAGTAGTTATTATGACTTTAAATCAATATGAAGATCACAGAGGAAGCATTAAATGAGTTTGTAGCACAAATATTAACAGAAGAAAATGATAACATTTGATGGAAAGTGCCATTTTCAGCCACATAACCTAACGAACTAGCATGGTTCCTAATGCCTTGTAACTTATGGGGTGACGTTTATACTGAAAAGGAGTGAAAATCCTCTTATTAACTTTATTATTTTAACTAGAATTAAGACGTAGGAAAGAGGTGATGGAGACAGATCATTTGGGAAAACGTAATGAAGTGTGAAAACGGGAATAAATCGACATTTTCAGGCAAAAGGTGGCTAAATATCGTGTTTTGGTGCTAGCGCGGTTAGCTTCAGCCGTTGGTTTGTGCTAAGCTAACCCGACTAAAAAAAGCCACCTGTACAGGTAGCTTTCGGCACATTTTGAAATAAACCCAGCAAAGAAACAGACAGAAGATTGGTGGACTAAGCTGCAAGAAGTCTCTGTGGACGTTTTTATATATTTATTTCGATTTTGGGTCACCGTTTGGAATACGTTAAAACCTAACGGCCGTCAACATAAGCTAGCCGACCGTTACCTAGCAACTAAAAGCTAACTACACCTTTCATCCCTGCAGAAGGTGTAGTGTTTGATTAATATTTACATATTAATGTGACTATAGTTAATTAGAAAAGAATTATATAGTTTGAATCATACCAACATTATAATTTTGTTTGACATTTAGCTGGTTTTATTGTCATTTGGGACCAATATAGGACAAGTAAAGGTAAGTAGGTAGTTGTCTTTTGGTGACAAACCGTTATTTTTGCAAGATTTTTACAAGATTTAACACCAGTAAAGACGTTTTTATAATTAAAAATCACTTTCCCATCTCAAAGATGCATAAAATGTAAGCTCAGGATGAAGAAACTGAATTTTTGTGATGTTTGTTGTGTCTTTCATTCAACATTTGTAGCTTCATATTCATGATCATTGTCAAACTGCCTCTTTTACAATGATAATATTACAGAACTTGCACATTTCATACATGAAAATAGGAAATTACACACTAATGATAGAAAAACACAAAGAGTTGAGGAAAGAAAGATGTTGCAGGGAGTCTTAAAACACACACCGCAGGAAGCCAACAGTAAAACCTTCTGTAAGGAAAGCTTTATAATATAAAATCTAACATTATCTGACACGTTTCAGAGGCTGATTTTAATCAGAAATGACATTAAAGTGAAGCACAAAGTCACATTTTTTGCAGATGCTTAAAAAAAAAGGTGGTCGGTTTGAGTCTTGCATCGATTCAGATGAGATCTTTGATGTCTGCTCTGGGCTAAAACCTCCATAATGGATTTTTTTTTTTTTATCACAGATTTCCTGGTGTAAAAAGAGAAATGCAAAGCATTCAACGCGGGGGCAAAGGTTTTCTTTTATTCCGTTGTGGAAATATCTCCTATTTTGGGGGAGAAATGGCCAACATTTTGACTCCCTGACCTGCTGATTTCACATCTGATTGCTTCAGATCCACAGGACAAAGAAATATGTGACCTTCAAGAAATGCACATCAAATCTATTTCCTGTCTAAGCGCTCGCTTCTGTCAACAGGATTCCCCTGAACGCAGAACACGCTGATTAGTTTTATGAGTTAAAGCCTGAAAACATCAGCAGCCCGGAGGAGAAGATATCTGCTAAAAAGAATCCAACGATGTCGACTGTTGCTGTCACGCCTCCCATCACAGGCACATGTGTGAAATAACGTGGCGATAGCACAGATCCATGCAGCTCACAAACTGTGATGTTGCTGATATAAAATGATGTGCAGGCTTCTACTTCAGAAGCTCAGGAAGCTTTTCATGCTTCAAACTGCAGATCAGCATTTGATAAGATGTTTGGACTCTAGAGGCAGCAGGAAGAGTGTTTGTTACAGCATGCTAGAGGAAGAAATATAATGATCATAACAATGATTGATGTTGTCACTCTGTTCTCAGTTACAGGTTGCACGATGTCTGTTCGCGCTGTAATCGGTGTGAGGAAAACAGCCAAACACTGTCGCCTCGCCTCGGTTTTACATATCAGAAGAACGTCTGTGGAACGTTTCTGGTTTTGTCAGTGAGCTCACGTCACGTTCAGGTCTAAAGGTCGCCCAGAAATCACACTTTTCGTTTTGGATTTTGTCGTTTGTGATTCTGTTTTCGCAGCAGCAGGTGAGCCGCGTGCGGAGGACTGCTTGTTGTCGATGACGTAGCTGATCACAGCCGACGCGGTGACAAAAGAAGTCTGCACCTGCCAGGTGTGTTCACTGTTTGTGCTTGTGAAGTTAATGCCAGATAACGTCTCTCTGTTTGCAGCAGAGCTGAGTGAGGAGGATAGCGAGGTGGTGTTGATCTGATTGTAGATTTTTTTTACAACAACATCGATACTTATAACATGATGGTAATCTATATTTTTGATCAGGTTGACTTTGGATTATTCTTTGTTATTGTTGTTCATTATGTGTTATAATCCATAAATTTCACTTTCAGCAGTTGTAACTGTGAAAAGTGTTCACCGCAAGGTCCAAGGATTATCCTGAGTATAATCTACAAACATACTATTGTAGAAAATAAAGCTACGGAGAGCTGAAAACTTTCACATGAAGCTCAGTTCACTCGTGATAAAGTCTGAAGACGAACGGATCCGTCTGAAGCGCCTTCCTGTTGAGGATCTGTCGCTGTCCAAGGTGCTGATCCTGAGAGCCCTGAGTGCCAAGAAACACTGACCCACAGCGTATATAAAGTTATAGAAAGCTAAAATATGCCCCAAGGAAGATTTAATATATATGTCTTCACATGATTCTTAACATACACTCCTACCTGTAAGGACTGCTACTTCCCAAAAGTACCAAATCACGATCATACACTCGGCCTTACAGGGGTAAATCAAAGAAGCTCTCAATCTGAGTGTACGCTACTGTAACAGGTCCCAGGCAGAGTACCTGTACACAGATAAGGTTCCTGTAAAACAGGAGAAAGAATGAGACAGGCAGCCGTTTGCTTGTGTTCAGTGCAGCTTCAACAAAAGTCTGTTCATAAGGAGAGTCCAAAAGGAGAAGCAACTCACCACACTGCCTCCTACTGGTAACACTGAATAGCTTTTACCAAGAGGTAATAATCGACCGTTTTGGCACATATTAACACATTTCTTTCACAGAAATAATATTTTCAAAATAAAACAAACAAAATTACATAAAATGTGACCTTACATTTCATGGGCGTCACACTACCTGCCAGACACCAAACGGCAGACAGAAAGTTGGCGAGCACCAGGTGAACAAACTGGAGCATCTGGCAGCTAAAGATCCAGATGTTTCTGCTGCGACTGAGTGGCCTAAAAGGTGAATGAAGTTCAGGTTTAGATAACTTCCCTGCTCAGGATGATTTTGCGTTCATAACAC
Source organism: Miichthys miiuy (assembly GCA_036365135.1). Lineage (NCBI taxonomy): Eukaryota > Metazoa > Chordata > Actinopteri > Sciaenidae > Miichthys > Miichthys miiuy. The sequence goes on along the minus strand of CM071617.1, from coordinate 3,766,743 downwards.
GATACCTGACAGATTTCTGGTTACTCTCTGTCTGCTCTTGTGTTTACGTCTTCAGCCGACTTTAAAAAAGGCAAAGCAAAGTTAACCGCTGTTAGCTCGTGGCCCGCGCGGTCTCACAACATTGCACTTTAATTTATCTGGGGAGAGGCATTTGCTGAGCTTGCCTGCTCCTTTTTAGGACTGCCCTACTTTAAATTGCTCCAGTTTTTCAGAGCTACACCTGAGAGAGGCGGCGAGGACGACCAACTGTTCCTCTGATAGTCATTGACTCGGTACAGATTTGCCAGTTAAACAGAATTTTCTAATGACTTTAACCTGAATAAAGTCACAGTAAACAGTCTGTGTATTGTAAACAAAATAGTTTTAAATGAACATAAACTCATGTTGCAAGGTTAAACCACAGTGACATGAAAGAAAGAGACGTGTTTGAGGCTGTAGGAGTGGAAATATGATGTTTTTGTCATGGCTGCAACTGGAAATTATTCTTATCATCCATTCCTTTATTTGAATCAGGCACATCGCTGTCTAAAACAAAGAAATTCAATTAACAGTTATTCTGAGCAGAGAAAAAGCAGCAAATCTTCACATTTGAGACGCTTAAATAAAGAAACGTTTGGCTGTTTGGAGTTCTGCAGTAAAGAACCAGGCTTAGTTTCACAGTTATTAAGCCAGAGTATGAGAAAAATATTCAATAAGCACCCAATGAAAGCGGCTTTATATTAAGGTTAACAGATTAGTGCAGTAAGTCAGGGAGGGAGGGATGAGGGAGCTTTATGTCTGATTTCTGCAGCCAGTCTGAGGAGTTGAACGTTGACCTCGCAGTCCTGCCTCAGAATTATAAGCAACTCCAATCTGAAAGTTAATATCAATCCTGTGTGAACTCGGCCTTTACAGAATGAGCAGATGCTTCTGTTAACATTGAAATTACACGCTAGCTGTCGCCGGCGCCGCCGCCACCACCGCCGCCGCCTGTCCTCCGCAGAGAGGCTGTCACGCCGGTGCCCCCGGGGCCCAGTGTCGGGCTCCGGCAGTGGGGGGGACGAGCGTTAGCAGCCGTTCTCCCCTCTCCTCGGCATCCGCTACACTTCACCCTCAGCCCTTTGTGGCTCCTGCTGATAAGGCCGAGCTAATATCTGCTCGGTCGCTGGCTGCATGGCAAATGATAAACACGGGCTGAGCTGCTGTCCACTGCATCAGGACACAAACGGTGGGCAGATGTTTTCACAGCATACAGTCTGAAAAAAAATCACTGTAAACAAGACACAGATGGGATATGAATTAGTAAGGAATATTTTGAATGAATCTGTTGATTATTTTGTGGAATTATTAATTAATTAATTAGTCTATCACCGTTTCCCAGACCCTGAGTGAATTTTCTATCCTTAGGTTACACGGGGTCACGCGTGGGCACTGAGGTCCTCGGCAGTAGTAGTTGTTTGGCTTTGCTTGAGGACAGCAGGTGCCAGCTTATCTCAACGCTGTGGTGACCCGGGTCGAAGAGTTTTCAGATCTAAACAATCAGATCGCTCAAACCTCCACAGTCAGCCTGACATGTCTCTGAAACTAAGACTATCCAGGTGGATTCATGGACTTAACTCTGATACTCTTCCTGTTGTGTCCTGACTTTGTTTATTTCACGAACCTTAGCTTCTAAATCTGAGTCTGGCTGGAGTGAGCGAGTGGCGGCATCGAGAAAGCCGGTTAATTAGTGAAATAAAAAGTTATTCCCTGATTGTTTCACACCGATTACGTTCAACACAAATAGACACACCCCACCGTCACACGGGATCTTGTGTGAATGTGCCCTTAGACATTTACGGCTACATTTATTCACATTTTAATATGTTTAAACAAAGTAGCTGTGCATCAGAAATTCTACCCGCAGGTGCGTAGTATCAAAAACTCACCTCACACATGAGGTCAGATTTCACCTAATGAAGGTCTGAGCATCGAAAACTTGTTAATAAAGTGAGTACGGTTCATTATTATTGTAATTTGATTGTGGGCAAAACATTTCTCATCATTCTAATTTGTTTTAATTTAATTTGTGCTTCCTTAATAAGACGTCCTGACTGTCTGTTACATTAATTAACAGAATATTTCCACATTCATTAAACAGCAGAGTGACAGCCGGCCTCAGAGGGTGGATGGAGACACACGAGGAGCATCAACAATGGAAGAAGACGTTGACAGGTCAAACACACACACACACACTCACATCTCTTCCCTAAGTGTGTGTGTGTGTGTGTGTTACAACCCCTGAGGAACTGGCTTTCCATCCACACACCACACATATAAGTCCAGACAATAACTCCTCTGTGTCTCCTGCTACCAGCTCTGCATGGTAATTACACTCTCCTTAGTCGTTTGAACACAAACACACACACACTCGCGCTCACTTAGAGGCTAACAGCGTTCCTCTCTGACTCCGGCTAGCAGCTCTGCATGATGATTACGCTCCCCCATTTATGCTGCCAAACGCCGCCACGTCTCTTTGCTCTGAACCCAGACTGAGTGCTAACAGCGAGTGACGACGTGCACTCTGCTTTACTCAGAGACTTCAGTGAATCGAAGCCAAAGAAAGAGAGAGGGTCTTTACATGCAGAACAACCACTTCATGCTGAGTAGCTTCGCTGTATTGAACTTTCCTTGAAGAGTGTTTATAGTTTATCAGTCCAGGAAAGAGGTCTCATGGGTATAAATAGTAAATAAAACGGTTAAACTGAAGAAAATGGAGAGCTGAAATGGAATGTTGTGCTATAAAAGTGACAAAACGAACAGAACTTAAATACAACAGGCCTTAATGGGATTTATTTGTAGTTAAAATACACTCAGTGAAACCAGGCTACCGTACCGTACCGGATTTAATGATCTGTTGTTTTTTTCATGAGTTGAAGGTTTATTTCTCTCAGATTTTGTTCACAAATTTGTTCAAATCTGTGTGAGTGAGAACTTCTCCTTCACCCAGGAAGATAATCCATCCACCTGACAGATGTGGCATAGCCAGAAGCCGATTAAACAGACTGAGCTTTGTATTCAACATCATTTATTTTAATGTTGTCTGAGTACAATCTGTAATCATATGTCTGGGAAATATTTCAAAATCATGTTTTAATGAATGTATGATACGCATTCACACACCGATGTTCTTGCCCAAGGACACTTCGACATGCAGACTGGAGGAGTCATGGATCGAACTGCCGATCATCATCTGATTAGTGGACGACCCGCTCGACCTCCTAAGCCAGAGTAGTACAGTGAACAGACTCTGAAAGGTGGATTCACACTGTTGACCAATAGCAAGCTGCAGGAAGCGATCAGATTAGCATTGTGCCATCTAATTTTTTACCAGCTGAAAAGCAATGACAATCAGTTAGACATGACTAAAACTAGCCACCACCATAAGAAGCCAAGCTTCTCGTAATACTCATTTCCCTCCATCACTCAAATGAATAGTGGTGTGATTGGGCATCTCAGGAAGAGGTTTAAGCTGATTTTGGCACTATAGACTGCTTGTAGTCGCCGAAATATGAGCTGTTTTTGGAAATGTTTGTTTTGTCGCTCTGTAAGGCACCAACAGACGAGTCATTCTGTTGTTAAGGCGCGAGGAGGCTTTGACTCGCTGAAATCCGATGACCTGACCGACTGAGTAGCTGAAGCTGAACTAGTTTGCTTGCAAACCAGCACAACAGCCAAAGCTGCCTTTGTTATTACAGACTCCCGGCTGGCTTCTGTCTCCAGGAGGCTTCGAGCTTCAGCGGTTCCTGCAGGCTGTGTGAAAGATCTCTATTATGATTGACCTGAGTGACAAGAGCTCCAGGTGGCTAAACGCTGTCTGGTTGGCAGTGTGAGCCAGCTAAACCAACAGGATGAAGTGTGGCTGGAAAAGGTGCTCCATCTCTCAGAACGCTGCTCTGAATTTCTACCTCTTATGAATTGCAGACATGATTGTCGAGTTTCTCCTTATCTGTCAGAATGAGCTGAAAACTCATCCTGTCAAAAATATATTTCACACCTCACTCCTTCCTAACCTGGTTTTCTCCCTTTCCTGCTCTCCTCGAGCAAAAGCGTTGACGTGCGAGTTGATATTGATATCTGCATGGTGTTGCATGAGGTTGCATTTTCCCTGTGGGAAATAGCATTCAAGAGGTTTAAGATGCGAGAACACTGTTGCAACGAGACTGAGTGTAGATCTCAACTCGTGAACTCCATGAACATGTGGTGGGTGAACACAAGACGTCTTTTCAAAGAATTTAGGATAGTAGTACTGCTCAAGATCACCATAATAATGGACCTTTTTTAGACCTGTTTAGACCATTTCTCAGGACTGGGTGGGAAGTGTTGTACTGCTGTGGACGGTGAGCAGCAGAAAAACACATTTTCACCACAAGAAATATATCTGTTAGAGTTATAATATCAGTTTAAGTGTACACTATATTGACAATAAGTTCGCCGCCTTACTTAGCCGCCAGACGGCCCTTTCCGATGAACACAGGAGTTGCTGGTCCACCGCTACCTGGATCGGTTAGTGTTATTGTGAGACTTTGCCGTTAGTTCATTTATTTGGATTCAAACTTATGTTACTTGGTGCAAATCGAAGCATTGGTAGACCAACAACACCGTCCATGTTCTTCAGGGTAAAGTTACTATTTTTGTCAGAGGAGTCTGGTGGCTCAGAAGAGAGGGATTTTTCTTTTTTCTGACTGATTCACAAATTTTTGTAAGAAATGTCCGGTGAAACCTCCCAAGTCAATGCAAATATCAGGAACGTTAACAAAAACTAAATGGTAATTTTTCAAATTTGGGTTGAATCTGATAGAAGTCCCTGAAGTTAGAAGGCTGTGTTGGGTTTCCAGTGACTTTAATATTTAGCTTTGGCCCTCCTCTTTGATCGTGTTGGCCGAGGCCAAACTAAACTCACACCCCGCTGTGATTGCTTGGCGTTACTCAGTCATCTCTTTCTGATGTATTTGAAGCCAAGCATCAGCAGGCAGATGGCCTCATTTGGCGCTAACTAAGTCCAAAATGAGAGATTTACTCTTTTGTGTGAAGTGCCAACTATTCCACAAGTTGATTGATAGTCTGGAGCCCCAGATTCGGGGCAGGATTTAGCTGTGAGTGACTTTAATATCGCATGTGCTCAACATAGATACATGTGTGATTATCCTGCTTTGACCCAGTAATCATAAGATGCTGACAGAGCTAATGTTAAGTCCCGTCTAGTGACACTGAATCTTGAGATCTAGAAGCTGACTGCTGACGAGTGTTAAGATTTTAACAAACACGAGGTTTCTCCCTCCTCAGTGTTTGATCTCCACGTTTGTATTTCCTCACCGCTTGTAGCAAAGGTGCCAGTTTCCTCTTGACATTTTGGTTCGATGACTGACAGCAAAATGGCAATGTTACCAAGTTAATGAGATTTATCCAGAAAGGCCAATCTGCCGATCTGCTGAGACGCTGTGACATTTCTCTCGCTGTAGATTGATCGATAAGTAGCCAGAGCGTCCCCACAGGCCAAACATTAAAACAAAAACACCCAAAAAGAATTGACTTGAAATGAAATGACTCCCCGGAAACCAAACAAACTATTTTTTTTTTCTCATGCAGAACAGATTGTGTTGAACTTTTGCATTATTCTAAAATATGCCATTAACAAATGGCACCGTCATTACATCGGTATGAAAATGGAGGGAACGAAATCAGATGAGCACAGTGCCATTTTATTAATTCATTTATTTGTTTATTGGACAAACAGGGACGTTTATTTTGCATATGAACAGGTTTTATGTTTTAATATGCAGCCGAGGAGCACAAACATATTTAGTTTGCTCAACTCGAACCGGCAGCATTATATCTACGCTACCAGGTGCGGCCCCAGCAAAATATAAATTAGCTGCCTGTTCATTGTCACTTTCTGTCCTTCATCGAGCAGTCAGCAGCCACAACACCAATGTCTGCTATAAATTCTGCCTTTATAAAAATATTAATGTTCAGTTTGAGTCACACTGTCAGGGAGATTTGAATCGAACTCTTAAGTTCATTGAGGTTTGATTTAAAGATTTCGTATTCATGCAGCACAGGTCGGCACTCTGACATGAACGAACATTTAGCTGGCACCGCACCATCATCCATTTTCACACCATTGTTATCGGCCATGCGGAGCCTCTGCATGTTGTTCTTACTGTAGAAGCGCCACAGGTGGGCAAAAAGCTCTAAACAAAGCCGCCTTCACGGCCTCTGAACACATGCCAAACTTCCGTGCTAAGCATATTAGTGTGTGCAGCTTACAGCACTGTCTGTGAAACATCTCATAGATTGTCTACTACATAAAAGCAAATATATTTAATCTCTTTGCCCACATTAGGAGCACTACAAGATTCACCAAGCACAAAGCTTCAGTAACTGTTGTAAGCCAGACAGAAGTTTACCAAATCATCTGCATACATAAGGTGACTGATTAAACCATACATCCTCTGTATTACGTGCATTTACCTGCGTACACCTCAAATAAATTTGAATTTTTAGCTCTCTCACGGCGAGAGAAGTAGAATTCATGGCAGAGCTGTTATATTGGACTTAACAGTCAGATAAATATGAGATAACTTCATTTTGAAGACCCCAGTGTTTACATATCGCTCCTTCAAATTTGAAGCTGATTTTCTAACTTGTTCCTAATTTCCACATACGGTAACCTGATGAGTTATTCCCCCGTGTATGTACTGTGCATGAAGAATCTTTAGCGAAGCTTCTTCTACGCGACATGAATGAATTCTTAGAAAAAGATTAAAATATTTTATACTTTTCTGGTTTGCATTTTAAATCCCCACAGACGCTTTTATCCACAGAAACTGTTGTTTGGATGTCTGCTGGCTGTAGTGGTGATACAGATCAGTAGTGAAAGTCACAGAGTCAGATCAACGCTAGCAGTGTGTGTGTGTGTGTGTGTGTGTGTGTGTGTGTGTGTGTGTGTGGCAGGCATTAATCCAAAAACTGTTTCTCCAACTTGCCTGAGGGTGCAGCTGTCTCCATCAAGGGCAAATGGAAGCAAATAATAGAGCGGATTAGCATAAAGTGTCAAGAAACAGCTCAGGGATTTGTCGCCACACTTCTACCGCACACTGTCTCCAGTAAATGTATTCACTGCATAACATAACAGCAGGGGAAACGCGTCCTCCTCAACTCGCGACGTCAAGGCTGAGCGGCTGTTTTGTTTTGCCTTTGTTTCGACACTGGGAGAACCTCAATCTGAAATCGTTAAATAAATCCTGCAGATCGTCGCAGCATCTGCTAACACAGCATGCTTGGTTAGATCAGTGAGTTTCCTGCTCCGCGGGGAGACCGTCGAACAAAAGCAGGAGGAACGGCACGTTGTGATTTTACATGCTCAGTTAAGTTTGACCACCGTGTCGGCTTCGAGCTTTCGCTGTCTTGCCTGATTACTCCCAACAAGTTCCACTTCTCCAGTCATTTGCCGTCAACAAGTTCCAGTGGAAAACATCACACGCTTTGATTCCTGAAGTCGTTTACATAATAGCTGCCCTCTCTGGCTTTTTGAACCTCTTGAAGGAAAAAGTAAATATTTTTTCTGTTGTTTCCTCCTTCCTGTACGGCCTACCAGGATCTTGTGTTGTGTTGTTGTTGTTTGTCTGTTTCCTGTGAGGACGGAGGAGGTGTGTTGGCAGAAAGCGGAGATGCTTACGTCTCCTGATCTGCCTCTTTTCTCCATGTTTCCATCACTAATCGCTGTTGAACTGAAACCCTCCAGAGCAACACAACAATCCTGGAGATCACAGCGAGGTGAATTAAAGTGGGGGAATCCTTTTGCTCCGTGTAATACAGGTTAACAGGTTCGACTGTGGAGGTGAGAATAATGCCGGGATGCTGCAGAGAGAAGCAGAGATGCCGAAGAGAGACAGGCAGTCGTTCTGACTTATGTAAATTTCCAGAAGCTGTTTCCAGTAATTGTTTCCATTGTAGATTGTGATGTAATTATGCTGCTGCTGGCTGCTGATAAACCTTTGGAAGAGTCTGGTCTCTGCTGGATTCTATCAGGAGGCCGTCAGACAGGAAGCGCTGGCTCAACCAGGCAGCCAGGATGGGTTTTTTTTTTTTTGTTTTGGTTGCAGTAGTTTTTCCTCTTTGTCTCTGCACCAGCAAGATGACGCAGCATGTGAAGAGAAGACAGAGGCAGCGTACAGAGACAGATATCAACACCTCGGTGTCATCATGTGTACATGCAGCTCGCTGGATGTTCTTATCTGCAGCAGCTCACAGGACTGAGAGTGCATGGACTCTGAGTTTAGACGGTCCCAGTGGAAATGAAACCACTGACTGTGGAGGAGGTGTTCGACTTCACAGGACTTCTCTGTCATCTCTGACAGCTTGCTGACCAGTCACTGAAAGTTTTAACACTGAGAGACATGATGGAAGCAAAGATGGGAAGAGTTCTTTAATCATACATGCAGTACATAAACATACATGCAGTACATAAACATACATACAGTACATAAACATACATGTTGGGAACTGGTCCCAAATTGTTCGATCCATACACATACCTCGGAGCTTGTCAGTTTATCTTGTCAATGGCAGCATGACAGTTTACATCAATTACATCAGACTCGTGCGTCTGCGCTGCTGGAAACTTGAGTCATGGCGGAGAGGAAGTGTAGCTTTATGTCACATAGAAAGGTGACAGCGGTGCTCGCTGTAAAGCCTGTAAATAAACAGCAGCGTGTGAGAGCGATGCTGCGCTGCTAGAATAATTAATTTTCCAGACAGATGTGGTGCGGCAGTGTTTCTTCTTTTGGCAAAGGTCAACTCTGAACCTCCGAGTCCAGCCACAAACCAAACCAGGAAACACATGCTTGAATGTGTCCGTTATACCGACCTTGATTGAACTGAATGTGAGATGGAGGCAGTATTCCTAAAACAAAAATAATGTGTGCAACAATAGAGACTTCGATAACCGATCGCTGGTTTCTATAATAGTGTGCGTTTGTGTGTGAGAGACGCAGGCACACAAACTCATCGTCTCATGCTTTATGTATTTACTGTAAGATGAGCGTTTGTTGAAAGTAATAGTCCATTCTAAATAATTCAAAGTCTCTAAATTCACCAAGGATTCGGTGTCCTCTTCAGCTCTACATGCATCCAGTGTGCTTGAATCGTTGCTTTTAAAAGAAACTCTTGCTCGCTAAATGACTTCCTCTCTGTTTGCTCAGGCGTAGAGCGGAGGACTGAGCTGCTTGATAACTTTAAACCACTCAGAGTGAAGATAATTACTTCTCGGGACTGTCGCAAAGTCTCTCAGAGAAGCAGAAGCGAAGCTTTTATGCATGCACAGCCTTCACTTTAAAGTTGGGAGTATGCACACTTTAATTTACTGTGATCACCAGTGTTGTTGTTATTCATCCCGAGCAGACTGAGCTACAGCTGATGACTGTCAATAACACTTCTTGTAGGTGTAATTTTATAAATTATAAATGATTCGCGGAGGTTTGCGTGTCCCACGAGCTGAGTGCTGAAGTTAAAGCTGCTGCATGGACTTCCTCCACTAAGATATGATAAACAAGATCCGGAATTATTTTGTTTAACTCACAGCTGCAGCAGACACACCTGCCTCTCATTATTTATTAACATCATAACTATCATTAGGGAGAATCATCGGCAACTAATGAGACATCTGTGCAAAGAACTGTTAAATTTAAAAAAAAAACAGCTTCTGCACATGAAGAGGAAAAACTCCAAACAAACTTCTTGTGGCGGCGGGCGTGCCGCTCTCCGGTGACTCTTTACCTGCTGCAGCCGAATGCTGATGGAGAAACAAAACCTCCCCGTAAAGCTTTGTTTCATATTTCCAGCAGCAAAACAAGCCCAAGGTCATTTCATCACGGCAGCAACACAACGCACAACAGGAAGTGTTTGTGTCCAGTGGGACTTCAGTGACGGGCGTCCTTGGCCAAACTCAGAACTGCGAGCTCTGATGAAAGAGGCGCTTTCACAGCTCAGACACTTGGCATTCAGAGTTCACTGCATGGATAATAAGGGAAATATTCAGAGCAGAAGATCACTGTAATCAATATTCAATTTAAAGTATTTTTAGTTGGAGCAATCCTTTACGCGCTGCAGCAATCTGAAACAGCCTGTAGCTGTGAAAACAGACGGAGGATGGTAACATATCCCAGACCTGCTGTCTGCCTAAAGGAAGCTGGAGGCGTGTTGCTGTTTACTGCAGGGCAAAATCATTAACTTATTATTATGTAATGTGTGTAAGGATTTTTAGAACACATGAAAAATTCAACAGGACCTAATTGCTGCGTTTTCATATTTCAAGTCTCGTAAACAAAAATCTGGATCCACAATAAGCCAAAGTGGCCCAAATCTGACGTACCCAGCCAGTGGACTATTGGCTGACTTCTAACATTCATCCAGTTCACCAAAGTTGGTCTAAGTGCTGCTAATTGATCCTTAATCTAAACTGTATCAGGTCCCAAAAATCTGATTAAATGTTGATTTTGGTGGTGAAAATTGGTGAGGGCTATATTAGTTTTAAAGAACTGGAGAATCTTCCCTCCAGTTGAGTAACCATCCAGGACTGCGGCGTTATATCTACAGCTATCTGTCTGCTGTCTATGTACAAATTTATCAAATTAAATAGTTAGTGCATCTAATGACAGCACAATATTTTTACAAAATGTCCTAGAAAAGAGCTGAAATGTATTCAACAATTCAGAGAAAAAGACGATGCAATCCGGTACCAATTATAGGGAAAATGAATGCAGTATTCAGTTGGTACACTGCCAGTTAATTAGGTCCTGTTAATTGCTAGCCTAATGCAGAGTGTCTTTAAGTTTGCAGCAGGCCAGCTGAATATGCAAAATATATTTGTCTGCATGCACAGTTCAATGCATTCAACTTGGTTTCCAGTAAGAAATTTTTACCTAACTAACTTTGTGCTACCAGATCACATACAGAAGTTCTTTGAGAAATTTCCATTAAAATTATGGAATATGTGTCTGTAAAGTGAAGCGACACCCGTCTCATCTGTCTGATCTATGATGAATCTATTAAGTGTTCACTCAAACAAACTGATGAGCAGCGTGTCCTGCATTAAAAGAACCCAGTAAAAACAAAAGTAGCACACAGCAGCACAAAGAGGCAGACAGCATTATCACTCTGTATAAACATTCTCTGCGTGTCTCCTGGATTGTTTTTTTTTGTACCTAGAAAGTGTAGAGAGCGGACCCAGCTGAGCCTGCACGCTGTGTGGACTCCTGCCTGCTTTCACAACATTTTAATGATGAGCTTTGCGCCTGCAGAGAGGTCCTGTTGTCTGTGTTTTAACAAAGAGGAGAAGAAGAAGGATAGGGCTGTACATCAGAGGTAAAGGACGAGGTCAGACAAACAAGCAGGAGGCAAACATTCAGGATCAAATCTCCAACTGGAGGGTTAAAATGATCACAGCTCTGGATGCTGCTGGCAGACGGTCGACTGTATTTTGTTTGCTTGTTTTATTCAGATAATACTGACATCTTTCGTTCTATGTCTGTCGAGTTTGGAGTGTGCACATTTGTTTTTGTGAGACTCGTATTTGGTCCTGGGCAGTTTTAATCATCTCTCTGTTTGGTTGGTGCGAGCTGATGTGAGCTGATGAGTCTTTACAGCCTCAACAAGGAGCATTTCAGTGGTTACATTGTGCTGCAGCTTCCTGGCGATGACAAAGAAGTTGCACAGGCAGAAACAAAAGCTGTAGCTTCATTTAAAAGCTGTGAGTGTGCAGCTGCTATTCTGTAAGAGGAAATATCACTCGGCTGCCAAATCACGAGTCCAAGTCCAGTTTGAAGAGCGGCACAACGCTGACCCGTCCTCTTTGTGTGGTCAACATTTTTGGCGGCGTTGGCTTCGTAGCTGGTGTCTCTCTGTCTGCTGGATGTTTGCTGACATCTTCCTGGCTGTGTCATTCCTCCCTGTCATCATGAATCATCGTTTTTCAAGTTCAGACTCAGCAGACTGATGATGTCTGTGAACAGCCTCCACCCAAATTAGTGTTATCTTTTTCCAGAAGATGTGACTGTGGTCTGTCCCACAGTGTTCATAGCTTCGCTAGAGAACCACAACTATGCCTCATTGCTCACTGGGTCCACTCTGTTCCCATGGTAACCATGTAAGGCCACGAGCCGGTCCAGAGGAGGCGAGACCTTTTCTTTTTCCCTCTGTGGTGCTGTTATCATTTTGCTGCTGTGGTAAAGGCTGCCAGTGCATGACAAATGAACAAGGCTGACTTCACTGACTTCATCATCATCATCATCAGGTTGTTATGCGTTTCTCTTTAGGTTCTTCTTACTTAAACTCTGTGAAACTCGAGACTTAACTTTGTGCAATGTAACCAGGCTCAGAGAGTAAATCTCAGTCTAGTTTTTAGTGGTTGGTGAGAGCTCGGTGAGATAAAAGGCTGAAAGACAGACGCCGAGCTGGGCTGACTGCTGTTGGACTAGTCAGTAATATTAGCTGGCTGCTATGTCACGTGTTCTTGACCTTGCTCGATGTTTGGCTGTTAGCAAAGTTGTCGCTAGTTTTTGATCATAAGTGATGTAATCAGAGTAGAATACACGTGTGCAGCTGAACATATTTACCACAGTGGTGTTGCATTCTGAAACTGGGGGCGCTAAATTGCACTTATCATATCTATTTTTAAAATAATACAAACACGGTAGAATTCATACCATGGTGTACTGATAACACACGTGCATTTCTACATTTGTATTTTGCTTCTAGAGCAGCTTTATGTCCTGATCTAAGTGTTGCGGAAGTTGCACTACCAGGACCAGAGCCAAATTATGATGATTATTATTGGTGAGAAACTGAATGTGGTGTGTCTGAGTCCTTTTAATTCCAATTTCGTTCATTAAATGTGCATTTGTTGCGTCTTATTTTTGGTTCTTAAAACAACCAATAATTACTACATCATTAGCACTGCAAAAGGACTTCAAAATAAAAGCTTTCCATACAGTGAATGAATGAATCAACTTGGAAGAACGGAAGGAAATCTATGAAGCTTTCTCTAATTACACCAATTAGTAACTTATATTAGAGAGTAACTACTTACTTAAGTAATAGGAATAAACTAGTTAATATGAGACGTGACTGGGATGCTCCAAAGGCTCAACGTTCACTGCAGCCACACAGACTTGAGGTTGAGGTAGAAGTCTGTGGGGTGTGTTTACTACTGGGAATCCATGCTCTACAAAATGTATACGCTCCCAGTATGCAGAGAAAGTTTGGATGAAGCGTCCACTAAACAGTTTTTTGTTTAAACAAAAAAAAGCTCTTCTTGCTTCTCCTTTGGGGCCGTTTTTGTACTCAATCTCTCAGTTGCCTCCTAACGAGGTCTAAAACATGAAAAAGTAATTAGAGCGTGTGAAGGAGGAAAGTGAGGGGAGAGAGCAGAGAGCGGGGAAAGTAAGAGAAAGAAAGGAAACGAGAGCAGAAGACAAAAGGGCAGACGCTGAAGGGGAGGAGTGCACGACAGGAGGTGAGGAGGAGAGAAGAAGAAGCTTGTTGACTCCAGACCTCTCATTATAAAGGTCGTTAGTGGTTCCATCTCCTCTGGGTGCTGATTAATAACATCATTTAGATCAAAAGGCCGCTTAACTCGAGACCTCTGAATTATAGTTTAGAGAAAATAAGGTCACCGTGAAGGCGCTCTCTCGCTGCAGTGAACAAAACTTTTTCAGAGGCTCAAACTTTAAACCTTGATAGCTGAACATATATTTAGTTTTTCTTTTGTGTTTTAATCTCCACTGTCCGATCACCTCACGTCAGATTTATTCAGTCCCCACATTTTCCTCCCGTCCCTCTGTCTAATTTCATGAACCCAGCGGCACATTTGACTCCCTCGCTCTCTCTCTCTCATTCAGCAGTACACCTGGCTCAGTTTAAATTTTAATCTCTCCTCTTGGCAGTGTTCATTATGTGTGTAATTGTCCTGTTTCTTTAGCGGTTGACTTTGCCTGCAGCCCAGAGAGCAGAACAGAGCTGCAGCCGGGGTTGTTAATGACAGCAGAGAAGAGTCACAGAGTCAGACGAAGGTTCAGGAGTCTCGCTGACAAACCACCGATGCTACGGGAAAGAAAAACCCTTGAATAAGGAAGACTGGATTCAAAGTATCAAAGTTTAAGTTGAATTTATTATTCTTGTACAAGAAGGAGCGTTTAACAGTGCAACACACAAAAGGGGTTTCAGAGAAAAGGCTCCCTGAGGAGCTCTAACAGTTGGTTCTTTTACATTTTTTTAAAAATGGGCTGTCTCGGACACCTCCCTCACTGATGAGTCTGCTCAGCAGACTGCTCTTGTCTCTCCTGTCCTTGAACTACTGATCTACAATTATCTCTCCCTGCCATCCTCAGCAAAACACAGTCCAAGGGAAGTGCACGAGACATGCAAAAAACAGGAGACACACACATTATATGAGTTAAAACATCTGAACCCCAGTATAAATCCTAATTTTTATAACAACCGACAACGTTTTTTTTTTTTGTGACACAGTGTTAAAAGTCACTTTTCCGTTGTACCTACTTGCCCACATTTTGTCTCATCTACTTCTGCGTCAGCTGCTGACTTCCTACACGTCCCAGAATGACGACGTTCTGACAGTGTTCGACACTCCCCGGAGAACGACTCTGAGGATTTCTGTCTCTGGGTTTTAAGTGAAGCGGAGACACTGACAGTGATAATGTACTCAAACAGCAGCATGTCTTGTCGCTGCATGTCTCCGGTCTAGTGAGACTACTGCTGGTGCAGAAATCTGATGGATTTCTCTCTGCATTTGAGCTTTATGAAACATTTTGAGCAGTCACACTGCAGTGTGTCTACAAAGATACACCAGTTGTTTGTGGTGTTGGAGAAGTCTGACACATGTAACTCGTGTATTTTAATATGTAAGGTTGTAACCAATCACAGTGTCAAAGTGTCCTCATGAAATGTGTTGTTTTGTCCAGCCAACAGTCCACAAACCGGACAATATTCAGTTTACTGTGATGTGTGACCAAGAAAAGCAACAAATTGTCACATTTGAGAACCTGCAACTGTAAAATTTCTCCAGAGTTTAGCTTGAAAAAATACTTATATCGGCCAATAAACAATAAAGTATTTAGTCTGTTTCCTTGTTTTTCCCCTTCAGGTCCGATGTATGAACTTCAGTCTGTAAACTGGCTTAAACGGCGTTTGTTACAAGACAAGCAGCATCTCTCAGTTATGTCAACCATGGACACCATGGAATTAAAAAGATGACCTCTCTCAACTTTTTTCATGATTCTGACCATTTTTTAAGGAATGCAATGCGAGTCAAGATTAATGCGCGTCTGGCAGGCGTTGGCTCAGTTTATCAGAGCTTCTTGTCTCTGGAAGTCAAATTAATGGGAGCAGTGAGAGTGAAGCAGAACACTTAAAACAAAACAGTCAGCTGAAATACACTACATAAATATCAGAGCTTCCCACCACTTACC
Source organism: Miichthys miiuy (assembly GCA_036365135.1). Classification (NCBI taxonomy): domain Eukaryota; kingdom Metazoa; phylum Chordata; class Actinopteri; family Sciaenidae; genus Miichthys; species Miichthys miiuy. Next base: position 3,751,237 of record CM071617.1, on the reverse strand, counting down.
GAACCACTAGAGCCCTCCGGTCCACACTGTGGCATGTTGGCTGTGCCCTGTTCAAAGAAAACAGCCTGGGGAGAGGGTGTTTTCGGGAGCAGCGCTTCAGCTCTGGATTAGCCTCCTGCAGGCTTAGTCTGTTGATACCTTAAGACCCACTTTGTTCTCTGGCTTCTAACTGTTTAAACTGTACTGTAACTACGTGTCTGCCTTTGTGCAGCATGTATAAACTTATCTACAGCATATAGAGCTGGTGTCTTCTCTGGAAAAGTCTAAACTTTGTTTCAGTTTTAATGTATTCATATCTGAAGTTAGTCCATGTCAGAGGTTACTTAAGTTTAAGCCGGTGGAAAGTAAATTTAAGTGGTCAGTGCTTAAATCTGTTCCTCTGAAATTACAAGGTTACTCTTTCTTTGAAGTTCACCTCACCGATCATTTCATTAACAACCTGACTCCGTCCAGGTAAAAGACCCGCCGCTGCCTCCTAATGAAACGGCAGCTACAGAGAGTCTGCACAGGCGAGCGCTCTCCTCCTCCTCCTCCTCCTCCTCCTCCACATTTATAGTATCACTAGCAGGGTGCTGCAGGCGTCCTGCTGCACCGATCTGAGGCCGAGATCAGAGGAGAGGCGGATAGACGCTGAAGCTCTTCTTTCTCCTCCTCATCTGGGATTCTCTCCTTTCCCTGCGCTCTGTTTAACGCCTCAACGGTTATCAAATCATTAATTAAGCCTGCATCAAATCAACTCCCACAGAGCCCTGTGTGTGTGTGTGTGAGTGTGTGTGTGTGTGTGTGTGTGTGTGTGTGAGGTCTGCAGGCAGCTAGTTTTATGCTCTCCAAATGCAAATATGAAGAAGAGAAGTCCTCGTGTTGTTCTGTGATCGAAGATGTTGGAAGTTCCTGCTAAATTAAACCGGACAGAGATTCTCACATCTGCATTAATTGATTAATTAAAGTCACCTGCAGAGAATGAACATCATTCTTTTCTATTATTGTGTTAACGTGCTGTGGATGACAGTTCATAACTTCAGTCTTTTCATACATGGCTTGTCAGGAGGATGAATGAAAGTTCTTCTCATTCTTTGGCTTCGGGGATGCAGGTTGTCAGTCCGTGCTTGGAAACATTTACTGTGGCTGAGTTTAGTTTTCAACTTGTGCTTCAGAAGTTTGTTTACTGTTCAGGAGGAAACAGTTGGCTCGACTCAAAAATGCTGCAAACGTTTATGAGTTTTTATGTTTCCTGTTTTGCTGTTTTCTTGCAAACAGAAAGTATAAACGAGGCTGCAAGTCCAACCACGAGTGACACAGCTCACAGGTCAGTAATGACTAGAGTATTGTTGCATCGTGGAAGATGCTGTGAGTGTGATTTGTTTGTGTTTTAACTATTTAATTACATTTTTGGAATCATTTTTCACATTTTAGTGTTGCAGCTTTTAGGTCTTGCCGAACTGGCAGTACATTTTATGCCCCAAGTTTATTTATTTATTAACTTTTCTTTATTTTAATGTCTTACTGTTATATTGCTGATTTAAGTCTATCAAAAGTCGATTCATTGTTGTCTATTATTAAATCTTTCTTTTCATAAAATCATATCACCGCAGGTATCTAGCAGCAGCCACTAGTTTGTCCTTCAGTCTCTTTTCATGGGGAAAAAACAAAGCGGCAACCTCCGTGCCCCGTCCATATCTATAGGAAAAACTTATGTCCATATCCTGCAAAAACTTGAGGCACATAACGCTCCTTCAGTGCAAAATCAGCGAGCCAAATGCTTCACTTTTATTTAAAACAGTCACAGAAAAGCCACCCTGTCTGATCGGGGCCTCATATAGTTACATTCGAGCGTGCATCATGACGTTAGACATGCGTTTCATAGAAGAGACGCCCACAGTGTAATCCAAAAGGAAAACAGACTGTAAGCTCATTATATGTAAAGTGTAAAAATAAATACAGTCTTCAGATGACTATTAATAAACAGAAGCACATGAAGAGCAGCCTTAATCTCACTGCAGAGGCTCAGTGCTTGCTTTGACTCTTTCCATGTTAGTTTACAGCCACGCTTCATGCATGTATCATGTATGGCCACCCATCGAACGCATCACAAAGTCTTCAGAAGCTTCAGTCAGAGACATTTCATGACGTATCAATGCACCGAGGTTACATTTAACTAACTGAACTGCCGACACTTACGACGCTGCGTTCTGTATTCTCTGTTGCTACAAAAACACCATGACAGCTTATTTAATGTTTCTCGGCACTGACAAAAGATGCAGCGGATTCTTCTCTCAGCGACTTTTCTTTAGAAACGTTTTCTCCGCTGAGCTGTCAGAGCCGGATGGATGAAAGGATGCACAAAAACATCGCTTAGCAACAGGGGAACTCGTCAGCGGAGGACCGAAAATAAATCATCTCAAAACAAACACACAATCGCTTCAAACAATAATTAAATTGTTGTAAGAAATGTATAAAACATGAGAGGTCTCACCCTGCTGTCTACAGCCGCAGCGTCACAGCAGAGCCGCAGTATATCACAGTGTACGTGGCTCTCACTCTAATGTATAACATCATTTGCTGAACGTCTGTATACGTTGGTGATCGGTCATTCTTAAGTATATAGGAAAGAAAGATTGTGCTCTTTGTTTGGTGGAGATCTCAGGGAAATATACTTTGTTCATACCCAAAAGGAAATTGACTTTTTGACTTGTGGCGCTATGGAACAACGTCTTGATGGGTGGGTCCCTGTTTCGGGTCTATGCGGATGACATGATGCACTTTCCTGCCAATAATTTTCAAATGAATCCACTGATTGACAGGCGACGGTAACGCACCAACAAAATTGTGATAAACACCGACTGTAAACAGAACTTAACCTGTATTATAATTAAGGACAAACCTCGGAGCTATAAACATCTAGGGTACCTCATGTTCCAGTGTTCATTTAGTCCACTAATTATTTTTCACTAACGATAACTCAATAAAAACTTTCATATGATGACAAAAATTACAGTCTATCAACATTTTAGTCAAAGAATGAAAAAGCAACAATGATGGGGAGGTACGAGAGCGACGGAGATTACATGTAAGCTAACGTTATTTCATCAGCTAACCTGAATCGGTGCGTTTTCACTAAACTAAAACAAACGACCGCTGTCCTGCCCTGTATTACAGAAGTGAATAACAAGAGTTGCTAATCTTGGATCGTTAATTAGTCTTTGTTAATCGTAGTAATTGGTCCTGCTATCCATCCAGCCATCCATCACTCAAGCGGTAGATGTCCGTCCACCATGAGCAGCACGGTCTAGAGCTGCTCTGTATGGAAATTAGATAACTTCTGTTATGATTTGGCGCTTTAGAAATTGAAAGAAAGTGAATTGTAGTATATGTCGGCGCAGATAACAAGCTCTAGAGAAATGTTTAAATAATACAATACACATAACTAAACCTGTGAAGCCAATGGAATAAAATAAACAATTAAATTGACTAAAATATGACTATGATATGATGCATGCTAGTCAAAATACACTTTACCCTGAGCTGCTCATCAGGCTCATAATTAGTTCACGTCACGGCATCACAATAACAGCAGAGGTCAGTGTACTGTGGAGGAGAGAGAGCTTGATGAAGTGATGAATGTTTGATCTGACAGAGAGAGACAGACAGGTGAAGGTGTGACAGCGTTCACTAAAGCGTCATTACGATTCAGCTCATCGCTGTGTCGTAACTGACATTACTGACCACGTTTCACACATTGACCCCGTTAACTTCCATTTCATAGCCACATAATGGAGGCTGCAGAGATTGACGTGTGTGTGTGTGCGTGTTAATCTACCAGCAAACGATGACGATGATTAGAGAAAATCTTCCCAATCAGAGCCTCCTTGAGAAAGAATCTCGAGCAGTCTCTCAGAGCGTCTCCTGAGTCTTGCCGAGTGAAGATTTTTGTTTCTAAAATGTAATCAAAGCTCTGATTGGCCGAGCATCCAAACCGACACAGAATTTCTTTGTCTCTCAAATCAGAAGCTGAATGTTGAACTGCATCGAAAACACGCCAGAAACCCAGAAATCATTCAACAGGAGTGGATAACCTCTAACACAGAACAGAGTCAACCCGTTCAACATCTCTGCAAGCGACCATCTGAAATGCAAAAACACAAAATTTACAACGAGGAAGGAAGGAATGCATCAACCAGCAGCTGTGACAGAAAGTTTGTCTTCAATATGTCAAAGCTTTGTTAGCACTTACTGAAGGAATGGACGCAGATGGATTTAATTAGATTCCTGTCTTGGGCCAAGTTACAATAAACCATAGCACCAGATGTGTGTAAGTTCAGACCTATCTCAGTTATAATTAAGTCGTGATTTATACGTTACTAAAATAAAAGTGGTGCTGCTCCGTGATGTTTGATGCAACATCGAAAATGGAACAGCCCCGGATCGTCTGTGGCTTCTCGTGGGGTCAAAGATTGTCTAGAACAGCCGCAAACAGCTCCGGCATCCATGCGTCATAGCCGTATCTGCTAGAATCCAGCATGTAATTAGTAAAGACCTCACTACTTGACATGATATTTCAATATCAATATAGCTTCGATGCCAAGTGACTCATGCCAGCCAGAAAGCTAATCCGCACAGCAGCCATGACAAAGGACTGAGGTCATTTGCCTTAGTCTAACCGGTTATACGACGTGGCAAAGAGGTTTCCCACAGACATTACACTTTCTTATTTAATTATCAACTTTGTTTTATTGTTTTGGTGTCTGCTCGATTTGATTTTTCTTTCAGCTCGTCCTGCTTTCTTCTGACTTTTTATTCATCCGCAGTATTCAGTGGAGAAAAAACACTTCTCACTAGTAGTCTGTTTTCTAAAGTTGTGGAAAAAAATATTTCAAAAGAAAAGCACGGTTATTTTCAGGTTATTGTCCTGCACACCGAGTGCAGTCTGGTCTCCAGACCGGGTCAGATCTCAAGTTCTTTCACACCGGCACAATGAATGCCTTGCTCGCGGGCTCATCGGCAGCTCATCGGTGGATTAAATGACTTAGATTTAACCGTGATAGACGTGAGAGAGAGGGTGAATAAATGTTTGTGTGGTCTCTCTGAGGAGCTCCATTCACCGGCTGAACACACAGCTCCAGTGTCCCGTCTGCTCGCTCTTTTCTTTCCACGCAGACACCTGGACGGCCGACGTGTCGGACAAAAAGAGCCTTTATTCCTCTGCTTCTATCTCCTCTCCTCCTCTGTCGCTCTTTCATTCTGGCCATGTTGGAATATGTTACGTGAAGGTTGGCTGAATTTTCCAAATATCTCTCTCTCGGTCTCTTTGTTCCCTCTCGACGTCAGCCTCCTCTTGTTACCTTACTCCCTTGCCCTCTTGTCACTTTTTTTTTTTTCTCGGCTTCTGTTGTTTGCTCTCAGTTGAAATCCATTACTACCTGGCTGCAGCTTGAAAGTCTCTGTCGTGTCTTTGAGGTCGGTTATATCATGATCTGAGCCGTAGCGACTTCACAAAGCTGAGCGCTGACATGCAGACACCCTAACCGAAATACCAGAAATTGCATCATTCATAGTAAACCAGAATAAACGTATTGTTATGTTATGATTCGTTCACATCCACCAGTTTACTGTAGCTGTGTCAGAAAACCTTGATGGCCGTGTGTTGGTGTGTGCAGTCGTGTCTTGCCGTGCTTCTTCATTGTCAGTGTGAAAGCTGCCACACAGAACTCTGCCGATTGTTTTTGAAGGTTTCTATTCGTAACGTTTTGTTGTAATTATCTGACGAGTGCCACAGGCGAACAATGAATGTTCAGAAAGACACCAAACTAATTAAGTGACTGAAAAGGACGTGATCTGTCTCTGTGCCAAATGAAGTGTATCACAGCACAGAGGTGTGGATATCTTAACTAATCGAACTACAGTACAAAGCTTCATGAAGCTTCGTGATGGTTTTATCTGCGCTCCATGACAGCGGGGACGCATCCAGATTAGAGAGAAAGTCCTATAGAAACTTATTCTGGCTGATGTTCACCTCAACAAGATTATGTGACAATGCTGGAGTTGCCATGAAGGAAAAATGATCAGGTTCATTACAACTTGTGTTGACCATCGTCTGTATCGCTCACGTTTCCCGGTCGCCCGGTCGTGCCGCTTCGCACTTCACGACATCAGAAAAATCTGACGTTACCTGACTCAACATGCAACACAATTCCTGATACCTGGCTGTGGTCATCAAGTCCTCGTCTGTACCTCGATCGTTTCCCTTTTTGTGAGTCACTTTGGAGAAAAGTGTCAGCTACATGAAAGATTGTCTGACATGCTCCGCCAAATTCTTTGCGTCAGTGCTGTAGCGTTTTGAGATCTCAGCGCTTGACTTGGGGGCAATATGGGGGCTACAAGGGCTCCTGAGGAGGTCTTTGGTTTACTGATCGCATTTCAGGGACACTACTTTGGCCTCAAGGAGCATTCTTAAATTGAATTAAAAACATATTTTAATTAGCAAATTCACACATTTGATTTAATGACACAATTCTCTTAATTAGTGGAAAATAGCAGTAACGCCGAGGATGGCTCTGTCAACACGTCTTTCATCCTTCAGTGTTGAAAGAGCCTCAGCAATTAACACACTTTCCACCGGTTACTTCGAAAGCAATTTGGTTTCTTTTGTCACCTATCAGCCTTTGGACGGAGCTGAAACGAAAGGATTGGATTTCATTTACAAAGACGTCTTTGTGTGTTGCGGATTAGCATAATTTAGAAAGGTCAAGGCTAAAGAGGGCGTCTGAAAGACCTGATTTCTACTTTATATGATCCAAGGTCAGTAAACAGGATGTGATGACAAACTGTCTGGACCTGACCTTTGATACCAGGGAGGATTCCCGTGAGATTAGGCATTAAAAGCACCCACAAATATCATTGAGCTCTTATTAGCTGCATCACTAAAAGCTATACACGTCAATAGCAGGTCTGGGCTTCGTGCCATGCAGCCTCTACAAACCCGCGACACACTGGCTGATATTTAGGATTTACTGCAGGAAATCACCTCTCAAAGGAAGTAAACTACCAGCCTGAAGATGTGAGGAGGCCGAGCGGCCACAAACTGGATAATTGTCGTCTGTTGAGCGAGGGCTCAGTGAGGACATTGATGGGAGTCGAGGCGTTGATAATTCTTTCAGGTGTGAGGCTTTGGTTCGCTGTGATCTCAGTATTTTTATCTCCCTCATTCATATTCCAGACGAGACGCTCAGACTGTGTCAAATGGGTGATAATTGCACAGAGCTGAGAGAGTCTCACTTTTCCAGCCAGTGTGATGTGACTGAGCCCAGTCCAGCTCTGCTGATGGGAAGAATGGTTAGAGACCTACAGTTCACAATGCTAATTGTCTCTGTGATTCTTTATAGTTCATCAAATACAATGTGGACGATCACTTTTTTAAAATTTTCTGTTAAAGTTGATGAAGCTCAAAGGATTGTTGACCTCCTCCTCCAAACTGATTTTCAAGGCACAGCAGGCTCATCAAGTTCTGGAGAGCTGCATTCATTTCTGCCTTTAAAAACACAAAAAGAGCAAAAGTATAAGGATTGAATTAACGTGTGCGTCTGCTCTGAAGTCACTCTGATGTTGCTAACATGCATGGCTAACGTCCAAATCAAAGGAATGGCAGATCATTAACTAGCTACATTATTTTGTGGGGTTATAACCAAGCCCACAGTACAAGCAGTGGGTTTGAAGCCAAAACGACTCGTTTTACCGTCAGAATTTTCATCCTTTTAGTCAGATAATGTTTGAAAAGCCCACAGGAGCTGCGCAATTAATTCATTTTTATCTCCATTCAAGTTAGCTGTTTGGTTTCTGTAACAAGATAATGGAATGGAAATGTATGGAAATTATATTTACTGATGGGTAGAGTTGTTTTTTGGGTAGCTAGCTGTTTTCACCTGCTTTCAGTCTTTGGCTAAAAACACAGAGCCAATCACAAGCTGCCGACCAAACTTTACCAAACTTTATCCCAGCGTTCACTTTTTTTGTCTGCTTTTTATTTTCTGTTTTGTGACGCGCAGGTCAAGAAGGAAACGCTCTGCAGTGATGACAGTGTAATTAAAAATTTGACTTTTTTAATTAAAAACAATTTAGTTTTACAAGTTTAATAGGTCACTCTCTATTTATTTCAGCTTGGCACAATGATTATTTCCAAGTGACCCATGGCTCATAAGAGGTCAGAGTTTATTTCAGCATCATCTAAATTAGTTTCTTAATTACTGTAAACAGCGTTCATTGAATCACAGATAATATTCTGAAGTGCTAAATGTCAACACAGCAGTGTTAGTTTTCATTTCAGTGTCTACATAAAGAAAGTCTCTTCTTTTTCTCTTCGGGTCAGGGCATTAATTAATTCTTCCGTGACAAAAAGAGGAATCTTAAGCAGCTCATTAGTCTTGGCAGAGCATAAACGAGCGTAGCTATGAATAAATGACCTGCAGAATCATTGCTGCTATTTACAGTAACACCTTTTAGCAGAGTTCAGATGTGTTTGCAGGTTTGCACAGAGAGAGATCGATGGAAGAAGACATTACAAAGCGTTATGGTCTCTTCTCTCTTCCTCAGATTATGATATCGCCACATTATTTTCCTTCGTGGCCCTAAAGGAGAAATACTCCATTAACCCTTTGAACCTGCAGCCACCGAAGCACAAACAGTCTGATTCAGTAGAGTCATTAGCATCTCCATTAATTCTACACTCAGCAGTTTGTCTCCTGCAGTCAATTCAAACAGCCTGTGGACTAAACAAGCATGTCTTCAGTTACTCTGTCATGGCAGCAAAGCGAAGCAGTAATATCCAGCTTGATTAAGGAAGTCACAATTCAAATAAAAGCTGCTGTGCAGGTCAAACATTACGATGCTGAATCAACAGATGATTGGTGACATTTTGATGGCGAGCCCTGAGACAGTCCTGAGCTCTGAGGAATGTTTCAGCTCGCATAGAAAAACGCTGAATTGTCGGATGATTGCTTGACCTTTGCAGCGAAGTGCTGATGGCGAATGAGGTGTTTAAGTTATTCTGTGTCACTCCGAGCATTAGTGTCACCGTGGATCGAGTCCGACCTTTGACAGGACTCAGCAGGACTTGGGGTTATGTATAAAAAGTTGGTGTTGACGTTACAGGAGCACCACGTTCTTCAGTCTTCATTAAATCTTGTTCAGTTTGATGTTGTCTATGTTACTACTACTACTGCTACAAAACATCAAGCGTACTATAATCTCCAGGTCTTTCACTTGTCATCTCAAAATTGCTACATCTCAGCTGCAGGCGACATCTAAACATGTCCCCTTTAGTCACTCTGACACAAAAACAGGTTGAGAAATACAAGTTACCCTCTAAGACCACATACACCCGTAGTCCAACATCTGCCGTGTCATTTGAGCGTCTAAATTCTGAAATGTATGCTCTGTATAGTACTCTAAAAGTTCCAGTCCAGTCGAGAGGGTCAAAGTCCTGTCTGAGCTTTTGTCTCGTCAGTCTTCTGGCATGAAAACTCCTCCAACTCCAGATTCTGGAAAATAATCCCTTTTGGATTTTGGGAAGGCGAGCGTCAGCATTCCTTTCCGAGTGAACGCGGACTTAGCCGGGGGAAGACCATCTCGCTGTCTGTTCCATCGACTCCGCGTCATCTTTATTTAAAACAAAACGGACTGTTGGGATTAGGTTCCGGTGGAGGTGTGTGGGTGACGAAACTGAAGGGTGCTGAAGGTGCGTCGGGGACGGGAGAAGGTGTGTGTGAAGGGAAAAATTAACAACTTCAATAGCCGATCAGATCCGCAACGAGCTGGCAGATCTAAGCTCTATAAAGTCACATCAGATCCCAAAGGCAACATATTTGGTCACCAAAGAGACCAAACGACCTTCAGCTTTATGAACATTTTTAGCCTCTTTTAGATGATTGTTTTGGTTGTTCGGCCTTCACGTGTAGTAACAGCAGCCAATCAACTTAAACGAGTCAACAGTATGCGCCTTCTCCAGCACCAAACATGCCAGCAGGCAGTCGTTATACATTTGTTTTTGCATTTGTTCAGAGTCATCCGTTCTCCTGCTGCGAGCTGCTGTTAAACACGACGGATGCTCAGTGATTTGTAATGGAGGCAGACTGCTGCGTGGAAATCTCACCTGTTGTGGAATTGAGGTCAAAGCTTTCACGATTTATTTTGTTGGTGAATACAATGCAACGCTCTCTCTCTCTCTCTCGCTCTCTCGCTCTCTCTGTGGTCAGTAATGGATGTTTACATGGGAGGAGAAATACTTTGCTCCGATCAGCCTCACTGCTGTCAGCTGGAGATTGGTGGAGGGGGGGGGGAAACAAGTGTCAGCTGTGACAGGAAGAAGCCCTGCAAAGAAAAATGACCGACGAGCCAGAAGAGAGAGAGAGACCCGAGTGATGAGCGATGGACAGTGTAGACGCAGTGAGAGAGGAAGAAATTACATACCCGAAGGAGAAACTTAATCTAAATGGAGAATGTATCCTGAGGCAGCGCTAAATGCAAAGAGTTAGTGAAGATCAGGAAATTATGTTATTAGCGAAGAGTGTGAAGCAGGTTATTAGAAATGAATAATTGTCCAAATGTATATGTGGGCAATTTCCTCCAGAACCGCTTATAAAAATCATTCCAGCCAGATTTCAGTCCTCTTTAATACCTTGTTTTACTTCTCTGATTTTACATGTCAAAGTCATTTTAGAAGTCATGAGAAGTGCCTCTCAGCCGCCTGTAAAAATAGTTAACAGTATAACGTCTTCTGTGGCTGTCCAACATTGCGCGCTCCATATAAGACGACCCACGGCATCTGTAGATATAACAGACTCGTTCTCAGGTAACAAAAACACAACAATTCTTATTTTCAGGTGATTATACGCTCATGAAAACATTATTTATTAATATTAGATTCCATTTCTGCCATACGTCTAACACACTGGACCTTTAAAGGAAGTGTAGGATCCAACCTTTTGGAATCTGACCCATGCTAGTGAATCCATCAATGACACCAGATATGTCACACAGACAGAAACAATATTTCAAATCAGACGAGGGGATGTGATAGAACTGATGGTTTTCTTCAGAGTCGACTTGCGTCAGTGCTGCTGAGGAGGGCAGTGGTGAATCTCAAGCAGTTGATTCGGTGAGTTCGTTGGCTCCGTCATACATCACTGTATGTGCTCGATGGACTGGTTGGTCCAAAACACTCTCTGAGCTAACAAACTGAGCTAACTTTAGCTGCTCAGCAGTTTACTTTACTGTCCATCAGGAAACATTAAATCACAGAGAGTTGACCAGAACCAGAAACCACAGAATATATATATATATATAAAACATGATGCACTTTCTCCGCTATGACATGTCAACATTTCTGCTGTGCAGCCACTTCGTTTAATGAAAGTGCGATCATGTCAGATTGGACCTGTCAAGATAAGATTCACTCCCACACTTGTGTCATTATATCGTCCAGTGATCTGTGTTCAGTTCTCTGTCCCATGAGCGGGTTGACTTCTTGGCCTCATCACAATCCATCAATGTTGTCAAGGTGTTCAACAGACAGTCACTCTGCCCTAATAGCAGATTTGGTCTGCTGTCTCCTCGTCATCTCAAACTATAGAGGCGTTTTTTTTTCTTCCAAATGAGAGTAACTGTCACTCATAGCTGACGGGTCAGCGATGCTCAGAGGCTGTTAGCACTCTGAGGACTGTGAAGCTCAGGATCTAATATGACGCTTCACAACACTCCTCAGGGATCCCCAGCTGGATGCAAACCTCTAAAATCGGTCAGACAGTTGGTCGGTTGTGCAAACAGGCACTTAGAGCAAGCTGTGAGGCCATTTTAGAGCCGGAAAATCTGAAAGCAGCAAAATAAAAAGTGAGTGTAAATGACGCATAAACACCAAAATCCTGAAAGAAGAGGATTGCACCTGAACAACACAGATGCTGTTGAAGTGTAACATGTATAAGATAAGATGAGATAGACTCGATTGATCTCACACTGGGGAAATTCACTTGTTACAGTAGCTCAAGATACTCTCCCATATTCTGTTAGCTTCCCCTCTCCCAGCAGGACTTGCAAGACTTGAGACCTGCACATAAGAAGCACTGGAGGGGCACAGAACAGCAAGCTGGTTGTCAGAGCTAACCGAGCTAACCAGCCATGAGCAGCTGCTGTCAGACCACGCAGGAAACAGAGAGCCACTGCTGGAGCTTTGACAGTCACTTGAAGCACAGTAAAAAGTTTCTGTGCGGCACTAAGACTCGGGGCTGCGCCGGGCTTTGACGCCGAGTTGACATAGCGACCAAACCGTGTGTTGACAGCAATGTCGTCCGTCACATGATACACACTGGTCCAAAATTCTCTTGAGTGTCGCAACCCATGCAAAAGGAATCGTTTCATGGTCAGTATTTGATCCATGCGGTCCAACAACATTTGGAAAGTCTCGAAGAGCAGCACGAGTGAATCATTTTACGCCATTCACGTTAGCGGAGGGCTAAACTAGAAGTTAGCAGCTTGGCCATGCAGTGGAAGTCTTTAGTACTCTATGTGCCACACTGCAGTAGCATATCCAGATGATCTGGGTGTCTTTTGGCGTCATGCACAACTGAGAAGCTTCCATTAGAAAACACAGAGCCCCGCCTCCATCGCTGTATCCAGTCGTCCTTATACATCCATGTGTGCTACCTGTGTTGTAGCTAAGCTAACGGCTCAGAGAGGCTAACTCAGCACCAGCACAGTGCAATCATAATTTAGTTTAAAGCTGAGCGAAAGAAACAGACTAACACACTGTAACGTGCTTAGCTTGTGGACGTGTACGCAGACATGCGAGAAGTAAATAGACACCTTCATTTAAATTCAAATTAAAGGTGTCTATTTACTTCTTGCATGTCTGTGTGGAGAACCGCTGGAGTTCTTCCTCTTTCTGGGGCTTTAAGTTGTTAAGTTGCCAGACTTTAGCCGAAGCAGACCTTGTCAGTGTGTTTCCAGACTGTGAGACGAGTCTCAGCAGGAGGAATCGGTGCTTTTCCTGCCTCGCTGCGATAGTTCAATCACTGCCTTCCTCTGGCTTCTTTCCTTTGGGTCGGTATCTTCTCTCTCTGCTGCAGGTGATTCTGATATTTATGCTACCAGGTTTATTTTACACCATGCTTCGCTCTGTGCAACACATTCTTTAGCGGTTTAATATAGTAAAACATGACAAAGCAATCAGAAGAGAGAGAAACTCCTTCAACACGTTTTACCGAGTGCAAAATTAAAGTCTAATGCTTAATGACTAATGCGTGCTACTCCTAATGAAGGACTCAGTGATTCCAAGGCAAACACACAGCAGCACTTTCTTGCAGATAAATCTCGGTAGCAGCACAGTTGTCATGTTCAGCAGCTCAGATGGCAGCTTCAGGATCTCATCTGCCGTTTCATCTCTATAGAAGTCAGACTCGCCTTTCTTGCTCGAACTCTTCTGAATCCCCTCAAAGTGTCTGTCGACAGACTTTTAAAAACGCCAGCGCTCTTGACGGCATTTGGCAACATGTTGCACCTGAAAGTGAGAGCTGATGACCCTCGAGGTGTTACAATCTCTTCTGTACAGACAGTATGGATGATTCATGCCGGGGTAAGCAATGCACCACCTCACATAAAGTCATGGCGAAGCAGACTGGTGGAGTTGCAGTGAGAAAAAAAACTAAACCAGTCTGGATGGGAAAATGGTTGCAGAGATGAAGTCAGCACTGTCTGGTGTCAATTCTTCATTGAGAACCGGAGGTGAGATTTTAAAACTGTCAACAGTAGTATGCCAGCTGCACAGTCAGCCGAAGAAGACCAACATCCCCTTTTAGACATGTCTCTCTCATCGGCTATTGCGGCCTTGCTCGGAAAGTTTTGACGTAATCATCCAGATTTTAACTCCCAAACATCAACCACCCTTTGACGTTATCAAGTCAACCCGATGAGTCTGCGAGTAGGTCGAGTAGGTTTAAGGCTGGATCTGTGAAGCCGCTCTCATTAGCAGATAATCTGGGCCGAACAGCCTTACCAACCACGGTTCCAGAGCAAATTTATCCTTCGATTGTTAGGATGGTGAGTCTGGGATACGTCGGTCAAAATGTTTTGTAGTCTGAGTCCGGCTTTAGAGAACCTACATGAGACAGTACCTGAGATAGTTTGTGTGTTCTGGGTGTGTCAGTTGAGCGTAGGTTTGGTAATTTGTGGCTGCAAAATTTGAAGTCTGACTTTGACTTCCTCCTTGTCAGCTCGATCTACTTTCATAGAGTGACGACATAAGCCACATAACATCGACTTCACAGTCTGTTACTTAATGCTGGCTGTTTTCCCAGATATCGGTGATTACATTTTAATTCCAGTGTTATCATAAAAGATAGAAACAGCAGCTAAATCTCTGAAAAAGTTTAATAAACAGGGATTGTCATTGAGTGGTCAAATCCCCGATGAAAACTCTCTTTGACCTCAGAGTGTTGTCTGTGCCAGATGGTCTCTTTGTGGAGAAGGGCTTTTGAAATGTTAGCTGTTGCCTCTCTTGACAAAAGCTTTTGGTGGAGAGAGAGAGAGAGAGAGAGCTGCAGCTCTAAACTCTTCAGTCAGTTTGCTGCAGGTCTCTCCTCTGGACTCCCTGCTGTCCTTGGTACTCAGCAGGATGGATTCAGGCTTTTTGAAAAGTTCTGTATAAAAAAAAAAAGTTTGCTTGCTTTCTCGCTTCTAAATTTGCACACGAGCTCCCTGACCAACAAATGTTCTGTTTTGAAATGGCAGCTTTTATTTCATCCAAATTCCCCCTGAAAAGTTGGAGGCACATTTGCGTGAAAAGTTTTTTTTTTTTTTTTTTGTCTCGGAGCCGAAATGAATTTTTCATCACTTCCTTGTGGCGTTAAAGCTCAGACTGACAAAAAAAAAACGTCTGCATCTGAGAGCAGGAACATGCAGCTCTGTCTGCATGCACAGCTGTTTGTCTCTGTAGAGACATTTCCGTGCACTGTATCTTTGCAGACGCTCTCGGTTGTATCTCGTCGTTTTCATAGTAAAATTGATGTTTTTGCGGCGGCTGCTCGACTAAACAACCAATGTGCTTCCATCACTTTGTTTTAGTTAATTGTCTTAACGTTAAATCATGAAAATAAGTAGTTTGATCGGCTGTCAAAATAATATAAAGTCGCACAGCTGCTTAGCTGTGAGTGCTGTAAAAGGTGTGAGTGTAGGGCGACCTGGACCTTGCATCCCACACATCAAGGCTAAAAGGCCTTACCGCATTGACTCAGGTTTGTTTCCAGCCTGGATCCTTTGCTGCAGTGCGCAACAGGTCCAGTGACAGAGAACTATAGCTAGAGACTGGGTAGTACATGTATGTCATCATTGATAACATGACAAACTGCATTTCTAAAGCCTACAGGGTGACATTTTTTCCTAGCGCAGAATTTTCTGATTCTCTGTCTGAACCTGGACTTTCAGTCATGGTCAGTCCTCAGTCCTTTTTAGCAGTTTCACTTCTTGGCCTTGTCAGTGTTGTCAAAGCGTCCAATAGACAGTCACTCTCTCCTAATAGCAGGTTTCGTCTGCTGACCGTCTCCTCATCATTTCACACTTTTGACGCCGTTTCTCTCTTTTTAGCAGCGTTTTGTTCCAGATGAGAGCAGCCGTGAGGCACAGCCGACGTTTTGGACATGCTCGGAGGTTGTTAGGACTCTGAATTCTCTCGCTATGAAGCTCAGGGTCTAATATCACGCTTCACAACACTCCTCAGGGATCCCCAGCTGGACGCAAACCTTGAAAATCAATCAAACAGTGGGCTAGTCGTACAAACAGGTATATAGAGAGCGAGCTGTGGAGTGAGTCAGAGCAACAAAATACAAAGCATAAATCTTTAAATGAGTCAACCAAAACTGAAAAGAAGAAGACCAAAAGTGAGCGAAGAGTCACGAGTGAGATTCTCCTGGCTTTATCGAGCGATGGAGGACTGTTGCAGCTGATGGTGTGCACAAATATTTGTGGATTTGCTTTCTTTTTTCTCTATTTATTATCATATATTAGAAGTCCATTATTATCCTTGTGATGCGGACTCACACACAAAAAACATTGAGGTGTTTCTGTCTATGTAACAGACATCAGCTCCGACCATCCTGTCAGACTCCTGGACAGAGTTCAGTCCAGTCCAGGGAGCTGCTTTTACGGCCGGGGTGCGGTGACACTTTGTACAATCGGATGTGTGATTTGTGCGACGGAGGTTTGGCAGGGCGTTAATTTAATTTACTGTACTGTACTACCCATGGCGTATGGAGAGACAGCGCTCCCTCTCTCAGCACGTGACCGCTGTGAGCATGGAAGTGTAGACGTGATATAAAAACTTTATGAGCCCAGCGTTACTCTGTCTGTCTACTCCATAGGTTAAGTGTTCAAGCTCCACTGCAAACAGACAAACAGAGTGAGGGCTGACTCATCACAAGGTCTGACACGGCTGCATTCTCACTATGCCACATTTTTATAATATTATCAGTTTCATAATGAATGTTGCTTTTATACAACACTTTTACAAGCGCGGTTTGTTCATTCACAGAAGTGACGACAGATTATGATTGGCTTGTTTATTTAATCATTTGTTTCGCTCTACCAACACAAATAATGATAGTGTTTTGAGTCGGTGTTAAATTCAGTGTGTATCTGATCCACATTCAGTCTTTCCCTCCATCGTCTCCCACTGACACAGTCCAGTTAACTGAAGGAGGCTGCTGGCGAGTTCTTGAGTTGTCGAGGCTACAGTTGATACCAGAACTTTAAACTCACTGAACACATAATGAGCACCAGTTACAGTGTTTCCTCCAGAATGACAGTGTATGTATGTAGTGTGATTTAAATACATTACCATATTTCTAGTAGGTTTTGGTACTTTACATACTGCACATTTGTACATGCTGGTTAAATCCAATATTTTATTTTTATTTGTTTGTATACTTGAACTTTATATTTTGTATTACTACTTTCATTTTAATATGTCTCATCTTATATTTTATATTTATATTACAACTTAATATGCCTAGGTTTTTTTATTTATTTATTTAGGTTGTTCTTTTCTGTTGTATATTGTAACTATGGGTGAAATGCTGTTGCTGCAATGCAATTTCCCAGTTTGGGATTAATAAATTATTTCTAATCTAATCTAATTAAATACAGTCGAATGTTAAACGGAGATTGTAAGTAGACATATGACATCCTTCATCTCGTGTTTCTAGACTAATGTGTTTTTGTCATATTTCTTAAAGCTCATATTTTCCTCAGACAGAGCAGAGAGCTGCTGATATGTTTATTCCTCAACGTTTTGTCAACGCTACAGAAACACTAGGTAACCGTTAAGTATGATAAGGTCGTCTGACGATGACCACTGTTAGTTACTGGTTCGATTAATGCTTGTGTATTGATCACATATGGTGGCCGCTAATCTTATTCGGTTTCTAACAGCAGTATGCAGTAAATGGTTGCCCCTTGTGTGTGTTTTTGAGCTAAACGTGTGATGACGAACATTAATGTAACGTTAATACGAGGACACCTGAAAGTAGAGTGGTGCATAGTCAGATAGAGCTGGGGTGCTCTATATCATCACTTTCATCGCTATGCTGTTTTGTCCTCGTCTCCTTGGGGCGAGAGGGTGACGTATGGGGCGGATGATTGATCGTAGCCACCAGCCTTGCTGAAACATCACCATGTTGACATGACAAACCTCAAGGTTGATATTTTCCTGGCCAACAAAGACTACCCTGGAACAATCGTCTCTTTCTTTTACTAAAGTTAGCGACAGATAAATAAGTCAGTAAATCATCATCAGTCATCATCATCGTCAGTCAGTTCAGTCTGTCGCTCGACGCTTTAGAGAGTCAGTAAGTGGAAAATCATCTGTCAGTTGCTCCGGCAGGTTCAGGTTTCCCTTTTAACAGATGTACTGTAGTCGAGCTTTGGGCAGAAATTCCTGTTCGAGCCTCAGGTTTTATCCTGAGGTTTAATCTCCTTGTGTGCCTTCTTGAATTACTTTGTACCCGTCTTCACCAGTCACAGTGAGGGTAACTGAACACAGATATAATTACAGCGGTACATTGCAGCCTCTTTCTATTAACTTCAGTCCATTTCTCTCGTCTGCTTGAACAGTCAGAGGTGCTCGCATGTTTTAACAGCAGGTAACTCACAGCTCTCTGTGAAATTACCGCAGCGGCGTGTTCTCCGTAGAAAATATCTGCAGGCAAATGCTGCTTCACTGACTCATTTTCTCTGTTTATCTCTTTCCGAGCGTGTCACGGTAAACAAGCTAGTTTGTTCGATCCTGTATTCGCTTTAAAAGACGGAGATAAATGGAAGCACCATGATAGTTTCATGGCTTCGTCTCAGATCCACAGAAGTCAATTATCTGAGTCAGAGAAGTGTCAAAACTCAGCTCAGGGTCCTATTTCCTTTCACATGAAGAGAAGTGGAAGGAAATATGCGCGTTGAGATCAACATGACATTTCAACCACTCGCCAGACGCTCTGTCACAACTTCTCACTGCCTGATCTGAGATAAACAGTAATTGTACGTCCTTCATATATTTGAGAAAGCTTAAGAAGCTCTGCCGTCTCTTATCTCGAAAAAGATGTTTCCACTTCTGAGGCTGTTAGCGTGTCAGGCGAGATAAACCAAACACAGTTTGCGGTATTTTCATCTATATTTTTGCTCCTGTCGGACAGCGTGCGAATAAATCTCATTGGAGCAGAGCGAGTAGAGATCTGAAGCACGGCTTTGACAAAGAAAGAACATTTCCATTTCTGAGGCTGTTCAGTTTTAATCAGATGCACTTTTAAAAAAAAGTGTCTGAACAAATTCAATATCCATTTAGGAGAAATCAAAGCAAAGGGAAAAATCCCATTCCATTATAAAGTTTAATTTGTGCTGCTATTACTTCTCTTATGACCACGTGTGTCTCCGTCCACTTATTTTAACTTCACGACTGGAACAGAAAGTCAAACATGGAAGTGTCACATTCATGCTTCTAGATCTGAAATATGACACATGAATAATTTTACATTTACACTGATGCTTTTTTTTTCTAAAGCGCCTTACAAAAAGGGAAACATCAGGATACAGTGTGTCATGGACATGTTAGTGCTACTCACATGTGACCTTTTGGGTTGATCGAAGAGCAGACATGCTGTCGCGTTCTGGATCGTCTGAAAGGGTTTCACTGTGCAAGGCCCGTCAGGAGGGCGTTACATTAATCGAGTCGTGAGATGACCTGTATCAGGAGTTGGGTACCACGTTGAGTCAGGTAAAGCTTGTTTTTTCTTATGTTGTGAAGTGGAAAGCGACACCACACGCCAACTGAGGCAACGTGATCAGAGAAGGTTAGGTGGTCATCAATCAAGTTTCTCGCTACTCTGATAGGAGCAAGAGATAGGGAGTCAGTTTGATGTTGATGTCATGGTGAATACCTTTTGAGCTGTAGGTGTGCAGGAATGCATTGGTCCTGGTTAATCTTGTAGATTTTGGTCTTAGGTGCCCATGATGTAAAAAGGTGAAAGGTTTGAGTTCGGTGTGGAAGAGAGGAAGGAAAAGTAGGTCTCTTTAGGTATACGGTGATATTCTATATTATCAAATCCCATTGTGAAAGACCAAAACAGTCACTGTTTAATGCTGGGTCACAGGGAACACGAGGAATTGGACCCAAACGCAGACACCAAGAGGCAGAGCTTGTCCAGATGATTTAATAACACGAAGCTCAAGACCTGCAGGGTGGTGAGGCAGGCAGAGGTCAAAAAAAACTGAGAAGGCAATCCAAACAAGCAAATAAATCTGACTGGAAGCAGGCAGAAAATCAAAAGTCCAAACTGGCAGGCAAGGTTCAAGAAAACAGAGCCAAAATCCAACAAAAAAAACACCAGAAACACAAGGGGCAGCTGAAATGCTTGAACATGTAACGAACAAACTGTCTGGTTGTCGGTTGTGTTCAAATAGTCTTTTTTGTTTAGGAAGGTTCAAAACTGGGTGAAATGAGCCGTGATGAGAGCTGTGTGAATTCTTTAAATGTGAAGGAAAGGTGCCTCAATGCTTCCTTTCTTATCTCCTTTAGCAAAGCTGTATGTATAATACCAGTAAGAGTCAGTTCCCCAGCTGTGAATCTGCAAAGCTTCACTGCATGGCCTGATGATGTCACTGGTTTTCTGGACCATTACTTGTTAAGTTGCTCTTCGGGCTTGTAGAGATTTTGGTCTGGTCAAACTCGACTCCACGTCCTTCAGTCTTTTCTGCCTTCTAGGCATTTCCCGCTTCCTGCCCAGAGCCTTCCAGTACATCTATGCAGCCTCCAGTATACAGTAGCTCTCTGCCTCCATCCCCTTCTGTCAGCCCTCTGGCTATGTGTCCACACTGGATCCACCTACATGCATCTTACTGCTAGCCAGTCATTTGTTTTCCTCGAGTTTTCTGCTGGTGCCAAAAAGTCACTTTTGTGAACTTTATCAAGTCAGACCTGTGCAGAAAGTTTAAGTCATCTTTCTGGACTCACAGCACACAGTTTACACTGCGACTTTAATTTGCTTCTATCGTGATGGAGGTTTTATCACCCTAGAGGTGGCACTAGCAGATACAGTACATACTGTGAGGCAGGGATAAAAAATGGATGGATTAATTTGCCTTTTTTATGCCACCTGTGTTTAATTTGTCAAATGACAATTGCTATATACAAAGTAAAAAAAAATCAGCCGCCATCAAGAGTGAATACCTGCTAGCCTCAGTGCAGTATTCACAAAAAGAGAGAAAATTACAACTTTGTAGTTGTCTCATCATGCCACATTAACGATCCGACAGTCCTACTAATTTTAGTATGAATAAATATCATCAGTGTTTGTTTATCAAGTGGTCCCCTGGCCTCCTGTCATTTTGCAAAAGCTGCCCCCAGGCAAAGCAAGCTGAGTATCTCTGGTGTTAAGATCTGTGTTTTAAACAAAATCTCCTGAATTCTCCAACATGAATCTGACAACATGATCCTGTCAGTGCTTGCTGCTTTCTCCAGATAGAAGAAAAAAAAAAGTGGTGTTGCCACTGCACTTGTATTGGTGTGTTTTTTGGATTCATTGTTTTTTCTCATTGCAAACTTTTCTTGATTCTATTTTTTATTCACTGTCCCCTGTTAAGACTGTCTCCTATGGGATATTAAAACTTTTCTCCTGTCTCCTGTTAGAGAATCAGTTAAAGAGCAGTTAAATAGATTTAGCGGTCGATCTAGCAATGTAGTTTCTGACTGCAGCCCTCTCGTTTCACCCTCTCCTTCCTAGTGTGAAGAAAAAACTACGGTCTACGGTTCATCTAGAACTAGCGTTTCGTTTGTCTGTTATGGGCTACTGTAGAAACATGGCGGTTCAACATGGCGACCTCAGTGGAAGAGGACCTGCAGCCTTTGTAGATATACAGTGGAAGTCTCATTCGAAGGTAGCACAAACATAAGAAGTCTTATTTTCAGGTGAGTACACACGAATGAAAACATAGTTATGCAAATCATATTCCCTTTCTGCCGTATTCGGTAAATTGAGCCCCTAAATCCGACACACTGGACCTCTAAAGCTCTGGATCCGAGGGTGTCGCTGGTGATTTCTGGCATCCTCAGCGGGCCCATCCTCCAGAGTCCCTGCTGCAGGCTGCCCCTGCAGTCATCCAACTGGCTTAACCAAACTGGTTTTGTCACCCTGCCTCCTCATTATCCAGCTGCTCTGTTATTCTCTGTTTCTCTATATTTTGATCATTTTAGTTAGAATAGTTGGTGGCAGCTAATAAGATTTTGGCACAAAAAAAAGAAATTGAGATGAATTCCTCCAGAATAATTTCATCTTGCTGTAACTCCGCTGGCTGACCCGCCACCCGTCCCCGTCTGTCTGGCTTCATTTCTGTCTCTGTTCGCTGTGTTGGACAGCCATTCGTTTGTTCGTTCTGGGAGCTATTTGGATACATTCCTCTTCTATTTTTTTGTGCTCCTGCTACAAACAAATGTACATTCAATAACAGCATATTACAGCCCAAGAAACAGGCGGTGTAAATCCATTTTAAACTAATTTATGAACGACATGATTAATTTCGAGCTGGTGGTTTAGGCTCGGCCGAATTTCCTCTGAAAAACAGTTTTAATGAAGGAGGTGAATTGAAGTGCTATTTTCAGGTTCAATGAAACCTCGTTCTCTCTCTTCCTTTAATGAGGCCGTTAATGCAAAAAATAGTGGAGCCCTGGTGGAGTCCATTTTCACTCCAGTTATCTGCAGAGCCCTGATTGACGAGTTGATTAAAATTCTTCTCGGCACTCTTCAAAATTAAAATGTGATACTCCTTTTCAGACTGGACTTCCTGGACACATTTATATCATTAATACCGACATGAAGCCTTCTAAATATAAACAAGTAAATAGTGTATTTTCAGTCATGGTGAAAATCCGTGTGTGTTCCAGTAAACTGTGCGAGATGATCGATGCATTAGCAGGGAGGATGCAGTCTTCCTGTAGTAAATGGATGTTTGTCGGACTGGTCAATACACTAAATGCAGCCTTTTTTTTTCAACTTGGCAACATCAAACACGATTTATTTGCTGCTGCTGATGCACTTGTTGAATCGTTTCCATCAGCATTACCTTGATACAGAGTTTACTGTAGTGATCTCTGAGGCTCGCGTCCTCTTCAGCTGTTGACTTTTGAGAGAGCAGAGCTGCTGGCGGTTCGTTCCTGGCAGCGATGATTCGCAGTGAACCGACCAACAACTCGACTGTCTGCTGCTTCCAGGAAGCTGCCACCGGTCTGATCAGCTTTGTGCCGAAACAACAGAAAAAAGTTGAGTTGCCATTAAAGAGTAACCAGCAGGATTAGTGAAGCTCTTCTCTGTAGTTGTCTAACACCAGTGTTTCAAGGATAAAACTGAAGAAAGGTTATACTGAGCTCACTTTTAATGCCATTTGGATCTCCTTTGTTCTCTGGCCTGGTTTCATAAATCCAGGATTATAAAACACCTTGAGGCTGTTTTTAACCGTTATTGAACCGGGCGTGTTGTGTGAAAACATTCATATTTATAGCATCAGACAGGAGGAGTCGCTGCAAGGTAAGGGAAGGTCAGATAAGATAACGCACTCACACACAAAGGGAAGGGAAACATCCTTCCGGTTTTAGTCACAAATGTGTCCAGAAGGCAGAAATGAACTCAGTGAGTTGAACTCAAGTTACTTCAGACTGACAGAAGTTGATGTCAACAACTTGGTGATTTCAAATTGGGAGGTTTATTCAAATGAGGCACCGCAAAATGAGTCGTTGGACACTGACACTTTCTCTGGAAGAGCCACGATCAAACCAGCAACCAGTATCAGTTCTTCTGATTACCACCCTACCTCCTGAGCCTGAGTCACCCTCTGTTAGCGAGGTGCTGGTCGGCAGATCTTTGAACTTTGGATAGAACCAGACTGTTTTCCTCTGGTTCGTGTATTCATGCTAGGCTAAGTGCCTCCTGGTTCCAAAATGTTTCCAAGTGGTACTACAATATTCCTGGCAGTGTACAGTAAAGTAAATCTCTTTTTACAAAGTATAACTTAATTCCTTCAAGCCAGAGATGGAGACTGCAGGTAAACCTGGCTGTGAAGTGGTTAAGATGGAAGCTGTATACAGTAACTGCAACATCCCTGGTTCTCTTCCCTTCAGGGACCTTTAATGCATGTTGCGTCAGTCCATATACATAATAAATGGATGGATATATTTTATATACCGCAGTAGACAAGTACTAATTGATCATGTGTGGTTACAGATGCACTATTCTGACTTTATTTTCACCATACTGACCACGAAAAACACTGTTATTGTTTTCCAGCAGTGATGAAGACGTGTAGCTGCAGACAGACAAGAACCTGCCAGCTGAAGAACACCTCATTTCTCTCCTCTGTAAGATCCAATGAAGAGCGCCTCACCTGTAGTCCACCCAGCCGATCCAGGAAGTGCCTCTCTGAGGAAACCTGCCTCCGTCTTCATCGTCAACATCATTGTCTGACCGGCAGCCTGGAGGCATTTCACCCCCGTCTGACAGGTAAAGATTAAACAACGCAGAGCTGCCCGTGCACGAGGCTCTCTGACTCTATCTAACGAAGCTTTTTCACACAGAAGCTGTCGGGAAAAAAAAAAAAAGTTTTCTGGGATTTTTTTCAGCCATTAATTCTTTGAGAAGTTCATTAAATCCGGACAGCAGAGGTAATTATACGAGTCGGTAAAGTGAATGGCTGGTGGGTGTTTTTCGTCAATCCCTGATTAATATTACATATTCCCAGATTGAATAACTTTAGATAGGGACTTGATTAATCATCGATTGTCAGAGGTTTGATGGCAGAAGGACGTGTAGATAATTGGAGTGCGTTTGTTTTTACCATATAATGAAATGCTTTTTTTTATTTTATCATACCAGGGCGGTGAGCCTAATTAAACAGTGTAGAGAATTATGATCATCTGCTAATCACTAATTTCCTAAACCTGTGTGGTGTCAGTGAGGTCTTCCATATCCAAGCAGAATCTGCCATAAGTTTACACACCTATATTTAAAGCCTCTGAGGTCAAACTTGTGTTTTTCATGTAGGGTGTACTGACACTGGAGGAGGTTGAGTAGTTAAACATCTCTGTCGCCACCTAAATGAAGTGTTTTGTTAAAACACAGCTGTAAGTGCATTTTATGAAGTTATTTTATATATTATAGTTTAAACCATATTTCAACACCTGTGCGTGAAAATTGATAATGGACCTGCACTCCTATAACAGTCGGACTCATGATGGTCGATGCAGCAGAGCCAGATATATTGTTTCTATTCTTCCTTCTTGTCAAAGTCTGGCTCCTCCGCTGCCCACAATTCAACGGAACCAGCTGACAGGTGGAAATTCAGGTGTGTTAGGTCGTATTGAAACAGGATCAGGCATTGTGGGGTTGTCGAGGCTGAGAGGGTCTGCTCGGGTTGTGTTGTGGTGAAGGTAAGCACTGTGAAACAATCAAAAAATAACTTTTTATTTCACTGATTAGGTCGGCTTTATCGTGGCCGGCACTCCCTCACTCTCATTGACTGTCTATGTCTCTTTACAAATGCTTGCTGTCTCTCTCTCAATCCATTTGACACAAACCGAGGGAAAATCCTGTGTCAGTATTTTGTAATGTAAAATGCAAAAGTTGGATCTGGCTCAACCTTCCTGCCTCAGGTTGCTACATTCTTTGGCGGACACCCCTGTGTGTAAAATCTCTCTGCTACTAACTACTGTGTCTCTGAACTATCTGCACAATGCTCCACAGCATAAGTTACTGCGGCGATGTACCCCAAGTGAGAAATGAACCACCGTCGTAGGACTGAAAAACCCGGGGTCAATCCTGAAGTTACCTCATCCCAAATCCTGCTTCGTAGTTCAGGCCACAGGAGACCGACAGTACAGCAACAGCAGAGTGAACCAAACAGAGGGGCCGTCACAATGAAACACACACACACACGCACACCATCGCTCCATCCAGCCTGCTCTCCAACCTTTTGATGTGCTATTGATAAGGCTGCAGGGCGAAGCCATCACCTTTCTGATGGGTTTCTGAAGGTCATAAACATGGAGGTATATGTACGTGAAACACTGACACACACACACACACTCCAGCCAGACTCATCCAGCAGCATCAAATGGAGGCAATCTCCAGGGAACATTGCAATCCATTTCTCTGTTTGTTCACTTTGTGTGCGCAAAAAGGCCAAAACGTCAAGAGAAAGGTACATCTCTGGATTTATCAGACTGTGTGCGCACATAGTCTTACATTATGGTCAGACTCCAGCCTATATCCGTAATCTACCTCCAAACCATACAGTATAAATCCACAGGGAGCTGTTACATTTCTTGTGTGTTCAGAAGCTATTTCT
Source organism: Miichthys miiuy (assembly GCA_036365135.1). Taxonomy (NCBI): domain Eukaryota; kingdom Metazoa; phylum Chordata; class Actinopteri; family Sciaenidae; genus Miichthys; species Miichthys miiuy. Next base: position 3,725,329 of record CM071617.1, on the reverse strand, counting down.
GGAAATGCATTTTTGCACTATAGACGCTGCATAACTCAGAGTGCTGTTTGGCTTAAATGGGTCTGTAATTTACAGCTTTTACAGAAGAGCAACTCTCTGATTCCAACCATTTCTACACACAATACAATACATCAGTACACAGCTGATTTGACTTCTCTCTGAAACACATTGATTTCTGTCCCTCTCTTCTGGCTTCCAGCAGCTTGATCTCTGCTCCACACTCAAACAATCTCTTGAGTGTCTTTTCTGTTTAAGCCAACTGGCCTGTCGGTCGGTCAGTCAGGCAGCAGGCCTCCAACAGCCCGCAGCTGCTGCTGTGAATATAAAGTACAGTCAGAACGCATTGATCACCGGCTCGCTCCATCTGCTATTCAACATAAATACGAGGCCCGGACAAAAAAAAAAACGAGGAACTGACATGACTCACTAATCATGTCAGAGACACTTTCTAGATGCTTAGGGGGTACACACAGGGCTAGTTGTGGAACTATTACCCGGTACACACTAGCTCTAGTCAACCGCAATATCTCTCGGAGCTTTTTCTCTATTTCCTCTGCACTGTGCAGGTTAGTCCGCTTGTGTTTTGTCCTTGAGTTCAGTTCATTCAAAAAGAGTGTGCTAGCTCAGATGCCAACAGGACTGTCTGCTAACTACCCGTCCTTTGCAGAGCATTTATGCGCAGAGGAGTTTGAACTAGAGTGGATGCAACACAGCTAATAAGCAGTAATGGCTTCATCCATTTTTGACTCTCCATTTACTCAAAGGTCGACATTGTCAGGGTTGGTTCGTTGCTTGGTCAAGAGCTGGAATTCATGAGTCAGAGTTCAATCCACTTATTGCAGTGATTCTATTCAAATTAAATGAATTAATTAATTGAAATTTTTGTGGTTTTAAATTCTGGAAGGACTGGACTACTACTCTTCTGTCGAAATCATCCGCAAACACAGCTTCCTTCCCTGCTGTGTGTTAGACAAAGCTCTTATCTTGGTTTTTGGAAACAAACATCACAACAGACATGATTATTGACATCAACAGGATCAGATGGGATCTGTTTCTTATCAATATTTATCCAGAAAATTCACACAGAATCACGAACAAACCCTGAGTCAATATTTTCTCAAATATTCACACTTTGATTGTTCATGAATATTCAGCTTTCCATAATTATGTCTGAAAAAAATGTTCCCCAAATTTGCTGTTAAAGACAGAATCAAGCGTGTGAAAATGAACTGAGCAAACTAAATGAAGACACACTAACACGAAATTAAAGATGCAACCGAGATGAATTCATAATTAAAAATCAGTCACATCTCATAATATCCCTCGCTTAGCTTCAGTTTTATTCAAACCTCCGTCTCCCTCTCGGCTCATTCACATGCTGCTTTCTCTTTTTCTCTTCTCAGTTCTTCAAAAGTCCATTCATTGTGAGTTTAGAGGTTACCACGGCAAAGGGAAGAAATGCTCAATTGATGATGATGTGGTGCAGAAGTAACGCGTTGCCTCTCTACAGGGATCACTGGCTCAAAATATAACGACAGCTTTGACCGGATAACTTGGCGGGTCAGAGATAGAAATTCCTCCGTGAACTGTTTTTGACAGAAGAGTGGAGACGGTTTAATATTGATGCTCCCATCGAGAGTCCATGGATGAATGAGTGCTTAATCAAATAAAAGTATTTTCTGGAGGTATATCAGTCAGAATCAACGGCAAAATCTCCAGTGAGACATCGGAGGGACTCAAAGAAGAAAAGAGAGACAGAGAAAACAGCGATGATGTGACCCTTGGTCCCCCGTGAATATTACGCTCACGGACAGAATCTTGAGATTCAAGAATCTCAAGCTGAGAGCAGAGCGACATGTGTTCAAACTGACCTGGAAGGTCATCTTGTTTGACCTTTCCTTCCCCAAAATGGCTTTAACGTAGTGGTTACCAACCTTATTTTCTTTGGTGCCCGTTCCTTCATTCATTCATGTGGAGGCTGCTCAGTGGCACATGAAGGCAAAGAAAAGTTTGTTTTCTGGGAATAAAATTACCCAGATCTTCCACATCAGAACTGTGACGTCACATCCTTTTTTAGGCCTGATTGTGGGTCAGTTTCATGGCTGACGTACCATTACTGTATGTATAGACTGAAGCAGAAATTCAACAAGGCTGAGCCACTTCGTAACTATAGATAAGTCCACGCTGTCACCACGGTTTGGTAAAATACATCTCAACAACACGACGAGATGTTGCACTGTCCAGTACATGAGCCCCATCAAGGTTTGACTGTCTAACTTTGGTGAGAAAAAAAACAACACGAGCCAGTCTGTGCTTGTGTCACTTCTTGGCCACAATCTACTCACTCGCTCGCTCTGCTTTCAGCTGTGCAGTTTTCATTATTACAGACCTAATATTGACGAGGACTCTTGACTTCTTTGTTCATATTATATGGAATAAAAATCCGGTTACATTTTACACAGATTTCAGTAAAAGCCCGACTCAATCAGATCAAGAAGACGAGACGACATTTCTCCAAACATTTTGAAACTGAGCTGTGTCTTAACTCGGCTAGTTGAAAGAGCAAATCTCTTACCGTTTCTTTTTTTTCCCTGCTTCTGACTTTTGGAAATTTTCATTTTCCATTTCCTCTTATCTCTTTAACTCTCTAACAACCCCCCCGCTGTGCCTGTCGCCGCTTGTGTTTGACTCTCGGGGCGTATTTTTTTTTAAAGTTTCATATCTTTCCTGCGACCAGAAGCCCACTGTTTCCTCTTGGTATGTTCCGGCGTATCTCGGGTCCACGTAGTTTTAAAATCTGTCACCGGTCTGATTTGAACATTAAACAGCCAGCTGGTTTCTCTGTGTGAGGTGTGTCCGTGGGCCACCGAGGTGTGTGACGCTCACGTCGAGTGTGTGTGTTAGAGCGCGGCGTGATCCCTTGTTTCCTGTAGACTCTGGCTTCGGTGTTATCTGATTCCCCCCGCTGTGTTTGCTCTCAACAGGTCTCTTATCATCTGATTCCCCTGCTGTCTATACTCCCAGTAGGTTTTCATTATCAGATTCCCATGCTGACTCTCTGCTCGCCTTTCTCTTCTTCTCTCTGTTTTCCTTTTTCTTGACTAGATACCCCCCCCCCCCTTCACATAAATGTTAAATTTGGAGCTGGACCTGATCTTTTGAACACGACACCATAACCTCGGTCCCCAGGCGGTTCTGTGTTACACAGATTGGTGTGAAACTCCTGCTGCATATTGATTCGCTGTTGCTTCGACCCACCTGTTGTAATTGTGAGCAGTGCCGCATTTATTTTTGACTTGTGGAAAGCAAGAAGCCAAGTTTCCATTCAAATATTTCAACTGAATTTCCAGAAAATCTGCAAAAGCAGATGCGAGTCGGTTGCCAATAAACCACAGAAGAAGAAGAAGAAGGTGCAATGATGTGTTTTTTGAGGAAAGAAGGCCTTCTCATCGCTACACGCAGATCTGATCTGATGTTTTTTATCTCTTCACTAGAAGTCGGAATGATGTTTAAGTCAAAAGTTTCATATATGCCGAGTTATTTAACATCTTTGTTTCAGTTGGCAGTAAAAAGAATAGACTGTGTATGAGTGAAGTCACCCACAGGTTTCTAAAGATCCATTTTGAAGCTGAAGCTGGCTGCTGCCATGTTGTCAGTCCTGCTTCTTCCGCCTCCCGGCTACTCTAAAAATCGGCAAAGACGTGGATCATTAGTGGACCTCAGTACAGTTGTCATGAACAGGAAATTAGCTATAGAGACCAAAACAGTTTTTTGTACCAGGCTGTAAACATGTTTATTTCTGCTGTGAAGTTGGACATTTTAACATGGGGACTTATGGAGACTGACTCGTTCTGTATGCAACCTCAAGTGGACGTTTGAGGAACTGCAGTTTTTGATACTTCCACATTGGTTCACTTCACAGCCAGGGAGGTGGCTGCTTGGTTTGTTTCCATTGCACTTTCTTTTGCATCTTATTTAATATTTTATTCGTTAACGCAATTTATTTCTTAATACATAATTTGTATGGAAAAATAAAGACCAGGAGCTATTTTGAAATATAATTTGTGCTTGAACACTGAAAAGGGAATTGGACAGTAGCTTCATCAAACATGGTATTAAACCATTTTCACTGTTTGTCAGATACCAGTAATTATTCTGTGCTTTGTTTTAGTTGTATAACAATTAAACATCTTGTTAAATTACTTACCTACTCACCGTTTCCCAAATTATAATTACATACTTGTCTAGATTTTTAAAAAGTTCCCCTAAAACATGCTCTCAGTTTAGCAATCATTGCACAACATGATTTTTATTTTCTTCAACATGGTCCCTCTGCGGTGGTTTGATAATCTGACTAAACTGCTGCTTTGTCTCACTTCATTATTCACTTTAATAGGAGTGAAGTGATGAGTAATCGGTAATTTACTGTTTTAATCACTGAAAAATACAAAATGTGATGGCAGCACTTCAGAAGACTTGAACCAGGGGGCCAAAAGTTTGCCCTCGTTGAATTAGCTCATAAAAGCATTGTGTAATCTGTAATAAGCTGCAAAGTCTGAACTGATAAAAGCAACTATTTTTATGTTGCTGGATGGTTGAGGGAACGTTATAGACGGTTTGATAGAGTGGTTTAGAGGATTGTTAATTTTTTTTATTTAAAAAAAGATTCAAATAGACAATAGGTCTATTAAAAATAATGTCTTTTTGTCTCTTTCGCTGGTGTCTTCATTTCATTTTGTCTCCTCTTCTGCTTCATCCTGCAGTATCTGATATTCCTCTTACATTTATCTGAAAGCAAGAGAGAGAGACCATCAGACAGACAGAATGAAAGAAATATTTGTGTACTTGATTAAAAAGATTAAATGTTATACACGATTAACAGCATCACTTATTTCCTTAAAATCTCCTGTATGCGTGTCATTTTCCAGTGAAGCAGACCCAAATTAGCTGAAAAGTGTAAAACCATCTAAATATATCGATCATGACTGAATCATAAGTTACGCTGATGATGATCCACATTGGAAGTTGCACAACAACAAACTCTATTGACAACACAGGCTCTAAAATAGGCCATTAAAGTCTCTAATAGCAGCACAAGCAATGATTATTATTGCCTACTTACACTCTGGGATGCCAGAAGTTTCTCTTATCATGTTGCATAACTCAATTTCTTTCAGTCTGATGGCAAGCTCACATATTTCGTCTTCTTCGCTCCATGAGACTGGACCAGGATCCCCTGCTGTGACGCTGAAGACGTCCAGAGGTTGGTAATCAGGCACTGCCAATGTCAGCCAGGCTGCCTTAGCTCCCGTCTGCTGAGTGGTTGAGCTGGTTTTATTAGCACCGGCGTCCTTATTAGAAGAATCTTTAGCGGAGCTGGTGGTCCAAGAGTTTAGCTGTTTTGGTTTGTCGTAAACAGGACCCCAGATCGTCTTGTTTTCTGATGTATTGTCATGGATCGAGGGGAAATAACGCACAGCAGCCATTTTGCTCAGAGAGTGCATCATTTTGTATGGATTCAAAATGGAGGACATCCTTAACGATTCTAGAACCAAGCAAGATTCAACAGCAGGATGACACAATGGAAACTTGGTTGAGGAGAGTGATACCACTTTTGTTTGTGTCGCTAAAATAAAGCCGATAGCAGGTTTGCTTAGTGTAGTTATTTCTTGGTAGTTCTTGCAGTGACTTACTGGAGTCAATTGCACCAGCTGTTGTATTTCATTATTATTATTATTATTATTATTATTACTGAATATTAACTACCCACACACATGGGTAATGTACCGTAATCCAATGTATGTAATAGGCTACATTGGGTTTACCTTTAACTATTTGTTGTTTACTGAAAGATGTATGGAAATGTGGAAATTCATTTGAACCCTAGGCCAAAGCCTTATTACATTATTACCACCGTGCTTTTTCTTTAAAATGGGAAGAATTAATGATAGAACTACATTTGGTAAAAAGTTGAACCACAAGAAATATTATATTATTTCTTGCTTCAACAATTTTCTGGCCCCATTTTGGTGAGGAGCTACTGTGTCCAAGAAGGAGTACAGATTTTTTTTTTTTTTTTTTTAATAATTGTTGCAGATTTTATTAATGCAACTTATTGATGTCACATCCAGTAGAGCATACGTCATTTATCCTTAGACCCTTGACTCAGATGAGGAAAGAACTCCCCCAAGCAAAGTGGAAGAAACCTCAGGGAGAGCAACAGAGCAGGGATCCCTCTCCCAGGACGGACTGACCTGCAATTGATGACAGTTATTACAAAATTATAGATAGATTGTCAAAATGTGTGAAGAATGAATGCATGTCTGATGAGTGAACTATTAATAGTCTTACCATGAGCGTAGCTGAGTGTCTCTTTGCTGATTTGGTCAAAGCTTGTTGTTCTTCTTACAACTTGGCCCCTTCTTGTCTTGCTTTCTTCATTTCTACATATTGCACACCAAACGCTCTGAGGATGCAGATGTTTCTCTCAGCTGGTTCTTGAGGGATCAGCTTTTGAAAAACATCTGCTCAAAGCGCCTCCTTTTTTGAGAGAAGACTGAAGATTTGTCAGCGGTCACTTTCTCTGTGGGGGAAGCCGGAGCACCCGGAGAGAACCCCATGGCAACATGTGCGAAGAATAGATGCAGGTTGATTGTGTTGGTTAAGTGTAAGTCCGATATTTGCATTTTCCATTATTTATGTCTAGATGTTGCACACCAAACGCTCTGAGGATGCAGATGTTTCTCTCAGCTGGTTCTTGAGGGATCAGCTTTTGAAAAACATCTGCTCAAAGCGACTCCTTTTTTGAGAGAAGACCGTAAAGATTTGTCAGCGGTCACTTTCTCTGTGGGGGAAGCCGGAGCACCCGGAGAGAACCCCATGGCAACATGTGCGAAGAATAGATGCAGGTTGATTGTGTTGGTTAAGTGTAGGTCCGATATTTGCATTTTCCATTATTTATGTCTAGATGTTGCACACCAAACGCTCTGAGGATGCAGATGTTTCTCTCAGCTGGTTCTTGAGGGATCAGCTTTTGAAAAACATCTGCTCAAAGCGCCTCCTTTTTTGAGAGAAGACTGAAGATTTGTCAGCGGTCACTTTCTTTGTGGGGGAAGCCGGAGCACCCGGAGAGAACCCCATGGTAACATGTGTAAAGAATAGATGCAGGTTGATTGTGTTGGTTAAGTGTAGGTCCAAGTTAACACAGAGTTGGGTACCGAAGTGGACTCAACTCTGGTCGCAGATTGCCTTGTTCGTAGAGCAGTTTTTCGTATCTAAGTTTGAGAGCACTGTGAGTTTTAAGCAGCTCACGATGGTCAGAAGTAATATCACTGTTTTGCTTCTGCAGGTGGTTTAGAGCCGCTGTGCTTTTATCCAAGGCAATTCTCTGTTGTTTGAGCATGAATTCAAAGTTGCTGTTGTATCTGGACTGGATGCTTGACTCACCCAGGTGTTCCTGAGCCTTCTGGAGAGCCAAAGAAAGTTTCTGTTTTTCCTCCAGAGTTGTCATCTGCTTCGTGGAAGCTTCCATGAGCTCGACGCGTTGCTTCTCACACGTGGTCCTTTCTTTTTCCAGAGCAGAGGAAATCTGGTCAACCTTCTGCTGCAGCTCAGAGTTTTTAGTCCTTTCTTTGTTAATGATGTCTTCAAAACGCGACTTGAGCTTCTGTCCCTTGCACTGGAGCTTTGTGATTGTACGTTGGTTCTCAGAGATGGTTTCATTTTTCTCTAACATCATCTCTTGGTAACGTTCAGAGAGGGAGGTGTATTTTGATTTTAGTTTGTCCAGTTCTGCCTCAGTAGCGCTGAATTTAGCTCTGATGTCGACGTTTTCCATCCTCAGTGTCTGCATGTCATATGTCAGACGCTCTGAGTTTGCGGATGCCTCTCTCAACTGGTTCTTGAGGAACATGTCAGGTTCGGCTGAAGTCTGCTTTTGGAAAACCATCTGGTCAAAGCGTTTCTTTTCCTTTCGGAGAGAAGATCTTAAATATTTCTCAGCAGTCAGACTTTTCTCCAGGGCCAGAGTCTTCTCGGCGAGCTCTTCCTTTTGCATTTCGATCTTTTTACATGCCGTCAAGAACTGAGCTTTGTCCACCTGAATAGCCTCCTCAAGTCCGCTGCAAGCTTCTCCGTCTTCCTGAGGCTCTTTCTGAAGAAGCTGCCTCTTGTTTAGTGCACTGTCAAGCTTATTTTGAAGCCTTTTATTTTCAGAAGTCAGTTTCTGGTTTTCCTGAATCAGATGATGCTGTTTTTCTTCATCCTTCTTCTGTTGGGAGAGGATGGCCTCATAGTCCCTCTTGAGTTCAGAGTTCTTTGTTTCCTCTTCTTTGAGGTCTGAAGCACTTCGCTCAACTTTCTCCTGCAGGGTGGACACTATGTTGTCCTTGGCTTCAATAGTCATTTGAAAAGTCTGAAGTTTGACATTGAGAGATTGAATTTCATTGTCTTTCTCCAGACTTTTCTCCTGCTGCTGAATGAGGTGTTCCTTTAGTAACTTCATTTGAGCACAATTCACAGTCTCACCCTCAGCCATTTCTTTCTCATGCTGAAGAGTGGATGCCTCCAGATCTTTTGGAGCTCAATGATCAGCTTCTTGCTCTCATCAAGTTCACCTGTCATTGCAGTGATTGTGTGTCTTTGCATTTCGTGTGTCTCCTCAAACGACATCTGTGACTTCATAAGGTCAGCCACTTGTGCCTTCAGGGAGTCAATTACAGCACGAAGATCATCTTTTTCTGCCTCCGCCTCCTTCAGAGTCTTTTCAAGAGCTTTTTCTTTCCACTCCTGCTCAAGAATTTCTTCCTGTTGAGCTTTTCCTTTTCAAGGCCTCTTCAAGAGAAGCTTTAGTCCTAGCTTCTCTCTCCAGGGCCTCTTCAAGAATACCTTTAATTTCTTCTTCTCTCTTGAAGGCCTCGTGAAGAGAAACATCCATTTCTTCTAGTCTCTCCAAGGCCTTTTGAAGAGAAACATTTGTTTCTTCTTCTCTCTCCAATGCCTCTTGAAGAGAAGCATTCGTTTCTGCTTCTCTCTCCAAGGCCTCTTGAAAAGAAGCATTCGTTTCTGCTTCTCTCTCCCATGCCTTTTCAAGAGAAGCATTCATTTCTGCTTCTCTCTCCAAGGCCTCTTGAAGAGAAGCTCTGAGTAACATCTCCTCATCCTCCTGAACAGATATCTCAGATTCCTTTGTTGTGAAACATAAAACAATAATCAGTTTGTTAAAATACTCAACATTTGTTATATTGTGTTCCCCTACAGTAGTTGCTTGTCAGAAAAAAAATTAACTTTATAACAGCTATTGAATATCCCACAATCCCACAATCACAACAATTTAAAATATTTTAAATTAGACATCTATGAAGCTGTACAACAATAAGACAGCAGTTTGTTGAAGACCAGATCAATTTAAATACAGTCACTAATATTTACCATCACAGTCATTTTTGTGTAAATATGTGTGCCTCTAATTTCTTACCTCACTGAAGGGAATGTAGTCGTCTTTACTGGACACAGAGCGCTGCTCCTCAACTTCCTCTGGAAGTGCTTCCGCAGTGTCCTGGTAACCATATCTAGTCATGTCTAACTCTATGACTTCGTCAATCTGTTCCTCGATGACTTCGTCATGGATCTCTTGAAGAGAAACATTTGTTTCTGCTTCTCTCTCCAAGGCCTCTTGAAGAGAAGCTCTGAGTAACATCTCCTCATCCTCCTGAACAGATATCTCAGATTCCTTTGTTGTGAAACATAAAACAATTATCAGTTTGTTAAAATACTCAACATTTGTTACATTGTGTTCCCTTACAGTAGTTGCTTGTCAGAAAAAAAAAGCAACTTTATAACAGCTATTGAATATCCCACAAATCCCAACAAGTTAAAATATTTTAAATTAGACATCTATGAAGCTGTACAACAATAAGACAGCAGTTTGTGAAGACCAGATCAATTTAAATACAGTCACTAATATTTACCATCACAATCATTTTTGTGTAAATATGTGTGCCTCTAATTTCTTACCTCACTGAAGGGAGTGTAGTCGTCTTCACTGGACACAGAGCGCTGCTCCTCAACTTCCTCTGGAAGTGCTTCCGCAGTGTCCTGGTAACCATATCTAGTCATGTCTAACTCGATGGCTTCGTCAATCTGTTCCTCGATGACTTCGTCATGGATCTCTTGAAGAGAAACATTTGTTTCTGCTTCTCTCTCCAAGGCCTCTTGAAGAGGAGCTCTGAGTAACATCTCCTCATCCTCCTGAACAGATATCTCAGATTCCTTTGTTGTGAAACATAAAACAATTATCAGTTTGTTAAAATACTCAACATTTGTTACATTGTGTTCCCTTACAGTAGTTGCTTGTCAGAAAAAAAGCAACTTTATAACAGCTATTGAATATCCCACAAATCCCAACAATTTAAAATATTTTAAATTAGACATCTATGAAGCTGTACAACAATAAGACAGCAGTTTGTGAAGACCAGATCAATTTAAATACAGTCACTAATATTTACCATCACAATCATTTTTGTGTAAATATGTGTGCCTCTAATTTCTTACCTCACTGAAGGGAGTGTAGTCGTCTTCACTGGACACAGAGCGCTGCTCCTCAACTTCCTCTGGAAGTGCTTCCGCAGTGTCCTGGTAACCATATCTAGTCATGTCTAACTCGATGGCTTCGTCAATCTGTTCCTCGATGACTTCGTCATGGATCTCTTGAAGAGAAACATTTGTTTCTGCTTCTGTCTCCAAGGCCTCTTGAAGAGGAGCTCTGAGTAACATCTCCTCATCCTCCTGAACAGATATCTCAGATTCCTTTGTTGTGAAACATAAAACAATTATCAGTTTGTTAAAATACTCAACATTTGTTACATTGTGTTCCCTTACAGTAGTTGCTTGTCAGAAAAAAAAGCAACTTTATAACAGCTATTGAATATCCCACAAATCCCAACAAGTTAAAATATTTTAAATTAGACATCTATGAAGCTGTACAACAATAAGACAGCAGTTTGTTGAAGACCAGATAAATTTAAATACAGTCACTAATATTTACCATCACAATCATTTTTGTGTAAATATGTGTGCCTCTAATTTCTTACCTCACTGAAGGGAGTGTAGTCGTCTTCACTGGACACAGAGCGCTGCTCCTCAACTTCCTCTGGAAGTGCTTCCACAGTGTCCTGGTAACCATATCTAGTCATGTCTAACTCGATGGCTTCGTCAATCTGTTCCTCGATGACTTCGTCAACCTCCTCCTCATTGACTTCATCAATCTTCTCCTCAGTGACTTCTGGAAATCCCAGAATGTCAAAGAAGACTTTTCGGACCACAGTAAATTGGACATGCTTGGGTGACTTGGCCGCTTTGTCACTTGTCTTATCTTTAAGACAAGAACGGGCCCTTTGAGAAATCTTTGGTTGCGTGTACTTGGGATCTTCGGGGGTTTGGGTTTCCACTCGAAGCTCAACCGCAGTCTTTGGAAAATTGTCAAGGATTTCTTTTTTGTCATCAATCTCCTCCTCAATTTTTTCATCACTCAAAAAAATTGTAGACTCACTGACAGACCCATGGACCTGCTGGGAAAATAAGTCTGTTATTTGCATGTTTCCATTTTTTTTTTATCCTTAAAAAGTAGCTGAGATAAAACCTGGCTTTTTATATTCCTACTGTACATGTTCTCTCTGTTAATACCAACAGTGTGTTTCTGACAAGTCTACAGGTGAATGCTGTCAAATAACAATAACAGCTCATCTTAAAAGATGAGTATTTCTTCTAGAGGTTCATAGCCAAGTCCAGTCAACATTTGTACAACTTTGGAGGTTCCTCTGCTTTACTTTTTTTTTAAATATATTAAAATCAACTCTTTAAATTTGCCTTAGAAACAAATCTCAAAATTTCAAAGTAAAACAAAGATCGCCCTACTGGAGTAGCCTCAAATTTCTTACCTTGCTGAGGGGAGTGTGGCTGTTACTGATCGATAGCCAGTCAAAGTCCTTCCCGACGTTCTCTTGGAACTTGTCAACTGTCTTTATGTTTTTCTCTTTTTCTCCAGTTTTTCCTCAAAGGGTTCAGGAAAGCCCAAAATGTCGTCGATGGTTTTACCACATTTTTTCTGCTTCACTTTAAAAGTGTTTTTGGTCACAGCAGATTCTTGGGAATACCCGGAGAATATGTCTGGTAATGTATCCATCTTGGGCAATTTGTCAGTTACGACTGTGCCTTTCAGATCTTCCTCGATGACTTCGTCAAAAAAGAGTTTTTGTTTGCATGACTTGGCCACTTTGTCATTTGTCTTATCTTTATGACAAGAATAGGCCCTTTCAGAAATCTTGGGTTCCGTGTACTTGGGATATTTGGGGGTTTGGGTTTCCATTCGAAGCTCAGCCACAGTCTTTGGAAAATTGCCAAGGATTTCTTTCTTTTTGTCTTCAGTCTGGGTGAGAAAAGAATTTGTGGACTCCACAGACCCATGGACCTGCTGTGAAAATATAAGTAAATATATAAGTCTGTTATTTGCATGTGTCCATTTTTTTATCTTTAAAAAAAATGACTGCGCCTTTGAGACATTTTGACCTCAGTGCAGCTGAGATAAAACCTGGCTTTTTATATTCCTACTGTACATGTTCTCTCTGTTAATACCAACAGTGTGTTTCTGACAAGTCTACAGGTGAATGCTGTCAAATAACAATAACAACTCATCTTAAAAGATGAGTATTTCTTCTAGAGGTTCATAGCCAAGTCCAGTCAACATTTGTACAACTTTGGAGGTTCCTCTGCTTTACTTTTTTTTTTATATTAAAATCAACTCTTTAAATTTGCCTTAGAAACAAATCTCAACATTTCAAAGTAAAACAAAGATCGCCCTACTGGAGTAGCCTCAAATTTCTTACCTTGCTGAGGGGAGTGTGGCTGTTACTGATCGATAGCCAATCAAAGTCCTTCTCAACGTTCTCTTGAAACTTGTCAACTGTCTTTGTGTTTTTTCTCTTTTTCTCCGGTTTTTCCTCAAAGGGTTCAGGAAAGCCCAAAATGTCGTCGATGGTTTTACCACATTTTTTCTGCTTGACTTTTTGAGGGTTTTTGGTCACAGCAGATCCTTGGGAATACCTGGAGAATATGTCTGGTAATGTATCCATCTTGGGCAATTTGTCAGTTACGACTGTGCCTTTCAGATTTTCGTTCAGTGTAGCTGGGATAATTCCTGGCTTTTAAACACCGGCTGTAGGGTAACACGTACTCTCTGATCTGATCTCTGTTGACTCTGCTCTCTGTCTAAGTAGAGAATGCTGTTCAAAGAACTTTGATCTTGGTTCTGTGTTCCGGTTCTAAACTCCTCCCACAACATGTCCTCTGACACAGCAAAACAAAATTTAAAAAATAACAATTTATCCTTGTGATTCTTAGCCATGCTATAGTTTTGGTTTAATTTGTCTGCATGGCTAGATAACAAAAAGTTGTCAGGGTCAGTTTAATTCATCTGCTTTGCTTTGAGTCCTCAAAGGTCTTTCCTGCAACTCCTGCATAGAGGTGTCAGTATTATCCAAAAAGTAACTGTCGCACCTCGAGCGGCCACTTGAGGCTGGCTACAGAATGAGTCAGTCTCCATAAGCCCCCATGTTAAAATGTCCAACTTCACAGCAGAAATAAACATGTTTACAGCCTGGTAAGCCAGTTTTGGTCTCTATAGCTGCTCTATAACTGTACCGAGGGTGATTTTTTTAACACACCTCAAATTATTGTTCAAATTATATTAAGACTTGAAGTTACTCATAATTACCAGTGTGGCCACTTTAATTAGCAGTTGGGTGCTGTTACAGATGACTCATTTGAGCACCCAGGCATCATTCGTTCATTCAGTATTTAGATCAGCCAGGAGGCGGAAGAGGTCCGACAGCCAACACGGCAGCGGCGAGCGCCACATATTCAAAACAGTCCTTCAGAAACCTATTGGTTCTTTTTACTGTCGTTGGTATTATCTTGGACAGTGAAGCATGATTAATAGAAGGCTGTCAAAATGAATAAATCAATACATCAATATTTCTTTTTTGAGATACTTAAAATGTCATTCTCTATCAGTAATTAGCACGTTTTCATCAGAGGACAAAGAAGCAATTCAATGTATTCTGCATAAAAGTCGGCACACTGTGTACATATTCATATATTACAATCCATATTTAACTCCAAAACTCCTGTGGTACAAACACTAACACTCCCCCGGTGCTCTGTGCTCACAGTCCAGCTAACGGCTAACGAAACTGAGCTAACGTTAGCTAACAGCAGCTACAGTATGCAGCAGTTTACTTCACTGTCCATCAGGAAACTCTGTAAATCACAGAGAGTTGAGGCAGAGCAGCCGGAGGACATCAGAGGGGAAACCAGAAAACATTTTCTCCATAAAATATGCTGTGAAGGAGTTATGCACTTCTTGTGGGTGATCTACCTGGAGCCCAAAGTTACAGAGTGTGAGAACAGACATAGAAATGACAGAGGCACTATTCATGAAGTCAGTGTAACATCAGCATGGATTAAAATCTGTTTTTTTATGTGACAGAGTGTTGCTTTAATGCCGGACCGAAGGACCCGGTCTGGCACTGCGGACGGATCTTGGAAACCGTTTCGGGGACTGCAGGGAGCTTTCGGAAGCGGAGGAGGCGCACTGAAGTTGAAGCTGTGACCACGTAGTAAAAAAAAAAAAAAACATCCCTCTTTCTCTCTCTCTTTCTCTCTCTCCCCCTCTCTCTCTCCCCCTCTCTCTCCCACCCCCTCCTCTCCTCCTTCAGTCGGGTTTGAGGAGATCTCTCTTGGAGCTGGAGAGGAGAGGTCGGCCGTCTCTCTCCTCCAGCAGCCGTCCTGCTTCCCCTGCAGCCTCCCCGTCGCTTCATCATGGATCTGTGGACTAAAAGAGTCGTTGGGATTATCGTTCAGGTCGCGCTGCTTCTCTCCAGCTCGTACGGGACAACCGGAGAAGGTGAGCAGGCTGTGCGCTTTCATACTTTTCCCCGGAGGAGACGGAGCGAGTCCGGGCGGCGCAAGACCCGGAGGGAGCGGCTTTGAACGGGGCTTCATCCTTCTGTCAAAACGGCCGGGAAAAAACACACGAGGCTTCAGATGCAGTGACATTCAGCTGTTTGTCGCATTTACTTGTGTTTAATACTCTGGGAAGAGTGCGGGGCTTCATGTGTCTGAATGCGGTGAGGGTTTTGCGCGTATCGGTTGCGCATCAGCGCTCGGCTGTTAAAGAGAAATAAGGAGAGTTGAGGCGGCTTGGTGTGAACGATGGTTGAAGTTAGTCCCATTTCAGAGAACTGCATCATATTTAACAATGAATAACATCATTATTGGTGCAGTAACGTCCACACAGAACGCGTCCTCTGCGTATTTTTCGGTGCCAACTTTTATGCAGCGTCCTTAACCTCACTCCATTTTATTTACTACATTTTAATCACGTGTTTTCTGACTCTAAGCCTCACTGTGCATCAGCTTTGCAATTTAGGATGCTGCTGCACAGAGAAGGTTAGTATTCCACAGAGGTGAGGAAGGTCTCAGCTGTGTGTTTCATCCTCTACAAGGCTGAAAGAGAAATCATTGTCACGGTTCATCCATCGTGTGCATTCCTTTGATGATGATGAACATCCTGGGACAGATGCATGTTTGTACTCACACACTCCAGAGAGTGTGAGGGTGTGCTAAATGCAGGTTGGAGAGGTTGCAGGTTTGATTCCTGTAACTGGAAGCCTTTCGTCCCATAAGTGCCATTGAGTCATGTCTGGCATCAACACTGGGCTGTTTCCAGGTCTGAAGCTGTGCCAGTGTGTGAATATGAAGTGGGGCGTTGCTGATATCCTTCCCTGCCTGAGACGGGGGGGAGAAAGAAAGAGAGAGAGGGGGGTGAAAGGAAGGGAAATCCAAGAGAGATGGGGGAGAAACAGGATGAAGGGAGGAGAGAGAGGGCAGTGATGTATGCCGCTGTGTAATTGAAACAGATGGCGGAAAAAAAGTCCTCTGTCCCTCCACTGTGTTATTCTCCTCTTCCACAACACAATGATCTCTCGTCCTCATTTTCCCTCCTTTATTTTACCCGTTTTGCCAGTCCCTTGGCTCTCCTGCCTTTCTTATCTGCTGCCTTTACTCTCATCTCCCCTCACACCCACCTGTGTATCTGTCTTTTAACCTCTTAAACTCCACCGATACTACAGTGCAAACTCGTGATGTGCAGACAGATTGTGCTCAAATCAACGCATCTTTAGGTCCCGAAGTTTTTAAAAAAAAAGGCATTTTTGCAAACTGATGCACGAAGAATATGTCTCAGTTTGATAAAATCTTGGCTTTGAGTACTCATATAAGAGGATTTTCCAATGTTGAAGCTACTACAAAGGAAAGCAAAGGGTAAAATAATCCTGGCATTTCAATTTCTAGATATATCGACGCAGCATGCATCATAATCCTGCAGAAAGTGTTTTTGTGGGATTATAAATCAGATCTTTCTTCTGCAGTTTCAGTTAACTGTAAGAGAGTAAGACAGACAGCGTCCTTGACAGATGAATGAGGAAAGAGGAGTGCAGTTGGAGTAGGTGGCCGTCCATCCGTTCATCCTCCATGAAAGAAAACCCTCACCAAAATATCTGACTCTCTCCTCCGGCTCCTTCTCTTCACTCGTCTTTCGGCTCGCTGCTCTTTTCTTTCTGTCCTCCTCTCAACACATGCGTACCTATTTCTGTTTTCTATACCTGCTGTCTTTCTCCTTTTTCTTCTCCCGCAGGAAGCTGCTGTGTCTGAAGGTGGTTATATTTTTTTGTCAGCTGATCAATTTATAGCTGCCGTCACAAGTAACATTGTTTTGTGATATTACAGCACTGTTGGTTAGGTGCAGGCACAGAAAACATCTTGGTTAGGGCGGATGAGTGCTACAGGGCTGATCGGTGGTGTAATACTGTGCATGGTGCAATTCTACGGCTGCTGCCAAAGGAAAAAGACTGTCTGACAGCAAAGTACAGCAGTGAAAATATACTTAATATATCACACACTCTGACATACACTGATATTGATTTTTCTTTTTCTAGACAGGCCTTTTTTATGTGGCTAAAATACATTTATTCTGCTTCAGTGACAGGATCTCTGTCTGCTTCTCCAAACTGGGAGTGTGCTGACCACCATCTGCTGAGTGTGGATAAGTTCTGCAACCCCGCTTCAAGTTATCCAAACTATCGCTTTAAAGTACAGCGTCTCTGCACAACAGCGTAGCGTATTTTTCTCTGGCCATGATTACGGGAGAGGGCTTCATCATTTGGGTGTCATTTCGGGGCATTTGGGAAGTGTTGGCTGGCTCCTCTCTCACCCTTTCTGTACGTTCTGTACCACTGACAGTATAAAGAATGCGTGACGTCACCCACAAGTTTTTTTGAAGATATATATTGGTAGTCCAGCCGCTTCTTAAAAATTAGCAAAGGCGTGGATCATCAGCAGACCTGAGACGGGCCGAATGACGCCCGGGTGTTCAAACAAGTTATCTGTAACAGCACCCACCTGTCAATCAAAGCAGCCGAGCTGTTAATTCTGCATAACTTTAAGCCTTAATATCATTTGAACAGGTAAGTTGTATATAAATTCACCCTCAGTACAGTTGTCACGAACGGGGAAATTAGCTACAGAGACCAAAACTGTTTTTTGTACCAGGCTGTAAACATGTGAAGATGGACATTTTTAACATGGGGACTTACGGAGACTGACTCACTTCTGGAACCAGCCTCAAGTGGACGTTTGAGGAACTGCAGTTTTTGGTACCTCACTTCACAGCCACGGAGGTTACTGCTTGATCTTGGCAGAAGCATAGCTCCAGTTTTAGAAACGAAATATCTACACTGAAGTCCAGACTGCAGTTGTTTGACTGTTTCATGCCTGTCCATCACATATTTTATGCAGCCTTTAAATGACAAATTTATTTACAAACTTGTCTAGCTGCATTCATTTTTTTTCTGCTGTCACACTTATTTCTCCTCCTGTCTTGCCCATTCTCTCTCCCTCCCTCTCTCTCTCCTCTGTCTATGTCTCTGTTTTTCTCGCCCCAACCTGACCCAGCAGCACACTCGTCATGCACAGACCATAAACCACAGCAGCATAATAAGTTAAGGCTGGAGAGGTGGAGGGATCCCAGCCTGCGGGTTTCAGACTCAGCGTCACATCCCCATTTTCACCCCCCTCCTCCTGCAGACAGCTCACTGTTCATTACGGAGGTGGTGCTAAATGACAACAAAGTAGAAAATACATATTTTAAACAGCCACAGATGGCGCTCCATTGACTTGTTAGCTGTAGTGAATGAGTCACTAGCGATGAGATTCAAGGAAGTCGGTGCGTGAAACAGCTGCCCCCCGCGGGGCCGTAAAGTCACTGTGCGTTTAATCGCCTTCTGATATTACAACATGAAAGAGTCGCTGTGTGTTTTGCAGCTCAGAGACCGGAAGCCAAATGACAAAAATGTAAATGAAAGTGTGCCTTTGAGCTGCCTCGGATTCACTGTTCTACTCGTTGTTTGCTGCAGGTCAGTTGAGGTGATAAAGGAAAAAAAAGGTGAGATGTTCTTTACGCCTTTTTTCTCATGGGAAGGAACACAGAATGACTCCATAAAGGTTTGACACTGTCCAGTAAATGGCTAAAACATAAACACTGAAGCAGTTAGAATAATGTAGCTCGGTGGCTATAGTACAGGTGATAAATCATGGTGATGGTGGTTTGATCCCCAGCTACTCCTGTCCAAATGATCAAGTGTCCCGTAGCGATACTTAACCTTAAATTGCTCCTAAACAGGCACGGGGCTTCACCGTGGCTAGGGGGTGCTATAGCCACATCACAAATCTGCATCGCCCCAGTGAAACCCTCTCAAGTATTTTAGCGCTTTGATGTAATGTAAAAACAAGTGTACATCTGTTCTCTTGTGCTGGTGAATATATTTTCTAGAAATATATAGATACAGGTCTGGTGGTGACACTACAAAGAAAGGATTGAACAATCCTCTGCATGCACAGTGCACTGTAGAAATGAAGTCACTTTAAGCTTGTTATGGTCTCCTGACGTCCCGTAATCAGACATTAGGACATTTTATAACGAATATTTGAGACCAAGTTAAAATTAAGAATGTTTCTTCTGAAGACTTAAACAAAATAAAAACTCTTCTTTCAGAAAATTTTGCTTAAAAACCTTCATGTATCTACAACCTGATGGTGGACGGTATAGAGTGAACGGCCTCGCCCACTGCCTTTCAAAAAGACCTTGTCTTGCCATATATATATATATTTTTTTTCAGCGTTCTGCTATGCTGGATTATGAAAGCTGGAGAGAAAGAGCCATTGCTGGAAATGAACCCAGGCTGCTGCGGGAAGGACTCAACCTTGATGCTTGCAAACTGTCGGCCTGCCCTGTCAGATGTGTTAAACAAGCTGGCAGTCATAAGATTAAATATGTTGCATCGAATCAAAACAGAGTCGGACAGTCTGAGGATTTTTGATCGAGATCAGGATCTAAGGCGTCTTTTTAGGCGAATTCTAGAGATCGTGGTATTTAATGTCCTCTAAGTTCTGTTTCCAAACTTCACAAAACCTTATTGACTAGTGGATTAGCTCCACACGAACACACCAACAGAGTGATGGAGGCAACTGTATGGCTGTGTTGATTGGACTTCACTGGCTCTTACTTGGTTGACGTATTGTACACAATGTTGAGTTGAGTCCTTAAAAAGTGTTGTTTTATGATTATGCTATCTTTTAAACTTCAAATTAAACTCAAAGTTTTAATCACCATTTTGAAACCTGTGTGCAATATTTTGCATTAATGGTGCAAATGGAGATTAATGGGCTAAACTCTGGATACAGGACATTTCAAAATTAAGAAAAATAATCGCAGTTTAGCTCGTGGATCATGATTGTGATTGAATAGTGTGTTTTTAAATAAGAACACCGTGAGAGGTTTCTTTCATTACTCTTCACGCAGCACAGAGAAGCTGCTTCTCCTTTCTTTACCGTTTATTGGTTTGCTGCTGTGCCTCTAATTGTGCCCTCAGAAAGTTCTGTTGTCTTGTGACTTGTTTTGTTCTGATTTATTTCACGGTCCCTCTGAGCGCTGCAGCACTTTGGATTTGTGTCTATATTAATTACTGGATTTAATTAGCTTTGCTGTATTGTTGTGGTCTTTCATAGACGCCTTCAGAAATGTTAAATTCTTTGATTAGTTTGTTTCAACTTCTTCTGAACTGATACAAACTTGGTATATTCCAAACGTGCCAACCTGGAAGATTTTAGTTGTTTAGTTGTGTTTCCGTCAGACTCTTTATATTACTATGCAGTAAAGTCTGGACAAAGTAGACAGTAGTGTCTTTGGTTGTAAAACTCATTAAGCTGCAGAAATCTTGTGCATTTTCTTGATTTTATACTTAATGTTGGATATAAACTGAAACAGAACAAAATGTTACATGAAGCCTGAAGCCAGAGGACTGAAACGTTTAAGCACAATGAGTGGGAGATCCAGTGATGGGGTGTACGGGGCGGTTCTGGGCTGGTGGTGGCAGATATCCAGAGTGCAGGCGTGTAGATGTGGGGTGCAAAGAGAACAAAGTTAGACAGACTTTCCACACAAAAAAAAAGACTAGCACTGGAGTTGGCCATCGCCTAATTACCACTAAGGAGGCTGAGCAATCTGGCGGTCTGGGAGGTAGAGCCAGTCTTTTAAACTCCAACGGTTGATTTGTGAATGAGGAACAGGTGGTGAGATACTGACCTTGGATGATATAAAGTAGAAATCAGGTCTTTCAAACGCCCTCTTTAGCCTTGACCTTCCTAAATTATGCTAATCCGCAACATACAAAGACGTCTTTGTAAATGATCCAATCCTTTCGTTTCAGCTCCGTCCAAAGGCTGATAGGTGACAAAAGAAACCAAATTGCTTTCGATGTAACCGGTGGAAAGTGTGTTAATTGCTGAGGCTGTTTCAACACTGAAGGATGAAAGACGTGTTGACAGAACCACCCTTCGGTGTTACTGCTATTTTCCACTAATTGAGAAGGAAACTGGAGGCCACGTCCAGCGACAGAGGCAGACAGAAACAAAATGAGTGAGGCCGGAAATGGCAGGAAAACAATGGGAAGGCAAACAGGCTTCAGATGGCAGCTTTAGGTTTTCATAAGGAAAAAGAACAAACCCAACAAACTCTCCATCATCGGTCAGACAACAGTGGAGTGCTCTTTTAACCTTGAAGCAGCGCCTTGAAGAAACGTGTAAAGACCAAGATGCCCTTACTTTACAGAAATGCCCTTACATCAAGGTCTAAAACTATAAATGGTCCTCAAAAAAAGACATACAATTATCTTTTAGCTCTTTTTTTAATATGGTGCTCAAGTTTCTGAAGGCACATTCATGAGAAGATGTAGCTGCCTGGAGTGAAAATAGAAACGTGTGACTGCTAAACACAGTGACATCTCTCTGTTACTGGCTGTGAAAGGATCAAGGGGCCGTTTTCTAATTTAAATTGCTACTTCAAGTAAAAAATGTTGCAGTTACATCGAATTCATCAGTGAAGTCTGCGAGTACAATGTCACAGCGTGCTGTTCCTGTTAAGTCAAAGTACAGTTGTATAATAAGGCTTTTGAAAAGGCTCCTTTGGGTGTAAAATGAGTCTCCAACACAAAGCCCATATACACTTGACCCAGCAGAAAATCTGCATTGTATTTGAACTGTTCCATTAAGTTATAACATGTAGAAATTGAACATTTTGTCTACTCAAGACATGCAACTTACTGGGCTAACTGTTGCCTATTTACAAAGAAATGTTGGCATATATTTGGACTCATCTGATCAATCTAAGGGCGCGTTCACAGCTACAATTCCTACGTGGAACCAATGTGAGGATGGTACATTGTCAACTGGTCAAAGGTCAAACAGTCCAGAAATTGTAAACAAAAGTCATATGGTGGAAAATCTGTTTCAGAAAATCTGTTTCATCTGGGTTTGATGTTGTTATGCAGGTGCACCATTATTGTGCATGTTACACTTGTAGTTACTGGTGATAAATGTAGTTTAATACGACAGGTCACTGAATTCTGTGGGCAGTAAACAAACTACTGTTGTTTTAATATATAGGTCCAGCAATAATTAGTCTTTTTCCATCATTCTGTGATCAACCCTGATCTCATTTTATGCTGCAGGTGGCAAGAGTCTGCAAAAGTGAAAGTAGTTGGTTAACTTCCCTCGCTGAGAAGTTGAAGATGCAGCAATAAATAAAGCCAGCTGGGCTTTAATGAGTAGTCGGCCATTTGGCTGGCATTTCGAGGAAGATGCTGTGCCAGCAGACACGAGATCACAGATGAGGGCTGGCTTTGATGAGCAAATGTGCTGCTAGTTCACCAGTCACCAAAACAGGAAGACAACAAGTTTTTCTAACCAACGGAATGACACATAGGCGTGGCTCTGGTGCCTCTTCAAGGTGGACCAGAATACAGTTGTTTGGTCTGCACCAGAGTTAGAGTCTGGCCCTAAGTCACTCACTTTTAGCTCTGTTTTTGGTCTCCACCAACTCCTGATAGAGATATATTGCTCTTTAGCTGCTAAATGCTGCAAGTGCAGATTAGGTATGTAACAGTTATAGATTTGAAGACTGGTGCCTGCTGCTGCTGCTGCTTGAAATGGGATTCATGAGAACAGAGAGAGCCAAAACAGTAAAGTTGTGGGTTGGAAAACCAAAACAAGAAGTTAAAAGAGGCTAAAATGCTCAATATAGCTGAGAGGGACTGCTGAGTCAGGTAGTATTTCTCCGTGGGTTCATAATACGTGTCATAATTTGACCTGTCGTTAATATAACATTGTTTGTCGATGTTGTCCAGGGAAAACAGGACGAGGAAAACAATTTATCCATTTCATCGATCTTCACAGTGATGCCACATTGTTCTATAGCCATTATATCGCGCTATCACATTCAATTTGCGCATTAAATAATGAGGTCACTATCACCCATGTAAGGATTGTAAGCACCCTAGGGGTAATTAAATGAAACAGTGGTACATGGAAACTTTAGTCGTTATCGACAGACAGAGGAGGATTGAGGACGGATCGATAAGGAGACTCGTGTGCTCCCCGTGAGAAAGAAAGGATGAGATGAGAGAGAATTAAACTTTAATGGGAGAAATGGGTCACTGCTGCTGGGAAAAGAACAACAAACACCAAAGAAAGTCCAAAAAAGTACTTCCCATTGTATTAGATGGTTGTGATACCCTGAAATGTAGCTGAATCGAGGATGAATCGGTGCTTAACAGGGACCTCTATGAACGATGAGCAAATAAAGCTTTAGATGATTTTACAAATTTTACAACATTTAATAAAATAAACTCTAGCTGAGGACGGATGAAAGAACATCAGAAGCTGCAGAGTCGAATTAAAACCTCGTCGTCTGAATGGTACAGTAAAGCTTTTGAACTCGACAGCATAACTGTCGTCAAAAGTCATAACCAGCAACAAGCAAAGAGAACCGAACCCAATGATCCGTCCTTCAGCCCACCTATAGTACATAATTCACTTAATAATAGTTCACTACTGCACTCTCCACATTTCATTTGTTTCTGCTCTCTGCCAGTGCCAGGGGCAAGGTCTGGCTAAAGCGGTTTATCGGAGTGAACTGAAGGAGCTGAAAAACGTCCTGAGAGGTTTGATATTTGTTTCTTCAGCTCACAATAATTCAAGTGTCTTGAGCAGTAGGCCTAAATCACTCCTGTAAGTGGGGCTGCTTTTCATCCCCGTTTAATAGAGACGCTCATTTCGAGAAGCGGCAAATCAAAACTGAGCAGCGGAATATGAACTTTCTCCTAAACGGCAGTGCTTGAACACTTCGCATGTCATCTCACTCGAAACAGTGAACGTCTCATCGACGTCTCTCTCAAATCTGTTGTGGTATTATTCGGTTAATCTCTTGAACGGCTCCCTGACGTCTAATACAGACCTTAGGTTTCTGTTAGCAAAGCTCAGCTCTCAGCAGCTAATTCTTAATCGTCTGCAAAAAAAAATAGTTTATGTAGGACCTTTTAAAATAAGGTTTACATTGCAGGGGACCCAACAGAAGGCCAAACAGTTACAATCGAGAATAAGTAGAACACAACAAAGACAAGAGACAACAGGCAGAGCGATAAAACATTAATGGCTATTCTTTGATTTAAAAGCTTAGAAATCAAAGAATAGCAGAACTGTAATAAGGGAAGGGAATAAGGGAATAAAAAAGGGGAAAACTGACATCAAAAAGGCAGGTCTGGCTTTCAGGGTAAGAAGATAACAAGATGATAAAAGAAATCATCAGAAAGCCTGTAAGTTTGAGGTACAGAGAGTTTTAAAAGAGTTCAATCTGTAAGCCTCATCTTCCTCGGGCAGGTCGTTCCAAAGTCGAGGCGCCCTGATGGAGAAGACGTGGTCACCTCTAGTTTTGAGCCTCGACCTTGGGAGGTTTGCAGGGAATGTCGCCATATTCACATGAAATTAGGCCAGCTAATTTCAGTTAGCGTGTTGTTAAAAACATGTTGTTTGCGCGTTGTCAACGTGTGGAAAGACATAGATATGTATACGTAGATTTGAACTGGCTGGCGTTTCGTAGCCATGACGTGGCCGAGGATCTAAGGCTGCAGACTGGCTCGTATGGGGTCAACATACTGGCAGTATAGTTGGGGGCCAGACCTGGACTGGTTTTAAAAGTGATCAGTAAAATCTTAAAATCAATCCGAAAACACAGAGCCGGTCAGGGTGATGTGATGTTTGTCCACAGAGCTTCAGTATTCCGATTATTCATGTAGGAACAAGATAAGTTTGTGATTATGTTTCAATTTCTACAGAGTAATTTCAGTTTAAATACAATCACAATATAAGTCAGATATTTTCCTCTAATCATTCAGTCTTAATAGCTCTCACTTTCCTTGTTGCCATCTTGAAGTATAGCTACTTTCTTTCCCCTGTCTCATTTCTATCAGTCCTCCCAGAGGCTTTTATCTCCCCTCTGAGCTGATTTAGAGCCACTGGAGTGTGTGCTATAATCATAGCCTAATGACAGATAATCTCAAGAACACAAAATGACTTTAATCCTAGCCTAATGACGGATAATACCGCCACACTCCTACCATGTGTGTGTGTGTGTGCGATGATTTGCATTTTCATCCTCGACCCCCGAGCCTTTAAATGATGATGAGTCACTGGTTCATCGGAGGCATTCGAAGTCCGGCGTGAAGTTTTAAACTTACATCTAAAGGGAAGTTAAACTTTGTAGAGTCCTGCCTGAAAGTCAAGAGCTGTGAGTTATGTACGAGACAAAGACTGTCGAGGAGGTGAAATTCATTCATATTCAGACAGGTTCTGACCTGATGTCCTGTGATTGAACTGACGTGATGGACAGGTAATCATATTTTCCTTGCCTTGAACTCAGCGACCAGTGTCTCAGCTAATTGGGCTGTAGGATCTGCATGATTTGGTTATTCACATACTCAGCGTTGAAGGAAACGGTTTGATTATTCAGCAGCTGCAGGCTGTGGAGGGATTTAATACGCGTTACATTAAATTATTGAGATGCTGGAGGCTGAATGGTAAATTCAGAGGTGTTATTACTCAACCAATGAAGGCTATTGGGTACCTTAAGAAAGAGTTGGTTATTTAAGCTGTGCAGGCTCCAGGGGAATATTAGAGCTGCTTGATTAAATCTCTGAGCTCATGAAGTATCCCTCATGTTTGTGTTCCAGGATTAATCCGGTAAAGAAAACGCTGCGGATGGAGAGTGTAAACCGGAGCTCATTCCAGGTGTCGCAAAGCCTTATTTCATGCGAATTTATTGTTTTTCAGTGGACTGGTTGTTTGCACTGAGGAGAACAAAGCCCTTGTAATTTCGTGTGAATATGGCGATATTCCCAGAAAACCTCCCGGTTCTTTTATGATTCATGAGAGGGCAGCATCAGCGAGAGCCAGGATGAGGAAAAAAAGGAAGTAGCTGAGGATAAATCTCCTACATATTTCTTCTTTAGTGTCATTTATGGAAATATGTGCGGGCAAAGTGGAGCCATGAATGGGATCTGATGAAGTCAAGGTTACGGAACGAATGCGGAGCCACCGGTCATGAATCTGGATTAATGAACCCACAAACAGATAGTTAAGTGAAGAGCTGACAGAGGATTGTTGTCCGTCCATTTGATGTTAGGATTTGCTGGACTGCTGTGTGTTTTCAAGGCCGTTTCTAGAAGAAGTCTGGCTGCCCCAAAAAAATGAAGCCATTTATCACGCGGCACCGTCGTCATTGAACGTGACGTGTTGTCGCTTCAAATATCAGCTTTCATCTGCTGAGGTCAGGATACTCCATCACTGTAAGACAGTAGACTCAAACAACAAATGGATTTTACTCTACAACTCTATTTGCACCAGCGGATACATTAGTTATGACTATCGTAATTGGATATTTTACTGGGGACATTAAACTTACCAACTGTAACTGCATTAGTTACCAAGGTCACCATGCTCTTTCAGTCTCCATTACAGCGGGGATTATTCTCCGACGAGACAGATCGTCCACACAGAAGAAAGTCTTCTCTGCAGTCGGCGCAAACGTGACGCGTTATTCCACAGAATGACGCGCGGGCTGCGTTCAGGCTGCATAAGTGACTCAAGTGCTCATAACACCACAGATCGCGTGGAACATGATCCTTTATGCCTCAGTCTGAACAATCACATCTAATTTTCCTCACTTTGTGCGTTTGAGTGCTGCTGTTGTTGATGATGATGTTCCCTGGATGGGTCAGGCAGATTAAAGCTGACTTTTCTCAACAACATTTGAGCTCATATCCTTATGGAAGAGCTCCACTTTGTGCTATCTCCTCTCTCCCCTCACGTTTTGCAGCATAAAGCAGATTCGTGCTAAAGGATTGGGCCTGTGCACTATGACCAAAATCTCACCGTGACTCTGATGAGGATAAGCAGTTACAGATAATAGATGGACGGATGGACAGTCTTAACAGATTGAAGTAACAACGGCAGCTGTTATGTCCTTCCATTTTCGTGATTTTTCGCCATGTTAATGTGCTGCAGGCAAAAGCCTCTTGTAATGTCTGGGGTTTGTTTTGAGCACTCCACAGTACTGGCATAAAATCCTGGCATAATTTATAAAGTAACGTTACAGTTCCAGTCTGTGTTGGGGTCTTAATACCCAAACCATGTCCACGCAACAAAAGTAGCCCCTCTTATATAAGATGTTGTAGTTTTGTCTTTGTTGGTTGGAGTCCTCCTCGTGTTCATAATTTACCCCTTTCTGTGTCACCTTCACGCTCCTCCATCTTTGTTTGTGCATGCAGATTTCTCGCTGCATGCAAAAGTGTGATTTGTGCCACGGTGAAATAAACGATGGAGCAATATTTTTCTGTCATCATATTGCACAGCCATACTATGGGATTGTAGGCCTGCTCCGTTGTTTCCATCAGCCCAGTTCACGTCCTCCAGGGAGGCTTAGCTTTTCTATTACATGCTTTCTTCACTTATTCAGCATTAAGTTTGAAGGTTTCTTTATTCTGTCAGAATTATCCACTATAAACGGGTCAGAGTAGTGCTTAATACTTTATATTAGACTTGCCTGGTCATTATCTGCTTCTCACCGTGCTCCCTGCTGTGCATGTTAATGCCAGACATCAGCGAGTGAGCCAGTGTACATACATCATTTTATACTCCAGAGTTCAGGCTCTTCACACAGGTAGATGCTGATCACAGTTCAGCATTATCCCCGTTGGTGTATTTTTATGAACCGGGTGACCACGGCTCTGCAGAATGCTGCTCCGTGGCGACTGCTGATGAGAAGAAGCCGGGCCGCTCGCTTTGTATTAGAGAGGAGGACGGAGCTGAGTCAGTGGCCATTAAAGACAAAAGGGTAAGGCTGAATTTCAACACAATGAGGCAGCGCTTAATCTGAGCTCAGCACTAAGTGAGGACAGAGGAGGAAGAGCAATAACAAGTATGAGAGGATAAACTTTAGGGGTCAGAGTCTGCAGGCTGTCTGGTTGGAGTATTCCCTCTGTGTATCTCACAACAGCAGTGACATTTTCCACTGCCTTTCCCATTTCATCCCTCAATGACTTTTGCTGCATGTGTGTACGGGCCACCATCTGCTTTCTGGATGCTCCGCCTCACATCTTCGGGATGATTTGACTTCATAAGACGAAGCGGGAGGCAGAGGAGGAGGAGGATGACAGGAAGGACAGAAAGTATAAGGGAAAGTGAGGAGTGTAGAGACAGAAATGAGCGAGAGAGGAAGTGCACATGGTGAGGAATGGTGTGGAAGACGGCCGAAGATAGCGTGAATAGAAAACAAGAAGAAGAAGATGAGGATTAGTGTGAGAGGAGAGTGTCTCGCTAATAGTTTCCCCTGTCTGTTTCCCTGCTGTGACATTCTCAACTGCTTCTACAATTTCACCCCCGCCGGCTTTTAACGGAGTGTGAGTGTTCATCCCTCATTTTTGCAGCGCCCCAAGAGTACTGTCTTTCTGGAAGACTGCACAGGTATAAATATTAATGCCAAAAAAAAAAAGTGAAAGTTTTAGGAACAGCTTTGTGCTATTGGCTGGATGTGTCCATGTTCATGACGGGACAAGCTTCACTTTAAAGACACCTGAATCTGATTAATTAAATCTGATCACATCTGTTTATTGCTGTTTTAAAGCCGCGATCAGTATGTTTAATTCAACAATGTATCAAATCAATATGTGTAATCTGAAAGTAGTACTTGTAGTGATGAAACCAGAAAGAATTATTACCCAGATCTGTGGTTCTATGGAGCATTTTAGTGTCTTTTATTTTGGTTCACTCTCACCGCTCCCATCAACCTTGTTTCCAGACGCAGCTGTAAAAGCTGTAAAAAGTTGCAGTTCACTGCCAGCCCAGCGCCAAACACCAGATAGACGAGGTTGGCGTGTCGCCAATCCTGGATCCAGTCAGCTGTCATTGGCGCCCTGACTCTTTGTGACCAAAGCTCAAGCTCAAACGTGACTGGTCAACTCTACTTGGAGTACAAACAGAAACTATAATGTTTCCAGATTCATTCATTCATTCTGCATTCACTTGCAGATATCTGCTAAGATTAATTTTTAGTTTAGTGAGAAATCTTAATTTACGAGACGGTTCTCAGTGGTTCTACATTCCTACAGTCGTCTCCCACTGAAATATCGCCGCTAGCGAGTTCACGAGGTGTCAAAATCCAAAATATAAATACAGAAACACAGTTTATCTTTACGGATTACATTGACACCAAATTGACAAGAAGACTGTCGACACATGACGTCCTTTATCTCGTGTTTTTAGAGTGATGTGTTTTCACCGACACGTAAGGAATCGTTCAGATGTCGTATTTCTTAAAGGGAGTTTGGTGTCATATTAGACAGTCAGCTTTATTCAAACTGCTAACATGTGAACGCCATGGCAACACTACAGAAACACTAGGTAACTGTGAAGTATGATAAGGCGGTCTAACATTGACTGCTGTTGGTTATTGGTTTGATTACTGACGGTGGCTGATCAGGTTTATTATCAGCTGATCTTTTTCGGTTTCAAATGGCAGTAAATGGTTGCTGCTTGTGTGTTTTCAAACTAATTGTAGACATATGTTTGTCACAATCTAAGATACATGATGTCTATTAATGGAACGCTCATTAGAATAGCTGTAAAGCTGGGGGTGATTTCAGACGTGGCTTTTGTTATTTCAGAGCTGTGATGTAAACTTCTGCTCAGGTCGTATCTGAACTGAGCTCTGTCTGATGCAGCTCCTCGGGGAGCAGAGAGTAGCTGCAGGAGCTTCGCAGGTCTTGACGGGTCATACCACAACACTATGATGAATTCTAACCCAGAGAAATAAACAACAGCAAATTGAATTTCTGTGAAGTGCATTATCAACTTGGAGATAAAATTGACCTCAAGCTTCGCGAAAGATTAAATTAAAGGCAGACGGAGAACAAATGTGTGTAATACTGGTGTTATCTGGTGTAAATGTTCTGTTCTCCTTAGCCTGATTCAAGATTTCCAAAGTTTTACTATTCATGCAAGAAGAAAGCTCTGATCTTTCTGGACTAAAGTCTCCGTTCCATCTTCTTTTTCAAAGATGAATCTGTTCAGATGGACGTGACCAACGCGCTCTGACAGGAGATATTCACCAACATATCCCACATTTCTCACCACTAATTGGTGTCTGTCAGGACTTTAACCCCAGCTTCCCCCCAATTACAGTCACATGAAGGTTTAGTGGTTCAGTGTAAAAGTTCTGCATCAGTGCTCGTCTCCACAACTCCTGGAAAGGACAGAAACTCCTCTCTTGGTTAAAGTTAAATCTTCAAAGCCTTTGTGTTTCCAGCCTCGGGAGCTCGGAGTGTTTGAGAGACAGGAGAAGATGGAGAACATCACATTATCTGCAAGGAGGTTTTTTTTTTTAAAGAGCACTTATCTTCTAATGTCTCCTGAGGGAGGATGGCTGTAAAGTAAAACTAAGTAGAGGCTGTGGCTGCAGCTCCTTTTGTGGTTTAGTGAAGGTGTAGAGAGGCTGTACACACACACACAGATCTCCACAGATGCCTTTGGTGACGACATCTAATTTCTCTCCTGTGGAGCTGATATAAAACATGTTATTGCAGTGGCAGTGCAGTGAGGTTCTCTGGTCTCCATGGACAAGCAGTGGAGGTGTAAAGGTCCTCAGGTTACAGGGAACATGTTTCCCCTCACCTTTATTTCAAAGATAGATCTTTCTTCCTGCCCACCCATCTTCTCTACTGGACCACAACCGTGGTTTATAGATTAGTAATGCGCCTGAAAGCCTTGTAATAAACTAGGTAAAGAAACACAGGATTTCCCCGTGTTGATGAGATGTTTCCTTTGGCTACAACAGCTGGGCATCCATAACGTAACCACCAAACAATCAGAAAAT
Organism: Miichthys miiuy; assembly: GCA_036365135.1. Taxonomy (NCBI): domain Eukaryota; kingdom Metazoa; phylum Chordata; class Actinopteri; family Sciaenidae; genus Miichthys; species Miichthys miiuy. Next base: position 3,694,398 of record CM071617.1, on the reverse strand, counting down.
AACTGATTGATCACTGATTAGTTGGCTTTCTTAATGCCAGCGCTCCCTTTCTCTCATTCACCGTCTACGTCGCTCAACCACTCACTCGCCTTCTCTCTCTCAACCCATCGGACACAAACCAAATTAAACTTCTTTGTGTCGCTATTATGCAGCATAAACTGCAAGCCAGACACGGATTTAGAAGCTGGGTTCATGAAATAATCAAAGCCAGGACTCAACAGATAGATTATCCATGAACTCCGCCTGAATAGTTTCAGTTTCAGAGACGTTTCAGGCTGACTGTGGAGGGATTCAGTCGGTCTTGATCGTTGGCACCATGTTGCATAACTAAATACATAGTTTAGAAAATTGCTTTCCTCACAGTCCCCACAACCACCTGATGGATCGCACATAGCATCTTGTATTTGGTCTGCTATCCATTCACACCACAAATGATCCACACCACAGATGGAAACTCAACCAAATTGGTAAATTGCCCTAGAATTCACACCAAACAGGTTTGGAGCGCAGCGTTGTGATGAGATAACCAGGCATGTAGTTTAACACAATATCAGCTTTATACTGATGAACGGCTCGACTGTAACTTTGCACTCTGATAACTATTTGGAGTGTTTGGTGCCTGTAAGAAGACAAAAGGGTACAGTATGCTGCTCTGGCGCTCATTTGCATAAAAATAGTTTGTAGTATAAGCTCCTCTGCTGGTGCAATGCAGAGTTTTCAATTTTATGAATCCCCAGTGTCCAATTCAGTGTTTCATTTTTGAAATAAATTAGATTTGCAGAGGTGCTAAGACGTTGCGAATATCCTTGTGCCGTGTATTATATTTGAATGACAGGGCAGAATTACATTTTGTGCCAAACATTTCTTTTTCCCATGGAGACTTGTTGGTCTACTGCTTTCCATTAACACACATTCACAGGCAAATATATTGAAATTATTTACTTAGTGCTGCTGGTGAATTAGTGGATATTTTATTAGTATATATATCACCCTGGAGCCATTAGTATGAGTGATGTAGCCTGCAGCATTCCCTCTAAATCTGCATAATTCTGGCATTGTAAATCACAATGGATGTTGTTTGGTCTTCGGCAGCGTTTGAACTCTGGAAATGAAAATCTCGTTTCTCAGCAGCTTGTTTCAACTCTCCCTCTCTGTGCATTTATGTGATTTAAACCTGACGGTTTAAAGATGAAGAGATTTTAAAAGCCGCTGCGATGGGGCTCGTCATTGTTTTGATCACTTCATTTGGTTGATGTCTGTCTCCCACATGCCACCTACACCTCTGCTCGGTGTGACGAGCCTCACTGAGGAGGATGATTGTTCTCTCCTTTTTTGAAGGCAGCTGTAGTTTAGTGTAACGCATCGTGGTGTGTGTTCATTAGCATGCTGTTTGTGTGGGCTGTATTCTTGCGCATACAGATCGTGCTGTACATAATGAGCTTATTATCTGGCATTTTCTAGCCGGATAAAGGTCGGAGGCCAGAGGGAATCAGCATTATGCAGGAGTGTGTTTGACAGCTGGATGAAGAACTGGAGATGAGGAACAAATATTCTTGTTGTTAGCGGGGAGATGTGGAAGGTGCTGAGCTTCTCAGTTTGGTAGTTGTCCAATAGTTTGACAGTTTTCCAGACGGTCTTTGAATGTTGAGAGGAAAACTGGCAGGGAGCTCGTTCTTCTTCAAAGGACTGAGGGATGCTTATATTTCCAGGTTTACAATCATGTGCCATATATCCTGACACTTGTGGATCTCTTTTGCTTCATGTAGGATGGGTAAGGATGTGGTGTTTCCACCTGAATGTGATATAAGGGTGGAGAAACATCTAAATTGGCATTTCTTCTCATGCCATAAAGGACTGTACAGGACTGTAAAGGACTCAGATTGTTAGTCTAAATGTCTGACAGCATTATGGAAAGGCTCTTCACGCGCATCTTCATAACACTGTAACTTCATTCAGAGTCGACAGAAAAAACTAAAACTCTTTTAGTCCATCGTTCCAACAATCACTAACTCTGAACCCCTTCAGGTCAAAGTGCAGATAGAAGTTGGGCACATTAGTCGAGATGAACATTGGCGTTTTCAGCTTGAGGATGATTGTTAGTGCTCTGGAGCAAAAACAACCATCGCTGGAGCCTCATTATCCTGCTTACTGCTACATGCTCTGAATGGCTAAATAAGTCGAGTCGGCTCATACTGAGAGACACTGAACTCTGGGTTTGTGGGGCTTACAGAGCTCTGAAGTGCAGGACCTTCTGTTCGATGCTGTTTGTTGAGGTGATGGATGGAGCTCATCGGTATTCAGGGTCTCCAGCTCTGTCATGGACTCTGTGGGTACTTTGCTATTCAGCAAATCTGAAGTAAACAATGCAGGTGAATGAGCCGTGGTCTCCTTCTCTGTGTCTGGTAATAATCTGCCACGTTGGTATTTGAAGGTCTGGAATGATAAACTTGACAATGTATGGATGGATGGATTGGCCAGAGGGTGAGTGATGGGTGTCCAGGAGGATATTTGACTGGAATGAAAAGATATTTCCCATCACTCACACGTCAACATAATGGTTCCCTGCCCTTGCTGGTTGAGTTTTGTGTGACTTCCCCTTCCTTTTATTGTTTCACCTGAGGCAGAAACTTTTTTTTTCTGGGTTAGTATTAGATCAGTTAATGTTGTTATTCTGAAACTCAGTGGAGAAAAGACAGCAGAGTCGCTCCCTATATCTTATTATAGGTTGAAAAATCATCTCTTCCCAGAATAACATATTCTTTTCATAAATGTTGCTCCTCCTTGTATTGTCAGTCGTTAAGGAATCATTGTTTATTCCACTGTTGACTTAAAATATAAATGTCAGAGGTTTTATTAAAGTTACCCTCCATTAGACGTCGAAGCTGACAAAAAGAGATAGAAGGTGCGTTTGTTTCCGTGCAGCGGTTTAATATTCAGGAAAGCTCTCTGTTCTACACAGCCGGGGTCGGTGTTGAGGTTCAGTGGCTGCAGAGTCCAGCAGGTATTCAACATTTAGCTCCATTTTCCTCTGAGCTGTCTGCGTTCGTGCTCCACTGCTCCACACTGTCAGGGACGTCCACTCTTAAATGCCAAAGCTCCGCTGAGGAAAACTGGCCCAGTGTTTTTAAACTCCTCTGCTTTCTCTCTCTCTCTCTGCTGAGTGTTACCTCAGCGAGGCTGTGCTCTCACCACACATTATCTCCTCAGGGATTACAGCACTTGGTATTGGAGAGGCGTCCCTCTCATTTCACCTTTTCAGACTACTGTAATTCACCTGCTTTTCACGCTGAGGGCTCCCCCACCACCCACAGTAACAAGTGTCTGTCAGGCCAGGTCTGTCTGCGGGGGTGAAGACTATCAGAGGACCAAAGAGCTGGAGGCCTCGTGATGATTGTTTAGTTGCTAGACTTCATTTAAACGGTGGGATTAAATATGCATGAAGCACAAAAACACTCTGTTACTAATTATTATTGACTCTAAAGTGTAATACAACATCAAGATGCTCAGTGATAACCGCTGTAACAAGCATAAAGAGACTGCAGACAAAGAGCTGAAGGGGTTCTGATGTGTTGGACTACATATTCATAGACTGTAAACCTCTTCACATGCGTATCTGCAGCTTGATTTAACAACTTAAACCTGCATTCATTAGCAAGTAACATATTGTTGCCTTAAAATGTTTTGGGGTTTTTTTGCCAATATTCACTCTCTGTTTTGGTCTCCACCAACTCCTGGGAGAAATATCAGACCCCTTAGCTGCTAAATGCTTTGCTGTGCTCAGATGACGTTTGGTGATAATTCTCTGAGGATTTGTCACTACACAGGAGCCATTTTGTCATGTAAAAATATTGATTATAGCCATTTTGTCCACATATCTAACCACATTTTGGTGCCAGCATTTTATAGTAATATCTGTCCGATGTATTTGCATTCTGTAGAGATCACCTCTCTTTTTAATGGAGTATTTTTAGATCATGGTACTTCTTCCACCGCTGCACCACCAGTTAAGAGATGTATCGACCCTTTTCATCGATCTCTTGGCTAGAAGTGTATTTCCAAAATGTGAAACTGTTTTCAAGATTTCAGTATAAAACGCCAACACTCACGGTTACTGGTGGTAACAGTAAGTGTGTTTTTAATAATACAAAGTTCTGTTCAAAATGTATCAAACGCCGGAGGCAACAAACAGGCCTTGAGTGGCTACTGTCAAAAATGCAACAAGAGAAGAGGAAACTTGTTTATGTGCTCAGAGTAGAGCCAAACCAAACGTGTCACGATGTTTCAACAGGAAGACGACGGCCAAACTGCCATCAGACAAACTGAGCTCATGATCAGATGTTTTCTTATTTTGTTCACATAATACATTTCATGATGATTGTACCTGTATAATTATGTGACAATTAAATTGATTGTTTGCTCCGCGTCCGGTCTTTATGCTAAGCTAAGCAAGCTTTCCTCTGGTTCTAGCTTCATAGTTAATCTACAGACATTTTCTCTTTGTTTTCCAATATATTAAAGGAACATTAAATGTGATAGATGTAGAGTGTTAACTGAAATCTGTCATCACCACAAAAAGAGAGACACAAACAAAATGAAGGTAAACCAGTAAGACCAGACATGTCAAACTCAAGGAGGCATCGCAGACCGGCTCGACCTCTGGCCTCCACAGTTTATTAAGTTGTGTTAAGCGGAGCTCCGTTCTTGTTTTTACAGCTGAACACTGCAATGATATCAGCAGTTCAGCCATAAAAGCCACAGTAACGATTAAAATGAAAGATGCTGCACTTAGAATTCAATGTCGTTCTCTTCGGCTAAATATTATCTGATGGCTGTTGTGACATCTGTCTGACTCACATGAGAGATTCAGGTTACAAAGTCGCCCTACAAACGGAGCGATATTCCTCTTTAAAAAGAGGCCGTGGTGGATATCAAGAGGCAGATGAAGACCTTGTGTTGTTGAGATGAAGTACAGTGATGTTGACAGAGTAATCAAAGCTAAAGCCTCGTTGTCAGAGTTGTGGGCCGGAGATCGGACCGCACAGCGTGAATCATAGTAATTGGCTCTTGTCTCGGAGGTGAGAACAACATCCATTAACAGAGAGGCTTTAGATGGAGGCAGCGCTGGTTTGGCTTCACAGTTTGGAGCTATAAATATTTACTGAGCCGATGTTTACGAATGCGTGTGTGAGATACAGTTACACTGTGCAGACATCTCATTAAAGAAACACTCATTTCTACTGTGTGTCTACTGTTTAATATGTCTGCTAGAAATAACTGCAGCAACACAAGCCCAGTGCGCTTGAGTTCATTTGTGTGTTTGTGTTTGTCCTGTGTAAGACTGTGGGAGAAGTCAATTAAAGCAAGCTTGATTAACACTAATTATGGCACTATGTGTGATATATGATGTTTTTATTGCAGCCAATGACCCATAAAAGTGCGACACCTTTTTGCTTCTGACAACGCTGATTTGTCTCCATCAGTATGAAGCCCCGTAATGAGCCACCATTCATCTCCACGTGAATTCAGCTTTCATTCATCCAACTGGACATTATTACACTGTTCATTCATCTAATATGGCACCATTACAGCTGAACGACCTGTTTCCATGTGGGGGAACATTAGACCTGCTTCTCGGTGGTTAGACTCCGCTCTGACACTCGTGTGCTAATAACCAAATCAGCAGTTTTTTGAAAATGGCACCCTTTGCTCTCGTGAAACCGTCACACACTAAATAAAGTCTGAATGTACATTTTCACCTCTCAGCATCAGTGAGCTCCCGTCCTGCTGCTTTTAACAATTCAGTTTTTTACACTCAGGCTAAAAGATGGAGAATGATGACTCTCCTGCTGCGTCCGATAATGTGATGTCCTCAGTGTGTGTTATCCTGACAGACAGATGTGTTTTAAAGAGTTTTGAAAGCTTCTTTCTGACTACTTGAACCACAAAACTCTTCATACTCGCGCTAAGAGAGGAGACATTCCTGCTGCCGTGCACTGCTTTCTGCTCGCCGAGGGTTGTAATGTCAAACGCTTGTTTTCACTTAGTTGTCATTGAACCTGCAGCTCGCTGATAAAACTCTTCTTCAGCTGCTCAGTGGTGTTTATCCAGGCTGTTACTTCTGGTATTCTGCTTTTCTGAAACATTAAGTGCTGCGTCACTCAAGATAAGTGCTCTGCTACGTCTGCTCAAACAGTTCACTATTCAGAGCATCTTGGTTTTTTTGTCTGTTTCGCTCTGGAAAGATGAATGCTGCTGCTGCTGCTGCTGCGGTGAAGTTTTCTTTGGGGCCCGTACTTTGCCCGATCAAGGGAGGTTTGTAGGTCGATCTTTAATTACAAATCTTAGCTTCAAGTGGGGAAAGAACGAAGTGACTCTTTGGAGAGCGATGTGATTTGACTAAGAATGAATGCCTTAGTTTAGCTATACTGTACTACTGTAGGCATATATATGGCTCCGGGGAGAGTCTAATAAATTGCCTGCAATTAAGTAAAGTGACAGCGTTGGTTGGAAGACTGAAGACTTTTGAAAATTAAGAAAATCTGGAGAAAGAAGTGATCTTACCCGACCTCTGTGTGGAATAAAAAAAGACGATATCTCTGGTTCTGCTGCATCGATTTTGATCATTTTAAAGAGAATGAAAAAATAAAAATGACAGTGTTATAAGGCGGTTCTGCTAATTATGGGATAAGATCACCTATAGGAGATACATTAGTTCTGCTAACAGCAGCTTTCAGTAGTAGAAAGGGCAAAGCTAAAGCCACAGTACATCACACAAATGTGACAAATTGACCCTAAAATGGTCATATATGATTTATAATTTACTTATATGAAAATATTTGACTAAGTGTGTGTTTTTCTGCTTTCTGATTGGTCGACAGAGGTGTGTGACAGCGCGCTGGTGTCCAATCTGCCGCCGTCGTCCTTCAGGAGCTCCTCCCAGCTGTCCAGCAGTCACGCGCCGGGCTTCGCCAAACTCAACCGGAGAGACGGTGAGGACGAGTTTGACTCAATAAGACTGTTCTTGTGTTTGATCACATGACATGGACTCATCAGACATTAGATACTGAACTGACTAACTGGGCTGAAATCATATGTTTATTGTTATTTTTGTCAGTGTATAAAGTGCTGCAGGAATGAGTCCTTAAACCTGGAAACGAGCTTTTTGTCGAGTGATTCGGGCCGCTGCTAACCTCCAGGTCGGCCTACAAAAATACGTCATCCCTGCAGCACTCTATCAGGATCTGGAATAATTTCTGTGCTGCCTGTGAGCTTCTCTCTTAGTCCACTGAAATGTGAGTCTAACAGACAATAGAGAGGAAGCAGCAGTGCCAAATCTCTCCTCTGTCACTGACAAAACAGCTCTGATGCAATTGCACTCGGCGGAGAAGAGCTGTTGTTTAAGCTCAGGACGCAGAACACAAAGCATAACGGCGAGGAAAGTTTTCAGTGGATTGACAGAGACTTGCAGGGAATTTACCGCTGAGAGAACAAGCAATAGCTGCTTTGTCCCGTCTTTATTCTCTGTGGGTGCTGTTTGTGTTGAAGGTTTTACGCCAGAAGGATAAATGTGAGTGTTGTTTGTTTGACCCAGCAGGGAGTTCAGAGCTGGATGCTGATGTGACGCTTTGACAAAATGATGATCACGGTTTGTTGCGGAGCTTTCTGCAGGGAACACGCTTCACCGCTTTATCCTGACTTCAAAGCTCAGAATCAGCTGGGAGGGTGTGATGGGTTTAATCTGGATCTGAATGATTTTCACCATCTGAGAAACTAAAGGAAGCAGAAGCCTGCAGAACACTGCTCAGTCCTCTGTTTGTTTCACGGTCCAGACTTTAAGCAATCGGTCTTTGTGTCGCAAAATGCTGCCAGTCTTTGTTTGCTGATCTGGCTTTGGTTTTTGGTAACAGTTGAGAAGGCTGGTAAAAGCACACATCCACTCCACCTGTGCCAACACACTGAATTATAGCTTCGAGGTGCAAGACTGCCAACTTCACAATCCGCCAGCAGAAAGAAGGGGTGGGCAGAGGTCGCATTGATACTTTAGATCATGTAGTTGAGACTGTAAGAGCTAATTTTCATTGTTGACCTTTACTGATCCGAAGCCGCTATAGTGTAATGCTGCTGATCTTTCATTAACTGCTACAAGAGACAGGCGAGCTAAAAATGTCAGATATGAGAAGAAATCAAAAATACATGAACACCTGCAGTTAAACTCTTTAATGAAAACTGTGACCTGCGGCCGCTTTCAGAGCGATTCTCACTCGAGTACTTCTTCATATCACAGCGGCCGACAGACACCTGAGAAACTTCTTAGAGTTTGGGTTAAGGTTGTTCTGCTTGGCTCTTACTTCCACACCTTGAATGATTACCGAGCAATGCAAAACATAAAAGGTGGACATTAGAATATGCCTTTTCTGTTTCCATACCGTGAACACGCTGTTGCTCTTTGAATGTCACAAGCTTGTAGAGCGTGCGCCCTAAGTACCATGCTGGTCGCACATGCCTGTGCTGTCTAATTACTTTGAACACAACCCTCATAGTATAATGGGTGAGTCTAAGCTACGCTGAGCTGTGACTGTCATATAAGTATGTGTAGCCGGTGATGTCCATCCGTCTTATCTTTTCTTTTCTTTGTTCACTAAAGTCCTTCATTTTCATTTATTAACTCCGGCCTTGTTCAGACAGCCAGCCCAAATCCATTTTTTTAGCATATCCAGTAAAAAAAATATCCTATAAAGTGTGGAGAGCAAAATAAATTGTGACTTTTGTATTTTCCTGGATCCAAGCCGCAGGAGGTGTTTTGAAATGGAATCAGATTTCCACAGATGTGTCTCAGTTCGGACGCTCAAATCTGATTTCGAACACGAGACACAAATTTACGAGGTCAGTCGACAGCGTGCGTATTAACTGACTACGTCGTTATGACAGCAGTTGGACCACATGACTTTTTTAATTCAGACCTTTTAAATAATTAACTTTTTCCACATTCAGATTAAATTTGAATTAAAGTTACAGCCCTGCAAAAGAGCTCGTAGAATGTAATGGACAACACATTGATGATGTGCATTTTGTACTCTGTGTGTTTATGACCACCGTGATTTTTTTTGCTTCACCAGCAAATAAAAAATGTCTTGACAAAGACGGCGGTAACATTCATGCATTTTTATAATCTGCTCTGTTAGGTAGATGTGGAAATCTGCATGTGTCACATTTCCTCCTCAGCAACATTTATGGTCCAGGATCCCAGAGAGCGATTCCAGCTGCTCGCTGAGGAAATCAATGAATAAATGAACGTCTCCATCTCATTTCCATCTCCTGCTGCTGCTGCTACTGCTGCTAACACTGCCTGCCTCCTCTAGTTGTTCTCTGAGGAGCAGCTTCACTCTCAATTCATTTACCCACTAAGTGAACAGAGATGATCAGAGTCTTAGAATACCACCTACACAGCATCTTTACAAGGGATTTAATCAGTCAGCCGTGCGGCTGGAATCTATAACATTACACGCATTCAAAATCATCCTGACAATGCTTACATGGAAATGTACAGATGGTGTAGCCATCTATCATAGCAGCACATCTCATGACACAAAATATGCACGTGCAGCTGACTTCAGTAGTATATAAATCTAATTGGCGTTCAATCAGGACACGCGAGCCCTGTGTTTTGTGAACTCTATTAACCGGCAAGCTGAAGTCAAACACAATGGAATTCAAGTGATTGGCTTGTTTGAACCATTGGAGTGGTGTATGCGCGGTGTTTTTAGCCAAACAATTTGGTTTTCAATAACACATTATTCTCATGGCACACCAATCAAACATTGTCCAACAACCAGGGACGATCTGATGTTGGCAGTTCTCTTTGAACTGATCAAACAATAATAAGACTCCAAAAATGAGAATTTCTACTGTGATTTAGAGACACTCGTCGTACTATTGTGTTTAAAAGTGGCAAGACGTTTTCAAACGAGGTTTTTGTCATTTCTGGTGAGCTGGAAACTGAAGACAGATCCATCCATTTTTCATAATTACTTATGCTTATCGGGGTCACGGGGGGGTTGGAGCCAATTCCAGCTGGCACTGGGTGAGAGGCGGGGAAAGTATAACCTGGACAGGTCGCCAGTTCATCACAGGGCACATAGAGACAAACAACCGTTCACACCTAGAGTCATCTATTAACCTGCATGTCTTCGAACTTTGGACCGTGGAAGGAAGCCGGAGTACTGGGAGAGAACCCATGCAGACCCGAGGAGAACATGCAGACTCCTCACAGAAAGGTTCCAGACCAGGTTCAAACCAGGAACCTCTTTGTTGTAAAGTGCTAACTGTGCGGTTTTGTAAACTTCACTCGAGTTGGACCACAGCATTGCTACAGGAAAAAGTTACGCCACATATAAGACATCACGATATGAATTGTATGTCTCATTTACTGCTAATACTAGGCATGCACGAGCTGCGTTGCTCGTTGTACTGTCTGCATACTGTTGTGGCAGACTGATCAAACTTCATCAAACACAAAGAAAGATTAATTGAACATGTCAAATCTGACCAGACATCTCAAGGACAGACAGCCACGGCACAGCAAACAAACATCTGCGTTTGTTGGAGAAGGTTTGCTTGCTAGCGGCTCTGTGAGGCTGTACCGAGGCACAGCGCAGATTTTTCCTCAGCAGGCTAACAGGCTCAGTGTTAAGCAGGGGTCATGTTTATAAGGGTCGTCACTTTAGCTCAGGCTTATGGCTGAGACTGAGCAAAGTATTTGGTCACTGGAAGGAAATCAGTTTTAGTTTGAAGACGTTCACTGGAGACCTTGATGCACTGAAGCTTGATCAAGGAGAATAGAAATGAGCAGTGCAAGTGAACCACTGTGCAGATTACCTCCTGACGGGGCAAATTTAAACCCGAACCCGGACCTTCGAGATCTGCTAGTTTTCAAGTAAGGCTTTAACTTTCCAATTTAAAGATGTGTGAGGATTCGACTGGGTATTACAAAGAACTATACTTACCTAAGCTATCTTAAACCACACTGGATGGCACTCAGAGGCACACAGTCAGTCTGCCTGTTAGATTTGACCTTGGTTTCTTTAACAAAGTTGAAAGCTTCAGTCCATCGGCCCAGCCGCTCTGTCTAGACAGACAAGAATACAGTGTTCAACTTGCCAATGACCTCTGAGTGACACAGGGAGCTCTATGCCATTTTAACTCCACTGTACAGCAGGCAAAGTCCTCCACAAACATAAATGAAACATAAATTGTTGGACACATTAAAATGTTGACCTGATGATGTTGTTCACAAGTACAATTCATCCTTTAGGGGACATTAAAGTCCAAACCAATCCAATAGTTGTTGTGATGCTCAAGGAAAAGTCAAGGAGGGCTTCATCCTCTGGGGATCATGAATGTTTCCACAAACTTTGATGGCAATCCATCACATATTGTTGGACCGTAAAGTGGTAAACTGTCCGACCAATTGACAGACAGATGTTGCCATCACTGGAGCCTGATCTATATCCCTGACAAGTCCAGGGATATGAAGAGTACAGAACATTTTTGTCTTTGTCTGAACATAAATACTGACTAAAAGATGTCACGACTGACTTTTTTTTTTAAACAATCTCTTTTAAGCTATTTTCAAATAAGCACTTTATAAAACCCCAGCAGCTCTCTGCAGTGAGACCAGAGGACCTGACATTGTGTTTCAGAATTTGACCTGATGTAGAGAATCACAGCGGAGGCCTGATGGCTCTGAGCCTGACACTATAAGTGGATAAAAAGCCCTGATAGTCTATTGATTGGAGATGAATGGCCTTTTACCAGGTACCCGGAGGATGAATGACTCAGCTCTTTCCGTCTGTCCATCCACTACTTTTATTCTTCATTGTGATTTCCTCCTTCTCGCTTTTAATCCTTTATTTCTCTCTTGCCGTCCACCCTTTTCTTTCCTCAGTGGCCCATTTCCTTCTCCTTTCTCCCCCTCCACCGCTCTTCTTCCATCTAAATTGTACCTGTCCATCTTCCCCTCTCCTGTATGGCCTCTGCTCTGTTGTAATCATTAGTTTCGCTCCATCTACAGTCACATCTTCATTTTCATTTGTGCAAACTAATTTTTCTGGCTCCGTCTTCCTGCCAAATGTTAATCGCAGTCTTCATGTTTGAACGTCTTCTTCCTTCAGCAGGCGACTCTGACAGTTATCAGTGACACCACTGCAATTATGTTGGAATGGACTTGAATTGTGCCACAATGTTCATTTTCCCAAACAGTGAGATTGGAACCTGTAAATTGGGACCTACTGAAATTTGCCAACTAATCAGGTATTGATCTCCATACTCTGTTGTCCTCTGCGAACTCTTGAAAAGCTCCCCCCCGATCTCTTGACAGCAAAACAGCCTTAGACCTCAGTAGCTGTTCATTTGATCACATCACATCATCGACGGAGGAAGTCTGTCCAGTTGTCACAGATGTGTAGATGTTTAAATTTATTTTTCTGAGCACTTCAAAGACTTCTTGTGAAATGAAATATTTTTTGCCTTGGAAACTCACCATGACAATTATCAAGCAGCTCTTTTAGCGTTTTAGAGTCTTTCAGCTCTTTGTTTTGGTCTTCCCAGTGTGCAAGGCGGCTTTATGCTACCAGCACCAAACAGCAGACACAGTTAGCCACGGGCTTGTGAACACAGTGAAGCATTTAGCAGCTGAAGAATCTTTTATCAGGTGTCGTTTGAGCCGAGAGCAGTAAAAAAAAACTGAGAGTTGCTCCTTAAGAAACAGTTTGACATAATTAAGGTGTGAATTTAATGCAGGTTTTAAGGGTGATATTTTTTTATCTTCAAGGTCCAGTGTGTAAGATTTATGGATCTCTGCAGAGTATGGTAGAAAAGCCTTTAGCGTTCCTTTAACCAATTTATTAACAAAATATACTTGTTGCCCGGTTTTAAGGTGGACCTGATTCTTGAAATGAGCACAGTTTAGAGACAAACATGCAGTCCACTTTTTGGCCTATCAAGAACAGTTTTCTTGTAACAGGTTTAATTAGCTACAATACAAACCGTGCGTGACAAGATTGTATGTCATGGATAAGAAGAAAAAAAAAGGAATCATCCTGTAATAAGATATTCAGACTTTTCTTGTCCTTTCTGCAGAGAGGCGTTTAGAAATGTAAATCTGTCGTGCCTCTCCAGCCTGCTGCTCCTGTCTGTGCTGCATTGAGCCCATTAGCTTCCCGTTGGACTGAGTCAGACTGACATGTTATCAGGCTGCTGAAATTACCCTCCGGACTTTGTATTCTCATGCAAATGCCAGCGCTCATTCTGGACTGGGCACTTTTAACAGTTTGGCTGTAACATGCCTTTCCATCCCTTTAAGCTGCCTGTCTCTCTGTCCTGCGTCCTGTCTGCCGCTTCATTCCCTTTCTGCTTCACTGTTCCTCTACCTGTCCGATCAAATATCAGTGCCTCACTAATGGTGGAACATTTCTTTGGTTAACTATTCATCAGCTCCTTCTAGTGAAGTATACCGTAGTATTACTACTTTTAGAAAAGATCTGAATACTTCTTCCGCCCCTGGCCAGAAGCAGTCAGTCAGGATGTGTCGCTCATATTATTTCACGGATAGACAAAGACACAAGCACTCTAAAAACACACATTTTCTCTTTGTTTTGTCCTTCCATAAACACTAAGCCGCATTTTTCGCACTCAAAATGGAGCTCTGCAGACAAGCTCCTGAGAATGGATAACACACATTTTCGTGTAGACGGGGATAACTGGTCAGGAGCTGTGTGTTGGTAAAGCCAAGAAGCTTTTGTGTCATTTTACTAAGCTCACTCAGCAAAGTAAGCAGGCCGCTTCAACACACTTCTCACCAAATGTCGGCTGCGATGCACACTGAGAGTGAACAAGGAGAGATTTTACTTTTTTCTTATCGTTTATGTATTCCAGTGCAGATGGAGATCTTTATGAACGATCTTAATGAGCTCTTAATGTCATGAAGCCTTCATTAATGTTATTATTTACACCTTTTTCTGCTTAAACAAGTCAAAATGTGGATTGTTCAAACTTTTTTTCAGCTTCTGAAGATGGGGCAGAAAAACTTTGAGAAACGCTGGTCTTTGGCCTTTGAATCCAACTCCAACTCTACCGAGTTCACTGATTGTAGTCTGGCAGCATGACATGAAACAGCAGTTTCTCAGTTTAAAAAAAGTATCAATCCACTTAGTGCAGCGGAGGGACTAATGATTAGCCAATCAGCGCCAGGAGCGGGACTAATGCTGTGTCAAATCCTGCAGTGGAACCAAGCCAAGATAGATGCTGCTATCGAGACTGTTCATGTCGTCTCTATATCGCCTGACATTGTAGTTTTTACTTCACTCTCAAACTTGGCTAATATATTGGCATGGCTGTGCATCAGTTTTGAAGTGCTGTGCCAGTGTTCTGGTGATACGCTGATCTCACTCTGTATATCACGGAAATCGCCTAGAGCAATGTTTGACGATTCTGTCTGATATCAGAAAACACTCTTATGACACAGTTTGAATCACGACAGCTAACTTGATTCAGCTGTTTATGATCACCGTATCAGGTGACGTGTGTCCCTTCTGATCCGGTCTTCCACTTGAGACTTCGTCCCTGTTCCCCGGTCCGTTAGGCTACATGAATTTCAGCCTCTGTTTGGCCATCAGATCAGTGATGTCACACTCTTGACCTCCATTATTCTTCACGTTTCTCACTGGGTGGTTAGAGCTGGTGCCTTGACAGACACTGGGGGAGAGTAACCTGGGAGATTGCTTTGATTTAAAGTGACAGCCGTGACAAAAAGTGTTCAGACCGTCAGCCATCGGTTCAGTTTCAGTTATATGTGACAGAGTGGACACAGTAAGTCTCTCTCTTTCTCTTTTCCTCTGCAGTGTGATCTTCATGAATAAAAGGTCAGAGTGTCCACTCTGTTCTGTTCTTCTGTCACCGGACACGTCTGTTAGTCAAGTGCTTATTAGCTTTGGCCTTTAGCTCTTTAAAGATCAGGCTCCACCAGCCATCAGACCGACACTGATTCGATGCTGAGCTTTTCTCTTCCGCCTGCCATCACACATTGTTCAGACACATTTATGACTGGTAACAAAAGCTGTTGAACCTTGACTGTTGCCCTTTTCAACTTACATGACACTCAGGGTGGGGATGCATGCTGTGATATAATCGTATCAAAGTAGCATCAGGTCGATGCGTAAGTGAGGATTTCAGACAGACCTTACAGTTATCACAAAGTGCCGATTTCCAGAAGCTATTTTAGAAAACAGTCTGTCGGGGACCGTGACGCAATGAAATTATGTTGTTGTCTGCTTGTCTGTTTGTTTGAGGTGATTCAGACAGAGCGCACACGAATGCTTCAACACTGTTTTCTAAAACCTGTGAGTCAGGCAAAACATCGAAGGCATAAACTCATAGAAAGCAACTGTGGTGGGTTTTTGTGTCTATGTGATCAGTGAACTTCATGTCAGACTGACCAGTATTTCACACCCATGGGGGTTCATCCTCTGGGGAACAGTAATTCTTACAGCATATGTAATGTGATCTGCACAGTGGTTTTCAAAATACCTCTAAATGGAACAAAGCGTTGGTTTGCCTCGATGCTGTCCCTAGCTGAAACTTTAGAGGATCACTAAGATCATTTATCCTCGTGCGATCATGAATATCCACAGCTAATTTTGTGACATTACAGCAAGTAGTTTTGAAGGTTTTTCTATGATGGCTCGAGGGGACTTAAATGCATCGGTTTTATGCATTTTTTTTTTTTTATAACTGCACTAATGTAGAAACAAAGCAGAGAGTGTTTGCACAGCTAGCAAGAAGTGAAAGTAGACCAAATTAATAAAATCTAAATTGGTGTTTAATATTTGGCACAGACTGCATGTCAGCAGCCTGATTATGCTCCAATCTGCATCAGTAACCAAAATGAGCGATTGTCGTGCTTCTATAGCGTTTAGGGAGCCATGGGTTTAGTGTTTTTTACCTCTTCACCATTAACTGCAAGCTCTTATTGGCCGGTGTTTAACTTGTAGCCCGACGTGTCTCTCAGCCAAGTCAAAGCAGGAATTTAAGGCAATGTGATGACTTAATCTGATAAAATTACCATCTGAAAAGACCTTCTGCAAAATCGGCTTCTAGTCTTTGAGGATAAAGCTACAAATATAGACCTGGTTTTCCTTCACTGTCTCCTTTATTTTATACAGAAAGCACCTTAACACACAACATGTCGTGCTGGTAAGTTACAGCTTGTACGGACTGCAGCTGGTGGACAAAAGAGTTGGAAAGAAGAGAACAGATTCCTCTCTCTAAACGTCAAGTGGCATTTAAGTTGGCTTTCGCCGTGTTTGTTCTTTGTCGGGCTTTCTGACACTCACTCTGTGTGTGTTTGTGTGTGCACAGTGGGACACCGGTCAACAGCCTCCTCCTTCAGAACCCGTCCATCTGGTGTTTGAGCTCTGAGGCGTAGTTTTGGCCTGACAAAGTATTTTCCTACACACACACACACACACACAGAGAGCCTAGTTTTTCAGTGTTTGAAGTGTCTTCATTGTGTCGCAGCCCATTCGATTAACCACAGTTTATCTGTCCGGGCAGACTTCTGTCAACACCCCCCACACATGCAATGTGGGCAGTGTTCATGGACACACAAACACACAATGTACACTACGCTTTTAAAGATTGGATAAGAAGTAAGACACGATCCTAGCAGCAGATACAAACTGTGTCGTGTGCATCAATAAGTGGCATCGATGCGATGTTACTAAAGTATATTCCATCAAAGTCTCGTTGATGTTATTGTGCATCAGAAAGGTTACAAACCTGCACGAGTGCACATTTCTTCAATGAATCGACTGAATCCAATCGAACAGATTACACTCAGCACATTATTGGTGATGTTTAATATGAGGAAAGATACACACATTAAGAGACTAATCGATGCCTGGCACCATAGTCCTCTAATAGATTATACTGTGTGTGTGTGTGAGTGTGGGAAATGTGCTTCTAGCCGACCTGGCCATGCTCCAAAATCTCCATACAGGTGTTCAGTTTGAGATCTGGTGACTGTGATTGTCATCGTATTCATCAAACCATTCACTAACTCCTGTTTTCCTGCACGGTAACACATGCTTGTGTTGTTTCTCACCTATTTTAAGAGATTTTCATCTGATGATAGACAATGCAGCATCTTTAAGGTGATACAATATTTGATCAGGGTCGAAGAGAACAAATTAAAACGACTTGTACTTCCTGTAATTAAGTCATTTTATTGGGTACTGTAATTTTACTCTTTCTTGAGTATGCATTACACTATGTATTCTACACCGCTTCCTTTCTGTGCACATTTTTAACCACCGTGCCACAGAGCTGCACAGTCGGCTTGCAATCTGCAGTTTCGCTGTTGTGCACCGCGGGCGGATCTGTCCAGAAAACACACTGTGGTCCAATGAAAACCATGAAGGAAAAAATGCTGCAGGAGACACAGATTTGATGAGGTGACCACACTGATGAGAACAGTGCAGGAGTTGGGAGTAATTTAGGGAGCGAAGATTTGGAGAGACAGAAACCAAATGTACTTGTAGACAGGTGCAATATAGACCAATTGTATTTGTTCTATGCAGGTTCAAACACATTCTTCGTCTAAAGTAGATATTTTCTATATAGATCTCCCTTTCAGTTGACTCCCTACTATTGATAATATATCAAACATCTGCTACTCGGTGCAGGTTTTTGGTTGTCTTGACTTTTTTTGTTATTATTTCACAGATATTTGTGCACAGGTGATTTCACCTTTTTGGAGCTCTGGTTTTAAGGCTTTGACAAGTGAAATATCAAATGTTGATTATAGTGTGTTTCTATTTCACAATATGCACGTGTTTCTCAGATAGATATGAGAAGAAACATTCCTGATGCCCCTGCAGGTCACATACCAAATGTGAATGAGTTCAAGTATGATTTATATCCTATTACAGCTTCAGAATGGGTTCAAAGACGTTCAATCAATTCTATTCATTTGGCTTTCATAACAGAAACGTACAATTTTTAGTTCAGAATGAAAGGTCAAGCAACGTAATTCATTTTTCAGCATCTACCAAAGCTTATTTCATCTCCGCCCACATGGAAATGTAATAAATCACTTATGATTTCTGTTTTTTTCCCCTGCAGGAGCTGGAGGTTGGTCTCCCCTCACCTCAGACAGGTACCAGTGGTTGGAGGTCAGCCTGGGTGAGCGGACCAAGATCACTGCTGTCGCCACTCAGGGCCGCTACGGCAGCTCGGATTGGCTGACGTCGTACCTGCTGATGTTCAGCGACACGGGACACAACTGGAAACAGTACAGACAGGAGGACAGCATAGGGGTGAGTCCATAACAGTTTTTTATGGCTCCACCTTTGGTCATTCATATGAAGTGATGTAGTGATGAACAGTGCTAGGTGCCTGCACATATCTCGTACAGATATACTGAAGCCATCATGAGTTTATCTCTTCATTTATAATGCATGAACCAGTGCTGAAGCTCTGCTGACTCTGCGGATCTGTGTAGCTGCAGGTCATGCACAGCGAGGCAGTCAAGCGGCACGTCTGTTACTCTGTGTCATTTTTTACCATTTAAACAGGGAGTAAACATGGGATGGTGTGGCAACGTGTTTTCAAATATCAACGGTGCTTCGTGGCATCCCTAGACATCTCATACAGACGCACAAGATACCCCTCAACGTCCAAATGAGGCGACTTTTTAAACACATGGTTAATGTTGTGAAAGAGACGCAGTTTGGCTGCTTGGCTAGGTTTAGACACCAAAACTACTCGGCTAGGTTTAGACAACAAAACTAGTGGGTCAGGTTTAGGAAAAGGTCATAATTTGGGTTAAAATAAGCTTGTTAACTTGAACTTATAGTAAGTTTTGACTTTGGTCGTTTTTAGCTGACCTTTACACATGACATGAACTCCAGTCCTGCTTTTGTTTGACCCATCCATCCACCGTCTTTGGACTTTTTCGCTCTTCACTACATCACCTGACATAAATGTGTTAAATGAAAGTAAGTAAGTCACCTCTACCTGATTAGAATGTTTCTTAATGGTGTTTACATGGTGCTAGCATTTCTTCCGCCACTGAACACGAGTAACAACGTTGCAGAAACACGGCACAACAGAACCACAAAGTGAAAAATCTCAGCTGGTCTCTGTAGAGCTGATTAATGAAGAAATCAGTCAGATGGACAGCAGAGGCAGTGAGGCATCACCTCCCACCTCCTGGTAGACACAGCACTCCCCTTTAGTGTTTTCCCGTCGCACAAGTGTCGTGTTGGACTTGTATTTGTCCCACTGTGGTAATGGTACATGGTTCAGTGTACAGCCACAGGAATACTAAGTAGTTTTGATCTTGTTCGTGTAGAAAGCAAACACAGCGGTGAATCCTGTCAGCACGGAGAGCCAGTTCAAAATATGTTTGAGTTTCTCACCTGCACGCTCCTCGTGAGCCTTACACCAAATCAAAATAGTGCAACAAATATGGAGAGAGTCTAATATGTTCCCACTATTTGCTTGGACATTTATCCAGATTAAAACCACGTTTGTTAGAGCGGTGCAGAGAGGAGCTTTTGATTAGGAGAGCCGAGGCAATTTCCTCACTTGGAGGGAATCCAGCTAATCTCAGCGCTGAGGATATTCTCTGAGAGAGCAGACTTCTCACGGCTTAAAAACGGGTTGATGTGACGCTCTACATAAACTGAGCACAATCCCAGTCACATTTCAAAGCCTCTCCCAGCTTCTGTGCATTAGTCTGTCGAGTTTATGGAGTCTGTCAGAGGAGAAAGTTGATGGCAGAGCTGTTGGATCAGCGTCTACTGGGCTTCTGCTTTTTAGCCTGAAGACCAGTGAAGGAAATATGCTGTTTTCTCTTCTCCTCTTTCTCTCTTTGCTCTTTTCTCAGGAGCCTGTGGCTGCTTTGAAAATATAGCAATCCATCTTTTCTTTATTGTCCCTCTGCTTTTTATCGGTTTGTTTCCTCCTGCCTGGAGGGATGTGGATGAGGACGAGAGCGGTGCTCTTTTTTAACTTTTCCCTCTTCCGTCATGCGTCTCATAGTGAGGCTCTGTACTTTCCTCAGACTCGTTTGTTGAGTTGAAGGCCCTGTTGGTTGGCTCATAGCTTTGAGAAGACAACACCCTTTACATCTTTCTTTTCTGATACGAGCACTTAAATCTACGTATGTTTACATCTTCTTGACATCATCAGTTATGACAATACAGCATCTCTTCGGGAGGAGGTCAGGGTTGCGGTAGTCTGCATAATGAATTTTAATAATACTGGTTTGACTTAACATCCACCTACATGGCGTGGTACAAAATGATACCCATTTTACCAAAACACTCTGCTGAAGGTACACTATCTGAAATCTGATAGATGCTGTAAATAAATCACATTATACTGGTGAAGGACCTGTGATGTGTTTAACGTTGATGGAGCTTCACATTTGTCATCTTGTGTTTCTGAATTTAGCTTCCAGGGAGGTTTTTTTAAAGGTCTCAGAGAGTTAAAAGTCCTCCGCCCCGTCAACAACCAGCTAAACTCATTTAAACAAAAACCTGTATTCAACATGTCTGCGCATCACACGATGAGATCCGGCTCCACTATCTGGTGATTAAAAAGGAATTAATAAGTTAATTATGTGTCTAAGCTTTTATTCAGCAGTGGGAGAGCTAGTTAACCTGCATGTCAACTTCAAGGGAAGGATGTAATTAGGATTGATAGCCAGATGGAGAGAGAGAGAGGAAAGGAGCAGACCATCCATACTTCAGTGAGAAACAGACGATCAATTTTCTGTTTGTAGTCCAAATTCTGCAGAAAGTAGAGTAAAGCAGGTTAATGATGGTAATCTCTGCAGAGCAAAGGTTTCTCTTTCTATTGATTCATCATGAAAACGTTGATATGTTCAATCATTGATCAACACCTAATCTCCACCTCTTGTTCAGCTTGTAACAACATTCCGGTCACGAATTCACGTTGCTATGTCGCGAAGATATGTAGGAGTCATTGTAAATTCACATTCAACCCCGCTCACATTTACACATGCACATAAACGTATGCACTGAATGGACAAAAGCTCCATTTGTTCTGCCGTACATTTGTCTGTCATGAGCAGTGTTCGTGTCTGTCTTTAATACGTTGTTATCCAGGATTGATCTGTTTTTATTTTTTGCACATTTGTACAGTTTCATTCTGCCGTGTGTGTGTTTGCTCTTGAATCATAATAAGTTGCCTCACCTTGTACCTGGCGGGCTTTCATAAAGGGCAACATCTTTGAGATGGATGAGATTAAACAGCACTGTTCCCTAAAGAAAGACGAGGCTGAGTCAAAGAAAATGTGCCGGCAGACTCAGTATTTCATTATATTTTAGAATATTTAATGAATTTTGTTGAAATTGAACTTTAAATCGTAACTTTGACGAGAGTTGGATCTTAGATGAGAGGTGAAGTCTCCTCATGGATCTCAAACCAAGTCCAGTTTCCCCAGATTTAACCTTCACAGGCATCATAATCCTTTATTTAATGAAGTCAGCTGTGGTTAGTTTGAGATGTGCAATATATTTTAAAGCTGTCCTGAACTGTTTATATGTGAGTCTGACTGTGTCTGCGTGATTTCAGTCTTTTCCAGGCAACAGTAATGCGGACAGCGTGGTTCAGTACAAACTGCAGCAGCCGGCGATCGCTCGCTTCCTCCGCCTCATTCCTCTCGACTGGAATCCCAGCGGGAGGATTGGACTCCGACTGGAGACCTATGGATGTCCCTACAGTGAGTCTTATCGTCTTCAGAGGACTGACTGGACTCTGGACAAAAAAAAAAAAGAAAACTCTGCGACTGGGACTGGCTTTATCTAAATGACCTGCTGAGTTTGTTTACTGTCCTCCTGGGAAATTTAGTTTAGCATGGAGGATTTAAAATCCAAGTACATATAGGAGAAATATCTGCAACTGAGGAATCAGAGAGAGATTCTCACCAATCAATAGGATTTATAACATTTAATAGGTTCAAAAGAAAAGAAATGTTAATAACATCATGCCAGTGTAATGCTTTATTTGTTACGCAGATACAAAGGACAACAAACGCTCCCTGGCAGCGTTTTCTTGGAAGTGTTTTCATTTTTCACAGTTGATTCACACTCTCACCTTTGTTATTAACAGTGAAAACAACATGTTATTGTGTTGCTACTTTCTTTTGTTCCTCTTTAATTTATCACACAATATATATCGACGAGTATTTGCCCAATGAACCCAATAAAACATCACGTTGTGTTAATTATGTGACCCAAAAACGTGATCAGAAAGTGTCACCTCCCCCTTAAAAACATGCTATAGTTTTATTTTCTCCACGTTGACTTATATCTGCACTGAATACGACCCCTCTTCATCTTCTTCATCCTCTTAATGACTCGGTTGAAGAATCACAACAACATCGTGAACATGAAAAACAACTTTTACTGCATATACACTCAGATGCGTTCATCAAACAGTACATATTAAAGCGTAAACATGGTTTCCATATGGATTGTCTGTGCCCGCGGTTCTATTCACAGATGTTTGTGTCTGTTTTCTCCTTTTATCTGATCGGATGTAAATTGTCAGACTGGAAGCTGGAAAAAAAAAGACGAGTCTGTTTGTTTTGAACAAACAGACAAGAAAGAAGAAAATCCAACGGGGTGACACGGAGTAATTTCACTCGTCACCAGCTGAAATAAACAGATTTCAAAGGGTTTCTGCTGTCACGTCTTAAAGGTCCAGTGTGTAAGACTTTTAGAGATGTTCACAGGATATGGAATATAAAATTCAGAACTGAAACTATAAATATAAACTATAAACTGAAATATTCAGTCAATATTTTACCTTACATTTAGTACAACCAAACACCTTCAATAAAGTGACAATACTGTCACTACACTTGAGTCTGGGGGTGCTGGGAATCAAACCAGCGACCCTTCACTTACCAGACAACCTGCTCCAGCCTGAGCCAGTAATCC
The DNA here is from genome assembly GCA_036365135.1 of Miichthys miiuy. Taxonomy (NCBI): domain Eukaryota; kingdom Metazoa; phylum Chordata; class Actinopteri; family Sciaenidae; genus Miichthys; species Miichthys miiuy. The sequence continues at coordinate 3,671,368 of CM071617.1, read as the reverse complement.
TTCTGTACGAAAAAGAGAAAGTTGTTTTATGTTGTTGTACAATTTCCAAAAAAAAAGAGGAAAAAACAGAAAACTACTGTAAAAAGTTATTTTTCATAAATTTAGGAGAGGTGTTGGGGCTGGAGTGGTTGGGAATGACAGAGACACCATTCACCCGATGACATGTCACTGGAGCTTCAACATGATTTAAAATCTGTTATTTTACGGTAAAGAAGTGACACAATGTTGCTTTAAGTGAAACACTTACTCATTTTAATAATAAAAAAATATGACGATAAAAGTTATCAGCGTCATGTAGCTTACAGCTATAACAATATTTGGAGATGATAATGAATCATATCGCTCTACTCACACCCACACTCAAAATTCTCAGTACATTAAGGTCCAGACCCGGGTATAAAGAGGAAGCATAACACTTGAACCTCCCAGCTCTAATTTATAATATTAGTTCAACTGGAAAGATGATTTATGATAAAACTATTTTTTTTGTCCCTTAAAACCGTCTGCTGCTGTCCCCTCGGGAACAAGATGGATTATGAGAAACATTTAAATGATGGATTTTTATAAATGGCCTGTAGTGGTTTGAAAATATTCTCAAGTTATTTAAGGACACAGCAGAAACACTGGCGTAAAATTTTTATCAGCCGGTGTGACGGCTGGCAGGAGGAGAGTCTTCGTTTTCCTGGTGGTAAGCTAATGTAGCATGCACAGCAGAATCCTCCTCGGAAAAACAAATGTAATATACAGCTGAAATACAGCTGTTAGTAACAAAATGCATTGTGGGTATTATTCTGTCACTGAGGCAATGCAACAGAACATTTGGAAGTTATTGATTACTTAATCAATCAAATCTAAAACAACTGATCTGATATAAACTGAAGGAAACACCACAGAAGTCACGCCTCTGCATGTACCACCAGTCTGAAGCAAAACAAATAGCTCACCACATTGTAGTGTAGGTCACAAAGAGTATTTTAATTATGTGATTTCTGCAGGATAACATAGAGCTTTTATTCTGAAGGATTTTGGTCCGGGAGTCTTCTTGCTAGAAGTAATATATTACTCTGAATAATGCAGTAGTTTCACAAGAAAACACAAACCCTCTTGTTGTTAGGGGTTCAGTCACTTGTAGGTTGGACATTTTTACAATGACATGACTGCTTGTGTGTGTCTTCTTTAATGTCTTTCAGCTCATTGTTTTGATTTGCTGTTCTGGTTCAGTCTCTCAGATTAACTCACTGTTCACTGCCTCAAAAAATTAAAGGTTGAGAACACAAAGTAAAGGCAAACTCAATTACTGTTCCTGTCACATGATGTTTCCCTGACATGTGACAGACTGAAGGGCAGAACAGAAGTATTGTTGTGCCCAAGTTATGAGCCATAAATAAGCAACAATCTATTCTTGGGATCCCTAAGGGGATAATTATAATCCGATACAACACAACATTCAAGGACAGAACGTAATGCACGACTTAATTAGAATGCTGTGATGGGCTATAGAGTAGTAGAGTAGACTTTAAGTTATGTTTCCAGCTTCACACTCCGAGGATGACTCAGAGGAGCTTCATCCTGCTGCTCTGTAATCAGCAGGAAATATACTGTACAATCCAATAAGAGAATTACTGCAAGCGCAGTGCTTGTGAGTCTTGGCTTTGCCAAGTTCATTAAAAAACGTTCAGTCAGAGAAATCAGTTGTTCGGCTGAAAGGAAAATTGATGCTGAACTCAGCTGGTGCTCCTTTGAAACAATTCAGTATTTGCACTCCATTATTTACAGCCTCCACACACTGTTTACCTCACCTCGCCTCGCTTCACCTCGCTTCACCTCGCTTCACCTCAGCCCCGAATCCCAGCGAGCGAGCGAGACACTAAGGTGAAATTTTTTTGGTGAAAAGTGATAAACAGAATACAGATTCAGTCCTCAGTCAGTCGTACCCTCTGCTTCAACCACAATATCAACGAAACCGGCAGACTTTCAGTCCAGATGTAGGCGATTTGGTGGGTGTATATAAAGACGTTGAACCATATTTGAGAAACACACTCTCACTCTGACACTTGATGATCGGTTGTGGATTATTTTTATGTTTCTAGGTTCTGTTATGTTTCCCTGATATTTCACATTTCAAGTTGTGACTCTCTTCCCCTCTGTTTGGTCCTTTCAGCCTCTGATGTTGTGAGCTTGTACGACAGCAGCAGCAGCAGTCTGGTGTACAGGTTGAGTCCCGGGGGGCCGAGGCGGACATCCAGAGATGTCATTTCCCTGAAGTTTAAAACCCTGAGGAATTCTGGGACACTGCTGCACGCGGAGGGAGAGGGAGGACTCGGCCTCAGTCTGGAGTTAGAGAGAGGAAAGCTACAGCTGCTGCTCAGACAAGGTACAACACACCGGATGATGCACAAAGTCATATCCACTGACAGATACTGATACGTACTGGCATGAGTTTAACACAAAACACTTAAAAAGTGAGACGAGGAGAAACATTTGTAATGCATGAAATGACAAAATGCTGCAGCGTTTGAAAAATATTTTAAGATTTGGTGCTTGCTAAAGACTTTAAATGTGTTTCTAATCAAGGGATCCATGTTTTATCATCATCTTTTAGTAGGCCTTGAGCTAAAATGTTCAAAAATATGCATCTCACACTGTAAGAAGTAGATCAAGAACACGTTACATTGTTAGACTATTAGAGTACTCTGTAGTACTTCAAAGATAAACATCCGAGGGAACAGGACCTCTCCATCTGTATCACTCAGCATATTAATATTGCAATAACTCAGCTGAAACAGTTTGATCAGCAAACAGACATTTCGTTCTTTGTGAAGTCCTTTATAGTCGCACTGGTACAGAACATCTCCATCAGTTGGGCGACAATATGAACTCTCTGTAATAACTTCAGATTGGTCGGGGTTGGACGACAAGCACGCTGCCACCTGATTGGTTCAAATCCCGGCTCACGCTCTGCTGCTGCATCTCTGTCTCGTTACAGCCGTGATGGATGGTTCCCGTTCACTGTAGCATGTGTTAGCGCCGGGCTTGGTGCATGGCTTACAGTCTGTACAGAGGGGGGAGGGTGTGTGTGTGTGTGTGTGTGTGCGCGCGTGTGTGTGAGGTTAAACCAGAGGTTGTCAGGCTGCCATGCTGAATCATCACCATATGGCTAACCTCTCAACAGGAGCCCCATCTGGATGCTGAAATACATTCTCCACCCATTCATCCCTCTGTCTTTTTGCCCTCTCTTCATTTCACATCTCCCAAAAGTTTTCTCCCCTCCTCGCTCGCTCTCTCTTTTTGTCTTTCCTTCTCACCACGTCTCTGATTTAGATCACATATCTGTCCATCCACACCTCCCACGTCTCTCTTCGCTTCTCCTTCTCCTCTCAGAAAAATATAAACTTGTGAAATGACTTCACTTCAAGAGCAGATGATAGCACACCCTTAAAGGAAATCATGTTTTAAAGAATGTCTGTGACATCTTAAGATTTCTATGAGCCCTTTAGAAACGTCTTAGGAATGATTCTATCACTGTAACCCTGAAAAACTGCTTAAGACTGTGTCATCCTCAATAAAAACAGCATCGCTGTCGAATATAAATCACCTGTGATTCAAGTGAAGACTGTTTCCCCACCGTAATAAGATTATGTGACATCTCATAGAGCAGTAGCTCTAACTTAAAGGCTGTAAAGAGAGACAGTGAGAGGAAATTAAAGCCGTCCATTGAAATGATTGAAAAGATCCTCTCTTTCTTTTTTCTTCTCATGTTTCTGTCTCTTCCTACTCCTCTGTGTTTTCTTAAATGACTTCTGTTTTCCTTATTTTCTGTTGTAATTAATGTTTCTCTCCAAAGATCTCCTATTTCTATATATATATTTCCCCTTTTCAGCTGCACTCGCTCTGTCCCTGACACACACACACACACTCTTTTTTGTTGTCCTCTTCCTTCATTGTTATGTATCTGTCTTTTTGCGTATGCCAACGCGACTCGTCTCTCATTTTCTATCAAAAGTGGCATTAAGCCTTTTTCAGTTCTCTCAGGTCTCATATTTTCTGTTTCGTTCCTCTCCCGCGCTCTCTACATTTATTTTTTTAGGTCATGTGTTGTGTAATTTAGGTCATCTGCTGTGTGCATTGACCCTGAGCTCATGCATGTGTCCTCTCTGCTCTGTTAGCACTAACACATCCAGGCCTGACCCCCCCGGAGCAGATGCAGTTCGCTTTATGAGGCAACTCTGAGTAACAGCCCTGCACAGAAACAGCAACTCTGTCCTCAATAACAGGACACATAACACGGATAGTTTGAAACATGGTGGTAAATAGTCAAAGCTGGAAAACTTCTGCTAATATAAGTAAGTATCAGTATAAGACATCAGGAAAAAGTGCTTTACAAGGGTGATATACAGTATACAAGAAAGGAGTCAGGTTATTATAAAACACAATATGTGTATTTCTTATGCGAGTCGACAACTTTGCTAACAGCCAAAACACAAGACATAGCAGCCAGCTAATATTACTAACAAGCCCAACAAACAATCACTAACACTCCCCCGGTGCTCTGAACTCACCAACCAGGCAGGCCGGCTACCAAACTGAGCTAATAATGACTAACATCAGCTACAGTTCCCTGTAAGACACTACGTACTTAGTTACATAGTGCGATTACAGGTGTATGAGGTGCAGAGTTGGGATTACAGGCACATCATTTTCCCGTTTACAAGTCAGTGTAACAGCAAGAAGATTTAAACTCTTACACAATGTTCCTTTAAGGCGCTTGTGTGGGGCAGACAGCAAAGTTAGCACATTTGACCTGAAGGAGCGAGCTGATGAAGTAGATGAAGTAGTTCAGCCTCATGCAGGTATGTGCAATCCCTGACCATCTGGAAGTGAGTGTGAGAATTAGGATCCTAGACGCAACAGCAAGCCAGCGAAAAGATCTAAGTACAGGCGTAACATGAGACCGTCTGTTCGACCTAAGAGTCTTGTCACGTCAGACCTCAGACCCGTGACGTCTTCACAGATCAACAACCGAGTCCAGATGCACCAGATTTTACCCTTCTTGAAGAAAGATGACCCGGATGACTGAGAACCTTCACAGACTTCTTAAAACACTGATTCAAAACTTGCGTCAGCTCAGAGACACTGTGACATTTTTGGCTCTGTAGAGCAACAATAAGCAGGTAGATATCATAGATTTATTAACATTTGGATGTAATGCTAGTACCCTGTACTTTCTGACACTTTTATGAAGTACATAATGATCCCGTGAGATCATTTCTTATATGTTTGACACAGAAGAAGATACGGTTACTGCTGCGAATGGGTCTGTCATCATTCTGTCATTGTGTTTGTACAGTTAAGCTTATGGTGCAGAACTGACTGACTACATTCAAACAATAAGAAAGTGGATGATGCTGTCATAAGAACTGTCACGTCACCTGTCTTACTCAGCGGAAGAAATAAATTAGAAACTTCTGAGGCAGCGAAAATCCTTCAAACAAACTCCTCAGCCTGCGCCTGAAGTAGTAGCTCATTACAGAGCGTCTGATTAAGTGACGGACATTGTGCTTTGTGAGAACGTATTGCTGAAATAACAATTACACCAGCCTGTTTTCTGATAAGAGCCGTCAGTGTCTTTCTTCATAATCAGATTTTGAGCAGCCGTAATAGAATAGCAGACAAGATGCAATGAGGTCATCCCGTCCCGAGGACAAGTGTAGAATGATAAAGCCACACAGAGTTCTGCAAAGACTACGATGGTGAGACAGGCACATTAAGTCTGATTCCCCTTCATGTAAAGGAGAAACACTGCAGTCATCAGCAACTTGAGATAGTTTTTAGACTTTTTATCCAAAGCTTTGGTTGACGTGGACCGGTATACAACTCCACCAAGGTCGTGTCTAGATAGTAACCCTAGATCTACGCAACTCTTGTGAGATTTGTACACGATGTTTCCACTTGAAAATATTCTTGTCACGCCAAGTTCGAAGCCCACTGAACCAAACTCATCAGTTTGACAAAGCTTTTAGAGATTTTGTCACAGGAGTGTTGATTGGGGTTCAAGTCCCAAACACAAGTTGTGGTATATTTAGACTTAGGCGATGTTTTATTTTCAGTTTTCAGTCGCAGCTTGGTTAGGTTTCAGCACCAGAACTACTTTAGATCATATATCATGGGTTAGGTTAAAACAAGTCAGGGTTCATTGACGAACATCCCAACAAACAAATGTCAGACTCTGCTGCTCTGTCTTTACTTCTAATGTACAGAAACAACTTATTTGGCAAAATGTCAAACTTCTAAGTCGTCAAGATCCAGTTCTTGAATTTACTGTATTTGCTGCAGAATCATGCCTCATTTTAAATCTGTAACACCTACTCTAATTAGTTGTTCATAAAGTCTGAAGGTTTTTTTTTTGTTTTTTTTTTAGAGGCAGGAACTCTCGTCATTGTCAATACACTACCTATTAGTCTTTATGAGATATCGTCTGGCATTGTGAAACCAGAGTTAAGTCATCTGTGACTTTAATTGGCCCATTTTGACAAAGAAATTCCATCAAATCTACGCCGCTACTGTCACCAGTGTCTGTGTCTGTCATCAAAAATAATTAATATTTTAATAATACAGGCAGCAGTGACAGCTAATTAGAGCAGCGACCAGTGAAGTAGTCACATTCTACAATTGAAAAAGATGATAGTCATAATAATACAGCTGTGTTTGTCACGATGATGACATATCAGTCGAAATCAAATCACCTCAATCCTCAGTTATAATGAAGTGATTCATCAGACTGAACAGGTCAGGCTTTAAAGGCAGGATTTGCCTGTTGCTCATTGTAGGCAACTGTTCAAAGTTGTCCTCGTGTAGAGTACCGCTGCTGGTGGTAGACCTTCCTCTAATGGTACGCAGAGGAATTTTTACATTACATTTATTTTAAAACATATTATACCATCAAAATACTGTAAAAATCTAATGAAGCTAAACTATGAGTTCACTGGAATGTAATTTAAACAAAGTTTAGCCTTTCCTGTAATATTAGGCTAGGTAGTCAGTTCATGCCAGTAGCACGCACATACATCCATGATTAGATAAGTTAAAATTTGATAGTAAATTGATGGAAAATGGTTGCAAAACACCGATTATGTCTCCAAATGAGAGCTCTGGTTCAGGATTCAAGAGCAGCCAGCAATAAATGATCTTCCTCCTGCATGAAATGTCTGTTGTCGATAGGGTCAGTCTACGCTGCTGTCTGTCATCGCGGTGGTACCTGGAGAAGCTAATATTTTCGGAGGCGGTGTAAAAGGTTTAAGAAATACCTAGATGAAGTGTCGTTACAGAGAACAGCACAGTGAGTCGGAGGAATAAAATGTTATTCCTGTAATTGTTTTGTGGCGATTGCCACAAATAAACACGACCTCCTCACACCTCCTCAGAAGCTACATTGACAGATTTTGTTTTTGAATTCAGCTGAACGCATCCTCAGAGCTCAGCCCAACCCTCGGTCAAAAGAACAGACACTCAGACTTGCAGGTTTTTATACAGACAGAGAGCAGAGAAGAGAGACAGACAGTGATGTAACCTGCTCGCTACTTCCTGCGACCTGTGCAGCATTCACAGCTCCACTGCTCAGAGCAGAACTGAACTGAAACTACCTGAACTAAATGTACATATTTTGGCTTTGTGTAAGGGTTTATGTCACTGAAAGATGCATCGTTATATCAGGGATCTGCCAAATATTTGGATTTTATGAAAATAAAGTTAACTAAATCATAAATTAACTATATCTAACAAAGGTGGAGCGGGTCTGACAAACTTTTTCCCCTTTTCTACTCGACGGACCAGAGATGATTTCACTGTCATAAAGAGACAGAACTAGAAGAGAAGAGACAGCGAGATGAAGAGAAGGATAAAGATGCTTCTATATATTAATAACAGTAGAGTGATTTTCTATTTGCTCGCCCTCTGATCTCTCATATCGATCCCCCCTTTCTCTTTCCAGTCATTCGCACCGTAATCAAATCATCCACCCAATGAAACGCTCCGTCTTTAAGGTCATCTCGGTCTCTCCTCTACCTCCTGCAACATAATAGTTCCATTAATCAATGCCATTAAATACATCTGATTTGTTTTTAAGTCTTGTCATCGCTCCTCTCATATTGATTTCACTGTCTCTTTCCAGCTCATCCCGACTGTAATCAAATAACTCATCACAGTAACTGTGTTGACAGGACAGACTTCCTCTCTCTGGATGGAGCTGTAGTCAAATATATCAACTCTCAAAATGGGCTAAAATATCAAAAATACATTCGTCCATCGTCTTCCAAACTGTCTCTGGTTCTCTCTGAAGTTGGACTTGTCTCTCCCTAAAGAATATCTGATACATTTTTAATGGCTGACTGCATTCATCTCTTTCTGCAGCTCCTTTTCTCAGCAGAAATACAAAGTTTCTCTCCCAGTACTTGGATCCACTTATTTAGACCGTCTGGTGCTCATCTATCATTAATGATGACTTGCTTTGTTTCGTCTGCAGTCCCCCCCCCAACATTATCACATATTTCTCAGTGCTCAGTATGCAGATATCCTGGAGTCCCTAATGAGATGAGAGAGGCTGACCTCGCCGTGATCCTCTCTGTGGGATACAGAGAAAAGTGAAATATTTAGACACAATACGGAGGCTGGTGTGCTGTGGCTGTCAGTGGGCTTACGTTCCCTCGACACCGGGTCAGATTTTCCGGTAGACGCGGGTCAGATAATCAGAAGGCAGCAAACTTAGCAGGTCAGAAAACAAAAAAAAACAGAACATCAGGTCAGAAAACTAAAGATAGAAAAGGAGAAACAGATTACATAATGTAAAAGAAAATAGATTACTTGCTGCTATAGATAATAGAAGCAAACTTGCACATTATATAACCAGAAAACTTGATAACATTGAAAAAAACTAATGAAGTTTTAAGAGTTCAGACTTTGCAAATTAAACAGTGCTGATGTGTTGATTAAAAGTCTGTCTGTAATTTCCATTTCTCACTATGTGATGTCTTTAATAATTTGTCTGCGTCTGCTTTATCCTCCCTCCCTACCTCTTCCTCCTCGCCGCCTCTTTCCTCTTTCTTCATCCCTCATCTTACATCCTATCTACCTCACCCTTCTCCTCCTCCTCCTCCTCCTCTTCTCTCACAGGTAGGACTTCCTCCTCTGAACCCCGGCGTCTCGCCTCTCTCGGCAGCCTGTTAGACGATCAACACTGGCACCATTTAGCAGTGGAGCGGCGCGGCTCTCACCTCAACCTCACTGTGGACAAACACACGGAGAGGGTTCAAATCCCTGCAGAGTTCAGCCACTGGGACGTCGAACAGGTGGGATAAAACATGCTGCTCTGACACAGACATAACATAAACTGACTGTAAATATACAGTTATGCAGCTGATTTTTTGTCGTCTTGTGTGTTTTTGTCCACTTACAGCTGAGTGTAGGAGCAGTCCAGAGCTCTCAGAAACCGGTCGTCTCCAAGATGAACTTTCACGGCTGCCTGGAAAACCTGCTGTACAACGACCTCAACCTGATAGAACTCGCTAAAAATAATGAGCAGCAGGTTACAGTAGTGGTGAGTACATTCTGCCACAAACACCTTGTTTTGCTTTGTACTTTATTATTATTTTTTTACCTTTTATTGGACAGTTTGACAGTGAAGAGGCAGACAGGAAACAGAGAGGTGAGTATGACATGAACCAGCCATGTTATATAGCATGCATAAACATATGTGATCATCCATTTGCTTTAATTTTCTCTCAGGCTTTCTTTTGTCCTCCACAGTGGCATAAATCCACCTGAAACGCTCTGATCTGAACTTTCCTTTGCGGTGAAAATGTGTTTTGTTTGTTTATATGCCTGTTGGAAGTGGAATAGGTCAGTGCCTAAATAGCAAAAATCAATACAGCACACGCTCACCATCTTCCGAAAAATAACGCTATCGATCAATTCAAGGATAAGCAATTAGCTCAAAAGGATAGATCGAAAAATAAACAAAGAAATACAAACCCGCGTATCTTTTGTTGTACCACACAGAGATGTTTTTTGTTCCTCTCCAGTGCGGTGATGTCACATCACGTAAATCATTGGGGGGCAAAGAGCTTTAATGTTCAGCTCCTCAGACTCTCTGGGCTCCGAGCTTTTATATCTGAGAGAGAATACAGCATCAGTGGCTAGAGCTTTGCCACCGAAAATTTTAATTTACACGCTAAATTTGTCCCTCCAAGCTGAAAACACATTCTGCTTGGTGTCGTTTGTGACTTGCTCATTAGAAGACGTGCTAACAAACACCACGAGGACACAGCTCGTCCAACGCTAACCAAACATATGAAGCTGTTTATGCACAGTATGTATACATGCAGGTGTGTTCATTGACATCTTTAGAGCGCTACAGGGAAATCTTGTGCTTAATGAGGACGGGAGATAGCCGACGACGGTTAGAGGACCTTTAGATGTTGCTACAATGACCAAACTCAGTGGAGAGGGACTCTCATTACCGGAGGACCAGAGAGCAGAGCAGCAAAAAGGCTTGATATTCACAAGCATGACTGAAGATCTAATAGAGGCTCTGTAGGTCTCATGGTAATAAAGTATTAACATAGTTATAGTCTGTTTTAAAATAGAAACCACTTCTGGTCATTCTTAAAGGCATGACAGTGTGTGTGTGTGTGTGAGGGTGTGGTGTGTTAGTGAATGGCTTTTGGGGGGTTTTATAGTTCACTTCTTACTTTATATTTTGCAGAAGTGCTGCATCCTCCACAATGTACTTCCATACATCACTTTAACAGCTCTACAAAGGGCTTTTAGATGTCATCTGTGTTTCCGGAGCATTATAAAGATAGCAGACTGATATTCCCAGCAGAGAGCCAACACTGTAATATATTACTGCTGCAGCCTTAGCAATGGACCCGGTGTCATTACCACTACTCAAAACAATGGACCGCAACAGAGATGTCTGTATGGTACTGTTCACATACATACCAACCCCCCTACACACACCTCTAAGGTTGGATGTTTTCAGTTTGCATTCATGGCTTTTTATTCTCAAGGAGACTTGCTGATGAGATCAGCGTGACAGAGGTCACATCGACACGCCCTCTGCAGCTGATTAATATTCATGTTTTATGTTGTTTTATCTCTCTAGTAATCACTTTCTCTCTCCATATTTCTCTCTATCAGGGCAATGTGACCTTCTCTTGTGCTGAGCCAGTTTCCGTCGCCGTGACGTTCCCCGGCCCCCAGAGCTTCCTCCAGTTGCCGGTGGCGCCAGCGACGGCGTCCTCCTCCTCTGGGGGCCTAACCGTGGGGTTCCAGTTCAGGACGTGGGACAAGGCGGGGCTTCTGCTCACCTTTGAAATGCCTCAGGAAGGGGGCGTGGTTTGGCTGTACCTGAGCGAGGCCAGGCTGCGGCTACAGATCCATAAAGCCGGCAGGGCACTGCTGGAGCTCAGTGCCGGTCAGTCTAAACAGCTCAGAAGAATTAGTTTCTAACCCCAGAACTCTTGTTATCAGCGCCTAAAGGGTGTTTTGAACAATACCTCTCTTAATCTTTAACAGCATCCTTAATATATAAATATTTTCCCAGGTTCTGCTCTGAACGACGGTCAGTGGCATTCGGTGGAGCTGAACTCCAGACGAGGTCGTCTGACCGTCACCGTAGATCAAGAAGAAGGAGGCGTCGCTCACGCCAGCTCCTCCGTCACCGCGGGAAGTCGACTCTTCTTTGGTGGTAAGAGTGAAACGTTTGATCTCACTTACTGTATAATATTTTGAATTAATATTTATTGTATATTTTCAAAGAGTCGAAAATCTGGTTGGAGAATGAATCAATATTCAAGAGTCGTGTTCTAGTTATCTCTGTGGTAGTTAAACTAATTTTCAATTTTGACTGAATTCGTCTCATTCTTTGCATATTTACCTGAAAGATTGAATTCATTTCCCTCATTCATAAATTACTTTTTGCTGATTTTTTATGTCTGGAATTAAATTAGCTCCCTTTTTTATTTTGATCCTGGTGTCTGACTGTCACAATTACTGCAAACATTGAAGGTTTTATTCTTTTTTTCGACAGTAACTTCAGTTGAACTGATGCTTTTTTAAATATACGACAGAGCTACTACCTTTTCTGACTGCACCTTTAACCTTAAAACTCTCTGCAGTAAATACAATACTCGTCTTAACTGTCTGATTCTGTTTCTTGGTTTTACTGTATATGAACTTGTCATATTTGCCCTGAAAGATGTGTTTTAATATTTGAAAGTCGTTGATATTTTTATATATTGTACAATACAGTCAGTGTCGTCAATACTCACCTCTATAGCTGTGAGTGCACGGAGCCAAATTTAGCTCGTGGCTGTTTCATAATAAAAGTTATAACTCTGCTTTATCATTCCTTCTCTCTCCTTTTTTCCTCTCCTCCTCTCATTTATGTCTTTATCCTCCTGTCATTCCTTTCCTCCTCACTCTGTTTTTCTCTTCTTGTTTTATTTCCTCTTCTCGCTTCTCTTTTTTTTTCGCCTTCTCCTTGTGTTTTTATTCTCCACTGGCTTCCTCCCTGCCTCTTTTTCTTAAATCTCATCTCTTTTGTCCTCCCTGTGCTCAGAAATATTGCAGTCTAGGCATGTTCTTTAACTGCCTTAGACTTTTTATCATCCCACACATACACACTCACTATCTCCTTCCCACATTAAATGGACTACTGAGGACAAAAAATACCCATATTCATTTAATCAAGGCTTGGCCTATATTTGCATTATTCCAGCCACTTGAAAATACACAGCCCACCACAAATCCCAGCTCAACTCTCTGTTACTGTTACTCACAAGAACACTGTACTCTGCTGTCATGTCACTCTTCTCCGCGGTTATCACGACTTTCTTGACTTTCCTGTCCAGGTTGTCCCGCTGAAGAAGACAGTCACCAATGTGAAAATCCCTTCAACGTCTTTAAAGGCTGCATGCGTCTCCTCAGCATTGATAGCCAGCTGGTGGACCTGATTATGGTGCAGCAAAGACTGCTGGGAAATTACAGTCACCTGCAGATCGACATGTGTGGCATCATTGACAGGTCAGAACCACCAAATCAATCTCACCGGTCCACGATTAATCCATCATTTTCCGGTCTCTGTCATTACTGAGTCAGTGAGACACTACACGCTGTATTCCTTAGATAAGAAATGTTCAATGTTCGGAGCCCTGACCCTTCAGGGATCACGGCTGTGGTGTACACATTGCTCTCTGTTGTAAACCTCATTCAAGCTTTCAAGGTCCAAGGCAATTATAATGTTGTCATTATACAGCACAAGGTTGCACAATGAAATGAAAGATGTAGTCCCTTCATGCTGCACACACTTAAAGAATAACAGATAATTCCATTGAGATTGGAGCAGGGTAACATCTAAAGACTTAATAATACACACATAACATAAAGGAGCTACCAGCCTCTGTATCTACATGCACCGATGAAAGAATCATCTTTTTTATATCTAATCATCAACACTCTCCTCCAGGGAGTACGATTTGAACCCACCATCTTCTGCTTTACCTTGAGTGCAACACTGTAACCACTCAGCCGTGCTGGTTTCTTGTCTTTCTTGCTTTCAATGCCAAAGCCCAGCAATGTAATAAAGGTTGTTTTCAGCCCAACAAGCTAATCAAACTGGTTGATTTAAGAGAAACTCCTAAAAGTGCCATTCAGGAGGGGTTTTTTTTGTGTCTCTGGACACAAAAGAGCCTGAGCTTTAATTGTCAGACATCCTGAAGATTGTTACTGGGTGATGTACTAAAGGTGTAGCTGTGTAGCTGCTGTCTTCCTCCTCATACCAGGAATGGGACTTAAAACCCATATGGACAAAAACAGAACAGCCACAGTCAGCTCCGACATTGTGTCCAGAGAAATTAAGCTGTAAGGTTGTGGAAGAAAGCAACATTTGTCTACCAGGAGTGGGGTTTGAACCCACGTGGGCATTCGCCCATTGGATCTTAAGTCCAACGCCTTAACCACTCGGCCATCCTGGTGTTTGTCACCTCTTCTTTCAATGCTGCATAGCTGCCCAACAATGTGATATACGTATATACAGTCTATTTAACAAGCCAGATTAACAGACACAGACCAGTCACCAGCGGAAACGCTTTGTTAGGAGTTTTTAGTTATTTAGGAGGACTTTTGTTGTGAATACAGTCCCTACACACATCAGAGCTGAGTTTCAGTTGGCAGACATCTGTTTCTGAAGCTTATTACTGGGTGATGTATTAAAGGTAGCTGTAGCTGCTTTTTTCCTCAACATATGAGGAATTATCCTACCGTTGTGAAGACAACTCCCAGACATAACACCTCAATGTGGCAGAAAGCAACCTTCAGGTGCCTCATAGATGTTCATGACACAAGATATATCTACCAGGAGTGGGGTTTGAACCCACCCCTGGTATTGGATTGGAGCTTAAGTCCTTAAGTGCCAAAGCACAAATATAGAATAGTTGTCAATCAAACTGGTTGATTTAGGAGAAAGTAATACACATATATACAATTTATTTAAAAAGTCAGATTTACTGACACAGACTGGACATCAGCTATGTGTGAAAAGATCTTCAGAGGAGTCTCCTCGTTAGAAAGTTTCAAGTGTCACTTAGGACTTTTTTTGTGAATACAGTTCCTGGACACATGAGGCTCAAGAGCCTGAGCTTCAATTGTCTAGAACAGCTATGGTTAACTCCTAAACATGGCAGAAAGCTTGTGGAGGTGAACATATGGATGTACATGACAGAGGGACACTCAATAAACACAACATTTATCTACCAGGAGTGGGGTTTGAACCCACGTGGGCATTTGCCCATTGGATCTTAAGTCCAACGCCTTAACCACTCGGCCATCCTGGTGTTTGTCACCTTTCCTTTTCAACAATGTGATTTACATATATACAGTCTATTTAACAAGCCAGATTAACAGACACAGACCAGTGGAAACGCTTTGTTGAGTTTTTAGTCATTTAGGAGGACTTTTGTTGTGAATACAGTCCCTACACACATCAGAGCTGAGTTTCAGTTGGCAGACATCTGTTTCTGAAGCTTATTACTGGGTGATGTATTAAAGGTAGCTGTAGCTGCTTTTTTCCTCAACATATGAGGAATTATCCTACCGTTGTGAAGACAACTCCCAGACATAACACCTCAATGTGGCAGAAAGCAACCTTCAGGTGCCTCATAGATGTTCATGACAGAGGGATATTCAATACACACAAGATATATCTACCAGGAGTGGGGTTTGAACCCACCCCTGGTATTGAGTCCCTGAGTATTAAGTCCTTAAGTGCCAAAGCACAAATATAGAATAGTTGTCAATCAAACTGGTTGATTTAGGAGAAAGTAATACACATATATACAATTTATTAAAAAAGTCCGATTTACTGACACAGACTGGACATCAGCTATGTGTGAAAAGATCTTCAGAGGAGTCTCCTCGTTAGAAAGTTTCAAGTGTCACTTAGGACTTTTTTGTGAATACAGTTCCTGGACACATGAGGCTCAAGAGCCTGAGCTTCAGTTGTCTAGAACAGCTATGGTTAACTCCTAAACATGGCAGAAAGCTTGTGGAGGTGAACATATGGATGTACATGACAGAGGGACACTCAATAAACACAACATTTATCTACCAGGAGTGGGGTTTGAACCCACGTGGGCATTTGCCCATTGGATCTTAAGTCCAACGCCTTAACCACTCGGCCATCCTGGTGTTTGTCACCTTTCCTTTTCAACAATGAATACAGTCCCTACACACATCAGAGCTGAGTTTCAGTTGGCAGACATCTGTTTCTGAACCTTATTACTGGGTGATGTATTAAAGGTAGCTGTAGCTGCTTTTTTCCTCAACATATGAGGAATTATCCTACCGTTGTGAAGACAACTCCCAGACATAACACCTCAATGTGGCAGAAAGCAACCTTCAGGTGCCTCATAGATGTTCATGACACAAGATATATCTACCAGGAGTGGGGTTTGAACCCACGTGGGCATTTGCCCATTGGATCTTAAGTCCAACGCCTTAACCACTCGGCCATCCTGGTGCTTGCCTTGCAGATGCATTTGAAATAGCTGGAGCGGGATTTGAACCTATGAAGACATGTATTCACTGAATTCATTGAAGTGAGGTTTGAACCCATGTGAGCACATGCCCATTGGATCTTGAATCCAACACCTTGCCTACGCTGGTACTGGTTATAACACAGTACCTTACATTCGATCAATCAATGGCCTTGGCAAACGGAGGATTTTTAGAAATTTATGACATATAAAATAGATTTAACACCAGTGGAATGGAATTTGAACCTCACAGCGACACTAATAGCTGGAGTCATGTTCTGCCAGTCAGAAGTTTCTTGCTATTTTGTTGTTGGTTTTTTTTTCTGTGCTGCCTCGATTGTTTTCTATTATCCAGACACACCATTTGTGGAAGTGAAATGTAATTTTTCTTTTCTTTGATTTTTTGGCAGAGTAATTTATTTGTGAAAGCCAGCATGGAGTATTGGGTCCAGGAAAATAGCAAACAAACACGCAAAGAATGAAACGCATGTACTCTGTACTCTCTCTACAGTGTTTCCAATGAGGAATGTAGAATTAATGCTCGGTGGAGACCCGAGGCTTGAAATAACGGATGACAACCCTGTTTTCAACACCACATGTGATAGACAGACGTATAAAGACATGCAGAACAAGAGTGGAGCAAGAGTTCATCGTCGTTGTGTGTCACAATTTCCATTTTCATTTCTGTAAGAGTCATTTATAGTCAAGAGAGTAAGTCATGTGGAGCCGAACCAACTGCCTGCTGTCTCAGTGTCACACTAAAAACACAGCGCAATTAAAGCAGCAATTATAACAATTATAAACTCTCCTCTAGGCAACAACCAGCAGACGCGCACTCATATACAAACCTATATATATTTTAATATGAACACAGCTACACACACCACCCTCACCAGAGGAGGAGAATCTGCTCCAGTGGGTTTAGTTAAATGTCCTCCTGTTTCTACATTCATTAGATTATTATTCTGTTCCTGCACAGATCCGACTGCTCACTGGAACAGAACAAGAGAAAAATCATGGCTCCCGCTGTACTTCCCCCTCACTGAAACCCTGTTGATTAAATTTAGGCTCTGTGGAATTTAAAGTTTAAAGTAAAATGGAGTTACAGACACAGTTTCCACACTCTCCTCTTACCTCAGAGCAGGATGTTACATCTGTATCAGTGTGTCTGTGAGCAAACTTAATAGCAGCGCAAGCCCCATTCAACGAGCACAGCGTCAAAGCAGCCATGCATTTAATAGACTTGACCCATCAGTCTCGTAGCAGGACTGGAACTGAATCAACACTCAGATCTAATTTACTTCAGTTCACCAGAAGTTTGTCCATTTCCTGTAGAGGTGAACAACCAGGGGAAATGAGGGTAACAACAACCTTTTCAGCCATTCCAAGCTATCCGGTTCTCAACGTTTCCTCTGAAAAATGTCAAGGAAAAAAAATGGATGCTCTAAATTGAATCAAATTGGATCAATCCTGTTAATCATACAGAATGTTCTGAATGGCCCGGATAGCTCAACATGTTTATGTTTGTTTTCAGCCAATAGGTCGAGGCTAAGGAAGAAAATTTGTAACAATAGTAACAAGAAAATGCCACATACTCACACACAGAAAAACACATCAGCTTAATCACAGGATTTAACTTCACCTGCAATGACTCAGGATGTAGCAGCAAATTGCTGTAAATGTGGACGCTGCACTGTGATATTTAAAGCGCTGTAACTGTTCATTTCCTTTCTAACACTGCAGTCTTGCTGTCCAAGCAAATAAATGATTCAAAGTGACGTTTAATGCTCATTTCCGGCTCTATATATTTTTTATTTTATCTTTGCATGATTCAAAGTTCAAGGTCTAGTTAAACTAGTTAAAGACCAGTCCTGAGCAGAGTGACTGAGCATGTGGATGGGTGCATCTCTGTATTTTGTAGGTGTAGTGTGCCTGGAGTAAAGAAATCGTCACCTTAAAGAGCTTTTTGGCCATGTTTAATATGAACATCCAACATTGTAACATTATTATGGGAAAATCTTGACATCAGGTGTACTTGATTTACCAGCACGTAGACCTGTGAAGATAACACTAAAGGTCACATTACACTTGTGTCCTACAAGTACTCAATGTGCTATTCACTTCTACTGAGGTCTGAATATCCTTTTCATACTCTGCTCACAGCTATCTATCTGATTCAGCGTGTAGTTATCACATCCCTTTTCAGGGTTGAGTGCATTGCACAAATACGTCCCTGTATCTTGTGAAAATCTAGTCAACTATGTAAGTAACTGCAAATACTAACACTAACACAATACCAGGAGTGGGGTTCGAACCCACGTGGGCAATTGCCCATTGGATCTTAAGTCCAACGCCTTAACCACTCGGCCATCCTGGTACTGATACTTACAGGATATGTGACACATCTTGTGTGTGCTGTAGTTTGAAGTCTTTTGCTGTATTGCCCTCTTGAGGACGTGAAGCACATTCTGTGTTTGCTATGCTTGCTGGGCGTTGTTTGTCATTTGTAACCTTACTCACCTTACTGTCCAGAAAAACATGGTTGACTTGAACCGACGAGAACTTATGTCCATTGCGTCTTAAGTGCAACGCCTTAACTTGGTCATTTTACCCTTCTAATTCCTCATTGAAACTTGCAACTAAATGTGACTTTAGAACCCACGGATGTTTGTTTGAGGCTTGAAATATACCAAATATAATCATGCATGTGTTGTCACTTGAAGATCCTCAAAGTCAGACACACTAGTTAGAAATTGGGCAGTGCATTGAACAGACAGAGTAAACCAGCTGTGAAACTCATCAGCAGTCAGAAAACTGCAGTTAAAACCCGTTCATATATGTAAAAGAGATGAGATTGATTACTGGACACTCATCACAGCCTGAAACCTTGCCACACTCACACACACACACACGCAAACACTTAAAAATGAACCAAGCAGTGCGGTAATGCGAATTTAAAGTGAAAGCTAAGTGCTTTATCTGCAAGGCTCCAGCTTACTCTTAGATTAAAGCAGTGTAGAGATAAATGGAAGTAAAAAAAAAAAAAAATCACACTGTAGCAGGTTGGCAGACTGCTGAGTCAGGGCTTTTATCTAAATAAAAGGAAAGCTGCAGATTCTGTACAGTAATCTGTTTTCTCTTCAGTACTCACCCGAACACACACTCAAACACTGTCACAATCATTTACATAAGTAAACCCCCCTGTAAATGTGTGTGACAGTGTACAGTAACATGTATTTATGAATATAAAAACAGATTAAAAACACAACATGCGTGTACCGCCAGGCCTCGCAAATGTGTGTGTGTGTGTGTGTCTTTGTTTGTGTCAAACCTCCTGGAGGTGCCAGCCGGTCTTGCAACAGATGGAAAGCAACCAGTGAGGATAAAAACACTGTTACTCATCATCTCCTGTCGTCCTCTCTCTTGTCTTTTTCTCAGCAGAATGAGGTCACGTAATGTCTTTATGTATCTCAGCGGAGATACACGGTACATCACAGGCTGAGCTCTGTTATTTTAAAGTGTCAGTTTAACATATTTTATCACTTACCTCAAGTAAGCGGCCTCGCCATCGTTTTGGTTTTATGTGCACAGGTTTTGAGATATCTGTCTCTGAGATTTCTATCACCATAAAATGGAGGTGAATGAGATTTTTTGTTTGCTCGCAGCGTCGGAAAATTACGTTTCTCATACACACACCTCGACCTTAAACAGCTTTTACTGGAACTACTTTCTTACCAGATAAATAGTTCCCAAGAAAACTATTGACGCTGTGTTTTGTGGCTCATCCAGAACTACTGTGAATATAATACAGTGTTATGTTATGTTCACCTCTAGCTAAAAGTAGTGCAGTGTAATGAAGTCTTTGTTGAAGCGGTTTTAGATGTAGATGACTGAACTCTATGGCCTTTTTGGAGGCTGCAGTTTGTGGTGCTGCTGTTGAATTATATTCTGTTGTACAGAGAAGTGTTAGTAATATTTAGACTGCCCTTATGGATACGACATGACACCATACGATACGACATGACTTGATACGACACGGTTTACTTGTCCTAGCAGTTTGTATAGACAAGGTTGATAAGAAAGTACTCATAAATAAGAAATATATAGAAGAAAGTCATGAAGTCTGACAGCTTTTGGAATGAAGGACGTGGTAGCGCTCCTTCTTACATGGTGGCAGTAGCAGTCTGTTGCTGAAGGAGCTGTTTAAGTCCTCCACAGTTAGAGGAATTGTAACATCCTCCTCTCACCCCCTTCCTCTATGGAGTTTAGAGAACAACGCAGGTACCTAACAGATACATGACTGACATGCTGTACTGTATATATGGTGTATAGAGAGTCGTGGGAACAGACATCTAATCAGATATGACCCACCTTTCTAGAAGAGTTAGCAATTTAGCTCAAAGTTAAAGAGTTTTTAGTCCTTGTAGTTGTATTTTAGAGTTTTATTTGCCAACATCCACACATGCCAGAAGAGAATCAGGACTCACGAGTAGCTGATCCACTGAACAACGTGTTGTTATCCTTCAATCCTGCTGCAGCTTAGAGATATTTGCATAACCAGTTCCCTAAAATCTCTACCCAAACATCATAAACTAACACATGAAGAAACAGACTGCAGTTTCCTCCGAGCTCTTTCTGTGTATGTCCTGACTGACTTGGCATTTTCAGGTTGTTTCCTTCAGTTGTCACCTCTCGTCAAAGGTGGTACAGCTTTTTGTGCGGAAGGCTTAGACAGTCTGAACCTTTCGGGCATTTATCCAGCGATGGTTTGTATGCAGTTGGCTTGTTCTCCTACTCCTGCCTGCAAAGGTGCCAACATTTCTCCTGCTGCCTGCCAGATATGCGCTTGCTTTCCAATAATAAAACACTCGCTTTTTTATTAAAAAAATGACCCGATCATTGGCTATCGGGAATGACAGTTTCTCTCAGGGGATAGGAGTCATATATACACGTGTGTCTGGCAGGTCAATGAAAAAGAAGAATTAATGTTTGTGAATATGAATGCATTTTCTCCCTTCGTTTTTCATTTCTATATCCACATCCAGTGAACTATAGATCATCGCCATGCAGAGAAAGAGAACGCAGCGTACAGTGCAGCACTTCTTTGTCTTCTTTCCCTATCTCTAATGTCACAGTCAGTGTCAGATAAATGTATCACTGCCTCCCTCCTTCAGTTCCCTCCATCCCTCTCCTCCTCTGCGACACAGGACTGATGTCACGACGGTTACAGCGGTGTAATATTTATCTATAAATATCACACAAAGCTTCGGTGAAGTCTCCTGGGAGCTTTTTTTTTTTTTCAAACAGTCTGGCAGCACTTTAGAAGAGCAGCTCACTTCAATCAGAGAAGATCTGCCACTGAGACGAAGTGAAAGGATATTTTCTATTCAGCAGGAAACTTTTCCTTTTTATATAAAATGAAAGCAAAGTCTAAAGAGAAAAATCTGTGAAGTAAGTAAATAATTCTTCTGATCTCTCCGTGGGGAGGTGAAAGGTGTTTCAAATGAATATTCTCCAGAAGGCCGCGTTTCATTTAGCTTTAGGAAGCTCTTGTTTTATTATTCAAACCAATAACCTCCCACAGCTTTACCTAAATACAAAGAAATCAGTATTAAATATGAAAGACATTATATTCCTCCTACGCTGATATTTAGCTTAATTAGCGGATTATTTAAGCGCTGATGGCCATCAAATAAATAACCAGCATAAAGGTTTTTCACTCTGCGTCTCATAAGAGCAACGTTTAGTTTGATGAAATTGTTTGATGTTTATTCTGTAAATTAGAGTAAAACAGACGATAAAGCAGGGTATGATTTAGGCCATGGCTACCTTATGAGGCAATCATTTTGGCTGCTTCAGCAAAACCACGATGGCAACATCCAGAATGCCAAACGTGAGGCTTCAAACCAATGAGTGGACCTTTACACTTTTGACACTCGAGACAATTTATCAGACTTCTGGAGATGCAAAAGTCTCCATACAACTTTTTAAAAATATGCAGTTGGACTCCCAATGACCCGTAAACACACTTTAAAGTTCATAATAGCTGGAGTTCCCCTTTTAGGTTGTAATAAGGTTAGAAATACGGATATATGTACTTGCCTGGATTACTCATTAATCTTTTAAATTACTTTTAGCACAGTATGGAGCACAGTACGAGGCATAGTCTGGTTTCTGTTAGTGTTTTAATACTTTGCACTCGTGCAGTTAATCAGACGGCAGCTGTGGAAAAGGTGAAATCTCTGGGGCAACAGAAGATTTTAAGTTTGCAACAAGTTATAGAGCAAACACTGAAATTCTCTGTAAACTCATTATATCAATTCACTTTTCCATATTTTCAGAGCTCTAGCATCCAAGTGATTCTATAAAACATGCAAATGCTTTAATCAAACTTACTACTGCAAGGACATGTTGGAGGCTCACTGTTTATGTTTTAATACTCAACAGAGCTTTATGCAAATGCAGTAAGTGTGTCGCCCTTAAACAAACTACAATAAAGTACAATAAAGTTGAGTTGTTCGCCAAATTTAAGCTGTCATACAAGCAAATAAAGTCTTCACTTAGATGAGACTTAAGTGTCTTTTCTTGCCTCTCTTCTCTCAGGTGTTCTCCCAGTCGTTGTGAACATGGCGGACGCTGCAGTCAGTCCTGGACCGTCTTCCACTGTAACTGCTCTGACAGCGGCTACAGCGGAGCGACCTGCCACAGCTGTAAGTCACCTGTCAGTCAAACACCAGCACATGAAAGACAGACAGATAGACAGACAGCGAGAGAGGTGTGACAGACAGATGAAATCCAAACTGGTGTCAGACAGAATAATGACTTTTTTTTTTTCCCTCTTGAATAATTTAAATTCAGATAAAGTGAGATGAAATATCCTGTGGTACAAACTCATTAAAACATTTTATTCCCATTAAACAAAGATAATAAAATTCCAGTTCATTTGTGTTGTTGCACATTTGAAATGTCGACGTGCCTCATACATAATTCAATGATGTAATGAAACAGAAAACATTTATGACCAGACAGAATTATCGCAGTTCAGTTTAGTAGTAATGTTTTGGATTAAATGAAGAGAATATACGTATAATAATTATTATTAATGTTCTGTATGTATGATAGTGTGACGTTACTTGCATTTACAGTGGGTGTGTTTACACTGCAGCCTGTGCATGTTTGGGATCATTTCAGTTCTTTACAACCTGGATCTTATTTTTATAGTTATGACCATTGGGATTATTTCATTTGGAAATTTCAGTTTTAGCAACCTGTTACCAGATCTGAGTAATTACTTTGGTTAGTGCCACATTAACGTAACGACTAGAATCAATGTCCAAAACTAAGGAAATAAAACTAAAATTTTCATAACCTGGAATCAGCCGCGTCTGTGAGCTTCATTTGATCAATGGACGTGGTTACAAGATTATAAATCCTGTTCGTATGTGAGGCTGTAATGAGGCTGCAGCAGTGAGGTGAGCTGATAGGTGAGATTGTGCCGATTTCTGGTTTTCTTCACCGATTCCCTCGAGTCAAATCCTCGAGACTGAAAGAGGAGAGTTTTCCACGCGTTTCACCTCTGGTCTGGTTTTTATTGCTGGATGTTTCTGTGAAAACCTTTTCCTAACCACACTGAGGGAACGTGATGAATAAAAGGCCGTTGGCTGCAGAGAAGAGGAGAGATAAACAGGTGAGCAGAGTGTGGGAACCTTTAGATATGGATTTGACCCCATTCTTTGACTGCAGAGGATGCAGTGTGTGTGTGTGTGTGAGGCAGGGAGAGGAGGAAGAGGAAGACTTATGGAGATAGAGAGGAAGATGCAGGCTGATAAAGGTCAGAAGTTGAATTTATTGAGAGTTTGTCCTCTCCGGCTGGATTAATCTGTACTTTATGTGACGCTGCTGCAGAAATAAAACTTGAGATGATTGTCTTCACTCTGGTCATGAGATACATACGTATGAAGCAGGTACCCATAATCCTCCCCAGGGTGTGATCTTTATCCCGTCACACTCTGTGTGTGCCGGCTGATGTGTTGATGTTGATGCTGATGTGATTCATGCTGGAGCTGATCTCATTATTTCTCCTCCCAGCTGTGTACGAACAGTCCTGCGAGGCGTACAAACACAACGGCAACACGTCGGGACACTTTCATATCGACGTGGACGGCAGCGGACCAATCAAACCGCAGCTGGTCTACTGCAACATGACAGGTGAAACACACACACACACACACACACACTTTCACTCCTTCTCTTCCTCTGATCATCACTCAACATTTAAGATTAACATTCACGTAATTATGAAGGATGATGCTCCTCTCGTCACGCTCTGATGCACTTCATCTTCCGTCCCTCTTTCTCTATTTTTCTTTTGTGTCATGTCATTTATTTAATCATATAAATATGAATAATGATGGCACACTTCCTCTCTTTATGTCTCACTGCTTCGTATTATATACGTGTACCCGTATCTCTGTATCTGTCACTGTCTTTCTCTTAAGTTCAAGCTTTTTTTTTTTTTTTGCTGAGTTAGAATAGAAGATTGATGCCACTTTCATCTCTGTCCTCTAAATATGGAGCTAGAGCTGTGAGGAAATCAGCTTAGCATATCATAAAGACTGAAAAATCTCTCCAAAGTTATATCTCATCCACACAAAAACTGAAATATAAAAGTGGCAAAGTGTGGTCGTATGTTTCAGTTTGTGCAAATAAATATATATAATATAATCTGTTAATTATTAAGTGTGCTGGTAGGTTACAAAATCATTCTGAGAGTGCCAGAGCAGCAAAGATGAGATATGAGATGTCAATTTTCCAACAAAGCCTCTGTAGATGTGATGCACAGATAATAATCAATAAATAATCAGCATCTATCTGTCTCCCACCAGAGGAGAACACGTGGATGGTGATCCAGCACAACAACACAGAGCTCACAAGACTGCGACCGTCTCCGGGTGGAAACCAACATTCGGTCCACTTCGATTACTCGACCGAAGAGGAGCAGCTGTTGGCCGCCATCAGCCAATCAGAGCACTGCGAACAGGAGCTGTCCTACCAATGCAGGAAGTCCCGCCTCCTCAACACTCCAGGTAATGGCTGTTCAGAGAAGGTCAGCTTAGCTTAGCATGAAGACTGGAAACAGATAAACAGCTACACTGGCTTTGTCATAACCACAATCTGGTCACCAGCACATCGTGTCTCATTTGTCTTATTTGTACAGAAACTTTACACTTTGTACATTATACGGTTTATGTGCCAGATTATTTCTTGGCTGGGACTCGTAACTTCCTGAAGTCTCTGCTGTTTGCATGACAACCGCCCAGAGCCAAGGTACAGTCAATCAATAATTAATAGTGTCAATATATCATGTTAATTAGTGAGTTTTAGAGGTGGGGACAGGTGATTTTTTACTGTTGGACAGAGCCAGGCTAGCTGCTTACAGCTAAGATATTCTGCTGCTCACTGTCACTTTATATTGAATGGACAGAAATGTGAGTGGGATCAATCTTTCTATTTAACCATGTGCCAAAAAGCAAATAAGAATATTTTTTAAGCTCTCTTCCTGAAGCCTGTTAATGATTCTTAATTTGGTCACTGACTCTATGAAAAAATACAGAATATAGAGGACTCAACAGTATCAATAACTTGAATCATGTGCTCTGTTGAGCTGTATATTTGTTATTATACTTTAATAATTCAAAAGTAGATCTCACTCTTGTATTTTATTTCCTCTCTTTTCGCTCAACACCCCTCGAGTGCACGTTTAAATAAGAAAAGACTAAACAAGAACTCTTCAGTTCTTAATGGACTTGTTGGGTTAAATAAAAGTTAATGAGAGCGTGGTCAGACTTTCTTCAGCTGTGGACACGTTTTCCAGACCAGACAGAAGAAAAATCATTACACTCTCTGCAAACTTATTGAGGTTTCTTCTTTTTCACAAATGATTCAGACAAATTGATTGTTCAGGATTAGTTTGATAGCTCCTCCTGGAATGAGTATTGAGTTAGATCAGTGTTTTCTTTGTTCAGGCTTGTCTTCTTCTGCCTGTATTGACTCCGAAGTGGAGAAACACGTTGCATTGAATTTGTCTCGGTAGCAGTTAATAGAACAGCTTACATGTTCATACAGTACAAGTCCATATACAAGAAAAACATCAAGCATCATTGAGTCTGAAGAGACACTAATACACACTAATATCGGTCAGTCTGATGCCAACAACTATTTGATGGATTGCAATCAGATTTTGTACAGACATTCATGGTGCCCAGAGGATGAATCTTACTAACTTTAGTTTGAATTTGATGGATTTCCATGTACAGCTACAGTTGTTGCTTTTCTATCATTTTCACTGTACGGTTCACTACATAGTCTTTGTAGTTCTATGTGAGAGAGAAACTCTGAAGTTGTGTCCTTCAATAGTTGTATGGATATACTCTTGATAACTCACAATGGCATATCAATGGCATACTTGATAAATGACTTGTTGAGTAACTGAATTTTTAACCTGGTCTCTACTTTCTCATGTTTTGTGCCTGCACAATCAATGTACGTCCGCTAAGAGTGTTTGTTTTTGCCACTGATATTATAAATGACAACATTATGGAAAGGATCCCTACACAGATCGACCTTTTGTGAAAGAGTAAGATCAAGCAGCAGTTATATCACTGCGTTCAAAGCCACTAGTCTTTTCACTGTTCCAACATTTACCAACTCTACTTTGGTGGAAATAAATCCTTAATTTGCCAAGTTAGATGTGAAAATATCGGGAGAGGAGCGAGAGGGAAGTCAGGCAGCAGAGAAACAATATGCAGAGACAAATTGAGTGAAAAATTTTCACATCTAACTCGATGAGTTAAGAGTTTTTCGACCAAACCAGTTGCTGATTGTTGTTTTATAAAATTACTGTTGTTACTGTCAATGAAGTCTGATGGCTTTCAACTCAGCAATATAACAGCTGTTTCTGGTTCAACAAAAAGGATCCTACTTTTTCAAAAAGTTTATGTAGGAATCATCTCCATAATAACAATCTGAGCCAGTCAATGCCAGTCAATGCCGGTGTGCTGTGCTAATTGCCCCTAAGGATTACATTGCATCCAGTTTCTTGGCGACCAGATGCAGCCCTCTTGCTCACAACTGGACCAGTTCAAGAATTGTGGTCATCAAAAATATGGTCCAAGTTGAAAAATACCAAAAAAATACCCTTTAACAAGTCATTTATAAAGGATGCCAGTTTTCCTGTGGACATCCGGACAACTATCGATTGCAAGGACACATCTTCAAAGTTTTTCTCTCCCCTGGAACTACAAAGACTATATAAGAGAGAAATCTGAGAGGTGAAGCAACTTTTTTGGGGCGGGCGAGTAATAAAATGATGAATGAAAATACTGAAAGTGGAAGAAAGGGAAGATAAATAGAAGTTCCATTATAAACTCCCTGCTGCTCTCCGGGAAAATAAAGAAGTGCTGACTCAACAGAGACCTTTCCAATCATCTTCTCTCACTCCTCTCCACCTACACACTCTTAGAGTGTGAAATACATTTTTCACTGTATACTATCATCGCCCTCCATCCAAAAACAATATATTCAGTTTTAGGGGTATGGAGCTGGCAAACATCCCTCCGCTTCAAACAGTGGATTTATCTTGGGAGGCTGGTAGGTCCTTTCAGCACTCCACTATTTTCTCACAGTCCAGTTCATTTTAGGACACAATAAGGCAGTTTCTTACAGTATATCCAAGGAGAGTGCAATTTTTGTATCCTGCAAGCATCTTTTGGTTGATTATGAACGGGGGCAAGAGGCTGCACTTCTGTGCAGTTTTGTGAGTAGTGGTGTTTTAAAGTTTCGACCAGTTACTTTTTGTAAAAGTTACCTGAAACACTCAATAAAATGACTTCAAAGAGGTTCAGTAACACCAACAATTGATGGAGCCATTCTCTAAGCTTTGTTTTTCAGGCTTACAATCTTTGAGAAAAAAAGTTTGTGAAGCTTTTTATGGCTTTATTCAACTTTTCTTCCATTTTCCTGAAACAAAATCACATCAGTCAGGAAACGACAGAACGCTGAAATTTGATCATCCATAAATCATTTAGCCGAGGTTTACTGTAGCTTCCAGGTTTGTAGGAAAGAACTGGACGTCTTGTGACAGGATATATGAGACGGTTAGTGTTGTTGTTAAAGTAGACTGAATGAGAAGAAACAATAGAACATTGTTGGACGTGTTCAGAGGAGATAACTTTTTATTTCACTGATTAACCGACTTTATCGATGCTGGCACTCGCTCACTCTCATTCACTGTCTATGTCACTCGGCCACTGCTCGCTCTCTCAGATCATCTTACACAAACTAAATTAAGTTTCAGAGTTTAGTCCATGAATCCACCTGGACAGTCTCAGTTTCAGAGACATTTCAGGCTGACTGTGGAGGGTTTGACTGGTCTGATTGTCTTACTGGCGGCCACAGCGTGATGTTGGGCTGCGTTTTTCAAAAGTTGGATCCCGCTCAACTTCTCCACCGCTTCATGTGTGTTTCAGAGGGCTCTCCGTTCAGCTGGTGGCTCGGTGGTCCCGGTGCCGGTCGTGTCCAGACTTACTGGGGCGGATCTCAGCCAGGCAGCCAGCAGTGTGCCTGCGGCCTGCAGGGCGACTGTGTGGACCCACAACACTACTGCAACTGTGACGCCGACCGCATGGAGTGGTACTGAACTTTAGAAATATATAAACAAGATTATTATGACTGTTCAAACAAAGATTAGTGCTAATGAACCTTTATTTAGGCAAGTTTCCATTTCCCTGTGTGTGCTGTTACCTGATTAACCTGACACACGACTGTGGGCTGTTTTCAAGCCCCCATGTGTGCATAATTATCAGCATTAGAGTTTAATTTATTAACACCTAATGGACTGCAACTTAATTAAAAAACCTAAAATAAAACACTCAGAACCTAAGTGCAACAGATAGTGCCTACGCCCACCACGTCCTCACCTCTGTGACAAAGTTATCAACAACAATTTAAAAGTTTCACAAAGATAAATTCCATTAATAATCAGCCACACTTGAATGGTCTGAGCCTAGCTGTCAACGCAAAAATAAAGACACAAATAAACCAAACTGGCTCTGATCTTTGCTTAGAAACTGCCCAACACAGGCTCAAACGCTGATTAGAGATGAAAGATTGGACTGTGGAGCAGCAGGATAGCTGTTCATTTGGCAGCATGTGTGTCCAGATGAGATCAGAGGAAACCAAAACCACGCACAGTTTCCGCCTCCACCCAGTCTCCCTTCCTCACACAGCCGCAACCTCAGTCATCTTTGACCATAACCTTTCCTTTGAACAACACATTAAATCACCAGAACTGCCTTCCTCCACCTTAAAAACATAGCCCGAGAAACCCTCATCCACCTCTTTCATCACCTTCAGAATAGACTATTGCAACAGCATCCTCTAAGGCGCACCATCCAAAACCTCTGCTGCTCACAAGCTCACCCACACCCACACCTGCACCCAAAGCCCTTCAGAACCAGGCCCCCTCCTACCTCGCAGACTTGCTCCACCGCCACACTCCATCTCCTCTGATGCGAACCCCTTGACCCCAGGACCCAGGACCTGGGGTGACAGCGCCTACTCCATTGCTGCCCCCCTCTCCACAAACACATCCACACACTGACCGACCCACCTTCAAACAAATGACAAAAACACACCACTGAAAATAGCTTTTAATGTTTAGAACTGAATACGATCTATCGTTTTGTACATTGACATTAACTTGATGAATGCTTTTTATTGTATCGTCCTCTTCACACTTCAGTGGATGTCAACAACTGACACACACGAAAAAAAACACTTCATTTCCTTCCTTCTACCGTCTCTCGGTCCAAAACTGTCAAACTCTTCCATGCTGACGCTGTCTTTTACAGACCATTCATCAGACCCTCAGCGTGCTGTGAGAATACGCCACTCATTTCCAGTCCTGGAAAAATTCCCGCCTGACAGCGAGATTGACATGTAGATTACAAGAAGTGCATAAAGCTGAACATGGGTGTAAATGGACAGAGCTGCTCACTCAGCTGTCTGGGCTCAGTGCCTCTTTTGGAAAATAGCTGTCACAGGAATTGGCGTAGATGGAGTGTTGAGTGTCAGGACGGCTGTGATGCGATCTGGCTCGCCATTGAACTGTCTTCCTAAAAATTCGTCTAAGACAGCACTGTTGTAACATGATGTGAAACTATGTTTATGCAAGAAAATCAGTATTAATGTCAAAGTTGTTAATCCAATTGAAGCTTCTTTATCTTTTTGTTCTTAGATTATTTATACTAATTTGTCATTATCTTCTAATCCCTCTTCTTCTACTTCTTCTGTTTTTCTTCCTTCTCTTCCCGTCATTTGTTCTTTTTCCATGTTTTCTTCTTCTGCAATCATTCTCTCTCAACTCCTCCTCCTTCTCCTCCTCCTTCTTCTCTTCATTCCTCCCTCCTTTCTCTCCCTCTTCCCTTTTTCATCTCTTCATCTTGAGCTGTGCTCCTCTTTCCTTTGTGCCTTGATCTGTTCATGTCCTCCTCCTCCTCATTCTTTATCCCCTTCTTGTTTCATCTCTTCTCCTCCTTCTCCTTCTTCATCTTCTTCTTCTAAATCTTCGTTTTACTTGTTTCTCTGTTACTTTTTACTCCTCCACCTCTCCATCACCTCCTATTCCTCCTTTTTTTCATCATCTCTAACCTCCTCCCCATCTTTTTCCTCTTCCTCCTCCTCTTTTCATCTTTTGCCTTGACATTGCATCTTGATCTGTTTCCTCACCTTCTTTTTTCACCTCTGCTTTTCCGTTCCTTCTTCTGCATCTCTTCCCTTGTCACCCTTCTTCTCCCATCTTTCTCTTTCTTCATCTCCAATTCTTCTTTTAATTACTTCTCTGTCACTCTTTACTCTTCCTCCTTTCCATCACCTCCCATTCTTCCTTTTCCATCATCTCTAACTTCCCCCACTCCATCTTCTTCTCTTCCTCCTCCTCAGGACTGAAGACTCGGGCATGCTCACCCATAAAGAGAGCCTCCCTGTCAAGTCTCTGGTGCTGGGTGACATCCAGAGGCCCGGGTCAGAGGCCGCCTACAGGGTGGGACCCCTCAGTTGTCATGGAGACAGTAAGTCCAGCACTGGTTGCCTTAGAGACGACAAAAAAATACTGTCACCTATTTCCTGTTCTGATGTTGTTGTGTTTAATCAAGCAGCAAAGTGAAACCGGGAACTCTTGTTGGTATGGAAATCCAGGATTCAGAGGTTTAACATTTCATTCCACCTCCTAATTATGTGATAGATTCATTCTAGTGAGTACGCTACCTCAACATCTAAAAGCTAATTATCATTAGCAGGACATATTTCCTTTTAAGTTTTCACACTCTCATACTTGCTTCTCATTAAATGCATTACAAGGTAAATCAAAGTAGCAACCAGTTTTTTTCCATCCTTCAATTATTTGTAATTACAGCCGTTCTATATCGACCCATGTAGATAGATAAATAAATGTTAGGCATGATTGATCAAACAGACCGTGTAACAGAACTCATGCCCTCGTGAAAGCTCATTAGCCAAACGTGTTGCCTCGTTTGTTTGCTACGTGATTTCCATTTAAAGGTCTCGACAGTGAGTTTTCTTTGTGTTTTCTCAGAGAACTTCTGGAACGCTGCGTTTTTCGACAAGGAGACGTCGTACCTCCACTTTCCCACCTTCCACGGAGAGCTGAGCGCGGATATCTCCTTCCTGTTTAAAACCACGGCCTCGTCCGGCGTGTTCCTGGAAAACCTGGGCATCAAAGACTTCATCCGGATCGAGCTGAGCTGTGAGTAGGAGGCTGAAGGGTGAAGATTTAATCCGGATTAGAGTGATGTGCCAGTGAAACCTGGAAGTCAAAGTCTTAATCTGGATCAGTGTAAAACCCAGAGGTTACAGACGTAATCTGTATAAAACTACTCTGGAGGGAAAATATTATTTTAGGTTGAACTCAGCTGCCTTGACCTTCCTGTCGTGACTTTAACACAAAGTTTAAGAGCTTAGTCTCTCCAGTTTTCTGCATGAATCAGCCAGCACTTGAACATTACACCCATATGTGATTGTTAAATACATCATTTCAAAAAACCATGAGCACTAATCTGCTGCTATGACAGCTTCCACTCCTCTCCGAAGTCTTTCCGTAATGTTCTGGAGTCCGACTGCAGGGATTTGATCCCATTCAGCCACAAGAGCACAAGTGAGGTTGGCTGCTTATGTTGGGTGTTAGGGCGTCGGACGGGGTTGAGGTCGAGATCTTTAACATCAAACTGGTATAGACACTTTTTATGGAGCTGGATTTGTGTGTGGGGGGACATTGTCATGTTGAAACAGAAGAGGATCTTCCCCGAATTGTTGCCACCAAGTTGGAAACATACTGATATCTAGCACTAAAGCACCTGGAAACTTGTTTTTACAGATTAAATGAGTAATAATTTGACTGAATGATTTAATTTAACACCCTTAGATCGCATTTAAGAAGAAAACTCAACTTATCTGCTTCATCAGGACTTAATAGGTGTGGTATGATCAGATTTGAACTTGAGATATAACTTGAGAAGTTTTCTTGGGTCTTCAACACTTTGATATTTTTATCGTGATCGCGACGATGTGAAAACAGTGTGATAATATAAAAGGGTTTTCTTCGTTGTGATGAAGCTACCAGCTGCACACAGATAGAGGTTAACTGGTGAACATAGGGAAGCACTTAGCAGCTAAAGACAGATATTTCCCTCAGGAGTTGGTAGAGACCAAAAACGGAGCTAATCGAGGGTGAATATTGGACTCATTGATTCGTCAGGTGGACAGAAACAAGACTCCTAATTAATGATAATGTATGTCTCTCCTGCTCATGAGGGACATACGGAGGCCCAGGGGGAACATTTTCACTGCTGGCTACACTAGATTAGCATGAATACAGATAGGGAAACAACTAGACCTGTACTTAAAAAGCAGAAACAAATTAATAAACAAGTCGTATCTTTAACCTGAGAAAGGAAGCCGGTCTGAAATGGCTGCACTGACAGCAGAAGTTTATTTTGCTTTGCTTCAAGGATGCTGTAGTCTCTGAGAATGAAAACACAAAGATAAATTATTCTTTACTTCACTTTAGCTTTCTGTTTTCATTGCTTGAACTATATTTTCTGCTCAACTCTTTAGCCATAGCCCACAGTGTACATCATTTAGAGAATGACAGCAATAACCAAGAAGGTGTTTTTTTACTTTATGGGTACGACAGCATTGTGGTTTTCTACCTTTTAGAATATCGCAGAAATAGAGGGTGTTCTTTATGCTTTTGGACGTCTTGTATCATTTTTGAAGCAGTTATCAGTCCTCCGTGGTTGCCTTTTGAAGCGCGGTGACTAGTTTTGTTGTTTTAGTTTGCAGTTTTTGTTTTGTGCTGCATTTTGCATTTTCGTGGAAATGGGATTTGAAGAGACACAAACCCACAACCTAATACAGACACTGCTGCTGCACCAACGGCCTCTCTTCTCGAGGGAAATCATTGTCTAGTGTGGTTGTTCCAGCTCTGAATACCGCTGCTCTGTAGCCGGCTTCCTCAGATCGCTCTGTAACGCTGAGGATGGGCCTGACAACAATTTCTAAATGAAGTTACAGCACAATGCTGGGATATTGTTTCATTTTGTTCCTGCGCTCGCAGAGTAATACATCTTCTCCTTCCAAAACATAAAGGATGAGGGATGAGACACATGCTCCTTAAATTCGTCTCATTTTGTGGGAATGAACACGATAGGAATTTTGTGGGCTGAGCAGACCACCCGAAAGGGGCAACAGTAGAGAGCCCAAGTGAAACTGAAACTTCTGGAATCTGCTACAGAAGTAAGAAAACCTCATTCAGCATCTTAACACCGCTTATTACTAAAAATCCAACCAAACCAATCCAACCTTTTTCCACAGTATGTCATGTCCGTGTCCAGATAAGGACCGGTGATGTTAAAAAAATGATCCAATATCTTCAGTTAATATTTAAGTTTTTCAGCTGCCCTTGAACATCATTTCCCATAAGGCCCAGACGTTCACAGGCTAAATATCGAGGCGAATCCATGGACGAGTCGAGTGGATGAGTTTATCTAAAATATGTCTGTAACAGCAGCAGCACAGAAGACCGAAGGACGGAAGTCAGCCAGCAGATATCCGGGCCAAGACTTCCTCTTGCACGTTTACAGTCTGATAAGAACACCACATCAAGTAAAGAAAATGAAAAATAAAGAGTTCAGGTGGAGCTGTGGATGGACGAACAAAGGTGACAGCTGCTAACAAAACAAAGATTTCAGACTGGAATTGATTAATTTAAGTGGAAAGGCCACAATTAGTGGAGAGTGCGAGTTATTCCAACCATGATGTCAAAAATATGAACTATATTTCCAGAGAGATGGTGGCATAATATCTGAGTCACTTTAATACAGTTGTAGATTTTTCATGGTCACTATCTCAGTATTGAGCGTTGGTTGTTAAGGCAGAGCGAGGCAGGTGTTTATTGAAGTTATTTCACATTCGATGTGCACATGTCCTCTATGTAAATGACATTATAATCAGTGTATTGCTGTGTCGTGTGTGTGTGTGTTTAATGCCTCAGATCTCCTTCAGGATGATAATAAAGTTGAAGCTGAAGAACCTCCATGAGACCAGAGACTATATTGAAATTAAAAAGGCAACTGCTCTTTCATTTCAATGACATTGTGGCTGGCAAACATGAATCTCACTTAGTTTTTTCTTTTTAATTATGTTAGAAATGGTATGAATATGAAATAGTCTACTGGCTTTACTCATTGGACCCTGACTCACACCTCCTGTTCTGTCGATTCATCTCTTTCTATTTCCTTCCTCATTGTTGCCGTCCTCTCCATAAATCATACCTTTACCTCTCCACCTCCCCGTCTCATCTGTCTCCTCTCCCTCGCCCTCCCATCAGCTTCCACTCAGGTGGTTTTCTCCTTCGATGTGGGTAACGGGCCACTGGAGGTCCGCGTGGAATCGAGCGCCCCGCTGAACGACAACCGGTGGCACCGAGTCCAAGCCGAGCGGAACATCAAGGAGGCGACGCTTCGATTGGATGAGCTTCCTGCCGCCACGCAGGAAGCTCCCGCTGACGGACACTTCCACCTGCAGCTCAACAGCCAGCTATTTATAGGTGAGGAGGAGATACGCGTGGACAGGGAACAGTTCCCTCATTAGTAGCTGTACGGTGTGTTTAATTTATTTGACACACAAGCACTTCTTAGACAGCATATCTTATAGAATATCCTCCTTTATCTCCACTTTATTAAGTGATTTTCTGTCTGTGTTATTAAGTGTCCACTTGTGACAGATGTTCATCACTGTAGTTTGCTATTGTTTGGCATATGGCTTCATTATTTCTGTATTTGTGATTGATGCACAAGCAATTCAGGCAGCGGCATTGCTGTTATGCAAGCTTTATGCATAGCAATTAAGTCATGTTAAGTTAAATACCAATTAGCGGTATGGGTCAGCTTTAATAGAGCTCTGACTGTCACTGCACAGGAAGATAGTTGCATACACGTCTGGTCCTATTTTTACATCCACGTTCAGGATAACAGATAAAAGACAGAATTCTCACGCTGGGTTAAAACTTTACGTTACGATCCTACAGAGTGTTCATCAGACAAGTGGTCAAATGACTGTACTGTATATCGGCAACAAAGCGATTACATCCTGCTGATTTTATACAAAAAAATATATAAAAGGTTGGAACTTTCCCCACAAAAATGTAGGAAATGTATAAAGAGTTTTCACAGATGTTGTGTGTTAACAGCTATTTTCCAACTCCTGTAGTTGTACAGTAGTTGTTATAAAAAAGACTCATTTATCATTTATCAACAGGGCTTCTGAAACTCTCCCTCCACAGCTGAACCTACCAGGGAAGCAGAAAAACACAGTACAGGATGTGATCTTTAAGATGTGTATCTGCAGAAATCTTGTCGTCCGATATCAGCTGTATTGGATGTAAAAGGTGCTGAGTCTGCACATGCACCGCTCCTTCATGCACAGTCCTTCAGTATAAACTCGGGATAGACAGTACACTCACAAGATCTGTCCTCCTACAGAGTCCTGCATACTCTAAAAGGAAAATAATTATTCTGTTTCAAAGTGCTAAACTGCTGTTGGCCAATTCAGCACTATTGAATATGAAAGTGATGAGTCGATGGTTTCTTCCCACTGAGCAATAATCAGACTTGATGAATAAAGCATGCATCAGGGAGCAGTAATATATATAAAGTAGTGTGTGAGTGAGCGAGGGTCTTTAAATAATCTGTAAATGAAGCTGAACCTGTGAGTGATGTCATGTAATTAAGCATCTCTAAAACAAACTTCATCTGTTCGACCTACTCACTCTCCATCTGTGGACCAGCAGGACCAAAAAATCCATTCATTATCAGGTTTTATCATCCTGCAAATATTATGTATGTCACTTCATATCAGCAAACACACACTGCGGAGGGAAAACAAACCAACAAACAGTCATGAGATTGGATGAAGGCAGCGGCAGCAGCGGGGAAATCGAGGTGAATATTGACTGGCTGAATGTGATTAGCTGATAATCCTCTCCGAGGTCGCCAGCGTCAGTCTGAACCTGTATGTATGTTTACCTCTGAGTTATCGGTACAGGAATAAGTCTGATGGATTTATGTGTTGGAATGGAAATATGATCTATTCACAAACTGGTGGTAGATTGTTTGCAGGACAAAGTTCTGACTTGATTTGTTCTGAGACGAGAAGTGACTAGACGAGGTCTAGCTGGAGAAAACAAAAGTTATGTCGTAAAAGTATTAAACTTCCATAGTTAACTACAATTTATCGAGTACTTTTCTAGATACTCAAAGATGCTTAGATAGGATTGGAAATGAGTTGAGGGAAGTTCACTACGACTTTCATACCAAGTCAGGGTATGAAAGGGTGAATGTGGTATGTACTAATTGCCACCTCATGTCAACTAGAAAGGAAAATGTATATTGATAAACTTGTCAAACTGTGTTCCTTCTCCTCACCTTGCTTTTATTGGAGAAAAAAATCCAACTGAATGATCAAACCAAACCTTGCAGAGCTTAATTAGCTTCAACCGCCACAGTTTGTCTGTAAAACGTAGGCATACTGTGTGTCAGCTTCCCACAGTTTCCCCATTCTTCCTGCTGATGCTGCCTCATGTCTCTGTCTCCACTTTCGTCCTGCTAAAGGTTCAGTTTTTCAATTCGGCAGCTTATAAAAACTTAGTTTTGGGTACTTTATCCTGCTGGTAGTTCAGCCCACCACACAGCAACTTTGTTTCTGTTATTTGCTAGCAGACAGATGCGACAAGGAGACACTTGCAGGCAATACAAATGGAGAGCGATGAATTGTTTTCCTCCTCCGGTGTGGGTGGGACTGAACTGCGTTGTGTCTAGAGTAGATTATTTAACTGTTTTCGCAGTCCAAGTAGTGTCTCCATGACTATAAAAACTCTTGATGTGCAAATGTTTTCATTTCTGTGTTTGGGGCTTGTTGTGTAGCTGTTGGATCTGCAGGATTACTATGCACATATAAACTGTGTACAGTTTATTCATGAGTACACAATCCCTCTCCATAGACAAACAGTATGTAACACAAAATATTGAGTTATTTGGATTCACAAGCCTCTGCATTGGCTTGTTTAAATTCATAAACCATCCTACTGCATGCATTGTTTATATGAATCTTGATTTGCAAAGCAAACTGTTTCCATTGTTTGAATTATAGGCTGCTGTGTTGGTTGGTATGAATTCATGAGTCATATTTCAATGTACACTGTATTTATGAGCCATAATCCAGCTTTGCTTTATAAGCCAGTGAAGTCCATTGTTTTGATTAATATGCTGTGTTATTGCCTTGCATGGAATTATAATCTACAGCATTGTTCACTTTCCAATTCCTTTATTGCTGTTTGTATTGTAGGCGCTTAAAATCCATACACAGCACTTCTGAAGGAGCTCCACGATGAATAGGGAAATCACTTCCTTTGTGAAGGTTTATGAGCAATTATTTAGCACTGTTTGGATAGTTAAGCCTTTGCATTTACATTTGTGCTGCATCGCCGTCGACCAACACGTGCACCAGACTTTATTCATGCCGCTGTGTGTAGACAAAGCGGCCTCCTGTACGAGGATTTTAAGGACTCCTTTGATCATTGCTTCACGTATCCCTCTTCTTCTGTTTGCACTGTTACAATACACAGTTTAGTTGTGTAGTCTATTTGAAAACCTGCTGTGTTCAGGTATCTGTTGATTTCACATCACAAATCCTTCATATAACAGTGGAACTGACATCAAATGGAAACAGTATTGGGAAAACTAGTCACTGTGCTATCTACAACAGAGGTCTGCAGCCCTTAGCCCATGTACTGGGACAACAGTCAGAACATTTGCTTCCAGGCCATGAGGATATGTTTTAGCAAGAAAAGCTGAATAATAATTAAAACCTCTCACTTTATATGCTATAATATATTATCCTTGTTGCATCCAATTTGTGTCAAAGCTTATCTGTATGTTGCGAGGATAGAAAGAACGACATCGTGACTAAACCAGAAGTTATAAGACTTGTGAATATCGATGCAACCCTGCAAAACAGATTGGAAGTGCCCTTGTCTAACTTTATCTCTGTCAGTGTGCGTACTGATCGGGATGCGGTGAACAATCATGCTCGGTAATTACCACTGATTCACAATGACATTGTCGATTTAAGAGCGGTAATGTGGTGCAAAAAGGTTGAAAACTCCTTTGGGGTCTTTTTGAAAACACAATGTCTGCAGCCTTACTTCGAGGTATCTTCAGCTTCAGCTTCACAAATCCTTCATATAAACCTCTATATATGTCACATGTAAACTGGAGCTGTCATATTATTGATATGTTCTTTCCCTGTGTGCAGCTCAGCAAACCATACTGTCTTTAAACTCTACCTATCTCATCATCTGCCACTGTTTTATCTGAATCATCAGACTGATGTCATGTTGAGATTTTAATTCTTGTCTCCGAGCTGAGGCGGTACAGTCGGATATGAGGTCGTATCTCACGAAGCTCCTGAGTTTTAAATTCATTCCTTCTACTTTTTGCTTTCTAAGCTTGATGTTGAGGCTCGGCTGCATTACCTTTGATGATTACTTTGATCTCCATTTCGCTAATTGTTTTCCACCCTCGTGCGTTCTCGTGTGTTTTCGTACACACTGTGCAGATCTCATGATGAGACACTGGAGACTGTACTGCTTCATATTATGTTGAAATTCTCGTGAAGGTCCCACTGATCGCTCTGCTTCTTTGGTCGGAGGTTGGAGTTTATCTACGTTTGAATTCTTTGATGTTTTCTTTGATCTCAACGTCACAAATCCCTCATTATGCTCTTTTGAATGTTTCCTGTAAGCAGCGTCAGCATTTGATGTGAAGAGAGTGTAATCCATGTTGGAGCTAAAGAACAGTAGGACATGTGGTTAAAACCTTTACCACTGTTAGCAAGGTTTGTTCTCTAATAACCTTTTTCTGCTTCTGTTGTGTTGCATTGATCAGAGAGGGAGGTCCTCAGGGATCTGTCTTTGGTCCCTGTTGGAACTTTTACACATACTTACAATTTAACCTTTCTTCATGCTAAAGGTTTCCTCTGTTATTGCTACAAAGTTTGAAAAAGGGGACTTTGTTCAGTTGTCAAAGGTTCTGTAGGTAGGTAGGTAAGTTCCTTTAGTTTCTGCAAAGACGATGTTAGGTGGCGGTTTCGAGGCTTGGATGAGAATGAAACTCTCGGTTTAATCACAAGCTACAAGGGTGAAATATCATATTTAATATCTAGAAAATAAAATATATTTTTCTTTGATAAAAAAGCACCCAAGTTAGCCAGTTGGGGTGTAGACAAAGCGCACAAATGTGTGGAGCTCTGTGGCCGGCTCACAATCTTCTTTTGGTGTCTGTTTTTTTGTTTCTGAGCAAATCTGGCAAGACACACTTTGGGCTAACGAGTTGAATAATAGATCAATAAAGTAACTACTTGTACTTGAGCACAGTTTTTAGTACTTTTTACACCGTTGGTTACAAGCCTATTCACTTAAACAACTAAGAAGAGAAGTCAACTCTTTCTCCTGTAGAGACTTTTAGCTGTAGCATCCACTGAGCTTCAAATGGTCTTCTTTGGGTGCTCGTGTCAAGCCGAAGTTAATGTTTCCACTTTTTAAAACAGTAAATCAGCTCACTTTTACATTCTTGCATTGGATTTTGGATGAATTCTTGAAGATGGTGAAGATTTTTGCTCTGATTTGCATTCTGAAATTATCAATGTTAGCTAAAACTCATGTAGCTTTCGTAGTATTTGGAGCCGTCCGCCCTAACAGCATGATGAAGAACACAATCTTGTAAAAAGTAATTAAAGCTGAGAGCCATAACATAAACCTTCAGTGTCCAGTCGACGTGCTGTGTTGTTTTGTTTGTATGTTTCATTAAGGATGTCTCGAAGTGGGAATTTACTGTGATTAAAAATACCAGTAGTTTTATAAAGGAGTTTAAAAAATGCCTGAGTTATTTATGTTTTTAATTAGCGTCTTCAAACTTTGAGAAGAGGTTGTTCACATGACATATTAGTCCCATGAGGTGAGGCTAGATTTTACTCTACACTGGCATCACAGAGCAGAATTCACAGGAGCTTTACAAGATTTCCAGGCCGTACTTTATCTGGATTTCTTGGCATCCTGCTCGCCAATAGCTGCATGTTTCAAGAAGTAGCGGTGCTTTGCGGGTAACTGTGTCTGAAGGTTGTGTTTTCCTGAGGTAACAAACTTAATTACTAGGCAGTAAACTAGGTGTAGAAACTGGGCTACACTTGCTGTGATTATGACAGTGATTAACACAGAAAAGTCATTTACATGAGAAGTGCAAGCTGTGCCATAATCAAGTAGGTCATATTATTAGTGTGCGTGTAAGGGCAGTAAGTGTGTCACCCCTATGAATGATATTTAATGGTTACCACTTTGTCATGTCTGTATTATAGTAATTTATAGCTTCCTAAATCTTAATCCCTAAGTGCTGAATCATTTTCAGCAGACTTAATGTGGATAAAAAATGTCTTTTCGTTGTGTTGTGTCAGAGGAAACTTTGAGCCACATCCTGTGCTGCTTAGCTGGTTCAATAATTCATACGAGTCAAATTCGGAGCGGAGAGAGGAGGCCTAGAGGAGAGTCTAACGGAGCTGCAGTGATTTATCGGTGTGAAAAGCTGCTGCCGCCGCTGCTGAACAATGAGAAGTTGTCAGCTTCAAACTCTTGAGAGCAAAGAGGTGCCAGGTTTGTGTTCTGAGTACAATGAGAGTTTCAGCGTGTGATCTTTGCAGCAACGGGTGGATGTCATATTTGAACCGCGCAAACAATAGGTGACCATGTTCCATCTCAGGGAGAGCGCGCGATGTTGAATACAGAGTTTGATCTTTTGTAGTCGAAGTATTGAAGAATAAAGCGGACATATGCAGCGCGACAGACAGCCAACCAGCCAGTCAGCCACTTTATCCGGCGAGCAGCCGGCTTGGCGTTAAGCAGACAGACAGCTGATGAAAGTTATGCCCCCCGCTTTCAGGTTTCCACCTACAGCTTGTTGCCTCATCGCTTTTTCATTGTTGTGTCACGGCATGAGAAGAGTGCTGACAGGTTGGAGCTTCAGGGGGAGCAGAGGCGACAAGTGGATCAGCTGTAAATGACAGGAGGAGGAGAAATGAAGCTCTGGAGAGAAAGAAAACAGAGACATGTCAACATAAAAAGAAATGAGAGAACGGCTGGGACTCGTAAGACTGAGTTGCTGTTGTGCTGGAGTAGATCCTTCTCTGGGAGCTCCGGCGTTCATTAGCAGAATATCTAAAATGTAAATCTAATGCTAATGCCACTTTTTTTTTATGTTTGCAGGAGGCACGGCGTCCAGGCAGAAAGGCTTTCGGGGCTGCATTCGCTCTCTGCAGCTGAACGGCGTCACCCTGGACTTGGAGGAGAGGGCGGAGATCACACCCGGGGTTCGACCCGGCTGCCCGGGTCACTGCAGCAGCTACGGATCGTTCTGTCAGAACCAGGGCCGCTGTGTGGAGAGAGACACCGGCTTCCAGTGTGACTGCAGCCTGTCGGCGTACACTGGAGTCTTCTGCCATACAGGTACACACATGAGTAAAGGGTGAAGTTAGTAACTTGGTTGGAAATCATCATTTTGTAGGTTAGTTGAAGGGATTCACAGAATAACATTAGCCTCTATTTGGATTTCTGTTTCTGTCCACCTGATTAATAT
Source organism: Miichthys miiuy (assembly GCA_036365135.1). Lineage (NCBI taxonomy): Eukaryota > Metazoa > Chordata > Actinopteri > Sciaenidae > Miichthys > Miichthys miiuy. The sequence goes on along the minus strand of CM071617.1, from coordinate 3,628,965 downwards.
TAATCTAATATTCACGTCTGTTTCTGTCTCTCTTTGGCTGCTTGACTTTCTTCACCAACTGCAGTCGCTAGCTTAGTCTGACGTTTGGTGCTGGGAAGTGAGCGTACAGATGGTTTATCAGCTCTTGTTCACATAAATCAGCTGCCTGCTGGAAACAATGAGACAGAACCAAACAGTAAATGTGCCGTAACATCAAAACAGTGACGGTTTTTAGCATGAAATATATTGATTAATTGATCTTTAAAGTAACCTCGGTTTGTGAGCTTACTTTTTTCAGGCTTCATGGTGGGAAAAAAAGATCAGAACATTGAAACTTCTCAAGCCTCTTCCACTTTGTCTCCACTGTCCTTTACACGAACTCACAATGTTCGTATTGTTAGCTGAATTTAAATACACAACTTAAATTACACTATAGTGTTCTGATTTTATATATTAGAGCGGCTGCCTCTTCTTTCGATTTGTCACAACCTCTTTGTCCTCGACAAACTCAGTGCTGGGTCATTTTTCGCTCTGAATTCACCAACCTGATACTCATCCTGGTCTTGCATGAAGATTTACTGAGAAGTTACAGTTTGTTTTTATATTTTGGCAGAAATATACATGTGGACATACTGAGTTTATGGATGGACAGCAGAGAAGTGGATCGTGGTGTTGATTTAGTTTGAGGAGACCGTGACAGACAAAAGTACAAACCTTTTAAAGCCTAAAGATGGTAACGTATTTGATATTCAAAGTTGGATTTTGGTTGGAGCCTGCCTTCACCTGCATTGACCTCCCTGCAGGAGCTCTGTCTAACCAGTTTATAATATGCTTCATCCTCTCGCTCTGCTTTGCATTTACTGTACATGCATGTCAGCAGCCAAGGTTAAAGCTGTTTTGATGTAGCTTCTTTGGGAGAATCGTCTCAGCAGAACATTTTCCGAGCCGAGTCTTGAACTTCTGTTTCAGTTGAGACGACTTCTTCTGACTCTATCAGAGCACGTAGGCAGTTATGATTCCCACAAGCTCATGTGGAAATACAAATAAAAACGAAAGTGTGAGTAATGTCAACCTCCGTCTGTGGGCATTTATCTGCCGTTGACTAAAGGTTAAGGAGCTGTATTATTTCAGAGAACTTTTTTACTGCTTTTACTGCACTCAACACGTCTCATCAGAGGTTATTGCAAATAGTGTTTGTTTGATGGGCTGGAGTCTATTTTAGTCTATTGTTTGATGGAAACTCGACACCATCACGTTGACCTTCATGCCTTCCTCAAGTTCAGTAACACAAGTGAGTTCAGCCAGTCCTCTTAACCCTCCTCCCACCAACTTAAACTAAATAACGATATCTACTTATCTGCCTCGTCATGCTGAGTCAGAACAACAGTTTGTTTTTGGTGAGTCACAGTGACGCACGCTCGCTGTGTTTGATATTTTTAAAAGTTCAACTATTTCCTGTGGAAAAAAAAAAATGAAAGCAAAGACTGAACTCAACGCTTCTTTTTGTTCTCCTGATAACTCATCAGACATGCAAAGTTGTTCCGATGCCTCCCTCGGATGAAGTTTGGAAAGATTAAATATATGATCTGTGCTGTTCTCTAGAATTTGATCACTGGTTTAATGGTTTCAGAGCAGAGTGGGTAGTATTTTATTAGCATAGTCCGCCTCCAGTTTAAAGAGTATTTTTAACTTTTCAACACTTTATTAGTTATCTATCTATATCTAATATCACACCTCTGCGGTTTGCTTAAGAGAAGTTTATGAACTGTTACAAATCTTCTATGAAATGGGTTTTCAACAGCGGAAAGGTGACCTTCAGGGCGTCCTCTGAGTTTCTGCAAAGTGTTTTTTTTTCTTCAAATAATCGATAAAACAGCCTCGTAAAAGTATTAATAACTATAACAAGACGAGAAGTAATACTGATAGTTACCCCATGAATAATGAATACAACAATATACATTAATATATGTAGAAGGAAGTCCCTGCTCTGTCTCTCTATCTGGTACAGGTTAATGTTGAATGCTGCTCTCCAGATAATCTGTTAAACATCTACAGACAAAGCGAAACAGTGGAATAATGCTGAAACAATTAGACAGTCTGTCATAATTCAGACAGTTAAATAAATAATAAATAATGGTATCTGATGTGAGTTAACCAAAATAAACGATACATTTGCTGATTGAGCTTCTCAAATGTTTCTGCTGATGAGTGTTTGTCATTTTTCATTTGACAGACCAGGTGATTACACGAGTAATTCAAAAAACAACTGATACATTAATTGGTACTTAGCAAGGTGGCAGTAGGGTGAATAATAGCCTTGGGGCGAACGTGTTTTACTGGTTAACAATATTTATTAATATGCAACGTCTCTGTCGACAGAGCGGGTCACACAATGCATTGTTTAGAGTTGGAAGGTGTGAATCGTAGATTTACAGCCTGACTCTGCGCTGGATTCTTCAGATGGATGGAGAAATGAAAAGATTAATTATATATATAGGTCGACTAAAATCTGGATTTATCGTTTAGGATTTGATCTCAATCAACAGTCAGTCACAAAAGTCCACATTCATCACCAAAAACTTGATTAATTCTTTATAATAAAACTCTCCCCGTTCTTCCAGAGGTGTCGGCCAGCTTCAAGTCGGAGACGTCCGTCAGCTACACCTTCAAGGAGCCGTACGAGTTGACCAGGAACAGCAGCGCTCTGCCGTCCTCCATCTACTCCGACATGACGCTGAGAGGAGAGAACGTCTCCCTGAGCTTCAGGACGAACCAGAGTCCGGCTGTGCTGTTCTACGTCAGCTCCTACTACAGAGAGTACCTGGCCCTGCTCATTAACAAGCACGGTGAGGAGGCTTTTATTTTGAAGTTTACGTGGTAGATGTTAAAGCTTGAGGTGGAGCGTCTTGTTTTCATTTAATTCTTCTTCTTTTTGCTTGTTCTCCTTTGTGCATTTCATTTGTCTGAATGATTTTTGAACGAGATTTTTCACTCCTGAGGATAAGATGTTTACTCTGCTCCTCTTTCTCTACAAGTTTCTTGCTCCTTCTCTCACCTTCAATACAGCGCTCCCCAAATCTTGTATTTTCTTGTTCTTACCTCTAATTACTCCCCTTTGCCTTGCGTCGGTTTTTCCACCAAGGTGTTTATCCACCTTAGAGATTACGAGTCTGTTCAAGAGTTTACTTTTCGCCTCTCTTCATCTCAACTTTTCTCAATTATTTCCCTCACAGCCTCTCATCTTACCTCTCCTCCCCTCTTCTTCCTGTCATCTTCTCCTCCTTTCCTTCCTTCTTCCTCCTCCTCCCCTGCTGTGCTCTGCAGCTTTACCAGATCTATCAGGATCTGTCAGATCTCTCTTCTCTTTGGATTCACCCCGTCAGCCTCTACTGCCTTTTAATCCGTCCAGCCGGGCTGGTCATTATGTTTTGTCTCGGGTGTTCACTGGTCTTATCGCTGAGACCTGATGGCTGATGCTGAGGGAATAAAAGTGTGGTGGGCTGCTAATGGGTGGCAGGTCAGCAGTGTGCTGAATAGAAACAGCAGAAAACTTGCTGATGTGTTTTATAAACTTGTGTGAAATAATTATGTTGTGAGTTTGGCTTTTAAGAGTAGTAGGAGGCACTTTGAATTTAAAATTACATTTTCAGCATCCGGGAGTGTAATAGAAATTGGCACTTTGCTGCTAGATTAGCTGTAAATGGATTTTTTTTTTTCTGCCGTTAATGAGTCAGAGAAAGCTGATGGACAGCGAGGCATTAAGGTTTTCACGCTGACCGTGGAGTCGTCAGGTAAATGCACTTATAGTGAAGTGTCCAATTAAATTCCTGAGAGCTCTCTCCTATTTGCCCTGAGATGGCTCATTTCTTTTCACCCTCGACTGCAGCCCAAACACACAACCTCTCTACTTAAGGCGTCTTTTCAAGAATAAATATGTTGTCAGAGCAGCAGCAGGTAGCTGGAGGTCCTCCTAAAAAACTCATTATTCCTTCACATTCCCTCGAAGGAAGACTTGGATGTGTGATTTATTATGTTTATTTACAGTAATATGACACATGCTGTAATTTATTACCTGAAAGCATCACATGACTTTTATTAAATCTGTGCTTCACGTTCTGAATATTAAGATGATCAATTAGATTAATTCTGTTATTGATAGGGAATCATCTCCTCTTAATATAAACATCTTAATTCCTTTATTTTAATGATTATATGTATTTAGTCTGTTAGCAAAGGTCACAGGACATGACAAGGTCATTTTTAGGAAAGCTCTGCAGGTTGTTTCCTTTCTTGTGAGATCTGAAATGTAACCGCGTGGTCTGATGTGTGTTTCTGTGTGAAGACATGCTCGAGGTGAGATACAAGCTGGACAGCAGCAGAGACGTCGAAGTTTTAAGAAGCGCAGCGAAGAGCCTGGCCAACGGACAACTGCACACTGTTACCATCCGGAGACTGACAGACTCTGTGTCTGTGCAGGTAATTGGTTGAGTAGAATAGATACTCTATTGATCCCTCGAGGGGAAATTCTAGCATGCATTTTTACCCGAAATAAAACCACACACACACACACACACACAAAGGGCTCATAGACATGCAAATGTGGAGAGAGATGGTGGAGCGATGGGCAGCCACACAGAGCAGTTGGGGGGTTCAGTGCCTTGCTAAAGGGCAAATGTAGTCCAATATTTACTCTTCTTTTTGCTTTTTGTGTGACATTAAATGTGCTGTTAAGACAAAACAACAAGCTAAATGTTATTTCTCAGATGTTTCATCAGTACAAGCAACAGTTTTACAGTCTGTGGTCATAAGCTGCTTATCAAAAGTTAATACGCGGAGTTAAAGTGTCGCGACATTCAAGTCTGCTTTCTTCTTTCTTGCACACCTCAGAGTTCACACGCTGCGCTGGACTGCAAGTGTTGCTGATTTTGTGTCGAGTAGACAAAGTGCGAAGCTGCCAAGCATTAACCTTTTTCCATGTTCGCTAAATGAGGAGTCGATCTCAAGGGCAAACACAATGACACGCATACAGATGCACACACAGACAGGCCCATATATTCCCTTTGTGGACTGATGTGATATTCCTTAATATAATAAAGCCCCAGTCAGCACTTTTCTCTCACTTCAGCCAGCAGCTGCTGTCCTGGATGCAGCGAGGCCAGCAGCTCACATTAAAACAGCTCCAGATGAATTATGAAGCGTCTTAATCGTATCTGGATCTCCTGAATCTCTTATCTTGTTAACAACAGCGTCAGATGATGTATGAGGTAAACTTCATCTAACCGGGGCCCGGCAGCCTGAACGTCTGTATAATTATCAACAGAAATACAAGGTGACCTCGACTTGTCTGGGTGCAGCCTGCGTTTTAAGGCTCCATTGAAATATGAAGTGAATCTCATCTTATCGGTTTCCATCATGTTGAATCATTATATCTTTAAAAGCACACTCGTTGTACAAGGTGACAGTTTAGTCCGGAGAAAGATATCTCAACAAGTATTTACAACATCCTTACATAAAGCGGAGTGTACGTTCTCCCCCAAAAGATAAATCCTAATACGTCTGGAGCAAATTTATGCTCCCCGCAGGTTAAATCATTCCCATCTTGGACTCTCTGTGAGCTTTTGTCTTCTGCTTCTGGCCAAAATTTCATCTTTACATATAAGATGTCTGCTACAATTCTCCCAAAGTTAATTTAGGAAATGATTCTCCTCTTTTCAGATCGACCAGAACGCCAGAGAAGACTTCAACCTGACATCTGACGGAGAATTCAGCGCAATTAAGTCGCTCGTGTTGGGCAAAGTTTACGGTAAGCGAGCAGGCAGTGACGCAGAGACTCAGATGAAATATAACTTTAAGATGTTTAGCCTCATCTGACATTTATTAAATACATACACAAAACGTTGTTTATAGAAGTTATTTAATAAATGGTTGAAAATAAGATGAATCAATAATGCAAACCCAGACAAAAATGTAAAATGTTTGTTTGCTTCCCGATCTACTGCATAGTTTACTCCAGTTATGCTGGACCTGTTAGCAAGGTGACCAAAATCCATCCCCATGGCCAACCGTGGCTCAAAGTGGGAGGCAGGGGAGCTCCACACAGATCCAGGAGAGGCTCAGTGGATGAAAACGGAAAAATATTACATTAGTTACCACAAGGGGATCTTATAAAAGAGACCAAATGTGTCTGATCTAGTTTAAGAGATAGTTTAGTTTAGTATTTTTTTCACTTTCCCAGAGTCACAAACTAATAAATCCCTTCCGATATCAGATAACATAATCATGATCCCACAGGCTTCAGGGAAATTGAATGAAATCAAGCAAACAAACTAAGAGGAGTGTGAGGGGTCACCTTTGCCGAGCTTTGTCTGAGGGGAGGCCCACAGTCTCAGACTCTGAAAACACCTAATCTAAGACATCAGCAGCTTGACTGTGATATTGATAAATCCATGCTGCTGTCTGGGGAGCTGAGGCAACAGATGGATTTGTAATTAATGCGTTTTTCTTCCAGGTCCATCCTCCTGTCAGTTTCACCATGGATGTATAATATTTTTAAACTATGGCTGATAAATACTCTCCTTCAGTCAGTAGCCAGTAAAACCAGGAGAGATAAAAGAAGAGAAATATGTTGGAGAGCTTCCACGAGTCTGGGCAGGTAGGGACGTTTAGCATACGTAAATGAGTGCAGGGTCAAGTTAAAGCAGGAGTGCACTTCTCTGTAATACACCTGCACAGATATTAATCCTGTAAGAAAAAAAAACGTCACCATCTGGGAGGGTTAAACCACATCCTCATTGAACTCCTGTGTGTAGTCCTCGACCTGTAACAGAGTCGGGGGGGTGAGACAGTAATTGGCTCCGTCATGACTTATTCATGTTCTCTTTGAGCGGCTCCATCAGAGACAGACTGAGATATACAGTAAGCTGTTAATAACACGAGGGGCTGAGCGCCGCGGGCCGCAGTCGCAGCTCGCTGATAAGACGCAGCAACCGCTGCCAATATAAAAGGAAGCACTCGGGCTATTAGAAGTAAATCTTGAGTCCGCCGCTCATCAGAGGCACGCATCAGCCAATACCAAATAATAACCATAATAAAATGATTGATTTTACACAGATACAAAATATATCTACTGTTTATTATTTCTGTGGCATTTTGCTCTGAAAGAAGCCACGCAGCAGTGTGTGTTAGTGTCGCGGTTCTCTAATTCATTTGTGTTTTAGAAGATTTCAGAGTCGATTGAGTTTTGGACGTGCACGCATGAATGTCTGTGATGTGGATATTCTTTCATTTCCAGAGATTTCTCCTCTTTCAGTGCTGAAAAGTTTAATTAATTACATTTGAGGCGTGGAAATGATGAAAAATCTTCTATTTTCTATCTCTATTGAGAACAAATTGTCATTGGAAGCTTCATTTCGCCATGTGAGTCGCTGCTTTCTGCCTTTTGAACACCCATCTGTCTAAATCTACTGTATCTATAACCAACTTTGCCAACAGCCAAACATCAAACGAGGTCACCAACAGCAGACATAGCAGCCAGCTGATATTACTGACTAGTCCAACAGCGGTCAGCCCAGCTCGGCGTCTGTCTTTCAGCCTTTTATTTCACCGAGCTCTCACCAACCACAGCTAACAAACTGAGCTAACAGCAGCTACACTTCCCCCCGTGGCCCAGGCCTGTAAACCTCCTCTTCTTCCCGGTGGTCCAGATCGCCTGTGGTACAAACGTTAACACTCCTTCTGTGCTTTGAGCTCACAAACCAGGCAACCCAGCTAACAAACTGAGCTAACTTTAGCTAACAGCAGCTACAGTTTGGCAGCAGAGAGTTTAGCTGGAGGACATCTGATGGAAAATCAGCAAACGTTTTCTCTAGAAAATATGATCCAGTTTCACCAAAATCAGCGAAACAGTTGGTGGTGTGTGACTCAGTCACTTATAAGAGTGGAAATGAGACGTTATTCACCTGATTACATGCCAGTGTAGCATCAAAATGATTTAAAATCTGTTATTTTCTGGTAGAAAACGTACATAATATTGCTTTGAACCATTCAAATGTGTTTTTGGACGTAGATCTGCAGGGTGGTACTCAGCTCAGTGTGTTTTAACCCCGTCATGTCAGCATGTGACCGGTCCTCCCCTCTGTCAAAGCAGAGCGGGCAGAGAGTCAGATCAGGATCAGAAAAGCAGCGGGAAAGTGGATTTTCTGTCGTTTCCTGCCAACCCTGTCATCCATCAGCCTAACTAATGGATCCGGAAGGAATACAGTGAGACAGAGAGAGAGAGAGAGGTGATGGAGTAGACAGTGTATCAGCTGAGAGAAGCTTACAGGCCGCAGTAATGTTTCCTGCTGTTCTCATCAACATGCAGATGTGTCGTGGTAAAAACCACAGTCAGCTCTCAGTCATCCGAACAGACACTGATGCAGCTGTTTACAGCGGGAACGTCGGCTTTCCCAGCTGCTGTTTACGCCGAGCGGAGGTGAACGATAGATAGAGGTGAGAGTGCGCATCTGTCTTGAGGAGTGATAGAAGCCGAGTCACTGACAGTGTGTCTACTGTAACGAGAGCATGTGTGTGCTGATCATTAGAGTCAGTTTGCTGCAGCTATTGTCCCGCTCTGATAAGAGGGAAGTGTGAAGCAGAGTCAATGAAGCTGTCAGCGCGTGTCTGGATTTTTATTGGGCAAGTCTTCCTCCTCTAATGAAGGGTTAAAAGTTCAGTGTGTCCAGATACATAAAGTTTTATATGTGAGCTCTTTCTTTAACACTCGAGGGCTGCGGTAAGCTAACCCGACAGCTGAAGATCACATCACCACTCAGCACTGAAATCTTTCAAGACCAGAATCTGCCAGTGGGATGAAATATCTTCACTTGGTCCTAATCCATAAATCTAGATATGAGAGCATCTCAAAGAAGTTCAACACTTGTTCGCTCTCTTGCCAAGAGTTAGACAAGAAGACTGACACCATAATATGTCGATTTTACGCACATTATTGTATGGATTCAAGAAATTAGACATAATAGGTTAGTTAGCGAGCTCTAGAGAGTATTTCTGTTAACTTTGGACAGAGCTGGGCTACCTGTTTTCCAGCTGTTTCCAGTCTTTGCGTGCTAAGCTAAAGTAGTACTATCAATCTTCTTATCTACCTCTCAGCTGTAAGTGTATTTTTCCTGAACATTTCCAGGAATTGTCACATTATTCCAGAAAATTAAAGAAACAAATTGAGTTTTATGGGAAACAGCTGACAACCACTTTTGTTTCGAGACTATTATTTCTTTCTCCCAGAGATGTTTTGTTTCTTGGAGGCAAAAACGACATGATTAAACCTTAGATGTTTAGATTAGAGGATTAATTGTGTCGTATCATATTGAAGATAAGTAATCTTGTCAGAAACCATTTGCATTAGGTCATGAATTTTCCAGGTCTGAGAATGTCGACCTCCCCTCGGACACAGCTCAGGAAAAGTCTCCTCCTCGCCCTCTTTAGTTTACTTGCTTAGTTTCGCTCAGTCCCTGGATGCCTGTGGGATCATGATTATGTTGTTTCATCACACAGACAACAAGATAGCCTAAAAGTGCTGTTTGACATACACCAAATACATAAAAAAAGTTTGTCCTCAGGCATAAGGCAGTAAAATTCCCCCAAAACTGCTGAATCTCTTTATCTGAATCACATACATTTGGACTTTATGTGTGATCTCCTTTTGATAACCGCAGTAATATCTTTTCACTTCCACCCACTGAGTCTCCCCTGAAACAGTTTGGAGCTGCCCTGAGGGTGGCACGCCCACTCAGAAGACCTCTGCATCGGATTATTAAACTAGTTTCAAGGTGTTCGTTTGTGTTAGTCGGATATTCAAAGCCTTCTTCTCTCTTCAGGCTCTGATGATTTGGATCCAGACTTGGCCGGGTTGGCTTCTCTCGGTTTTACCGGCTGTCTCTCGGTGGTCCGCTTCAACTCCATCAGCCCCCTGAAAGCTGCTCTGCTCCACCCGGATACCAGCCCCGTCTCCATCACCGGACCCTTAATCCAGTCCAACTGCGGCTCCTCGTCTTCGGCCAATCCCTACGAGGCCGAGAACACACACCACCTGTCAGGTAGGAGAGGGAGGAGTCAGGTTTGTGGACGAGGTTGGAAAGTTTTGTGGGAGAGAGTAAAACTCCTGGTGTGAGGGGAGCTTGCATGGAGTTTTAAATGTATCTCTTGGCTGTGAGGAGGTGAGAACTTCAGGTCTTCAGCCTGACTGCTCAGGTTTATTTTTACCGTGGTTCGATTATCTGTTCTGGGATTCTTCCAGTCAGCACACGGGTTCACGACCAGTCTGTCTTCTCTCATGTATCCATTTTTATTTTTTGCTGATGCACTTTTTTTTTCTGTTGGTTGCCAGCTTCTTGAGCTGCTCAGCTCGGCTGACGCAACTCTCAGCGGAGATGTGAAGTGGCTCACTCTTACTTGCTTACTTGACAGTATTAGCTAAAGTAATGTGAATACTTTAACAAATCTCATATTTAATTGAAGATGGCACAAAATGGGAAAATTATTATGTCCATTTTAAATTTACAGAAATAAAGATTTGAATGGCAACAAGAGACTGGAAAAGTTGTGAAATGAGATGTTTTTTGACTTCTTATTTTAAACGTCACTTCTCTCCACTTTGTCTTTAACGACTCTTTTAACATGTTGTTTTGGTAAATGTCTAATTAAAATCAGGAATTGGACGTTGAACAGTGCTCGTGAGAAATGTGCGTTCACGTCTTTTGTTTCTCTTTGTTTCGAACTGCGTGACGGCCTCATTAAATATGCACACCTTGTTGAGGAGATTCATGACAGTGAACCTGATGAGATCATTAATTTGGAGTTTCCAGTCGTGTTTCTTTCCTTGTTTTCATCCAGCTTCATGTTGCTTTAATAGAGTCCTTTTGGAGAGCTGCTGCTGTTTTCTCCGTCTGCTCTGAACGACGATACTGTCTCTGAATCTCTCTCGTTGTCTCTTTTTTCTATTCTGAACTCTTCTTTTCCTCTCCACGTCTCCTCTTCTAATTCTTGGTGGCCTTTGGTTTTCTTTTCACCTCTCTCCATTTCCCTCATCTCCTTTCCTTTCTTCCACCTCTCTCTTTCTCTGCTGTAGACCAGTCTGGCTCGGTGGGTTCAGGTCAACCTTTAGTCAATGCCATCAGGACCGACTCGGCTGTGATTGGAGGTACTGAACTGATTCGCCATCTTTCGCTGCACCTGTTTCATCTTGTTTTATTGTGTTTGTATTGGACTTCTCTTAGCGGGAGAGTCAGAGATTACACTGATGTTCAGCTGAAAGCTGCAAAGGTGATGTGAAATCCATCTAAAATTAAAAAAAAGTTTTTGGCAGAATTTTTGCTCTTCTGCCCGGCCGTTACATCTCTGTGACCCCGCGTCTCGCTGCACAATGGACACCTGAACTAATTAAACCTCCTCTGAAATGACTCGAAACTTTCACACTATCTTTAAAGGCAAACTAAAGTAATATAGTGAGAAATTGATTTCAGCTGTATTTTAAAATTCTAATTAGATGAAACTTTCTCCGGATAATAAAAATGTGCCGAACAGAAGAGTCCAGCTGAGTCCGAACATGTGAAACTCGGTTCGCTGCGTGTTGAAGTTAGATTAGTGGAACAACCAGACTGCAGGGCAAAAAGAATCTGCATACCCAGCGGAGCACAAATCATGTGTCTGACTTCACAGTGGTCCAAAGTCTACTGTGATAATTTACTTTACAAAAAGAGAGCCAGCAGGCAGCAAGGCTCTCCGCTATTCAGAGAGACGGAGACACATCAAAATGTCCGTTACTCCGCTGGTTGTCAGAAAAGTTTGTACGTCCATGTCAGTGTTTTGTATATTTTAGCAAAAATTGACACAACTAAGTATTATTAAAGCTCCACTGATTCATATTTTGTGTTGCCCCACCCCAGAGATTTAAAATTAGCATAGTCAGGTTGTAAAATTATTAGTTATTATTATTAGTTATTTTTGTGTGATAAAGTAGCAGTAAGTGCCAAAAGATGACCACAGCGTGATCAGCTCTGAGTCTCATTAATCATCAAAAACAACAATTTTTCCGGAGGATAGTAACATTATAATTCATAAGATGCTCAGGTAAACAGTGGAACATCGTTGTCTGTTAAGTCTATTCTTTACAGTGTGATTAGTGACACAAAAAAATGTAACATTAATGTTTTAATTTCAGTATTTTATAGGTATTTTTGTCTTAAAGAAACACTTTAAGTATGTTTGAGTATGTTTAGCCTAGCTTAGCACTAAGACTCTGCAAGCAGGGGAAAGTAGCTAGCTTAGCCTTTCTACATTGATCTTGGCTCGTGTTTTCCCACTGCTTCCAATATGTTGTGCTAAGCTAGGCTAAACCCATCACAGAGCTGCTTGTGTTAAACTCACAGGTGAAAATCTTTTAACTCCTGGTAAGAAATCAAAGAAAAATATCTGAATATGTCGGTGTTAATGTCCTCCCCTGCAGGTGTCATAGCGGTGGTGATCTTTGTGATTGTGACTGGTCTGGCGATAACTGCCAGATTCCTCTACCGGAGAAAAGAGACGTATCGAAACCAAGAAGTGAAGGGAGTCAAACAGGACGACAGCCAAGATTTCCCTTTCAACAACCAGGCTGACTCCCAGAATGCCTCTGGCGAAAACACAAAGGAGTATTTCATTTAACTGGAGGCCCCGATGACCTGATGAGCTGGTGGTGGTGGTTTTTGGAGCAAAGGTCGCAGACAGGGAGGCGTCCTGTCACGCCTCAGGACTTTACACTGCACTCCGAGCCGCTCAGAGACTTCACTGGAGGCCGTGGCTCCACAGAATATGGAAAGCAAGAAGGGAACAACGCACACAGTTTCTGTCATTTACTGTAAATTGTGAATATACTGATACGGACTTCTAAGATGTTGATATCGTTTCAAAAACTGTAAATATTCAAAGATGTAAATGTGGAAGTAACGTCTCCGGCAATCGCTAATTAATGTCATATTGAAAAGGTTGCAAATACTCTTAAGGGAAACAGTTTTAATGGGTTGATTTTGAGTATTCAAACTTTATTTCGGGGGTGCTCGGGAATCGTGACTGGAGTCTGATGCACTTTTCTATGAGGCTAATGAATGGACGTTTGCATAAGTGGAAGTGGAAAATGTCTGACCCATAATTAGGCCCTCAGGAAGAGCAGCACTTCTGTAAGAGTTTTCTGTTTGGCGCTTCGCTCACTTGTGATGCTTTTCTTGTCGTGCGCAGTGCTTCGGAGGAGTAACAGTGCGAGCTCTTTAGAGGCCTCAAAGTCCTGTTTAAGGGAAATCTGTGCGAGCTCGTACACTCGGGTACATCCACCAAATAGCACAACTTTGTTTGATGATTTTCTGACTCCAGTCAGCAACAGTGATTTTGTGTTAATAAGTGGCATCTTCAAAGTCTTACTCACTCCAGTCACGCACGTTGCCATCAGCACATAACATCTCGTACCGTTTCAGAAATGGGGCGCTGCAGTTTGGCAGCTACTGGTCAAGAGACTTGTTGGGATTCATTTTTCCATTTTATCTTCAGTTTAATTTATTGTTTTTCCTCTCATGCTTTGTTCTTTCTTTTCTCTCGTTGGTTTTCCAACATAAAAGCACAACAACAACAGGGAACAAAAATACATCCACGAGCACTGAACGTTCCTATACTTTGCGAGCTTGTCATAAAACTCTGGTACAGGTTGTTCGCTCCGTTATAAAAGTTCTCTCCTCCCCGCTGTATGCCGCCTGCTGGGAGTTTCCTCTCGCAGCCCTCCAAACGTCTCTGAACGGTAAAGCTTTTAACACTGACAGCAGCACAGGCTCTCTTAACACCACTGCTGTCTGTCACCTTATTTGCTGCACGCAGAGACCGTTAATGTGTTTTTGAAATGCTAATCTGCTTTCGGTCTGACAGGTGGATTGTGACTCGACCGAAAGCGGAGAGATGATCGGAACGAGACAGAAAAGATAAGCCGAGAGAAAGTGTCAAGCAGACATGGATGTAATGAGAACAGCCTGATGTTAACACTTTAAAATGAAGCAAATCCCCCCACGTGTTAATTCAGCTCATGTGTAAAGATAGAGGCAGAAAGAGGATCGACAGCAGCTGTTTATCAAAACACACTCCGCCGTCTGTCTCCGAGACCCCAAAGCACAGATGGGATTTTAATGACAAAAGTTGCTAAAGCTTCAAAGTGCATTATTCATCCTTCTGTGTGTGTTTTTCTTTCTTATTCCACCTCACGGCAGCCGGGGCCACACATAGTCGCGTGTTTGTGCATCCCTGAATCCAAAGAGTTCATCCTTTGATGAAGAGGACGCGGAGACCTGTCCTCCGTCCTGCAGCTGAACTGACTGCAGCACGGCGCTCGATTCGCTGAGAGGAACCCAACAGGTTACCTCGGCAGCCTGATACTCTCGCAGAGTGAGCACAGCAGGAGGACGTTGCATAAGCAAAGCAAAATGTTTAACATTTGAGTTTTTCACACAGTGTTCAAATCAGCAAGTCACTGACGCATGCAGTGATGGTGTGAACCCGCGAGGATACACATGTTCTGACCTTCAGAGTCACTGTGAACAACTTTTTTTGTTTCGTTAGATCAGTTTTTCATCAAATCTCCTGATTCACTCCTGTTTTTGTCACCGGCATGGTAATCTACTGTAACCGGTGACACTAGCCAGCCGGGACCCCGCTTGCACTAGCCAGTCACAATGTCATTTCATTAAACAAAGCTGGAGGAAGGAAAACCTCTGTGCAAGGTAATGAGCTTACTGCCACTTAGAAAGTTTGTTAGCTTGGTCGCTAATGGGTCAGTTTGTTTAAATCAGCTGTCTGCAAGCTGTTCCTCTCTTTGGAGAAGACGTTTAAACTCCAACAGGTTCAATAAAACCGGAGGGTGCAACACAGCTGAACTGCGACCCGACTGATCTTGGTGCAAACTCACAGGTCAAAGTTCATCAAAGTTGAACTCAGAACAAAAGATTCTCACAGCTTTACTTTCCACTGTGAGTGCGAATCCACTACCACGGGAGATTTGACTGGAATTAATTAATGTCACCACGACTTTTAATCATTTTAAATGCCGCTGAGATCAGCCTTAAAGGACCGCTGTGTGCGATTTAGTGGCATCTAGCGGGATCGTTGCTCACCCTGGAAGAGGTCCCGCGACACCTATAGATAAATAGGCTAGAAAACATAATGATTCTTCTTTTCAGGTGGTTATACACTAATGAAAACATAGTTATGCATATTATATTACATTTCTGTCATATTCTATAAATTGAGTCCCACTAAATCACACACTGACACGCTGGACCTTTAAGGCTGGTGATATTCTGTATTCTCTTTATTGTCTTCGAATCCCATGAAACGACTAAAACAAACAATTAAGTGCCCAAACTACGACGTCTGTGTAGCCTGAGCCTGATACATGAGCCACGCCATGTGTATATGTCACGGAGCTCTGATCCTGCCGCTGTTAACACTCTGTAGGCCACAAAATGTGTATTAATCCGCTGCTGAAAATAGTCTGAGTAACGTCAGTGTCCAGCTGTTTTAAGAAATTATTGAGCCTTTTATAAAAAATGACCTGATTTTATATTTTAATATTTACATATTCAGTCAGAAGAGACCGAGCCACAGACAGGTTAGAGAGGTCAGATCCTGTAGAGATACGTATTGTTGAATTCGGTCTTTTCATGGGATTTGTTGACTCCTTCAAGCGTTGAGAACGGTGTCGTTTGGTTTAGTTTTTTTCAGTATACAGTGACTGTAGTGTTGGTGAGTAACAGTGATGTTGTGAGAGTGAGTGACATGCTGCAGAAATATCCAGATTTTACTCACATTCTGGTTGTTTGATTATCACCAAAATCCTGTTTGATAAAATTCAAAAGATCATGTTTTCACTGTATCTGGACGTTTTTTTTTCTGCTTTACAGACGAATCATCGACTGAATAAATGTTAACAGGACACTCCAACTGTGCTTGTGAATCAATTTGTTCTTCCTTCACGTGTCTCTACAGAAAGCTGACGTGCATCTATACGATACACTTAAAAAAACCTTTTATGTCTTTGTTAAATGAAGCTAACACAGCACACAGCAAACACTCCCCTCCTCGCAACAACCAGGGCAATCTACATACATTTGCATCTTTCATTTGCCATAGCGTGGGCGGATGCACATCCATCTGCGCTGACATTTCTGATGGCTGTTAACATTCAAACCAAAGATGAGGGAAATATGTAAAGCTGAGGATATCAAAGTGAAGAGCCAGTTAGCCTCTGCGCCTGTTTAAACACTCCGAGATCATTCAGCTGCCTCAGATCAGTGATCCCTGTTTGATTCGTTTAAATCACAACCTCGCATTGGTTGTGATCAGAGACGAGCCGATAAACTGACATCTCCCTGAGCATCATCCGTGAAGAAAACTTCAGCATCACGGCGATCGGCTAATCTACTGCCAACTGGAATTTAAATGTGATGAAAGACTCAGTCTCATCTGCAGGCAGTGCGGCTCACGGTTAATGTGTTTGATTACGATGATAAACACCGCCGGGGCACAGCTCCATTTCTTCAGCGAGAAAACTTGAATATATCACTCTGGGGGTAACCTCTGATGTGCTGAATCAACACATTTCATCCGCGGTGGCTGTTTATATGTAGCTCGCGTCTTTGGAGTCCTTCGGTTCTTTTCGATTCACACACTGTTGGTCGATGCTTGAAATGATGCTGCACGCTGACAGTGTGATGTCGTCCTTGGTTCAGAGAGGGTCACGTCATCCTTCACCTCTCTTTAAACTACATGAAATAGTCAGCGAAGGCCACTTTGTATTTCCTCCTACATGTTTTTCAGGCCAGTAATGTTTGTTAATCATGAAAACCATCAGCTTCACCTATGTCTATACATGCGTATTTAAATGAGCCGAATCCAAACACTATACTTTATGACTGAGTCATACGTGTAAGTAAAGTGAGGCCAACGCAGAAGTAACAAAAACTGCAGTTCCTCAAACGTCCACTTGAGGCTGGCTCCAGAAGTGAGTCAGTCTCCATAAGTCCCCATGTTCAAATGTCCAACTTCACAGCAGAAATAAACATGTTTACAGCCTGGTACAAAAAAAACAGTTTTGGTCTCTATAGCTAATTTCCCGTTCATGACAACTGTACTGAGGGTGAATTTATATACAACTCACCTGTTCAGGTTATATTAAGGCTTAAAGTTATGCAGGATTAAGAGCGTGGACGCTTTGATTGACAGGTGGGTGTTGTCACAGATGGCTTGTTATCCGTACACAATCCGTTTGGTCGATGTTGAGATATTTCACAGGATAAGTAAAAGCTTTGACCTGTTGGTGTTGCCTGAGGAAGAGTCAAAAGTTCATCAAAATCATCAGGGTTCATCCTCTGGGGAACAAAAATGTCCGTACAAAATGTTCTGGTAGTCTAACAGTTGTTGAGTTGTTTCAGTCTGACCCAAAGGACCGACCGACACAACAGCACTGCTACCCCTAGAGCCGCGAGCACGGCCAAACTAAATTTAGACTGCAAAGCTCAAAGTCAAACAAATCAAACACGCTGAACGAGCTGAATCAGTCGAAGATGAAGAACAGCTTCACGAAGAGTAAGTGACCTTCTCCTCCTCCTTTTTTCAGTAAGACTAGACGTTGTCTATTATCACTGTATCACCAGCTGTATGAAGGAGATGCATTTGGGTGTAGAATGAATGCATTGCCCATTTGTTTTACAGCGGTGTCACGACGGTCGATGGATTGAGCCCGTGCAGGATTAAATCACCCCAGTGCTGCAGGCGGATGCAGAGTTACAGCACCACTTCCATGCAGATGAATAATTTACTTTATTAGAGCCTCTTTGCGTTTGTTTTTCTTTGTTTTTATGAATGACTGAACGGGGGCAAACTATAGGTCAATGTATGGGTCACATTAACAGACAAAAACGAAGCCTGATGTTTACCATAATGAAGCAGAAAGCAGCACGGACCCCGCTGAGATCATCCGTCATCATCCTGTCTGTCATTACAGTAGATTGATTCTGTTTCTCGTTCTTCCTCCTCCTCTTGGCACGTTGACAATTTGGGTGACTTAAATCCCTCAATCATTCACCTCCACGTCCTCTCAACGGCAGCTTTAAAAGCCGTAATTACTGCGGCATCCAGCTGTATCGGTGCCTGCTCAGATGATGCAGGGGTGAGAGTGATTGTAGCAGCAGAGATCTGAACGTTGATGAGCCGAAGCGGGCACGACGTTTTTTTTTTTTGTGAGGATGAAGTAATTATGTTGTGATGTCAGATAAAAAAATGTGCAAGACTCTGATGTTGTGATCTTATAAACATACGGCGGCTGATGATGGTTAGAAATACACAAATATGTTGTTATCATGAGAAAAAGGATAAAAATGACGACCCTCTATCGATGTCTTTATAGTTGCTGTAATGTTTAATTCACAAGACAGGTGATGCACAGCTGGCAACATCCATCTGCTGATAAAGGTCATGTGACATGACTGAAAGCTCCAGAAAAGATACCAAAGGGACCTTAAGGTGAGTTTTTGTTGTTGCTGTTTGCGAGATTTGGAATAAAAAAAAATGATACAAAAACAAGTAGTACTGTCTCAGTTCAGATACCTGTTGGTACACTTCTCTGTAGTACACTGTGTACATTGTGTACTTCCTGGCATAGTGCTCTAATTTAAGCAGGGTTGTGTTGTCTAAATTAGAGTAAGGCCATTGCTTGACATTGCTTCATGGCCACAGATTGACGAGACTGATTAATCTCTCTGCTTTTAGATTTTTTGCAGCTTTTCTTTGGTGGCATATCTGTAATTCTTCCCCATTAGCATAAATAATCAGCCACATGCCTCTAATTTATGATCACGTGGGATTCATCACTCAGCACACCGGGGGGTTAGGGCAGATTTGGATGGTTAAGAACGGTCGGTGCATCTGGAGATAATGACTCAGTCAACACGTTGAATGTAAAAAAAAATTTAACACACTGCATCTGCATTAACTGCTGGCTGTGTAATATTTATCATATTAATGTGCTGAATCAAATTTAAAAATCAAGACTGTTAGAAGGAGAAATGAGCTGAACTAATAAAGTTTTTAAAAAATGGCATGAAGCCACTGGTGATAGCAGTGTAGATCTTAATGTGGCGTCCCTGCTTCAGTGATATAACTGTTCAAAATGATTCCCCTGTACAACAGCCAGTGTCGAAAGGTCTAACAGGATTCGCTGTCTGTCAGCTCCTTCTTTAAAATCTCTGTGCTGAGTCTCTGGCTGATTAAATCAAATCACACTCTGGTGTCCTTCACAGTGTTGGTGGGTGGGTGGAATAATTACCTGTTGCATACCTGTGGGTAGACAAACTGACAGAACCACTTAATGAAAAAAAAACTACTGGAAACACTGCCGTGTATACAGATCCAGAGCTAAAAAGTCCCATTTTCCCCTCTGAGGTGATCTGACTCACAGGTGGAGCTCTTATACTTCTTCGACGGGCAAGAAAACTCTCTTGGTTGCCACGTCAGTACAAAAGATTGACCACTGTGTTAGAAAATGTCAGATTTTTTCATTTCAAAAGTCACAAATCTGTGTAGCAATGACACTGAAACCTGATCTCACAATCCTAAGTCCAGTCACATTTGGATGAATTCACCGTGGTGCCATGTTTTCATTGGTCATCAGTTAACTCAGGTGAGGCTCGGGTGTGTTAAATACTCGTTGATTGGAAGCTTCAGCATCTGTTGACTTTTTCTGTGCTGCTCTTGGACAGAGACGAAGCTTCAGCCTACTTGAAGTGCCGACTAATTCCAGATTTGTTTCCCTTTTGGACTAACCACAAACATCTTTGACGAACCTCGTTTGAGCTTCTTGTTGAGCTAGCTGCTGTTGTCGATTCGAGGTAAGCCCCAAACAACCCACTGACAGTCTGTCTTCAGTCGGGCATGCACCGCCAACTATTTCACTGATTTTGATTTAACTGGGTCATATTTTATGGAGAAAATGTTTCCTGGTGTTCTCTGATGGTTTACAGAGTTTCCTGATGAACAGTACTACAGACAGCCGACTGCCGCTGCTGTTAGCTAATGTTAGCTCAGTTTGTTAGCCAGGCAGCCTGAACTGTGAGCTCAGAGCACCGGGGGAGTGTTGATGTTTGTACCACGGGTGTTTTGGACCTGGCCTGCGGCACGGGGGATTGCTAATGGGGAGCGGTGCCAGTGTCGTGCCAGAACCGGAGCAGTGCAAGGAGGCAATTTGAATTGAAGAACTGCAGCAGTACAAGGTTATCCAGTTTGTAAAACAAGCCATCACATTCATCTACAAGGGTCAAGGGACATTTAACAGATAATACTCTCTGCTTCTGTCCGCTCTGTAGGCATCAAGCTACTCCCCACGTGTGCTTATCAGTGGCATGGTGTCAAAGGTCACGAAGCTCAAAGACAACAGTTAGTAGATCTGACTTTAGTTCATGAAAACATCCTGTGGGCTGTTGTCTGGGGAGACAAAAGCTATAAGAGGATCTCGTCTCATTACACAGCAGCAGTGGGGTAACGGTGGAGTTTCTCTCTGCTTCAACTTGAAGCCTCCGATGTTTTGTCACGACGCTCTGCTGGATGGGAATAGATCTCCCCTCTCATAGCAGACTGCTGGTAATTATCCAGCCCACCTACAGTTTATAATCTGAGCGGCTGTGGAGATGTTTCTCACTGTGGAGCTCGGATTCAAACAGATGAGTGATTAGATGGCAGAGTTATCTAATAGCTAATTATCAGCCCACCTACAGCATGTACTGTAGGAGAGAGCAGAGTCAGTTCAGCATCACTCCTCCTCCTCCTCCTCCTCCTCCTCCTCCTCCTCTCTTCTCTTCTCTTTCATTCATCTGGTGAAGATCTAACGGATGCACTTCATTTCGTTTCTCGTGTGGGCTTGTTAATTTAGAAGATCAGATATTGGATACTGGCACTTCAGCAGAACAGCTCATTACAATCAATTAACATTCAAGAACGTGTTCTCTTTACTCCTGACAATATTAGAGCAGAGGATTACTCTTAAAGGCCCAATAGGTCACTTTTTCTGACTACAAAAGTGAGTTTATAAATCAATCATATCTACAAATATGACTCACTTTAAATGGCATCACATGTACTGTATAAAAAGCCAGTAAATGGACCTTTTGAGCTCACATTATTTTGTTTTCAAAGTCAAGAATGAAGTAACATTAGTACTTTTTATTAAAGGAACAGTGTACAGTGATGCAACATGGTGGACTCCAGTGGTTTCTAGATATAAAGGGCTCGTTCTGAGCTGATGATAACAAAAAGATTCTTATTTTCAGGTGATTATACACCAATGAAAACACAGTTATGCATATTATATTACATTTCCTTCGTATTCTTCAAACACAGCCTCCTAAATCTGACACACTGGACCTTTTTTAAAAGACCCGTCAATCTATTTCTGCAGGTTTTCAAAGGCTGCCGGCATGTGGCCGGTTACATGGTTACAAAATCAAGAGCATCAGAGTGCAGGTGACTCATGAGGCGACAGGTTATGTTAAATCTCAGTCAGCTGACAGTGAAACTTTATGCAACAACAGTTAGTAGCAATTGTTGGGGACAAATCCAGGTAGAGCAGGATGCTGATACAAAATATACACAAATTGACTCCTCTGCATGAAACTGAAGATTTAATCAACAGAGCATTGACTCCAGATGATCTGGTCTTTATTCTGAGTCTTAGCCTGCTTATCAGAGGGATTTAAAACTGGCAGGAGACAAAAGATCTTAATTAATAGTCGAGGTCGCCTGGATTCATCCGTGTCGAAGGCCTGCACCCTCTTCCTCCTCCTCCCAGCTCTCCACCTGCCTGATAAGAGCGCACAGAGAAAATCAATTTATTATTGGAAAGCGAGGCTGTAAGGTGGTGCAGCCGTGATAAGTGATATGTATCAGGATGAACACAGACTCTTCTGTGTGGAGGCAGACAGGGAGGAGAGGCTGGAAATGTTTGGGAGGGAGAAGATGCGCTCGTCGTCTTCGGATAATCCTTTAAAAAAAAGTCGGCGGCGTCTTCTGGCAGCCGTGTTTTAAAAAGTTGTCCTCCACTGTTATTTCTCTGTCAAAGATTAGCTCTGTTTCTCCAGAGACTCTTATTTTTTCCATTAGAGATTAAACCAGTGTTATCTCCTATTAAGAAGGAAAGGTGGGGAGAGTCAAGGTGCTCTTAAACCGAAGCTGTGAGACTGTAGAGAAATCTGATAAATATTCTCTGCAAACCCAGAGAATTGCTGCTCCATCTCGTCTCTTATTTGTCTTCCTTCGTCTGTCTGATGTCTCTTCTTTATCTTCCGACCACCATCTTCGATCTGTCAGAACATCCGGTCAATCAGAGACACCTGACAGCCATCAATGTGGCACCATGCTGAAAATCTTTCACGCAGATTTCTGACAATGTCTGACAAGCAGCAGATGCTGGAATTGTTGATGACTGACTGCAGTCAAACAGAAGATTGGATATGCGTAAACCAAGCATGCACAGCTAACTGTGTTACCTGTTTTTTAGCAGTTGTAGTTTGGAAAAAGTTAGCTAACAGTCGTCTGTAACCAGCAGTCTTATGACAAAGCAACGCTCGTTGATATTTTACCAACAAATAGACGAAAACGCCAGCTAACAGCCGGCGACTGACCGATATAGTTTGAAGGATTCAGTATGCTCTTGCCAACAACTAAAAGTGACTTCTTGCCTGCTCACTCTCTTTCAGTCTTTTCTCCTCTGCCATTAAGTCCGTAGAGGCTGGTGAGCCTGGTCACATTGTCCAGCTCCGGTTCTAGCACGACTCAGTTCGCTATCAGCATTTGTCTGCACCTTGGGCCTCAAAACCTCCTCTCTGAGCTCACGGTCCGGGCAGCCTGGCTAACAAACTGAGCTAACATTAGCTAGCAGCAGCTACGGTTCACAGCAGTTTACTTCACTGTCCATCAGGAAACTCTGTAAATCAGAGAGTTGATGTGTTACTTATATAGGAGCACCCAGTCTCTCCTCATAGTGTTGCACTTCAAACTCTCTTACCCCCGCACAGCAGGAAAAACATTACGTGAACTTGAGTGTGATTATCTATCTGAAAGTTTCAAAAATCAGATGGAGGACAGACGTGTCAGGAAGTTTCAGGGGCTTAACATATTAGAGCTTAAGCATTAGTTAGAAGTTTGTACCTCAGTCGGTAGGATGAGGGTTAAAGGAATTAAAAAAACATAAAATGACAGCAGTCATGTCATCTTTTAGAAAGAGAAATTGCTCTCATGAAGGGACTAAAACAACGTGAATAAACCTTTCCAGCTCAGAGAAACTGCTGCTCTTCTGTAAGAAGCGCCAATATCTTGTTTGCAGCCTGAGTTCATTTAAAGCCTCAGCTCCCTCAGCTCTGTTATAATGTAATGTAATTTAGAAGAGATGCCTCCAGATGCCCAAAATGCCAGTTTTCTCCTGATCAGACTAAATGACTTGGACTCTGCCGAGGCGATACGCACCATGCACGGCTCAGTATCGAGTCTTTTTGGGATGGTTTATGAAAATTGCCCGTATTTTCAATCGTATATAATCATCCCTGTAAGAAGCCTCTATTTTCCTCCAGGGATCACCTAAGCCTGTCCCATTATAGTCGATATCATGAGGCTTTCTCCGGCTAAAGTCTCTCATTTGCCCTGTGGCACACCTCCCATTACACATGGCTCCAGGCTGACATTTACAGAAGCCTCCTACTCGTTGTTATCGCACACACAGAGATGGTAACGCTACATTCAGCTCAGCGGGGGCCTCCCATCTCATTCTCTCTGAAATGATTGTTTTTCTTTCCCCTTCTTTTTCCATCTTCAGTTCGCTGCTGTGTCTCGCACTCGTCGTCAAGCCTCTCTTCAACTTTGTCAGCTCGTTTTAATTTCATGAGATTAAAAGGATTTCACACAGTCAATGCGAAATGACGCTCACCGCAGCATATTGATCAGTTTAGCTTTAATCCAGGTGACAGGCAGAGGAACAAAGATGCTTTGACGCTAGCCTGGCAGGGTGTCGATAGACGGCATTACTGCGACATCTGTTGTGCATTTCGGTGCCTGGTGACAGTTTTATGAGGCTGAGCGAAACAGGAAATAAACCCTGAAAATATCACCACAAATCTTTAGGGTAAACACTTTTTTTAGGTCGTGACAGCAGGATTTATATGTCAACCCTAGAGCAGAGTAAAGTAGATTATGGCCAAGTGTAGCAGCAATCATTAGAGTCCTCCCAGCCATGCAGATGCCTTTAAAAGGCCAATGTATTCACCCAACAACAAGGCAAGACGAATGTTTTCTAGCTACAATCTAAAGCCAGGTAAATGTCTACTAAAAGGAACATGAATAATGTATTTTCCAAATAGATCTATTTAACCTAACGTCGCTTTTCTGTATTTATTTGTTTTCTTCACAGGGAGCAGCAGAGCTGAGTTAGAGCTGACAGCTGCAGTCTAATTTCCCCACCGGGCAGATCTTAGTTTAAGAAAGCATCGCCATCCTTCTTTTCATTTATTATTTCATAATGTAGGCGTTGTGAAGCCCTGTGAGACTTGATTAAAGGAAACGCAAATGAAATTGACTTCGCTAGTAGGAAAGTACAGCACATGTTTAACGCCGTGCACCGAGCCAGATGCTGAATAGTTTTAACAATATGTGGAAAATAAAGCCGCTACATCCTCACTAACCGAGACCTTTACCTTAACCCACGACTCCCTCGTTGAAATTCAGGAGCCGGTTTGTGGATATTAGTGAGAAATCCTCTCCACAGTGACAAATTGAAACTTAAGAGAGAAAAAGCAAACAGCTGTGATTGAACGCTCCATCCAGAGAAAGCTGAAATCACTCGTGTTAATCTGTTTACCTTCTTGTCCCTTTTGGTATCTCAGTGTCACGCTTCACAGACAGGCTGAGCTCGTAAACATCAGCACAGTTATTTTTTTTTTAGTTATCTCTAGCCGAAGCCGATGTTCCCATGAAGTCAGATTTTAAATGAATTCACTTTTAGTGTCAAACATATTTCAAAATAGTTTTCACAACGAAAAACGATCAACCGGACAACAAAATAATATCACAAAGGGACAAACACAAGCTACCAAATATGACAAACTACACATTTTACTATTTATTAATGGTAATATTCTGTTTTTTAAATTATAGATCAGTAATTATACAGAGCAACTATGAAATCAGCTGGTGTGTATCCCCTGATAATAAAATGCTGTTCTTATTAACGTCTAATTAAAGATTTATGTGGAAGTACATTAATAAAGCTATTAACTGCAGCTTTAATTATTGCTATTTTATTTGTACAGTAAATTAATAACCACTTATTTTCTATCCAGGGCCATGACAATGTGAGAGAGGCATCTTTGAGATAGATGCACCCTGTGTTTGTCATTCCAACTGAAGTTTCCAAGTTCAGATTTCAATGTTTACATGCAATGTGATGTAATACAGTCTGGTGTACGCATGCTCCTCTGTGTTTAATCAGAGCAGAGCTGTGCAACATATGCAAAAAGTGTTGAATGTGAAAATATATTTTCCAAACAGACTCTCCGTAGAGGTCCAGTTCAACTTGGAAGCCGGAGGGCATGTGCAGAAAAAGCGAAGCCAGAAAGTAATCAAGTTAAATCATTTGCATGCTTCAACTTTTCTATTGATCGCTTTATGAAAAAGTTTAAACTACCTCTCTGCAAACAAAGTTTCCATTGGCTCTTAAACCAGCTACAGTCAGAACATTAGGCTCCAACATGCAGACAGACAGATAACAGGAATAAATGTGCCCGTCACAGCAGCGGCACACAAACAAACCACACAAAGAACAGTGCGAAAGTGTCAACACACAAATATGCCCCTTTAAACACGGCGGTACAGGTGTGAGAAATGGCAGCACGGCGTGCAAATGAATGTAATTAGTTTCATATTCTTCAAACTGAAAAAGTGAGACTGTTCATGTACTGTACTGTAGTATCACTTTGGTCCCTGCTTTGTAATTATCTCCACCTACGCTGTGTTTTTATTTTCAGGTTTGTAATTATATCCATATTTATCATGTGCTGCACCGAGCACAGATGGAGAGTTACAGTCACAATGAATAATTCACCACGCGCAGCAAAGATGAAGGGATATATCTTTCTGCCGTTAGAGCAACTTAAAACCCGTCGTATCAGTGAATCAGAGATGGAAACCATCTACAGCACCGCCCACAGTTTTTACATATAATCACATTTAATATCACAATTATATTCACCACATTCAGCATAATGTTCCACCATATTAAAGCCTCTCTCTGTATCCATCAGTGAATCTAGTTTAGTCACAGCTCAGATCTCAATCAGAGCTGTAATCACATCCATATTCAGATCCCACCTGGATCCATATTTCTGCTCGTCCATATCGGCAGCGACCGAGTCAAACCAGGTGTTAAAGGTCATCCACAGCTCGGTGCAATTACTCACTCTGTATCCCTGCAACAGATCAGTGATCTGCTGTTTGTGTCCCAAGGTCAAAGCACAGTGATGGATTATTAGTTTACACGACTCTGAACTGCACGAGACAGAGACAGATTTCGGTGAATTGGGAAAAGGTTGTTTTCTCTTGGATCTTTCCGCGCCGACGCCACAGAGTGGCCAAGGAGAAATGACCTCCGCGTTCTCCTGAGTGGGCCGATGAACCTCGATCAGAATCACTTTGATCATCGTGTACAACAAAAGTGCAG
This sequence comes from Miichthys miiuy, assembly GCA_036365135.1. Taxonomy (NCBI): domain Eukaryota; kingdom Metazoa; phylum Chordata; class Actinopteri; family Sciaenidae; genus Miichthys; species Miichthys miiuy. Next base: position 3,602,171 of record CM071617.1, on the reverse strand, counting down.
GAATTTGTCTTCGGGCTGACATTGTTGAGACACAGTGAACAAAATACTGTACGCAGACAGATATGGATAAGACAAATATCGCCAATAGGTCAAAAGAGCTACATATTGAGCTTTAATCGACTCTGATTGGAAGATGTGATGTTTTCCATGTTAAAATTTGTATTTCATTACTTTTGGAAACGTCTCCCATGATAAGTGACTGTTTTGCATCAAATCTCTAAATGGCAGCTATCAAGAAACTTTCATCTGATGTTGTGGCCTCTAAATGTTTCACATCATTCTTGATAACATTCATGCTAAATCACCAACAATAAAAGTTAAACTAAAAGATATCAGTATCGTTTATTAAGAGATTTACACTTAAATTCTTAGTTTAGATTTGATTGATGGTAATGTAAGAAAACATCTCACATCTGTCATGATATTCTGATTCAGGTGTTGCTGGAAAATAAGTAGCATTAGCTCATAAAAAGTTGAATTGCCATTGTTTTCAGGAGTGTCAAGCAGAAAGGTTGCATATGTCTATGAGTTGATGATTCATCTTTTTTCAGATGGGCTGCTGAAGTAAAACTGTCCGATAACTCACCAGGAAAAAAAAAAAAAGTATCAGTCCAAAAAACTTTTGTGTGACATAAAAATATACATTTTATGCTTTTCCTGTTTGGTTTAGTTAATTTTAGACAAGCCTCTTGCACAACAAGACCTCCAAGATGACAAAATACATCCTGTTCGCCTTCCCGAATGACACATTTTCGGTATAAAACCATTTTCAGGTCTCACACAGCTGTGGATAAAAGTTAAGTTTAGGCAAGACTGAGTTGGGTATCACTTACAAAAGCAGCTTTCTGAAACAACTGATGCGTTTGCTTTTCTTGCTTTCTTTTCTTATTGCATCATTTGCGCAGCAGAAATGTCAAAACTTTTTTGGGGATTTGCTGCCACAGAGTTGCATGTGAAACTTTGGTTTGGTTTGGTGCTGGACTGACGGCTGTTTCTCTATATGCATCAAAGGGGAAGCTGGTGTCAAGCAGCCGCTGAAATAGTTGCGACAGCTTGTACGCCAGCTGAGCAGAAAATTCCTTCGATACCCTTTTGTCATGAAGTGAGACAATGACTATTGTCAGACCTGTCAAATGTTGCAGGGAAGGTGTTGTGCAAGATTAGTGGACTGAGTCGGAACTGGTGTCTGAACTCAGCCATGATTTTTCAACCTGGTGTTTGTCTCGATTGAATAACGATATCCTGTGTGTTCCTGTTGAACTCTTTACAGTGATGCTAACAGTCTCTGGGCTGCAACGATTCCTCGAGTACCTCAAGTAACTTGATTACAAAAAATGATCGAGGAATTTCCTCTGCCTCGTTTAATTGAATTTAAAGCTCACGTTTCGCACGGATTCTTTTTAGGGTGACACAACGTGCTCACGTTACAGGCGTTGCGTCCCCTGCAAAGTGGAAGAAGACGGAAGAATGGCAGACGCCGGGACAGAAAACAGCAAAAATGAGCAAACGCAGCAAAGCGAAAGTAATAAGAATAATAATTTTATACGACTACTCGATAGAATATCGACAGAATATTGGATTACCAAAATATTCGATAGCTGCAGCCCTACACAAAACTAATTAAAGTAAAAAAGATACTACAGTGGGATGATTAGGGGTCAAGAGGAGGGATGAGTGTGGTCAATTGCTGGAGGATGAACAGGAGCTGAAGGTTTGTTGGGGGTCGTGTACGGTGGAATGATTGGGGTCGAGGTGAAGGATGAGGGGGCTCAATTGCTTGGGGAAGAGCAGAGGCTGATTAGAGTCTGGAGCAGTAGGAGCCGGGAGGTTGGGTGGGGGCACATCTCGATGAGCTTAAAGCTTCATCATCGCATTGTTTCCTATAACAGAAGGAGAATTACTTAGATGGAAATATTAACCCTAACACACACGTGTTTCATGGTGAGAGCAAACTGAAGTATCCGGTAAAGATCCACGTAAATATGGGGAGACTGTGCAAACCTGACCTGGGATGGACGAGGTTCAGACCCAGGATCTTCTTGTTGTGAAGTGCTGCCCACTCGCTGAGGAGGGAGAGCAGGGTTAGACACACTTATACAGACTGAGAGATGTGCGATCTTGTTGGTGAGCCTTAGTTTCAATAACTTCATAGGTTGCACTTGGGTGAAGTTGGAGTACTTACAAGAAACATGTTTTACAAAGAATTGTCCAAATCGAAGCAGCCAAGGTTGAGGTATCTTTTTAGTTTTGGTGTGTCCAAAATTCTGGTTTGCACATTTCCCGTCATGCAACTGGGTCGGTTCTTTCATTTGACTGTCTCTGCCTGCCTTCTTTCAAACCCCACACTTCCTGTGCTCGGAGTGGTCTGAAATTCACATGTGCGATGAACCGTACTTGGAAAAAAAGACTTCTGACATGAAAAAGGGATGGCAAGGTCCATCTAGACTTAGCTTGCCGACATAAACACAGCAATATGGTGGTGGTGCACACAGTGAACAGAGCCGTTTTCATCCAGTTTGTACTACATGTAGTGTTTATGTTGTGAAACATGCTGTGACGACTTTGTAGTTTTCATTTCCATCCAGTTGATCTGTGCTCAAATGACTTCACAATGTCTTTGTAACATGCAGCCAACTCTTCTCGTCTCTTTTTAAAGTCTGATAAGTAGACACGTTTGCAGTTCAGAGCGTTGACATACAAACAACAGTTTAGTGTGGACGTCCATGTTTTCCTGAGTGAAGCTTTTAGATCAAAAGTTGGGAAAACCCATTCGAAACTTCGACTTGCAATTGATTGCAGCATAAAGCGTTGACCCAAGTGTACGATTTTCTTAATCCTCCTCGGCTGCTAATATAAATAAGAATAGTAAATCCCGTTAATATTTAATGTCTGTGCAAGGAGCTCTGAGAGATGTCTCCTCTGTGCTTCCTTTTTTCATTGCTAAATAATTAATAATGCAGCCGTGTTTTGCCTCAAAATTCATTTGATTCTTGTTTATGACGCTCTTTGCTCTCGACGGCGTTCATCTGTTTGGGATTGTTTTGTTTGAAAGGTGTAGCAGATCTCTGGAGACTCACCTGGGAAGGAAAACAACAACCTGTTTTTTTTTTTTTGCTGTGGGCTTTTCATGTTCAGTCACGGTTCAACTGCACACACACACACACACACACACACAATAAAAGCAGCTTGTTACATCAACCCTCAGTGTGTCTCCTCTAAAAGCGGTTTATGAACAGAAAAATGACTGCAGGATCAGAAATGGGGGAATACTGAAAGGGTTAGAAAGTACAGAAGAATCGTGAACATCTGCAGAGAGGCAACAAAACATACACCATCCCTTCGTGTTTCACAAACAAAACAGAGCAGAAAATCCTCATCAGAGACAGATACCCGGTGGGTTTCTTTGCTTGACGGAGTCGGCCTTGAAGCCCGACCCCAGAAGATGACGCAGCACGGTGACTTTCAGAAAAGTATTCAGCTCTTTCCTTTTTATTCATCTGGGGAGATTTGCATCAGCGCCAAAGTCGACCTGGCCCATTAAGCAACATAAGCATCTGTTTGGGGCCACACCTGCCGCTGAAGGGCCTCCGGAAAGGCAGCATCGTGATGCAGGCGGTGAACTTAATCTGGCCACATGCTGCGCACATCTGAGCGAGTTTTGTCAGTGTCACCTGTTAACGCTCCTGAGTATTCAGAGGCAAAATGAAAAATGATCTTGTTGTTGGAGGTTGTGTCTAACTTTGGATTAACTATGCAAACAACCTGCACTTCTACAGAGATACTGCTGTTTCATCGAGTTATTCTGACTCCATTTGTCCAGCTGCCTTGTCTTACTAACCTCTGCCCTCATTTCAGACCCCGCTACCTGCCCGCCGTACGGCCTAATCGTCTCACCAGTCCTCCCTCTACACACCTGCTTTGTCACCTGCTCCAGTATACAGTACTCCCAAGTGAGCATCACCTTTTTGCCACATTGCTTTCCGTATGTTGTTTCTCGTTCCAGCCTTATCTTTGATTTTTCCGGTCTGCCTGCCTCGGTTCTACGAGTTCGTGATTGTGTTTTGAGACACACCTACCCACCGTGGTCCCCTCGGTTTTGTTTGGCTGCCTTCCAGATAATGACTGTGCACGCTGCTGGCTCAGATTCAATGCTAATTGCTAATCACAAATTCTGAAAGGCACACTTTATAGTCACTGGGTGCTGCATTGTTGATGCAGTAACAGTTTACAACAAGGGTACAAATTATATACTTAAATAGTGCTTGACTCATGATGCATACATTAATGCAGGATGAACTACACATTCCTGTTTCTCACCACTAACAAATGATCAAGTCACTACATGAACTACTATAACTGATTTGATTAAAACAAAGCTTCTTGTTTCTTTGTTTCTTTGTTTCAGGTCTAAAATAAAGGTCTGTGTAACTGCTCCGCCTCAACTCTTTGTGATTTACAGAGTTTCCTGATGGACAGTGAAGTAAACTGGTGACAACTGTAGCTGCTGTTAGCTCAGTTTATTAGCCAGGCTGCCTGGACTGTGAGGTCAGAGCACCAGGGGAGTGTTTGTACCACCACCAGAGAAGAGGAGGTTTTCAGATCTGAGGTGTGGGGGGAATGCTAACGGGAAGCGGAGCCAGTGTGGTGCCAGAACCGGAGCTGGGCGAGTGGCTAATGCCTCTAAGGACATAGCTAATGCTGAAGAGACCAAAATGGACGTTGATGGAGGAAGCTAAGAAGAGAAAAGGAGGGAAGGAGTGAGCAAGAAGCCGCAGGACAAGAGTAAATCTGGGACTGACTTTTAGTCGTTGGCGAGAGCTTGGTGAGATAAAAGGCTGAAAGACAGACGCCGAGCTGGGCTGACTGCTGTTGGACTAGTTAGTAATATTAGCTGGCTGCTATGTCTGCTGTTGTTGACCTTGCTTGATGTTTGGCTGTTAGCAAAGTTGTTGACTCCCGTTTTTCAGCACACGCTGAAACTGCGGTGGGGTGATAAATCGCCAAAAATACCAATTTCTACGCAATGTTGCTTTAATATCAAATTTGTTTTCAGAACCCAAAATATAAATACATGTGTCGTTCACACATGCATGCACAGAGCAGGTGCAGTCCTATCATCCTTTGTTACAACAATATTTCATCCGCTGGTTCATTTCTGCCTCCTCTGATCCATAAAGACCAGTAAAATCAGGAGAGCAGATGGCGCAGACCTGGACGTTACATTACTTCATAATCACGTTCAGCAGGAATACCAGCCGTCTGACACCCAAACCACTCTCTCTGCCCAGATGAAAAGTGTCATGTATTTAACACAAAGCTGGAATCTCCTCACATCGCACACAAACTGCTAATTAGAGGGAATAAATTCACACATGGCTGAAAGAAAACACCTGCAGCCATAATGAGATCTGGTCCGTATTCATTTCAACATCATTTACTTGTTTATTCCCATTCGCAGCAGTCAGACACTGGTGGCTCTTTTCATTCCCGTGTATTAGATCTGGGCCGGCCTGCTGTCCATCGTAGCTACTTAACTGTGACGCAGACGAACAGCGACGTGCTGCTACTTGATTTCTCCCCTTTTTAATGTCCAGCAGGCTGCGCTGTGGTCTGTCGGTTTATGTTTCTGCTGGCAGTCCTCATTCTGTCAGGATGATTGTTTCATTATATTTATTGTGTCAGTTTGCTCCAGTATGACCTCAGCTGGGACATTTTTGTTCATTTTTATGTCTGTTTCCATCACACTGATGTCTAACACCAACATATGTCTAAGCAAATGTTTCCACGGCTTCCTCTGTGCAGCAGCGCCAAGACTGAAAAGTGGCTGATGGTACCACTTTCCAGTTTTATTCTTACTGACTCTTGACATATGCCACCTCTGACTATAATATGCTGCTACTGTATGTGACTCATGCACGACTTGTCCATTGACAAATAGACACTTTTTTTCCAGGCTTCACTGATGGTGTGTCACTATTGTTTTGCTGCTGTTTGAACGGCATAAGGTGTATGTCACTCACTGTCACCCGCTGATGTCTGTTCTTCTGCTGTGATGTCAGTTATGATCCACTGACAGGTGCCACTTCTTGTAATAAATAAATAAATGTATTATTTTGTGTTTCAGGATATTTCCATTAGTACAGAGTAGTGCTGTCACAATTCAAGTACAGCCGTTTACTACTTTTTCTCTTTGCCAAATTGCAACCGGAGCCTTAGCATCAGCGTTTGACTCTCAAAATATAAATATAAAACATCGTCTTTCCTCAGTCGCCGTTTTCACCATGCCCCTACTCCCTTCCCTTCAGCTACGTAGCCAAAATGGCGACCACTGAGGGCAGGAAGCGTCCAACGATCCCCTCAACTTTTTAAACGTTATGAGTGAACCATCCAGGTACTCGCAGTACGCTGTGTTTTGACATAAAAGACAGTGTGAACATGCTAATGTACTCAAAATAACAACTGTAATTATGAAAGTATGCAAATTGAGACGCAGCGCATGACACTGTATAGCAGTTAGCAGTTGTACACACAGTAGCTTCTAGTGAAAGATTTCACCCATCAGTGGATTATAAATTGTGGCAGCAGCAACATATCATTGGTCAGCAGCAGTATATACCAGCAGAAGAATCGACATAATAATTAGGGATGAGCGAGTACAGAGTTATCTGTATCTGTATCTGTATCTGTATCTGTTAACCATATGAATTATCTGTATCCGTATCCGTACTCGGAGTGGGCGGGATTTAACCGGACGTGGGTCAGCACCCGTCTGGACGAACCCACGTTTACCAGAACTCGACTGGTTAATAAGTAAAAACAAACCTGAAGCTGAAGAAACCCTAAACGTTAACGGAAAAGACCCGCGAACCTGAGTGACCGAGGGAGAGACAGAGAGCTGTTCTGTGTGTGAGTGAGCAGAGCGGGACACAGCAACACAATACATCTGTATGTGTGCAGGAGAGGGGCGCTGTGCCTAGCGCAGACACAGTCAGCTACCCAATGAGGGTTTTCATTCAATCCGAGCACAGATATTGACTCGTATTACTCGTATAATACTCGTTTCAGCCAAGTATCCGGCTCAACTCTAATAATAATGCAGGAATGTACTGCTAAGATTGAACTTTACCCCCGTTTGAGACTGTCTTTGTCACTTTGTGACAGACAGTGAGATGTTTCCCAAAGAAAAGCTGAGGAAAGTAAGCTGAGTGCTACTCTTTAACAGAAGTTAGGTGTGCATCAGCTAAACCAACCAGGTCTTCTCTGAAACTTAAACATGCTGTCTGAAAACATTAAGATTTAACGTGCTCAGAAAACAATCACCACGACTTTGGTTGATGAGAAACCGCAGTTGTAGTCAAGCCACACAAAGGTGAGTTATATGCTTTATTGAATGTATTTCAATGCCCAGTGTTTCAGTTTTATAACAGGTAAGACTTCTTGGATGTGGACTGATTAGTCTCATGAACTTCTCCACCTCTTTTAACATTCAGGACTATCTCCGAGGGAGTGCATGAGCCTGAGTGGATGAGGACTGAAGTACCGGAGCAGTTCTAGTCTAACACAGACTGTATAACACCGCCGGTAGATCTTTACAGGCCTCTTTAATCCTCCTCGCTCAGGAGCCTCTGTGTTTGTCCACACCGTCGTCAACTCATTTTTCCATCTGATTCAGACAGCCGGATGAAAGGCAATCACTCTGCGGCCCGGCGGTCTGTGTTTTCAGGTGAGAAGGTTTCATTATGTTGATTTCCCAGGAGCCTCACATCTCCTCAGCACGGCCCTTTGTTGGGCCATTTCTAGTTAGTTTCCCAGACCTTCTCATTACTCTGCAGCCCAATACCAAACCACACGGATCAACAAATGACTCTGAAGCTCTATTTATAACCTATAATACCCGTTATTCTTGTGTTCTAATACCAGAAACCTTTCTGCCTCTCTCTATAATATCATTTACTTTTATATTCCTCGCTGCTGTAAAACCACCAGCAGCCATTAATCACAGAGTGTTTGTTTTCCACACAGCCTGCAGTCTGTTATGGCCACCTCTTCCCAGAAGGCCGCTGGCTCACAGCTTGTTACTGTGTCAACTCGCTGACCACCCACGACTCTGTCTGTGCATGCATCCGCCCCGGCGCCTGAGGCTCATGGGTAATCTTTCACCCGCTGTCTGTGTGCAAGCAGAAGAGTCTTAATCCATCGTTTGATATGTCGCCTCGCTAGCCAAGACCCCAAATCCCCCTCCCACTCAGTCTTAATTAACTGCACACAATCGGAGCAAATAATTACAGCTAATATGATTTAAAAGGAGTATTATTAAAAAGCTCTTTACAGGATTCAAGGGGGAGATAACGGTGCTAATGATACTTAGAGTGAGTAATCATGTTACAGGGAGTCTTTTGAAGGGTTTTTCAGGCTCTATGTTTATTTCTTATTATTGTAATGCATTGTTGTTGTTTTTTTAGTCCCATCTACGGCGTGTGTTTGTGCTCCATGTCCTGACTTTTTGAAAAAAACCAACATTCAATTTCAGAAGAGACACTAATCACTGCTTCCAATCTCCTGAAGATTGGGTCTTTGTACCGCTGTGAGTGCAAATGAATCGGAGCAGCCTGAAGTGATCCTAATCAATTCGGCTGAGTGTTTTTCTGCAAACGAGTCAACACAGAATGTGCTGATTAGGATCGACAAAAAAAAAAAAAAAAAGAGACACGAATATGACAATTATTCTTTTTTTTCTCGGTCGGGGATTTAATTTAGATTTCGTCTGTGTTTGAAAAACCAATTGTCATAACAGAGGTGATGACTGACCGAGGAAAGCCGAATGAAATATTTCAACATTTTGTCGTCTAGCAGAGAGTTAGATTAGAAGACTGATACCACTGTCATGGCTGCACGGTAAGTGTGAAACTACAGCCCGCAGCTGGTTAGCGTAGCTTAGCATTAAGACTGGGAACAGGGGGAAACGGTTAGCCTGACTCTGCTCTAAAGATCACAAATGAACAATTCATCCAAAACAATGTCAGATAAGTAAGAATAGGAAGAGGTAACACAGAGTAAATAAAGACTTAGATATTTATTTTTTATTGTAACTCCCTTATACCAAAAGATATGATTCAATATAAAATAATTAACATATAATTATGATGCTTGTTTTTAGTCTCTCGTCTCTTCTATTCAAAACAAGCTAAACAGTTTCACCAGATTTCTCCTATCACTGCATCCTGTCAACACACTCATTATACCGTAATTTACTAATTAGTAAACACGCATTAATATAAAGAACATCGTTTTCTTGTCCCAGCGATCAAACAGTATGCAAATCATCTGTGTTTATTGGCGGAGAATACTAATTAGAATTGTAAATCTTCTTTAATGGTTGAGATATTTTAGCTGTAATTTAATCTACAGTTATTTGATTAATATGTTAAAGAAAGTTTCCCAATCTCCATCTGACCTTTACAGTTTTTCTTTGCCACACAGCACATCTACATTGTTTTTTAATAAGCAGAGCAATGCTCAGACAGCAGCTGTAGAAATTTAATATACTATCCTAAGGTTGTATTAGCATATATATGTAATATATATATATATATATATATATATATAGCGCTGCTTTGTTTTCCTTAAGCAAACACTGATTATAATTAGTGATTCAGACTAGTTTCTGCTGCAGAAACAGAGCCTGGATGATAGCGGGTTTATTATTTGTTCATGTGTGGGAGTGTGTGTGTTTGACCTTGTGAACGTGTTTATTCTGCAGATACATTTCCAATCTGATTGTTCTGACCCGGCTGCTCTTTGCTAACCTGTAACGGCGCCTAAAAAACGTCCATGAAAGAGAAATCAGCCTCGCAGAGTGAAGCTATTTTAATTCTGCAATCTGCATAATGAACTTTAAGCTGCTGAACCTCGACTGTGAATTTCTCTCTGCTTCACACACATTTTTTTTCCTACCGTAACCGTAACAGGCTGCAGCCGGCTGATAGCAGGCCTTCAGTCACAGAGGACAGAGCTGTGATGTTTCTATCAGCAGACAGACGAATGAATGAACTTCCAACTGTGTCTCTGAGCCTCTGAAGCCACGTTACTCCTCCTCGCTGTGCTCTCTCACCTCCTCATCCCTTCTTCTGTCAGCCCTTCCCTTTGTCTCCTTCCTGCTCTTATAGAAACTGTTGTCACTCCTGGAAGAATGTGTTCAATTCATCCATCATCCCCTTTAACTTCTCTCTTTGTGTGTCGCAGGAGCTGTGAAACATTTCCATTAATCATTTCAGGGTTGACGGACGGCTCATGATGTTTTGGTGGCGGTGTGCATTCGGACTTCATCCAGAAGCTGCTGTTGAAGCTGAGATCAGAGCTGCTGCTGCTGCAGCCTGAAGCTGTTTGTCTGATCATTAGCTCACCAGATGTTTCTGCACATCAAATACCGCTCAAAATAACTCTTTGGTTAAATCTAAGAAAGTTGTAAATACCTCAACATAAAGGTGAGGAACAGAAATATTGGCGGTCCAAGGTTAGCTTTTTAATAGGTTTTAATTATAGACAGTATGAATGTCGTATCCGTGACGTCACCCACAGGTTTCTGAAGAGTCGTGACACCTCCCGAATTGAAAAATTCACCCTCAGCACAGATGCACAGAAGTACATCATTTTATATATCATCATATTCTAATGCAGCTGCACTGTCAAAGAGTTATTTTAGGCAATGTGACTCCTACCCAACACGTTTTGTTTCAAATCCAGCAAATCTGGTGTTTGTAACCAGGATTTGTATTTGAAGAAACCTGCAGCTGGTGTGCTCGTGAGCTGAGCTGCAGCAGCTTTAGCGACAGTTTGCAAACACGTTGGTATTTGTCAGGATTGGATTTCTCCAGAATCTCTAACCGCACCTTGAACTGAAACCCGAGTACACGTTATGACATAATCCAGCGGGGAGTTTCTTTCAAAACTTATTTGGAAAAATATTTTTCTTACATAAATGTCATTTCCAGGAGTCTGTGTTGCCTCAGCGCTATTATACGCAAATAAATCAGACACAACACTGGAAGAAAGAGAAAAAGCATTGACCTTTTAACAAATTTTGAAGATTATTGTTGAAAACAGATTCACTCAGACAGCCATCATTAACCACCGACCTCCGACGTCTGTATTGATTTGACCTGTTTATTTGAACATGGCCACATCACCGATTTCTGCAGTACAGCAGCTTTTGATGCCAACAAGCTGAAGTGAAACTTCTGATCCAGTTTGGCGATAATCGAATCGGTTTCAAGAGACTAAAAGGGGAAAACGTTCTTAACTCTCAAAATAGCACGTCCTCATTTCATTCATCTGAAAAGCTCGTGACCTCTTAAGTGTTGTGAAGACATTTGAGACATAAATCGGATTAACAGAAATATAAATAAACCAAAGTTGGAACTCGATGGGATGAACAGCTTTTAGCAGCCACCTACAAACCTTTTAAAAAAAAATGTGCATGAATCATAAAGTTTTATGTGCATATCTACAAGTGTACAGCTGGAAAGTTTGGGAATTTAAAAAAAAGAGGAGAAGGGATTTTAAGAGAGGAAAGTAGAGGACCAAGGAGGAAGAGGAGGAGGGCGAGGGGAAAAAGTGCGCAAGAAGAAGAGTTGATGTGAGAAAGTGGACGTCAGAGAGGAAGGGAGAAAGAGAAAATTGTCAGAGGAAGAAGAATCCAGAGAAAGTCTGTCAAGGTGAAGGGGGGGACAGTTTTACTTTTCCTTTGTGTAGCCCCCCGGCGTATTTCCATTTATCCCTCTTCCTCTCTCCCGCTCTCATTTTTCTTGGCATCAAATAGAGATTCCCTGGTGATGTTTCCACCTCCACGTCTTCTCCAAGTCATTTGGCATTTATTTTAAGCCTGAAGAGATGCTGGAAAACCTTCCATGTTCATTTTACCCTAGGCTGAGTGTGGATGTGGTGTCCGCTTCCTGTCATTATCTCCCCTCTTTCCATCCCATATGTACTTTTCTGGCTTTCCTTCTTCTCTTTGCAGATTGGGCCTCCAATCAGGGAGAGCAATCTGCAGCATTACACCCACAGACTGATGCCTCGGTCGCTCTCTTGTGGATATGGAGTCAGAAATAGATAGTCCTCATTGAAACAAACTCCCTCCGGCGTTGTGACTCACCTGTCCATCATGATAAACAGAAAAAAAAGCTTTAAAACTCCACAAACATGCCCTTGTTATTACCTTTTACCTCCCGTTATCACTACAAATCCTGCTCTGGCCTTCTATAATGTGTGGCGTTTAAAGGACAGAGTCACATCAAATTAAGTGCATCCATATATATACTAGTGTCACTTATTGTTCAGGAGTTTTTAATGATTTGGGCAAGTGCAGTAATTATAATTAAAGGATCCATGTGTATGATTTTCAGTCCTGGTGCAGGGAAATGATGACAGTGTCGTGCCAGAACTGGAGCTGGGCAAGCAGACAATGTAACCGGGCTCAGGAGCCTCTATGGACTTAATGATAAGCAACAACAACACCAGGATGGCCGAGTGGTTAAGGCGTTGGACTTAAGATCCAATGGGCAAATGCCCACGTGGGTTCAAACCCCACTCCTGGTAGATAAATGTTTGTTTGTCTATTCTTGAATGTTGCTTTCTGCCAGGCAGTAGCAGTTGTCTTCCACAACCTTATAGCTTAATTTCTGGGGTGGCTGTGGCTCAGGAGGTAGAGCGGGTCATCCACTACTCAGATGATCGGTGGTTCAATCCCCAGCTCCTCCAGTCTGCATGTTGAAGCGTCCTTGGGCAAGATATTGAACCCCGAATTGCTCCCTGTAAGTTCCTTTGGATAAAAGTGTCAAAAATGTTAAAGACAGAGGAAGCTAAGAAGAGAAAAGGAGGGAGTGAGCAAGAAGCTGCCAGACAAGAGAGTAAATCTGGGACTGACTTTTAGTTTGGTGAAATAAAAGGCTGAAAGACAGACGCCGAGCTGAAAAAGAAAGTAATATTAGCTGGCAGACGTAGCGTAGCGTCTTGTGTTGTTGACCTTGCTTGATGTTTTGCTGTTAGCAAAGCTGTTGACTCACTAGTTTTTGATCATGAGTAATGTAATCAGAGCAGAATACACGTGTAGAGCTGTCCATAGTTACCACAGTGGGATTACACTCTGAAACTGCACCAATACCAATTTCTATGATATATGAGGACACGTACTACACGTACTACAGGAACAACACACGAAGAATACCAAGTTTTTTTGTCTGAAAGGTCAGAGATCCTCGCACACTCAGAGTAGTTCTCTCAAAGGGTGAAAGAAAGCTTCCTGCTTTGTTCAACTGAAGATCTGCTGTTGTCCTGACGAGGGAGTCCTCCCATAACGACGAGCAGGCCCTTATACTCTCTATAGAAACTCATGAATAACAGCTATTTATACGAGACGTAATTTGCTACCCAAACACTTGGCTGGCACTTGTAACGAGTCACAGCTGCGAGATAAAACAAGTTGTAAACTATAGTCATATTTCTCACAGAAAATAATGCAAAATATAGTTAAAAGTGTAGCAGTGTAATGGATAAATATAGAGATATATTACATGTATATTTGCCAGGTGGCCAAAAAAACAAAATTAGTGCTAATGTTGCTCCTTCTGCTGCACACTGCAGTTCAGCTCTTTCTCTAGAAATTCCCCTTTTTTTTTATGAACCAGTATAAAAACTGACATCAGTGTAGATGAAAGCGTCGCAGAAAATTGCACGAGGTTTCATCTACTTTTTGTGGTTTTTGCTCAGGTGTACGTCTTTCACATGATTAAATCCCTTCAGGGTTTGTCTTTGTCAGTGGAAAGCTTCAGCAAATTCAATTTAATTACTGGCTCTCACAACAATTAGAGGATTGTTTCCCACGTCTCTAATACTGATGAGATGGTTCAAAGGGAAACACAGCGGATACTGTGATATTTTACTGTTGCTGCATTTACATTTTGTCATGCTGTCTCTTCTCCGGCTGAAACAATCACACTAACTACTCCCGTCGTGTTTGCCAAATGGAATCAAAAGTGGAAACTTGCGTTTTCTAAATGCCACAGAGCTGAATGGCTCATCGGAGAACAATAAAACAGATTTCATATGCAAATAAAAACAGACACACGGTGCTAAAGGAAATTAACAACTACACAAGGGTCATTTGTGTCTGGTCTCGTCTCTGCTTGTAATTCTGCTGCGATTGTACCATCCTCCTCTGTGGGGATTTTTCTGTGTGAAAATTAAGTCAAGAAAATGCAAAAAAATGCAACCACATCAGAGAGTGAAAACTAGCCCTTCTGGAAACACAAACCAGGACAAACAGGGTCTGATTTGGACAGTCTGGGGGACAAATGAATCAGAACTTCTCCTGCAGCGTCTCCTCTCTGCCTGACCTGCGTTGACACGGGTCATTGGACGAGATTGTTTTGTGGTCACAGGGAGAAGAAAATAAAAACAAGAGTTTGGAAACTTGTGGAGAAGCTCTGTGGCTGACTGTCAGAGACACTAATTGGTTTTGCTGCCTGAGGTGGAAAACAGAGCAACCGCTCTGCTGGATCCACGGCTGGACTTTCAGGTGATTGACAGCTGAGGGGTAAAAGACTGACGCTGGAGGCCAGGCAGAGGGCTGAGAACGGGTGGAAGAAGGATTATTTGGTGACCAGGAAGGTGCAGGACTGTGAGGCCACGGGTGCAGGATGAGGTGAGGGTTGGGATCAGGGCTGGAGATGGGCCAGATTTTATTTGGTGTCATCAAAACATGAAGCCATAATGTTTCACACTCCGGCACAGCAGGTGGCAGCATGCAAATTTACACTGATGTGTAGCCTGCAAAGAAGAAGAAGAAGCAGAAGAAAGCTGCAGGTACAGAGTTTTTGCTTCTCGTTTCACTCTTATTTGAAAACATTGAAATATTGATCTGCGTGACGGGACTGAAGAGGATGGCTGCATGTTTTAAGGAAGCATGTGCACAGGTTGCAAAGTGAGAAAGTATTAAATCCAGAAGGAAAACTTTGTGGCAACAAACATATTTTTCAAAGAGCAGAGAGCACCGAGTTATTTTTCTTCATGTTTCTTGACGGGCAAAGAAAACTTCTCTGAAACTCACAAAGCCAGGTCAGCGTCTCTCCTCTGGAACAGTTTAACCCTGAGTTTGAGCTTTAAGAAATGTCCTGATGGCAGCTCTATCTTCATCCTCCATTTTGGGGTTTTGAAAAAGCTTTTTCTCCACCGTGATTCATTTGGCAAGCTGTAGCTCGTCTGAGGTCACTTTCCATCATGTTTGGATGAGAGAGGAGCTTTCTTTCAAATGTCTGTTTACTCCACAGATGTGTCTGAACTCCTGAAATGTTGTCAGGTCTTTCTGGACTTTTCTTTTTCATTTTCTTTACTCCTCTAGGAAAGGTCAGAGGATCTCAAAACAGAGCTGACTTCATGAGAGGGAGATTTTCTGTGCTTTTACTTTGAAACTCCGTGTCAGGTTGCATCTTTGCTTTGCTTTTGAAAGTTTGCTAAAATCGTCAAAAGCTAAAATCATTGTTGAGTTTGGAAGCAGGACGTGTCAGCGCTGCTTAGTGAACTGAATATTACTGTACCTCCACCACTGCAATCTGTCTCTCTTCCTCTCTCGTCTCCTCTCACCTCAGGCTGTGTTGTAATATTCAGCTCACTGTACTCAAATCCAAACTCTGCCTCGAGTCACAAGACAGGATAACACAGTGATTACTTCAATAATTCAACACTCCACTAGTTTAAAACAATGCTGAAATATTTAATTCAAAATCAGTTTTTTCCTTCTAGGTACGAGACAGATGGCAAGTCCTGCAAATCATTCGAATTATAAATCCAACCTCAAAGTTACACGACGAACTGAGACAACAAATATTGAAATATTTGATTCATTAATTCTAAAATAAAACCCTGACAGTGTTCGCTGGAGGCAGGGATTTACTTTCTAACGCCCGGCTGACTCACAGGACCGAGCAGAGACTGCAGGGCCGAGATGAGTAAACGCGTTATCGTCGTTCTGCTGGAGATCGTAGGAGGAATGAAGGAGGCAGGAAGGGATGAGGGAAGGAAATGAGGTATAAAGAGGAAAAGATTACACAGCTCAGCGAGCATTTGATCGACTGTGAGAAAAGATATTTGGATCTCAATTTGCTAAATGATACAAGCATCAACAATAACGCTATTTTTAGGTATTAAATCTGCTGATTATGTGATGTCAGATCGGAGAGTTGCCTGCTTATCAATACTGCTTTTTATAGGGAGACTTGTGTACATTAAAACAAAGAATAAAACAGTGCAGTGTGCAGATCAGGCGTCTGGATTTCAGTTAAAAAGCTATCATAACACTGCAGGCTGCACTTGAATGCAGCAATTTTGGCTGCAGAAGTGCATCCAACCCAAGCGGCAACCTCCGTGGCTGTATAAGTGAAGCCAACGCGGAAGTACAGAAAAAAACTGCAGCTCCTCAAACGTCCACTTGAGGCATTTTTGTTACATTTTTCTGCTGTAGATGTTTAAAGTTGAGCTCATTTAAACTACTTTATAAACTGTTGCCTAGTTGAATTGCTGTAGTCTATGAGATCTGTGGTCTGCGATGTTTGTTGCTCTGTGAGAATCACATTTCTCTAAAAACGAGCTCAGAGCAAGTTGTGCCTGTTTTTTTGTTTTTTTTAGTTAATCCAGCAGGGTTTTTAAATATTTATTTAGCTGAGGTATGTAGGAACATTTCCGTAATCCATAAATCAGCGGTGCCCAAACTTTTTTACCTCGGAGAGCCAAAACTGAAACTTATTGGTGGACCACAGGCCAAAAGCAAACAGCTATTGTTGTGTTAATAAATGAAGATCTTTTATATTTAAAGAGCATTTTTTACCTCACAAGACATAAACCAACATGAACAGCAATTTATACTGTAATTTAAATAAATAATTTAACCTCATGGCGGGTCAAAGCTGGCCACTTTGGACAGTAAAGTTCCTCGAACGTACATTCAAGTATGAACCAGAGTAAATGTACTTAGTTACATTACACTGTCAGTGGTGAAGTCGACCTAAACGGTCATCTTATGAAAGCCGTTATGCACTGTACATGAATTTTGTCCCTCGTGCTGTCAGTACAAAACATTTGCAGAAGCTTGTTGCAGCTTTTTGAACAAACAGAAGTTGTATTTGAGTGTCAGTCCTCCAAATCCTGCATGTTTTAGTCTGACACACACATATTCGTTCCACTGTGGCTTGACAACCACATTAGTGATTTTAGATTGATTGATTGATGACTAAGAAAAACTCATGATGATGGTGTCATTATGCATTTAGCACAGTTGGGTCGTCATCACCTTTCCTCCCAGGTGAAAATCATGTTGACGATTCAAAGGCTGCCCGTGGTGGCAGGAGTTACTCACCTGAGATATTAAAACTTTCAGATAATCGCTGCACCACTAGACCAAAGCTCAATCTGCAAAAATAAACCCTCTCTTTAATGAGCTTTTTCTAATTTACCCCCTGTGGTCGGGGCAGTTTGATGCTCCCAACAGAGCGCTGAGACGACCCGCTGGTCCCTGAAGTATTTTTATGACATTTTCTTTTAATGACGCCTTCAATGTCTTCAAATTTTCATGTTCTGGTCATTAGCTTAACTATTTTTAACTTTTTTAAGACTTCACATTTTCCTGCGCCACTTTTAGCGTTGAAAACTTTTTTCGCCCACCTCTCCAAACTACGATACCCATGAGCCTCAGCTATGGAGGGAAGTTACTTTATGTTGCCTTTCGCGTCTTTCCATAATTAATCTTTGATGATGACATTCATCCTCAGCTTCTTCTGTAATCTTTATTTGAGTTTAAATGTGTCTGAAGCCCTTTGTGACATTAAGAAATTAGTTTTTTTCAAATTCAAACACGTCACTGAAATTGAGGGGAAATAAATTCATCGTAACAGAATCGGCTTTTGAACTCTTTTGAATGATGCAGATGATCGTCTAAGCTCTGGAGGTACTTCAACTGGCACTAAATGTCTGAAATAACTGCTCACACTTTACAAATCAGTTTTTTTATGCATCATATATGATTAATTCATATATCTGTACTTTCCCTAAATCCAAAATGTCATGAGTAAACAGCGATTTTTAGCTTTTCTTCTTGCACTTTTCTGCTTTCACTGCCTTTATTTGTTTTGTTTTAATCCCATCTCTCTCTCTCTCTGTCTGTCTCTCTCTCCCTGCATGTCGAGGCCTTTGACTCTCCAGGTTTCTTCAATTTAAGCATTAAACCGTACAGAAGGGTGGTCTGATATCCCGCCGTAAATATTCATTAATTATCCCGTTAGTAGCAGCTTTCTGTTGCACAAAAACACCCTTTGATTCATCGAGCTTTTATTACAGGTCAGTCTTAGTTCCCTTGTTTAATCCCTCCTTCTGCAAAATACAACTGACATCCCTTTTTTTTTTTTTTGTTGTTTACTCTTGAGCTCAGTCTTTCCACCCTTGTGTTTGTCTCTGATAACATTTACAGGGAAATAAGCAGTTTGCTGCAATGCATGCTGATTGAATTCACATTTTAAGATGCTTCAAATCATCTTAAAGCATGAAACCTTCCACACACTCTCCCTTTCACCTCCTGTATTCACATCCGCGGTTCAAGGATATTTGTAAAATGGCTTGTCAAGGACAATCCTATGACTGTGGCCACGCAGATGAACCTCTGCAAACATTTATACTGTTCTGTGACGTAAAAATACCTTTACTCGAGCAATATCACACAGTATGGACTGCTGTTGTGATGGCAGCTGTGCCGGTATTCAGTATAACAGCACGACCTTGAGTGTGATATTGCTTTTATTCCGCAGTTCAAGCGCCATTTATTAGTTAACAGTAAATTGGGACAAAACAACCGTGCCCAACAACACATAAACATTTTCCTGAACACTAGCCTGCAAGCTGCTTTGTAACCTGTACGTGGCTGATCAGGTTTATTCTCAGCTAATCGTGTTCAGTTTCTAAATATATTCATCTTTATGGTGCGAAGCGCTCGTGAAATGCCTCTTGTCCCATCAAATTACTACTTCAGAGTTGTATAATTTGTGCTTGGCAAGGACAAAGATGAACCATCGCGGGTAAAGTCACCGTGGCCTCTGTGTCATTTTCATCTTCGTACACCATTTCTTCCACTTTCTCTTTCATCCGACGCTCCTCGAGAGAAGGCCGCCATCATCTTGACGATTGTGATACTGGATGAATTACTTTGCTTTTTGTGTGTGTGTGTGTGTGTGTGTGTCGTGTTGGGTTCAAGGCAATCTGCTGCTGCTTTTTACTGTCCTGCTGCAATTGTTGCAAAATTGATTTTCGTCTCTGCTACAATGCAAAGGCAGGCAAGCAGGCACAGACAAGTTGAATAGCTTCACACAAAAGGCAAGACAGGCACCCAGATCTCATCTCATCTCATCCATAAAAGAAAGGGCCATTACATGGAGAATGTATGGGAGAGGAGGCACGGCAGAACGGACCGGCGTCTTAACATTGGCTGAGAGGAGCTCGCTGCTGCAGCTCAGGGATTATTCAGAGAGATGGATGGAAATAAACAGGTTTAATATAGACTGAGCTGTCAGACAATGATCCATATATACAGTAAATGAAATGCCTGGAGGCCTGAGAGTTTCTGATAAAGGGTAATAACATACGTATATACTCACATTCACACACAGGTACTGAAACATATTCCCAAACTGGCATAAGTAATCTATCACAGGCTCAGGGGAAGGCTGAGTGTTGATATGGCTACTCGACAATCTGCCCATTTGAATAGAGACTGTGCCGAGAATCCCTGCGCAGTATATTTATGCAGCAGAACGTATAGACTGAGCTCTGCCTCCCTCTTCCTCCTCCACCTCCAGGATGATTCCCAATGCACGGCTTCGGATAATCTCGAGCTGCAGAGATAAACTGCGTCCTCGTGGTTCTTATCCCGGGTGGTCGAGGCACGTCAGCAGGTCGCGAGGTCGTTTATAGAATATGGGAATTTGTTTATTTTTTTTCCATGACGTTTAATCAGGTGAATGGTGTCTCTGTCTGTTCTCACAGTATGTAACTCTTTTACGGCACCAAGTCACACACCACCAACTATTTCACTGATTTTGGTGAAACTGAAATGAAATTCTGGTTCAGTAAAGTAAATTTCTGTGGAATATAGCTGTTGTCAACTAATGTCAGCTCAGTTTGTCAGCCAGGTGTTTTAGACCACCAGGAAAAGGAGGTTTTTAAGGCCTGGAGCGTTGGTAGAGCTGGTGTCGTGCTAGAACTGGAGCTCGGCATCCGGGCTCAGCAGCTTGTATGGACATAATGTCAGAGGAGTAAAGACAGAAGAGAATCCCAGACGAAGTTCAAGAGACGTAATTCAGTGTTTTATTATTCTATATGATTTTGGATTATTGTTACTGCTGTAGATGTTTTGGTTGAGCTCCTTTTAAACTACTTTATAGACCGCTGGCTAGTTTAATATACAAGCAATGCATCACGGTCTTCATCGTATGTTTGTTGCTGTTGCTGTGAGAAACACATATCTCTAAAGTTCTCAGCTTTGTAAACACACAAAGGAATTCTTCATCCTTCAGTTTATCAGACATATTCAGATTTACAACATTTGGAGATTTACACTAGGCAGGGAGAGGAAATGTAATCTGAGAAGTAACTAAAGCTGTAATGGAGTAAAAAGGTGCAGTGTTTGCCTCTGAGATGAAGTGGAGTCAAAGTATAAAGTTGCATAAAATAAAAATCTGTGAAGGTTCTCGGTCGTCCAGGCCAGGATGTTTCACCTCTCATTGTTTCCACGTCTTCATGGATGTAAATCCGGGTCTAGATGCCTCAAAGGAACATTTGTTTTTAAGTACAGTACCTGAGATAAATTATAACTTATAACTTATACTTCCAACATTTCTTCTGTCAGTGTTAAACCTTTTGTTTATGTTTGCTGCAACACCAGCACCGCTGCAAATATTACGAGCTTCTCTGCATGACAGCATCAGCTAAAAGCCTGAAATGTAGATGGAGAGATTGTGTCTGCATCATGATGGACGAGGCAACTCGAGAGAGACGGGCGAAGACAAACGCAGACAGATATAGACGGAGGCAGAGCGAGCGAGCCGGAGTCGTGGTGGATGGGGGAGAAAAGCTGAACTCAGCGCAGCCACAGAGGGGCTCGTGACAGACGGACTGTTTCTCCCTGCTCGGCTGCTTTAATGACAGGCGGCAAACTCATTCAGCAGGACAAACAAATCACCTGGGCAACCCTCAGCAGGCGTCTGCCTTCACACACACACACACACACACACACACACACACTAACACTGCTCCCTGCTGGAAAATCTATAACTCTGCCGGGGTCCTTGAGTAGGAATAAAACTGCACACATGTAAAAACTGGAGGGTTTGTCCATTTGTCTGCTTCTGCAGGGAGGTCAGTGTTTCAACACGTCTTTACGTCCGCCCAGTCGATACACTCTTCAGGTCTCTCTCTCTCTCTCAGGGATAAATCTCAGCTTTTATGGTTTATTGGACCACGACAGCAAATCAGAACGCAATCCACGCAGCTTGACATGCTTCATGAAAACCTGCTCATTATCTCTGAGTGCTGTTTTGTTAACTAATGTCTGTTTTTTTATCAGAGACGGTGGTGAAGAAGATGATTGTAAAGAAAAAGCTTAATATAATGTTACAGAGGCTTTAAACGAGGGTTGGCCACAGATAACTGAACGTTTTGGGAATTATTTCATAACAGCATACAGAAAGGAAACCTCACACACCTGTTTTATAGCACCATGGTGCCCTGTGAGTTTTTATTGTTATTGCGAGTACATCTGTAGCAAACAAAACATAAAGGTTATGTAATTACTTCGGCCAAAGATTGAACTCACAGCTGTTTGTTCTCTAAACAAGTAATCAAAAGTTTTGCTTATTTTTATTGCCGAAGTCAAAAACATCCAAAGAAAACAGAACGAGTGTTGTTCTTTTTATGGCTTCATTTTCCCGACAGAAGTTATGTCATAGCTCGCTTTTTGTTATGATTACCGTTACGGCTTAATCGGACAATAAAGTTTTTAATTATCTCGGTAACCACAAACTATGATAAGTCACTCTAAATCGATGAGAAAGTTGTTGCTCGTTCGGCTCACAAAGTGAGTTTAGAGTTCAGGTTGAAACAAAAGCAACATATAATTACAGAAAGATTCAAATATGTTCAGTAACGTGAGTTGCCATGTAGTTTGCTGTAGCTGCTCGAGGTTTTAACTAATATATGTTATTTACAGTATGTAATGTACTTTAATCCAGTGGTTGGTTCCCAATTTGGGATCAAAGATAAATCTGGAGGGTTGTGAGATGTTCAAGAAGCAAATCGTTTTGGGTTTTTTTGGACTTTTTGGATCTGAAACATGATGAGGAGCCTCAGAGAGACGCTTACAGGTTCATCATATGTTTAAAACATTGACTTAACTTGTAATCTTATTCCTGTTTATACTTTTCAGGCAGACGGAGGCAGCAGAGATGAACAACAAAGCCACAACAGCTTCAAATTTGAAGACTGATGATGACGCCGAGGGGATGGTGAGTTCATGTTTTAATGTTTCTGATCGTTCACTCACCATATGAAGACGTTTAAACATGGTTTGTTGGTTGGTTAATTGATAATTAAATGATTATTTCTTCCAACCAACTTGTTTTTACGGCGTTCGTCAGCATCAGAGTTGTTGATCAGCGGCCAGAAAGATTGTGCGTTGATTGACAGGTGTGATGGACTTGTGAACATCGCAGCTAATTTTGACAAATGGCTCCGTGTGTGCAGCATCACAGACTGCAGCGGCGTGAAATGAGCTTTAATTACTGCCAGTTATTACAGCTCTGACGAGGCCCGTGCTTTGTTTTGCTCCAGCAGACTCGTTTGGCTTGTAGACGAGCTGAATGTGATGGCGTTGTTGAAGGTGAACATCTCGACACATTTGTGCACGAACGTGTGCAGGTGCATCAGTTATTTAAAGCATCTCCCGAACATGATTGACCTCCTGCTTTCTCTGTCTTTATATTCAGATTTAATTTCAGCAAAGACTCATAATTACCAGTTTCAGATGTCTGATGTGAGTTAAGAGCTCTTTAGTGTTTGATTTGTTTGTTGTGCTTATTTTATAATGGACACCCACATGTTTTTAAATTCCACAGGCTTGTGGGTGAACGACTGCAATGAAACTCACTTGAATCAGACGTGACAGAGTAAACACGACATTTTAGAAAACGTGACAACATTTTAGAAAACATGACAACATTTCAAAAAACATGACAACATTTTAGAAAACATGACAACATTGCGGAAAGTGCGACATTTCACCAAATACAACAGTATTTTTAGAAAACATGATATTAAGTATTTCAACATTTTGTGTTTCCTGAAATGTGTTTTGACCCTCAGGGCTGCCGTAAAATACTGATTCAATATTCAACATTTCCAGTCCCGTGTACCGCTGACTCACTGACTGTCTCTGTTTGCTCTGTCACCTGAATTTACCGACTGAATAAGACACAACAAAAACTTTGATATCTAGTTTAACACAAGGTGTCAGGACTGCGTGGTATCAGATCAGTGCATAGGTGATCCCACATTTTAGACCGTATCGGAGGCATTTCTGATCCCTGTACCAGTAACAGCTCTGTTTCCCAGCATTGTAAAGGTGTAGGGGAGAGTTTGACTATCTGACGGACGCCTCTGTTGAAGCATCCTGACAGCTTTAGAGTGAGAACCACAGCGAGTTTAATCATTCTGGTCAAACCTGCAGCTCACTGTGCTGTCTGCAGTTTCTGTATATTCAAATCCTCCATCGTAAAAAACGATGCATGAATTCAGCTTCCCATTTTGAACATTCTGTAGCTTTCTGTGGACAAAGCCATCAGTGAAACGCTGCATTATGAATATTCATATATTCATCCAATAACTGTAGAAAGTCTTCAATTTGCACAAAAACCACCCACGCTACATATTTATGCCTTTTTATTATGCTGTAGTTTTCTTTGGGTAAAAGCAGCAGTAAAAGGGTCCATTATGAATATCATTTTCATTATCTGGACATTACAGTCAGAGAGTTTCCTCCTCTCTAAAAATCTCTGTGCTCTTTCCAGTTTACCTGAGGGAATACTTACACAGGTGAGAAAATAATACATCAGTCTTTTAGCGCTGATTTAAGCTGGAAGTGTTCAGATTGTACAGCGTTCAACAGAAAAGCTCTCCTGGCTCCGATACAACACTTGCAGTTATCTCTGCTGGCTGCTTCTCATTCTCACACCTCCCTATCTCATCACCATTTTTTTTTTCATGTAATTACACATAATTACTTTTCTGCACCAGAAATCATTCATGCGGATAATCTCTCATTTGTCTCTGTGAGAAAAATGAATGTTAGATTGCGTAGATTTACACTTTAATGGAGCTCGGTGTACATTACGGCACACACGTGCCACATTCAGGCTGATGTGTGTGTGTGTGTGTGTGCTTCTGCAAAGTGTTTTTTAAATGATTCAGGACTAATCACACTTCCAATAAATCAGAATTTGAAGCAACTAGAGTGAGAACACAAAGTGAAAAATACTGTGTATATATCACAGGGATCCAGGGAAGAATTTCAAAAATACTTTATACATTTACAAACTTAATTAGTCTATTCGACATACACATACACCCAAATGCCGATGCTCACAAGTACATAGTAAGTATTAAAGCTACATTACATAGAAACTGGTATTTTTGTGTTTGTATGGACAGTTATACACGTGTATTTGTTATGATTTTATTACTTATGATCAACTATCGAGTCGACATCATTCCTAACAGCTAAACCACTAAAACTCTCAGAGTCTCAGATTTATTCTTGTCTGGTGGCTTCTTGCTCGTTGACTTTCTCCTTTTCCCTTCTTAGCTTCCTCCATCAGACGTCCTCTTCCATCTCTTCTCCTCATGTCATTATGTCCGTAGAAGCTGCTTGTCCGGGCTCAGGTTCTGGCACGACACCGGCTCTGCTTCCTATCAGCATTTTTTCCACAGTCCCGGCAGCACGGCTAACAAACTGAGCTAACTATTAGCTAACAGCAGCAGTTTACTTCACTGTCCATCAGGAAACTCCGTAAATCACAAGCAGCTGAGGTGAAAAATGTAGTCTTCTGTTTAATTTTACATGCTGTAGCGTGTCGTGTAGCACACGTGTCTCACTTTTGGATCATGATTGACAGGTGGCCTAATAAGAGTAGAAAGCTTTCGCTGTCGGGTGAATCTTTTATAGAGCTGAGGGGAGCTCGCTAATGAAAGAGGCAGAAAAAGAAAGCCGAGTGTTGTGGAAATGTACTCTAACATTGTTCTTTTTTTGTCCGTCTCTTTACTGGAAACATCAACAGTTTTGATGTTATTGAAACGTTGTTAAGTGGAGCTGAAGAGGCACTTCACCTTCACTGAATGTAAAACGTCTGATAGACTTCGAGAGGTCAAGTGGTGCTTATGTGCTGCTGTGTTCATATTTTCTAACTGTGGAAAAAACTCTAATGTAGTTCTGTGGCGGCTGAGTTTGATTTATGTCTTTCTTTCCTTGTAAATACAAAAGACATCAACATAAAATAGTTAAGACGCTGCAAAAAAACCTCCTGTTTTATCAGCACTTTGTCCTGTAATGTGTTTTTATTGCTTGCTGTGGACTTTTTACTGTTTTTATTGTTTTTATATTGTTATTTCCTGTTTTATCTTTTTGTACTGTGCGGCACCTTGTAACTCTGGTTTTAAAAGGTGCTTCATAAATAATGTTTATTTACTTAGTAATATGAAATATAAACCCTTTTAGTCTTTAGTTTACTGTTGCCTATTAACAATTTAATATTTTTAATTCACTGAGAAGCTGCAAATAACAATTATTTTCATTATCAGTTAATCTAACGGTTATTTTCTTGATTATTTGTCTAATTATTTGATCTAAAAATATTCGTACTTGTCCAAAGCTCAAGGTGACACCTTGAAATGTCTTTTTGTTTCTTTCCAATAATCTAAAATCTAAAGTAATCAGATTACTATCGAAGAAAACTCAGAAGACTTGTGATTCTCTGAAAATGAGGCAGAATTTTCAGAAATAAAGTCAGAATTTTTAATTTAAAAGTCAGAATTTTGAGGGGAAAAAAGTGTGAATTTTCAGAAATAAAGTCAGAATTTCCAGAAAAAAGTCAGAATTTTCAGAAAAAAGTGAGAATTTTCAGAAAAAAAGTCAAAATTTTCAGGAAAAATGTGAGAATTTTCAGGAAAAAAAGGTCACAATTCTCTGAAAATGAGGCAGAATTTTCAGAAATAAAGTCAGAATTTTTTATTTAAAAGTCAGAATTTTGAGGGAAAAAAGGTCAGAATTTTCAAAAATGAAGTCATAATTTTCAAGAAAAAAAGTTAGAATTCTCCAAAAATAATGCAGAATTTTGAGTTTTAAAATCAGAATTTTGAGGAAAAAAAGTCAGAATTTTCAGGAAAAGTGAGAATTTTCAGAAAAAAAACGTGAGAATTTTCAAGGAAAAAATGTCAGAATTCTCCGAAAATACGGCAGAATTCCCAGAAAAAAAGTCAGAATTTTCAGGAAAAAAGTCAGAATTTTGAGAAAAAATGTGAGAATTTTCAGTGAAAAAAAGTCAAAATTTTCAGAAAAAGTGAGAATTTTCAGGAAAAAGCCAGAATTTTCAGGGAAAAAAGGTCAGAATTCTCTGAAAATGAGGCAGAATTTTCAGAAATAAAGTCAGAATTTTTTATTTAAAAGTCAGAATTTTGAGGGAAAAAAAGTCAGAATTTTCAGAAATGAAGTCAGAATTTTTAGGGAAAAAAGGTCAGAATTCTCAAAAAAAAAAGTCATAATTTTCAAGAAAAAAAGTTAGAATTCTCCAAAAATAATGCAGAATTTTGAGTTTTAAAGTGAGAATTCTCAGGAAAAAGTCAGAATTTTCAAGAAAAAGTCAGAATTCTCCAAAATAATGCAGAATTTTGAGTTTTAAAATCAGAATTTTGAGGAAAAAGTCAGAATTCTCCAAAAATAATGCAGAATTTTGAGTTTTAAAATCAGAATTTTGAGGAAAAAAAGTCAGAATTTTCAGGAAAAGTGAGAATTTTCAAGGAAAAAAATGTCAGAATTCTTCAAAAATAAGGCAGAATTCTCAGAAAAAAAGTCAGAATTTTCAGGAAAAGTCAGAATTTTGAGAAAAAAAAGTGAGAATTTTCAGGAAAAAAGTCAGAATTCTCAAAAAAAAAGGCAGAATTCTGAGTTTTAAAGTCAGAATTTTCATGAAAAAAATGTCAGATTTTTGAGAAAAGATGTCAATTCTCTGAAAATAAGGCAGAATTCTGCGAAAAGTCAGAATTTTCCTGGAAATTAGGCAGAATTTTGAGAAATAAAGTCAGAATTTTGAGAAAGAAAGTGAGAGTTTTCAGGAAAAAAAGGTCAGAATTCTTTGAAGAAAAAGTCAGTTAAATTCTAAAAAAATATATATATATATTTTATGTGGCCCTAATCCTCTTCTGTACCTGTAAGTTTGATGCTTTGAAGAAAAAGAAGTCCACACGGTGAACATGGTTGTTTAAAAAGAAATAATGTTCCGGCCACTTTATTGCTGGTGGCTATACACAGCCACTGCATCAGCTCCATAATTACATATAATCACATTGAAGAACATCATGTCTGCTGTTATTGTTCCTGTATCAGATCCAGACAAGAGTGTCACTCAGTAGTTGTGTTGTACTTTGTGTCTGTGTGGCGGCGTTTCATGCTGCGACGCTTCACTGTCCATCAGGAAACTCTGTAAATCACAGAGAGTTGAGGCGGAGCAGCCTTTTTCCCCATAAAATATGATCCAGTTTCACCAGAATCAGTGAAATAGTTGTCAGTGTGGCATCAAAATTTAGGTTTAAAATGTTATTATATGGTAGAAAAGTTACAAAATGTTGCTTCAACTTTTCTCAGTTGCAGGTAAACAGAAAAAAAGTTTTTTACCAGCCATAAACGCCACCATACTTTCTTTTACTAAAAATAATTACATAAAGTTTTGACTCTGAACTTTTTGAACTCCATATTTTATCCAGGATATCCAATTTCCTTTCAGTATAAACCTCTAACCTGTTTCTCGTCCCGAGCATCGATCATCTTTGGATTTTCTTGGAGTAGAACAGGTCAAATCTTCTTTATTGTTCACCAGACAGGATATATTTTTTTATATCAGCAGTATAAAAAAGTCTCAGGATTTTTAGAAATATCCCCCTTCTTGCACTTCCTGTGGGAGTAGGCCGACACAGACACAGCTATACTTTTCAAAGCAGCGAGACTTAAGAGCATGAAGTAAAATAATGAGTATATGAATATGGTAATAAAGGAATATAAGACTGTATATTTAAACTATGAGCATATAAAGGGAAACTTCATAACTTGAGTACATAAGAGTAAAAAAAAGGAAAGTACAATACCGACTGCATCAACTCCAAACTTATGAGAAAGTGAGATGAGCTGAATATTTACGTACCTCCACACAGTCCTACTGCAAACCAATGCTCAATCATCGTGCTGATTAAACCAGAGCTGTTAAAGCGAGTCTTGCTTCACATATTAACTTATGTTTGACCAAAAATTAAGTCTTATGTTAAGAAAACGTTTATTTATTTGAAAGAAACACATCACACAGAAACCAGAAACATTTACTCAGAAATATTTGCTGTCATGTGAATTTAGTTTAATTTCACGTCATCCAAACTTCACGTTTAACTCTCTTCCAGCTGAAGTCGTGTTTACGTGACACTGGTGAGTGTTCGATAGGGGTTAAAAAATAATGTGCGGTGAGTGGATTACCCTCAACAGTGAACTTATATTAATATTTGTTTCTGCGTACGATCAGAGCTATTAGAAAAATCCCCAGTAGTAATTTGGATATTGACATGAAGAGTATCTACAAGTCAGAAAATGGTAATTATGATAATAACTCCCATGTGACGTGAACGCCGCATGTGCATCAGATGAAGGTTAAACAGCAAAAAAAAAAAAAAATCACTGCAGCGACTACAAAATGAAAGCTGTAACAGTTTTTATTTTTTCACATGTTGGTTCAGGAACAGAAAAAAAAGAAAATGCACGTAGTGAGACTCGTTAATATTCCCCCCAAGCAACAGGAAGATGTAATGAGATGCACAGTTAACAGCTCATGGGGATTATAAAGAAAAACAGCATGTAAACAACAAAACTCTGTAAACAAAAAACACATAAAAACAGAATTTCACAGCTTCATGACCCAAAGAATAAAAACAAAACTCAGAAACTACTTTTCTTTTTACCTCAAACAGAAAAATATCTAACTATGAATATAAGTTCATCAACACTTTACTGACAAAACTGTTTGAAATGTTTCAGTTTCACAGCTTGTTCCCTTAAACAGAGTTCTCACCGGTCGTACCCAGTGAACCAACAGAGGCAACGCTAACGCTAATAATGAGACGTTCAGAGTTCCTGAATTAGATTTCCAAGAAGAGAAAAAAAAAAGGGGGGGGATCTGATTATGAAAGTTTACCTCCATAATTTCTGTCACTGTTGATGTAGATTCAAACTGCAGCTTAGGGTAGAGGTAGAGTAGCAGTCCTGCTCAGGTCCCAAATTCGACATCAAACGTCTGGTCAGATTTGTAATTAGAGCTGAAACAGTCAGTCAGCTGAGAGGAAGAAGAATTAACGTAAACAATATGGATAATCGACCTCCAAACGGTCTCTGCTTTTCCACTGCCAGGATTTTTCTTTGAGTTTTGGTACTTTTTTTTTTAATCTTCACTCGACAATAATAAGGGTTTTTCCTCATTTTGACACGTTTTTAATCAAAAAATTCAGCATTTTATTGCCAAATCAGTCAAGTTAGGCTTAAAGAAACGTGACAAAACCTGCGCCAGCCGTAGAAAATAACTGATTTAACGTCGATGGAGCTTCCAGTTATAAAAGGAAAAGCTGTTACGAGGTAGAGCTACACCAATAAAATCAGCTGATTAGTGCCAATGAATGCAACGCTGAAGGTCAGTGACTCCTTTGCATAGTTTGTCCACCACAGAACTGAAATGTCCCGTTTAGTTCATTTCTCAGCCAAAAATCATCTGAATTCATCTTAAACCTCCAAATATCTAACTGACCTCGGTAGGAAGCTCATCGTGAGACACGCTGTGCGAACATGACAACAGAATAATGTTTGCTCTGCTTTAAGAATAGAAATGAAGTTGTTATCGTGTACAAACTGTGCAGGCGTGTGTGAGTTGAACGGTTTTCACAGTTTTAGAGCAAAAAGACGACGAAACGTAAAAACTAAAAGCGATGCTCTCTCAGAAATCTCTCTAAGTTTAACGTTTCAGAGGAGAAAAGGCACAAACATTACGCAGATCGTCGGGTTGTTTTTGGGGGCTTCCAGGTCCAAGATACAAACGGTTCTCCACGGACGTGGACCACTGATGGAAAACAAACAGAACATCCTCATTAGTCATCACTAAAAAATGGTACAATGTGCTTCTTATTATACAGATACTGTGGTTTTATTACTTTGTTTTTATTGTAAACCATCTCTGAAAAGTAATACTCCCTGAGGCTGCAGTAAACAGTCCACCTCAGCAAATGTTTTTTAAACCAAACGGCGAGAGCTCTCAAACATCATTTCACTTAGAAAATACTCTGCTGTGCTTGGAAAGTTGCAGATCCAAATTTAATGGATCTTAAACGTAATAAAAGCCCATAAAGTCGAGGTGAAACTTACCCAGATTTAATCAGCTGTGATCGTCTTTTTGGACTTCTTTTTCTGGAAATATCAGAAAAACCAAAATCCGTAAAATAACTGCGGAAAAAAGTTTCATAACGCAGATTACTGTGTCGGAGTTTTCATTCATGAGACCAGAGTCAAGATCAAACAATATTTACCAAATGTCTTCGGGTGAGATCAAAAAGATCTGACATTTTAGTGATGTTCCTGCAGTTGTGGTCTTGAAATAAAAAAGACCAAAACCCAAACCCTCGGACCACAACACTCATGAGAGTACGTGACTTTAAACTTTGTAGGGCCTCATGAAGTAAACCACAACACATGCTCGAACACTTCTGTGGTCAAACACGAGGGAATTAAACCTCTGAAAGTCCGATTTGTTCGCGTCGTGTTTCAGCTGCGTCTGTGTTTGTTACCTTAGAAGTTGTTGGAGCAGTCTGTTCGTCCGCAGCAGCTTCTGCCTCCTCCAGTTTCTGCTTTAATCTGTTCTTCTCTGCAAACAGGCAGCACAGAACAAAATGTATCAGCGCACGGTGACAAGAAAGACAATTTAACGTGTACGTCCAGAACTCAGAGTTTGCATGTTCTGATGTTTTACTGATTAAATGATTCATCGTTAGCTGCAGAGGTGTGAGAAACTAATTATATTAAATTATCGTCTCACTCTTTTTCTTTGCAGGTCCAGCTGAGCTCACAGTGACGGGGGTCGGCTCTTCCTCTTTTCCAGCCTTCATCTTCTTCTTTTTCTTCTTCTTCGCTTCCTTTGAAGGCGGAGACGAGTCAACTTCGGAAGGCGCAGCGCTCGCCACCGCTTCCATCGTCGCCCTCTGTCGCCAGTCTCTTCTTCTTTTTCTTCGGCGGCTGGTTTTCCTTTGAGGAGCTCTCCTCTTGTTCGGCGTTCATCTTTTTCTTCTTCTTTGGTGCGTAGTCGTCCTCCTGGGAAGGATCGGGTTGAGGTCTTTTGGCTGGTTTTGGTCGAGGCGTCTCCTCTGCTGCCTCCTGGGTCTGTTTTTGTCTGAAAAATAGAAAATGTTGACTCAAACTTTGCTTTTGCTTCATGTTTAGTCATTCAGCTGACTAACTATTCAGTGCTAACAAAGCGTGGAGACTATAAACTGCGTAAATATATGATGTATGATATTCTTTAATCTTGTAAACTTTCACTAAATGCGTTTCTTTCTGTCTATGTGTGATCAAAAGAAGCTACAGTCCAGTAAAGGTGTTTCACTGTGACGGGGTAGTTACAGCTTCAGCCTACACGCTTCATAAAGCGACCACTCGAAGCTCTTTCACATCACTTGTCACATTCACACACTGATGGCAAAGGCTGCGATGCAGTCAGGCATTACATGCCATGCATCAGGAGCCATGGAGGAGCCTGCAACCCACCTGAGCCACCGCCGCTCTAATATGTTCGCAGAAAGAAGTCTTACTGCTGTTATTTCATGAACTACGCACACACACATCAGAGTAGTAACAAGTGTTTTAAGCTGAACTCTACTGACTTCTTTTTGCCTGTGAGCTTCTTGCTTCCTGCTGAGGTTTGTCCTGAAGCGACGCTGCTCTTCTTCGTCGTCGTCACCTCCTCTTTTCTCTGGAGTCTCAGTCTCTTCTTCAGGCTGAGCTTCTTCCTCAGGCGTCTCTTCTTGGCTGAGGAGAGCTGAGCGGTGTTTTCATCTGAAGGACACGAGAAAAAACACTTTATAGAAACACAATGAGAGACGGAGACAGAACATTTCTACTTTCCTTTCACATATTCTGACCTCAGGTGTGTTTTTCCTACCTGTGGCCTCAGGAGTCTTTTCTGTGCCTTTGTCGCCCTCTGCTGGTTTTTCATCAGACTGCACCTCCACTGCTTCTTGTCCTCCCTCCTTTTTCCTCTTCTTCTTCTTCTTCTTCTTTTTCTCCTCCGTTGCCTCCGCAGAAGTCACAAGATTCTCCACCTCCTGCTCCTCCACCACCACCTCGCTCTGCTCCTCTTCCACCTCTCTAAACTTTTTGATTTTATTTTCTGAAGGAGTCACAGGAGCGTCCTCGTCTCTCTCCTCCGCTTCATCTCTCTCCCTTTTCCTTTTCTTTGCCTTCTTCTTCTTCTTTGATGGAGTGGTCTGAGACATGTCCTCCTCTTCCTGCTGCTCCTCCTCCTTCTTCTGATCCTCCTCTACAACCTCCTCCACGACCTCCTCCACGACCTCTTCTACGACCTCCTCCGGTCTCTTCTTGTCTTTCTTTTTCTTCCTGGCCGTCTTGGGGGAAAGAGGAGTGTCACTGAGCGTATCTGTGATGGATGTGTCTGTGCTCGGCGTCTCTACGCCCTCTTTGCTCTTCTTTTTCTTCTTCTTTGGTGTTTTGGCATCTTTGCACGACTCAGGCGCCTCCTCGGGGAGCTCTGGGTTTGTTTCTTGCTCGGCTGCTTCGCCGCCTTCGACTATGTTGAGGATGATGGAGACCTCCGGGTCGACTCGCTCTTCTGCCGCCGCCACAGTCACATTTTCTACAACAGAACAAAACATTTCATGTTTTTTTTCTTTACAGCAGGTACGAATGTACAGAAACTCAGAAGTTTAGGATACGAGAAAAACACATACAAAACATATTACCGTCATCTTTTTACTTATTAAATATATATTTATGTTTAGAGGAGAAATATAAATATAATATGTGAAAAGGTTGGATGTGATATTGGATGTTCTGGGTAACATTAAAGCATCACCAGTGTCAGTGATGGCGAGGTCAGTCGTGCTGCTTTGCTCCTCTGCAGTTGTCGTCTCTGTTTCTTCTTCAGGCTTCAGAGGAGGTGTGAGGTCGCTGTCCTCTGTCGCCTGAGTGAACACACACACACAGAAAAGTAAACACACACGACATAACGAATAGGGCCGGGTGACATTTAATAAAAAAATACAATACCATTACCATTAAAGTGATATCTATACCAACAGGTACAGGTACTCTGAAGTTGATGATTTTATCAGGTAACTTGTATTCACAGTTTTTCTCTCTTGAAATAATCCTTTCACATTTTATGCGCGCTCACAGGTATTCACTAAGTCTACGGCCAACTCACAACAACAATCCTCTAAAATTTGTTCTGTGGTACCTTTGATTCTTCCTCCTCTTCTTTCTCTTCTTCCTCCTCTTTTGGATTTTCAGAGTCAGGCTCTGAAAAAGATGAAAACACTTTAAAAATCAACCGTTTCTAATAAAAGTATTTACCAAACATAACATCCCTTATAATCCTTAATCCAAACTACTACAGCACAATAAAAATATTGAGAAACTAACAACAGAATGACGTTTTGTTTCAATAAAATGATTCAGAATATGCACTGCATGTTTCTTTCATTCGATTCTGGGTAAATAAAAAGACTCCACAGCTGTCTTTGCTGGCAGCTCTGTGAGGACGCATAACGCAGCACATAACACGCTCACAATGCTGATATTCTTCTGTCCTCAGCGGGCGTAGTGTTTACAACGTTCACCATCTTAGTTTAGCATGCCGAGGCCGATATAGGAACGTTTGATTTAATGTTGGTGCGACATGAGAAGTCAGATGTTTGATGGAAATCTGTCCAACAGCTGATGTAACACGACCTCGTGGTGACAGAACAAACTCAAGCGTCTCCAGTTTTCAGCGAGTTTTCAAACGTCTGTCCATCTTGTTACTTTAAATGTCGTATTTCTGTCCCAGCAACAAAAGCACAGGTGGAACTATTCAATGATTAGTCAGTTATTAGTCATGTTCTGAGTTACATCAGAGCTGAGCGAGTCAGAATATCTGCTGAGAGAAAATCCATTGAACTTTGGTTACTTCGGCCTGAGTCATGAATTCATTTCAAGCACTTTTGTTAATGATGTTCCAGAGTAGTTATCACTTTATTTTTGCTTAACAAGCTCTGACAAGCATGAAAGAAAAAACTCATTTGAAGAGTTAAACAAGCGAGTGACGCTGTGGAAAACTCACTGAACGGAGCTGCCAGAGCCGTTTCTGGCAGAAATCCTTCAAAGTCTTTACAAGTTCTGGCGTCGACTCCGAGTCCCTCCAGGTGAAATCTTCAACTTTATGTATTACTTTTCTTTTCTGTTCCCTTTCCTCTACAAATAAAATGAAATGATCCAAAAGTTCTGCTTTCTAACAGCGAGAGTCAAAGCGCTGCCAGTGAAAAGGAAATAACGTTTCTGTTTCTACTAAAGAAAATGGAAAAAAAAAAAAAAATGAATCGCAGCAGTGAGGCAACAACTGAATGTGTGATTCACTTTTGGAAGTCCGCTTTCAAGATTGATTTCTCCGGGATAAAGTCGTTCCAATACAGTTATGTTCACAGCGAATTATCCGGGACACAGTTTTTTTATGTGAGATGTGTCGCCGTTGACATTTTTAAATGTTTTAGATGGTGTGAGAAGCACAAATGGAATTCCATTCACCTCCATCGTGTCGGGGCGAAGGCCGAAAACTCAAAAACAAAAAAAATGTCAAAACATGAGTGAAAAATGTGTTTTTATGGATGTGGTGAGAGAGCAGACTTTTTTTTCAGGTGTTTTTCGGGGAAATTCCTGGACTGACTCCTCGTTTTAGACTGTGACTAAGGACACTTTCCTTTTTTTTTTCTTCTTCTGTTCCTTGAAGACAAAAATAAAATCCTTGAAAAAGTTCCATTATGTCAAATTTATGAAGCTATATTTACAGAATATGGCAGGGCGATGATTTCATTAGTGAATATTCACCTGAAAATAAGAATCATTGTGGTTTTGTTGCCTCAGAATGAGACTTTTACATCCACAGACGCTGCAGCTCTTCCGCAGTCTGCCATGTTGGAAAACGTCATGAGGTCAAGGAAAGATGTGAAGGAGAATTCATGAGGAGTTAGGAGAAGACGACCGGCCCTTTAATTTTAACCACTTTTAAAGAGTTTCTCTCTGAATGTGTTGCTGCTGTTCAAAACACATTTTAGAGTTAAAATCTACAATTATTTAATGATCAATTAATCACTTAAGTCACATTTTCTTCTTAATTATGAGGATTTGCTGACCTCCTTTGTCTCATGTGATGGTAAACTGAATGCAACAACAGCTATATGTTAAACAAGCCCGGACACCGATACTTTCTGATTGTGTTTTTCAGAATAAATGGCCAAACTCTCATCTGGGATTCATCTGAAGCTTTGAAATCTCCTGCAGAGGCTGTAAAAATAAACAACGCAGCCAGTGCGACGGCGCCCTCTGAGCCTCTTTCTTCACAACAGCTTGTGATTCTCGTCGGTGCAGTGAGAAAGAGACGGAAAAGATGCCATACATAACACGTAAAGAACAACCTGCTCGTCGGACGTCTATTGGTCGGTCGTACCTGCGAGGGGCGGGGCTTCGGCCTCTGCCGGCTCGTCGTTGGTCTCCTGAGCTGTCGGCTCCGACGTGGTGGGCTCGTCCTGGCTGAGCTGCTGCAGGAGGGAATCAACAGGTCAACAACAGTCTCCAGCAGCAGACGTGAAGAGTTTCTCGTCATTATTTGCTTCAGTTTTGTTTAATTTAGCTTCTTTTTTTTTAGACACGGACGTGAGCTAGAAAACGAGAACTGAGAGATCATGAATTTGCATGAACACTAATGAAATCTCAAAAGTAAAAGCACCTCTGCAGCGCCGCCTTCCTCGTCTTCTTCCTCCTGAGTGGAGGAAGGTGCAGCCTCCGTTTGACTGACAGCTGTCTGTTCAGATGCGGAGGTTTCATCTGTGACCTTCATCTGGATCACATCTGGGGCTGCTTCGGTCTCCTGAGGAAGGAAAATGGAGGAAAGACGACAAATTTAAAGCTCATAGGGCAACAAATACATTAGTCAGGGGAAACAGCGTCAAACGGACCATCAGTTCAGCCAGATTATCTGAGACAAGTTGGGTAATCTGCACAGGAAAATGTTACAGCATGTGTGGAAGGCTGGACGTCGGAGTTTTCACTGTGCTGTTCTCTCTTGAATAAGCTGATATAACCCTCCTGTTTTGTTTACAACCTGCCACATTTGCAGATCTAAGACAGGAGTGGACAAAACTATGAAATAAACTAGAATAACTCTTTGAGATACACGTGCAAACAGCAAGTTTAACACTGCTGCAGGATCAGACAAACAGCATCCTTGTGCAAAGAAGACTGTGAATTATGTTTTTCTAATTTAGCGTGCAGCCCAGCTGCAGTTAATGACAACTGGTACCAAGCAGCCAACAACAAGTATGGTGACATTTAATACCAAACCTCCACATGCCAGAATATCTTTTTTTTAAAAACCTCATGACTCAGCAAAGAAGGAGTGCTCGCAGTGTTTCCTACTGGAAAACTAAACGGCACAAACAATGCACCTCTGCCACAGTCACAATCCTCTGTGAAATCAGTTTCAGATGTGCAGGGAAGGGTTCGAGGCTCAGGCCGTGCCAGGAATCAAACCAGTGCTTCTGTTTTTATGAGCTGCGGTAGAAAGCGATTAACATTTCTTTGCTCATTGCTGTAAACAGTGCAGTTGTTTTGGAGGCTCGAACCGAGGACACAAAAGCTCTGAGTGATAAATGAAGAAATAAAATATTTAAGTGTCACAGGGATATCCGCTCCTGTACGAGGGTAGGAAAAATAAAAAAAACAGGCGGTGAGAGCAGAGAAAATCTAAGACGGGTAGGTCGACTGATAACTGAAAGTCTTGGCAGCATTTTAAAGTGAACAACTTTTTAATATTTGTTCAAGGGAGGATCTTACACAACCACATACTTTTGGATTCAGCCTCGGGTCACAAACCTGCTTCAGCCCATCGTCGTCCTCTTTATGCTCCTCACCGCTCTCGCTGTCTAAACCGCTCGGATCAGGGTGAGCTGCGAGCTGATCCTCGGCCCGATCACAGGCAGCTTGTCTGGGGTCGACCTGGCCGGAATCGCCCAGGGTCGGCTCGACCGCCGCTTCCTCAGCGTCTGAGGAGCTTTCTGCCTTGTTGGGTACCTCGGCATGCACTTCAATAGGATCTGACTGCAAAATATGTACAAGTAGGCACTCTTAGAACGGCTAACAAGTCTGACAGATGTGACCCTGCGACATTTCCAGCAGTTGGAGAAGAATTCGGGGTCGAATTTAAGACTTTTGAGCATCTTTTTTACTGCTTCCCGTAATGTGATTTAAAAGAATAAGGCTGATTATTCCTACAGGAGCTGGAAAATAACTGCTCGTGAAGCTTAAAGTCATTTTTTTTAAAAAGGCCCGACAACAGCTGGGTACAGCATACTCAAACAGGAGTGAATAGTGCATTTGTCGAGGGCTCGTTCGTGTGTTTTTACTCATTTTTGGACAACAGTGGAGCTCTGTGACACAGAGGATAAGATATATCAGGCTTTGGACACACACACACACACACACACACACACACACACACACACACATAATACCATGAGTAAGATAAACTCATTCCCAGCTGAACACTGTAAAACTATCCTAAAGAACAAGACAGATTTTGGACACATGACGTCAAACAGATTGTATTACTCAGATTTAATGTGACCAACTGGATGTTGGAGAACAAAAAACACTCTGTCTGCTTTTAATTCTGCTCAGCAGAAACATCTTTGTTTTGTTGGAAGATGAAAATGAATAAATTAAAAGACGTGCTCGTCTCTGCAACGAGAGCAAAATCTTTAAAAACCGCAACTCCTCTGCTGTCGTACACGAAGCGAAGTAAACCGGAACCACAAAGAGACATTAACACACAGAGTTTCTGTCCAAACAGCATTATCTGCTGCATCGCTGGGCCGACAGAAAAGAACAGAGACGACACACACACACACACACACACACACTTGAAATAACAAACGAGAAAACTAACAGATCCAGGACGGGGAGACATGAAATGTGTGTGTGTATTTCTGTGCCGTATAACAACACTGGAGCTACTGTCCATCTATCAGCACATTATTTCAGTGACTGGACGACAGCTATGCGAGTGTGTGTGTGTGTGTGTGTGTTATTGAGAGCATGGTGGTTTCCTGTTGCTGCAGAAATATTCAAGACTCATTACTTTTTAGTCTGACTTCACAGATCAAAGTTTATTTGACGCTCTGTAGCCGTTCCACCTCGTTCTTTTCCCAGATCTTTGTTACTTTATTTCATTTTCTTCTACTTCGTATCACACGCGTGTGTTTTATTGTAAATGGACTGTACTTATATAGCGCCTTTCTTATCCTTTAAACTACGTATCTCATTCACCCATTCACACACCGATGGCGCAGCCTTCAGGAGCAATTTGGGGTTCAGTATCTTGCCCATGGACACTTCGACATGCAGACTGGAGGAGCCGCGGATCGACCCGCTCTACCTCCACAGCCGCCCCTAAAACTTGTAAAAACTGTGACCTGCTCTCTTCATTGACAAGCGAAGCGAACCTGATGAAGTTCCACTTTACCGCCTATATACTGCCAACATACAGAGAAAATTATGGATCAGGTTTGTTTGGGTCTGATCCTGATCTGAGTCCTTTAATGTTGGAAATCCGATCCGATGCTTACATTCATCTAAATGTTGATTAAATACGTATCCGACATCCTGAAACAGCAACTGCAGCTACTGAACCTGATTTTTCCTGAGCTCGTTGATCCAAATACTAAAGTCCAGACTGAAAACTGTAAAGTGTATGAGGTGAAATTATCGATATGATATGAATAAAAGTTTCACTTGGACGATGATCTGCTCGTTTCAGGCAACGATCAGATCACAAACTCACTGATGTGTCATATTAACATAATTAGTGCCGTCTTTGTATTAAAAGCAAAAAAAAAGACTTTCTGATGTGTGAGGCTGATTTGTTGCCACGTCTTTTTTCCCCACGAGGGTCTAAATGAAGGACGCTTGTTTTCTTCTGCAGACGTGGCGACAAACCGCCAACGTCAATAAGGGTGCCAATCACATCTCCTGGCAACAGCGGCCAACAGCTGCACTTTGTTGACTTTGAAGGACTGTGCAAGCAGCGCACGGAGCGAAAGAACAATAAGAAAAGTGTGAAGGGGTAACAGGTTCAAACTCAGCCGCATGCTGAGAAGTTGAGCGAGGGGACAGCGTCATGTGTCTCGTGATGCTCTCTGCTCACCTCCTGCTCTGTTTTTGTTTCCTCCTCCTCCTCCTTCTTCTCCTCCGTCTTCTTTTCTTCTTTCTCGCTGTCAGAGGAGTCGGAGCTCTCGCCGTCTGGTTGTGTTGTTTTGGTTTCACCTTCAGGATTCAGCTGCTCAGACGCCGCCTCAACGTCCGTCGCTGACTCTGAAGACCAAAAAAAAAATGAATGCAAATGAATTATCCAAATATTAAAAAAAGTCCAAACAACACTAGACTAAAACTTCTAAAAACAAACACGTACCAGGTGGAGGTTTGGCATCCACGTTATTTTCTTCTTTGGCGTCCTTGCCCTCTCCTTCTTCTTCGCTGGTGGCAGGCTCTGGTTTGATGCTCTCCTTCTTTAAACTCGTGGAGTCTTCAGTCTCCTGCTTGGCATCTTGAGCTAGAGAGCACAGCCTACAGAACACAAACACACACACACACACACACACACACACATTTGTTTTGTTATTTAACACGATAAATCTTTGCCTTGTGATGTCCTGATCGAGTGTTTTTGGTCCTGATCCGAGTCCTTTAATATTGAATATTTCTCAATAACTATAAAACCTGACACTAATATTTATTGAAGTGTTGATCAAATATCTATTTGACACATTGAAATAAGGTGTAGCCACTAAATCTGACATTCTTCATGCGCGTCTTGATCCAAACACTGACAGCCACGATTCAAAACTTCATCAGCTTTATTACAGACGACACCGATATGTGCCGAAAACGTGGGCGTCGTATTTTCGTATTTCGCAGCAGATGTTCTTCTGAAAAGAAGCGAGTACCTTTTACTAGAAGTGTTGCATTGCAGGTTAGTGTCAGCGTGTCCCAAATCCATACCAATACTAATTCTCAGCAGGTTTTTTAGTGTACAGTATGTCCACACCAGAAGAGCGGGTAAATAAAGACACAATGCAATGTGCAGAGGAAATGGAGGAGCTTACAGCTGGAAGACTGTAAATTAAACTGTGGATGTTGGTGAAACGGCTCCAGAAAGATCTCGAACAACTAAAATAAGTAATCAAACTTCAGGTTTTTTACTTTCTTTGAGGCGTTTTACTTCCTTCTGCAGGTTGATGCACAGTCTTGTGTCATTTCCTGTTACCATAAAGCAGCTAAGTATGCAGATCTTCTTGAATGCCAGCTGCTGAAACAGTGCAGCAGTTGTTCCCGAACATTTTCTGGCATGGACCGCCTTCAACACGCCACCACAACCCAACAATTTTAATCAATCATTAACAATAATAAGGGAATCATCTGTACACAACGGCATCAGCAAACCGACATAAATCATTCATTCATATTTTTCTCTGGTCATCCAGCCCTGCAGCGTCTCCAGGCTCCTGCAGGGGGCTCCACCCCACAGTGTGTGAGAACCACTACAGTATATTGTGATGATTAGGATGTAGTACACGATGTACTGGACACACAGCTGAAGTGTTTGAAAGGTTTGTCCGTCCTCAAAGCGTTTAGCAGGTCGAGTTTAACCCGCAGGAGCTTGTCAGGTAACAAAATAAATTCCTGACGACGAGCGGGAACACGTTTGAAATCATCCTCTTGACACATTTACTCCAGAAAGTGACAAAATCATCTATCAGACAGGCGAAGCGTTACTGACGCCTGTGCACGAGATGACGACAAACTCAAAGAGAGTCTGAAATCTGTTAACGACCAGAGAAAATCTCTCTGACAGAGGAATGTGTTCGTTTTTTTTGTGAGCAGAGGAAGAGTTAACTCGACCTGAAAACACACTCGGCCCAGACTCAAATGTGGGATTCACACTTTCACCACAGGAAAGGCTTCAGAGATGAATGCCATCTTACCCCTGGACTGATTGCATCTTTCCAGGACAGTGTTTGTCTTTTCCCAAACACAGCTGCTCTGTCTTATATTTGGACGAGCCAACACAATTGTCACTGACTGGCTTTGATTTGTATTATTTTAGTGTACGATTCACAGACGTGAAATGAGGTCATTCATTCCATCATTTATCTGCTGCCCGTTTAATCCTTTCCAGGGTCGCAGGGATTTGAAGCCAAGCCTAGAACGCGCTGGGCAGAAGGCCAGACAGTAATTCACAGGGACACGGACACACACAGACTATTAGACGCATCCTGTTCAGAGAGACAGTTTGGAGTCCGACGACGACGACGATGATCGAATCATTTTAAAATCGAAACCACGAAAAGTTTACGACAAATACAAGAAACTTCATGATCCTGCACTGTATAGCAAACAATATTATTTACACGTACTTGTAATGTGCAGTGAATTATTACTGTACTACTGTGTTTGCTGTCATTCCTCGCTGAGTGTCTTGACCTCATTTGTTTGCATGACTTATGTGACCTCACTGCACTGGTATTAAGTATTTTAACACAATGTTTTATAATGGGCTAATATGTAAAGACGCAACATGTAACCTTCAGGTCACACATCGAAGTCTGTATTTTGCTACGTTGGATTAGCTGTCTGACTGTTCTTCCGCGTGAGTTTAGCCAGCTAAAAACCACAAGACGTTTCACGTGCTTTGCAGTAATGTTAGTTTGGATTTTGTTGACTTTGTTGCCGGTCGTTTGCTGACATTTTCTAAAGCTACTAACTTAGCGAGTATAGCACACTGTTGACACGGTAGAGGTGCGAGGAATATGTGCGGGAACGTCACGTCATGGAGAAAGTCGTGTAAGGTCTCGTTTTTGAAATTACTTTACAACTCCGTTCAATAAAAAGTGATTAATAAGTAAAATGCTTCAAAATCTGACATTAAGACACCTTTAAAAAAGGTGCTACATTACCTGCATTCTATCTGTACACAGTAAACCCGTTATTCCATAGATGTGCAACATTTCTGACTTACTTCATCCAGCCTGTGTAGATATCTTGTAGGTTGGATGTCTCCTCTGGTGTCTCCAGCTGCACACACAAACACAAACATAAATAACCTCTATGAACAAAAGTGGTTTTGATGCCCTGAACTATGATGATGTGGATAAAAAAGGAGGGGTGGAAAAAAAAAAAAAAAGAGGAAGTTGAAAGGAAAGAAGCAAATTTCCTGTGGTTCAGGAATGCTCGCACACACTCCCGGAAATGAATCCACGCAGCAACTACCAACGTGAGACTCTGGATTTAAAGATCGGATGGTGAAAGACGCGCATGATATTAAAATGAAATAAAAAAAT
The DNA here is from genome assembly GCA_036365135.1 of Miichthys miiuy. Taxonomy (NCBI): domain Eukaryota; kingdom Metazoa; phylum Chordata; class Actinopteri; family Sciaenidae; genus Miichthys; species Miichthys miiuy. The sequence continues at coordinate 3,559,082 of CM071617.1, read as the reverse complement.
CTGTGGGAGCAACTGAGACGACTTTTATGACCATTTTTCTCTATTATGGTCTTCTTAAAAACTCTGTCAGCAACTTTTAACTGTGATATTTTAAGCAGAGGAGCCTGAAACACGACACATGCGAGTGACCGGAGCTCAAATTTCGCCACAGAAGAAATAACAAAGTTGTAATCTTAGTGCAAGAAAAACACAATTAAAGTGACATTGTGTTGGATGCATTAATAAAAAATAAAAAAAACTACTTTAGTACTTTTGCGGCAGAGCAACAAGGTTTGATCACGTGAAAAGGTTTAAATTAAGTTTTAACTGAGATTTGGCAGAAAATGTTGAAGAATTGTGCATCATGACTGTGCATATTTATTCTGGACATATTAAATTAATAATTAATTAATAATAATTAAACAGTTTGGTCTAAAACACACCAGAAAACAGTGAAAAATGTCCATACAGTTACCTAAAAACGACCCAACTGTTTATTGATTATCAATATCATAGCTGCTCGTGGCTTAATCGAGTAATCCCTGCAGCTTTTGGACATTTAAATAAAAAAAAATTTGACAGCTTTTGTCACTAAAAAACATCAAAATGTGAGGAGGGTTTGAATGTGGGTGTCAGTGTGCAGCAGGAGGCCTGCAGCAGGGCTGTTTTTTTTTTTACGACCATGCAGCTCCTGTAACAAAATGTTCTTTTCCTCCAGGAGGCCTGAACAAGGAGCCACCATGTGCTGACACTGACTACAGACTGACTGTAAGCTCCCTGACAGCAACAATGCTGCAAAAACAAAAACAACACTGAAATCACATTTATATTTAATTTAGCCTCTTATATAACATGCAACACACTCGTGTCGCTTCAGGAAACAGCTGTAAAATCATCAATATGATCAATATTTATATAAAAAAAATAGAGAGGTGAGCTCAGTCAGGTCGTGCATGTTGCAGATTTACCAAACTTCTTACCTGTGTAACGTGTTTTTCCAGCACCTTGGCAGCCTTTTTGTAGCCGTTCACCTTCAGGTGCTGGTAGATCAGAAACAGCAGAGCTTCGTCCTCCTCCGGGGCCATGCTGGACCGACTGGACTGGACTGGACTGGACTGACAACGACTGAGAAGCGGGAACAAACACTGTGAATATTATTGAGGAGTTATTAACAGTTCACTTCATGCTCGCTATTCAGCGTGCGGCCATGAGTGTGACGACGCCCCCCTCGAAATGCAGCATGGGAGGTGGAGTTTTTTTATTTAAAGGGCACAAAGCAGCTTCTGTTAGTCTGTAAACATGAAGTCACATGAACCAATCACACACACAGAAGAATATTAGGCCTGTTAAAAACATAGTTTGGGATGAATTAATTAATTATTGTCTATTTTAGTATATTTTATATTCTTTATCTTCTTTTTTTACCTAATTTTATAGTATTGTATATAACTAATTTCATTGTATTGTGACCCTGTGTTAACCCGCACATGATAAATAAACCTGAAGCTAATTGTTCATCCATAATTAAGGCTAAACCCTCTTACAATGACTTTAGTTTGTTGAGTTTCCTCCTATACATCCATCTTATATCTCTGTTTATTGGTTTAATCAGAGATTTGTGAAGCAACAAACAAAAAAAAGTAAACTAATTGTAAAAAATTAAGAATTTAAAAGTATCATTTTTTTAACATATAATAGGATTTTTGGCATTGATAATCCACCATTCACCATATGGAAGAGCATTTTGGCCAAGAAAAGAAGAAAACATGTTTGTCTCTTCGTTTCATTGACCTCGATAAAGTCTCATTAGCTGAGGTGATATTTTAAACTATATTTATAAAGGGATGTTTTGGACAGACTCAACACTACAAGTCCCCTTGAGCCTTAATGGTTGTATAATTTAAAACAACTTAATTAATATGTTTAAAGTATAAACACTTCTTTTAATGTTTATATTTTGACCTATGTTTCTGTCCTCTTGTGGCTCTCTGAGCATTCGCAGCGTGTTTTCTGCTGTGCATCTGTGTTGAATTAAGTCATACGTCTTGGATATAAGTTAATGTAAAAGTGGCTAAAGCGAGTGAGCGATTATGTTTTAATAAAAAACAGAGCTCAGTCAGTTCGGTTATCTGCACGGCTCATGACAGTTTAGGCAGACGCTTGGCGATCTTTCCATCAGGGAACTCTGTAAATCACCTCGGTAGTGTAACGTTATACTGTGTTGATTTCAGAGGCTGTGTTCCAACCCGGTCTGGTCCGGCTGCTGAGCCCGCTTCTGTCGCCTGCTAACAACAGATTCATTTAGCGGCGGTTAATTAGCACACGCCGAATAAGCCATCTGTAACGACACTCACCTGTCAATCAAAGCGTCCACCTCAGTACAGTTGTCATGAACGTGGAAATTAGCTATAGAGACCAAAACTGTTTTTTGTACCAGGCTGTAAACATGTTTATCTCTGCTGTGAAGTTGGACATTTGAACATGGGGACTTATGGAGACCGACACGCTTCTGGAGGCCAGCCTCAAGTGGACGTTTGAGGAACTGCATGTTTTTTGGCTTCACTTCACAGCCACAGAGGTCGCCGCTCGGTTCAGCATAGTGATCTTGTGTCTCTGTGATCAGATTCTGGTTTTTAAAACTTCGAGTTTCGGACTGTTTTATACACAAACAGCTGCATTGGAGAGATTGGAGAGGAGAATTCAGCTTTAAGGGTCCAAGGTTAAATGTTCACATTCATTTTCTCTGCTTGGTTTGAGCTGCACAAAGACTTTGTAAACACTCCAGAAATGTTGCAGCTGGATCCTCGGGCGGTGCTTTTATTTTGAAAGTTCAGAAACAGTTGTTCCTAATTATGACTGTTTTAAACGATGATGGATGGATGGAGGAATCCATGTGATGGATGACTGACAGGGTTTTTCTTTGAAACACTTCAGTGTAAACTGAAAGAATGAAGTGTCTCTGTGCTGGTGAAAGGATATCTCTAAGACCGTTTAAGGTCTGACTGCTCTGATTTAGTCACTAACTATTTATCTCTATTTGACACTACAGTCCGCCGGCGGTTCATGCCGCTCCAAGTATCCACCAAACAAAGGGGGGGGTTTATCAAAGCATGATTCACTGGCAGTGAGCAATACATGCAGGAATGTTGCCAGACATTGTAGCTCCTTAGAAACAGTTGTTCATCCCTGCAATACTTAAAACACACAATTTTAACCCTTAAATGGACTTTATATGTAATCATTTAAATCCCAAGGCTTCTTCTGGGAGTTTATA